>JACEFO010001901.1:0-1310560 GCA_015342445.1 Digitaria exilis
GTATTGTTAGTTTAGGCAAATCATCATGTCACTGTATGCCAGTATTCCTAATCTGTATTTTCATTTTCCTGTCTGTAATGTGGCTGAACAGTCTCATGGCACTGACAAAATCTATATCTGGAGTGACCAGGGTAAAGTTCTGAGCTGCCCTAAAATTTAAACTTCTTGATTTTACCTTGCAGATGTGTGATCTTCTTAAATCGAAGGTTGAATTCGCTTGATTTGCCGTTAAGAAGCCTCTAATGGTGGGTTTCCAGGAAGCAGTATATTCAGATGTGTGCAGGTGTCCACTGCCTAGGGTTGAAGGCATCATATCAAATATTACTGGAAGAGTCATCGTAAGGTTAAGATACAACCCAGCTGTAATTAGATCTTGTTGCTGTGATGATGAACTCAGGATGTGTTCCGCGTTGCAACCCTTACCTGAATTATCAAACCATTGGTAAAGTATTTAAAAAGGTTCTCCATTCTCAATTAGCAACCACTGTATTTTAAAAAGGGTTCTCCCACTCGTCTTTGGCACAGTTTGCACCCTGATTCATCATGGGATCACGTAATAAAGGCAGTGGTTTTAAAATGGGAAGAATGGTGACCAGATGAATGGGTATGGTTCTTGTTAAGCAGGAGGACGTAGTTGATGGGTTACTTTCCTATATGGCTGCATACTTGTTATCACTAAAAAAGACTAAGGTAGCATGTTTCCTTACTTGATGCTGATTTTATCTCTCCCTTGTATGGAGTGGCTCTTAATGCTTAGTGTCAATGATGTGCAGCCTGTCTCCTGATCAACTTCAGAGAGGTTAGTTCTTTCTTCTTAATTAAAAATGAACGTTTAAATCATTATCTTGATTGGATATGCTTGTCATTCCCTGTGCCAGCGGTCTTCGAGAGACATTTTCAGCTCGACAAAAGAAAGAAAAGTAGAATCAGGCAGGCCTGGGATGGGTACTAAAGGTCATTTATAGCATGTCGCTTTCATGGTGGGTGCTTACGGCTGGTATGGGGGTAAGTAAGTTTTTTTTTGTCATAGTAACCCTAAGATGCGGATCATCTATAGTGTTATTCTTATTTCAACAATGGCCCTTCTTCCCAAGTTGAATGAAGAACAAACCTCGGGGTGCGGTCTGTGGCCCTCCAGTCTCCATATATATAATACACCGTCACTGAAAATAACTGATATCTGTACCCTGTTGTGCAGTGTTCTACCATAATCGAGACATTGCTTACGGTCACAAGCTACAAAGCTCTCCATCCGACGTCCTGCCGTGGTGGTACCATATTTCTGTAAATCTTGTGTCAACCAGTTTATGTATACAAAGTACTTGCGTGTGCTTCCCATTGGTTCAGCGTACACGGGTAACACCACACTCTTCATTTGTTCATGCGCTCCATTCTGAGTGTGGAATTCTGATGTTGGCGAGTGAGATCTTCTTTTTGTTAAGGATTTAAGGCATATTAATAGTCCCTCAATATGTAAATATATGAATAACACCCGTGTTTGTGCTCGAGAATTAATTTTAATTGTAAGTCTGAGGTATTCCGCGAAATAATCTCGTATCTGTTTCCGGTGTATAAAGCGAAACGATAAATCTTGTCCATTGCACTGCTAATTGAGCCGAAACATGGATATGGAGAAGCATGTCACGGCATCCTAGATCCTCAACGAGCGCCAAAGAGCATATTTCTGGTAGAGAGATGCGTTTAAGCCGAAGGTACACTGCACAGTGCGGTACTGTCATCATTTGCATTTTGTATGTAAGAAAGGGTGACAAAGGGGTGTGAAGTTCTTTTCCATCCATTGTATTTTGTATGTAAAAAGGGTGACAGAAGGTGGTATGTGAAGGAATTCTAAGATACATCGTTGCATCATTGCGCAACGTGAGCGAGCACGGCCAAAAAGAAACTAATGTGTAACTGACACATAAGGAATCAAACCACATCGTGTTCCTCCTTTTATATCATTCCACAATTAAACACCAATCCATAGCGCCCCGAACCTAGCAGCCTGCATGTCTTCCAATGCTACGTTGCATCTTCCCGAGATACACCTTGACACTCCGAGGAGAACCGCAGCTGCCTTCTGCTATAAATAGTGCTCTGTCGTTAGCCGCCATTGTGCTGGATTATTTGCTTGTAGATCATCTCGATCTGATGGATCAAGCCAGCGTAGAGTTGGGTTAGTTAAAACGAGCAAGCCAGTTTTTATGCGGATGAAAATAGGAAAAACTAGGATGTGTGTGTCAGAGCAGACAAGTTGAGCAGAGAAGAAACTTACGTCTTCTCTGGCAATGCACAGCGATCCGCAATTTCATCTAGGGTCATGGTGTTTCAGCAGGATCCTTGCAGCTGACAGAAAACAAGCACTTAACTCAGCAGAAATCTAGTAAAGGCTGCTATAGCATTCGGATGAGAGAAACAGTTGGCGACGTAAAATGTGCCCATGCTTATGCTGATGATTTGAGTTCAGTCATGTGCATGATATTGGAATTTGGAAACAAGAAAAATTGTTTCATGAGTAAGGAAAGGTTGAGTTATACTGTATCTGAACTACAAAGCTTACATGTTTTCTATTTTGTTAAAGACTTAAAGAGTATTATATATTTCACCTCAAGGATGTGTGATTGTTATAAAAAAAAACAGGCAGCTATGTAATATTTTACACCCCAGGAAAACTATCAATAAGCCACCAAATGGATTTTTGTTCAAACTAGTGAGAACTACCAATAAGCTGTAAAATGTATTTTTTTTGTTCAAATCTATCATATCAAACATCTCTAAGGCCTTCTGTGAGAGTCTCCATGGACAAAAGGGTATTATTATCACAATTGTGGGGTTGGTGTGCACCTTTAGTTATCTAAGGAAGAAGCCTCTTCAAAGAAGCATAATTGAGAAATATGGACACAAAAATACTACACAACCAATTGCTTCATAGAGAATAATAACCAAAAACATAAATCAGAGATATCCATACGTTTGCCTCATTTAATATAGTAAAGCACCCTCTATTCTGAAGTGCCAATACTTCTCTTCTCCAGCTGCCTTTTTCCCAGCCTCAACCACCTTTAAATCACAATAACCCAGACATAAAATGCATACAGTAAAAAGCTTAATGAACAGAAGCTACAATACTTTGTCTAGAGAAACATACCAGGCTGATGAAGGCATTGATATTTACAAAGAAGACATAAATCCCCACAGCACGTTCATAGAGTGCATATCAGCGCTCCGACAGGCTCTAGGAGTTACTGTCTTGAACAGTAACAGAGATGGATTCCCGGTCATTTGCATAAAGAGCAGAACGGGTTCCCTGCAAAATATAGTTATAACTCTGTTATCTCTATAGCAGTCAAATAATTTCGTCTCTTCAAGTTCAAGGCTGACCTGCAACATCCCAAACAAATAGTCACCACATGTGACTCCAGTTCAAGCTCCCAATCATGCCAGGAGGCCTGGCACGCAGGACCTCAATAAAAGTAACGAAAGAAGTTGTGCTACACCTTCTCTCAGCTGCTGAATGTAACTGATGTTCAATAAATATTCATTAGATCCTGCAATTTTAACTAACACTACACTGCTGAAAAAATGAGCACACACTTACGCATGCTGGATCAGTGCTTCCTTTGTTACCATATACAGTTAGCCCTTGATTAACCTGCCATGGAAAATGTCCATGTTTAAACAAGAGAAAATATAATGAATATAGAATCTGAAGCCCAGTAGTTCAGAACATCAGTTACAGTAATCACTAAATGGACTAGAATATGGAAGGCATTTTACCCGATTACCATCCAGATCATATTCTTTCCCAAGAGATTCCATGACAAGTTGTTGCAAATATCTACTCAGAAGTAGCAAACTATCTTTGTAAGGAAAGTACAACCATATCCTGAAAGAGGGAGTCATCAAAACATGTAAAGAGAGTAGTAGGAACAAAACTCATCAATGGAAGATAGCTACAAACACGAAGCTGCAAAACCTTGTTGCCTATCCTCTTCTGATGCCCAAGAGTACCAGACATAATGCAAGCAATGCTGCTGGATTTTCTTTACCTATTAAAGGAAAACCATGTTAGACACATTCTTGATAGAAAAAATAACAGTATACTGTCCATGTTCTTTACAATATCATACCACAGTGTTCCTGGTTTCCTCATCCATTAAAGCTGCGCCAACTAGCAATCTCCTTGATATCTATACCCTGGCAATAACCCTCATGTTAACATCAAAAGCATGTGGAATCAAACAAAGGAAAAATGGGAAAGTACTGACCTGCAATGCCTGCTGGAAGTAAACCTACAGCTGACATTTTCTGAAGTTCGGCCACCAAACCCAATCAAACATAGGAAATCGAGCTAACCATCCCTCTATTCTGGCAGGTGTTATCCAAGCAGAGACTTTTCTTGAGTAATTGCAACACCCTGCAAAACAGACCATGCAGTTAAATAATGAAGTGTTCAAGCAGTAGCAGTCACATATCAAGCATGCGGAAACAGTGCACAGACCATCAGAAATTAACTGCCCCATGAAACAACATGTAACAGAATCATAAAAACAAGAAGGAACCTGAGGGTAAAAACCTGTTTTCGACAGAATTCCAGGAGCCCGCATCTCGGGAAGCTTTCTGTACTTCCAGTAGACCATTGCGGGTTTCGGGTGTGCCTCCACTCGTGTAAAAATAATAGACCCACAATAAGTTCATAATACAGCTGGGGAGAAGACCAACAAACTAAGCAGATATGGGATCTTTCTGTACCTTCGAAATGACAATTACAAGAGTAGTCGCTAGTTCAGGTACCTAGTTGAGCAGCAACTTGATGAATCAACTCCCAGCAGGATCAGTGTTGTCAATAAACCTTATTCTGAGAACCATGCGTGATAAGAGGTAAATCTTACAACTTACCATTCAATCCAAAGGATAGACAAATGCAATTAAAAGTGCATTGCTCGGATTGTGGCTTTAGTCGCATACCTTCAGAGGAGGGTTATCAGGTGCCAGTGCCTCAGAGACAAATTGAGGGCCCAAAGCTGACCCTCCGATTCCTATAGAGAGGATTTGAAGTGAAACGGCCCAGATGGCGATTGAATCTGCATTTACAACATGTTTATAATACATCAGCACAAAAGTCTGAATGTAGCAACACAAACAGCCTAAACAAGATAAATAGTTGGTTTCCATAGGATAGTTGTGCATTTACAACATGTTATAATACATCAGCACAATAGTTGTGCCTCTACCTCTCTCGTGAGGGCATACGTGGACATTTCGTGACACAGGAGTACAGGACTACACATAAAAATAAATAAAGATAAACTTGTAATTAATGTCCTGCAATCGCGTCCCCTAAAATTGTTACCAGGTTCTTTGTTTCAGTCAGATGGACGATATGATAACTGGCACCATTTCTCGGACAGACTTGAGATTCCCTCTGTGGACTGTGGTTGCCCAATCACTCTGGAAATGAGGCTTCTAATACATGGAGCTAAATATGCTAGTGTAGCACTGCAAACCAAGCATGCTGTGGCAATCCTAAACTCTGCAGCAGAAGCAATTGCAAGATATGTCAAGCAAATGGAGACTGAAAATTTTGCAGCGACCTTCCCGGAGATGACGTCTTGGGAGAAGGCGAGGATGCTGTCGAGCGTGGTCTCGATCTTGTTGCGGAGGAAGAGTTGGGCGCGAGGGCCGGGTCGCGGAGCCAGTAGTGCCCCACCATGCGGCCCTCGTCGGGGTTGGCGATGGCGGCCCTTCTCGAGGTCCCGCATGGCGGCGAAGGCGCGCTGCATCCGCGGCTCCATCTGCTGCAGGAACTCCTCGGTGAACCCCATCCGGACTGACGTCGACGAAGATGCCGAGCTCCTTGTGCTGGTACAGCCACTCGACGTAGCGCTCCCACAGCTTGATCGGGTCCTTCTCGACCACGCGGCTGCGGCCGCCGCCGTTCTCCGCGCCGGGGCCCAGCGGCTGGGCCGGGGTCGGGGCGGAGTTGGAGGAGGAGGAGGAGTTGGAGTAGCGGGAGAGGTCGGCGATGGAGTGGGGCGCGCGGAGGCGGAGGTGGGAGGGGCGGAGTAGGGAGGTGCCGCCGCAGCCGCAGCCGGCACGCGGCGGAAGACGGCGGCGCCGCCGTGCCGGAGATGGACGCCATCTCCGCCGGGACTCGTCGCAGAAAGTGGTGCTGGTGGGGCCCTCGCTCGTTTCGCCTCACAGGCTCACGCGCATCGGCGCCTCCGAAGCGGGGGGGGGGGGGGGGGGGGGGGGGGGAGTCCACGAGGAGTTGGTGACCTTGGTGGTCAGCTGGGTTTGGCTTTATTTGGGGGGGGGGGGGGAGGAGAGGAGGAAGACAATGGCGGAAGAGACCGTCCACGTCAACAGCGTCACCCGCCTGTCCCACCAGTCAGTAACCCTGGGGTACCCCACTTGTCAGAGGCGAGCTTGTCCCCTTATGGTGGAACGAGGCATGTCCCGTGGGATTCTGGCGGTCATCACGTGCGAGGGAGACGGCGAGGGGGGAGGCCGCGAGCGACGGCGAGGGGGTGCTCGCGCGAGCAGGGGAGGTGAGGTGGGCGTGGGAAAAATCGGAGGCGGAGACGCTGAGACGGCGACGGCGAGAGGTGTGGTGGCTGGCTGGCTGCGGCTGCGCGAATGGCGCGTGGGCCCGGGGATCTTTCTCTGAGGCGACGGGCCGGGTAGGAGGGGATGGGGGCTTCTTTGGATGCAACTGTGGACAGGCAAGCTGAGGCCAGGCAACGATCCTGGCCCAGACCGACGAAGTCGACCGTCCGGATGCGCGCCTGGCACACGTTTGTGTTTTTGTGCCTCAGAGATATTTGCGCCTCGCGTTTGTGTTTTTGTTGCGGCAGTGGCAGCTTGTAGTTTTGAAATTGGTCTTGGCTCTTGGGCTCGTCGACAAAGCATATCCCCCTTCTCTGCTGCCGTGGGATTCTGGTCTGATTTTGACGGCACTTTTTTCTCTATCTCTTTTCGTGTGTTTTGAGGCTAGCGATTTTCGATGGCACTTGCGTTCCTTCATGGAAAAAAAAACCGCCCGTTCATATAGCCTTGCATTGCAGAATGCTAGGCTTTTGTTTTGAAGGAGGGTGTTTTTCAGAATTCTCCAGGGCCCAGGGGTAACTTGCGTTTGAAACAAGGTTTTGGTTCCAATAATACCTTTAATCAAAAAATTGTTTTTGTCTCCATAAAAAATGTTTATACAACGCCTTTTATCAATAAATATTTCACATAATACCTTTTATCAATACGGACCTCCGTTCTCAGCAGCCTAGTTGCCCAGTCTATAGTGGTCACTGGTCAGCTAATGGCATTAGCTGCCCCATGCAAACGCTAATGGCCATCTAGTTCGAGTTTGCTATCTGATTGCCTCCTCCCTGATCCGACGGGCTAACTGATCCCTTCCGTACTCCAAATGATTCATGGCTCTCGGTAGGGACGAAGTATCCAAGAGTCAAACAACGTACTGTGGGCAAGAGCGGAAACCAGAAACCAGCGGAAATGAAGCTCCTTCCACGGAGGCACGGAGCAGAAGGGCGGCGGATTAACATACACCAAGAGCAACATAAAAGGACACTTGTATCGACCCCCACAACAGAAGCCAACAAAAGGCACACTAGGAAATGAGAACTGAGAACATAATTGGTTGTTGAGCGGCGGCGCAAGGCCAAAAGCTATATTTTCGGCAGGAGCCAGATCGTAACATAAGCCGGGCATAGGAGCTTGGCACAACGCACGATTGGCAGGTACTACACCCACCTAACGCATTGCAGGACTATGGAAGGATAGCCGCCTCAATGGGTCAGCACATCATGCTAAGAAAATTGGACAAAACAGAGTGGCTAACGCAGCCTGGCTGCCCTTGACCTAAACTAATTGTAAATGCCACCACGCAACTACCACTTTTCGATTACGAAAAGGAAAAGTCCAAAAAAGAACGTACCAATTATTCAGAACAAGGTCTTCACTGAAACCCAGTACAGATTAACGGAACGTAAGAGTAACACTCAGTTGTCATGAGACCCTAGTATTTGCTTCTTGATGGAGCTAACTCTGGTGATAAGTTCATCACGGTTCTCCTGCACAAAAAACATGCACACACCAAAATGTCAATACCTGAGCCATTAGACGGAGTGGGTATTTCCAACGGAGCATGGTTAATCACCTTAAATATCAGATATCTTGATGTGAACCAAATTGTGAAGCCAAGGCCAACAACTTCCATAACCTGAGGAACCTGCTCATCCAAAACAGTCATTGTCTTGTCAGAATGTTGGGAGACAACCCAAACATTTTCCAGGCGTTGGTCAAATCCAGTGTTACATGGACACGCGCGTCCGAAATTTTTTTGGCGCGTCGGCGCGTATCAGCGTGTCGATACGCGTCTGACACGATGCGACACGCATCTGACACACCGCGGCCGTGTCTCAGGGGCGAGCTGGCGCCAGGCGAGTCGAGTAGATGAGGGGGTGGGCCGTGAGGAGGGGCCGTCGCGACGAGCAGGGCGGCCGCATGGCAGCGGCAGCTGCAGGGAAGACAGGGGAGGCGACGGCGGCGTCCGGCGGAGCGGGGAAGAGAGGGAAGCGGCGGCGGTGCGGCGTTCGGCGGAGCAGGGAAGAGAGGGGAGGCGGCGGCGGCGGCCGGCGGAGAAGGGAAGAGAGGGGAAGCGGCGGCGGCGTCTGGCGGCCACGGCGGAGGCCGGCGGAGAAGGGAAGAGAGGGGAAGCGGCGGCGGCATCTGGCGGAGAAGGGAAGAGAGGGGAAGCGGCGGCGTCTGGCGGAGAAGGGAAGTGACGGGAGGAGGAAGAGACATCGCAGGGAAGAGAAGAGAGGGAAGGGGGTGGCGGCGGCTGGGAAGGGTGTGGGTCTGTGGGAGGAGTGGGATAGGGTTAGGGTTTGTTTGTTGGGCTGTATATCAACATGGGCCAAAGAGCATGAAGGGAAGCCCATCACATCTATTTTCCTTATTCTTTTATTTATAAACTTAGATATTTGTATTTTTATTTATAAAATTTTAAAATAAAAATATATTAGACGAATCCCCGAATCTTATTTTTTAGGATTTGCCGAATCGGACACCCGCACCCGAGTCGGATTCCGACACCCGCACCCGTGTCCATGTAACACTGGTCAAATCACACTGAGCATTGATTTCAATTCTGTGTGATCCCGTTCAACTAATATTTAGTATGTGCTGCTATTTCAAGTATGGAAGTAAAATATCACATATACAGAGGAGAGCTACATACCAAAGGGACTGAATCAATTGCAGAAACCACAATTGATGAGATCCAAATTGCAACAACAGCAGATGTCCCATATACAAGAGCAGAGTATGATTTGTCGGAGTCCAACTGCACAATAGTAGATCTTATAATACACATATAGGTAAGCAAGTGAAAACTGCAGCCTTGCTTAATCTATCTGATGGGATTAAAAAATTAGAAAAACAGTGGTAACTACTCAGCTGCCATCAGTAACCGGCCACGCTTGCCTGGACCACTAAATTACTACTGCTCCGACAAGTTATACATTTAAACTTCAAATTCTGGGTCGAAATATATGAGAAAATTGTAGCATTTTCTTTTAGTCAGGCTAATTGAAGTGTATCAGTGTAGAACTAGTTGAGTTTATCCATGCTCATAGAAAGACAAACACACATATTCCAATGCCAGGACCAATATTTAGTAATTTTCCATATTTATTTGGTATACAATATAATTAGTAACCTACTCATGGTTTACTGTTCATCGGTGAGCATCCCAATGTGGGCAAAATGTTGGTGGTTACAGACAGGAACCAATGGAAAAGAAACAGAAAGCATATTCAGCTGGTATAAAACTGGTAACAACCTGCTTTTCTGCACCCCCATAGGTCGGTACTCGGTAGGTGTATTTTTCAATTGTCATATATCTGATTTTTGAATACTTGGATGGTGATGTGCTCTCGGGAAGTTAACATAGGCAGATAGGCATTTTTAGAAGGAAAAAAACGTGGCATACCATCAGACGATACCCACTTTAGTATTTTAATTAACACTGAAAGATCGTGGCACACTTCATAACCATTTAAAGTTCCTGCACCTAGCCATATAGGTTTTTTACCATAAAAGGACCTAGCCCAAAATTCTATTGACATATGAAATTACAAATGATTACCAATAAAGTTATGAAAGTAAATTGCAGGACAGCAGGAGTAAAAGCATAGCAAAGCAAAGAAGCAACAAGATCTGCTAAATAGTTAGAAACACAACAGTATCAAACTACAAGAAACCGGAAGACAGTTTCGATCAGTGCAATCCATTCCCCTCCGTTAACTGTGATTATATTTCTGCAGCCCCTCCAATGTCCAAGGTGGTTATCCCCATCCCAAGTCCTTACTAATGAGTAATTAATCTGTCAGTGTTGCAGTTTCTATGAACTGAGAAAGCTTACTACACACTTGTTTTTAGTAAGACCCAATCACTGGACATCATAAATAATATGTGAATAATGTGACCAAATCAACAGAAACTCTGAATCTAAGACGTACACCTTCTTTGTTGGTTGTTACCTCATTGAGAAAAGGATATGCAAATTATCTACTTTCTCATTAAGATATTTTTTTCAGATTTGTCCAAAATGTGTGCTCTGATGCTTTTCTTAAAATGTTGCAGGAAAGCTTTCTTCTATGAAAAGAGAAAGGTGCACTCAATTACAGCATCAGCTGTCATATACATAGAGCACAATAGCAAATATAGTGATTATGTTTTATCATGAAAACCATCAATCATTCTGTAAACACTGACATTGGAATTTAAAAAAACCATACATCTCGGCATGAACCTTCTTTAAAATGGAAAATCGAAAGACATGGTAATTAGTGACTGGTGGCTTTAGCTGTGGTTTTCTGGTCTTTTGTAATCATTTCGACAATGTACAACGACACACTCAATAAAGCATGATGAACTTCTCTCTTACGTTAGTGATTAGTATCGACAGGCTGCTTAGCCACAATACATTCCACCTCAAGCCAACACGAACATTTCAAATCCACAACACGACAAGCTTAGGAGCAATCGGTTGCGCGCGCTCACCTGGACGCCGATCTGGTTGAGCACATCCCACGAAGCCGGCTCGCTCTGCACTTCCTCTTCCTTCTCCTCCTCCTCCTCCGCCGCACTGGTGACACCCCGGCCAAACCCCTCCCACCCGTCCCGCTTCGCCGGCGCCGGCACCACGGGCTTCTCCGAGAGAAGGGCCCCGAAGTCGTCCGAGTCCTTCGCCCGCACGGCGAGCGAGGCCCCGCCGCGGCAGCCTAAACCTAGGGTGGCAAAGGCGAAACTAGGGTTTTAGCCCTGTCGGCAGCAGTGGGATGAAAACCGGAAGTGGTGCGGCGAAGCGTACCTTGCTTGAGCTGCTTCTGCTGCGAGATCGGCGAGGGTCGCGGTGGGAGGGCGCGCACGAGCGCGGCGCGAACGGCGAGAGCCATCGCTGCGGTGGTGCTTGAGCTCTGTTTTTCTCCCCACCCTTTTCGCTCTGCTTTTTTTTTTTTCTCTGGCGAAGTGGCGAGGCGGAGAGAGTGGCGAGGTTTTGGGGAGGTGGCGGCGCCGCTTCGTCTCTCTGTGCACTGCAGCAAGCGCGGTGCGCTACGGAGCGCCGCGTGTGCCGACGTGTGTTTGGTCCGGTGCGCAGCAAGGCATGCGCTTTGAGTGTGGAGGCGACTGGTCTGTGTGTGTGTGTGCCATGTGTGAGACTGCCGCTGTGTGTGTCCGCATGGCGTGCGGTGCTTCTTTTGGGCCGTCGAAGAGGCGCTAAAGGCCAGCTTTTGGGGCCTTTTTTTCTGACACGAAGTGGCCAGGTTTTCGTTGTCCGCTGCCCCAGGAGAGGCCTTGTGAAAAATTCTTGGCCCAAAGGCATATTATCTGGACTCCTCTGGATACAGAGAGGAACCATATCTGATGCCAATGACAATCCACTGCCAATACAAGAGTGAGCGCGTGACTTGCTAGCACCGCAAACTGCAAATCATTTCATCATCGAAACATCGATCATCCTAAACACTTCCGCTTCATGAACAGCCTACTCCTAAACTCAGCCATTTAAACGCAAAACATCACATTTCCCTTCTGCATCTAATAGTGTCTCCTAGGTAGTCATCATCATCACCCTTAATTTTCTCCGGCCACTTCTTTTGCTTCCCGTTCTGGGCTTGCGTTTACAACCGCTTAATCATGTATCGGACAACCATTCTTTATGCATAACCCCTATCGAGGCGCATGTACACAGCTGCAATTCAACAGCAGCTTCTCGGGTTTCCCATTGCTACCGCACGCCAGCCACCAGCGCGCAGCTAGCTTAGCTAGCCTCCCAAACAAAGCCTCAGAGGGCTAGAGTAATGTAATCACGCCACAAACTAAGCAGAGAGTACGTGATTGGAGTATTAGGGTGGACTCCAGAAACACTATAGGCACAGCGTGCATATATAGTACTACTGCCTCCCTACTTCAGTGTCAGTGACCAGTGTGTAATGTTTACGTCAACATAAAGAAATCAAGGTACTCGAGGACCTGGCGATCTCCATCCAGATCGCGCGACGCGTAGGCAACCGGGAAGTCTGGGCGTGGCCGGGACCGGCCGTGGCGTGCGGAGGCGGTGCGGCTCGGCGCGGACGGTGGTCATCAAGCTAGCGCATGCACGCAGACGCGCATCAGAGGCCGGCACGGGACGGTCCTGCTCAGAATAAGCTGGGGGCGCGCGCTGGCGGATGTTCTGGACGCTTACCGACGGCCGGTCGACCGGCCAGCACCACCTTCAATTCGCACATGCGCCAGTGTACTGATCGGCCGCGCGTACGTCGGCTCCCGCTCCTCGACCGCGCCAAATCCTCAACCACTACGTGCTCGGGTCTCGTAGCTAATCACGCGCCCGGCACCGAGAGGCATATATACAAATGCAACTGCAAAGTGTGTCCATGCATGTGTGCGTGCTCGATCCGTATGCACATATTCCCCGTGTCGATTGCTTCTGCGCGCGGAGTAGGTCGATCGATGCGCCCGCGGTGCAGTGCATATGGGGTCCTGGGCGCGGGGGCGGATCCGTACTTGATCGAGCTACCCCAATGCAAGTGCTGCGATATATTTGCAGCATAGCCGACGGCGATCCGGTTTACCCGGGTGACCAGATCGAACGGCTGACAGATCTAAGACTGTGATATGATATGAGGACCTGTGTGTCCTCGCTTCTCTACTTGCATACAAAAACACTTTGCTCCCCGGTATTGTTCGTCCTACTAAATTAAGCGATGTTCCAGAACATACATGTAAGATAAGGGATTGACCTACTCTAGCATCTTCAGTACGCCCCTCTGATCTAATCAGACATATACATGCATGCTCAACTTGAGTAAAAATCGATGGCACACAGCTTTCAGAACTTGGAAGTTACCTAGCTAGGAGCCTTGATTGTGTTCCCTTGCTTCTATTTTTTGAAGCGGGGTGTGTTTCCTTGCATCCTGCAAACATTGTCTTATCGATCGAATTGGCCTCATCGTCGCATCAGGGGCTAATGCTCGGTGCCCAACGCAAATGTTGACTTGATGCCGTTAACTAGCAGTAAGATTCTACAAAGAGCGGGAGCTCAAAACTCCAAATGCAACGACCAAACGTAAAAGTGAAGGCGTTCCATATCTAGGCTTGGACGGTAGCACGACACCAAACCGTTCCTCGGCCTCGCATCCCTGTTCCGTTTGAAAATCCGAGAAGGCGCCGACGATTCCGTTCGGACCGACGATTGCATTAACCTCGGGTCATGTGTGCGTGCCTCGGAGTTGGAGCTCGAAGCAGCATGCGAAGCGGGGCACCAGATCAGTCAAACAGGAAAAGCCAACGCGATGCTGTAGAGCCTGTCACTTGTTTTGTTTTTACCGCCTTGTAATCTTCCCCTCTGACTTTTGATCTTGCATTGCAGCGATGATGAAAGGGCTGAGCGCACCCACCGTATGTAATGCATGGCCAGGAACGCGACATTGTGACGGCAACCGATGCGGTAGAACGTGCATACAGTTTACATGTCTCACGGCTCACATTACGTTTCTGCTTACTAGGGATTCGGGAATTCGGTACGTACATGTTTCTTATTCCAAGTCAAAATACTAGTCATCCACTAATCACTGTTTAAGATCGCAACACATCCTAGATGAAAAATGATAGTTCTATTCTATCGTCCAGAACTTTCCGTTTCTGATGGGTGATCTCGACGTGATTCCTTTCACGTTAATGCTTGGAGATTTGCGCATCATGAGGTAACTAAACTTATTCATCCACAACCCATAAAAAAATTAATAGAAACAGATTGAGATAGGGGGATTTAGGATCACGATAAATGGCTAGACTTTGGAGGTGATTTTACCTCAACACCAACTTTACATGGGAAATGCCGGCCACTTACGCGTATATGTGGCATGGCATCCGGATAATGCAATAAGAGCTTCTCCAAGAGTATCTAAAAAATAAAGTGCTAAAGATTTCGGGACATTATATCAAGTTATTGAGAAAAAAACACCCTTCAACCCAACAGTTCCTAAAAAATCGTCCGTAGCATTGAGATCGGGGCTCAGGAGGTGGAGCCAAATTTGACTCCCGATGGAGTTATTTGGGTATGACAACTATTATAGTATTATTTTTATCTTTAGTCTCAAAATTAAATATTAGAATGCTTTATTAGGCACTTTTCGAGATGCTCTAAGCGTGTTGCTTATTGGTTCGCATTGACCAGCACTCAATTGTGCTTGGAGATGGAGGTACAATCTGCTGGGAGGGGGGGGTGGGGTGTTTATTGTACATGGTTTGATAATCACAACTCATAAGGGAGCAAAACATTGTGTATTCGTAGCCTTGTTGCTCTTTACTTTCCAGCATTCGCTTTTGGGTATTTAGTTTGAGCATTTCTTTCATTCGCCGTTTCTTTCTTCTTCTTTTTTTAGAGAAAAAACCTAATTCACCCGTCCTCAGGTATTAGATGTCGCACCAGCTTTATAGACTGTTATATATGGAAAATGACCCTAACATTTACTAGGTGGAATATCACATCACAAAGCTGACACGCTGTGTTGAGTACCTTGGGCCTTCTACGTCGTCGTGCTCGTGCACGCACCCATCATGTACGTGAACGGTGAGATGGAGACCTGGGTTGTGCGCTGTTGCACTTTGCCAGTTGCCCAAGGCCCCAAGCCGTATATGCAAACTTGACTACGACACCCGGTCGAAGACTTTAGCAGGTAGCTGCAGCCTTGCCGAACTGACAGAAGTGGCTCGAACCGTCCGCCATCAAAGGACCTGCGGGCACGAGCCGAGCACATTTGCGCCACATTTTCGGACTTGATCTCCGTGAGTACACACTACACACACAGTACTCCTACATCGCCGTCGCCCGGTAAGTTAAATCCACCGTAGCCACCGCGTGAGTGGTCACCGTCCCAGACTCCCAGTCCATGGATTAACTCGCGTCCCCCCTGCAAAAGGGCAAAGGCGTTCCTCGAACGGTCAAGCGGCCACTTCGAGAGCTCGGATCTCGACCCTTGCTGCTGTCGTCGCCGCCGTGGACCATGCCATGCATCCATCCTCTCGCAGTCTCGCAGCAAACTGGATCATGAGCAAAGTGTGTGCGCCCGGGGGACCTCGCTAGTGTAGCGCGCTTCCCACCCACCCCACCACCACTGGAGTCTGGAGCACAGCGTGGTCACCCAACTCCGTCTTGGGCCAGCCAAGCCAGCCCTACGGTTACGTACGCCTCCTTGACCGACCCGAGGTGATCCGAGCCAGCGCACAGCGCAGCGTTCCCCCAGCTTGGCTGGCAGCCTGGTCACGAAACCCACGTCAACGTCAGTACGGGCGCCGGTCGCTGACCCGACCGGCCTCACGCCGATGCCGTGACACCCTTCAATACGTGACGCCGTACACCTGGACCATCCATCGCCGCCCCGCCGCGCGCCCGCGTGGCCCACCTGTCGGTCGGTGCGCAGTGAACAGCCAGCTCGACCGGCTCGGCTGCCGTTCCGACGAGCGACAGGAGGACCGCACCGGCGTAAGCCCTGCCCTGCCCAGCCCAGCAGCCGTTATGGGAGGCCGCGCTCGCCTCGCGTACTGGCCTAGCGGCGAGCAAGAACACGGCCGGGATACGAGAGGGGAAGCGGCGAGCGGCGAGGCAACGGAGACTTGTGCAGAGCACATGGATCGGGCAGCGATCACGAGCGAGAACTGAGTGCGAGTAATAGGGGGACTGACTGGTGTGGTTTGCAGTAGCGCAGGCCCGAGCGAGCGACACGGAGATGCCGGGGAGGAAACTGGTCCACGGTGCCGTAGAGAGATCGAGAGAGAGAGATCCGTTTTCTGCAACTGCAATTTTTAGTAGTAGTAGGTCGGACAATGAAGGAGCCAAAGCAAGGTTTATCTTCGGAGAGAGTGAGAGACCATGCTCTATGTTATCACAAACGTGAGCGGCACCTACCGGATCGGTGAGGCACGAGCCGAGCAGCACGTCACGAGTGCATTGACTCCATGTTGGACCCCCATGGGACTAGACGCTCACGTTTTCTTTTCCATAAACTTTGTAGTAAATTTCGTCCCACGCTTTCTTTTTAAATAAAAAAAATAAAACAAATGTGGCAAAAGCCATCCCGGCCATGTGTAAACTGGTTCACGAGACATCTTCAATTCAATGGCTTTCCAAACCCGGACTAGAGTTGAAACGTAGTATTAAGTATCTTTCAATTTTTTTAATCCAAAACAGGGTACTTGTGTGAACTAGTACTGAGTGAATACGATAATGTATGTACACAGCTGTTTCCTTCCACGCTGAGACTAATCACTCTTTTTTACTGCTAGTAAGGTGACCGCTCCAATTCAATGGCTTTCCAAAACTGGATTGGAGTTGAAATGTGGATTTTTGCCACGGTTTCGACGGCACGGTTGAAAAATGAAATTTAATTTCCTTCTTTTCTCCGGAAAAGGGTACTTGTGTGAACACTACTGAGTGAACGCAACAATGTATGCACATTGATTCTTTTCAACGCCGAGACTAATCACTCTTTCTTACTGCCAGTAAGGTAACCACTAACTACCTTTGGGTCAAAAGACCAAAAAGGAAATTAGAAACAAAAAAACACACACAAAGAGCCCTAAAATTCCATGTCATAAAAGCTCTACAAAAAGCGAACGCCTCAAAGTACAGACTAGAAAAGAAAAGAAAACGAAAGCGAGCATCGTTTTTTTTTCCCTAATCACACCATCATCCTCCTTCCTTCCCGCTTCCCTTGTCTTGTTATAGGCTCATAGCTTTCGCCTCGTCATCACCTGCCGGAAATGCCCCTGTCGACTCTGTACTCTGCTCCATACAAAAGAGGCCTCACGCCACCCAGTAGCCCTTGCTCACTTGCCCCCTCCTCCTCTTCCACTCCACTCCTCGCTCACCCCAAGCCACAGGAAGAGCACGAGGAGCAGGAGGTAGAAGAAGAGGGGGGAGGAGACCCAAGTTATCACCAAAACCATCCGTATCTGTATACGATTACCAGAACCTCTGTACTCTGTAGAGGGGATAATGGCTCCAAGCTGCAGCTACGAGATGGCGGCCTCCATCCTGCTCTGCGCGGAGGACAGCAGCAGCATCCTGGACCTGGGAGCGGAGGGCGAAGGCGAGGAGGATGTGGTGGCGCGGACTAGCGGGATGCGTGGGGAGCCCGTCGTGGAATTCCCCGTGCCGTCCGAGGAATGCGTCGCCGCTTTCCTCGACGCGGAGACGGCGCACATGCCCCGGGATGACTACGCCGAGAGGATGCGCGGCGGGGGCTTGGATCTCCGCATCCGGATGGACGCCATCGACTGGATTGGCCAGGTGCGTTTCGATGGCCAAACCAATGCTCGTATATGTTCTGTAACGTCTCGTTCACATCGATCCAGCGATGAATCTGACAGTTGATCTGTGAACAGGTTCACACGTACTATAATTTCAGACCTCTTACTGCCTGCCTGGCCATCAACTACCTTGACCGCTTCCTCTCACTATACCAGCTTCCGGTAAGAACCAATCCTGCATTACAACTCCTTGGGTCTATAGAAACAATGGGAATCATGATCTGGGCCAAACATTTCAGTGTTTTAATTGGTGCTATTAATGATGTGTACATGTCTCGCCGTTTCAGGAAGACAAGGCTTGGATGACGCGGCTGCTGTCCGTGGCGTGCTTGTCACTGGCTGCCAAGATGGAGGAAACCTATGTCCCTTCGTCTCTCGACCTGCAGGTGAGAGTGCGATTCAGATGCACATACCATACGTTTCAGTGGAGTGCGCCCCGATCGTACCGTGTCACGTCCATCTGATCCGAAACCTTGTTCATGATCACTGATATGTATGGATCCTGTCGGGTCAGGTCGGGGAATCACGGTACGTGTTCGAGTCGAAGACGATCCAGAGGATGGAGCTCCTGGTCCTCAGCACTCTCAAATGGAGGATGCAAGCGGTCACTCCCTTCTCTTACATCGACTACTTCCTCCACCGCCTCAACGGCGGCGATGCGCCAAACCGGCGCGCCGTCCAGCGATCTGCAGAGCTCATCATGTCCATAGCAAGAGGTGCTTTTTTCATTCAGAGGCCTCTCACGGAGACAATGATGATCATGCATTCCGAGTCGAGCTAACATTGTTCTTGATGTGCCAACTCATTGCAGGGACGCACTGCTTAGATTTCAGGCCCTCGGAGATCGCCGCGGCTGTCGCCGCCGCCGTTGCCGGAGAAGACCACGCCGTAGATATCGACAAGGCTTGCATCCACCGTGTACAGAAGGTACGCGTCCGTGTGCCTGTCCGCCCGCCCAAGCGACGTTGCGTTCTCGCGAATTTTGTCGACAGATTCAGCTAGTAGTATCTTTCAATGCAATACGTTGGTGCTTACCAAATGCATCAAAGCCGTAGGTTGCCACGGTACTTTGCTTGTCCGGAGTCCAACCAGACACACGCACCGCGGCACACGAGACACGACACGCTGCCAAGACTCGTGAACCGCATTTACTACGCCTCGTCAGCGTGGCAGCTAACGTTTTGTTTTGCTTTCTGTTTCAGGAGAGGGTGTCGCAATGCCTCGAAGCGATCCAGGCCACCATGGCCCTGCCGGCGAGCACCATGCCGCTGCCGCCCAAAACCGAAACCCCGAGCAGCAGCGGGGGCAGGGCCTCTTCCTCCGTCTCGGTGCCACTGAGCCCTACCGGGGTGCTGGACGCCGGCTGCCTGAGCTGCAGGAGCGATGACACGGCTGCTGCCTCACACGCAAGCTCGTGGAGCGATGAGAACGACAGCTCCCCTGTCGTTTGCAGCAAGAGGAGGAAGATTAGCAGATGATTAGCCCAATGATGATCGACGGATGAAAAGGCCACTTCTGTGCGCTGATCAATGATCATCTCATCTCTCCTTGACAAAAAAAGTCAAGTGGTTTTGATTGCCCTGACTGACGAGTTTGGTTTGTTGGGAGCTTTTGACGCCGTTTTTTTTCAAAGGAGCCTGAAAGGCAAAGGAAGGGCAACCAAAAGCAGGACATTTTGACATGGCGATCCAGCAAAGACACCCGGGAATAAAGATGATCTGGGATGGTAGAAATGTACCGAGTTTCGTGTGCTTTTGCAACAGTAGGCGTGCAGCCACAATGGCGTTGCAGAAAAAAGAGCAAAGGTTTTGCAGGTTGACAAAGCTTAGACGGGACGAGACGACTAAACTAAAGGCAGAGATGGAGATGAGGTGATGGTGACACAAGGCAATGAACTAGCTAGCTCCGTAGTTTGCTTTGTTCTGTAATTTCCGACCAATTTCCTTTTGTAAAAAGAAAAAAAAATGGAAAAGAGAAACAAACAATTCTTGCGCCAAAATAATCACTAACCGACTGAGATCCAAGAAATGGGAAAACAATAATACATGGACAGGACCCAGAAGAACTGGAAGTGGGTTTCTTTCAGGGGTTATGAACTAGCAACATCAGCAATCATCGGTTTCTCTTGCTTTGTACTACGACACTACACCTCGCTGCCACCAAGCATTGTTTGACTGCTTGTCTGCAGAGACCATGGAATTCGGCTCCTTTTTTAGAAAATAAAATAGGGGCAACATTGTCTGAAACCTCGGGAACACAAGCACAGGTCGTAAAAGTAGTGATAGTGCCATACAGGAGTGCTTGAGAATCTGTCTATAAAACTTCGTATTGATGCAAAGCTTGTGGTGGTCCTTTCTTGATTAATTTGAGCTTGAGTTATAACGAAAGGTCTAGTAGGCGTCTAGCGAGATTGTTCCTTATTGGACTGGATTTCTTTTCAGGTGACACATTGCTTTGTTTAACCCTGCCCTGCTTGTCATGTACCGCAAGCGGGGGCAGTTAAGTACTAATAACGCAATACTTCCAGACCAGCATCACTGTTGAACAACAATAAGTTACTACAGTATTGTTCAATGGCCATGAGGCGGGAAAGATGCTTTGACATTTCTTATCCTGAATTCAGAGCGTACAGTTTGTGTAGTACAAATTTTTCAAAAAAAAGTTTGTGTAGTACATATCCATGTTTCGAACGGATTTGTATTTGTTCGAAATTTGGTCTCACGGCTTTGGACTTTTGGCGCCCTTGGGAGATGATCAGATGAATCTAGGCTACTACTACTGTTAGTATTCTCCAAGACCATTACGTGCGATGCATGTGTTTGTGGCCTTTGGTCGGCATTGTGTAAGGCTGCGACCTCCGGTTGCACACCGTGGCCACCTAACCCCCCGGTCAAGCCTTGGATGAATACACAAACCGTCTGTCAGGCCGGCTGATAAGTTTTCCTATCTTTGGCTTTGGACCAAAGCTGCGAGCATGAATCGTATCCACTGTTGATCGATGCATCCACCGTATCCAGAGAGTCGCACAGGACAAGGACATACATTTCCCTCCACGGCAGCCAGCAGCTGCATGCATCGATCGCGTATAGAGATACGAGACGCCACCATTTCTTATACCACTCGGCTTTGTTTCCCAGCTCCCCGTTTGCTGCCTGCTTCAGGAACCTCGCTGATAGAAAACGATCGATCGAGCCGGTCCGGTGGGTGCGCGCACGTCGGCCCCCACGAGAGACGCATGGCATGGACCTCGCCCAAAGTTATTCTCAAATCTCATGCATGATGCTGCGCGGCCCTGTCCCGAGATGCGCGCCAATGGCGACAGCTCGTCCGCTTTGGCGGTAAATTCAGCAGGCAAAGCATCGGCAGACGAACAACCGAACAGGACATATGCATGCTGCACACCCAACACGCGCCTGTTTGCCGATCGATCGGGGTGGATTTACCTTTAGCGGCCAAAGGGAATAAACCCACGCCGCGCCAGCGCGAAGCTTACGTTGCCCTCCCAAACCCCAACTGTAACTAATGTTTCATCTCCTGCAGGGGCCTGCAGACCTGCAGTTGTACAGCAGTTGGCTGGCGGCAGTACAATAATCGTGGCCGCCCGGTAGCCGCGTCTGGCCAAAGGGTTCCAGCGAAACTTTCAGGAACGAGATGGGATCGCGCGCCGAGACCGGTCCTCGTCGGCGACGCCCCCATACCATGCGTTTTGGACGCGTCGTCCCCGCCGGGGGGCTGCCGGCACAAGCGCACCACAGGTGGTGGGTCTCTCCGGGCAGGCTGTGGTGCAGTTGTGTCAGCGTGGTCAAATTCTGGGGGAGCAGCAGAGGCCAGAGAGTGAGGCTGATAGACCAGAGTATAGTGTAGTAGGTCCATCGTTTAGCCCTACACAAAAGGAAAATTGACAATACAAACGATCCATGGATGGCATCTCTGCCTAAAGCACTGAGCAATCAAACAAGTGTTCCGTCATCATGGGGCATTGGGAAGCTGGGAACCGATGAGTGTTTTGGATCCAATAGGGACCAGGTCTGGGTCCGGTAGATCATAGTGTTCAAAATCTGGTTGATCATAGTGTTTTGCTACGCAGGTCGCACCTCCAAAATATGGGTTAGTGATATGGCATGTAATGTGCTCGATGGATATCTGTGTGTTAACGGATATGGCATGTTTCTGACCTAAATCAACATCTTATCTTACTATTACTAATTGGAGGCTCCTTTTGAGGCCTCCACGTGAAGCCACCTAGGATCCTAGTTGGACACTCTAAAAAAAATAGAGAAATCCTAGAAAATCCAACAAAAAAGAGAAACATCCAGCCATTAGTCCAGCAACTCTAATTATAATACTATTACTAATTGGAGGCTCCTTTTGAGGCCTCCACGTGAAGCCACCTAGGATCCTAGGTGGACACTCTAAAAAAAATAGAGAAATCCTAAAAAATCCCGCAAAAAAGAGAAACATCCAGCCATTAGTCCAGCAACTCTAATTATAATAGCCATTGGATCTGTGATCTTTTCTAATAAATTACCCACATTGCCATTATGAAAATAGGCTAAAGTAACCCCCTAAACATGCATTTAATTACCCACCTCTGCCATTATAAAAATAATTTAAAGTAACCCCCTAATTTTAATACAAATTATCCAACTATGCCATTAGAAAAATAATATTAAATAACCCCCCTAAAAATAATACCAAGTATGTCGTATTAAAAGTGAATAACCACTAAATCTGAAAATCTAAATTATATAATTATAAAAAATCTTAAAATATACTAATATAAAATTTTATTGTTACTAATTGGAGGCTCCTTTTGATGCCTCCACGTGAAGCCACCTAGGATCCTAGGTGGACACTCTGAAAAAATAGAGAAATCCTAGAAAATCTCACAAAAAACAGAAACATTCATCATTAGTTCGGCAACTCTAATTATAATAGCCATTGGATATGTGGTCTTTTCTAATAAATTACCCACATTGCCATTATGGAAATAGGCTAAAGTAACCCCCTAAACATGTGTCTAAATTACCCACCTCTGTCATTATAAAAATAATTTAAAGTAACCCCTAACTTTGATACAAATTATCCAACTATGCCATCAGAAAAAATAATATCTAATAACCCCCCCTAAAAATAATACCAAGTATGTCGTATTAAAAGTGAATAACCACTAAATCTGAAAATCTAAATTATATAATTATAAAAAATCTTAAAATATACTAATATAAATTCTAAATTACTATTTCTATAGTTTAAATTATATTATTTATATTATTATTATTATATAAAATAATACCGATAATATGTATCACCATACATTCAAGTTTGAGGGCCCATAGAGATAAAAATAATCATTTTCATGTTTAGTTAGCCCTAATTATTAGCCCGTGTGGTAGCACGGGTTGATAGGCTAGTTGATAATAACCCCACAACCACAATTAGTTAGACATCATCTTAGGCCTTAGGATAGTACCGTAGAGGACCAAAATGCCTCTGGAACGTCCTTGATTGAGAATTATGACCATTAAAAATCTATAGTTTATTACTGATATTCTCATCACATGTACATTGTATATGAGCAAAAGGATCTCTAGCCGAGTTAGTTAGAGGAACCGAGTAACATCGTCGCACCAATAAACTTGGGTTCAGTAATTCAGCTACTTACGGGAGCGGATTTATTGGAGAATAATACTCTATATAGAGCCCATGAGATGATGGTTCCTGATATTTCACTCATCAATTTTGCAGCACCTTCGCTCTAACAATTTTCCCCAAGCTTGACTCTTCACTTTTACTATGAGGCTCAACCATTTCGGCGCCTTCATGGCTCGCCTGGTTTCTGCCATATTCTTTTTTAGATAAAGAAGTAGTACTGTTTATTCTTTGCATCAACTACAGACGCACGAAACCAATTACAATGTTAACCATAACAAAAAACTGAAGGACATTTATGCCCAGACAAATAAATCCATCCCGTGGTCTCAAACGCTATAATGCCCCCACTCTCCCCCCACCCCCCTGCAGTAGGCACAAAACAAAATCCGGGGCCTGCTTGGTTGGCATCCAAAATTGCCAAGCCAAAATGAGGGCATACCAAAATGAGGGCACATGCCAAATTTTGTGGCCAAAACATGGGTAAGAACTATTGTATGTTAACTCTTTGGCTATGAACTAATTGGTAGCCAAAATTTATTGGTATGCCCCCATTTTGGCTTGGCAAGTTTTGGAAGCAATCCAAGCATGCCCCCAGATACCTATAAGCTATATATGATATTTAACTTTGTCTAAAACCATCTAATTTCAGACGAACCCCCATCATAATGGAGCTAATCCCAATAAAATGTGTTACTTTACCCTTTAGCTGATCCAAATTAGCCGCTCCCAAACTGTAGCAAAAAAAGATTATAATTTTTTTAAATGATCTGGTAAAATGTGCTAGCTAGCCTCCTCAATGCAAGATTAAGTGGCACTTATCAGAAAGTGAAATTAATAAGCATAATAAGAACAATGCCGATGGATTTAGCTTCCTAGATAGATAGTATAAACCGGATCCAGTTGTACCCAAAATACCTCTTGTTTCAATATTTATGATGACTGAAATGTTGTAAAACTTGGAGATGGATTAGGTTTCGAAAAGAAGTGGAATAGTTTGATCTATGTACTCTTAAATCCCAATCTCATGTGTGAAGTTTTTTTAAAGCTCCGTAAGTGATGGCGACTGGATTTTTTAATCATTTTTTGAGAGAGGACAATTGCACAACAGGAACGAGCGGTTTGGGGGGGAAAAAAGGCTAAGCTAATTAATGTACTGGTTCAAAGCCCTTTAGCCGATGGCCCGTGTGAAAATCGGCCCATGGGCTGGATGGGCTTCCTTCGGAGTTCGGACACAAGATCATGCATACATAAGGGCTGCTTGTCCTAAAAAACATAAGTGCTGCTCTTCCCGTTTTTATCTTGCGTAGTTGCGTGCCATATATGAATCTGATTGATGTTTGTCCGTCTCAAAAAACTAATAAAAGGAAAAGAAGAAGAAGATTAATATTTGGCCATGCCTATGTTATGTTAGGTCTATGTCGTTGTCGAATTTGGGCATCATTCTGTTGAAGTTCCAATCAAAGTTTCAGACAAACAGTATTGATCCATGTATGTTGTTTCAAAATATGTTGTGCTGGCCGTGGGTGCATTCAAACTAAACAAAAAATAATAATGAGCGTTGATACGCAAGATTCCGGAATGTTGTTGGTTAGTGTATGGTGACGCAAACAAGGAGCGGTGGACCTCTCCACTCTGCGCAACGTTGCATTAATCTCGACCGGCGCCGATCCCTTTTTTAAACAGGGTGCCGTGCCCTGCCGTTCCGTTCCGGCCGGGGGCCGCGGCAGCTGCGCTCGTCACGTGGCGTCGCCTTCGCTTCCCCCTGCATGATACAACTGCTCTCTCTAGCTGACACCGGAGCCCCACACACCCCGGTTGACAGATAGCCCACAGGAGTCGGTGCAACCGAAACGGCACGGAGAATGCGGTGGTTGATCTTGATGGCTCGTCGTCGCCGTCTGAGTCCGTCCCCCCCCCCCTACATTTTCCTAGTGCCCTGACTGACCAATGCGCGGTTGCCGGATCCGTCGCGCAGAAGCAACCAGCCCATTTCGATACGCGCGAGGCCTGAACGGGAATCGGTAGGCAGCAAATCGATCGACCTGTTGCGATTTCGCGAGGCGGCGATGCAGACGGAGGCCAGCCCTTACGCGACGCCTTCGCCGGTGCAGCCGGCGTCGTCCAAGGGTGCGTGCGCAGGGCACGGCACGAGTTTGGTTTCTCTGCCGGCCGGAGCTCTTCTCGTAGTTCTTACACGTTTTTCGTTGTTCAGGGACCAAGGAAACGGTGAAGAATGCGCTTTCGCAGTGGGGGCGGAAGGTCGGCGAGGCGACCAGGAAGGCCGAGGATCTGTCGCGCAACACATGGCAGCACCGTGGGTGATTCATCGTTAACCATCGCCGCTCTTTTTCTCTTACTTAAGATTGTGAATAAGCTTGTGAATTATGTGGGCTTCGATTCTAACAACTGATTTTTCTTGGCCAGTGAGGACGGCGCCTAGCATCGCGGAGGCGGCGGTGGGGAGGATCGCGCAGGGGACCAAGGTCCTGGCGGAAGGCGGCCGCGACAGGATATTCCGGCAGGCCTTCAGTTCCCCGCCGGACGAGCAGCTCCGCAAGTCCTACGCGTGCTACCTCTCCACGGCCGCCGGCCCGGTGATGGGGATCCTCTACCTCTCCACGGCCAGGGTCGCCTTCTGCAGCGACAGCCCCATGTCCTACGAGGCCGGTGGCGGCGACAGGACGGAATGGAGCTACTACAAGGTGCCGAGCACCGCATTCCGTTCTGCTCTGGTGTCTTTAACTCTCTGTATTGTACAGCTCTGCAACGTTCTTTTTGCTGAGGAGATGGTGAACGCGTGCAGGTGGCGATTCCTCTGCACCGGCTGAGGGCGGCCACCGCGTCGGCGAGCAAGCTCAACCCCGCGGAGAAGTTCATCCAGCTGGTGTCGGTGGACAGGCACGAGTTCTGGTTCTTGGGGTTCGTCAACTACGACAGCGCGGTAGCGCACCTGCAGGAAGCGCTGAGCAGCTTCCATAACTTGCAGGCGTGAGGGCCTCACCTCACTGGGTCCCTTCGATCTCGAGGGGTGGGTGAGCGGCGGTGTGTACGTGCTCCGTGCTCGCCTCTCTGTTCCGCCCTGTCTTGCCGCAGTAGGGTTTGCGGCGTGATTGTTACTCCTATCTAGCTGTGTGCGTATCCGGATTTTGTAACATGTTTTGATTTGGTTCGTTGGTTGTCAACGTTACGGCAATTGAGCCGTTCTGTTCAGAAAATACCATGATTATTCATGAAGATGACTTTGATTACCACGGCCCAGATTAACCTCTCGCCTTCACTTTTCTTGCTTGAAGCGAAAGTTTCGTAACATGATGACTTTTACACGCTGTGAATGCTCGTCTTCCAGAAGAAAATAGTTGGTCTTCTTATCCATCTTATGCAAGATAAATAAATCATCTATTTTAATGTTTACCTTGGCTTAATTATTTCTGCAAACAAGTTCAACACTTTTATAGAGTGAACCCAACATTTCTATTAATTCAACATGTGGATTTCGAAAGGTTGAGACTATAAAGACAAAATATTAAAATCACAAAAGTCAAATGTTGAAATGCTAAAATTAAAATTTAGAAGCCTCTTCTCCGGCGAGCACGAGACAATGCAGGCGGTCACGCAAGCAGGTGCAAGGCAGGCGTGGGGGCGATGGTGCGGGCACGAGAGGCGCGGCGACGACAGTGCGCGCGGCGTAGCGGTAGCCTTGGGGGCAGCGCGGGAGGCGCAAGCAGCCAAGCGCGCGAATGGCTGGCACGTCATGTGAGGGAGACGAGGGCTAATGTTTGGAAGTGGGCTCCAAGGTGTGGAATCCTAAATCTACCGAAAGATAGATAGAAATACCGTGCCAAATATGTTTTTTTAGATTAAAATGCAGTGCTTTTTTGTGTGTTTATACGAGTTCTGGGCCAAATCACTTCATAATAAAACTGAGCTATTTATTGTTGTCTTACCCGACTCAAAGAATCGTTCAGGCGCTTTATTGTGGGCCACATTATGTAAGTACATGCGGCCTGCCTACGTTGCTGACTGGGGGCCTGGGCCGAATCTCTTTCCTTCTCCCTGGTTCGAGTACAGGAAGCGCAACATCGTTTCTTCCGGAAAATGGAAAAAAAAAATGAGAGGTGAGATTCCATCAGAAAATGACCCATCCAAAAGGCGAAAAGAACTAACGATCAGACGAGCAAATCATAGTTCTCGAGAGTTAATCCAACCGGACCGGCTCAGACGCACATGGCCTCCTTATCGCTCACGTGGCGCGCTATCAAATTCTTGGTGCTGGCCTCTCTTTTGCGGCTGTGACCACTAGTACTACGTACACCGGATCAAGTAGCATGCGGACCACGGATCCGGCGCGTCAACGAAATCATGCCCGTACGGAAAAGCCCTGGCACGCACGGGAGCGGTCCACGCCTGCCTGATCCGGGTGCCACAAGCAAAGGCAACGCGAGCAGACAGCGCGGTAGCGCCAGCGGCAAGCAACCAACCGGCAACCCGACGCCGGGCGCGGCAAAGCGTCGCGACGCAAAGCCGAGTCGCAAGGCCGCTCTGCCGGCCACATGTGACGCCTCCCCCATCCCTCGCGATCGCATCGCATGCACGCCGCGGCGGCCCATCCCATCCCCAGCGCGCGCCGGAAGCCTCCGGGCCGGACGACGCCTCGTTTTGTCCCTTTCGCCCGCGCCTTTCCCGCCACACCGCCGATACGTCCCGATCGGAACGCCGGGCCGTAGGTAACCTGCGGCGACCTGCCGTCCCGGCCGCGCGACGCGTTCGTTCGATCGATTCGATCTCCTCCTCTCCTCTCCTCTCCCGGCGGCTCCCTTTGCTGCCTGGACGGCCGGTGCTTTCCCGTTTGGGAATTGGGAGTTGGGACTTTGGGGTGGGGTGCGCCGGCCTGGTCCAGCCCCCGTTGCGTGCTCGCATGTGTGTTGGTGGCTTGGCGTGGTGCTGGCCGCGCGATCCTCCTGGCTTTGGCGCGCCATGGCGGTGGGGCGCCGTGCTTTTTTCCCCACGTCCCGGCCGACGACGGATCGTAATCATGAGAGGCCGCGACCGGGCAGGGAAAAAAGGATGGATTCTGTGGCCTGCCACCGACAGATCTTACCGACTACGGTCAAGCTAGCGGCCCCGGTCAAGAGCTCGAGGGATTGGGTGGTTGACGCATGGAGAGATTGGCTGGCTGGCTGCAGCCGACCTTGATAGCTACGTTACGCGCCTGCCTGCCTGGCTGGCTGCATCATACCCTATCCATTTGTGTTTTATCGGCTTGTTTTCAGACCGTAGTACGTACATTTTTGCTAATCGTGCTGCAAAGTGCCATGTCCACAGAGGGACTAGCTAGCCGTGCCCGCAGGGCGGCAAGCGGCATGATCGTCGGCATGGCACGCTCTCGCAACGCGACACCTCTATCTCTCTCCTAGGGAGCGTGTGCTAAAGCTGCCGCCTTTGCAAAAATCCTAGCTCAACTTTTTGGAGCGCTCGTCTAGTAGTGCTCCGATCAGAACTCATCAGAGAAGCTTGCAAAGACAAGGGTAACAGGAGCTTTTGCAGCCAATGCATATGCGAGGAGTCCATGTCTAGCTCTAGTGCTCTCGCTTTATTTCCGTCGTCGCTCGCTTTATTTGCCGTGCTGGCCACTAGTTTCGCTCGAGGCATCAATGGGCAGCATCCAAGCAGGCTGCAGTGCACGGAGAAGACGCTCATTATCCAAGGCACGCGCGCGCGCACGCACGCAAGCACGCAACCTTGCCATGTCTGTCGTAGCGTCGCCTCTGCTCTCACTTTTGCACTCCTTCGACCAAAGGAACAAAAGGAAGAAGGCCATGCCCATGCATGTGCATGCATGCAGTCTTTTTCCAGTGGCAATGTTTCACTTCTGAGCTACTCCCTCCGTCCCAAAAAAAACATGCACGTTTAGGATACGTGCCAGTTAAAGTAGTTCATGTTTGATAAAATTTCTAGAAAAATACATTCATATTTATGGCTCTAAATAAATTTGTTAAAAACTACATTTAAAAATGAATCTAATGATATATATTTTATCTGATAAATATTTATATTTTTTATTTATAATTGGTCAAAGTTAAGATTCTGGAATTTATTGGGAAGCGAGAATTGCATGTTTCTAGGACGGAGGGAGTATGTCTGCACTTGTCGACTCCAAAAGACAAAGCCAGTAGTAGTCATGTTCCGGCCGTGATTGTCGCTTCCTTTGTGTTTACTTCGACGACCAATAATCGGTCATTTGGGTCAGTGTTTGAGAGAGGATCCATTTATAGGAACCCAGGTGTTTTAATTTGAGGTAATTTTAGTGGCAAGTTTCATGTACTAGTTTCTACGACTACGATATAATTAATCTAAACTAACTTTTGTTGATAGATAAAACCGTACTCCTCAATGCTTAGTTTCATATCACTATTTCATAGGCAAGTTATAAAGTTTAATTAAGATATACCGGATTGGAAGAAAGGAGATAACATGAAGGGTAACTCTATAGCTTTCAATGGAGGCTTCCACATGTTTGAAGTCTTGGTAACAATGTACGCCTAGTTTCATGGCCATAAAACTTATTTCCTTTTCTCCTCGTAAATACCTTGCGAAGTCATCATATTTGTTGTTGTGAACATCATGCAATGAATATGAAACCCACATTGAGGATGGTCTGAACACTCGGCTTTAGTAGCTATTGGATTGAGATCTAGCACTCAATGCTTTTCTCCCAACTCTAACCACTATTCCCTACTCAAACTTTCATCCATGGCGCCGTGCTCCACAAATTTACTGGTAAGTCGGTAATATTGGGACACCCCCAATGATCCCAAACAATACTCTTGCCCGCCGCTACCACCCACCGTCACGCTAAACTAGCCGTCCACAGCATGGGAGTGATGCCAGGAAATAAAAAGGGTCCGATGCGAAAAGGGCCACCGATTCATTAGGAGCTCCAGTGTGCAAAATTACAAGCATCCGAGCCATCTAGAACATCTGGGGCCAACTTAATTAAAGTATATCACTAACCGCTTCTTCCGCTCGTTTCATCCTTCAACCACCTCATTTACTGTAGTGTAACTACAATTTATTTAAAGTATAATTATTTAAAGAGGTGACACCGGGACGAGAACATTCTCCACTCCTTTTTTCATCAGTTGAATCAAGCAATTGGACACCGAAAAAAATCAATATAATTCGGATATCGAGGAGCCTCAAAACATTCAGATTGTCGTTATTACCTTTCCCCAAGGCCTGTTAGTGTCGTAGGTAGTCCAGTTACCTCTAGGTATGCTAGTCTAGCACAACTGTCATTTTTTCCTTTTTTTTTCCGACCAAAGACGGCAGATGCCATTATAATATTAGAAGCAAAAAAAAAAAGTTTCCTAGCTAATCGAAATCAAAGCAGAGGTGGGACTACCGATCCATCTTGGAAATGGCTCAGCCTTGACACCTGATGTATGATTACACACCTGCTAGTGATTAGTAGGGTCTATGACGAGACATCTCAAACTCAAAGCAGCATGAGTGATTTGAGGTAATAGACGCCCTAGCATGACTGTACTGTATCCACTCCACACCATCAAAAGTTGACTAGCGCAAAAGGGTTGACTCGATGGCTCTACCAGATCAACCAGCGTGCGTCAACAAAGCCATGTCTAGCCATGCATATATGGTCAAAGATTCAGAAAGTCAGATTCAGGCTACCTGACCGACCGTCGCCGCCCCGTCGGCATCAAAAGGTTTGGGTTTTGGGTCGTGACACACAATACAAAATGAGTGCAGCGTCCATCCCGCGACTTGAACAAAAGTGGCAATGAGACGCGTGAGCGAGTGCGTGCGTGACTAGTGTTATACACCAACATGGTGTCGACTACAGTACTACTGTGGCAGTGTGACATGGGTCCTGCGGCGCAACAGCGTCTTTGACCGGATCCGTAATCCTGTCCAGTCTCATCAGTGTGTCAAGCAGAAGCAGACGACGAAAGCGTAACAGTGGTGATTAACAGCGCTTGAGATGCGTGCGCGCTAAGTCCTTGGTCACGTCATGTCATGGTCTTGGCCCCCGCTAACCTTTTCTCGAACGTCTGCGAGGAACGGTCATGTTGGCATGCATGTGGGTTCACACATGCATACTTCTTGTCACGGAACAGCGAGCGAGCAACGTGGACTCGCGCGCTGCAATTCGTTGAGGCGCTGCCAACTCCATGCAGATCGGGCCTACGTGTCTGCTGGGACGGCCCGGGGTACGTAGCTGGTCACTGGTGTGGTGAGCCCATGGAGATCTGGCTACCAGTGCTGCAAGAACTGGCATTGTTGGATGCCCTGATCTGATAGATCAGGCTCGGGGCAAGGTCTGTGCGCCGACTGTTGTGTGGGATCGATCGGTGTTAATTTGGCGACCTGAGATATCTGCAGGTTCTTCTCAGGTCTGATACTGTGATACACCAAACATTGCTGGGACCGTGCATTGCTCCGTTTGTTGCCGCTCCGATCCTGCAAAAAGGTCAAGGTTGAAAGTGGACGCACTACTGATCCGCTAAACCCCTGAACAAAAAGGTTGCTCGCCTTGTGCACAATCGCGAGCAACTGTGTTCCCTCTAGGACTCCGGTTCAAAGTGCACGACACTTTAATTTTCTCTAAATTACTTTTATTTTTAAAAATCAGTATTTCTATTAAAAATATGTTAGAATTTACAGTATACCTAATAAACGCATTACTAACCTAAAGAATTAAATAACACTAGTTTGGCTGTAGATGTCGATGTATTTCTAATTATCTCTATAACTTTGATTTAAGATAAAAACTAAAATATTTAAATAATTTGGAACAGATATATTAGCTAAAAATGTGTTGACGTAGACCACGCACCTATAATAGTCTAAGACAACACATCTCTTATCACTTGAAATATGAACATCTCTTATCACCTTTTTTTAGATAAAGGAAAGAATCTGGCCTCTACAATGGTACACACCCAATTATTGCAAGTTTTGACGCATCAGCTTTAATTGTTGATACACGAGGGAACAGAAACACGAAAGAGAAAATAAAACTGAGCCAATCAATTATTATATTTCCTTCCTCGATTGGTATGATCCAATGCGATAACTTCTAACATTAAGCTCACCTTTCAGAACACCTCTAATCACTTGAAATATATGTTTCTATCTGTAAAGGAAAAACTACCTAGAGGGGAACGAGATAACCTTCTCCAGGTCTAGACAAAACCCCGAACACCGCATAACTCCTGCGACCGCGAGGAATTGAACCCGGTTCAATTGGTGTGAATTTGCTACTCACCCCGCTAACCAACTAAGCTAGAGGACTTTTCCCCGCGCTCTATCAATCAACAGGCGGATAAAGAAGTGTAGATGCAAAGGCACCCTTCTCCGGTGTGCAGTGTTTCTCCATCACCATGCTTAGATAGAAGTCCGCAATGTTAGGTTGGTTGAGCAGTTATGGAGAATTGGAGATCACGGGATGCATCATGGAGAGGCATAGACTGTTTATCGGACACAACAGTAGCGAAGTCGTATTGACATTATGACAGCGCAATCAAAACCGGCTTAGCATGATGGGGGGTTGGGGGATGGGGGGGGGGGGATCTAGTTGCCTGGACGGGAGGATGATGGGCACGGCATCAATGAACGATCCTGTGTGCGAGCATGTGAGAGATAAACGAGCTATAGTGAAACAGAAAAGAAACAATGCCAGTGTATTGTATCACCACTTCACCAGGGGTGGAAGCACGGGGAGGGGAGGAGGGAGCAAACGTCGATGGGTGAGGGCATGAGAGTGAGACCCTGTTTAGATGATAATATTTCATAAAAACAAATCACAATGAGAATCGTGGTTCCTCTCACATGACATACTTTCTCAATGTGAAATTTTTTCATCAAATTTACTACCTAAAGAGGCCCTCAGTGAGAGTGAATTGAATGAAATAGCTTAATGGCCTGAGCTAGAAGAGAGGACACCACCCAATAAATCTCCATCTGGCGGTGGAGGTGATGGATAAATCATATTTCCAATTTTAATCACCTTGACTGATATGCATGCAGCCTCACGCTTAAAACAAGGTCCATTTCCGCTGTTTCAGAGGGCTTAACAACGAATTTCCATGGTACTGTATTGCTTATTGTTAGCACCAAACACCAACTAATTTAATGGCTTTCAACTTAAACATGGAGCGTATTTTTCCGATTGCTCACTGAACGTCGTGGACGTGCTCCACGTACTAGTCGCTGCCTGTTCTGACTTCTGACGACATGCATGGAGTTTTCAAACATAAAAGCGGCTAGTCGCTGCGTTTCTGAAGACATGAACAACGCCATTTTAGTCTGCAAACCAAGGTGCTCGAGGACCACAGCAGTTGGATTCCGTAAATACTAGTGAACGTCAGGTACACTGTACCACGCACATTACATCACTTAAGCAGCCTAGCACACTGAGGTTGGACCAGATCTAGCGACGAGCAGTGAGTGACCACCATGGGCCAAGACCTGGAACCATTTAACCCTCGGCAGCCCGGCTAGATTAACCAGGACGTACGAGGGCATGCATGCGTTGCATTCTCCCTGCCGGCTGGGGGCTGCACACCTGCAACGTGCATGGCATATTGGCATGCTTGCGCCACCGCACGCTTCCTTGGCGCCAGGTGGACACCCACTGCCTGGGCCCCCACCTGTCAGTCCCCCGGCCAGGTGGGCACCAGTTCTGCACGCGGAAGAGAACAAAACTGTGTGACCCCGTCGTCAGATTCTCCCTGCCACCGCCCACGCCTAGGCTATAGCCTAGCCCAGGAACCTTTTTTTTTTTTAAAGATAGCAGGAGCACTGCTCTGTCATTTAAGAAGAAGCAATTGTACATCATACACCGAAGAAGAAGCAATTGTACATCATACACCAAAGCGAACACCACCACCACACAAACAACACACGCAAACAACGCACACAACATAACACTACAACACCACAACTTGTGAGAGAAGCCGAAAGAGAGCCACCTCGAAAAGTGCCATCGTCTCTAACGTTGTGCCACGCCAAAAGGCGCGACCCGCTGCAAGCCGGAGCGGCAAACCCGAGCTCCTCCACCACGGGGTTGTTATCCTCATGCTGCACACGCACGACCGACGATCCCCCAGCTCCAGCCACGCATCAGCATAACACTCCCGCCGCAGCGACAGAGCATACACATTTAACACGCAATGCGTGGAGGCTCTCCACATCCACCGCCTCATACTCCTTAGAGACAACCACCTTAAAGTGTACGGGGACCTCGCCACCCATCACACACTGGACACTGCTCCAAAGATCCTTGCCACCGAGACCACATTGAGATCAACACCAACACGGAGCCGCCACCGGGGTCACCACCGCACCATGTGTGCCAGCCCAAGGCAACCAACACCCATGGGCCCTCCACACCTCCCTGCCGCACGGACTGAACGCACCTCATCTGCCGCTGCGCACGGGCAACACCACCACCCATCCATCTCCACCACTGCCACAAGAAGAGGCGGGTCTCTAGATGCGGCGCCTCCAAGGAGGGCACGACGCCAATGACACCGCCGCCGCACGTCCACTGATGGACAAGGTTTTCACCCAGAGCGCCCCGTGCTGCAGGAACATGTTGCCTCACAATAGTGCCCCCAGCGGGGAAAGCGACGTCCCAAGGGCGCCGCCACCATCATCACCGACAATGGTGTCGATGAAGGCTTTCGCCCGGCACAACCATGCCTGCCGCACGCTCATGGCAATGGCAGAAGCCCGCGCCCCATCTCAACTGCGATGCCTCTACTAGAAGAAGCCCGGCACAGCCCGAAGCACCACCACGGTGCCACCAGCACACACCAGCCAGCCACCAACCCCACCACCAAGGCGGCATTGGACCAGAGACGTCGATGGGGAAGAGACAATGGTAGCACCAGCCACTTCCCCTCCAAGCCCGTCGCCCGCCACGGCCACGGCCACCGGCAGCTGCCGCCACGGCCAGCCACGGCCACGGCCGGCTGCAGCCATGGCCCCCACGGCTTGCCGCGGCCAGCGACGGCCACCACGGCCACAGCAGGCCAATCATGGCCACGAGCAGCTTCGGCCACGGCCCGCCGCGGCCGGCCACGGCCACCGCCGCCGCCGCGCCGGCCACAGCCGCCTCCCTGCGCCCCCGCACCAGCCACCGACGTTGTATCCGGCCCGTGCCGTCCATAGCCGTCGCCGGTGCCGTCCGCGCCGGCCACAGCAGCCGTCGCCGCCGCCCGACGCCGGCCACCGCCCTCACCACACACAGGGGCGCGCCCCCCATCACGCGGCCACCGGATCCGGCCAGGGTAACGCCGGATCCGTGGCCAGACGCCTCCGCCGCCGCGGAGAGCCGCCGCGCCGACGAAGCACCTCCAGAGGACCAGACGCCCGCGCACGCCAACGAGCCACTGGAGAGAAGGGGAGAGTCACGCCGCCGCCGTCCTCACGAGCCGCCCGAGCTTTCGGCGGTCCGCTCGGGCGGCGGCGCGGCGAGAGAGGTTGCAGGAGGAGGGGCGGCGGCTAGGGTTTGGGGGTCGCTCGCGTCGCCCGCGACGGGAGTGACGGGAGCGACACCGAACCGTTTTTTCTCCTCGCCTCTGGCCCAGGAACCTAAACCCCCGGCATCTGTGTGTGTTCTCGGCGCCGGACCGGACATGCGTACGGCCGAGCCGTCGGAGTTGGCCTCCACCACCCAGAGCTGGAGCGCAGATATAATGCATGCAAGCTCGAGGCAAAAGGGGAGCACGATGCAAAGGAGGAAGACGAAGACGGGAGGGTGGCCCGTCGCCAGAAGAAAGGCCGGTGCATTTCCGGCTACTGCGTCCATGACCTTTCCTCGCTCTCTGCCGTGCTGCGCGCACGCGAATTGGCATGGCACGCTGCGCAGCGCAGCGTGCAAAAGCAAACGAAAGGCCGCAGCTTATTTGGCGTGTTCGGCCCTCTCCTTTCCGTCCCGGACTTCCATATGGTACTCCATTGGCAACTGGCAAGGCTGCCTCCCTTCCTGTACGTCCGCCGACCGTCGTCGTGTCGTCTTCCTTTCACTGCACGACGGCACGATCGAGGCTACCACACTACTCTCCGGCTCTCCGCTCCGGCGAAGTCCACGGCGAGCCGCCATGAATGCGCCTGGAGCCGTGATAAACACAGTACGTGAATTGAAGGCGAGAAGGGCAGAGTGGGAGACCGGGAGAGTGATGAACGTGGAAAGTTCACCAGGAAGCGTGGAGCAGTGGAGGAGTATCCATTTTCGGATTTTCCTTCGCTTGGCGGGCCGGGGCTGCTGCCCGATGACATGCATGCGCTAGCAGGCGAGCTCCATGCCGTCACCATCTATAGGCCTCCGTGTCAGGACAACCTTAACACGGCTCGCGAAACCGGGGGAGGAGTTAATGCGGACGAAGCTATCTCGCGCAAACAGTTGCAAGCGCATTGATGAACCAAACTTGAAGAGAGACCAAAAAGACAGGCGGAGACCGGAGAACACATCATCATGTGTACAGTTCCGTGCATCTGTACATACATGCATGGTTAAACTCCTTAATCAAAGTAACCGAGGGGGGTAAGCAGTACAACATGGCTATCAAGGAACAGTACAACATCTTCTCTATCTGTAGACATTGGTAAAAATAATTTGGAAATGTAAGCAGTGTCACGGGCTCCTACATGGCTTGAACAAGAAGAAGCAATGGATCGTGGAAATAGTAGTAGTACTGTACGTGGCAAGATGTTCGGAGAGAAGACAAGCAAAGAGTATAGAGAATGCAACAGTCGTCTATCTTCTTTAGGAGCGGCAGCAGCCAACGAGCAATGGAACCATGTGTGTAAAATTATCAGCTGATCCATCCCGGGGAACAGGCCCCAACCACAAAAAATATAAGAGGAGACGACATACACACACAGAATCCATGCAGCCCCAATCCCCAGATAATACATTTCTTCCCCGGCTACCGGCAGCCGATCCATCGATCGGCTGCGAGTCGCCAGGCCAAGTACATTCTCCAAATATAATTGGCAAATGGCCATGCCTAAGGAATTAATAAACAACTAACACCAACAAGTACGGTTAAATGACAAATAAAAGAACCGCCTAATAAAGCCAAGACTACGAGTCACTGACTGCAACTATCCTACGCCGCCATGACGAAGGCGCCCGAGCTACCCGGATGCTTTGCTACCGAAGAATCGAAGATGCAAGTACTTACCGTAGGCTGGGGGGCCACGTCCGCCGCCGCCGATGGATCATCAGCCGCTCTCCTCTGGGATGCATGCGTGTGCATGCGGTGGTGGTGGGGATCAGGTGGTGATCACGGCTTCTTGCCGAGGGTGTGCTTGTTGTTGTGCATCCACACCTTGAGCACGTGGCGCTTGACGCCGACCTCGTCGCAGAACTGCTGCACGGCGGCCTCGTCGTGCTTCTGGATGCGCCACCCCACCCGCTCCGCGAACGCCAGCATCCGGTCCTTCTGCTCCTGCGTGAATTTGGTCCGGAACCGCTTCTTCCCGGACCCGCCCGACCCGGATGGCCCGCCGCCCAGGGACATGCCGCTCATCAGCGGGCCCATGGCCGACAAGGGCCCAGCGACGCCGGCCATCCCGGACAGGTCGTCGCCGTCGTCTCGCCCGCTGTGCGAGGTCGTCGACGGCAGCGCCAGCGGCCTCGGCGTGTGCTGCCCCACGGCCGCCGCCGCCGCCATGTGGTGGAGCGGCTGGTGGAAGTAGCTGGCCGGGGTGCGGTAGTATGGCGAGAACTGGTGGTGCGGCGTGGCGGAGCCGTAGGGGACGAGGGCGGCGGCGGGGGAGCCCCCCTCGGAGGTCGGGGACGACTCTTTGCGGTGGAAGTTGCGGTGGCAGCCGCACGCGGCGCAGCGGAGCGCGTCGAGGGTGCCCTCCTCGCCGCCCGCCATGAACTCGCCGCACCCGTCCACGGCGTGGCCCCCGATGCCGACGGCGTGGTTCTTGAGGCACTCTCGGTACCTCCCGCCGCCGAGACCTCCAGAAGCCTTCGGGTGTGGGCGAGAGGCGGGCTCGCCGCCGGGTGGCTTGTTGGGCGGCTGCGCCACGGCGCCGGCGCCGGGGACGAACGGAGCGGCCTGCGGTGGAGGGGTGTCGTAGCTGGAGCTCACCGGCATCGGCGCCATCTCCTCGTCGTCGCCGTCGTCGAAGTCCATGGCCGTCGACGGATGAGCAGCAGCACAGCCACCGGCGGGCGGCGGCAGGTGTTTCTTGTGCCTGGGCTGTGTAGCGCTAGAGCGAGTTATGGCAGGGGCGAGGGCTAAGAGGGGCTTAGCAAGGTTAAGAGCGGGATGAAGAAGATAAGAGAGGTGGGAGAGAGTGTGGACACCGTCTGGCTGCCAGTTTTGACGCGCCCGCCGCTGTGCTTGTGCTGTGCTGTGATGCGGAACAGGAAGGCTGCAGGCCGCTGGTGCGTCCTAGCTGCTGCTAGTGCCTAGGGCGATGATGTAACCCTCCCTGGTCTCTCTCTCTCTGGCTTTCTCTATCTCCCATTCACCGCATGCCTCATCGATCGATCGATCAGGGTCGCCTCGCCTCTTGTCTGATCTTGATCTCTCGGCAGCGCGCGGGGCCGTGCCGTGGCGTGAGACTGTGTGATGCTCTTTCGCGTCGTACTCATGTCTTTGCCGCATGGCATGGCTGTCACTCTCCGCGCTGCTCTTTTCAAGTGGTTTTGGCTCCAGCGCCTTTTAAATTGCGGTTTAGAATATGTGACCGTGACACCCCGGTCTTTCTTTTCTCGCGCCTTTTCGCACGAATCTATGTAGGGATGGCGGCGTCGAGGAATTAACAAAGACATTTGCGGTCAAGTTCACATTGTAGTAGTAGGAGTACGATGTCTTGATCAGGTGCAAATTATGCCTTTTTTAGATCATCCATGTGCAAATTATGCCTATGTGCAGTACATCAAGCCTTGTCGCTGATACTACTGTGCAGAACGCGACATACAGGGGACGAGCTAGCGAAGTCAAACAGACGCTATTTCTAGATAGTGTGTCAACACAGTAAATGTTGTGGGGTGTGGCTTGCATGTGGTAAATGAGTAGGGGCTATATCGGCTGGTCTGATTTTATTGTTCCATTCAAATGTGTATACTAACTGTTTCCTATTATAGAATCAAATCGTTTGTACAAAGAAGAAAACATGCAAACCTAGCCAGACAGCATACTCCAAGTCATTCAACGGCTGATTCTAGCTTGAAGGGTGAGCGCGTCACTTTCGTGGAGAAGGGCAGGAAAGACAGCCCGAGTCCATCCTCTATTCATACTAATTAACCATGTCACTGTACTAGCACTACTAGTATTATTTGATCAATAGCCGTTTTTGTGCTCAAGTATCAATCGTGGCTCGATTTCGTCTGTGTACTACAAAAGCAAGTAAGCAACCCCTCTATCTGAATTTTTGACAATTCGATCGACTTTTTCTTTCCTCTAACATAGCACGCTCTATTAGTACGCTGTCAAAGCGCCGAGTAATCTAGCGGTCGTAAATTACCCTTTATAATCTTAGAACCCCCCCGCCGTCTACTCGAATCATCCACTATCTATTCATTGCCCTTCAACACATATCATGTTGCGTCTCGTAGAACAGATATGGGCGATGAAAGAGTAGATGGTGGTAAAGTCCTAAGGATACAAAATGGTATTTTTTATGACGGTTAGTTGACTATTCGCGTCGTCATTATGTCAGCGTAAAGAATTTGAGCCCGGTTGATAGTACAGGAGACAAAAACTGGTGGTCGGCCAAAATATTTCGTTACTGTGTACAGATATCGGTCAATGCCGCATTAGGATTACTAGTGATTGGAACCGAAATGGAATACGTTTGTGAACCGCAATGTTTGGTCCTTTATTTTGTCCGTACTACTATGCCATTAGTCTTTACCGATCACTTCGCAGCAGGAACATGCGAACTCCTACTCCTGGTCTGAAGTAGCCGCAGACGACAATTGACCATTCCACCCGCGCAGTTAAAGTGTACCACAAAAGTAGTAAAGCGAAAGAGAGGGGGGAAAAAAGACCCCGTCGCCCGTCGGGTCAACTCCCCAGCAAAGACGCATCGTCGCATCGACCACTATAGCCTAGAGAAAAATGACCGAGGAATAAACCGAGCTAGTAGACCGGGCCGTGCGCGCTGCTGCGCCGGGCAACACAACACAACAGTGCAGTGCATTCTCACTCACGGACGGTCCCCGTGGTTGTGCCAAGCGGACGAAAAAGCATCGGAAATGGCAACAGATGGGCTACCTTTCTAGTCTAGCTACGCACACGACCACCCTACTTGCTGCATTGCACATTCTCGCCTCCCGAATCCATCCGTCTGGTCCCCTCCGCCCCCGGCCGCGCCCAGCGAGCGGCGACCCGGATCCTCCGTCCTCTCGGACAGCCAGCCTCGGGTGATCCACGGCAACCGCAGCGCATCATCTGAACAGCGTGCTGCCTGCCGCTTCTTTCTCTGCTGGAGCGATCCACACGTACGTATGCGAGGCGTAGCACAGGTTGACCGACTGCCGCTTAATGACGAGGGCAGTCTTCAATTCCGGCCGCGACCTAGCTAGTCGCCAAACGCTCATCAATCCACAACGCATGCACACCACGCTGGTGATCGATCGACGGGCACGGGCACCTCCTCGGCCAGGTGTTTGGCGGCCGGGGCACACGTGTTGGGGCCTGCGCGCTCGGGCCCTGCATGCGCGGCATGTCTCGCCACTTATACCATGCGAGAACGCCAGCAGCAGATGGTCGTTTGCGTTTGCCGTGTGCGGACGTGGTTGACTTGTTGTTGTTTCTGGAAACGGTGGGGATCGATCGATGCTACCCCTGTTCGGCTGGGCTAAATTGGATGGGCTGGACGGCTGGGGCTGGTTTGGTCATGCTTGTTGGGGCTGCTTTATAGGCGGCTGGCTGGCTACCAGCCCAGCCAATCCAGCGATCCGAACAGGCCCGGCCGGGTAGAAAATTAGTGGCGAGGACGACGAAAGGCCGATCGATGACGGGTGATGATGAGGCCGATCGGGTGGAAATTAAGGCCATGTCTTGGGCTAGGGCCTATCTGGTGCGATAGATAAGGTCAAGATCGCGCGTCAGTCAGGGGCTTAAGCGCCACAGGTGTCGTGTCGTTTCCACAGGATGCTAATCCCCGCGCCGCGGCCGGAGGTCTGCATGCATCGTCGGCGGCCGAGCGAAAACGAGAGAGGCAGAGAGCGGTGGTGTGGACGTGTGGTGCGCTCCGTGCGTGCGTGGTCCAGGCGCGGCGTGGGCGTGGAGCTAGCGATCGAGCAGCGCCCCCCTGTTGCTTTCGGTGGCAGTTTGGATACGGCCGTAGTCCGGTCCGGTCGAGCGGGGTGGTCGACACCGGTCGGATCCAGTTCGCGATCTCTTGTGTGCTGTGGTCCTGTAGTAGCCTACGGCCGGTGTGCAGGTGCAGCACGCGTGACATGACCGTCACGTACACGTACTGGCCTGGCTGGGTTGTATTTACACCGCGCCAGGTGCGGTAAGCACAGGAACACAACTAGCAAGGGTCAAGCATGCATACGAACCGATGTGATTCTATACCGTGCAATGCAAGAGGGATCACACACGCTCGCACGCCTTCATCATGCGTCGCCTCCGTCGCCGTCCGTTGCGAACCAACTACTGTAGAGAGGTAGCACTGCTTCATTTCGGCGCGCCGGAGCTCCAAATGGTATATAGTGGGGACAGCGCTGGCCATGCCGAGGAGGCTGAAAAGACGGGTCTCATATTCGTGCAGGGCAGTGCATGTCGCAGCGCAGCGCCGAGCCCGGCCATGCGTCTGCTTGCCCCTCGTGTCAGGTCAGGTGGGCAGGGGGACAAGCGCGCAAGCGAACAAAAGCGCCGCACATACGCCGCCCAGCCATTGGCTCGGGCTCTCGTACTATTCGGACTGCGCGCAGGCGGCGGTGCTCACCGGCCCGCTGGACGCTGCCACGGCAGCTCAGGCGCCAATGCAGGCAGCGGCATGCATGCATGGGAAAAGCTGGCTTCTTCGGCTGGCCGGGACGGAGGCAGAGCCAGCCGACGGTCTGGGGTGGCCTGGCCTGGCCGCGCGCGGCGTGGTGCGCCAGCGAGCGAGCCAACGAACGGAACTAAGGCTGGGGGGTTTTGGACGGGGGTACGTGCATGCCTGCCTGTGCGGCTGTGCACGGGTAGCTCCGCTGCCCGGCCTGCAGATTCACGGCTATGGTCAGCTCGTCACATGATATTTAGGTACATGTCGTTTCATCTCATCCCCGTTGTTTAGAGCAAGTATTATAAGGGTTGGGAAGCGGGCTGAATCTGATGTGGACTAGGAGAGAGAAGGCGGGCGGGCAAGTTGCCAACAGCCGGCTTAAGCGGGCGACATGCAGACACCCCACCTCTCCGTTGACTCTCATTGGTTGCTGCTCATGGAGACTATTAAAAAATGACGGGTCCACCACTACCTCACTCCTTTTTGCATGCGCTCCCAGCCCGTTGCCGGCGTTGTTATAAATCTTGCTCTTACAATGTCGCGAGTCCTTCAATTCATATGTCAGGATTGTAAACAAGAAAAATCAGATAATAATTATTCAGGCCCTGTTTGGAACGGCTTATTGCCAGCTTCCATTGAATAGAATCGGATTACGGTGCCAAACGGGCCAGCTTCCATTGAATAGAATCGGATTACGGTGCCAAACGGACCGATTCGGCACCCGCGTCAAACACAGGCGATTCTGATGGACGCCGCCCCATGCCTGCGACGCGGAATCCAGCTCTCCCCCCGATTTTTCGCAATGCCCCGCGTTGGATACGAAAGAACACATCAACTTTGGTATTATTTACCCGCAATTGCCACTGAAGTACCCCTCCTCCTCTCTCTCGGTCCCGACTCGAACCGGTACGCGCCCCTCCTCCTCCTCCCGCAACCCGCAGGTCTCGCCCACGCGGATGGCAGGCGACACCGAGGAAAGCCGCGCCGCCGTGCCTCCCCGCCGCCGCGCCTCCCCCCGCCTACGCCTGGACCTGCCGACACCGCTGCTGCGCCTCCCCCGCTGCAGCGCTTCTCGCACCGGCTAGGGTTGCCGGCGGCACGCCTCCCCTGTCGACGACTGGCCAGCTGCCGGCGTTCTGGACCTCCCCTGCCGCTCCTGAACCTCCTCCCGGCTGCCGGCGCCTGGAGCTTCTCCGCCTGCAGCCCAATCTCATATCCAGACGGAAGGTAAGAAATTCCCCTTGCAACTCGTATTATCTTTGATTATACACATGTTATGGCTTGCTCTGTATTTTAATTTGTTAGTAGCTACAACGATCTAGGTGTAGAATTATTGTTGTGGCTAGTACATTATGGAAATCATGTGGTTGAATTGCAGTTCGTAGATGGCAAAATTAGTGGCAAAGTGGAACTCATGGGTGCACAAGATCTGGTTAGACATCTGTGTTGAAGAAGTTATGGCTAATAATAGGCCACAACAGTGCTTGAATCCATTAGGATATTCAAATCTTATAAAAAAGTTCACTGATCGAACGAAGAGGCCATATACCCGTGACCAACATAAGAACAGATGGGACAATTTGAAGAGGACCTATACACATTGGAAGACATTGAATATAAAAGCATCCGGTTTAGGAAGAGATCCTATTACCGGATGCATTGCTGCAACCGATGAATGGTGGGAAGAGCAAAATGTTGTGAGTTCTAAGAAACAGTTCTCTATTCCCCAATATTTTTGAAGCTGCTAGCATTTTTCATTCAAATTAGATTTCAATGTTGCATGTTTTTGTCGCAGGCTATGCCGGGATGTATAATGTTCAAAACTGCACCACTTGAGTTTGAGGATGAGATGCGAATCCTTTTTGACAGTATATGTGTCACAAATGCAACTGCATTTGTTGCTGGTGGTAATGTGAATGCATCAGCTGGTGCTGTTGCTGCTGCTAGTCAAGAAAATAATGATGGACAAGATGATACTTTGCTAACCTATGCTCATAAGTTTCCAAAACCTCCACCGGGTATGTGTTGCTTGTGTGTTTGCTTTCCAATATACTTGTGTGTTTGCTAACCTATGTGTGTTTGCTAACCTATGTGTGTTTGCTCGTATTATACAGGAAAGTATTATCTTGTTGACTCAGGATATCCAAATAAACAAGGCTACCTTGCTCCATACAAGGGTCAACGGTATCATGTACCGGAATTCCAACATAGTAATCCAGTCGGATTGAAAGAGGTGTTTAACATGCACATTCATCTCTTAGGAATGTGATTGAACGTTGCTTTGGGATTCTTAAAAATAAATGGCGTATTTTGAAACAAATGCCAAGTTACCCAATAGAGAAGCAAGCACAAATCATAGTTGCGTGTATGGCTCTTCATAATTTTATTAGGGACAGTGCCTTATATGATGATGATTTTGAGAACTATGAAGATGAGTACCCTAAAGATTTCCATGATGATGCAAGCATTGCCAACGATGAGTATGACATGGGAGCGTTTCGTGACTCCATTGCGCCTGCATTGTTAGCCTCATGATGGTACATATAGAGTTGTATTTTGGTGGACTTTGTGAGAGCAAACTCTTTCTATTATTTGGTTAGAGAAAATGTGATGACTCCCTTTTGTCTATGAAAAATATTATGTAAAATATATATGTATTTATATAAATATTCGTCTTCTCAATGGTTAAACAAGTCATAACAGACTTCGGGGGCATATCAGACATTCTACACTTAAAACAGGCAATCTCTACTGGAATAATCAGGGTTGCCAAACATCCAGCTTATTTTGACAGCAGATTCTCCTCACAGCTGTGTCCTACAGAATCTCGCTTCTCACAGAATCGTTTCAGAAATAAGTTGTTCCAACCAGGGCCTCAGATACATAAGCGGTTAAGAGCTGGCCGAATCCGACGTGAGAGATTAAAAAATAGGAAAAAGAATGAAGCACGCGAGTTGTGAGACGGCAGCTCAAGCGGGCGATGGGTACTGTGCGGACACGACTCCCACCGTCCGCCTTGCTTTAACTGGCTACAGCATACCGAGAGCATTAAATTATAGCGGGTCTATCACCATCCTGGCCTTTTCTTGAAGCCGGCTGCAGGCGCAGCTAATAGCGTATTAACATTGCTCTCGGGGAATCTCAACAAGTATGAGCGAAGGGACTCAAATAGTGTGGTCACCGCTCAAGTAGGATGGCTTTCGTCCTCTCCATCTCTTCGATGACCTTCCAACTCTAGAGGGATGGGCTATGGCTTATGGGTGGAGGGCCGAGCGCTCAAGTAGGATGGCTTTCCTCGTCTCCATCTTTCCGATGACCTTCCAACTCTGGAGGGATGCATTCCAAAAAGGAAAAAGTCCATTTTTGGCCATCCAACTCTTGTCTTAGTTTGATTTTGGCCATCGAACTCTAAAACCGGGTATCTTTGGCCATCCAACTATCAAAACCGTTCAAATTTGGCCATCGGGCTGTTTTGATGAGTGGTTTTCACTTTTTTATTTACAATTTAGTCCTTAGATCTTAAAATGATTATTACTTTTTGCTCGTACATCCGATTTAGGTGATTCTTGTGGCCAGGTGTTCCTAACGGTGAACACTATATTTTAAAGTGATCTTTATATTATTTTATCACAATTTTTTATATTATTGTTTTGTTGTTGTGTGAAAACAACAATATAAGAAAAGTAAAACAAACAATTATAAAATAATATAAGCAATATTTTAATAGATAAAGTTCATCGTTACGAATGCATGGCCACTAGAATCACTTAAATCATAGATAGGAGAAAAAACTAATAATCATTTTGAGATCCAATGATTAAAAAGGACTAATTTAGTGCTCTTTAGTCCTTGGATGTTAAAATGATTACTATTTTTTTCTTGCATCTCCGATTTAAGTGATTCTAGTGGTCATGCATTCGTAACGATGAGCTTTACATTTTAAAATGGTGATTATATTATTTTATAATTATTGGTTTAATTTTTCTTATATTATTTTTTCTACACAACGACAAAAAAAATAATATAACAAATAGTGACAAAATAATATAAATATCATTTTAAAAGATAATGCTTGCCGTTAGGAACACATGACCGCAAGAATCACCTAAATTGGAGGTACGGACAAAAAGTAATAATCATTTTAAGGTCTAAGGACTAAATTGTAAATAAAAAAATGAAAACCACTCATCAAAACAGCTCGATGGCCAAATTTGAACGGTTTTGATAGTTGGATGGCCAAAGATACCCGGTTTTAGAGTTCAATGGTTAAAACCAAACTGAAGGAAGAGTTGGATGGCCAAAAATAGACTTTTTCCTTCCAAAAACAAAAAAAAAAACTATACAGTTATGGGTTGTGGGCAGAGGGCCAAGTCCGAGTATGCAACCAGAGAGTTGGTCAGGTAGGGCACTAGATAAGTAGCACGGGAGAAACAAATTAGTTGCAGTGAGTGCAAGGGATGGTGGCAACATCTTTATGGTGGCGTCGCCATCGTCAAGCCCGTCGAGGTGGTCAAAGAAAGGCGTGAGGTTTGAGGAAAGACATTTGCGAGAGAAGCAAATAGCAAAGTCCGAGGACAAGAGAGAAAGAAGCGAACGAGTTGTGATACGCCAGTTCAAGCAGGCGATGTGTACTGTGTGACAACGACACCCACCGCTCGCATTGCTCTTACTCCCTTAGTTTATTTCAGAGAACCAGTTTTACAATTAGACGTAACTCATTTATCTGCAAAAAAAGTATCTGGAAAAGCTCTGAACTCAGCCGAGAAGCTATACTGTGAGAGTTCGGCTAAAAAGGCACATAGTTCAACATGACACCTCGTGAAAAGATTAAAATCATGCACGTGAGAGACGATGTCGCCTAATGTTAGAGAGGTTGCTGAGAAAATTTCCTCCTGACACCAAGCCAACAGAGAGCAGCTCGACTTTCATCATCAGGGAGGCGATAGAGGCTGCAGAGGGTTTGCCCTCGATTATGTTTCGTCATGTAAAGAGAGAGTAGAATAGTGTAGCTCTTGGCTTAGCTCGACTAGCCAGGAGGTTGGCCCATAGCTTTCGTGCACTGGCCTTTGTTGAACAATTAATTGCTCGAGATTGTAACCCTTTGAGTAATTAATAAAGGGCTCTCGTTACTCACAAAAACAAATAAACAGAGATGTATACTGATTATATAGAGTCCTTCCATCTAAGGGCCCGTTTGGATGTCGACATTGAAGCTGGAAATTCGGAATTGGCATTGGTTCTCTTCAATGCTGATGTTTGGGTGTTCGTGGAATTAGAATTGGAAACCTGCTCCAATGCCGCTGGGCATTCAGACCTACTGCCACACCCGCTCCTACATTTCGAAGCCATTCCCCTCGGTATTCTTCGGCATTCGCCTCCACCCCATTTTTTTTCTCCCTCACGCTCCTTTCCTCCGCCGTCGAGGCCGAGTTGCTCCTCACCCCTGCCGGCGAGGACCAACTGGCACCGCGCCTCCCCCGCCTGCTAATCCCAGGGCCCAGTCGCAGCTAAGTCGGCACCGCACCTCCCCCACCTGTGAAGCCTAGGCACGTGGCTCCTCTCTGCGGCCAGCGAGCCCGGCCACGCCACTCCTCCTCTGCGGGTGTACCGCACCCCTTTCTTCTTCCTCGCTGGCGGCGACGCCCCTCTCCTCCCTCGCGGCCGGTACCATGTCGTTCCTCCTTCCTTCTCGCGGTGAATGACGTCCCCTCCTCCTCTTGGCCGGCGGCGCTCCTCCTTCCTCCGTGTGGATGCTGGTTCGACCACCATCTCGCCTTCCTCCCAGGGGCCAGTGCCTCGCCGCTGCCCCCTTCCTTCCTCGCAGTGGTTGGCGCGGGTGAGGAGCACGAGGAGCCATAGGTGAGGAGCAAAGGCTATGGCAATGGAGGAGGCTCAATTACAATCCCCCCTTGCTGCACACCCAAATATGATATTGAATTAGTTTGCATCTTTAGGATTTCAAGAGACAATGCATACCCATCCAAACAACAGATTTGATATTGTGTGCAATTCAATACCACAACTGATTTGGTATTAGTTCAAATTCCAATGCCTCCAATATCTACATCAAAACGAAGCCCAAAAAGAATGCAATTCTCATATTTCAACAAGTCATTCTATGTTGCCTTTTATCAAACACATAAAAAGTTAGTACTATTTGTGTTACTGAGTATTATAAAATATATTTTTAAAATGATATTTTCTATTAGTTTAATCAAAAGTTTGATTCAGTGCAATCTAAAATTGCATTTTCCTTTTGAATTATTCTAACACCGTGCCTTTCACCCTGACAACAAACACTTGGTAAGTGCAATGCCGCAGACTTGTCCTTCCTACCTATAAGATCGACAAACGTAAACGGAGTAGTGGGCACACCGTGGATCCAAAGATTCACGGTTAACTTGGCAAGCCGCAAGCTAGCACACCAAGTAAGTGTCGGCCTTTGCGCACGCACCATTTCACGATTAGGACCCAGTTAACTCCTGCCGTGTGGGTCATTTGAATTGATGTTTCTTGTGTGTCAGTAACAGCGCGCAAAGTGGTGCTTGACATGACTAGCCCTTCGGCACCCCTAGTGCATGTCCAGGTGAATGTGAATCAGGGGCTCTCTGATCACATGCATGCATGTCTGGCCATGTAGACGTGATACTTGTACTCCTAGCTAGATCACTATTACTAGCTAATTCCCGGAACGAATCCCAATCTTATATTAGCTCATGAGAAACTGTCTCGTTCGATACTGAGTTCCGGCCGGCAGCAGCAGGTCAGCAGCTTGGAGGAAGCAACAACGAATAGACTTTTGTGCCAGCTAGGAAGAGGTGCACACTGCACAGGCTCCTCTCTTTAGTGACTTAGCCACTGGACTGCGAAAGAGGAGAAAATCAGAACGTGGAGTGAATTATTTCATTCCTATAAAGAATCGTGAAGAAGCTACAGTATTCCTTTGTTCTATACGCTATGCTTACTTTCTTTTTCTGTGTTTTTTGTTTCCTTTGATTTTCCTACGCAATCCTATAATCCAAACTTCCCGCAAAAAAAAACCCCAATATCCATATAATCTAAACGGGGCCTACGTGTGAACATGCTGTGTCAATCAATAATTAGCATTCGCCGCGGTGTGCGTTCGTGACAAGCCGGGGTGCGTATCCGAACTCCACGCACGGTATGTAGCAGAGAGATATGATCGTGCATGGCCGCTGGCCGCATGGGTGCTTGCCGTGCATGCACGACGGCGCACATTGATCGACCAGCGGCCGTTGTAGAATTGTATAGCCATAAGGAAACCATTGCATGGTCCCCCTCCCCTATCCTCCGTCCCTGGCCGTACGTACCGTCAGCTGTGCCCGTTTCAGGACTGCGAAGCACACGTCCGGCCGGCCATGCTTACCCTGGCGAGCTACAGAGGTCTTCGTGCTTGAGAGAGAGAGAGAGAGAGAGAGAGAGAGGTGCATCTGCATCATGCGTGCATGAAGAGGACATTGTTGGGGCCCTTGGGTTGTGGCGTGCCGCAAGTACGCACGTACAGTACGTGCGTTACATGCATGCATGGTGGATCGGCACGCTACAGCACTCGTGTTAGCTCCCAGCTGAGCTAACACGGAGCTAGCAGGCCGGCCAGTCGCATGGACGCACACGCACGACCGCACGGGCGCACGTACGAGCAGGAGCAGCACATTGATACTCGATCAGCTCCGCCCGCCCGTGCCCGTGAAATACTGCACACGCGCTGCTCCGGTGAGCGGTGACCGACCTGCCGCGCGAGCCGTACGTGCATTTCCGTGTCGCTGCTGCTGATGCCACGGGCCCACGGCCGGGTGCTAGTTCGTGGGACTCGAGTCCACGGCTAAAAAGTGACCTGTGAGTTTGTGACGGACCTCGGTGGGCGTTGGCTCGGGTGTGAGGGAGAGAGGGGTAGGGCTGGATGTGGTTTTTTCTCCGTTTCTGTTTCCTGCGTGCAGGCTTTTGTTCCGTATAAGTAATTACTGATTAGTGTTCCTGAAGTGCAAGTACAAATGTCGAGCAGGCAAAACTAGTGGTCGCGCGCTCCATCGCTTACGAACTAATTTAATTTACTTGTCCTAAACAATCATATATTTAAGAACAGATGGAGTATTTGTTGTGACTGTAAGCAGCAGCAGAAGAAGCAAACCTTTTCAGCCATTCAAGAGGAAAAATCCAAAAATAGAGTTTAAAGGTAAAGTTTGTAGTCTAACCTTAAAGTTTGCTAATTGCGAAGCGCTTGATCTCAACCCGACCAATCTATATCGCTTACTGGTTTAAGCACAAGTTAGATCAAAACCTTACTTATTTCCATATATTGAATATCATATTATGTGGACTCTACCATGGGTTCCTATTCTGTTCTGCAGCATATTTTTTTTTATCATTGACGGACGGAAAACTAAAATCCACGAAGGTTGTTTCCTTAGGTGATTTCATTGTTTGGTTAGTTATGCTAGCTCGCATTATGATCGATTCTGGTGGCACCTAGGCACCTAGCTACCTACTAGAACTCTAGTTCTTAGGCTAATAAAACTTTCTTGCTTAGTTTTGAAAAATAGAAAACCGCAGGTGCTAGACTGAACTTTACCCAAACTTGAATAATGCACTCTGCTATTATATTTATGTCTGGATTTTGCGATAGGACTAGGACTAAACCATTTCATTTTTTCAGCCGTAAATATATCATGTTCAACTGAATACTGATGTATAATTTAATGTGCTTTTTCTTGTCATCTCAACCCAAAAAATAGCATTTTAATTAACTATCTCACATGGGTACTTTACTATCAGTATTTTATTTTCCACATCAGAGGGAAAATGTTTCATATTTTTTAGTTCATTTAACTTAATTATAATTCAAGTAGGCTCTTTAATTTCATTTTTTCTTTTTATTAAAAATGAAAATAAAGATAATACCACTATTATGTTATACTTAATTTATCTATTTGGACTCTTTATTTAGGTATTTCTCTTTCCAATTGGTATTATATTCAAACTACCATTTTCTAATTTTTTACTGAATTTAATCTATACATTATGTACATTTTATGGATTTCTTCCTTGATGTAGATTTCTAGATTATCATTAAAATCAATATTGTAGGTTTGTTTCTTTTGTTTAGATAGTACGGTAATCTCAAGACTGATGGTATAAATGTTCTTGTTCTTTTTTACTAGCTTAGTCGGACAAAATATGGTTTGACTTATGACTATACATGTCCATATTTTGAGGTGAAGTATCTGATAGCTCCGTGTGACTCCCCCTCCCCCGGCACGGCAGCTTCTAGTCTTTGACCACACCAAGCTCTTCGACGGCAAGCGGCAGCATAGGATCCGATGTCGGCGTCACGGCAGTACGGCACCTGTGCATTACGATTTTCATGCCGAATCTTTGGGCTTACATCCGACCCCTACGGCCCTACCCTTCTCAGTTCTCACCTTCTTGTTGGCCCCGGCCGCGGCACGGCGGTAGTATCTGAGGCTCCCAAATCCCAACTCATATAATATCCCATATACCGCGCCTCTGAAAGACAGAGCTGGGAATGGTCGAATGGGAGTCTTTACTCTTTACCTGATCCAAACACCCCCCCCCCCCCCCCCTACTTGCCACCTTGGCGATGGTCTTTTGGAATCAGTCTTTCGTTTCGTCCAAGCAATCGAATACTACGTGAACCTCTATCTTTCTTTCTGCATTATATTCTTCAGCACAAAACATGTCGAACGCGACAGATCAATGGCAACAGCGAGGGCGATGCAACCTCGTCGGTCCAGCGGAAAATCAAGCCCGAACAGCGGCGAAACACGACGTTGTCCGGTCAGTTTGTACGTATTCATCTTTGGACCTCCAGTTGGGTCCTTTCCTTCTGCCATGGCATGATCGCTGGAACGGGGGCGCGAGCGGGAGCACCGAGCACGGCGACAGACGGGCGCATGCAACCCTGGCCCTGCCTGAAGGGTTTGGTGACAGCTGACAAGCCGGAGAGCGATGTGATTTTTTTTAATTTTATTCTTTTTTAATAATATTATAACAATAGCCGGTTCACACCAATATCTGCATTGGGTAGCCGCTTTGACCGTGCCACTCCGTCTGGCGCGGCCAAACCGCTCTGCCACGCCACGCTGGCCGCGGGCGCCAGCGAGGCGGCCAGTGGGCCAGCGGCTGCATGTGTCTGCCGCGCCACCCGCCTGGCGCGGCAAGGGCGTTTTGAACTGGGGCCGCGGGCCCTCTTCTCTTTCTTCCTTCTCCCTTCCTTCTTCTCCACGCGCGAACAGACAGGGCTTCTCGCCGCCGGCCGCCGCCGCCGGCCCTATTCCGGCCAAATCCGGCCGTTTTTGGCCAGGAAAAGCGGGGGAAATCGTTCTCCTCCCTCCCGTGAAGGTATTCCCTCCTTTTTTTTCCCTGTTCCACCGCAGGATTTGGAAGATATGAGTAGGTTTAGGTGTTTTAGGGTTTGTGATATGTTTTGAAATTGTAGTGATTTATACGGTTGTTTCTTACAATGTGATGGTTAGGATGAACTTAGTATTGGCTATGCCCTCGATTTGAACGTGTAGAATTTGTTGCATGCTTTTATTCTAAGATGTTGTGAAGGGATTAGGTTTGCAGGGTATATTAGGAGAAATGCATTTGTGAAAACTCATGTTGTTTGTCTAATTCTCGTTGAAATGGTTATTTTGTAGATGGTTTGTTTAGTCCGTTGGTTTCATGGTGGGGCTGTAAGATGTCACGCGAATGTTTGAAGTTGCCCCGTGTTTGCATGAGATAGTTGAATATGCTCGGAGTCATTTTAGTTGTGGGTAGATGATGAGATGAGCTTGAAAGGCCGTGTTGATTGTGGTAGAGGAAGAGCGGCATACGCTCTAGTGGATTTGAAAACTGATGTGGAATGGGATCAATTTAAGAGATTAGTAGAGCAAGCTAGTGTGCCTTATTTGGACGTGGTTGTTACTAGCCGAAAAACTACCGGTAGAGAGGGGGGTACAGAGTTAGTGCCTCAGCATGGGACACAGGAGTCAACAATCTCACAGCTAGGTATTGGTGTGATCCAACAAGAGCAATTGCAATCAAAGGGAACAGAGTTTGCTGATGATTCTGATAGCGAGACCTTTAGCTTTGATGAGATAGAACCAGGCACGGCACATGATTATTTCCCTAATGATGCATTTGAGAGGGAGGAAGCTGAGGAGGATGATGATGATGATATTTCAGAAGGTTCTGACGGTGGGGATGACAACGATGGGTATGAATTCGAGGGAGAAGAGTTAGAAAGGGACAGTGCACCACCTCCAGGAGACAGTCATCATGTTGTACCACCTCCTGTACCAACCAACATTTGCCCTCCGCATGATGATGACACATTCGTGCGGCATATGCCGGATGGTGCTCATAAGCGTGGCTTTGTGATGTATACTGCTCGTGAGCTCGATCTGCTAAAGCAATGTCATGTAGAGATTCCACATGTTGCCAATGACAAGGACATAAGTCATGTCGATAGGGCTATCTGTGAGACCATCTTGGTGCATGCAGAAGACGAAGGTTTGCCACAATATGAGACCCCTGAGATTGAGGCAAAAAAGAAGTTTAATACCTTTGAGGACCTCAAGTTTTTCTTGACTGAGCATGCGGTTAGATTTCATAGACCTTTCACCGTTGTTCATTCTGACAAGAACGAGAGGCATAAGTCATGTGCAAGCAAGGGTGCATGTGGCGTGTTTGGTGTCGCAAGGTACGTGGCACAGAGAAGTGGAAGATTACAAGAGTTAAGCAACCTCATGAGTGTCGTTCCTCTAAGCCTAAGCAAGTGCACCCGCAGTTGACAGCATCATATCTGGGTCACCGCATTCTGGGCACTGTTTTGAAAAACAATGACGAATCGATTCCCTCTCTCATTGAGTCGATCTTCGCCTTTAGTGGATACCGTGTGAACTACTCTAAGGCATGGCGTGCAAAACAACACGCCATAGCCCTGCTGTGGGGAGACTGGAAGGAGTCCTATGCACAGGTTCCACGACGCCTTTGCGCAATGTCTTACTATAATGAGGGTGTCAAATGGTTTATCCACACAGGTGACATGGTCCAGCTTGAGGATGGAGTGTACAAGCCCGTCATGCAGAGGGTTTGGTGGTGCTTTCCATAGTGTGCCGCTGCTTTTCAGCATTGTCGTCCGGTTATACTCGTGGATGACACGTTCTTGACGAGAAAGTACAAGGGTACACTTATGATGGCCGTAGCTGTCGATCCGGAGCAACATCTTGTGCCCTTAGCTTTCGCCATTGTAGAAAGTGAGAACAACGAGAGTTGGTCATGGTTCATGACTCTTGTTCGCCTTCACGTCCTTGGTCTTGAACGGACCGTTTGCATGATTTCTGACAGGCACGCTGGGCTTCTTAATTGTGTGAACGACCATTTGGACGGGTTTCCCCCACTAGTTCACCGGTGGTGCATGAGACACTTTGCAGCTAACTTGTGGCGTCGTAAGAAGAAGAAGGAGGTAATTGGAAAGTTGAAGGAGCTTTGCGGCGTGCATACGAAGAAAATATTTGAGGAAAAGCTGCAGGCACTAAAAAAAGACTTGAACGAGGGTGCTAAACAATGGTTAGAAGGTGAGATGGAGGATAAGGAGAAATGGGCACAAGCATTTGATGATGGCTGCCGATACGGGATCATGACGACAAATTACTCAGAGTCGTTGAATAACGTGTTCAAAGGCATTCGAAGTAGACCGGTCTCAGGCATAATAGAGTACTCTTTCTCCAAATGCAATGAGTATTTCATCAATTGTTGGGAAATAGCGAGCAAAATGTTGGCCAACGGTGAGAGAAAGGGACTTGTTGCTGAGAAGCATCTAACAAAGGCTGAGGAAAGATCTGTCAATCAAATGGATGAGGCATTTGGAGCTACTCGGATGGTGTACGATGTCAGAAGTGCTGGGGGAACTAGCATAGGTGGTGAGAGTCACGGTGTAAGGCACTATAGAGTGGACTTGACTAATGGATCCTGAATGTGCAACGTCCCTACATTGTTGCATCTTCCTTGCTCTCACGTGATTACAGCTTGTAGGGCTAGGGGCCTAGACTATGAGAGCCCGACTTTCATGTTGCCAATATACCGTAGGGAGCACACCCTAAAAATTTGGGAGTCAAGTTTCGAGCCTTACTTTGATCCTAGCAGATGGCCGCCGTACCACGGACGTGACTACGTGCCTGACTCGTCGTTGAAGAAGGACAAAAAAGGCCAACGACAAAAGAAGCGTTTGAAAGAGGACATGGACGCTTCACAAGGTCGGTTCGCGGCTGATTACGGGACTGGTGACTTCGATGAGGATAGGTCTCAAAATCGGTGCTCCAAGTGTCACAAATTCATTAAGGACTGCAAATGCCGCACGAAGAAGAAGAGGAGAAGGACTAACAAAACTCCTCGTGCTGAGGTAGTATATTGTTTATGTGTTAGTAAAATAGAAATGTCGTCTTAAATGTTTGTAATGATGGTGTTCTATTGTTTACATTTGTTTACTAGTTAAAGCCATTGTTTTATAATTAATGTGTTTAATTTATTCTAACATGTTTTTGTCATTTAATTTTTCAGGATGGCGCACCCTCGGTCCCCGCTCCTTGAGCTGGCGTACGACGACACCCACCACGCCCACATGATTGCCGACCAGAATATGCTAATAATTTCTACATATGTTAATACGTTCCATATCTTGGTAATATGGTAAAAATTTGTGCATATGATAATAATTGTTCATTTTGTTTTAGGTCCTACCTTGCCTACGTGCACGGGGCATGAACCCATGCACTGGGACAGCCGCTACGCCCCGTACGTGCTTCGGGCTGGTTTCCTGCCCATAGCGAGGACGGTTTGTATAGGTCTATCCCCCATGGATGGGGCCCTACTTGCCGCCTGGTTGACCGGTGGCGTCCAGAGACGCACACTTTCCACATGCCTTGTGGGGAGATGACGGTGACGTTGGAGGACATGGCGATGATCACTGCTCTCCCCTTAGAAGGAGCGTCAGTAACAGGAATGATCCAGAGCGAGGGCTGGCAGGACACGGTCGAGGAGCACATTGGTATTAGGCTCTCTATCATTATATTTCATACTATGTTTTGATTATCTCGTGACTAATTAAACTTTTTTGTGTATCATAGGTGTGCGGCCTCCAAACCCAGGAGCAAAGAAGACTTCAGGTGTTACTTCTTCTTGGCTGAGGCAGCACTTCAACGTGTGCCTAGCAGATGCTGACGACAACATTGTTGAGAGGCATGCAAGAGTATGGCTGTGGCACTTTGTCAGCTCTTTCCTGTTCCCCGACGCTGCCGGGAGCACTGTTTATTGGATGTTCCTCCCCATTCTTGCTCAAAACTGGGACATCATTAGCGGCTACAGTTGGGGCTCGACTGCCCTTGCCTGGTTGTATAGGCAGTTGTGTTTTGCTTGCAGACGGTCCAAAGATAAGTCAAACATCGGAGGTTGTGCCTTTCTACTACAAATTTGGGCTTGGGCACGACTTCCAGTTGGACGACCTTTCTGTGAGGCTCCACCAGTATGTATATTATTCTCAATTTGATCTATGTTAGTACGTTCAATATTTTTTGTGACTTATTGGTTTTCACAGGCCTGGTCATTTGCTGATTCCATGCCCCCGTACGCTTATGTGTGGAAAAATACGGAGGCTGTTCGTGGACCTCCTCGTAGACGCTACACAGCCTACACCAACGAGATTGACTGGGAACCAGGTATACATGCAGTTACTTATCTTATGGGGGCACAATGTTTAAATTGTTACTTCTCTTACGGGGGGCACAATGATTAAATTGCTGAAAACGCCTATGCACAGGTTGAGTGGACACCGTACAGACACAACGAGCTTGCTGCCCATCTGTCCTTCATGTGTACCAGAGATCAGGACTTGTGGAGGACACCGGTACCAATGATCTGTTACTACATTGTTGAGTGGCACCTGCCGCATAGGGTGACGCGGCAGTTTGGCAAGAGACAGATCGTGCCTCCAACTGAAGTGCCTACCTCACAAGCTCTGCACCAGTAATACACCGAAGCACTTTTGTTTAATTTCATGCATGATTGGAATATGGTTGTAATATGTTTGTTTGTATAGGTTTGTAAGGACGAAGAGGTACACCGAGAATGACTGGAGGGTGACCCATCAAGACTACCTCCACATGTGGGAGCAAAGGCAGAGACACAACACCGCGGCAGCAGAGGACTGGTTTGCAGGTGAGAACCAACACTACCTCCTTTGGTTCCACAGAGTGGCTAGGACAAGGTTAAGGCCCACGGCGATGGAGTACAATATGGAAGATGTGGACACAGACGCGGAGGACAACTACGACGTCGACACTCGCTGGGGCAATCAGCCGGAGCGTGCACCTCTACACAACCACATGGTATTCATTAATAACTGTTAAATAATGTGTACGTCCTCGTCCAACTGTTCTTAATACATTGTGCATGCACATAGGACGACAACTTTCACGCATCGTCAATGATGCTGGGGTGGCCATGCGCCATGGCAATGATGCGCGATTTCTCCGATCTTTCGTGGAGGTAGAGTCATTCCCAATTTTGTTTACTTTTGTGACTATTTCCTCAAACGACTAACTATATCTTTATGCAGAGGGTTAGAAGAACCTGCCAAAGGATGGCCTTGAAGCTTAACTGCGTGACTGGCAACCCCGTGGACCCCGCACGTGCCCCTGGTGGATCGTTTGATTCTCAGCCTCCCGTCCACAGTGCACCTGGTGGATCTTCGGCTATGGCTAGACCTTCCTCCTCGCATACCAGAGAGTACCTCATCGTCACCCCAACCATCATCTTCATCTGAACTGATAACCACCACTCCCTTGCCCTTGTTAACCACAGGCTCAACTGGTGCAAATGTCACGCGTAAGCCCGTAGACTTCCCTTCGTCTTTTTTTCGCAAAATAGACCCAGGAGCCCTCACCGCCTCTCTCTGTGCATCCCTCATCCCAACGAATCCATCACTGCTCCTGTCCAAAGCACCCTTCCTAATTGTCATGTTACAGGGCTAGTCTCCAACAAGAGCCCTCATAGCCTCTACTTGTGCCTCTCTTGCCCGATCCTGTACCTGCCTCTCCAAATGCCTCTCCTCCTCCAACTTCCTTCGCTTCTCAGCCCTTTTATCTCTGGATAGAAGTCTTGGATACAATATCCTATTCAGCCTCCAATACTTGATAAGCGTGTCATGAATCTCTAGAATAGGGGGCCTACACCTCTTCTCCTTGATGTACTCGTCAAGAATGGTACCAAATAGAAGCTCATCATCTGGTAATGGGACATCATACTTGTTCCTTATCTTGTCCCTCAGTTCTCTAGTTTCTCTTTTTTTGTCTCGTTGACCCAAACGTCTGAACCTAGCAACAAGCTCATCACGACCACTGAACCATTCCCAATCACATGTCCGGCCCTCCTGCGCAAATAATATCGCTTCATCAATACAAGACTGTACAACACTCAACTCCAAAAGATAAATCAAACATAAATATCATATCACTCACACAAAAAACGTTTCCATTGCTGCAATACCATCCATAACCAAGCTCTGAGGGAACCACACCACGCTTGGCCAAGATACCACACTTGCATCTCTTTTCAGGATACTTCGTACACGGCCATAGAGCCTGACTAGCCTCATACGCACGCACCTCCTCATCACTTGGCCAAACTGACCGCGGGCCCTGAACGTACTCATTGAACTGATATACTGGCCAACCGTCCTGCAACTTTAGTTAGTTTCAGATTGTGAACAAATAATATAACTGCATGAAAACATATATGTATAAGTATTATGCACAAAGAATACAAATGCAAACTAACCATCGTCTTTATCGAGCACCGAAAGTATGGGGAGTACTTTGGCCGACCGCTAGGGGAACCACCACGGGGAGGCACCACCAAGGTAGCACGGACTCCACAATGGCAGAGCGGAGGATCCTTCCTACGCCTTCCTACAGCGGCCATCCTCTCGTATACGGTCATTGGAGGGGGGTTTGGTGGGGGAGCAACCCAACGACGGAACTCATGGTATGGCACCAGTTTTTCACTCTCATATGTAAACAGCCGGATCCTCGAATCAAATTTCTCTGGGCTATCAATCCATTGGAAAAACCAACAAGGCAGGGACTCATAGGGCCATGTCCCCCTGTCATATTTGAACCTGGATATATAGTACGCTCGTAATGCAGTCTTTGGGTGCCTAGATTGTTTGACCTCCGCTGGCACGCCGCAACAACAATTTGGAACGGAAAGGGCTGGCGGAACAGGGCCATGTGCATCCTCCACAGATGGATACTGACCATACCCTCTCTGGCGTAGCATCCTCTCATGGACAACAGCAGGATTATCAAAGTCCATCACAGAACTGCAAATATATAGAAAAATAAAGTGAATGAGGACCAAACTCTAATCAATCCATAACAAATGGGACAACTCTTCCATTTCACCATCTCTAAAAACAAAGCATATGAAATGGAACAACTTTTCTATTTCACCATAAAACCCTAACCAAACTCTAACCAATGTGTTCATTTCACCATCTCTAAGCAAATCATAACAAGTGAAACAAGTATTTCATTTCACCATCTAACCTTAACCAACCAAACTCTAACAAAAAACTAACAAATGAGGTCCAAAACACAAGATTCAAGAGGGGAGAAGCTTACCGGAGATGGGGGGACCGATTTCCCCAAGTTTAATCCGCAAAAAATGGACCAAAATGGGGGGTGGAGCTCCAGCCGTCGGGCTGGCGACGCAGCCCGTCGGTCTGGACGGAGGGGAAGTGGAGGAGGAAGAAATTGAAGAGGAGCTCGCGGCCCCAGTTTAAAACACTCTTGCCGTGCCAGGCGGGCTGGCGCGGCACGCACATGCAGCCGCTGGCCCACTAGCCGCCTCGCTGGCTCCCACGGCCAGCATGGCGGCCCTGCCGCGCCACATGCACTGGCGCGGCAGAGCCATTTGGCCGCGCCAGACGGGGTGACGCGGCCAAAGCGGCTACCCAATGCAAATATTGGTTTGGAGCGGCTGTCATTATAATATTATTAAAAAATAATAAAATTAAAAAAAATGCGATGTGATGAGGCCAAAAACATGCAATTGACTAATCATGAGTCAGGATGTCGCCAAACGTACAAAGAGCGCCGTGATCGAGGGGCATGTCGCTCTGATATTTACATCCACGGGTGATGCTCCCCCTCCCTGTCTGTAATTCATTGGGCATTTTTGGGTTTATTGGAGATTTTAGCAGCCAACACATTACATATTTCTTTTCTTTTTTGAAAGATAATACTCCGTACATTACATATTTCATACAACTTAATTTTGTAAACTGAATGCACACGGTATCGCCAGGCGCCCTCCTTCAGGTATTCAAGGTACGATGATACCTCTCTTTCTGAAGGAGAGTCCTCTTCTGAATGGAGTATGAGCTCACTGCAGGCAGTGCCGACTGCCGACCATGGATGGATGCATAGGGTTATGGGCTAGGAGAGGAGGCAGGAAGAAATTATGGCAATGACGAGGAGGAGCGAATGGAGACAAGGCAGGATGTCTTTATGCCATGAATCGAGCATAGAACGTGTGGGGCACTGAAATCTGCTACGTTCCTGTTTGTGCACGAGTAAATAATGACCGGTCGGTGTACCACTGTACTTCCCGTACCGTGAAAAAAAAACAAGGGGCACTGAAGGTGTTATATTGGACAAAAGTTTGGTTAGAACACAAAACTCAGTAATTTTACAAAATCATATTTATCACTACCTTTCCTGCCGCGTTTAATCAGTTTGTTCTTTGTTAAGTTTATTACTCTCTTGACTAATAATAAAATAAACATATTAATCTTTAGAGGTAATTTAAGTTTCCACGGAGATTTATGTGGAGATTCAGCATATACATGTTGATACGCTGATTTCATTGAAACGTGTGTGTCTCCTGGTCGTGTCACTACTCTTTACCGTTAAAGTCGTAGGTTTTGCTCGGTTTGCAGTCACAGATGGCGCCGTTGAGCTTATTTGTGCACCTATACACTGGCTGAAACAGCTACATGGTCGATGGATGGAATATTAAAATATATTCCTCTTTCTAAAAAATATAATCTTTGAAACTCGAACATCCATTCATCTTCTTATTAAATGAAAGTTGGAGCTCCTGTATCCTGGTATCATTTCAAAGAGAAGTTAGACTAAAAGACCAAAGGATAAATGCGTTCCAAACAAAGAATCCAGGATCTTTAGTTGGACTTGGGAGCGCATCTTGTGGTAATACAAGTGTTGGTAAGAGCTCAGCCATGTTCAATTCTCTGATGATCATTGGTCAACAGAGGCCCAATGGTGAAAGAAAAAAGAAATACGCTAAAACAATCTGCTGACAGGTTACTATTGACGACACTCGATATATTGCTCCTAGGGGCGGCAACAATAATTTGATTTGTGACCGTTCACTTGGGACTTGTTTACAATGGGAGCAACTTGCCGGTCGCATAATCATGCATGAGGCCACTACAGTGGCGCCACTTTGTTATAGACAAAACGTACGATCCTACTTTTATCACTCTCTCTGTGATCTTGAGACACTTGGTCAGTGCAACTATTCTGGATATGTGAAGAAATGAGTCACTCCACATGCCGTGTTCTCTTGTAGGGTTAGTAGTTAGTTGTTCAAGTAAAATATTGCCTGCGCGCCAAGATGAATAAATTCAGTTATCCAGAATTGCATGCTCTAATAACCTTTGGAGTTTTACTGTTAGACTAGAAACTGCATCTTAACAATTACGCTTAAGGAACTTCTCAATGAGCAAGGTAGCAAGCAAGCACAAACTTATATAAAATTATTTGCAATCCTCAAATAATAAAGCCTGCCATTTACATCCATGTCTCTACGAATAATGTGCACTATGATCAACCACTTAAACTCCGTTGCCTTGTGTTACAAATATACAGCGCAGCTGGAGTGAGCAGGAACAGCCATCCCCAACAAAAGCGAAAACACTTGCAATTGCTTCCTTTCTGAAAGGATAATACCTACCCATATTGTATACGTGTTTTTTTTTAAGAAATACTATACACATGTTGGTTGTTTTAACTGCAAAAAGAAATTTGCCTTGGCGCAACGCAATGGACCCTGCCACTTTTTTTTTACATGGGCCCAGATACTTTTGGAGTCAGAAAACGAATGGGCTAGGTTCTACGTCGGCCCAATAGTCTACCTTCAACAAAATTACATTTTAACCATAACCTTAATATTTTTAGCTTATCTAAAAAAATAATTTTGTCTAGCGTAGAAAAAATAATTTTGTCTAGCGTAGAGGTACACGTACGATAAGCAAATGATACAAAGAGTATAGTCGACGGGTAAGAAAATGGGGCAGTGTGCCTCACAATTTTAATGCGTTTGGACCTCCGCTCATCTCCTCTGGCTTTTATAGGCGCCTAGGCGGGACCAACATGAGGGTGAGAATTGTTTTCAACTATATTCGCACTTAACCCTCTGTCTTTCTCTCAATGTAGAAGCGAGCCTGTTTATCTTTTTAACAAAATTTGTATTGCGGTGTTGTAAAGCCACCGTCCCTTGATGACTTACATGTGACTTTGTATTTTTTTATTTTATCTTAATCAAATACGTGCTAAGGCACGATCGCTAAAAATAAAAGAGTTGTGGTTATCCTTCTGAAGTACATATATGTGTTAATAACGAAATCTGCACCATCAGCTCCCATGCCTCATTCGTCCACGTCGCCCAAAATTATGTGCCGTTGGATTTTTTTTTTGAGAGAACAGGAGGGTTTGCCTCCTACTGATTATACTTATATTATATAGTAGACAATTATGTTACAGAGGAAACTCAAGAAACAAAGAAAGAAACATAAAAAATCAAAGTGTCTATAGTTTTGTGTCTATCCATGAAGCCATCAATGCGGGGAAGTTTTTCTTTGCTCTGAGCATAACTAGGGCAAATTCCTTCTGAAAAGCCACTTTGCTATTTTGGATAGAGGGCTGAATACCCCGGAAGATCAAATCATTTCGAGCCATCCAAATTATCCAGCATAGCAAAATCACCACATCCATAAAAAAATGGAATTTGAAGCTGACGTTTTAGAGTATCAACTGATGCAAAAATATCATCTGGATCCAAAATCTGTAGCTGTAAGAAGCCCCAGCATTGATGAGCAAAAGGGCATTGGAGAAAAAGATGCTCAAGACTTTCTTCCACATCTGTAGTGCAGAGCACACAACTATAGCTGGGGAGATCCATGTTCTTCCGACGCAATAAACCTGTGGTGCTTAATCTGTCTTTGAGGAGCAACCAGAAAAATGTTTTGTGCTTATGCTGTACTGAAGACTTCCATAGACAGGCAAAAGATAAGTGAATTGTTGCTGTACCCGTAAGCTGGCGATAAGCTTTACAGGACGTGAACTTAGAGGAGCCCATTTATATATGTCCATGTATCATTTTCCTGTATGTTTCCTTCCGATTCTAGAACATTTGGTAAGACTTGTAATTGCTCAAAGGCAACTGTAGAGAGGGGAAGATGAAATAACCGCTCCAAATCCGACATTTCCTTTGAAGCTTTGACACTGATGTTAATCTTTCTGGCAAAGGAATAGAGTTCTGGAAAATTTTGTTGCGGTACCATACCTCCCCAATAATCATGCCAAAGATTACATGTGGAACCATCTTTCAGAGTAACAATTGCTACACCTTTGTACTTGTCAAGTAGTTTCAAAATGTTTCTCCGAAGGAACCCTTCGGGGTATGATTATTAAGTTTTCCATGTTTATAATACTTTTCCCAAATCAAATGTACCCAAGGAATATCTGCCTTGTTAAAAAATTTATCCAAATATTTCAACAGTAAAGCCATGTTTTGAGTTTCAAGGTTGAGAACACCAACGCCACCTTCACTCTTTGGCAAACAAACCATTTCCCATGCCGTCTTGGGTGGATTTTTTGCATTTACATTGCCTCCTCTCCAAAGATTATGCTTTCGATATTTATCAACTTGCTTGATAGTTGTTCTGTGCATGAGGAAGGTGCACAGAAAAAACATTGGCAAGGACGTGAATACCGCATTGGTCAGCTCAAGTTTTCCTGCCTGTGACAAAAGTGTGGATGTGTGTGAGAAGGCGCCGTTCACATCTGGCGACCAAGGGAAAGAAATCTTCCACTTTAGGCTTAGTCAATCCAAGGAGCAGTCCTAGATAGGTGAAAGGCAGAGAACCAACTGAGCACCCAAAAGATTGGGCAAGGACAAAAGTTCGTTCCTCTGAGATGTTGATTGGCACCATCATCGATTTTGAGTAATTAACTTTTAACCCAGTTGATGTAGCAAAATCTCTCAAAATGTCTTTCAAGTGTAATAGCTGGGAAGAGCATCCTTCCATTATGAGGAGGGTATCATCAGCGTATTGTAAAACAGGGAAGTCCTGGGAATAATCCAAAGGGATGGGCAACTTGAGGAGATTATGGAACTTTGCATCATTTACCAAGGTCTGAAAGAGATCTGCTGCCAGGACAAAGAGGAGGGAGATAAAGGGTCACCTTGCCTAACTCCCCTCCTGCAGTGAAATGTTTTTCCTGGGACTCTATTAAGTAAAACTAAAGAAGTACCAGAATTAAAGATCATAGACATCCACTGCAGCCAAGTCTCTCCAAATCCTTTATGCCTCATAATGTCCAGGATGGACTGATGTTCAATTGTGTCAAAAGCCTTCGCGAAGTCTAGCTTCAAAATTATTATTTCCTTTTTTGAATGATGACAGAGATGCAAGTATTCAAAAGCCCATGCTAAACAATCCTGGATTGTTCTACTTTTTATAAACCCATACTGATTCTTATGCACTAAAGTCTGAATTACCAGCTGTAGTCTATTTGCCAGGAGCTTTGTAATGATCTTAACAGAAATATTCAGCAAAGAAATTGGCATGTAGTCTGATGCACTCATGGGGCCATCCACCTTTGGAATCAAAGTTATATAGGAGCCATTGATGCTCTGTAGACATAAATCACCAGAGTGAAAGGCGTGGCATAAATCACAGAAATCCTGTTTGATAATCGGCCAGCAACGCTTAATGAAGTCCGTATTGAATCCATCTGGACCTGGGGATTTATCAGACGGTAAGCTAGAGATAACATTATCTATTTCCTCATGCGTAAATGGCTCCTCTAAGGCAGTTAAATCTGGGTTATCAGTGAACCACTGTGATAAATCAAACAACATTTGCTGGAATTCAGAGACCCCTAACATGTCTTTAAAAGCATGCCACAAAATATCAGCCTTAGTAGCATGATCTGATTTAAGATCTCCATTTTGATCAGATAAAGTAGTTATCAAGTTCCTACGAAACTTAATAGTAGCATTCGCATGGAAAAAACTTAGTGCCTTCATCACCAAATTTGACCCATTTAATCGTGCCACATTGCTTCCAATATATCCTTTGTTGTTTGAGCAATGAGAGCAACTTGTTCATCAAAATATTTCTAAAATTCCACTCTGATATCGAGAGATCTCGACATTCCTTCAGGTTATCTAGGAAAGACAAGACCATTTTGACATTACCAATAACAAGCTTTAAGTTAGACAAGGTGGACTGCCATGCTTTAAGAACCTGGCGAAGATTTTTGAATTTTACTGAGATTGCTTTGGCTTTATCATCAACTAGAATAGGAACATTCCATCCATGTTGAATAACATTAAAAAAATCTGGATGTTCCATCCAGTAATTTTCAAATCGAAATTTTTTGCCTTTTGGTATGTCTGTGCCAATGGTCACTACACAGGGGACATGATCAGAGGTTTCCATGGTGAGTACTGAAACCATGGTATGTGGATATGACAACGTCCAGGAAGTGGAGGTAAAAAACCAATCAAGTCTCTCTAACAAAGGCTCAGTTTGCTTGTTTGTCCATGTGAACTTCCTACCCTGCAAGGGTAATTCTACCAGCCTTAGTACACTGATAGCTTCATTGAACATAAACATTTCATTCACATCCCCACCTAGCTTGTTACGGTCTGCAGGTGAACGCATCAAGTTGAAATCTCCCATAATCAACCAGTCTACATCATCTGGCATTTGTATATTTTTCAGCCAACTGGTGAACTCAAGTTTTCCTTTATGAGTACATGGACCATGTACATTAGTTAATAACCACTCAGCACTATTATGACGAGATTTGAAATCCAAAGACACAGCAAAATTATTGTGAAATGCCAGATGCCCATCCAAAAAAGAAGATTTCTATACTATTAAAATCCCACCATTGTCCGATAGTTCCATCTCTCACCGTTTATTTCCACCTCTATTGTCCTCTGTCATGTTACCCTTCCAGAGAATTGACGCGACAAGAGATGCTGCATCTCCGCTTTCGCGCCGCTGCATCCTCGAGCTCTTCTCCGTGCAACCGTCGCGACCTCTCTCGATTCATCCCCACCATCGTCTGCCACTAACACGAGCGACTCATCCCGACGTCCTCATCAGCCCGACAAATTTGCCCCGTGGCCACTGTATGCATTTCCATCTCCACGATTGGCAAATGCACGGTCCAAGTTGACCCAGCTCTGTCATTGTGTTGTTGAGTTCTCAATTTCTCATGTTCAGAGTCCAGATAGAGTCATAGAGACGCCAGAGCAAATTGCAGCGTTCAGGCAACAAGACAAGCAAGTTCCAATGAGCAGACTGCCAAAGTGCCAAGGTACGGTTACCACCTCTATGTGCGTCCATATAACCCTATGGTGTTTGAGAAAATGTGAATGCAACGCAAGCCACCTTGTACCTGTAGATTTTTTTGCCTAAAAACCCTTGTACTTGTATATTGAATTTAGTGGTGATTATACTCGGGGACAATTGATGAATTTGGCGCATCCACATGTACCACTGGCCCACTGCGCACCTCCTAATTACCGTTTATTCAGAGGCATAATAACAAATCATCAGATACAACGGAAAGGAAAATGTAGAGGACACTGTCTCCCTAATAAGCATTATCCGAATACACATCATTCATGAGAACTTCCGTCGCTACCACGCGGCCGATCGACGCCAGTGCGCCCCCCATGGAGAACATAGTCATCGAAGCCATGTACACGACACAACAACACCTCCACACCATCAACTGTTAAATAATATAAACTAGCTAAACACTAGCAAGAACCGCCCCAATTCGGTTGGCTGGCTACGAGTGCATCAAACCCAGCCCCAACCATTGTAGCTCAACCGAACAGAGTGAACACTGGCCCAACTCCAAATGGTGCGGCAACGCCGCACCTAGAGTTCTAGTAACTATATATTTATACATGTTACCCGGTCCTTTTCTTCTTCTTCTTTTTGAAAAGATACCCCATGCAACGACCCGCCACCATCGCCGTGCTTCAACGTCCACAACACACCACCTTTTGGACCGGCCATCTCTTTAAGACAGGCAGCCAGCGGCACCCCAGATTGCCAGAGGAAGGCTAAGGCTAGGGCGAATGAAGACGAGGCCGGTTCTTGCCTGCCCATTCTCAATCTCTTTTGTTTTCTTTGCAAAATTTTCACATTGCTATATTGTGGGGATTGGCCACTCGTTTTATAGCCATTGGGTGACTGGCACACACTGTGAGACTGACAAAGTCATATCTATAAGTTGTATTGTACGTTGTTGTCGTACATGTGGTATTCCAAAATGGATCATTCTCGATCCAATTTCTCATCCACAACTTATGTGAATTGCGATATTTTTTTTTTGTGCTGGCCCATGGCAAGCAAAGCAACTAACTGCAAATGCATCCTGTCGCTTCTCGCGGTCGCCCTCCCGCCGAAGCCTTGCGCTCCTTGGCCGCGGCGAAGACTCTGGCCGCCCACTGCGCGAAGTAGGTCTCGTTGTGCCCGATCTGCCGGTCCTTCCAGCAGTCTAGGATATCTGGGTTGTTGGGGCACGGCTCGCCGATGGGTTCCCACCACGAACCCTCGTGCCGCATCCCGGCCCAGCCCGCCATCCACCGGAACACGTACTGCCCTCCCCCGGCTCGCTCCTTCCACCCCAGAGGGTAGAACTCCATGACGCTGCTGTTCCTGTCCATGAACAGCATGTTCGTCATCTGCGCCCCGTGCGCCGAGATCAGCACGTCCGTCGAGCTCAGCAACCGCACCTGCCAACAAAATCAGATCGAGAAACAAAAAACGAAGAACATGACTGTACATACGCTTTTGCAGGGGACTGGGGGGCAGACCTGCTCACAGAACGTCAGGTTGCTCACGTGCGCGGCGGCCACGGCGCACCCGGCCACGCGCTTGCACTCCTTGTCGAACACCCGCGTCACGGCCGCCTCGTCCTTGAACGCCCTCCCGCCCGTGCGGAACAGAAGCGTGACGCGCAGCAGGGCCGAAGAAGTCTCGCCGCCTCCGGCTTTCGACGTCGACGCGTCCACGCCACAGTATGCCCTGGCCTTGCACCGCATGAAGTCGGCCGCCCGGAGCATCCGCTCTCCGTTCATCCCCGCCACGTTCGCCCTGAACACCACCGCCTCCTCGAAGCACACGGGGCTCGGCGCCGCTTCGAACGTCTCGATGGCCACCTCGGCCCCGGTTGTCGCCTCGGCCAGCGTCGCCAGCCACGGGCTCATCTCCGTCCTCACCTCGCCGTGGTGGAACAGCGCCCACCTCGCCGGCGGCGACCTGCACCCGTTCCTCGCGTGCCACGACGCGAACGGGAGAAGCGACGTGAGCCCGTGCCAGATGTTGGTGTGGTCGTAGGCCGTCTCGGACACGAACGTGAGCCCCGGCAGGAGCGGCGACGCGACGCCGTGGGGCAGCGCGTCGCGCCACGCGAGCGCGTAGGCGTTCTTGGCGCCGTCGTGGCGGGAGGGAGCCGAGAGGCAGAGGAGCCGGCCGGAGGACGCCGGAGAAGGGAAGAAGAGGTTCCTCGCCTCGCCCTCCGGCTCGGCCGTGGCGTTGAGGGTGCTGATGAACCATGTCTCCGCGCCGTGGCGCGTGTCCTTGAGCGGGAGGAAGGTGGCCGACGCGCGGAGACGCTCGACGTGGTCGTCATCGACTGCGCCGGCGACGGCGGGCTGGCTGGCGCAACGGCAGATTGGGGAGAATACGCTGAGCTGTGTTTGGAAGTGGAGGTAGAAGACGACGGCGAAGAGGAGGAGAGGGAGGAGGAGGCAGAACGCGGTCTTGACAACGACATGCTTCGTGTGCGTGGTGATCTTCACCATGGCTTTTGGCCGTTTCAGTAGAGTTTGGACGCACAGTAATGATGTTCAGGCAGGCATATGGATGAATTTGTATCGATCGCTTAGAATGTTTGCGGTACACTAGAGTTATGAGTTATGACCATCTGTGCGTCTTCTGTGCCTCCAGCCGCAAGTAATGTTAACACCGTTGACCACATGCATGTGCACTCGTGGTATAAAATGCAGACGGCACGTCGAACATTGTGCAATGGGAGTCTGAATTACGAATTCAGCGTTGGCGCATATGAAGTGAGGCCGGGCTATCCGTGGTGCATGTGGCGGTTTGGAGTAGAAACGAAGTAAAGCTGTGCTGTGTTTGTGCTTGGGCATGTCGATCCAAGCTGAGCCACTTCTGCATTCCTTTATAATGATGCACACTATTCAACCTCTAAAAATAGGTACGCTTTTCAAACTCAGACGAATTTCACCGTATAACCTCCGGTCTAACAGTAGTCCACTTCTCCACTGCAAACCTGAAACCATGCATTTCTGCTGCCTATACCTTTACAGAAAGCAGCAAAATTTCGTAAAACACTAGTGGGCTTTAGGTGCTGCACTGCATGGAGTGTTTTGTTTTTCCTGAAGCAAGGTGATGGAAACGGTTTTGTGTGTATTTAAAAAAGATCAAACCCAGTTGGAATATGCTACTCTTCCAGGCATGATGTGGATAATGCTCATTCATCCCGTGAAAGCCAAAAATATAGCCTGAACGACCCTAAGATTCCTCAAAGCAATTAACAACCTGAAACATACGGGAGAAGGATCCTAGGCATTGAGAAGGAAGGCCGCTTTATAGCGAGGGTGAGGGTCTGTGATCCATGGATCTTCGATTGGGGAACCATATCCAAGCTCCACAGCTAGTCTGTGCTCTTTGGACTTTTCAAGCTTAGCGAGCTAGTCTGCGCTCTTTGGACTTTTCAAGCCTAGCGAACTGAAACATCTGGGAAAAAGCAACCGAGACTTTCCAAACAAGGTCTTGTTTGAAAATGGATGGATTGAAGTGGAATTGAAGTGATTGAGTTAAATTAAACTAACTTAACCTTCAATCTCTTATATTCCACCTCAATCCACTATTTTAGAAAAAGTGCTCAAGAGCAGTTTGCATATGGATCTGAAGAATTTTGATAATCCATCATCTCTTGCTGAACGTCTGGACTATTGACGTGCATCCAACGTTGGCGGACGCGAAGATGTTTGATGAAATATTGCACATCGTCTGAGGTGCATCGGATCACTGAATGATATCGCATGCATGCCAAGATACATATTGAAAGACAACACGTTTATGAATTATGAACAAAGCTTGAAACAGTTCTGACAGACATAAATTAGCAAGGCAGGAGTAGAAAGGAGGGCTCGTGCTATTTACAAAATTTACAGCACTATTGTCGGGCCCATAAGCAATTGCTGGAGAAAACCCACATATCAAACGCTTGCCGCTTTGCTGAAAAACCCGAGTTATTATTCTCAGCTCTACACCAGCCAGTCGGAGCCATTGTAGATCAGACCTCCTCAGTAATACACCATTCCGATCATGGAGCTATACACTGGTCGGGTTAGAAAGCTGTGCACAGATTACTCTTCAAGTTTGAGGAGCATTCTTGCTGAATGATAATGGCAGGACTACAGAGCCGACTTCTCTTCGGCTCTGATATTCTAACATGAGTTATAGCTGCTATCAGTGCGTCGACAATGCCACATTCATCCTGGTCCTCTGACCTTTGGCTTGAGTCTGACAATGACTCACATTCTGGCCTAAGTTTGTCCCATGCAATTCTGGGTGCTACAATCTTGTTAGTGAGACACAAATTAGCAGTTACCACCTTCAGCGGGCATTCTGTGTAAAACAGGACCCATGGGTGACCTGAAATAGGTATCAGTAAGTAGGACATTCTAAAAACAGAAAGCAATGCTAAATCAGACACTCTTTGAAGCTTGAACTTACTAAGAACTTCATCAGCAGTTATTCTAGAAGAGACATCTCGATTCAACATTCGGCCAATAAGATCCTTTCCAAGACCTGATATTGACGCCCAATGACTACCGCTGAAATCAAGTTCAACTGTTTTTATAGACTCGAAGACCGCATCCAGAGAACCTCCTTGAAATGGAAGTGAACCAAGCAGTAGTACATGTAGTAACACACCAGCTCCCCATATATCAACATTCTCGGAGTAGTTTCCAGAAAGAACTTCAGGTGCCACATATGCTGGGCTCCCAGCTACGCCAGACAATTTCTGACCTGCTCAATCCATGCACCAAACGTTAGCTAGTGTTCTACAGCCACAATCACAAAAAACATGAATGTAAATACTCCCATAGATGGCACTGTGCCAATCAGGCGATGATGTATAATAGCTAAAAAACACTCAAATGTATCTCTTAGGATAGATCACTGCTGGCCGTTGTAGCTAGACAGAAGTTAAGTTTATCCAGAAAATCTCATTAGAATGTTTTTACATTGCATTAGATGTAGGCTTGGACTAATTTCAATCCAAGTATCTAAACCAGCAATACAGCAGGAATCCGTTCTGGTTACAGGGGTGTAAACAGAACATTTTGAAGCAAAATTAAAGAATGCAGGTTTGGTTAAAACTCATTGGTAGCCCTTCCAATATATAAGCAACCACTTTCAGAGGCTAATGGCATGTTGCCATACAACTCAAAATCATAAATTCTCTAATTCCATCGGGAAGTTGCACTGTCAAGCCACTTTCTAATACATAAAATCAAGTAAACTAAATTTGGAACATGAAACATGACAGAATACGGTATGCTACGAAGGGCATGCCTATCCTCTGACAGACCACACTTTGTCTTGAAGGAATGGCGTTAAACATTAACATTACTTAATGATATATTGTCAGCTGGTGCAAGTTCAGGACGTCAAATCTGTGCGACTGCACCAAGAACCAAAGTAGCACTAGTGGCCCCAAACAAAAATTCATTCACTAGTAATCAATTGGCACCAGGTTTCAATTCTCTGGCATGCCTACAAGGCGGATGGCCCATGATACCATCTGCTCCCAGTTCAAGACTCCAAAAACACAGCAAAAATATATCAATATGCAGCAGTAAACAGATAGTGAGCAACCAATACATCAATGCATGGCAAACTAACCAGGTATTAAACAAATGACGGAGCTGACATCTTTTAATTAATCTAGTCAGCTACATAACTAGTCAATGAAACCCAAGCTAGCAAAGTGTAGTTACTTACATAACTAGACAATGTGACCCAGCTAGAGTCCACTTAGCCTCTTAGCACATTAGGGTATTGTAAAATCAATGTCTTGTGCATCATTTTTAACCGCGACACTTCATGCAAACAAATAGAAAGTCAATATGAATAATTTCCTAGCACCAGATCTCGATTATCTTATCATACCTAGAGTGAATGGACATTTGTAATGAACTCGTGACTCCAAAACCACAGCTTGCGCTCATTTCTTAGCACGTATTGAGAGCATTTCTTCTTATGGAGTGTAATGGACACCACACAAAACATCATATCAACTCAGTTAGAACTCAGATGGGAAACAAAACAGACCACTGCGACCACACATCGACTGTCGCCAACTTTAGGACGACTCCAGATGAGTAAGGTTAGGTTGGCATCATTTGCCTGTTACAAGACCAAGCCTGGAACATCAGAGCTACATGGCTCACATAGGTTCCTAGGCCATTAACGTACAAATTAGTGGACTCCCAACTCATTCACATCACACTAGCTGGTACCCAAGGCCACATATATGGACAACCTGCAAAAATGTTAGCAGCCATGGTAAAACATAGATGAGTGATCTGCATATCAAGTGGAATTCTGGAAACCTAAGACCTGACCCCCAACTAACATGGAAGTATTGCTGAAATATGGACACAGTATAGCTATATGCAGCCATATCATCTTCTAGTATACTCTTTGTAACACCACTGGCACTTAAAATATGACTGACCCTACTAAGATCCAAATTAGACTCTTGGTTGATCTTGTACACTTCTAAATTCCTGACTGATACTACATTGTAGAGCAATATTGCATTAAAAAAATTACCATTAGTGACCCGCGCAGCGAGTCCGAAATCTGCGAGCTTCATCTTCCCAGCCTTGGTGAGCAAAATATTCTCCGGCTTGATGTCCCTGTGAACGACACCCATCTCGTGGCAGTACTTGAGCACAGCCATGAGATCTTTGATCACAATGGCAGCACGCTGCTCGGAGAAGTTGCCCTCCCTGGCGATCTCATCGAGCAGCCTCCCCCCAGCGCAGAGCTCCATGACGAGGTAGAATTTGTCGGCGTCCTCGAAGACGGCCTTGAGCGTTACGACGCCCGGGTGGCCGGAGAGGTGCTGCATGATCTCCACCTCGCGGTGGACCGTCTCCTCGCCGTTCTTGGGCAGCGCCTTGCAGGCGAACTCCTCGCCGCCGGCCTTGGCGCGGCAGATCCGGACGGAGCCGAACTTGCCCTGCCCGATCTCTTCGCCGAGCTCGTACTCGCTCTCGAGCCGCTTCTTCCGGCCCATCCGCGTGGCGGAGTCGATGCAGCCCAGCTTCCGCTTCAGCCCGCGGCCGGGGCTGTCGGGCGCCGCGCGCCCGCTCGCGGGCGGCGCCGTCATCACCACGCCGCCGCCCCGGGCCGAGGCGGAGGAGGCCCCGTCGGCGGCGGCGGCAGAGCAGGGCTTCTTGTTCTTCTTCTCGGGCCGCGGCTTGGGCTCGCGGCAGGTGCGCTTGCGGGCGGCGGCGGGCGGCGCCTCGTGGAGGGATCCGGCCGCCAGCGAGCACGCGCCGCGCGCGCCCTTGCGCTTCCGCGGCAGCGAATCCATTGCGGAGGGGATCGGGGGCCTAGGCGGCGGCGGCGTGCTTGCGCCTCTTGCGTGTCATGGGGGTGGAGGTGGGGGGAAGTGCGGTGCTGGATCGGGGAAGGTTGGTGGTGCGGGATTGGGGGGATTGGGAGCGAGCGAGGGGCTCGAGGAGGGGAGGGGAGGGGAGGAAAATGGAGGGAGATGAGGAGGAGGACGGTGGTGGGGGTTGGCTGGTCCTCTTGGACTGGTGTCGCCGGGTCGGCTCTCGTCTCGGGTGGGAAGTGGTTTTTTGGGAGGGGCGCCGCGTGCAGTCGCAGCGTACGGGCGGAACCGGGCAGCGTGATGGTGTCGGGCGGTGGGGATGGGATCTGCCAGCTATGCCCTGCCCTGTGAAGGAAAATCACCGGAGGGCTCCGGGGAAGTCACGGCCACGCGACGCGACGGTTCCTGCCATGGGCGTTGCGGTTGGGGCAACGGCGATGGGACGGGTTTGACGTAGAATCCGGGGTGTGCTGGCACTGGCAGCGGGTTGCAGTTTGCCAGGTGGGGCGGGTTTTCTCTTGACCGGCGGAGTGCGTGCCGGAGTCACGAGGCCGAGGGACGACGAATTTTTGTGCTCGGCGGGCGGCTCGCGCTTGCGCTCTTTGGAGCCCGAGTAATTTCTTGCCCTCGGACAGAAGACTGGTGGTGCTCACGTACCGAGTAGTTTCACGGGCGGTACGTGGCCCGTGGGCGTACAGCGTACTGGCATGGCGCTGCTCAACAGAACTCGTATTTATTTCCGCTTGGCATGTATACCAGGCTACAGCCTACAGCAGACGAGGACTGAGGGTTACTCCAGCGTGTGCACAGTGCGCCGCTGTCCCAGAGAGAGAGTCGGGGGGTCTGGCCCGTTCTTCAGTTCCACAGACACGTTGCTGGTTTAGGACACGAAAATCCTAACTGATGACACGCTCTAACGAAACGATTAAATCGTAACGAGTCACCGAGGGCATGCCAAGCAAACCATATTTATAAATTAACCAATGAGCTTCACGGAATAAATATTGTCATTGTTCCGTAAAAATTATCTTATTATTTTGGAGAGAAATATATAAATAGAATTAAGGTTCCCCCATTTTGTTTCTCCTATAATTATGTGATGCTAGAGTAGCATGTCGTGAGGTCAAGCACATTACATGTGTGACATTTGGTGGAAGTGGAATGTATTCGTGAAAACATGCATACCATGGAGTGCTCGGTGTCAGAAATTATAATTAGGTACTTAACGAGAAAAGTCCACATGTCAAATTTGATTTTAGTCTTTAAACTACAAAACCAGACACATGGAAATATGCAACTATCGAGAACTGGATTACACCCTTTTCTACATATGTGTGTTGCGAGTGTCTAGTTTTATATATGTGAGTGTTTGATTTTATATGTGAGTAGTTCAGGGACCAAGCTTAGATGAGTGCGACACTTAAAAGGGTGAATATGGATTTTCTCTCTTGATTTAATGTTTACTTTGAGATTCATACTGCAAATGAACTTTGACCAATGCAATTATTTTGAATAAGTAGTATTTTGGCACCTCATTGCTATACTACCATAAAAGTTGTGTTATCAAGGTTTTTTTGGAAATGTTTTATCAAGGTTTTTAATCGCTATTTAATTGCCTGACTCATTAAAATTATTATATTCCACAAATAATGAGACTTGAAGTTGCAAACTTGCAACCTGATGTATCCATGTATCAAAAGGATCATTTTAAGAGAAAGTACCATAGTCCTACATCAGCAGGTGAGTGGGTTAGACATGCCATCAATGTCTGACGTGAGAGAGAGAGAAAATAGAAGAGAGAAAAGAACGATTGTCTCACGAATCGCTGGCGAAAAACAGGTGCAATACCTTGTTTTGTCAATTGGACACTGATGCCCCACTCTCACCCTTCCACGTTTGCAATTGTGATGGGTTCAACATTGAAGACTTGTGCGGTCCATGACCACCCACTAGGCCTCTCGTGCGAGTTGGCGCGCGTGGCGCCCGTGAGCCGGCGACTCTATTAACCCTGCTCTAAGGGAGCTGCACAAGGTCTAATGATGGCTAGCAGGCCTATGCAAAAATCACATTGCTTTTATGCTTAAATTTGTCTTGTGTCTATGTTGAAAAGGAGGATTTCCAAAGCATTGAAGGATGCAACCACTTAGACGAGGAGTACATTGTTAGATCCCTAATGTAGTCTCACAAGTTGACCAAAAGTTTGCTCCAACATAGGGAGATGAAAAGTCTATTAGGTTGACTAATGTATGGGTTCTGTGAAATGTTGTTATCTGATGTACTAGGTAGGGATGTGTTCTCACCAAAGATCACTCCAAGAAAGACAAGTTTCATCATTACCAGTCTTAATCATTGCAACATCTTTGTATGTATATAGAAGTTATATCAGTGGAAAAGACTCTTTCTTAATATGACTTGGCCATTTACCATTTTTATAGCTTTTCTCCTACAAGTTTGGCCCATGGGATATCGGCCTCGTTAGAAAACGCAAAATACGAATCGAGATGGCCATTTACCATTTTTATGTGCTTTTCTCCTACAAGTTTGGCCCATGGGATATCGGCCTTGTTAGAAAACGCAAAATACGAATCGAGAGACATCTCGATTTAGCACAATGGCAAGAGACCCTCGATTTATATTTAGAATAGAGGACCAGAAACAAAATGAGGAAGAAGTAGCAAATCCAAAGAAAATGAGGAAGAAGTAACAAATTCAAAGAAAAATGAGGAAGAATTAACAAATTCAATGGCTTAACAAATGAAAGACCACTTCTCCGTGTAATCTCCTCCACTGACAAGCACCTCATCTTCTCTGAAGAAAGAAATGAAGCATCAAGAGGCCAGATAACAATAAATCGCGGTTTCTCCCGATGCCAGCAAATAGCGAAGGGTCTCGTTGTAGGCGCCTCCTTAAAAAAATATGATCTAATTTTAAACAAAGCTTTATTTTATCTTATTTAGTTTAGTTCTCTCAAACCACCCTCTTGGATTGTAAACCATGGTCTAAGTAGCTTTGAGTGTGTGTTTATTGTTGATATCAGAACACCTCCAAAGATAGAGTGTCAGATTGACTCTAATGATCTATAAAATATTACAGCTTCTTGTCATGAGATCTATGATATAAACATTATGAACCATTTTAGATGCTGACAGAATCCTCTAGAATATTCATTTTGTTAAGTCTCTTCTTGCAAAATGTGACAATATAATGTTGCAAGAACATCAAAGAACGAACAAAGGGTTTATGCTATATGGGCGTGTAGTTGCCTCGTAAAAATTAAATTCATACCATCTTTGTCGTTTAATATATGACATTTAGAATAAGCTAATTAGCTCAAAAATGATGCACAAATCAAACTCATTAGAGAGAAATTATCAATAGTTTGACCACTGCAATCTGTTAGTAATATTTATTTTCTTAATTCAGCAATACTCATTGTACCCATGCTACGCCTATAGGATACTACGATCTTTACTAGTGTTATTATTTTCTTTTTGTCATTTTTTAAGCCTGAACTCCACGGTGTCAATTCCACGGAACCAGAGAATTGCCCGCGGCAGCATCCTAGTATACCCTATCAAAAATTCGGTGCAACCAGAGAATCTGCCCCGTCCACCGCATACTCCTCACTTTCTTAGGCTGCACAAGGGCACAAGGCACAACCCCCGGCCCTTCTGCGGCACCAAAAACCCCTCAGGCCCGCGCAGCAAGCCCGTATTGTGCCTATGTTGAAAAGGAGGATTTCCATAGCCATTGAAGCATGTAGACCCTTAGACGAGGAGTACATTGTTAGATATCTAAATGTAGCCTCGCAAGTTGACCAAAAGTTTGCTCCAACATAGAAAGATGAAACAATCTATCAGGCTGGCCAATTATCTCATTGAAAGAGGGTTGTACTAGGCAGGGCGCACTCTCACCAAAGATCATTCCAAGAAAAGAGTCGATGCGCCGAGGGAAAGAAAGGAAGTGGCGTGGGAAGAAAGCGTCGGGGGAAGCACAAAGCATTGGGAAAGAACGCGGAGCACAATTTTTTGAATAAGACAAGTCAAAGTTGAGGTAAAAAGTCAAAAGAATTCTATATTAAAACAGAGGGAATATTGTGTAATTTTAACATAAGGCTTTATTTTATGCGTTTTAGTTTAGTTCTCTCAAAGCACCCTCTTGGACTTGTAAACTATGGTCTAAGTAGCTTTGAGTGTGTGTTTATTGTGGATATCGGAACACCTCCAAAGATAGAGTGTCAGATTGACTAGCATGATCTAGAAAATATTGCAGATGCTGACATAGTCCTCTAGAATATTTTTGTTAAGTCTCTTCTTGCAAAATGGGACAATATAATGTTGCAAAATGTTATTTTCTTTTTGCCATTTTTAGCTTGAATTGATCCTTCTTTAGCACAACATATCTACCAACGGTGGCAATTCCACGGAACCAAAGAATTGCCCGCGGCAGCATCCTATCACTATCGAACGTTCGGCAATCAGAGAATCTGCACCGTCCACAACATACTCAGTTTCATCAGGTTGCACGCATAAGGGCGTCCTCAACAAGGCTATTTGAGCTAGCTATTTGATGGCTGACTCAGCTCAGTGCATGGCGTGGATGAGAGAGAGCAGCTTACCAGCTATTTGCTCCTAGCTAGCTAGAAGCACATGAATTGAGAAAAGTACATGCACCACTCTACTAAATGGCTGTGAAAAAGTAAAGAAAAATACATTTATGGACCCTAAAGAAAGAAAAAAAGAATATTTAAGAGCTTACATATGGGTCCACGAGATGACGTGGATTTCTCTTGGCTAGCAACCGGGTAGGATTTTTGGAGACGCCCTAACCCTGCGGCACCAAAACCCCCTCCTCACCGCAAGCCCGCGCAGCAGCAAGCCCCGATTCCCACGAAAGGCGGAAAGCCCAGGCACGCCCGACCACTGCAAAAACCCGTTCGCTTTCGCTCCGCTCCGAGCCTTTCCCATGTCCCCCTCCACGCCGCCCGCCGCCGTCGCCGCCGCCGCCGCCGCCGTCGCGAGCCCCGCCAAAACGCTCCTCCGAGCCCCTTCATCCTCGCATCCTTCGCGCTTCCCCTACATCTCCATGTCCACCTCCTCTTCTCCCCGCGCCCCACCCCTCGCTGCGGCGGCTGGCGGGAGTGGCGGCGCGGCGGCCTCCCTCCTAGCCGCCGACCCAAGCCACCGCGAGTCTGTCCTGCTCGCCGCTCGCGCCGCCATGGGTAACTGCCTGGGGGAGACCCGCCTCGACCTCGCCGTCCCGGGGCTCCGCCTCGCCGCCAAGGGCAAGGTTAGCAAACAGCTGGGCTGCTGGCCTATCATCACGCGGTGCCGGTGACTCTCTTCTCGATTGGTTCTAGTGAGTGACCCTCGATTTTTGGTGTGAAGGTGAGGGACGTGTACGAGTGCGGGGAGCATCTGGTGCTGGTGACCACTGACCGCCAGAGCGCGTTCGACCGTGTCCTGGCTTCCATCCCATTCAAAGGCCAGGTATGCTCCACATCTCCACTATATTTAAGGCCGGTGCTAGTTTTAATATAAGCATAACACCTGCATGAAATTGTCGTGCTGCTGCGCGGTTGCCAACTCACCACTCTGAACTGCTCGGGATTTTCCACGTGTTGGTGCTGCTTTTGTTGTTCGATGCAACTGCTGTATTTACCAGTGTAAAGTTGCTTGCTCTGGTCTTCTGAGTCCAGGACACTCTGTTTGTTGCAATATGGAAACAAACGTTTACTATATATTGAATCAGAGGCACCCCCTCAGTTTACTCAAATTAATTCATTGATTGGCAGGCTCAACGTCACAACTGATTATAATCTGAAATTAATTCATTCACAGCCTTAGCTAGAATTTTACCAATTGCTGTTCTACCTGTTCGTTATCATAGTCCGTCACAACATAATGAAGCTGGAAGCAGAATACACTTGGGAATAATTGTTTCCCTGATTTTGTGTTTTGATGCCCATGGGTGATTTCAGGTTCTTAACGAGACAAGCCTTTGGTGGTTCAATCAAACGTGTCACATTACTCCAAATGCAGTAGTGTCTTCTCCTGATAAGAATGTGACGATTGCCAAAAGGTGCACAGTTTTTCCAGTTGAATTTGTTGGTGAGACCTAAGGCTTGTTGCATATATTCTAGTTTGCAGTTGTGTTAAGCAGAATTTTGCTGTCTACGCTATGTTAGTTTATCATTCTCACTGATATTATCTTCTCGCGTTAAATTTTCAGTGAGGGGATTTGTTACAGGAAGCACTGATACATCTTTATGGACAGTCTATAATAAGGGTGTCAGGAACTATTGTGGAAATGCTCTCCCTGATGGTATACCATATGCTGACCAATAACCCACTGAGGTTGGTTTGCTCTTTGTAGACTGATAATTAGCCTCTCTGGTACAGGCATGGTAAAGAATCAGAAGCTATCTGCGAATATACTGACACCAACAACTAAAGCTGCAGATCATGATGTCCCTGTCACTCCAGATGAGGTATGCATTGAATAACTTCTCATGCATTTCCTCTTGTGATCTAAGAGTTATAACCCCTTGCAAGTTATTACTAACACTAGATCACATAGAAAAACGGATAAATAAATGCTTGTAACTACAAATGTTATCTAGCCCTTATTCCGGAGAATCGAGAAGTTATGCTAATTTGTTTGCTTTTCGCTTGTCAGATAGTGATGTCATTTTGGTTGTATTCTTATTTTAGCAGGATTGAGGAATCTGGTAGTCTTTGTTTGATTTCTGATTTTATTATCAGCTGTATATGTTTTACTTAGCTCGAACATGAATCTGAGAATTGGTAGTAGTGTTTTTTTTTCCCATTTGAGTGCTGTTACGTGCCTGCATTACCCCCCTTGTAATGATTCTATTTATTATTCAAAGGGGCCCTTACCCTTACATTGCAATTATATTCCACAGATAATCAAATCAGGGCTGATGTCAAAGGAAGATTTTGATGAAGCAGGAAGTAAAGCCTTAAGCTTGTTTGCATATGGACAGGTAGTGAATTATCATGTTTTCTGTTTTTGTTGAGGTGTTTTTTCAGATCTATATCTAGTTATCTACTAACATTCTGTTTTAATTTACTGGCAAATGTTACGAATTTTACTCTGATGTGGTTCTAGTTTTGATCTCTGCAGCTTGCCTCTTAGGTATTCACAACTGTAGTTATCTTTTGCATACATGCACTGGAATTAGAGTTGTTTTGAAATAACAAGTCCAATTGGTGATCGCCTGTGCTAAAGCCACATTTTACGATTGTGTAGCTTGTTGATAATCTTTTGTCTTTTCTGTTTTCCATTTGCAGCAAGTGGCCTTGGAGAATGGATTAATTCTAGTGGACACAAAGTACGAGTTTGGAAAAACAGCTGATGGGACAATTGTGCTGATTGATGAGGTTGTTTTTCTGACATGATTTTATGAATGTTTCTTATCTGAAAACCTTATGTTCATTATACCTAGTGATTAGCAGAGTATGTATGATGCTACTTTTTATACAGTAGCACATCTCTTGGAATTGCATGATACCGCTAGCTGGCTGTGTATAAAAGTATAGGCAGAGTTTTTTAGTCTGTTGAGCACTTCATGCTGTTTAGAAATTAGAACCTTCTTACTAAGAAGTATCTATATTTTTCAGCATTATGTTCAGTACAAGGGAATTCTAACTTCTGAGAAACTGATATGCTGAATGGCGTTTATAAAACTCATGGCTCCTCTTTTTGACAAGCAGGTTCATACTCCTGACTCCAGCAGATATTGGATTGCTAATTCATATGAAGATAGGTTCAAGTCTGGTCTCGAACCTGAAAATGTTGACAAGGTAAAATACCCTTGAGTCATACACATCTATGTATGCGGCGATTACCTGAATCCTTGATGCACTTTATGCCTTCAAAGAGTTAATCATTTATAATGATGAGATTTCTGAATATATTAATTATTTCTCACAGGAATTTTTAAGGCTTTGGTTCAAGAACAACTGTAATCCATACGAAGACGCGGTATGTTTTCTCCGTATTAAGTTTTTAAAACCACTTACGGAAGTTCTTCCATAATGAGCCAACTTAATTGTTTTGGGTGCAATGTTTCCCTAAACATATAGGTTCTGCCAGAAGCTCCGGAAGAGCTGGTCTGTGAGCTAGCCTGGCGGTATGCCTATTTCTATAAGCTCCTGTTATGTCCAATTTCAGTTTTGTTTTTGCTATACCTTATATCCTTTCCAACCAACAATTTTATGCACATTCACATGAATATAAGAAACTGATGCAAGGATGATGATGCCTGTTCTAGCTGAATAAGAGTTTGCTTGCATATACACCGTAGGTACATCTTCCTGTTTGAAACAATCACAAATGCAAAATTCGAGATCCCAGACACACAGGTATACAGAACTTTGTTTATGCTTCTCATTTAGCAGATAAACAATTCCTTAGGAGCAATTTTTCATATGATGCAGGAACCAATTCATGAAAGGATATCAAGGAATGTCGCTCAAGCCTTACGCGGCCTATAATTGCTGATGGGAGATGCTGGAGACTGGAGCAGAGCTTGCTGATGACAAGAGGTGCATTTCTGGTACTGATATTCCCGTGGTAATAGTAGCATGCACACATGCCACATATCCTTGTGATGGTTGCCATGACGGCTTTTGATGGAGCGGAACTATCCACATTTCCACATCTTCTTTGATGTAATGTGGTAATAGATTCTATCAGGAGTCAGAAGCGTTTATGTGATAAAAACTGCCATGCTGTGCTCTATGCTCGCTTGGGGCATGAGAAATTGAGAAGAGATAAATAAATTGATAAATGCTACAAATACTTGTGTGAGACACATGGGCGATGCAGTGTGCATATAATTTCCATTTGCAAGCATGTGTAACACTGTCACATGGATGAGTCTGCCGAGTTTTGTTCAGGCCTTATTAGAACATCTTTTTCAAACCAAAATAAAAATACATTACCTCCTCTGGAAGGCAAACCATGACCCGGAATCCAACCGTTGACTTCCGAGGCCTCCTCATCTATAAGGGGACAAGAGATCTCTTCATCTCTTGCAAGTTGCAACCACAGCAGCAGCAGCAGTGAACGGAGGTCCAGCAGCAATGGCGGCAGAGAAGGGCGTGAAGGTGTTGGTCATGTGGGCGAGCCCGATGGTGATCCGGGTGGAGTGGGCGCTCCGGCTGAAGGGCGTGGAGTACGAGTACGTCGACGAGGACCTCGCCAACAAGAGCGCCGACCTGCTCCGCTACAACCCGGTGACCAAGAAGGTGCCCGTCCTCGTCCACGACGGCAAGCCCATCGCCGAGTCCACCATCATCGTCGAGTACATCGACGAGGCCTGGAACGGCGGCTACCCCATCATGGCGGCCGACCCCTACGAGCGTGCTCAGGCCAGGTTCTGGGCCAGGTACGCTGAAGATAAGGTACGCAATAACCTGCAGCTCCATGATCTGCTCTGTCATTAGATGAAGGAGCAGGGACTAATGGGAGGAATGGATCAATGGATGTGTGTCTGCTCCAGTGCTCTGTACGCGATCTTCTCCACGACCAGCGAGGCGCAGCGCAAGGCGGCGCACGAGGCCCAGCAATGCCTCAAGACTCTGGAGACGGCGCTGGAGGGGAAGAAGTTCTTCGGTGGCGACGCCGTGGGCTACGTCGACATCATCGTCGGATGGTATGCGCACTGGCTGCCGGTCGTTGAAGAGGTGTGCGGCGTCAGCGTCGTCACCGACGAGGAGCTGCCGCTGTTGAAGGCCTGGTTCGGCCGGTTGCTCGCCGTCGACGTGTTGAAGGCGGCCCTGCCTGACAGGGATAGGCTCCTCGCGGCCAACAAGGCCCGCCGTGAGCAGGTCCTCTCCGCGTAGAGACAGCTAGTGGTTCTAGCGCAGCTAAGCTTCACCAACGTACGCCACTACGCCATCTATGGCTGAATAAGGTTGCACTTGCACGATGTGAAACAGAGGTTTGGAAGACCTCTCTATACCTCCTATGCATACCAGTTTCAGAATTCAGAGTTGTATCCATATAATCGTTATGCTGTTGTATCATACGATGTGGCATTGCCTACTTAATCGTTATACCCTCAAAATACTGAAGAACAAGGAAATGCACAGTGCTGGCATGCCCGAAGGCGATCGTCTTCCTATGGGTAAGATTTGATGCTCTGCTTTTGCCAGGATCTCGCCGTAGAAAGTAGGGGAAAGAGCCCTAGAGCGAGCGCGAATAAATACGACGCCCTTGGTCGATCCGTTCCATTGGGCGGCCCGTGGAAGAATGACGGCCGGCAGCGCGACACCGACGGCCGGAAGAATGGAAGGTAGTTGTCTTTAAGGCCCACGTTTGACCCAATTAAAATTCTACACGCACAGGTTACAGGAACAATGGAAGCTATACTTTTTCTGGGACACGTGATTTCAAGGAGCATAGTGACAGGTGGGAGCACCAAGTTACAGACACAGAATTTCTCTATGATTGTTTTTGTCGTAGTTCAACATTTTTCGAGCTACATCAACATTTAAATTGTTGTGATTCAACACTTTTAAGAAACCAATTCAACATGTACTAAGGAAAAAGACTATCGAATAGATTTTGCCACATAGGCATTAACGAATACTAGCACTTGCCGCGATATGTATTGTTCTTTTGGCTGAAGGTGCATGTACCTACGTGCACACCAAATGTTTACACATCTATGCATGATGCATCATGCATGCCGCATGCGCCAACAGACTTCACTATGTTGCCAAGCTTAACCAATAACCATATGGCCACAAGCAAGCTGCCAGCTGACCACAAAGTTCCCTCTTCATAGAGCTAAATTTCTTTTTGTTATATTCTCGAATACTCACCTCGTATTGGAAGACAATTTATTTTGGCTGGTTTTCAAAGCTAAGCTTAGAAAAAAAAATTCTCACAAAATATGTCATTTGTAACTAAAAATCAAATAGGACGAATGGTCAAAGTTGTAAAAAAAAACTACTCGCAAAAAAAGTTGTAAAAAAACAATGATGACAAATATTGACATGGAGGGAGTACTATCATATAGTATGACCTATTTATTCCCTCAAATATGGGTAAAAACTTACTCTGAAGTAGTATTGGCTGGGTAGACATTCATCTATGGGTCCAAATGCTCAACATCTGGTGGATTTTCGGACTGGTGGTTTGCCTTGGACGTCTGGTTCTCGCCGTAGAAGTAGGAGACGAAGCCCCAGAGCGAGAGCGCGAGGGCGACGCCCTTGGTGCCGCTGAATGGCTCGTGGAACAGCACGACGGCGAACACCTCGGTGACCGGTAGCAGCGTGGTCGTGATTACGCCGGCAAGCAGCGCCGAGCCGAAGAAGATGGAGCCGATGGTGCCGAGGAAGAAGCACTGGTACGTGGCGGCTGTGCCGGCGAGCAGTAGGTAGTAGCCTGACCGGCCTAAACCGAAATCCTGCGCCTCTCCTGGGATTGCCTGCGTTTTTCATTGTTTTCCATTTCGTCAGTTTGAGTTAGTAGCCAAGTACTAGCTAGCACCATTTCAAGGTGCTGGGCCTGGGGTGCTCTTAGGCCTCCTCCAACAATCGGCTCTTCAGCGAGAAAATTGTATATTTAACACTCGAAACAATGCGTTTCGTAGTCTTGAGACTCGAAATATTGTACACGTAAAAATGACACTTCAAACACTGACTTCTTGATTATCATGACATTTGAGGTATTTACTCGCTTTTTTAATCTAAATACATGTTTTAGAGACCTAAAATGACTCTTTGCCCCCTCCTAATTTGATTACACAAACGACGGTTTGTTTCTTTCAACGAACCCTATTCACGTACGAGCGGGATTCACCGTCTGGACGACGCCACCACCGCCGGCCCTTGGAGTGTCGCCCAGCATGGACTACCTACCTCCGCCGCCGGCAGCGAGCAAGCGTGCCTGCTGCTTTGCCCGGGCAGCCGGGCAGCAGCCAGCAGTCTTGCCTGCTACGTACTTGGCCAGGCAGCCAGCACCGGCGTGTCCCGGCTGGATCCGAGCCTGCCCAGGCTTGCCCAGGGCCCGACAGCTAGCACACGGCGAGCGGTGCCGACGCCGGCACAGCCAAGGCCTCGGACGAGTTGAAGCCCGGCGCCGTGCACCTGCCTTACATGATCGACATGAGGAACATGGAGACGCTATCCCACGTCCAAGTCTCCAGCGACGGCAAGGACGTGTCGTGGCTACCGTCTCGGCAGGACGAGACGCAGTCAAAATAGTAGGGGGTATAAGGTCATTCTAGTCCCTAATACATGCATTTAGATTAAAACAAGAGAGGAAATATCCTAAATGTCATAATAATCAAGAAGTTATTGTTTCAAGTGTTATTTTTACGTGTACAATGTTTCGAGTCCCAAAACTGCGAAACCCGTTCTTTCGAGTGTCAAATATGCAATTTTCTCTCCAGCGAGCTCATAATTATTTTAGTCTATAAAAAGTACAAGGGTGAAGAGGCAGTCGCTCTGCGACGAGCTTAGCTCGTTCAGCTCCCCTCACACTAGGGATGAAAACGGATCGGATACGGACGGATATGCCCGGATACGAATACGGATATTTATTTTTTTGTCGGATTGGATTCGGATACGGAAAGTACAAAATATGTCGGATATGCATCGAATATTGATATACATCACATATCTACGATAGACATTCAACTTTTGTTATGCGGATACAGATACGGTCGAATATTGATTTTTCGGTTCCGGATACGGTATGTACCATTTAAGGTCTGAAGGCCTTGGGTCGGTCGGTCGAACGGGAAATATCCATACCACTTTCATCCCTACCTCACACGCAGCAACTCCAAAGCACTGCAAAACACTATGCCTATCTCGATTCACTGTAGCTATGAGTCGATACTAGCTCGGACCGTTGCAGGAGGCCTTAGTGATCCAACAATACAAGTACGTATGTGGGACTTGTGTTTTGGCAAGAAACCTTTATAGGCCTACACTCCTAGGGACCCCTGCTCGAGAAAGAACACAACTACTAGACAAGCATGCATATACTGTGTCTATCCGTGATTGTATAATAAGCCTAGCTAGCATATGTGCATACAGCTCATTCGATCCAAAAAAGAAAGATCTGTAGATAAGCAATGCGTTTTTCTTTTCATATTCATCTTCTTCCGTTAGAAATTGATTATGATTTATGTCACCGTTTGAGTGTCCATCTTTTCAAACACGTGCTCTGAATCTTTTCAAAAAAAAGGATATGGTGTTCAATCTTTTAACATAAGCTTAACAAGCATAGAGGTTGTATGGATAAGCTAAGGTTAATTTCCAAAGTGGATCAGTAGTTTATAATATCTGTTTAGTCTTGAGGACTGCTTTTTACTAGCAGTCTACTGATGAGATCACAAAGGGTGGCAAAAAGGGAACCCACTTGTTTACTTCACTGAAAAAAAAAGGATCTATAGCTAGCAGATACTCCCACAAAAACTCAAATATTCACAATTGATAGTCGTTATTTGCTATTAATAGTCATTATTTGCTATTAATTGGAACCATGACAATAAATAGCATCAGCGAGAAGGAATTCCCTAGCATTGACAGGACTACCAAAAAACCTTGTCTTACATTAATTAAATGACAATCAAGATTGTTTTTTCTTGATAAATAGGACTATCAAAAGAGAACGGAGAAAGTATATTTCATTTCAAAGTAATTTCCTTTCTAACTGTATCCTAAATCAGCTTCCGTTTGCTTCAGCTGCCTGCAGGTGTTGCCGTAGTTTTTGCTTCCGGACAACCGCAGCCAGCTGAACCAAACACCCTGAGAGGTTTTTTTTTTTATCTTTGACAATCAATCTAAAATAGTTTAACACTAACAATTTCTCATGATGCATCTAACAAACATAAGATAAGATGCATGAAATAGAGCCATTGTTCCTTAAAGCTTAATCTAGTGTAAATTTCACGTTGGTTTGCTTTTACTAATTAATACACTGAAATTCATGCGTGGTGAACTCTATGAAATGGAGTCGCCATTGCTTAAATTACTGACTTCCATTAAAAAAAAATCAAAGTTACAGCCACCAGGTAACGCGGTTACTGAAATTACAAGTTCTAATTTGAGTTTACACCAGCTAAATAATGGTTGCACCCAAAGAAAATGATGCAATACCAAGGAAATCAAATTGAGACAATGACACATTTTGACTTGGCCAGCGGCCACTTTCCCGAAACGTTTTTTCTTCTTTTTAATTTTGCAAGTTTTGACACGTTGTCAAAAGATAATTGTGTTGCAGTTTTTTATGCACGTAAATATTGCAGTATGGCAGTGCCGCAGTGGTAGTAAAGACTGACGGAGCGTGCCAGCAGGAGATCTCGAGACAGAAAGTTGCCCGCTGAAGTTACAAAAATAGACTTACGTGGAAATCGTTGTTGACAAGCATGCCAACTACGGTGAAGACCGTGGCCGTGAGTCCGATGACGAGCTGCATCTCGACGACGAGCGTGTAGGTGACGGCGCCGCCACCACGCCGCGCCGCGTGGCGCGCCTGGCTGAGCTCCATGGCGGGGAGCATGAGGCCGAACAGCGCGGCGGCGGCCAGCGTCATGGCGAACCCTGCCCCGTACTGCGCACGCGACACCCCGGCGGGTCGGTCCCCACCGGCGTTGATCCCGAGCATCGCCGCGCCGGCGGTGAGCAGCGCGACGGCGTTCGCCGAGGACGCCGTGAGCCGCTGGCGCACGAGCAGCAGCGCGAAGGCGGCCGTGAAGGCAAGCTGCGTGGAGATGAGGATGGAGGACGTGGAGACAGGTAGGTACGCGAGGCCGTAGGCGTAGAGGAGGTCGTCGACGCCGGCCATGAGGCCGATGCCCACGGACGCCGCCAGGAGGCGGGGCGTCATGAGGAAGAAGAAGGGCGCGCCGTCACCATCACCGGACGCCTTCTTGCGGCGGCGGGAGAAGAAGGACACGCAGAGAGGCACGAGAAGGATGGGGAAGCCGGCGGTCTGGAGGGAGGCGGAGAGCCACTTGCGGGCACCGCCGTGGACGAAGTAGGCGCGTAGGAAAAGCGGGGCGGCACCGGAGCCGAAGACGATGAGGACGAAGTTGATGACGACGACCGGGTTGCGCAGTAGCCTGCTAGTGCTAGCGCTGATGCAGCCGCGGCCGGCCTGCGTGTGCGTGGTGCAGGTGGCGTCCTTGCATGGCTGCGGCGGCAGCGGCGCTCGGTGTTGCGCGGGCGTCTCCACCTCCATGACACGCGCCTGCGTATGCACGAGGTGGCCTCGAGCCCTCGGGTCGCTGGGTGAAGTGCTCGACAGCCAGTGCCAGAAACGGGTGTGTGATCGCCGAGAGCTTCAATATATCCGGGGCATGCAATGCACGAAAGGCTGGCTTTTGACATTTTGGCACACCAGGATTTAGCGTGTTTAGATTGGGAAAGATTTTCCGAAAAAACACTGTAGACCTTAAAATACACTGTAGATGAATAGTGTTCTGTGAGTGAAGGAGTGGGATGAATAGGGAAAAGTTAGATGGATAGTATTTTTTGGGGGAAAAACTTTTGTAACTAAACGCACCTGAGACTCAGCCTCCGATATGACCTTGAACCCAATCCACTACTGACCAACTCAAATGCTCTGCAACATCTGCCGTCGTAGATGCTCGTGCTGTTGAGTTTAATGTGTTCCTCTGCTACCAGAGAACATCTGCCGTTTTGTGCACAAGGCACAGGTGTTGGTTGGATCGTGACTCGGAGAATTCAACAACGACGTCTGCACGGCTGTTTTGGGCCGTTTTGTGCCCTGCGGCCGCTATCTATCTATCTATCTATCTATCTATCTATCTATCTATTACTTAAGGAGAAAAGCCACCACGTTCGTAGATAGGGATAAGAAATTCTCACGTATCAGAAAGAAAAAGGAAAGAGATACAGCTGTGATGCAAAATGTCGAAGAATGCATTGGTTAAAAAATTCCATCCAAACTTGGCAACATTGGAAGATGTACTTTGTATGGTGGCTAAATACAACTCTAACTTCAATTCTAACTTCGATCTTGGAACCAACGGGATAATAGAAGTCTGGGAGTAGAAGAGAAGAGCAACATGTTTTGCCGAGAGAGCCAATATCGACTTGCTGAATAAATCAACACCCACGCCATGCTAATCGAGCCAGTGCTCGCCATAAGCAGGACGCCAGGACATACTCTTGGTGCGCCCTTGGAATTAGCTAGAGAAGAGCTACACAAAGAGGACTATGATACCGTGCATCTTCATGACTATGTGCCACTTTGCACCCATGGAGATGTGAGGTGAGGGAAGAATATAAGTCACTACCGGATTCGGCTAGTTTGCCGTGAGCCCCAATGCTCACAGAAAAGGGCCAAAAACTCATGGCAAAGCCTTTGCCGTGAGCCGGCTCACGGCAAAGCCCTCATGGCAAAAAACCTATCGGCAAAGGGACCTTTGCCGTGAGCCATCTATCACCCTCTCGGCAAACCTTTGCCGTGAGCCAAGAAACCCCTTCGACAAAACAAATTTTACGATGACGGCGAGGAACGGCCGTCAGCGGCGTGAGTGGGGCCCGCACGAAGGTTTGCCGTGAGCCAACGCAAAGGCTCACGGCAAAGAAGGCCTGTTTGCCGTGAGCCACGGGACAGGCTCACGGCAAAGGAGGCATGTTTGCCGTGAGCCGGAGCCCTGGCTCACGGCAAACAGGGCATCTTTGCCATGAGCCAGGTGTCGTGGCTCACGACAAACATCCGTGCGGGGCCCACCTGGCAGGACAGGAAAGCGGCGGCCTGGAAGCCTGTTTGCCGTGAGCCATGGCCTTGGCTCACGACAAAGATTGCCTGTTTGCCATGAGCTGGGCCGCAGGCTCACGGCAAACAGCCTCCTTTGCCGTGAGCCAGGGCCGAGGCTCACGGCAAAGAGCCCAGAAAATCCCAGAAATGGCTCTTTGCCGTGAGCCTGGGCCAGTGGCTCACGGCAAAGGAGCCTTTTGCCGTGAGCCTGGGTCATTTCCTCATGGCAAACAATGGTACCTGGGCCTACTTTTTTCTGTTTTTTTGTATATGATACCCCAATAAAAAATTTATCACACAGACAGTTTACATATACATTGCACAACCACATAGTCATCACAATGAGCATTACAGGCAATTTATATAGACATTGCACAACCACACATAGTTAATACAACGAGAAAGGTAAACTAGAAGTTTGACGACATCCAAACCAAGTTCAACCACGACATTCAACGACAAACAATAGAGTTCGACGACATCGAAACCAAGTTCAACCACGACATTATCAAGTTCAATCAAACGACAACAAGTTCACTACCTAGTAGTGCGGCCTTCGTTCTCAAGGGTTGGAGGGGGAGGGTGTGGGTAGATCCTGATCCTGTGAGTTTGCCTCCGGCGGCGGAGAAGGCTGAGACGGCTGAGAGCCCCAATGCCCCCAAGGTGACAAAGTAGCAGGTGGGCCTTGTGGCGTCGGCTGAGAACCCCAAGTTCCCAAGGCGACACAGTAGCACCAGGCGACACATTAGCAGCAGGATCATTTGATGCCGCCGATAGACCCTGCACAAAGAATAATATATTGCATATGTGGGGAAAGAATTAAGTTACCAACATACAAACTAAATCATTCATATATACTCACAGGTGTGTGTTGACGAGGCACTGGGTACAATTGAATCTGTGGCGGTGGTATAGAGATCTGAGCACCCACATTCTGCATCCAAAGGTACATCTGGCTCTTGGAGGCCTCTATTTGCTCGCGTTGGCTCCTCTCTTCTTGTAGCTGGGCCTGCAACGTAATATATGTTAGAATTCAAATTAATAGTGTCAGAATTTAAAAAAGCCCGAAGCAAACAGAAATAACCTGTAGACTCACTATCTGCATCTGATCAACGATTTGTCTTGGGCGTATCGCATCGCTTCCGCTCGACGCCCTTGCTCAAATCTCGGAGTCTTGGCGTCGAGGCCGAGTCGATCGTGCCGTCACCCATCCAGTAACACCCATGCTTTTTGCCTCTTCCTACCTCCATCACGATTCGTCCATCAAAGTTCTGGGTGCTTGGATCGTACTCCGACCCATGGACCTCCCTTGCCCTCTGTGTGTATGCACTAAGCCGTGGGGCGATTGTCGGATTGGTGTACGCTGAGGCCGGTGTCTCCATGCTGAAGTCAGTGTCTACCGTCGCCTTGCCCATGTGAGCTAAAGCGTACGCCTTCACCTCGCCACAAGGCTGGCCACCATGTGAATCAGGCTGCAGGCAATGAGTGTAAGGTTGTTAGACATTGATCACTATGTCTAACATCAAAGCAAAGAAATGTATCCGCTTACCCATGTTTTCGCAAATGCCCCGAGGTTTCGGTTGCCCTGATGGTGCATTGGTCATTGCATCTTCAAACGCTTTTCCCAGGTAAGGTTGTACTTTGCCAGCCATTCAGCAGAGCACCACCTATCCATCATTCTTTCCCAGGCTTGTGCGTGATTATTACACCAACCAACAGGCGCCTACAAGACATGAATTGAACGTAGAATATCAAATGAAGCACGTTTATTCTTAGGAAAGAAGAGTCTTCAAGGTTGTTAGTTACCTGGAGGTATTGCCCCCTATTCAGCGTCATCTTTCTTGTCTCCTCCTTGGTGACCTTCGTGTGAAGCACTTCTGCGTAGTAATTAATGATAGCCTGGATGTGCGCCTCATAATGCATGTCATGCACTAGCTTTTTGCAGGCTCTATGGGCATTACCCTATGCGTCTTCCTCACATCCATCCTCGCACCTAAAGAAATCGTTCATATACATACAATACTTATATGCTCTGAATGTCCATAACTCGCCCTTCACCCGCTCCGCCACGTTATCATAAAGCTTGTCCAAAAGATCTCGCTGGTTCACTGCTGAGTAGTAGTGTTCAAAAGTCAATGCCGGCTCGTACACACCACCATGCAAAACCATGTCAGGGAAGTGTTCCCTGCACAAAAGGCCTAGTATGCCATTGACAAGGCGTGTATGATCACCTCCGCCCATAATCTCCCAACTCCTGAAATGTGATTAATTTTTTTGAGATTTGCAGTATATCATATGAAGAATATTGATCGAGTCAAAAGTGCTTACTTCTGCCCATAGGGCCTAATCACCCGGCGTTTGTGAGGAGCTGGTCGTTTCGGAAGGGTCGACGGACCTCGCAACCAAACTCTCGGTGGATCCCCAACGGCCTCCTCGTACCCCTGGTGCCCCTCACCCTCCTCATCCTCCCCATCCTCCTCCTCCCCCTCCCCATCCTCCCCATCCTCCTCCTCCCCATCCTCCCCATCCTCCTCCTCTCCATCCTCTCCTTCCTCCTCCTCTCCATCCTCCCCATCCTCCCCATCCTCCGCCTCCACCGACTCGTCCTCCGACTCCGGGTGCTGTGCGGGTGGTACAAAGTCATCGTCTTCAGAAGACGACTCCTCCTCCTCAAGTGGAGGTGGCGGTGACCTCCACCCTCGACGCCTGCGTCCTGTACCAGCCCCCTGACCACTCCCGGACCCTCACCACTGCCTTTCGGGCGACCCCTGCCCCTCATCTGCCCCTCGCCTGACCCCTGCCCCTGCTCAAGTAGTTGATTCGATCTTTGGTACACGGAGTTCACGTTCCTCACCTTCCCGCCCCGCCATATCTGTTCAATCACCAATAAAAAGAATAAGCAAATTAGCACAAATAAACAAGATATACTATAGAAATTAGAAAAATAAGGAGAATATAAATTTAATTAACATAGCAATACAAATAAACTAAAATATTAAGGCACGTACAATTTTTTTAGAAATAATCATCATCATCATCAATATTAGCTTGTTGGTAATACTCATCATCACTATCACGTGCGTCGATATCATCATGGTCATGCTCCGAAGGAGGAATGTTATCACTATCATCGTTTAATTGCAATCGCTCAAGTAATTGTAAGTCCATCACATTTTCAACCTCATCTCCATCGTCTTCGTCACCTAAATCTTCATTCTCTACTTTCATTCCAATCGTTTCTGCTAAATCTATGACAAAACTCCCTTCAAGTCCATCTTCTTGAAAGAATTCTCCCTCATATGTGTTTGGATCTATATTATAATAATCATTGTTTGGGACAGGTAATTTACCATATGGCGATACCTTGTACACAACATCCCACCCCTGAAGACGCACGTCGGTCTTACAAGGGTATTGGAGAAAATAAACTTGTGTGGCCTGTTGAGCGACAATATAGACATCGTCTCCTCGATACACGGATGATTGTCGGACTTCGATTAGCCCAAGGTTTGGGGTTCGTCTCACTTATTGGGGATCAAACCAATGACATTTGAATATGACAGGATTAAATTCTCGACGACCACGAAACCTCAATTCATATATTTCCTCGATTCTTCCATAATACTCGACCCCATTAGAGCCCATCGTAAAAACTCCACTATTAGTGGTTCTTCGATTGGGCCGACTACACTCGTGTGTTGTTGTGTGAAAGCGATATCCATTGACATCATAACTAGTAAACGACCTGACCTTATTACCAAAGCCATTGGCAACCTGTCTCAATTCGGCACTCATGGTAGAATCGGATCCACCCTTCTGTTTGAACCAAGAAATGAAATCAGGCATTCCCGATCCCGCACCTTCCCTAAGAAGTCTATCAGATTCCTGAGTCGTTGCATCTCTGGAACGACGCCAATGTTGACGATGAAATTCCCTGTACCAACAAGACACAACGGGTTGGATGTAGAATAGTTACTACTCGAAAACAAAATAGACACAAGGGGTTGGATGCAGAACTTATAACATGTACGGCTTCACTTCGTCGAGGATGGTCAAGACATATAGCATGATCTTGCGCCTCTCTGACATGTTCAAAGCCTTATTGGTCGCGCCACTTGCACTGCCCAATTGCCCTCGAAAAATGCTAAGATTTGATTCATTGGGCCCAACATTGTAACGAGGAAGAGGATTATGCACGCTAGGGAGATTGTCTGAATAGTATTTTTTTGTGAAGTTTGACACCTCCTCGAGAATGAATGCTTCTGCAATGGATGCTTCAATTTTACATTTATTTCTACATTTACTTCGAAGAGTCTTTTGACATCTCTCGACTGCATAGCACCAACGGTTTTGGGCAGGCCCACCCATTCTGGCCTCATACGGGAGGTGCAAAATCATATGCTGCATCGGGTTAATGAAACCGGGTGGAAAGATCTTCTCTATTTTACATAGCAACACTGGCGCCAATTTTTCCATCTCTTGTATCACGGTTCGAGATATCTCCTTTGCACAAACTTGGCGGAAGAAATAGCTTAACTTTGCCAACACTAGCCAGACCCGGTCGGGGACATAGCCTCAGACCATCACCGGAAGAAGCCGCTCAAGCCAAATGTGGTAGTCATGACTCTTGAGCCCATTGACTCGCATGGTGGCAAAGTTAACTCCTCTCCTCCAATTGGCCGCATATCCATCAGGGAACAATAATGTTTGGAACCATTCTAGTACTTCCCTCCTTTGTGCCCTCGTAAGAACGTAATCGACCTTAGGCTTCTTCCAGGTCTTGCCTCTAGTGAGAGGCACCATGTTCATCTTTGGTCTATCGCACAACGTTGCTTGATCTACTCTAGCTTTAACATTGTCTTTTGCCTTATCAGAAATGTCCATGACTGTTCTGAATGAAGCCTCGACTTTATTCTTCTCAGTGTGCATCAAATCAATGTTATGTGGAAGAAGAATGTCTGCCATATAGGAGAGCCTCCACAATCCTGAACTATGTGTCTAGTTATGATCCTGACCATATCCTACAAAACCACCTTGTTGGTTGGCCTGTAGACCAGATACCTGAGCACAAACCTCAGCACCGGTCATAATGTGCGGTTGAGGGTCTGTAACTACAAGACCTTTCGTGAAGTTCTTTATGTCTCGCCTGAATGGATGATTCAGAGGGAGGAATTGACGATGTTTGTCGAACGCGGAATACTTGCCACCCTTCTTCAACCAAATAAACTTCAAAGCTGACTTGCATATTGGGCATGTCACCCTACCATGCACACACCAGCCGCAGAATATCCCATATGCTAGGAACTCATGCATGGAGTAGTGGTACCAAACATGCATTATAAAGTTTCTCTTTGTAGCTCGTTCGTATGTCAGTACCCCTTCCTCCCAAGCACGGTCTAATTCATCAATCAGAGGCTCCATATACACATTCATATTAGTCCCCAGGTGGTCGAGAATTATCAACGACAGGAATATGTTCTGCCGAGTAAATAAGACGCCGGGGGGGGGGGAGATTAAGAGGGATAACGAACACAGGCCAGGAAGTGTATGAGGCAGCCCCCATCCCGTAAGGTTGGAATCCATCTGTAGCCAGAGCAACACGAACATTATGGGCTTCATTATCTTTCACAGGATAAATTTGATTAAATCGTTGCCATGATTCACCGTCGGATGGATGTACCATCTTGTCGGGATTGTATCGACGTCCATCTTTGTGCCATGTCATTTGTTTCACGGTTTCCTCGGTCATATAAAGCCGTTGGATCCTCGGTATGAATGGCATATATCGTAGGATTTTCATGGGGAGCTTGCTCTGCTTCTTCTGACCATCACCACAGTCTTGCTCCATGTACCGAGAGGATTTACACTTTGGGCAGTAATTCGCTTTCTCGTGTTCTTTTCTAAATAAGATGCATCCCTTTGGACAAGCATGTATCTGCTCATAGGGCATCTTCAGTGCATTAAGGAGTTTTTTTGCCTCGTACATGTTCGGAGGCAGATTGTGTGGCTCTGGAAGCAGACTACCAACAACTTTCAACATATTATCGAAGGCATCCCGCCCAAGATTGTACTGGGACTTTAGGGACATAAGGCGTGCAATGCCATCCAGCTGAGAAACCTTAGTATGCCCGTGAAGGGGCTGTTGAGCCGCGGATAACATGTCATAGTACGCCTTTGCGGTTGCCTCCGGCTCCTCCTCCATAGGTTCCCCATTGAAGTGTGCTTCACCAAAGTCATTTAACATGTCCCCTACCCCAGCTTCAGCATCATAATCCATGACGCGTTGTCTCACGACCTCCTCTCTCACACGATCGTCGACTTCACCATGATACTTCCACCGTGTATAGCCGACAACATATCCATTCTTGCAAATATGTACTCATGACATCCTTTGGTTGGCGTTTCTCGTTTTTGCAAATGCTGCATGGACACCAAGTCCTGGTGGCTCCTTTAGCATTTTGAAATGCTAGTTTCACGAATTCCTTGGTCTTCTCAATCCATTCGACTGTAAACTGATGATTACTCGGACGCCCCGTGTACATCCACTCACGGTCGTCCATCTTTAAAGTATCAACGAGCAATATAAAAATCTTAAGTATCTACACGCTCCTTATACTTTCTAATAGGTGAAGATAGGTCCTAATCCCACCCGAGGATGAGCCGATGTGGTTAGTCTCCATGCTCTACTCCTATCCGAGACAAAATTTCGGCAGCACCTCCCTGCTGTTCTCCAGATACACGTCCTTGGAAGAAGAGTGTGTATCCAGAGAACAACAGGGAGATACTGCCGAAACTCTGGCCTGGATAGAAGTAGAACATGGAGACTAACCACATCGACGCGTCCTTGGGCTGTCCAAAAACGTGGACAATTCGAAACAGATACGGTTTTAAATATGCAGATATCTCGGCATATTTCGAACCGTATCTCTTCCGAATGGGAGACGCTTAACTAGCTAGGTTACGTGAACTACGAACAAAACACTTGAACAGGGGTTTTGTCTCACCTTGCTGTCTCGGCAAAGTGATGAGTCGACGATGTTGCAACAACTTCTCATGTTAAACAAACAAAGAAACAAATGTGTCAGTTAAAATTTTGGCAGCACCTCCCCTACAAAATGAGGTTTCCAAAATCTGCAACAAATCAACGGCATGATGGCCGACAACCATATTCATAGCCAGCTAATCATAAGCAAAATCTATAATTTTACCATTCCATTTTTTCCCTGTCATAAGCAAATCCATAAAGTTTCCATTCATTTTTGCCTAACCTAAGCTCAGTTTGACAAACTATATAAACTAACTTAGCACAAACTAAGTAATGTAAATCATAAGCTTAATAATTGAATTACCTATAATACAAAACAAATATACCAAAAATAAAAAAATTACCTACGCCGAGGAGGACGACGGGCGTGCGGGGACGGCGAGGAGGCGACGGGAGCCCGAGGCGTCGGGGCGTGGCGGAGGCAGAGGCACGGGCCGAGGCGGAGGCGCGGGTGCGTGGGCCGAGGCAGAGGTGCAGGCCGAGGTGGAGGCGTGGGGATGGCGAGGAGGGAGCCTGAGGCGCGAGCCGAGGCGGCGGCGCGGCTGGCGCTGAGGCGGTGGTGCGGCCCGAGGCGGAGGCAGCGGCGCGGTCTGAGGCCTGCTCGATGGAGTCTGGCAGGCGCGGGGACGGCGGTGGCGCGGCAAGCGGACGGCGGCGCGGCGACGGCGGTGGCGCGGTTCGGAGGGAGGGACTGAGGAGAGAGCTGAGAAATGAAGAAATGAAGAAATGAAGAAATGAAGAGTTGAAGGATAGGGTGGGCTTTTTGGGCTGAGGACTTACCCGAGAGCCCAGATCTAGCTCTCGGCAAAGAGGCTCTTTGCCGAGAGCCCAGATCCAGCTCTCGGCAAATATTTATTTTTTTGATTTTTTTCCTATTATTTCTGAAATAAAACAGTCGTTATTTTTACCCATTCTTTGCTGTGAGCATCACCACTGCTCACGGCAAATAGGGGCTCTTTTCCGAGAGCCCAGATCCGGCTCTCAGCAAAGATTTATTTTTTCGTTTTTTTTCCTATTATTTCTGAAATAAAAGAGAGGTTATTTGAATTTTTTTGCCCATTACTTTGCCGTGAGCTTCATAATAGCTCACGACAAATAGGCCTTTTGCCGTGAGCGTCATAAATGCTCACGGCAAACTGGACATTTGCCGTGAGTATTTGTACTGCTCACGGCAAAAGGGTGTTAAATTTTTTTTATCTTTTTTTCTCTATTGTTTTTTTAGTTCAAATGTCCTCCTAATATTCACCTTAGTTATTTTAACTTAATATTAGTAACTTTAGTCAAATTTGACGGTATATTATTTCGACATTTAATGTATATTTCAATAAATTTTCATCATTTCATGTATATTGAAAATACAAAATGATATAAAAAAACAACCAAAAAAATACAAGTCTATCGGCATGACCATATTTTAGTGTCTACATCATATACATAGAGTTTTGAAGCCCAACTCAAACTTACACTTCATTCGACTTTGAAAATATTGTGATCCATTCCCATGTTTATGAAACTTCTACGGAGATGTTACGATTTGTGCATCGTACGACATAAAGTTTTGCGAAACCTTCTCAAAACTTTGCCACAACCTCTTTGCCTCATATTATCATACCTCAACAAATTTTATAATTTTTAGAATTTGTTTTGATATTTTATAATAATTATGAAACATAAGATTTGCCATGAGCTTCTGAAAAGCTCACGGCAAAGAGGATGTTTGCCGTGTGCTTTTGGAAGGCTCACGGCAAAAAACCTCTTTGCCGTGAGCTTTTCTGATGCTCACGGAAAACAACCTATTTGCCGTGAGCCTTTTAATGCTCACGGCAAACTATGGTCCTAACGGCCGTTAGTACCGTCACGGGAGACGACATTTTAAATAATTTAAAATTATTTTGCCGAGAGCTGTGTTATTTTAGCTCACGGCAAAGGTAGCTTTTGCTGTGAGTTTCTGTTTGCCGTGAGCTTCTCTTGTTTAGCTCACGGCAAAGAGATCTCTTTTGCCGTTTGCACGTGTTTGCCGTGAGCTTTTCTTTTTAGGCTCACAGCAAAGAAAGATTTGCCCAGAGGTTATCTTTGCCGTGAGCTTCCGCTTCTATGCTCACGGCAAAAAGGTGTTTGCCGTGAGCCTGATTTTTGGCTCACGGCAAACAACGAATTTCCGGTAGTGAGTACTGCAAATAAATGCTTCTCCTCAATCATATGGTAGCCCGAAAAAAGATTTTAGCTTTTTGCAAAAACTAAATTGAGTAGGTCCAGTTAAAAAAACATGTGTGCCATTGCTCATTCAGCCGAATAATCATGTCATCATCGCCAAATGCATCACCTTTAAATACCTAAATAGGGTTTGTCTAAATATGAACAAACTCGCTATAGCGGAAAGAGCACACGATTGAAGATTGGTGTATTTACTCATCATTGTGAGAAAAAATATCTAGACAAAATGTTGTATGTTATTATTAATCACCAAGATAGCCGTCGGATTTTATGTACTTGCTTGTCATAAACTCACAAGCCAAAATAACATTTCTGCAACAGAACAACTTCATTGCCCTCCATCTCCAATTAACCAAAACATAATCATGACACTACGGTCTAGTACAAAGACCGGGAGTTTCAAATCATTTTGTTAATCACTCGTCATCATCAAGACTGTGGCGCATAAACACATTTAGAGTGTGCCGATATCTTTGCTACACTCTAAAGGTAACGACCAGTTTTATGTGCGGTACAGTACTACAGTGGCACCTCCATGCACCACGCAGTACGCCGTCCCAACTGAACAAGAATGTAATAGACCACTCCACTGTTGCAGGTGACGACTCACGCTCGCGACTCCATCCGCACGTCCACAACAGAGCATATACGTACAGAGAGTACAACTACAACAGGAAGAGATCGGAGACTCATGATCCGTCGTCCACAGTTACAGTACACGAATCACGACGACGCCTGCGCCTCCGCGGCGGCCTCCGTCTGCTTCTTGGCCCTGGCCTCGCTCCACTCGCCGTAGGAGTAGGACGCGAGGCCCCAGAGCGAGAGCACCAGCGCCACGCCCTTCTCGCTGCTGAACTTCTCGTGCAGGAAGATGACGGCGGCCACCTCGGTGACCGGGATGAACACCGCGATGAGGATGCCGGCCAGCAGCGTGTGCACGCAGAAGATGACCCCCACGGCGCCCAGGAAGAAGAACTGCCACAGCACGGCCGCCCACGCCAGCACCGTGTAGTACCGGCCCTCCCCCAGCTCGAAATGCTTCGCCTCCCTTGGGATCGCCTGCACGCGCAGGAGGACAGCAGATTTTGGTCAGGCAAAAATATGCGGACCAGAGGTTCAGTGGATCACTTCACTTCAGAGTTGACATTTTTTAACAACAAATTCCAGCATGAGTGCAAAAGCTTCCTCGCTCAATTGAGCCATTGAGTGCGTCATCATGCAGCCGTGAAGAAAAGATAAGTAATAAATAGCATAAAGAGAAGGAGAAAATAAAGTGTGAGGCATGCATGAGTCTTTTTATACTTGTATAATCTCTAATGCGCCATCTTTTTTGAAAATTAACAAAAGGTGTTGATTATGAACTGGCCTACACCGCATTATCGCTACTACTGTCAACCAGTGCAAATTAAACAAGCTTTATATCAGGAAGACGCAAAGTTGAACTGCGAAGTGCGATGATGGGTGAGTTACTTGCATCTGTCAGGCATCAATGATCATTGATCACCAGAACCCTGAGCGCAGTCGCTCCAGATTTCTCTTGCTTTTTCAGTCATCTTCGTCACCTTTGGCTGGTAGCAGTATGGCACTACCCAATTCCTAATGGGATGGGGCGCCCCTGACTCAGTGCATACTGTTGTCCCGTACTTTTGTATGCTATCCGCAATTGTCAGTGGAGGATAACAGGATTACCTACTGAGTTATGCAGTGCATAGACATTGCGCAATCTCGGCAGGCACTGCTGTGATGTGCTGATTGCCCCTACTTTGTGGAGGCAGGGTGGACAATAGTGCTGTTGCCCACTTTGCCCATTCTTTTCTGAAAGTGGTAGCGTTTCTATTTGTGAGCTAATAAGTGTTTTGGCGAAAGATTCCCATTTGATTATATGCTTCAGAAGACAGCCTAACCAAGATTATGCGAACAAAGGCACCCCAGAAAGGAGAGGACGAGAAACAATGGCAATCTTCTCGTCCTTCAGAACAATGGAATGGATGAATCGATGGGCAACTCAGCACCCACCAGTCAACTAGATATGTACTCATTTTCTCTAGGTACAGTGCAAAAAAATGTATAGTGTGTTACTGTCAGTCCAGAATCGAAAGTTAAAAGCTTCTCTAAGCTTTCCAGTTTCCACACAAACATAGCTTTCCACATCAAAGTGCTAAGAAGACACTATACAGGACCATCGAAAAGTGGAAGAATTCGCTCAGCGGATGAGCTGATTTTTTCTTTCCAGCCATGATCTTTGTCACAGACTCGTTCTCGCCTCGCACACGCACCATCAATAATTGATGGATTCCTTTGAACGGAATGGACAGCTTGCGTCCTTTTCTGTGTGTGTATCTCTCTACGTGAAGAATCTTACTACCTTCCTTTAAAAAAAATTACCACTTACTATAACTGTGATGTAAATCTGCCGTGAGATTGAATGCACGGCCCAGAATTATAGTAGGGGGCAAATTGTGCGATGAAGAATGGGCCAAGCACAGTCATAACTGAGCCCGGAAAAGCAGTGCTGATGGCTACTCTACTTGGGAGTGCAGATCGTAAAATCTGGGGTTTGTATCAGTTCCGTTACGGATCAGCTAGTCACGGGCAGGTATTCCTCGTATCAGTTTCTGATCCAAGTTAGTAGAACATACCATGCAAACAGTTCAGCCTTGATGCTAATCCGATTTTGCAATTCAGCGAGGTTCCGTAAATTTTGCTCTACCTTGCAACAGATTAACGCTATGAAATTCTTACCGTCTTCCAAGTGAGGCCTAAATCAACGTAAATGCACACCTACGTCACGATAGTTTTCGCTGTTTGTTGCTATATCGTTCCGTTGGCACTCGGAACAAGATATAGATAGAATAGAACGGGAGAAGAAGTCAAACTCTGCTAAGAGTAGGAGCACGGCGGGCGACACGTGGGGACGCACCTGGAAATCCTTGTTCACAACCATGCCCACGGTGCAGAACGCGGTGGCGAAGAACCCCATCACCAGCTGCATCTCCATCACCAGCGCGTACGTCACGGCTCTCCCGCCCCCCGCGGCGCGCCGGTACGCGAGCTCCACCAGCGGCAGGACCAGGCCGTAGAGCGCGGCGGCGCCGAGCGTGAGCACGAACCCCACCCAGTACTGCCCCCTGGTGACCCCTGGCGGCCGGTCGCCGGAGACGTGGAGGCCCAGCACGACGGCGCCCACCGTGAGGAGCGCCACGGCGTTCACGGACGCGGGCGTCAGGCGCTGCCGCACGACGAGGAACGCGAAGAGCACCGTGAACGCGAGCTGCGTCGAGATGAGGATCGCCGAGGTGGACACGGGCAGGTAGGCGAGCCCGTAGGCGTAGATGAAGTCGTCCACGCCCGTCGCCACGCCGAGCGCCGCCGCGGCGAGGAGGATGCGCGGCGGGGTGAGGAGGAGCGGTGCGCCACGGCCGTGTCGCGCGCGGCGGGCGGCGTAGGAAGCCGCGACGGGGATGAGGAGGAGCGGCCAGCCGCCGGTCTCGAGCCACGCGGAGAGCCACTGCCGGTGGCCGCCCTTGCTGAAGTAGAGGCGGCTGAGGAGAGGCCCCCCGATGGCGCCCAGCGCGAGCATGCCGATGTTGAGAGCCACCAGGAGGCGGTGCATCGCCTTGCCGTTGCCGCCGCGCGCGGGCGCCGCGCTGTCCTTGCGCGGCGCTTCCACGTCCATGGCGGCGGCCGGCGGTGGCGAGCTGTGCCTGCGCGGCGCGTCTGTCTGGTCTGCACGAGACGCGGTGACGCACGCGGGGATGGATGGATGTGTGCGGTCTGCGTCTAGGTGTAGAATCTGGCTCGACGCTTTGGATACAACGGTGACGCCGGCTGCGGATAATTTCGTCGCCCCTTCAAGATATGAGCTGCGTGCACGCGCATGCTAGCAATATATATACTCAAAGCACCCACGGGAGAATGGTTTTCTTAAGACGATGCATGATTGACTGCGTCGTGTTTTTAAACCAGTATATTCTCAAACCAAGACAAAACTAGTATATGAAATTTATTATCTTGGCCTTGCCCTTACAATAATCAGATCTGGATTCAATAAATTAGAAAAAGATTTCGTTCTCTTCTGTCTTTTTGAAAGCATTTTGTTCGCTTGTCAGTACCGATCTCAAATCAAGTGCTTCCTCCCTATTGTGCTGTTAAGCCTGTCAACTCTCTGGTGACTGTCAGTGTGAGGTGGAAACGGCAAGTGCACAGGCCAGAGACCAAATCTACTCAATAAATGACTCAATTATGATCGAATTTATATTCTAATATTTTTTAAAAATATTCCAAGTAAGTTCATTGTGAGGAAAGTTCTAATTTTACTACACGTTTGGACCAAACTGTCCAGTGTCCACTCAGAGTTCAATTTCTCGCACAAAGCTATCTCCATGGGTTAATCTATCCCTTGAAGATAATTTTTTAATCCAGATATAAGTTGTGTTTTAAGTATTACTTGGTCTCACGAAAATACTTTAAGAATCTGTAGCATTGTTTTCATGTACTACTTCTGTATCTGTAGGTTTAATTATTTCTATTAGATATTAGATGGGTCCGAGGACATATTTTTTTAATGCTGATGTTGTTAATTAGTTGCGTAAAATCTCAAATCTTTCACGTGATGCATGCGAACCATTGGATCTTCATCAGACGATTCTTCTATTTACTTCCACCTTGATCTAGACTAGACACCAATTGTGCTTCTTCCCTACGACTTGAAAAAAAAAGAGTGTTACCCTTGGACTCTACTATCTTGCATTGCTTATGTAAGAAGTGGTTCTACCGGACTCTCTTTTATCTACATTCAACCTACCTTCCTAGAATCCTAGAGATATAGAACTATGCAAAGTTTTTGGTTCTATTGACGCGTCATCATCAATTTCAAAAGGTAAATCCAATGTCCAAAGGACTAGGATACCTGAACTATCTCCTCAAAAGCTCCTAGTCAAAGTTTTACTATATAGCAAATAGGAGTAAGCTTGAAGAAGATTAGGGTGCGTTTAGTTACCAAAATTTCCTACCAAAAAAACAATATTCATCTAACTTTTTTCTATTCATCACATTCCTCTCACTCACATAATATTATTTATCTACAATGTTTTTTTGGTGAACAGTGTATTTTTAGGGAATCTTTGGACGAACTAAACACAACCTAAGTTAAGACGCACGAGTCAAAGAATGTGTCCTAGGACCTTGGCTTTTAGCCCTCGTTGGATGCAGCAATCCAATCGATTTGGGGTCTCGTCGTTGAAGTGCCGGTGGACTGTTGGTACCGTAGGCTGGTAGCTTTTGACAGAATTCTGGCAGCCGTGGGAATGTAATAGCAGTCAACGTCTGAGGCCAATCAGTGAGCACGACTATGCAGCAATCATATTGCCTCGTTGTACAGTTCTGTGGAGCTAGCGTGGTCATTGGGGTGATGCAGCGACAGTAACACTACTGTACCAGCAGTGAGCTAAGGCTTGGCCAGATGCTGGAAAAAGGCACTTCAAATTAAAACACTAACCAGAACTCTCAGTTTCCCTTCCGGCGTCTGCCCATGGGATATATAGGTTTATTTCATCATTTTAAAGAGTGCCGCATCATAAAAAAATGTTTAAATTAATGAAGTTTCATTTTGCAATTATGTAGGCTACTCTTACCAATTAATCGTGATATACGAAACTCTTTGCAGTTGAATAAATGAAAATATATAGCTCCAGTGCTAGTTTCGTTTTATGCTATTAAAAATAACTAGCCTATCAACCCGTGCTACCGCACAGGCTAATAATTAGAAATAGTTAATAACTATATATCTATATGAGGCTATCTTTCATCTATGTAAACTATTTTAATAATACTCTAATATACATATTTATCATTATATCATTATATATTTTACATCACATTGTTTGGTATATACTCAATTGAACCCTTTATTTGAGCTAACTCAACATGAAAATGATTATTTTTATCTCTATGGGCCCTCAAACTTGAATGTATAGTGATACATATTATCGGTATTATTTTTATATAATAATAATATAAATAATATATTTAAAACTATAGAAATAGTAATTTAGAATTTTGTATTAGTATATTTTAAGATTTTATTATAATTATATAATTTAGATTTTCAGATTTAGTGGTTATTCACTTTTAATACGACATACTTGGTATTATTTTTAGGGGGGTTATTAGATATTATTTTTTCTGATGGCATAGTTAGATAATTTGTATCAAAATTAGGGGGTTACTTTAAATTATTTTTATAATAACAGAGGTGGGTAATTTAGACACATGTTTAGGGGGTTACTTTAGCCTATTTCCATAATGGCAATGTGGGTAATTTATTAGAAAAGATCACAGATCCAATGGCTATTATAATTAGAGTTGCCGGACTAATGATGAATGTTTCTCTTTTTTTGTGAGATTTTCTAGGATTTCTCTATTTTTTCAGAGTGTCCACCTAGGATCCTAGGTGGCTTCACGTGGAGGCATCAAAAGGAGCCTCCAATTAGTAATAGTAAAATTTTATATTAGTATATTTTAATATTTTGTTATAATTATATAATTTAGATTTTCAGATTTAGTGGTTATTCACTTTTAATACGACTACTTGGTATTATTTTTAGGGGGGGTTATTTGATATTATTTTTCTGATGGCATAGTTGGATAATTTGTATTAAAATTAGGGGGTTACTTTAAATTATTTTTATAATGACAGAGGTGGGTAATTAGACACATGTTTAAGAGGTTACTTTAGCCTATCTTCACGTGGGGGCCTCAAAAGGAGCCTCCAATTAAGTAATACTTCGTTTTTATCATGATGAAACTTCGTCCCCTCTCCCCTCCCCCATCCCCACTTAAAAGTTAAAATAGGTACACACACAGCAGCTGTGACCTAGAGATTGTCGAGTTGGAAAGGCCAAAAGCTATGAGACGTGACGTGACTGAGAATGTGCCCCTAAAACTTTGTTTCTTCTGACTTCTGCATACACGGGTATAGCGTGTGAGACTACAATTATTACCTTTTTATTATCTGAAAATAGTATATATACCAAAAGGTACATGTAGTATATATAACGTGTCATATTTTTTATAAATTATATTTGGTGCTATAATGTGACAATATATCCGTATAATTTTCATATTTAGCAACATTCGTCATGTGTTTATATAAAAGGAAATCGGTTTGTACACCCGGCCCAATTAGCGCAGATGGAGGAGGACACGGCGAGTCCCCTACAAAACGAAATTCTGTAGGTAGTCTCCTCTGGGCTTTATCATTGGGCTTACTCCTAATTCGTAAAATACAAAGTAGTTTTAAGTTTTGTTATTAGGCCAAAATCTTTTGAAGATATTTGAATATCGCTAGCTATATAAATAGTTTTATATATTGTTCAAAAAAATATAAATAGTTTTATACAACATAATGTTAATGCTACTAGATTCATGTTGGCCAATGGCCATGCCTTTTGATTGAAGTGATAGTTTGATCTTTTGACTGAAAATATTGTTTTGAGAAACATGTTGTATAGCTACCTTTTGGGTATATATGTATACTTCGTAGTATAAAGGCTAAGAATCGATAGCTATAGCGCACCGAGGAAGGCAGGAGAGCCAATCAGGTGTGGTCTGTCAGTGATTTGATCCTCTAATTTTGCCGCATGGGCATTGTCAAGCTAGTGCAGAAACGGCAGGTAGGCAACACGTGGCACGCACCCTGGAAGTCTTTGTTAACGATCACTAGCTGCATCCCCATCACCAGCGCGTACCGGCCCCGTCACTAGCTAGTGATGAAGCGTAAGCTAGTGATCAGTCCGTACAGCACCGCGCGGGTGGCCCAGCACGACGGCGTCCGCCGTCAGGAGCGCCACGGCGTTCACGGTCGCCGGCGTCTGCCGATGCCCCACGATGAGGAACGCGAAGCACACCGTGAACACGAGATGCGTCGAGAACTCGAGATGAGGATCGCGGAGGTGGACACGTGAGTTAGTCGGGAGCCCGTAGGCGTAGATGAAGTCGTCCACGCCGTAGGCGTAGCCTTGCTGGTTCAATTCCTTGCAGGACTCCTTTGCGAATTGCGATCGCGATCCTCCCCCTGGCCTGGCGGACTCGATCAGTAGCCACGACAGCGAACCATCTCGCGGATCGCGTGGGTTTTAATGAGCTGCGGTATTGGTGCCATATCATGCCATGCATGTAGGAGTGGAGTGGGGTCCCTTGGCACTGGATGGATCAATAGGTACTTGTCACTGGGATTTGAATGGTGCCACTTTAAGAGAAAAAAAAAATCAGCAACGTGGAGTCGTGCACATCGGCAACTGCTACCACTATATACAGAAGCCGACGCGTCGCAGGCGAGGCGGCGGAGCCCCAAACACCGAACCGAGCAGGGGCAGGGGATCGACCGCTCCGGAGTGATGAGGCAGGCATCACCGTATCGGTCACGTTATCGAGCAAGAACGACACGACCGGAGCCTCTCGAATCGAAAAGGAAGAAAGGAACGAACCGATAGGGATTCATGGATTGATTGCTCAACGTGCTGCACCCACACGCTCTCTGCGTGCTACGCTAGCTATCTCTGTCTGTTCCTCGTCACGTTCCAACAACATATCGCTCGATCGACGTGGTGCAATGGCAACACCTAATGGGAGGAGTGGCACGTAGACGTAGGCGCAGGGCGACACGTGGGGGTGGGGACGCACCTGGAAGTCCTTGTTGACGACCATGCCGACGGTGCAGAACACGGTGGCGACGAACCCCATCACCAGCTGCAGCTCCATGGCCACCGCGTACGTCAGGGCACCACCGCCTCCCGCGGCGGCGGCGCGGTTGTAGGCGAGCTCCACCAGCGGCAGGATGAGGCCGTACAGCACCGCGGCGCCGAGGGTGAGCACGAACCCCATCCAGTACTGTCCCCTGGTCACTCCCTCGGGCCGGTCGCCGGAGACGTGTAGCCCCAGCACGACGGCGCCCACCGTCAGGAGCGCCACGGCGTTCATGGTCGCCGGCGTCAGGCGCTGCCCCACGACGAGGAACGCGAAGAGCACCGTGAAGGCGAGCTGCGTCGAGATGAGGATGGCCGAGGTGGACACGGGGAGGAACTCGAGCCCCCACGCGTAGAGGAAGTCGTCCACGCCCGTGGAGAGGCCGAGCCCCGCGGCGGCGAGAAGGACGCGGGGAGGGGAGAGGAGGAGCGGAGCGCCACGGCCGTCGCGCGCGCGGCGGGTGGAGTAGGAGATGGCGAGAGGGATCAGCAGCAGCGGCCAGGCGCCGGTCTGGAGCCACGCGGAGAGCCATTGACGGTGGCCACCCTTGCTGTAGTAGAGGCGGCTCAGGAGCTGACCGCCGGTTACGCCGACGCCGAGCAGCGCGCAGTTGAGCGCCACCATGAGGCGATGCGTTGTCTTCGTCTTGCTGCTGCGCGCCGGCGGCGGCGAGTTGTTCCGGGCTTCCAAATCCATGCCTATCGTGTTGCTGTGCTGCTACTAGTAGCTTACCACTATGACTTGGATTTTGAGATGCAGTTGGTGACGCTAGCTGGTCCATGACAATCTCACTCTTTAAAGAAGGACGCGCGCGCGCGCTTGAAAGCGAGCGGATCCAGGATGGGGATGGTTGAATGAGCTCAAGGAGGGGAGTGATGGCTGATGGCTACTAATAGTATCCTCCTAATTGAACTAGCTAAAGACTAACGGTTTACTCCTTAAGTCACGAATAAGACAACGAGGAGTGATCCTACTTGCTGTTTCATAAAAATATGATTACTTTTTTGTTATTTACTTTGTCCTAAATTGGTTGAAATAGTTATATTCAATAATAATAATAAATGGATATTTAGAAACGGAGGTGCTATAACTATATAAGACATGAGACATCTTAAGTGATATTGTTGTTGGTAAAACCATCCAATGAACCATATAAATACTTATGATAAGTGCTACCTCAAAGATCAAACATTTCGATTATATATTCCTAAGGTTGAAAATCAATTTTCCGAGTAATGCGGTAGTTTATAGCAAAATAACTCATCCACTAATCATATATTAATTTCTTGGGCTATACCTTTAAAGTATATACTAACCCATTTATAAATATATCGTGCTTATGACAAACTAGTTAGCTAAAAATAAACTGAGTGGGCATTTGTTTTTTATATTTTTTAAAAAACTCTTACCTGCAGCAGCCTAGCCTAGCAAAGTCAGAGGCGTTTGGATCTTTTGTTGATGGCTTTGTTACCTACGCTTTCCCTTTTTGTTGACAATACTAAGGAGAGCTGATTCGACTCGCCTTAGCTGGCAAGGATATCCTTGCCCAGCAAGATGAGGCGATGTGAGTAGGCAACGCATGGTTCTTGAATATCTTGTCTTAAACCTCTTATATTTGAGGGGGGCATAATATTGTACTTTGCATTTAATCCGCTGATTTGTTTTGCCGGTGAGCTGGAGAGAGTAGAGGAGTGAGGAGAGTTCGATATAAACAGCGAATTTTAACTAATCTGTTTTTTTAACGAACTAACTAATCTGTGGGATTATAGCCTAATATTGAGAGATAATCTTAGCCAAATGGATATGTAACTAGGAATATGAAGAATAGAATTTAGCCAAGCTGTTGGAGATGATCTTACAAGTGATCATGTATATGAAGGGAAATTAATACTCATGTGGATGCAGTTATGCGCCCATGCAGCTATGTCCCATCTGCAGATACATATTCTTTCTAGTGTTCCTGATCGTCACACACCATTACACCAACCTACTACACTGAGGATCCTCTCGCCCGCCGCTGCACGTGCATGCTGATTGCTGACAGTGACAGCCGGGTCTCGGCGCTGGTGAGTTGGTGACTCTTTCTTCTCGACGCCGGTGAGTCCGCCTCATTTCTGCCCGTGGTCGGCAAGCCATAGTTCGTAAGGCAAAGGCAACCGTTTGGACAGGCAGACTGCATGCAGCCGTCACATTGGAATGCCGTGTTGTCCGACCCAAGGTATCAGCGAGCAATGCAATTGTGAACAGCGGCCAGCCAACTAGAAACCCCCTACAATCATTGAGAGCAGGCGTAGCGTAGCTGCTCTTCACAGTTGTGCTTGTGCTGACCAGTGTGCCAGAGCTGCCAGCAGGGCACAATTAGCAAGCAAAAGTATCGTTACGGGCGGAAAAATGTCAATCAATGGCTGGGCCTGGGCCCCTTCTTAGCAGAAAAAACATGATGGGCCTCTCAGTAAATGGGCCTCGGGAGAGATTCTATCCACGACAGCCCAAGATGCCATCTTTTCGGCCCATTAAAGGTTTATTTAGAGAGAGAGAGATTGAGGCATCGAGCCGCCGCATCCCTCGACGGACACGATCTCGTGTGTCGCTAAACGCCCAAACGGCCAAACGGCGGCGGCCATTGACGAACAGGCCAGCTCACACCAACTCATATATCATCCGCACGTGCTGCGCTCGTATCCAATATATATACAGAATGTGCTTGCTGAATCCACCGCACAAAACAAAGAAACGCGCGTGTGTGAACGGACGCACCTGGAAGTCCTTGTTGACGACCATGCCGATGGTGCAGAACACGGTGGCGAAGAACCCCATCACCAGCTGCATCTCCATCACCAGCGCGTAGGTCACGGCCCTCCCTCCCCCCGCCGCGGCGCCGGCGCGCTTGTACGCGAGCTCCACCAGCGGCAGGATGAGCCCGTACAGCACCGCGGCGCCGAGCGTGAGCGCGAACCCCATCCAGTACTGCGCCCTGCTCACCCCACCCGGCCGGTCCCCCGACACGTGCAGCCCCAGCATGGCGGCGCCCGCCGTGAGCAGCGCGACGGCGTTCACCGTCGGCGCCGTGAGCCGCTGGCGCACGAGGAGGAACGCGAAGAGCACCGTGAAGGCGAGCTGCGTCGAGATGAGGATCGCCGAGGTGGACACGGGCAGGTACCGGAGGCTGTAGGCGTAGACGAAGTTGTCCGCGCCCGTGGCGACGCCGAGCCCGGCCGCGGCGAGGAGGACGCGGGGCGGGGTGAGGAGGAGCGGGGCGCCACGGCCGTGCCGCGCGCGGCGGGACGCGTAGGAGGCCGCGACGGGGAGGAGGAGGAGCGGCCAGCCGGCGGACTCGAGCCACGCCGAGAGCCACTCGCGGCTGCCGCCCTTGTCGTAGTAGAGGCGGGTGAGGAGTGGGCCTGCCGTGGTGCCCAGCGCGAGCATGCCGCAGTTGAGAGCTACCAGAAGGAGGCGCGCCAGCTTGCCTCGCGATGGTGACGTGTCCTTGTTGCGCGCTTCCACGTCGTCCATGAGTGCGGTCGCCTGCTGTGCTGGTCAGGTGTCGCGCAAGAGGGGGTACCGTTTGGGCGTTGGTTGGCTTTAGAGAAAACGTGGCTTCGCAAAATGATCGCTCGTCCCTTCGTTTTGGTTGGCTCCGTGAGCATGCTACGCCAGCTCTCTTTATTAGGTATGTCTGCAGCTGGCTGGTGCTCTCTGCAGCCTCGTCCGATGTCGCCAAGCCGCCGCCGCATGAACAAGAAAAAGGGCTGCTCTCGTTGACCGGCCGGATTGGCCTAGTAACAGGAACGACCTCACATACACAAGGCTTGAGCGGGTGAATAACACGGGAGTTTGCCCAGGTAAAGACACGGCAGCTTTCAGATCCCAACAGGTCTGTGGTCAAGTTCGATCTTAGGGATTGGAGCAAAGAATTGCGTCGTTTCCCCCCTGAAACTAAAAGACTCGAAGGGGCGGGTGAGCATTTGCCGCCGCGGATGCAACGATGCGGCGGGCTTCGGGGGCGTCGTGTAGCGTTCAGTGGCATGGAATGGGGGAGTAATGCTCCGTTGATCGGCAGAGTTGTTTTTGCAGCTGGAACGGAATGAGGCGTGATCGACACGCATCGCGCTGAAATCCACGAGCACCAGTACCATAATATGATACAATACAGTACACTCCAGAATTTAGCACTGGGCAAATCTTGACCTACAGTATGCACCAATTTTGGTGAGCGTGGCCGCTCTGCACACCCCCGTTGACCGTCGCGAAGATTGGCGTCCGCGAGCCGCGCGCACCACCAAACGTCCGTGCGCAGGAGTGCGAGGGGCGTGTGGTCGGCCGGGCGGTGGCAGTGCCCTCTGCCCTGGTTCCGCGTCGAGGGGCTCCGGCTCGGTCGATCCGTCGATCGGTGGTGGCCTGGCCTCCACGGGTCCAGAATTCCAGGTGATGAGGGTCCCTGACACTTGTGGTCCGTGTACGCGAGGAGCCCCAGCCGGTCATCCCCGTTGCGGCGCCGAGCATGCCAGCCACAACAGCCCGGCCACAGCCCACAGGTGTCGTATGTTAACCTGATCGATCGGGACGATCGGATGAATTAATTGCTCAACGAACCGCGTACTCGCCGGGATTTCCTCTTCATACTATACCCTACACACACAGCGTGCGTGTCACATGGTATCTGCCACCAGTATCGTGGCGGTAGCATTAGTTTCTGGGTCGTGTACTCCGAGTCGTCGACGCTTCAGCATATATAGTAGACAGCTAGCACACCACGTTAGGACCTCTACGTGTCTTGCGACTACTAGCTGGCCGCTTCAATGGCGGGCGACTTCCCGAGCATGGAGAGTCCGGGCGCCGCGGCGGCGCCGCTGCTCTCCAAGCTCCCGCTGCCGGAGAGGAGGGACGGCGACGGCGGCGGAGGCAAGATCCAGGCGAGGCGCCTGCTGGCGAAGGAGGTGTGGGAGGAGTCCAAGAAGCTGGGGGAGGTCGTCGGCCCCGCCGTGTTCATGAACCTGGTGTTCTCCACCATGAACATCGTCAGCCAGTCCTTCGCCGGCCACATCAGCGACCTCGACCTCGCCGCCTTCGCCATGGCCAACACCGTGATCGACGGCTTCAACTTCGCCATGCTGGTACGCCCGGCCCATACACACACCTCTCTTGCTGCCCTCAATGTACAGATGTGCTCTCTCTCTCTCTCGTGGTAGTGTCTGAGATCCCAACCCATCCATCACCGTAGGATTCAGAGTATGGTATCTACGATTAAGTCCACGAGGTTATGCAAACAATCTGTAGATTTTATAGCCGGATCTGTTAGTTTTATGGCTGTACGTAAAACCTTGTAGGAGCCGGTAGAGAAAGAAAATCATGATTCAATTCGAACATCAACGCAATAATTTCCTTGTATTTACAGTCCATATGTAGTACAAGTGATCCCCACTACCACAGTATCACTAACTGCCGCAGTGCTCTGTCAGCTTGGCATGGCGAGTGCGCTGGAGACGCTGTGCGGGCAGGCATACGGAGCAAAGCAGCACCACATGCTGGGCATCTACATGCAGCGCTCCTGGCTCGTCCTCCTGGCCTTCGCCGTGCTCCTCTCCCCGGTGTACGTCTTCAGCGGCCGCCTGCTCGCCGCGCTGGGCCAGCCCGCCGAGCTTGCCCGCGAGGCAGGCATGATCGGCATGTGCTTCCTCCCGTCGCACTTGATGTACGCCATCCTCCTGCCGGTCATGACGTTCCTGCAGTGCCAGCTCAAGAACCGGGTCACCGCGGCCGCCGCGGCGGTGGTGTTCGCGGTCCACGTCGCCGCCACGTGGCTGCTGGTGAAGTGCTTCGGGCTCGGGATCTTTGGCGTGGTGGTCGCGTTCAACCTGTCTTGGGCGATCTTCGCGGCGCTGCTGGTCGCGTACGCTCTTGGGGGTGGATGCCCGGAGACGTGGAGTGGGTTCTCGGCGTCGGCGTTCGTGGACTTGAAGGAGTTCGTCGCGTTGTCTGCGTCGTCGGGTGTCATGGTGTGGTATGTAGTAGTAATTAAGCACCGTGGATCTCATATCTCTGATGTACATGGTGTCCAATAGATTATGTTTCTTGCTCGCTCCTTTACATTTTGCTTTTCTTCCACAGCTTGGAGAATTGGTACTACCGGATATTGGTTTTCCTCACGGGTTTCATGAAGAACGCCGAACTATCTGTGGATGCACTGTCTATCTGGTACAGTGACAATCTCTAAGCCAATTTTTTTGATCTTTTTTTTTTGCGGGTAGATATCTCACATTTCTTGATAACACAAGGTATAATGGATCTTTTTTCTTTCTTTCGTCTTCGCTTGAACAGTATGAGTTTGACTTCATGGGAGCTGATGATTCATATGGGATTTTTAGCGGGCACTGGGTAAGAAACTGAATGACATATATAAGTAATCATATTAAACAAGCACTGACAAATACTAGATATTAACCAGTCGAGCTCTCTTTTATTGTTTGCAAGGGTGAGAGTAGCTAATGAGCTTGGCGCAACCAATGGACAAGGTGCAAAGTTTGCGACAATCGTGTCGACGACAACATCATTCCTCATCAGCCTCTTTGTTAGTTTGCTGGCCCTGATTTTCCACGACAAGCTCGCTATAATCTTCTCATCGAGTAGGGCTGTGATCGATGCGGTTGACAGCATATCCGTTCTGCTCGCGCTCACCATCCTCCTTAACGGAATCCAACCCGTGCTCTCCGGTGCGTTCCCCACAACGCAATACGTGGTGGCCTGGTTGCACGATGACAGTCGAGTTCTTCATTCTGTTTTCTCTCGATATTTTTTTTCCTGAAGATAGTTTAACTTCTGAGTGTTACATTTCCAGGGGTTGCTATTGGTTCAGGCTGGCAAGGGCTGGTTGCTTATGTAAACATCGGAAGTTACTACTTGATCGGTGTTCCTGTTGGTGTTCTGCTAGGATGGGGTTTCAACTATGGGGTTCCTGTATGCATGCCTTCGCAGAAAAACATCACTGAGCAGCCTGGCATTTGTAGGTGTTCATACTTATTTAATTTGCCATTTCTGTAGGGAATATGGGCTGGAATGATTGGCGGGACAATGATGCAGACTCTAATTCTGGCAATTATTACCCTTCGATGTGATTGGAATGAAGAGGTTCGGTTTTATCCGTTAACATTTGAACCATCGAATCCTTTTGAATAAGATGAATGATCTTGGGGACGACGGCCGCCGAGCGTGGCTTTTTACTATTTTCCCTTACTATGTTGCTATGCTACATGTGCTAAGCCTTTTCAGTTTTGCAGGCACTAAAAGCTGGTAACAGAGTGCGCCAATGGAGTAGCGCCAAGTGAGCTAGGAACCTTTCTAACGGCATCAATTCCTTGTAGCTTATATGTTAGTCTATGATCACAATTATGTAATGTTCTAGGTAGCATGTCCATCAGTCCATTCAGGTGTGACTAGTTTGGTTTTGCGAGTTGGGCCTGGGCGCCTGGTCGCTTTACGAACCAGGATCAGGATGAGCTTGGACAGGATAAGGAGATGCAAGGGGATAGGATGAGATGGTGATTGATTTTTGTTTGCATGCAGCCAAGATGGAAAACTGACATTAATTCGTTGTACTCTATCTTAGTGTCGGATTCAGCATGGTTTGTGGCGTGGTGTAGTCGGCACTGTTCTGCTGCACGTCCTTCTTAGCCGTTCACCATTCGTTTAGCATGGGGGTGTTGCTATTCGAAATTTTGATGAGACAATCACTGATACGTACCCCTGACTCATATGGTTGATGATCTCAAGTTTGTGTGGGTAGCGTTATATATCTCTACAGGTTACAAAGCCCCTTGGTCATTCAGTAAACCTGAGCATATATTTTGTGGGCTGGTCAAGGCTGAAAAAACCCCGGCTAGTTCCGGGCCTAAAATTCATGCCTATAATCCTCTATCATGGGCGATTTTGGGCTAGACTCAGGTTTCTTACTCTTTTTTTTAGATGAAAAGTAATTAAATTTAATTGTTCGCCCACTCAATTCTTTTCAGGCCTAGTTTCCTCTGACCAAGCCCAATCCTACTGCCAGCGTGGATGGGTCTAAGCCTGATGGATCAAGCTGGGTAAAAACTGCTCAGGTCTAGTCATGAGTAAGCTCTTTACCTTGCACAACATCACGGACTCACGTGCCAATGTGCCATAGCTCATGGAAGATTGGGCAGCTTGAGATTATAGTTTACTCTATATATGCACCTATTAGTTTATGGTCAATTGTTATGATACTTGACTTCGCACCAATCATATTTATAATTCTATGAATCAGTCCCGCAGTGCATGATATACTCCGATAAGTTATTTTTGCAGGTGAGTCAAATACCATTTATGGCTTTCCCAAAAAAAAAATATTTTATGGCTACTACTTCTTCTGCCCGGCAAAGGCGGCAAGTGATGGCCCAGGACCAAGCCTAGCTATGGGCGGGCTCAGGTCCTAGTTGCTTTATCGACGTGGATGAGCTTCTTCAGACTAAGGAGATTCAATGGGATAGAATGGGATGGTGATTAGTTTGTGCTTGAATGTGCAGCCAAGATAGAACTAATGGAATAAATTCGTACTTTACCTTAGTTTCTAGGTGGATTTAGCATGGTTTGTGACGTGGTGTAGTCGGTACGTACGGCTCTACTGCACATGTCCATCTCGGCAGTTCGTCTAGTGTCAGACTGTCAGGTGTGATTATGCCCAAATTTGATATGTAAATAATAGTGTGGGTACCAGGATTTGAATCAATTTGAATAGTTCAGCTTTCAGTAACAAGTAAACCTGAACACTTGCAGGCCTCTGGGCCGGAAAGAGCCCGGCTGATTTTGGGCTTAAAATTCATGCACACTTCCTACATACTTGTTTGATGAAAAATAATTATATTTAAGATTGTGCTAGAAAATTATATTTAAGAAAAAGTGTATTTATCATGCATCCATTAAATGTAACACCCCTGGTGTTAATTAACACTAAAATAATGTTTAAGTTAAGCTAAGCACCTTTCAAAAGTGGAATTAAGAAAAATGAAGAAAAGCTATCCAAATTGAGTCAAAAACCATTCAAATGAAGCAATAAAGAAAACTTTGAAAACTTCCTAAGAACTTGAAAAAGTGCAAATGTGAAAGTTGGAGTATGAGTCAAACCAAGAAACTTCCCTTTTCAAACCATAGCCTAAAAATGCTTGGAAGCATCTCAAATTTCAAACCCTAAACTGGAATTTGAATTTTCCAATTTAAATTCAAAGCTGAAATGGAATCTCAGTCAAATCTCACGATTTTACCACAGAACATCAACATCTCCAAAAAGCAAAGTTGTACATCTTCACATTTCTGAACTTTGCCTCCATTGGCACTTTGGCCAATTTTGCCATCTAGCCCCTCGAATTTCAAAAATTCAGTTCAAAACAGGGTTTTACCCCCTTTTGAATTACGGCCAAATTTTCAACTTTTTCTCAAAATCTCTAGTGCAGGGACATGTCTCATGAAATTCTAAACAACTTTCATGTTGGAAGATTTTCGAGCCACGTTCAAATTTTTGGAGTTTGAGCCATGCCAACCAAGTTGACCTTGCACCGGCAGGGGCGCGCTCACGGGTTGCCCACGCCGCGCTCGCGCGTGCCCGAGCTCGCCGCCGGCAGCCCTCTGTCGCCGTCCGTCCTCGACTGGGCCGGCCAATGGCACGGCTGCGTGTCTCCGCTCACGGAGCACGCGTCTGGCCAGCTCGCGTGGCCTGAGGCGCACTGTAGCGCTGACCCGAGGCGAGCTCCCGAGCTGTCGCCGCGCCGCCGCCGTGAACCGCCGGGTAATTCCGTCGCCGCCGTTGCCCACCGGTCCCCCGAGCGACTTTCGCGACCACGCGTGCCTCTTTTTCCTCCCTGCCCTGTCTCCTCTCCTCGCCCACGCGCGCCTGCCGCCTGCAGCTCGCCTGCGCGCGCGTTGACGCCGGGAAAAGGCGCCAACGGCCGCGACAGCGCTGCTGCCGCCGCGACAGCTCACCGAGCTGCCCCAGCCCTCATCCCGTGCTGCCCGAGCACCCTTCTCCTCCCCTCTCACTCCTACTTAAACCCCCAAACAGTTCCCTCCCTCTCCGCGCCGGAAAACCCTCGCCGGAGCTCGCAGAGCCGCCGCCGAGCTCGCTCTCGTGGACAGCTCTCCGTTGCTCCTCCGGCCAAACCGAGGATCGCAGTAGCTTCCCCATCACCCACTGCCACTCTTCGACCAAGCCCCGACCCTTTTCCACCACCACAGTCGCCGGCGCATCTCGCCGGAGAAGCTCAAGCTTTCCGCCGCCGCCCGCGCACGTGCACAGCTCGCTCCACTCCTCCTCCGGCTGAACCGAGGGCACCAACAGCTTCGCCGTGCCGCACTGGTGCTCACCGACCCCTTCCCCGACCTTCTCCGACCCCGACGCCGCCGGTCACCGCTCGCCGGAGCAAGCAGAGCCGCCACCACCGTCGCTGACCTCGTTCTCGGCCGTCCCCGCCGTCGACTCCTAGCTTAAAAGGACCGCGGTGAGCCCCTCTCCGTTTTCCCCTACTTTCCCGGCCCGGACTCGCCGCCGTTTGGCCGGCGTAAGCACGCCGGCGAACTCGAGGACCATAGTGTGTCGCCTACCTTTTTCCAGGGGGCCAAGTGAAAGATGTAGGGACCTGTTTGTAAGACTTTCAAAACTTCTAGGGTTCACAGCGTAAAATAGATTCTATCTTTTAGGCTTAATTCGCTGAGATCTTCAAAAATTCGTAGAAAATCGTAGAAAAATCAGAAAAATGCCAAACCAATTTTGTAGTGACCAGTGATTCAAGAAGTCCAACTTCTTCCTTTGCACTTCACTCAGTTGAGCTTTAGATTTTGAAATATAAATTCAAATCCGTTTGGACCCTTTTCATCATAGTTCAAAATCTACACATGCACTTGAGCTGGTCTTGGGATATGTTGTTAGTGTGATTGTCATTAGCTTAATGCGCAAGTGGTGCACAAAAATTCCCAGTGGATTTAGAGTTATGAATTTCCAAACATATACCCTGCTGTTTTGGCAAATAAATCACAGAAAATAATTCACTCAGTGAAAAATCACCTACTTCACACAGAAACTTAATCATGATATTAGAAACCATAGAAAAATGAAAATGATAATTTTTGGACACTGGAAAATGGCTAAATGATTTTGGTAGCTTAAACATGGTGAAATTCCACAAAAATAACCATAAATCAATACCACCTATAAACTTGCAGAGATGTCACTCTTGGTACCCTAAGTCACTATGCCAAGTGGTTTGGACAGAAACCTTATAGTTATTTTTGTAGGAATTTAGATTCTTTTTAGGCAAAAAGATAAGAGCATTTTTAATAAATTATAGAAAAATCAACTTGAGCCAAATTTTGGGCTAGGCTCCTGCCTTGGCATGAGTAAGCCTCTGGCCAAATGGCACATGAAAATAATATTCCTAAGTTCACCTTTTGAATAATAGAAAAAGGACTTAAATAGTGGAAAAGAGAAGAAAAGGAAAAAGAAAAGAGAAAAACCTAAATCTCTAAAATCAAATTAAAGGTTCAAATTGAAAAGGGTATATTCACTTATAATTAATGTTTATCATTCCAATTCATTAACCAAGATTTAAATAAACCCTAACTATTTAAATCTCGATACTTAAGCGTTTCATGCAATTCGTGTAGATACGGGTCTCGCCGACGGAGTCTACGAGCTAGTCCCCGTTGCCGAGGAGATCGCCCAGGAGTCCGAGGTGAACGTGGTGCACGTGGATCCGAGCCCCGAGCAGGAGTACCGCTTCGAGCCGGAAGGCAAGCCCCGGAGCATAACCTAACTTTACTTATGCGATTTATTTGATTATATGTTTGTGCATTTAAGTTTCAAGGAGTTGAATGAAACCCTAGATTGCATGATCATAGGTTCCTTTGATTGAACACTAGTATGTTAGGTCCGATAGTCGCTATGCTTAAGACCGATAGAAGTCGAGTGTTTTCCGACACTCGCGAGATATAGGAGTTGTATGTCTACTCATATCAGAAACACTAGAGATGATGGACGGATGATTGTAGATACCCGTCTATCGATGGTTTAATTGGAAACATGTGGTACTTTTGTGTCAAGCTTTTGAACGTACCACATATATGCACGGACTATGGGACCGGTAAGTCCCGGTATCCGATTGATGCGAGCAGGTCCGACAGCTCTCTGTCTTGGAAACGTTATCCCATGGGCACATGAGGGTAGTTGCGTGAGTCCCAGTAGTGGTAAACCTTTACCCTGAGGCATTGGGACTCGGGAGCCACTCGCAGAGAGAGGAGAAAGGATTGGGGTGTGTTGGCATTTCCAACCATTCCGTATGTGTGGGTTTTTCCCTGGCCAGGTAGTAAATTCGGTTCGAACTGTCCGCTTCTCGCGGTTAATGAGACTGCTTGACCGATGTATGACATATTATGAAGTGAACTTGGAAGGATGAAATCTTTGTATGGAATAATTGTATTGCAAAACTTGATTGTTTAGCTAGGCTCACCTAGAATGGATAGGTTAAAGGAATTAAAATCAAAATGGATAAACTAGAAATCAGCTTAGTCGCTTTTGGCAAAAGAACCCCACTAGCCAAATAGCCTCTCATTTTAGGAGTCGGTGATGTAGTGATCACCAGTCGGGTAAGTCTTGTTGAGTATAATTAGTATACTCAGCCTTGCTTGTGGTTAAATTTTCAGGACCGTCCCCTCAGGAGGTAGCTGCCTCTATGGCTTGGGCCTCCCAGCTTCCTCATGGTTATAGCATCGAGTGGGAGCCGACCTCTCTCGTGGATCGTGAGGAGTAGCGTCACGGCTGACTTCATCGTGACGATACTATGGATCGTCGCTAGTATCTCATTTATTTTCCGCTGCATGAACTCGAACTATTTTATTTATGATTTCAATTTGGCTGTAATAGCTCTAAGACTTGTTGTAATTTGAATTGTGGAATGATGTGATCTTTGGAACTCACCTTCGAGTGAGCGTATGGACGGACGATCTTCAGTTGCAGTTAGTCGAGCTCGACTCGACGGTCGAATCCGCACTTGGAACATTTTCGTGTATTAGCACCAATGGAAGGTGGAATATACTTAAGTGGGCCCATTTCTCGGGTGAGATCGCTACATTAAACACCATTAAAATGGTGAAATTCTCCAAATGTTTTTAAGCTGTAATTACTACCAATAGTCATAGCACATGATGGAACCCTCACTAGGAGGAATTTAGTGGGGAAAGTTTATACAAAACTTTGAATACTAAAAACACTAGACATCACTAGGAGAAGTTTAAAATTCTGGTAATGTACTGTAAGTGTGTATCTCTAACCTCTTATTATTTCAATGGTGCAAATTAACCTTTTAACTAACTAACTAAACCGGTGCAATCATCCCCATCTTGGCTTAATAAAGCTTCTATACCATCTCACAATCTTTTAAGCCATATAATCATCTAACTAGTCAATTCATAGCTAGCCACGTGATATATTGAGAGTGATGCGAATTTATGATGTTGTGCCATCTTATGCCGTGTCCTTTCCAATGCAATCATGGCTGTCATTGACATGCTAGCAAGGGTTAGGGTATGGTAAACAAAGAGGAAAGAATAAAATTCTGATGAGGAAAAAAATAGATTACCCGGTCTACACTAGTAATCTCTTTTTCTTACATTACATATTTACATCATGGGGTAAAGTAACTTACGGAAGATTCGACAACTTAAGATCATTGTTTACTTTGTGCACCTAGTAGTTGATGGGGTAACCTTACTTTGCCCATCCATGAATTCTTAATAGCTGGACTTGCGCCAAAAAAATTCTAGTGCTATGAACAAGTCTTTTTACTATTAGATTTAGTCCCACATCCGTAATTAATGGTGGGGGAGCACAACATATAAGGTGGGGCAGTCATCCTCTTATCAGGCTAGTCTTTTGTGTTAAATTAGGCCTGAGGCTTTGGTTGTTGTTGGGCTCCGTGAACCTAGGCCTGTGGGGCATCGACTCGTGTGTACAGGCCGGGCCGGATTCTGCTGCACCACTATAAAACAACATTTGGACTCAATTGCTAAACAACTTATCAGCAACAAGATATGCACTCTCTCCGTTCTTAAATATACGAGTTTAGGTAAAACTAATTAGTTCACTTTTCCTAAATGCTATAAATACAGATGAAGCATAGCTAGGAAGAATTTAATTTGTTAAACAAATAACCAATCTACATTTGTACAAACTATATTTATGCCCATATTTATTTAATTAACCGGGGAAACCCCTCCTGTATAAAAAACTGAGTATCTAGGCAGGTAATCAGTAATTTTGCGTCACTGTCACTCATACCCCACTAATATATTATAATTCCCAACGTGATTCGGGCAGACATTAAACAAACGAGTATGGAGTGGCCAGTATTGCTTAAACGCGCCCACTTCTCGTCTCTTCCAACTAACTGTATCCCTGTCCATCAGCAGGTTGGCTGGCTCCTGTCTAGCGTCGCTTGTGATTTGATTTGTGAAGAATGGAGAGTCAGAGTCAGATCCCGCTCATCTCCGAGCTGCCGGAGAAAAGGAGAGGAGGCAGGGTTGCCGGCCTTGCGAAGGAATTATGGGGGGAATCCAAGAAGCTGTGGGTGGTCGCCGGCCCGGCCGCGTTCACGAGGCTGACTTTCTACGGCATGACCGTGGTCAGCCAGGCCTTTGCTGGTCATATTGGTGATCTCGAGCTCGCCGCCTTCTCCATCGCCGCCACCGTCATTTCCGGCCTCAGTTTTGGCTTCTTTGTAAGTACTGCCCAGTCTGCTCTCCGTTGTCTAATTCTGATTTCCCGCAGAGTAATTTCAGAGTAATTTCCAAATGCAATTGCAATTGCGTAGGTTGGCATGGCAAGCGCAATGGAGACACTCTGCGGCCAAGCCTACGGTGCGAAGCAGTACCACATGATGGGCATCTACCTGCAGCGCTCGTGGCTCATTCTCCTTGCCGTCGCCGTGCTCCTCACTCCGACGTACATCTTCAGCGGGCAGCTGCTCGCCGCGCTGGGCCAGCCCGCCGAGCTGTCGCGGCAGGCGGCGTTGGTCAGCTTGTACATGCTCCCGCTGCACTTCGTCTACGCCATCATCCTTCCGCTCAACAAATTCCTGCAGTGCCAGCGCAAGAACTGGGTCTCCGCGGTGACCACGGCCGCCGTGTTCCCTGTGCACGTCGCAGCCACCTGGCTGCTGGTGCGGTGCTTCCGGCTTGAGGTGTTCGGAGCCGCCATGGCGCTCACCGTGTCCTGGGGGCTCGCCACGGTGGGTCTGCTCTCCTATGCCTTCGGCGGCGGATGCCCGGAGACGTGGAGGGGGTTCTCGGCGTCGGCGTTCGTCGACTTGAAGGACTTCGTCAAGTTGTCCGCGGCGTCTGGTGTCATGCTCTGGTGACTATGCGTGCCTACATGAAGTTTCTCGTTTCGTGGATGATGTGTGTCATTGTGCTTCCGTTAGCTTATTTGGATGATGATCATGTCGGCAAGATAAGGGTGGTCCAAAAACAAAGCAGTTATTTGCACAGCGGCACTTTCTGACATCTTGCTTTTGTTCTGCAGCTTAGAGAACTGGTACTACCGGATATTGGTTTTCCTGACAGGGTACGTGAAGAACGCCCAACTGGCTGTGGATGCGCTGTCTATCTGGTAGAACCACCATCTCTGGATACAATATTTCGTCTATATAACATCTCACATTGGTCTATAAACTAAGGGATGTATACAAAAATCTCATGAAGACGTGCTATTCCTTTGTTTTAATTTCTCTCTTCTGAAACAGTATAAGTTATGCTGGATGGGAGATGATGATTCACTTGGGGTTCTTAGCTGGCACTGGGTAAGCTACTAAATGACACAACTCTGCTGTCTGCTGTATTCAGAAGGATTTGACTTTCTTGAAATGTTTGCAAATTGCAAGGGTGAGGGTAGCTAATGAGCTCGGTGCGGCCAATGGACTAGGCGCAAAATTTGCAACAATCGTGTCGATGACGACATCCTTCCTGATCAGCCTCTTCATTAGTTCGTTGGTACTAATTTTCCACGACAAACTCGGAATCGTCTTCTCGTCAAGTGAGGCTGTGATCCATGCGGTGGACAACATTTCCATTCTTCTAGCCCTCACTATCCTCCTCAATGGAATCCAACCTGTGCTTTCTGGTATATCCGATCTCTCTAACATAATCTCACAAATATTGCAAAGTTTTTAATTTTAGATCAATGTGGTGGTAAATCTCTTCACTAGGTCATCCTACTGTCAACATTTTCACTGGAGTAAAAATATTGATTTCTTTACTGTTAAATTTTCAGGAGTCGCTGTTGGTTCAGGGTGGCAGGCACTGGTTGCTTATGTAAACATTGGGAGCTACTACTTGATTGGTGTTCCGTTTGGTTTTCTGCTAGGATGGGGTTTCCACCATGGTGTCCAAGTACGAATTGCTGAACAACATTGTATTCCTATGCATTCTGCACTTACTTACCTTTGACATTTTTGTAGGGAATTTGGGTTGGGATGATAATTGGCACAATGGTGCAGACTCTAATTCTAGCATATATCATCCTACGATGTGATTGGAATGGCGAGGTTCGATTTTCGTTCTTAACATCGACCCGTCATTTTTTTTTTGCCAAACATGGTTGAAAACCTCGAGGGTAGTTTTCTAGGCCTTGCCACATGTGTTAAATTAATTCATTTTCTTTGCAGGCCTTGAAAGCTAGTAATAGAATTCGAAGGTGGAGCGGCAACAAGTGAACTTTTTTCCCCATGTATGTACTATATATCATGAAAGAGCATTAAGTAGTGCACCTGTTGCTATAGAATTCTAGGAACTCTGGGATTTCAAGTGTAAATCTGATTTTGGAACGAATTATTATAAATCTCGACCATCGCTGCTGAATTCGCTACCAAGCCTTGCTGCCTCCTACCGAAAATGCTCCTTGTGTCAGCTTGCCCGGTTCACCGGTACATTCCTTATTATTCCTGATCATGACACCGATGCTTTTGTGCATACTCATAGTAATAATAGGTCCAGGTCATCATGCGTTTCCCCTGTAATAAACCGTTTGCATTTTTAGCAACTTTGCCGGGTTTGACTGGTTGGATCCCTTGCTCAACTTGTACGCAAACCCAACCCTTATTAGCACCTTCTAAGTGTTGAGCCGACAGATCTTGACATTCACAAAGGCACCATAAGCACCTTGTTGTCGACGGAGACGTCACCTACTACCGAATGTATAGCACCAGTAAATTATAAAATAAATCTAGAAAAATACAAGCACCAATACCAATAGAGGATTTTTGAACCCTAGTGGATAGGTTCCACCACGAAGATCCAATATAGATCCGCTGGAATCCCTTGCTCAACCTTGCCTTTCCTTGCCAACCAAGGTTTTTTATGAGAAAACCGACCAATGTTTGTTGTTTGGTAGCATGCAGTAATGCTTGCTTTGCCTGGCTAGCTCGCATCACCTAGAAAGCAAATCCTTGCCTTGGGCGAACAAGGTTGACATGTCCATGACCTTCTCTTTTGTCCACGTCCATGCGTCTAATGTCGGTCCATATGTCATGTCGTGCCCCCTAGGACGCACATAGCATTCACAATAAGCATGCACATACCACCTGCAAAAAAAAAAACAGCAGCTTAGCTGGACTGCTGCAGCCACTTCAAGAAGCTGCAACGAGCAGATCCAAAATAATTACAATGATGGACACAAAATCATGAGCCAACTATTGAGAATAATTAATTCGTTATTAGAGATTATTTACTATAGTACCCTTATGCCACCTATATTAGAGATTATTTACTACAGTACCCTTACACAAATGCAATTATAGTTTTGTATATATTAAAAAATATCATTAAATTTATTTGCTGTATTACCCTTATGCCACCTATACTACTCTTAAGGCATGTTTGGTTGCCAGCCACATTTTGCCACGCCTAAGGTTAGGTGTCTGCCACGCTTGTGGCAAACCACATTTTGTGGCAAAAAATTAGAGTGTTTGGTTGATAACTAAGGTAAGGCAAGTTTTGTATGGCTGGTGTTTGGATGATTGCCACGAGCATTTGATAAAAATAAATTATTTTATTATTTCACTTGTTGCTGCATGATAAAAAAGAATTCAAAACAATTTTTCATCAACCGTTGATTATATAATTATATATAATATTAATCGAAATTTAACAACCACGTCCTTGAATTATAGATAATATTAATGGAAATCCAACAAACCGGACCCTTGACAAAATCAATAACAAAATTAACCATCTAAATGAATGTTGTCATCGCTAGCAGTTCCTTGGTCCAAGAGCGAGCATGGAGTAAAAAGTTGTTGGCTCTCGTGACATGCAGAGCAGAAGAGACTGTGCTCTGTGGCGAGCCACAGGTGGTGGCGGAGGAAAAGCTCGCCACGGATTCGACGCAAAAAGTTGTGGCGAGGGTCTGTGGCGGATGTGGCGCGCCTCAACTAAATAAGCAACCAAACTCCTAACATTTGGCGTGGCAATATGTGGCAACGAACCAAACACACCCTTATATACTAGTTATATCACTAGGGCAGTTTTCAACCGTACACACTTAATCTCAACCATGTGATGCTTACATACTAGTTCCTTTAAACCACTACTATATAATAGTATTGTGTACTGTAAAAGTGCTATGAAAATAATAAACTTAAAGATGAACTCGCCATCTCATGTGGTTTAGGAATAGATAAAGATTAGCTCACTCACCATCTGTCATGTGGAAGTCACATGAGAAGGCCTCATATGCGAACAGATCAGTAGTTTTGCCGGGCGGCGCGGCTGCGAACACACTTGCATTTGGATCTGGCCCGCACCCCTGCCCCGTCGCGACGACTTACGCAGAAGAGGGAGAAAAAAAAAATACCAACGCCGGCTTCCATGATCTGTTGAGCAGGCTAAGAAACGACCAACGAGTTATAGTATCGTTGGTGTTCATCGCGCCCCAATAACATATTGCCATTGTGCTGCAGCCACGCTGCAGAAACAAAAAAAAAAATGGATAGATCGAGCTAACAAATTCTTTAGCCCGCGCGCGCTGCAACTGCGCTGAAAAATAAATGGGGCTTGAAGTCATCAATGCTTCGCCGCGCACCCTTCCCTGAGGGTCGCCTGGTCTTGCGGCGACTTCGTTCTGAGCTCGGAGCTCTGGACTCTGGAGGATGGAGAGCCAGAGCGTCGTCCCGCTCATCTCGGAGCTGCCGGGGAAGAAGGGAGGGCTGCCCAAGCGAGTATGGGAGGAGTCCAAGAAGCTGTGGGAGGTGGTCGGCCCGGCCATGTTCATGCGCCTCGTGCTCTACGGCATGAACGTGGTCAGCCAGGCCTTCGTCGGCCGCCTCGGCGACCGCGGGCTCGCAGCCTACTCCATCGCCAGCAACGTCATATCCGGACTCAGCTTTGGCCTCATGGTACGCGCACCTCTCCTTTGTGCTATATCTGCTGATCTCGCATGGTTTTCGAGGTCTAATTTGAGAGCCTGGGGTGCTGTTCATGATTAGAATAGCTAGCACAAGCGCTGACAGATGGGCATGGCCGTGGTTGCCGTCCGATCCTTCTGTGCACTCCTACGATGGCTTTGACTTCCAGACAGAAAGCATCCAGCTTCAGATTTTTTAGACTCCCATCAACCTGATGCTTCGCATTACAATTTAAAGTTATTTCCGACCTTTTCCGGTATCGGTGGTTAAAGCCCCTGATTCTAGCAACAGTCTTTGCCGTAATGGAGGTTGCCATGGTAGCACTGTAGCAGTCTGCCGTGTGCGGTGTGCCGTTGGCAAGTTTGCTGACGTGTTAGCTGTTGGCCTCCTCGGATCAGTCAGGGCAGGGTGGCGAAGAGGCTTAACTATAGCAAGTTGGAACACAACAGATAAAATATCTACAAGTAATACTTTGGTAAAAAAGATGCTTGACACTTTCTACTTTATACAGTTTTTTATGTGCGATATTGATCGCTATTTCTATCAGAAAATATCTACAAATATCTAATTAATTTATAAGAGTTGCCAAGCTTTTACATGTGCACCCTAAAGCTCCCCATTGAAATCCTGGATCAACTGGACAAATATAGGAAGCACTGTGTCTTAACAAAAAAAAGGTGGCTGCCTTGTAGCCTACTAGAAGCGTGCTACAAGAAGCAGAATAATAAAAAAAAAAAGAGAGAGGCTTGGGCACCTTATAAATCTTAGAACCCAAAATTCTATTTTTTGCTCAAATTTCTACACAAGTTTTACAGTAAAGGTGATCTCCCCTGGGAGAAGCTTACTTGGCAATGTCTGTACAGAAATGATGTTGTGTTCAGATTGGAAGAAGTAAAAAGTAGTTTTAGATGAATAGTGCACTGGGAAGCGTGTTCTGTGAGTGGGGTGAATAGAAAAAACTTGTTGGAGAAGTAATTTTTTCTGAATCTGAACACAGCCTGACACTCCTCCACATGCTAGAAAGCAGGTGGGCTCCTTTTGGTGGAAGGTTGTGATGTCCCTTTCACAAGATTTCCATAAAATTGCCCGCGTTAGTTGTAAGGTTAAAAAATGTGACATTGTTGTTTTCTAGAGTGATTTGTGGGTTCTAGGCATATTGAAATGGAGATTTCCTCAGCTCCATTCATTTGCAAACAAATCATGAGATAAACTGTCTACAAACATATATATTTTTGTTCTTCTTTTCCATAGCTCTACCACATTAACAAAATCACATGTATGTCTCGTATTTGCGATTTCGCATGCAGCTTGGCATGGCAAGCGCGCTTGAGACGTTGTGCGGGCAAGCCTACGGTGCAAAGCAGCACCACATGCTCGGCGTCTACCTGCAGCGTTCGTGGCTCATCCTCCTGGCCGTCGCCGTGCTTCTTGCTCCGGTATACGTCTTCAGCGCGCAGCTGCTCGTCGCGTTGGGTCTGCCCGGCGAACTATCACTCGACACGGGCACGATCAGCATGTACATGCTCCCAGTGAACTTCATGCTCGCCATCCTCCTGCCGCTCAACAAGTTCCTGCAGTGCCAGCTCAAGAACTGGGTCATGGCGGTGACCACGGTGGCGGTGTTCCCGGTGCACGTCGCGGCGACCTGGCTGCTGGTGCGGTACCTCCAGCTCGGGGTCATGGGTGCTGTGATATCGAGCAACATTTCCTGGGCTCTCATGACGGGAATGCAGCTCGCGTACGCTATCGGCGGTGGGTGCCCGGAGACGTGGAAGGGGTTCTCTGCGTTGGCGCTCGTGGACTTGAAGGACTTTGTCAAGTTGTCAACGGCATCGGGTGTCATGCTGTGGTATGTACGTCGATTTGAATCTGCTCGGTCTGTTTAGTGTATATCAATCCCATGGATGCGGTTAATTTTCTACCCAACGACATGACATAGAGAAGGGCAAAATTGACTGTATTGTATGGCATTGTTTGCCTGTGCAGCTTGGAGATTTGGTACTACCGGATATTGATTTTCCTCACAGGGTACATGAAGAACCCAGAATTAGCTGTGGATGCACTGTCTATCTGGTAGACCCGTCATCTCTCACAATTATTCTCTTTTCAAGAAACCTCTCACATTAATTAAAAAAGAGAAAATTCTATTTTTCACCCTCCAACTATTACAAAAGTCTGATTTTCAACCCACAACTACAAAACCAGACACTAAACACCCTCCAACTATCCAAACCGTGCAAAATTGGCCCTTTGGGTGGTTTTGAAGGTGGTTTTGTATTTTCCAAAAAAAATTTAAGAATAATTTTGTATTAAAAAATCATAACTAAGTTATTTTAAACTAGAAAATTAGAATCTGGTGCAAATGTTTTTCTAAAAATGTGACCTACATGTTGGTGCACCATTAGAAGTTATTTGCATATTATTTATTTTTATTCTAATTATTTTTTAAAAACAATAAGACACTAGAAATATAAATATATAATACCCAAATAATACTAAATAGTGTGCCAATAGGTTGGTTACATTTTAAGGGAACTTTTGGCACTGATTTTATATTTTTTGGGTCTAAAATGAATTAGTTATGGTTTTTTAAAGTTTAAATAATATTTCTACTATTTTTTGAAAATCCAAAACCACCCTCAAAACCACCTATAGGGTCAATTTTGCATGGTTTGGATAGTTGGAGGGCCTTAAGTATCTGGTTTCATAGTTTGAAGTTGAAAATCAGACTTTTGTAACAGTTGAAGGGTGAAAAATAGACTTTTTCCATTAAAAAATACTAAGGAATAATATAAAACCTCACAAAGTTATCCTCATGTCTTTATTGAACAGCATGACTTTGGCTGGATGGGAGGTGATGATCCATTTGGGATTCTTAGCAGGAACGGGGTAATTAAAAGACCAAATGACTTCTACTCTTAAACAATATTCAGAAATAATTAAACTGAGTGAGTACCATCATATTCTTACAAGGGTGAGGATAGCCAATGAGCTTGGTGCGTCTAATGGCAAAGGTGCAAGATTTGCAACAATTGTATCAACAACAACATCCTTTACAATTGGTCTCTTCATTGGTTCGCTTGCACTGATTTTTCATGACAAACTCGCGATAATGTTCACGTCAAGCGAGGCTGTGATCAATGCAGTGGACAGCCTTTCCGTTCTGCTCGCCCTCACCATCCTCCTCAACGGAATCCAACCTGTGCTCTCCGGTATGTTCCCCTTAAGCTGATAAATGATATTGTACCGCAAGATGAGACAGTATTTTTTTCATTAATTTTTCACCCTATTAATTTCCAGAAGACCGCAGTGATGATCCTCAGCTGCCAAATTTGCAGGAGTTGCTGTTGGTTCAGGGTGGCAGGCACTGGTTGCCTATGTGAACATTGGGAGTTACTACTTGATCGGTGTCTCTTTTGGTGTTATACTAGCTTGGGGTTTCCACTATGGGATCACTGTATGAATCTTCAAAAATCATGGATTAATAACATCCTATTATATGCTTTCAACACTTATTCTGGCCGTCAATTCTACAGGGAATATGGGTTGGGATGATCGGTGGCACGACGGTGCAAACTCTAATTCTGGCATATATCACCCTACGATGCGACTGGAATGAAGAGGTCTGGTTTTCTTCTGTAACAACTAACAAGTCGTTCGTAAAACATGATTTTCGTAATGTTCAGATGATTGTCTGCTTGCTTTCTCCTCGCCTTCCTAAGAGGTTCGATTTTGCAGGCACTGAAAGCTAGTAGCCGGATGCAGAGATGGAACAACTCCAAATGAACCACAGTAAAGGTTAATACCATTCAGACAATTTCAGAGTTTATATAAAATTTCCCTTATTTGTAGATTATATAAATTCTAGCGCCTAGATTATCATCAATATCTGTACAAGATCATTTGTTAGTTCTACTGAGCATGTTGTGTCTTTGGTACAGCTGTTCACAATTATATCGTTGTTAAGCTTTTGACTCTGAATTTGCTGGTGATGTGCCCAAGAGTTATAATAACAATGTGGATTAAAGGTCCAAAAGATAAATGCCCATTAGTACGTCATATACATGGGAGGGGCTAGGGGGCGGCACCCCTTGATACACACCTACAGGCAGTCACGCCACAGACTTCCACACCCGCGTCCTCGATATACCTTCGCGGACCTAGCGATCTGGATCGTGACATTTCCTCCCCGTACGTGTCACGTGTGGATACCTTGAAGGTGCTACATCTGGAGCTCGAGGACGAGCCAGACGTGATGGACATAAGCAACTGCATTGTCCGCTACCTCGACATGCTTACCTCCATCGAAACGGTTCTGCTGCATTTGTGTGTCTAGCCAGAACGATCTATGACCTTCTACTCGCGGGTATCTTTGGTTTACGTGGTACATAAAAATTGGTATAGCTAGCATAGCCTACCCACTTTCCTTTAGAATTCTTATACATCTGTTAATAAAAAATGACTATACACTGCAAGGAGCGTCTGTATTTGTAGAATAACCAACATCAACCACTAATATCATCTTCTAATAAAAAAGGATACAGGCCACTCGTAACCGTGAGCACGGCTATCATGATAGATCAACACTCTACAGAGGTTTCACCCTTACCCGCCGGTCACATAAATCCAAAAGAACTTATGTTACGAGGACTTTCACAAAACACCCTAACAAGCACAGTAGCCGTTTTGGTTCAACATAGGCAGCATAACCCAAGGCATCGAGATTGACGTACGCTCAGGGCGCAACGTGAGGGGGTCAATGGCGTCCAGAGCGAGAGCGCAATCATCGCAACGTGTGAAGCTACCGTACATCGGGCGCTTACATCACGGGACTTTGCCTAACGAGACATAGCCAACGGATAAATCTGTCCTCGATGGATCAAACTATACTCTCACCCATGCTCCCCACATACGCCTTTCGGTAACCACTGGCGAGCTAGAGATGTACAAGCTAATTATCCAAGACCAGAGCCATTATAGTTCCAACGACAGCGAACAAATTCCTGGGTTGCCGCTTTAAGAACCGGACCTTACGGAGAGACATTAGAACAAAGCACGAAGCACATGCTCTAGTTCGCTAGCCCAAACCTTATAGAGACACTAGAACAAAGCACGAAGCACATGCTCTAGTTCCCCGAACTATGTTGCTAAAAAACATCTTTTAACCATCATTGAAGTGAACCATTAATTCAATATTGACATTAAAATAAATATTGGTTGCAGCGCGTAGCAAATACTAACCATAATGCACATAACCCGGGTAAACAAGGAATAAGGTAAAGACTAGGAACATCCTTAGTGTTTAACAATATTAGACACATGCATATGAATTGTTTGATTAACTGGTGTATAGGTAACAAGGGTTGTCCGTGTTATACTTGCCTTCCTCAGTGAACTGCTGCTACACCTGCTCTTCGGAAACGGGGTCGTCGGCGAACTCGAACGACTCGTCAACTACTCACATCGATCACCACACAAGCATCCACACATACATGCAAACAGAGTATTTAATTAGAACAGTACACCAAACATAAACAAAAGATGAAAAGAAGGACTTAGAGTTACTGTACGCTTCACTACGAACACATGAGCGCGAAAATCACTCAAAACGGAGTTAAAACGGAGAAACTACGCTTAAAACGGGCTCTAGGGACTTGCTGGTGGGACTTTTAAGCTTCCAGGGGTGTTTTTGAAAGAAACCAGGGACCTAAAATATAATTTCATATAAAAACCCGAGGGCTAACGAGTAAAACAGCCATCTAAGGACGGCGGGCACTATTTTCAAAAGCGCAGGGGCTAAACCGAAAGAAAAAGGATCTAACCGTAATTATTTTTTTAATAGATCTGGACTGTGGGTTAATTTCTGAAAAGCAGAGGGGCTCTTTTGCAAAACGGCACAGCTGACTGGGGGCGACCGGTTTGACTCGTCGTGGGTTTGATCTGGGCCGTTGGATCTAGATCGGACGGCTAGGGTTTCGCGCAGGCACCAGGGTCGCCGGAATCCGCGGCTCGCGGCGGCACTTCGCCGGATCCTCGCCGGAGTTGGCTTAGGAAGGCGCTATGGTGCTCCAAAGTTCACCGTGTTTGGCCCGAGAGAGAGAGGGGACAACGGGGTTCCGTTTTGAGGGTTGTGCTCGAGAGCTAGATGGCAGAGGCGGCTAGCAACGAGCGGCGGCGGTCGGAGGACTCCGGCGAGCTCGCTTGCGCGCTGTGGAGCGAGAGAGGGGGAGGGAAAAGGCTCGGCGTGCTCCACTGCTTACCCCGAAACTTCTCGACTTGATCTCTTCGACAATGAGGCGGCGAGGTGGCGGATTGACGGCGGCGGCGCTCGAGCTAGGGTTTGGCGGCGGCGGCGCTGCGCAAGCTCGGTGGCGGCTAGGGTTTTGGGTAGGGCCGAGCCGAGGAGGTGGCGGCGCTTATATAGAGGCTCGAGGGCTTCTTGGCGTGCGCGCCAAGCGCGGAGTTCAGTTGCGATGCGGCGGATTTGGCGGCACGGAGTCCCGCTCGGTTACGGCTGGAGGTAGGAGGAGGAGCTGACGGGTGGGGCCGGCGCGTCAGCGACCGCGGAGGAGAGAGCGCGGCTGGGCTGCAGGCTGCGCTGGTGGGCTGGGCCGCGCGAGGGGAGAGGAGGAGAAGTTGGGTCGGTTGCTGCGCTTAGGAGAAGGAGGGAAAGGATGGGCCGGGCTGGAAAAGAGAGGGAGAGAGGAAAAGGGTTTTCTTTTATTCAAACACTCATTTGAATTCAAATTCAATTTCAAATTTGAATTCAATAATCAAAAGAAATGCACCAGCATGAATGCAACAATACTGTTTCTATTCCCTATATTTGCCTTTAATTATTCAAAATTTTATTTTCCCTACATTTTTCATGAGCACTTGAATATAAAAAGCCAATTAATTACTAAATTCTAAATAGGGCATTTTTAGGGTGTTACAGGGGTCGAGGGCTCGGTGCTCCCCCTCGCGGGGTCCCTCAGTCTAGGCACTTTCATCCAGCCTCGAACGCGCCTGACAGATCTTTTCGAACACACGGGTTCGAGGCTTCCCCTCGTGGGTACCGTCGAGCGTCCCTGACTCGGTCAATCTGGGGTGCCTGTCGAACCCTCGATGGGCCAGGCCTTGAACCCCTGATTAGTAGGAGGACGACTTCCTCCCCTCGAGGGGGAAGCCTTCGTGTCTTCCCTCCACGTGTCCCGCTCTGCGTGGGATAATGATGGCATTGTGGGAGTTATGGCCGACGTGGAGGGAAACGCGCGCGCGCCTTTTCAGGCGGCGCGGGACGTGGCCTGGGCGAAGTGACCGCACGAGTGCGGCGCCTGGCCTCCTTGATTACCGCAGGGTAGTTACTGCGCCCTGGGTCGTTACGTCTTCTTGCCCAGCCGTCAGCCTTGTTTTTGTGGCCGAGAGTCCCACCCCGCGCTTCCGTGTTTGCGGGTATAAATAGTGCGTTAGGGTGTCCGTTTATGGGATACGTTCCCATTGCCCTATTTGCTCCTGTTCTTCTTCTTCTTGTTCTTGTTCTTGTTGCCGCCATGGTTCAACTCGTAGATCCCGCGCCATGGAAGCCAACGTTAGTCACCACCCACTACTTGGAGAGCTTGGTAGTGTCCGAGGAGTTGCCCCCGAACGTTAATGTGAGCCGGTGGTTTGGATCTCGTCGGGGACTGCTGTGGAGCCGAACCCCCCGAAGGGCTACGTCGCTAGCCTCACCCGCCTCCATGAACGGGGGTTCGGCGTACCCGCGAGCCGCTTCTTGAGGGCATTGTGCTTCCACTATAAAGTGGAGCTGCACAACTTCTCCCCCAACTCGATCTCCCAGGCGGCGGTGTTCGTCGCCGTGTGCGAGGTTTACCTGGGCATTGAGCCCCACTGGGATCTATGGCGGCATCTCTTCCGTGGCGAGCTCCACACGGAGAGCGTCACCAAGGGCGTACGTCGCCCTGTTCGTACTGGCAGCCTAGTGCTCCTCATGCGGGAGTCACGGAGGAACTTGTACATCCCTTGTTCCATGGTTACCAACAACCAAGATTGGGACAGGGGATGGTTCTACCTCCGCAACAACCGCGATCGCCTCCCGGTGTACACCGGGAGGATTTTGATGGAAAAGCCCGACGTTTGGATTTATGGGGTGTCACCGCCAGAACGTCAGCAGAAGCTCGGCCCCTTCATCGAGGCCCTTCAGCGTCTTGCAAGGCATGGCCTTACCGCTGGTGGCGTCATCGCAAACTTTCGCCGGCGGTGGGTGCTTCCTCTTATGGAGAGGAGGCTTCTACTGTCGGAGATGGTTCAGGGGGCCAACACCGAAGGCGTGATGATGTCGCCGGAGCCTCTGAGCGTTGAAGTCGCCGTCCAGCGGGCGCGACGCGCCATCGACCGGATATCGGGAGACCCATGGGCGGTGCCCATGAGGCCCGAAGACGGGTACCTGAGCTTTGTAAGTGTGTCTCTTTGATCTCCGTATTGCCCGTTGTTGGGCTTTTGATTGTTGTATGACGTTGTCGTAGGTATCTTTACAGGGGCTCTCCCGTGGCCACACCTGCCAGCCCCCGTTCTGGAGGACAGGGCTGCCAATCGTACTCGCGCCGATCAGCCGAAGCAGAAAAAGGACCAGAAGGCGGGGAAGCGGAGACGAAGGGAGCGGAAGAAGAGGAAGCACGAGGAGGAGAACCGGGATAGACGGAGGCAAGGCCTCCCGCCTCTCCCGACGCCGGAAAGTTCCCTGGGCCACAAGGACAAGGATTCCTACGACTGGGCCTTTGCTACGAGGAGCCCATCCCCTCTCGAGGATCCTCTGGTTTCGGTGCCCTATCATCTCGAAGTTGCTTCGGCGGGTGTGGCGGGACGTGAGGGCTCAGGGCCCGTCGTCTCTGTGGAAGCACGCGCGGATCCGGGTGTGGCCCCTGGCGCCACGGAGGTTGGCACCCTTGAGGTACCCGTTGCACTCACCGAAGTCGAGGACCTGGGCCAGCGGCGCGCCGCGGCCCCGGTCACGGATGACGTCGGTGACGACGCCCTTGAGTTATCCATGGAGCGGTCCGTCGCGCTCGCGCCGTCTTCTAGAGCTGCCGACGTGGTGCTCGACGTTGCACACGACAGCTCCCTCGCGCCCGGCAGAGAGCGTGGCGCCGTACTTGCCCTCGAGAACCCCCCGAGGGAAGGGCCGGCACCTGTCGAGGTGGGTGAGACCGTGCTCGAGGGTCGTCGTGGCGATGAGCCACATGAAGAGACTCCCCTTGCGGGGGTCGATGCTTCGACGGGGGACGTCATGGTTCCAAGTGCCGCCCCGCCTTGGTTTCGTCGCGAAAACGGAAGCTGCCCATTGTTCGGTAAGCCGCTTAGTTGTTCGATCACCTGTCGAGGCTTGATGTCTCAGATCATCCCCGCTCACTTGTCTTTGTTTTTGCGTAGCCGCCCCGGCGGGCGGGTTCCCCTTTCTCTCGCCCCGACCAAGGCTCTCAAGATCGGGGAGAGCTCGTCGCCCCACTCGTCCTCGTAGCTCTTGGGCCCTACCAACGAGGCAGTGCAGGACTTCGTCGCCTTCTTTGACGCCAAACGGGCGCTAGAGGACGAGCAGCGGCCGTTCGAGGAATTGCCTCGTCTTCTCGAGGGGGCGGAGCCCCGGTCCTTGGAGGTGACGCCGCGGGCCCTCAAGGGGGGTGTCGAGGTGCACCGTGAGCCTAGCCCGGCTCGTGGCAGTGATCCCTCGGCGGTGGGGGTGGTTCGGGCTATCGAGGCGCCACCCCCGTCGCCGGGGGATGCGGCGGTCGTGGAGTCGGCGCGTTCCGGCGACGCGCCGTCTACTTCGCACGGGGAGGCTGATGCCGTGCCGACCGTCCCGCTTGAGAGGGAGGCGGCCGTCACAGTGGGCGATGAGGCCATCCTAGCTAGCGGAGGTGGATTCCCCCTCCTGTCGGAGCTGGCGAAGGCCTTCCAGGTACGGGTCCCTACGCTGTAGGAGCGCGAGGGCGGCGAGGCGGCGCCACTGACCCTGATCCCGCTTAGCGTGGGTCGGGTGGTCGGTGAGTTTGGCGGGAGGTGTGCCAGTGTTGATGAGCACGGTGTTCCCGTCCACTGGTAGTCGTACGCCGATCTTCACCAGCCGTTCGTCCGCGACGCCAAGGCGGAAGAGCGGCTGCGGGACGTTCAGCTGGGGTGCGGCCGGGCGGTTGTCCAGGCGCTGAATGACGCCCTTCGGCTCCATCAGTATGTCAGCAAGGTTCAGCAGGTAGGCCCCACTTTATCTTGCAATCAACGTAGACACTTCTTTGTCTTTTAGCTTTTGTTGTGACGGATATCCGCACCTTGAAGGGGAAGGTGGAGGTTCAAGACCACCAGTTGGCCGACCTTGCGGCTGCCTGGGACCGCGCGCTCGACGAAAGTCGGAAGAAGGGCGAGGTCATCACCTTCTTAGACGACTCGGTCCGATCCCTGCGCAACGAGCTCGCTACTGCCAACACTTGGTTGGAGCGGGAGCGTGTTGCGCATGCGGCCGCCGAGTCGTCATTGGAGTAGGAGAGGCGCTTGCTGGTGGAGACCTGAGACCAACTCGAGCAGGAGCAGTCGACTCGAGAGGCGTCCGAATCTCGGGCCCGGGAGCAAGAGACGGCGCTCGAGGCTGCCAAGGGCCAGGCCGAGGCTTCCCAGAAGGAAGTCGAGGGTGAGTTTGCTCATCCATGCCTAGTCTTTGGTTTCCGCCTAGCTCCCTCTTCTGATATTCTTTTGTTGGTGTAGAGCTGAGGCAGGCGCTCAAGGCCGAGGCGGAATCGAGGGAGGCTCTGCAAGTGGCTCACACGGTGACCCAGCGTGAGCTTGATGATCTGGAGCAGGCTGCGCTAGCTGCCTGTAACGAGATTGCTGGAGCCGACGCGTAGTCCGGCAGCTCCTTTGCCAGTCGTCTTCGAGCGCTTGGGGGACATGTCACCTCGCGTGTGAAGGATGCCCTACTGGTGGGAATCCGGAAGGCGTTTGGATTGGTGACGACCCACTACCAAGCGGATCTCTCGAAGCTTGCCGCCGGGTACGTCGTCGCCGACGACCTCAACGATGAAGGGGCGATGGCCGCCATCAACGAGGCCGATGCCGCCACGGATAAGACGACACGAGTGTTGGCCGGCTGCTTCGAGAGCGTCCTTTTCCCCAGCGAGGATGAAGGCGGCTGGGACGACTTGGGCGGTGGGAGCGGTCCCTGAAAGGTCTCGGGCCATCGATCCCGAGTGTAAATAATAGTTTAGAGATTTGTCTTCTCTGTTTGCTTGATATGAACAATTTCGTTTGATCATGAGCATTGTTTTTTATTTGCCCTTTGGGTCTCTTCTCGCGGACACCTCGTTGGTGCTGGCTTTAGGATCGTTCACGGAAAGCTTAGGCGTTGGGGGACTTTAGCGATTCCGTATCCCTTTCGAGAGAGTTGGTACGCGTTTCGTGCCTCCTGCCATAGCCGTTCGTGCGCCTAGCGCCATCCTCTAGAGGTGGCCACGAGAGCGAAAGGCAAGTGTTTTGCGTAGAAAAAATCGAAAAAGTGACGGACTTTTTCGGGGGTTCGTCCCTGTTATAGCCCCCGAGGGAGGGATGGTCCTAGTAAGGGTAGGATCATCCCTCGCTCATGTCGACAGTGGACTTGTTGTCCATTTGACTCGTACGTCATCTTCGGGGGCTGAAGCCAACACTTAGAAAATTTGTACAATCGAAAGTATGTACAAAGAGATCTGAGGGCTCGAGGGTCTCTCTAAGGGTGGAAGCGACGTAGCTGTTGTATGTTGTAAGTGTTTGCTAGGATCTGCCCTTCTTCACTCGCGAGCTTGTATGTTCCGGGCTTGAGTACTTCGGCGACGATGTACGGCCCCTCCCATGGGGGCGTGAGCTTGTGCCGCCCTCTGTTGTCCTGTTGAAGCCTCAGCACAAGGTCACCCTTGCTGAGGTCTCGACGTCAGACTTTGCGGGCTTGGTGTCGTCGCAGGCTCTGATGGTATCTCGTGGAATGGAGGAGGGCCACGTCCTGTGCTTCGTAGACTTGGTCTAGCGAGTCCTCTCGCGCTTGCTGATTCTGCCGTTCCATATACGCCTTGAGTCTGGGGACCCGTACTCCAGATCCGTGGGGAGGATAGCCTCTGCCCCATAGACGAGGAAGTAAGGGGTAAACCCTTTCACCCTGCTCGGGGTTGTCCTCAAGCTCCAGATTACATAGGGCAACTCTTGTACCCATTTGCGCCTGAACTTTTTCAGCTTGTTGTGGATTCTTGGCTTGAGGCCTTGCAGAATCATGTCGTTGGCACGTTCTACCTGGCCATTCGTCTGTGGGTGCACCACTGCTGAACAATCCACTCGAATGTGGTAGTTGTCGTAGAACTCCAGGAACTTCTTGCCCGTGAACTGTGTACTGTTGTCGGTGATAATGGAGTTTGGTACCCCGAACCTGTGGATGATATCGGTCAAGAAGAGCACCGCTTGCTCGGACTTGATCCTGTTGATGGGTCGAGCCTCGATCCACTTAGAGAACTTGTCGACGGCCACCAGTAGGTGCGTGAAGCCCCCGGGCACTTTCTCCATTGGTCCGACGAGGTCCAGACCCCATACGGCGAAAGGCCACGTGATGGGTATGGTTTGGAGCGCGTGGGCCGGAAGGTGTGTCTTACGTGCGTAGAACTGGCACCCTTCACAGGTTCGTACAAATTCTATGGCGTCGGCCACAGCAGTGGGCCAGTAGAAACCTTGCCGAAAAGCGTTGCCTACTAGGGTGCGTGGGGCGGCGTGATGCCCGCACACTCCCGCATGGATGTCGCGGATCAGCTCCTTTCTTTCGGGAATCGGGATGCATCGTTGCAGGACTCCCGAGGTTCCTCGCCAATATAGCTCCCCTTGGATGATGAGGAAGCGATTGGCTCTTCTGGTGATGCGTCTCGCCTCCGTGCGGTCGGAAGGCAAGGAGCCTTGCTCGAGCCAGTCCAGATACGGACTCCGCCAGTCTTGAGGTGTTGGTGCTTCATCGATTTTCATGACTTCAGCTTCGTCTCCTGAGCAAGCCTCGTATCCCATGGGCTCGCCCTCTTCCGTCGAGGGGTCTATGCTCATGGGATCGGGGGCAGCCTCTCGGGCGTCCGCCGCCTTCGAGGCCTCGGTGTGAGGGGTGATGGCAATTGATGGCTTGCCGATGTCCTTCGCAAACACGTTCGGGTGGATAGTAGTTCGTCCTGACGCGATTTTCGCCAGCTCATCGGCCTCCTCGTTGTATCTCCAGGCGACATGGTGGAGCTCGAGGCCTTCGAATTTATCCTCGAGGCTACGTACCACCTTGCAATAAGCCACCATTTTTTCATCATGGCAGCTTGATTCCTTCATCACCTGGTCAACGACCAGCTGGGAGTCGCCGCGAATGTCCAAGCGCTTGATGCCGATCTCGAGGGCGATGCGTAATCCCGCGAGTAGCGCTTCATATTCCGCCATGTTGTTGGACGCGGGGAAATTGAGGCGTACTACATATCAGAGGTGCTCCCCTCGTGGCGAAATGAAAAGCAGGCCGGCGTCTGCGCCTGTTTTCATCACCGAGCCATCGAAGTACATTTCCCAGCAGTCGGTGCTGGCTTTCGAGGGAGGGAGCTGAGTGTCCATCCACTCAGCCACGAAATCAGCCAGGATCTGGGACTTGATGGCCTTTCTTGGCGCGTAAGTGAGGGTTTCCCCCATCAACTCCATTGACCTCTTCAAGATGTGGCCAGAGACTTCTCGATTCTGTATAACCTCGCCCAAAGGGAAAGACGATACAACGGTCACGGGGTGCGCTTCGAAGTAGTGTCGCAGTTTGCGCTGGGCCAACACAATGGCATAGATTAGCTTCTGGATGTGCGGATACCTCGTCTTGGTTTCAGCCAGAACTTCGTTGACGTAGTATACTGGACGTTGAACGGGTAAGGAATGCCCTTCCTCGATCCTTTCCACTACGACAACAGCGCTGATGACCTGGGTGGTTGCTGCGACGTAGAGAAAGAGAGGTTCGCCCTCCCGTGGTGAGGTAAGGACCGGCGCGTTCGTTAGCGCTGTTTTGAGTCGATCTAAGGCTTCCTGAGCCTCCGCGGTCCAGGTGAAGCGCTCAGATTTCCTCAAGAGTCGGTACAGAGGGAGTCCCTTCTCTCCTAAGCGTGAGATGAAGCGACTCAAGGATGCAAGGCACCCCATTACCTTCTGTACCCCCTTCAGGTCTCGAATCGGCTCCATTTGTTGGATCGCCGCGACCTTCTCGGGATTGGGCTCGATGCCTCGCTGAGAGACAGCGAAACCCAGCAACATGCCTCGAGGCACACCAAAAACGCACTTCTCGGGGTTGAGCTTAACTCCGTGCGCCCTGAGGCAGTCGAACACGATTTTAAGATCGTGCACCAGGTCGTCCGCCTTCCTGGTTTTGACAACGATGTCATTAACATATGCTTCCACGATACGACCTATATGATCCCCGAAAACGTGGAGCATACAGCGTTGATAAGTGGCCCCGGCATTTCGAAGACCGAAGGGCATCGTAACGTAGCAGTACATGCCAAAGGGGGTGATAAAGGAAGTCGCGAGCTGATCGGACTCCTTCATCTTGATCTAGTGATAGCCAGAGTAAGCATCAAAGAAGCACAAGAGTTCACATCCCGCAGTGGAGTCTACTATTTGATCTATGCGTGGTAAGGGAAAAGGGACTTTTGGACATGCTTTATTCAAGCTAGTGTAGTCTACACACATTCTCCACTTCCCATTTTTCTTTTTCACTAGTACAGGATTAGCTAACCACTCTGGATGAAAGACTTCCTTGATGAACCCAGCCTCCAGTAGCTTGCGCACCTCCTCGCCAATCGCTCGCCGCTTTACTTCGTCGAATCGGGGGAGCCGCTGCTTGACGGGCTTGGAGTGGGGGCGGGGCGGATGTTAAGGGAGTGCTCGGCGACCTCCCTCCGGATGCCCGGCATGTCCGAGGGGCTCCACGCAAAGATATCGGTGTAGGCACGGAGACAGTCGATGAGCACCACTTCCTATTTGTCGCTGAGGGCGGAGCTGACCGTCAACACCTTGCCGTCATTGCTGTCGGGGTTGAGCGGGATCGCCTTGGTGTTCTCGGCGGGCGCGAAGCTCCCGTCCTGGCGTTCATTAGCGTCGGGGGGCATGTTGGCGATTGTTTCTAAGTCCGCCACAAGGGACTCATCGAGGGCCAACGCCTCGGCCAGCTCGATGCTCTCGACATCACATTCGTAGGCGTGTTCTACCGTTGTGCCGACGGTGATGACTCCGTTAGGCCCCGACATCTTCATCTTAAGGTAGGTGTAATTTGGGATGGCCATGAACTTGGCATAACATGACCTTCCGAAAATGGTATGGTAGGCCCCCTTGAATCCTACTACCTCAAAGGTGAGTACCTCCTTGCAGAAGTTGGCTGGAGTGCCGAAGCAGACGGGCAAGTCGATCTGCCCGAGGGGTTGTACGCGTTTCCCCGGCGCGACGCCATGGAACGATGACTTGTTGGGGCACAGCTCACTGGTGCTGATTCCCATGAGCTCCAAGGTCGAACCATACATGATGTTGAGGCTGCTGCCCCCGTCCATGAGCACTTTGGAGAAGCGCGTGTTGCCGATGATGGGATCGACAACGAGGGGGTACTGTCCGGGGTTCGGGACATGGTCGAGGTGGTCCTCGCGGCTGAACGAAATGGTCTCTGAGGACCAGTCGAGGTACGACGGGGTTGCTGGCTGAACCAGCAAGACTTCCCGGCGCTCTCGACGTCGCTGTCGAGCGGTCATGTTCGTTGCGGGGGCCCCCACGATGAAGAACACATGTTCTACCTCGGGGTAGCCATCGTCGTCCTTGTCCCCGGCCTCTTTTCCTGGGCCGCCATCTTTTCGGGGGATGCGGTTGTAGTATTTCTGCAGCATCTCACACTGCTCGAGAGTGTGAGTGACTGCGGTCTTATGGTACGGGCACAGTTTTTTGAGGAGGTCATCGAAGACCCGCCCCCCTCCACGCGGGGGACCTCGAGGTCCCTTGTGGTTGGGGTCCACTGCGAGGGCTTCATCGTGGTTGTCGCCTCCTTCTCGTGGGGCACGAGCCTTCTTCCCCTTCTTCCCGTGCTTCTGTTTCTTCGAGGGGTTCTTTGGTTTGCTGCCCTCCGCGGGCGCTTCTTCGGGGCACTTGCCTTTCTTGTCGTTGAAGATGGCGTTGGCCGCCTCCTCCCCTGAAGCGTACTTGGTAGCTACTTCGAATAGCCGGTTCGCATCGGGGGAAGGGTTCCATCCTAGCTTGCACACCAAGCTGTAGCAGGTGGTGCTTTCAAGGAAGGAGTGGATGATCTGGGGATCGGTGAGATTGGGGAGCTTGGTGCAACGCTTGGAGAAGCGCCAGATGAAATCCCTTAAGGATTCACCAGGCTTTTGGTTGCACCCTCGAAGTTCCCACGTGTTTCCGGGGCGCACGTAGGTGCCCTGGAAATTCCCCACGAAGGCCTCGACCAGGTCGTTCCAGTCGTAAATCCGATTGGTGGGCAAGTGCTCGAGCCATGTTCGTGCGGAGTCCGCCAAGTGGAGGGGCAGGTTGTGGATGATCATGGCGTCGTTCGTCGCGCCGCCGAGCTGGCATGCTAGGCGGTAGTCGTTCAGCCATACCCTAGGGTCCGTTTCCCCGGAGTACTTGGTGATGGTGGTAGACTGCCGGAATCAAGGGGGAATCGGAGCGGTGCGGATGTCGCGACTGAACACAAGCGTCCCCGCCGGTTCCGGCGGTGCATCTTGATCGTCGCTGCGGCCGTCGCGTCAGGGCTGGCGGGTCCAGGCTTTCCCTCGTCGCCTCATCTAGTTGAGGATGTTGCGGGCGTCACCATCGTCTTGGGCGCCTCGGGTGTCCCGGAGGCGCGATCTCACGGGTACCCGTGTGGGAAGTGGCTCCGCTTCGGGTGTGCGTGGCTCGTCGGCGTGGCGTCGCGCGGTGTCCCGACGAGAGTTGCGATGGGACTGCGCTCGTGTCTTGCCGTTCTGCCGGGGTGAGCGTACCGATGACTCTCCTCCTCGTTCGCCCTTCGTCACCGAAGAGCGTCGAAGGCGGGAGGCTGAGCTTTCGGCTTGCTGTCGGGTAGTGTTCTCGACCAGCTTCTGCGCCTCGAGATGCAGCTTTCGTCCTTCGGGGGTAGCCGGCTTTGGCATGGCTCGGAGCAGCGCGGCCGCCATGATGAGCTTTTGGCTCGTTCTAGGTGCCATGTCATCATTTTTGTCTTCGGCAAGGATGCGCGCGCGTGCCACTCGCCCCGCACGCCGCGCGTCTGTGTTGCGACCTTCATCTTGGTCGGGCGGATTGCGTTTAGAGTGCGCCGGTGGTGAGATGTTGCCACCTCCTAAGTCGTGGGGGTGGACAGCTCGTGGCTGGCGACGCGGATGTGGCTCATCCTCCGAAGGCGAGTGTTCCTGTCCGTCCGGGGGCTGTGCGCCTACCAGATCTTCGGCGCCATCCTCATCATCTTCTTCGTCAGTGGTGTGCCCGTCGCTAACTTCGTTGTCGGCGACGAAGCACACCCGAGTGGGATTGTAGTCGTCGTCGGAGTCATCGGAGCAGGTGAGGCAGTAGTCTGCCGCACCTTGAAAGGCCATGAAAGCACCACGATCCCAAAGGCCAGAATAATCCCACTCAGGATGTTCTGACTCGGGAGCACGTTCCTCCTCTGACTCCAGATAGGAGTTGATGGGAACAACGTTGTTTCGTATTGAAACCCAACGACAGCCGGGTTGTTGGTTGTGCACACCCATGCTCGTAATCACTGATGAGGCGTAGACAGCAGCGGCGTTGCCAAGCCCGTAAGGGAAACGCGGCGTTGGAGCGGATCGCTCCACGCTCGTTGAGAGTGATGGAAAAGCTTCTATCTCTGGGATAGAGTGTTGCGGTGCACCTTCGTCCCTTGCGGGAGGGGTGTGGTTGGCATCGGCCATCCGCCTGGCGGCGCGTGCTCACCGAGTGTGTGGTCCCGGACGTCTCCTCCGTCGAGGCGGCGCCGTCGCCAGGGGCGGAGCCTCACGATGGCCATCAGATCCTCCTGGGAGGATGCGCATGATGTAGCCGTTGTCGGTTGCTTGGAAATGGAGGCTTCCAAACCTAATCTCATATCCCGCTGGGAACGGATTACTCGATCCCATTGGGAATCATCCTTGGTCGAAATCCGCCATTGGGTCGATGCGAAAGCTGCGCGACGCGACGCCTCTACCTGGCGCGCCAGCTGTCGGTGCCTGATTTGGTCTCACCGGCACTAACAAGCGATCGCGTCGCTAACTGCTCGCTCGGATGGCAGATTTGGTGGATTGAACTCGGGACGCATGGGTTTTATCCTGGTTCTGGCCACGCGGCCGTATGTCCAGCAGAGGTGCGTAGCACCGAGTTTCGTGTTGCTCGTAGTAGGGGTTACAAGCAAAGCGGGAGAGGGAGGCGAGCTCCCAGGTCCCTGAGTCGGGTGTTGAGTGAGTGTGAGTATGTGTGTTGGGCTGAAGAGCCTCTGTCTCCTGTGTTGCATGGGCTTCCTCCCCTTTTATAGACTAAGGGTGAGGAGAGCCGTACAGATGAGATCGTGGCGCTGGCATTCATAAAGTACACTGTGGCGCCATGTCGTGCACTATGCAAGCGGGAATCGCGCCTTCCAACTCTTGCTGACGGTATGGACGTCACAATCGCTGACTTGCTGCTTCGAGGGTTGTTGTTCGAGGGTGGAGACGATGTCGTGTCCCTTCCGTCATTCTTCGGGGGTCCTTCCTCGAGGCTTTGCGTCATGCTCCGGGAGAAGACCGGTCGCGGGGTTGTTGGCGCTGTAGTACGGCCTGTCACTGGTCCTGCCCGCACAGGTCTCGGTTCAGGGACACAGTGCCTGGCTCAGTCGGAGGCGACCGGTATCCCATCCGAGGCGTGGCGAAGTGGGGCGTTTGGTCGTGTCCCGCATTTATTGCCCTTGGGAATGGAGACTTCGAGGCCCATCCAGCAGCCTCGACCGCAGAGGGGTCGATCGTGACGGAGATTCTCGTTCGAGGGCAAGGGATACCCTCGAACGAGACGGAGATTCTCGTTTGAGGGCAAGGGGCGCCCTCGAACGAGACGGAGATTCGCCTCTCTGGGACGCTGTCGTAGTGGGTCCTTCTTGGGCCGCCGCGCCTTGGGCTTCCCCCTGTTGTTGATGTGGCTTTCTTGCTGGGCCGTCTTGGGCCGTTGTTTGGGGTACCCCTTAGTTTGATACCCGGCAGATGTAAACCAAAAAATATGAATAGATTGAGCAGGGTCTTCCTTCCTAGAGCTGTGGCTGGAGGAACGTCCCGGGGAACTGGGCGCCGCGGCTAGAGGAACGCCGCGGAGGAGTCCAACATCGAGAATATGCACCGAAAATATAGTAGAAGGCAGTGCGAACATTTGTCGGAGGAGGGAATTAGTACAACCTGTCACGATGGACAAAAAAAATTAGATAATGAAGATAATATCCATCATCAAGTAACTTAGATTTAGCATTGGCATTCATCCTCAATCTCCTGCGCTCCCCACCCCCGCTGCCCACTGCACCCCGGCTCCAGCGGCCAGCACCACCTCTGTCATCGTTCACTGAATATCCAACCTTGCCCAGCCGACACGCCGCACCCACCATCGCCTGCCAAACCGCCTCCACCGATGCCCCCAAACCCCTCCTCTAACTTCGGTGGACATAGAACCCCAACAACCCGAAACCCTAAGCCCATGGCGGGCCCAAACAAGAAGCATTCGTTCGATCTCACGCGTCCAGCGACGATTAGACAGCCACAAGCGTCGACTTACACAAAACACATAAACTAAGTCACCTAAGTAAATCTCTTAGAAATAGGTAAAGATCAGTCGCCAATCTTATATGCTTTATTAGAAACAGTTAAAAGATTATCTTGTGGAAGACAATCAAAGTTACTAAAACATTTAATTAGGTTTAATTAATCTTCTTTTAAGCTTTAAACACCAGGGGTGTTACAGGCACAGGCAGAGTGTGGAGCATGCTGCCGTTGTGGGAAAGCTCATAAGGGCTTTTTCAGCTTCCATGGTATTGTAGGAGATCGAGGTAGATTATGGAGTGATTTGTATGATATTTTATCCCATCCAACCCCTTCCAATACGATGTAAACCCAAAAATTTGAATAGGTTGAGGAGGGTTTTTGTTTCTAGAGCCGCGACTGCAGGAACACTATGAGGGAACTAGGAGCTGCGGCTGGAGGAACACCGCGGGGGATCCAACATCAAGAACACGCGTGGGCGGCTATAGAAGAAGCCATTGCGAACATTTGATGGAGGGGTTGGTCTGACCTGTCATGAGGGGCCGAAAAAAATAGATAATAAAAATAATATTAAGCTTTTAGAGCATCTCCAGAAATTATAAAAAATAAATAGTCGAAATTCTAATTTAGCTATTATATGAAAGGAAATAGCTAGCAAAAAGTGATAAAATCCAACAACTTCTTCAAATCTACCGTCACTAACAAACGAACACCACATATAGGGTTGTGTCAAAATTATCCTGCCACTTGTTTGACACCGATTCCTCGCCAGTGGCGAGTTTCCAGTGAGTCAGAAGAGGCCAGCATCCTTGAGGTAAGGGGAACCCATTCCTTACCTAAGCTCGGCGGATGGGTGACCGAAGGCAGCGTGAGGAGGCGCACAACGAGGTCGGGCTGCGGCGGCAGCGTGCAGACCTACGTACACCCCCAGAGGCGGCACAGGCCGCCGCACAAATTCGAGATTGCATTGTAAATTAGCACAAAATTACTGTTCAATGCACTGTATCATAACTGTGTGCCACCACTCAATTTCATCCCTAGGTCCGCCCCTGCTAGAAGCGACAAGGCGGTGATTGGTTGGCAGGGGAGGTAGGGCGAGTTGAGGAGGTGGTGCGGGCAGCGGGCCAAGGCAAGCTGCAACGGCAGGGCCCTGTTGGCAGCAAGCTCGGCTGCAAACGGCCCGTGCTGCTCTTGGCGGCGGCGGCCTATGCTGCTGCTGGAAGCGGCAGGGCCTCGTCGGCGAAGAGCTCGGCTGCAGCCTGCAGGTGGGCGGCGGCCCATGCTGCTCTTGGTGGCGGTTGTGTTGTCGACGGCAGTGGCGGCGTGGTCACGCGGGTGGGATGGCGGGAGGGCACTCGAGCTCGAGACACGGGTGCACGAGTCGTAGACACTTGGCAAAATTACTTAGCGGAGAGGGCGCGATGGCGAGCGAGATGGAGAGAGGAGGAGGATAGCGACTTTGTTGGACGAGGAATTGACGAGATTTTTTTTTTTCGATTCCAAGTGTTATACAGAAGCTTTTGGAGTTGCTTCTACAAATAGATAAAGATCAGCTCGTCATCTTATATGCTTCAGGAATAAGTAAAGGTTAGCTCACCATCTTGGAAGTCACAAGAAGAACCCGCGCGAACACGCCAGAAGATTAATTTACCGGGCGGCGCGGTCGCATTTGGATCTGGCCCGTACTCCTGCCCCGTTGCGACCACTTACGCACAAGAGGGAGAGGGGGGGAAAAAAATTAGTAACGTCGGCTTCCATGATCTGACCTACGAATTAGATAGTACCGTTGGAGTTCATCGCGCCCTAATAACATATTGCGATCGTGCTGCGGCCACGCTGCAAATAAATGGATGGATCGAGCTAAAAGATTCTTTAGCCCGCTGCAACTGCGCTGAAAACAAATATAATGGGGCTTGAAGTCATCCATGCTTCGCCGTGCACCGTTCATTCCCTCCAACTACAATATATTGTCGCCTGGTCTTGCGGCGACTCCTGAGCTCTCGGAGCTCTGGACTCTGGAGCATGGAGAGCCAGAGCGACGTCCCGCTCATCTCGGAGCTGCCGGAGAAGAGGGCAGGGCTACCCAAGCGAGTATGGGACGAGTCCAAGAAGCTGTGGGAGGTCGTCGGCCCGGCCGTGTTCGTGCGCCTGCTGCTCTACGGCATGAGCGTGATCAGCCAGGCCTTCGCCGGCCACCTCGGCGACCGCGAGCTCGCAGCCTTCTCCATCGCCAGCACCGTTATCTTCGGAATCAGCTTTGGCTTCCTGGTACGTGCCCTCTCCTTCGACTGTTCTCTGATGGTTCATTTTTGGGACAGACCTTGGTTCCTTTGCTAGTTGTCACCAAAATGGCATGGCCGTAGTCCGGTAGTCCGTAGTCGTCATCCGATCCTTCTGTTCTTCACTCCCACGATAGCATTGACTTCTCAGGGACAGGAAGCATCCAGCTCCAGTTCTTTTAGACTCGCATCAGCTTGATACTTCACATTGCATTTTAAAGCAAGTTGTTACCAGAAATGCTAATCATTAGCAGTACAAGATAATCTGCAAGAAATTTTTCTTTTCTCGCTCTTTTTATCCTCTCCGTATTGGGGTTAAGGTCCCTAACTCTACAAATGGGGCACAGGCTGCCCGTTGGTTTGGTGATCTGTTGGCTGTTGGCCTTCTAGGAACAATCAGGGCCTTATTACTCCCTCTTTCCATTTTTACCTGTCTTTAGGTCTCTAGGGAAGCGTATTTTCCTCACAAACACGCTTCTCTAGAGGCAGATAAATAAGGGCGGAGAGAATATATAGCAAGTAAAATTATGGAACACAATTCCCATTGGTCAAAAATACTATACGCCTTTTATTTTAATAAGTTTTATATGTGATATGTGCACTATTCTCTACTACAATATATTTATAAGACTAGGAAACATGCCCGTGCGTTGCTACGGGCTAAGGAAGACTCTCGCTTAGAAATTTTATAATAAATTATCTCTTATTATTGTAGAAAAAGATCGTGTCTTCGTATCTGATTCTAATATCTAATCTGAGCTTGTGTTAAAAATATCTATTTTTACTAGTTTTCAGCATTTATTGGATTTTTAGCACTTTTCAGAATTTATTGGATGTGAATTGTTATTGTGCGGCCCAGTTAAATAATAAAAGAAACTAAAAGAAAAGTTCAAAATTGTAGATGGGCTCAACAAACCTCCCGAGTTCGGCCAAATTCAGCCCGGTCCGTTTATGTGCACCGTCTTCTCCACCTGTTCTTTTGGGCCCAAAAAGGCTATGATAAAAACATATTTTTAAATTTATAAATAAGTGACTTTGATTTAGAATAAAAAAGAAATAAGAGCATTCATTCCACAAAACAAAAGGTACTAGAGGAAATTATCTATGTTTAAAATGATTTGTTAACAAAAAAATAAAATGCAAGAAAAATAAAAACATATTTTAAATTTATAAATAGGTGACTTTGATTTAGAATTAAAAAAATAAGAGCATTCATTCCACAAAACAAAAGGTACTAGAAGAAATTATCTATGTTTAAAATGATTTGTTAACAAAAAAAAATAAAATGCAAGAAAGATAATCAATCGCCTTGTCCTGGAACTATCTTACTATTACTAATTGAAACTTCTTTTGGTCTCTCTACATTAATCACTACTAGATCTATCTACTATATTTTTAATAAATCCTAGAAAATCTCACAACAATCATAAACATCATGCCATCAATCTAACAACCATAATCACAATCTAACAACCTTAATCATCATAACCATTTGATTTACTATATTTTTTAATATAATATTCACCTATGTTAGTATTGCAAATACCCACCCTGCCAATATGAAAAGAATAACTTAAAGTAATCCACAATCTTCATATAAACTACCCACAAATGCAATTATAACATAATTTAAACAACCACCTAAAATTGCATAGAAACTATCCACATAAGGCATTATTAAAAATTAAAGTAACCCCTAAATCTGAATATAAATTATAAAATTTCCCAGAGTGTACAATATGATATTCTAATTTTCTATTTTTTTCATTGTTAAATTATTTATGTATTGGTTAATAAAAAAATTATCTTAAAGTATATATGCATGATACATGTCATCATGTGTTACATGTATGGACAAAACAATGAGTAACAATTTTCATATTATACACATAGCTCAAACAAAGGATCGACTTAGATGCATATCAACACATAGTGACACAAAGTGAATGAGAAGAACTTACTAAACATGTTACAATTGAATAATGATAATGTGTATCCTAAGTGTATTGTGTTAGAATACTTAATAACAGAGAGAATGAGGTAAATAATTAAAATTATTAGAACCTTAAAACTTACATATTTCTGAGTTGTCTGGTGCTGAGCAAATTGTTAAAAAAAGCTACCGAAGGTAATAAAAGTCCAGTCTTATATCAATATATCGTCGAGAAATGACCCACCAGAAAACCACTGAGTCTTAAAAAAAAAATCTGACAACTACCACAAACGCCAGGAACGCTGAGTGCTCGCACGTTTGCCGAGGGTTTTCCCTCGGGCACTCGGCGAAATCCCCATACACCGTGAGCAATCCTAAAAACTCTCAGCAAAAGAAATACACTCGGCAAAATCCTGGTTTGCCTAGTGTCGGCAGAGGTACACTCGGCATACATAGTTTGTGCCGAGTCAAGAAGAGCCCCCCTGAAATGAACCGGATTTTCCATTCTGGAAACCCGACTCCCTGTACCCTTGTGGTAGTCTCTGGATCAGTCGCTACCACGTACAGAACTCGAAACAGTCGAATAACAGTTCCAAACCATCAATAAAACATCACAGAGTTAACGAGTCATTACATTCCCGAAACAGGGTTCAAATTATTCGCCACGTAGGGCTAAGCATGCAAAGTAAAGGAAACTAGCGCTAGGAACCTTGTCGGCAGATCACCATCTTCGCTTCTCCTCCACAGGCTGGCTTGAGCGTAGACCGTCGCCTAGTCGTACCAGTAGTCGAAGTTGGAATCGAACCCCGCCTCATCTTCAGGATACTCACTCTCTGTCCCCAAGAAATGGAACAGGCACACATCACCGACTGAATGCAGCTCTAAGTGGACTAACAGACTAATGGTATAACAAAAATTTCAAAGGCAAGGAAGTAGGCTTGGGGTTTTCCTATGCAAGCGGCAATACAAGTATATAAATATCTTCATACCACCAAACCCATATCTCTGTCCCCGGGCGAGTCCCATCAAACGACGGATTCCCGGCGGCATCTACCTCAATGCACACCTCCGTCTCTCGGCGATGCTCAGCTTCTTTTCTGGCATCTCAAGAAGGATAACCGGATCCCAAGGCAGACGGAGCACAACCTACCTCTCCCCGGCTATCCCTACGCCCTCACACTCTCACCTATGGGGGAAGAGAAGCAGATCCCAAAACAATGGACGACTGGTGTGTAAGACACTACGATATCCATGGCCGAAGCCACGGCTATACGTATAGATCAAGACACTCTGCAGAGGTTGTACACCTGTACCCAACCCGGGCTGCGATGGGATCAACCAGTCGAGACACAGCCCACAACTAGTAAACCTCCTAGTAAGAATGACACCCTCCTGGTCTCCCGGGTCTGGATGCCGATGCACGTAGACGTTGGCCCCAAGGAAATATGAAAGCATACCACCAGAGCTACCCATCGGGGGTGTAAGGCATGGGCACTCACCCCTCACACATACACAAACTGTGCTCTCCAACATTCGGGTGCCACCTTAACTAGGCTAATCGTTACCGGTCACATCTCAGGCAAGTTGGCGTGTACGGTACAGTGAATACGAAGCAGTCAACAGCATGGTTTAAGTACCGGTATGGGAGACGGTCTTCTTTTCTCACCCTCTCAAGTAACCACCTAAACTTGGCTCCAAGTCAAAGTACCACTAGGGGGTCCAACCCCTCCCCCCTAGGGTACCCCTAGGGGGCCATCTCCCCTAGAGTCTACAAGGTGACCCAGAAGTCACCCAACCCCCGATATAAGATTGGGTTGTTATTACCCGCACCGGCAAGACATAGTAAGGTCAAAATCACCATACACCTTTCCAGTTTTATCCCCACACACACGCCAAGAGTATCTACCACATATCCTGAACACAAGCAAGCAAAGCATCTCATCATCATATATCAAGGTACGATATGATAAGCAGTAGGTAACAAGGCATACGATAAGTAAACAGGCTATACAAGGTTCACAGCTCAAGCAACACATGCAAGCATAGAGTATCTAGTAAGCAATGCCTATAGGTAATCAAAGAAGCAGTCGGGCGTGAACCTGAGCGAGTGGGGTAGTCGTCCTGTTCGGTGAAGAGGTCCTCCTCGGTCAGTGCTTCTTCAGCGGCGGCTCCTGTTCGGAGAGCATTATAAGACTAGGGGCCTATTTGCAAATAAGAGCCAAATCAAACACCAAGGAAGACCCAAATAACTTCAATTGCATTTTTAAAGCGTTACTCATGACTTTAGAAAATTATAGAAATTGATTTCACATTTTTTTGAGTTAAATCAAATTAGTTATGAACTTTCTAAGTTTAAATCATTTTCTGAAAATATTAAACATATTTTGGAAAAAGAGAAATCCAGAAAATACCACAGCGCCACACGTGGCCTGCTGATGTCACCATGACAGCATGCTGACGTCAGCACAGGGACCACCGGGTGATGACGTCAGCAGTGGGCCCTGCTGACGTCATCGTTGACTGGTCAACGGTCAGTGGGCCCCACACGTCAGTGCGTGGGCCCCAGAAGTCAGTGGGGGTCGGTCACCGACAGGTGGGCCCCCGAGGTCAGTGCGGCTTGGCAGGCTCGGCTCGGCTCGCGGGCCGTATTCCGTCGTGGGCTGAGTGCGGCCCACAGTGGCTCGGCCCAGCTCACGGCTCGGCCCGGGGATCCGCTGCGGCTGCGCAGCGATCCCGTGCGGCCAGCGCCGGGTGGCCAGGTGTGTGCGCGAGCAGGGCGGCGACCGTGTGCGCTGCCCGTCAGGCGTTCGTGGAAATGCCGCAAGGGCATGGCCGAACGCCGGTGAGCGCGCGTGTGGCGCGTTCCCGTGCGTGTGCGGTTCCGTGTTCGTGTGTGCGTGTGCGCGTTCGCGGGCGCAAGCCAACGCGACACACACGAGTGCGTGCGCGAGCGCGGCGAGGCAACGCGACGCGGCACGGCGGCCGAAACGGCTCGCCGCGACGGCGAGCCCGCGGGGCAGCGGCAATCCGCGCCCGCGGTCGCATCCACGACCAAAAGGCGACGCCTTGGGGGTTCCTGCAAGCGGCTCGATGGCCGAACAAAGAAGGTAGGGGGTTTCCTAGCGGCGGCGCTACGGTTTGGCTCTCGGCGACCCGACAGAGCAGAGCAGGGGCACGGCGAGGAAAAACGCTCACCTTGGGCTTGAAAAAGGCAAGCTCGGCGACGCGGGACGTGTGGTGGTACGGTGGAGAGGGTAGCAGGCTGGCTCGGTGTCATCTTCCTCCTCGTCGGTGGCGCGGTCGTCGTTGAGGAAGCGGCTCGGGGTAGCGCGGCGTCGATCCTTCTCCACGGGCTTCGCCTTGGCTCCGGGCGGCGGCAAGCCACCTCCTTGCCGGGGCCTTCCTCCTCTTCCTCCCCTCTCCTCCTCCTTCCTCCCTCTTCTCCTTTACTGGTGGCGGCGGCGGAAGGGGAAATCCCCAAATTGGGTGGCTAGGGTTCGAGGGAGTGGAGCACGGGTATTTGTAGGCGAGGGCTAGGGCTTTTGGGCATCCGTGCGGTGGTAGTTAGGGCTTGTGACGTGATGGACGGCGGCGGTGAACAGCAGAGCCGGCGTGGACACGCGGCGTGCATCCAAGGGCTTAGAGGCTAGGGTTTCAAGGGGATTGGCGGTCGCGAGGCAGCGTGGGGCGTGCGGCGCGCGTGAGCGGCTTCCAGAAGGATCCCGCGGCGCGGCTGGCAGTGCGTGGGAACGGTCGGCGATGGGGTCATGCGATTTGCGTGACCCTGTCGGGAGGTAGGGGGTAAAGCTGACAAGTGGGGTCGGCTTGTCAGCGGGCGAGAGAGAGAGCGCGGCGCGATAAAAAGGCGCCGACAGGTGGGTCCCACCTGTCAGCGAGAACGGGCGTGCGGGCACGGATGGGCCTGCAGCCTGCTGGGCTGCGGTGCGCGAGGGAGAAAGAGATAGGAAGAGAAGAGAGAGAGTGTTGGGCTGAGCTGGTACTAGGGGTAGGCCGGGTTCCGAGGTTAGATTTGGTTAGGGCCCAAGTTACTTTTAGGTTTGAATTTGAATTCTAATTTAAATTCAAACCCCACTCAAAGATCTAAATAAAATCCAAGGAAATTCCAAATGCCACTCTAGCATTTAAATAGATCTTAGGCAATTAAATTATCTTTTCTAAGATTATGTAGGGAGAGAAATGAAGACATCCTTGAGTGCAAGCCAAGTTTTTCAATAACAACAAAATTTTTTTAAAAAAATTTCCTTTTTTGAAAATAGTGGACTGTTACACCCTCTCGGCAGAAGCTGACACATCACCTTCCCGTCTACTTATCCACCCCCGTTAAATTTTTGTCGAGTGCCGGCCCGTTTGACACTCGGCAAAAATTTGCCACGTCAACGCGGTCGGCACGGCCGCACGATTTTTGCCATGAGGAAAACAAGGCACTCGGCAAAATTCTTGTTTGTTGAGTGTTAAACTGTAAAACACTGCAAACTTTACTTTGCCATCAGGATTTTGCCGAGTGCGCTTTGCCGAGTGTATTTGGGGTGTTACCGAGTGCCCGAGGCACACGGCAAACGTAACAGCGCCAGTAGTGTTCCTAACAAATCATAAGATAAAATATCTAAATACCCAAAAAAAGATCAAATATCTAAATACATATATAATTTGCATTATTCTTCTCCAAAGCTCCATCGCATTTAAAAAACGGATGTGTGCCTTTGTGTTTGCAATCTCGCAGCTTGGCATGGCAAGCGCACTTGAGACGTTGTGCGGGCAAGCCTACGGTGCAAAGCAGCATCACATGCTCGGCGTCTACATGCAGCGTTCGTGGCTCATCCTCATGGGCTTCACCGTGCTTCTTGCTCCGATATACATCTTCACCGAGCAGCTGCTAATCGTTTTGGGCATGTCCGCCGAGCTATCACGCGAGGCGGGCTTGGTCAGCATGTACATGCTCCCAATGCACTTCATCTGCGCCATCCTCCTGCCGCTCAACAAGTTCCTGCAGTGCCAGCTCAAGAACTGGGTCACAGCGGTGACCACGGTGGCGGCGTTCCCGGTGCATGTCGCGGCGACCTGGCTGCTGGTTCAGTACTTCCAGCTCGGGGTTGTGGGTGCCGCGATTGCGAACAACTCTTCCTGGTTTGTCATCACGGGCCTGCAGCTCGCGTACGCTCTTGGCGGTGGGTGTCCGGAGACGTGGAAGGGGTTCTCCGCGTTGGCGCTCGTGGACTTGAAGGATTTTGTCAAGTTGTCAGTGGCATCGGGTGTCATGGTGTGGTATGTACGTCAATTTGAACTCAGCTCGGTCTGTTCAGTGTGCATATATATCTTGTATCGTGGATGCAGTTTAGTTTTACTATAACGGTTACATGACATTTTTATGGCATTGCTTTCTTGTGCAGCTTGGAGACTTGGTACTACCGGATATTGATTTTCCTCGCAGGGTACATGAAGCACGCAGAATTAGCTGTGGATGCACTGTCTATCTGGTAGACCCATCACCTCTCTCAAAATTGTTTTATTTCCAAGAAACCTCTCGTGGTGATTAAAATCTCACAAAGTTATCTTCTCGTTGGACAGCATGAGTTTGGCTGGATGGGAGCTGATGATTCACATGGGATTCTTAGCTGGCACTGGGTAATTAAACAACTGTGTGGCTTAATTGACTCTACTCTTAAACAACATTCAGAAGTAATTAAACTGACTGAGTACCCTCATATTCTTTACAAGGGTGAGGGTAGCCAATGAGCTAGGTGCATCGAATGGAAGAGGCGCAAGATTTGCGACAATCGTGTCAACAACTACATCATTTATAATCGGCCTCTTCTTTAGTTCACTTGCACTGATTTTCCATGACAAACTCGCGATAATGTTCACCTCAAGCGAGGCTGTGATCAATGCAGTGGACAACCTTTCCGTCCTGCTCGCCCTCACCATCCTCCTCAACGGAATCCAACCTGTGCTCTCCGGTATGTTCCCCTAAAACCTGAGAAATGATGTTGTGCTGCAATGCAAGATGAGGAAGAAAAAAAATCATTAATTTTTCGCCCTGTCAATTTCCAGAAGACAACAGTTACGATTCTCGTCTGCCAAATTTGCAGGAGTTGCTGTTGGTTCAGGGTGGCAAGCACTGGTTGCTTATGTGAACATTGGGAGTTACTACTTGATCGGTGTCCCTTTTGGTGTTATACTAGCTTGGGGTTTCCACTATGGGGTCACTGTATGAATCTTAGAAAAAAAAAAATCATGGATTCATAACATGCTATTATATGCTTTCTATACTTATTCAGGCCGTTAATTCTGCAGGGAATATGGGTTGGGATGATCGGTGGCACGACGGTGCAAACTCTCATTCTTGCATATATCACGCTACGATGCGACTGGAATGAAGAGGTCTGTTTTTCTTCTGTAACATCGATCTGTCTTCATAAAACATATGGTTTTCAGAATCCCGAGATGATTTTCTGCTTGCTTTCTCCTCGCTTTCCTAAGATAAGAGGTTCGATGTTGCAGGCACTGAAAGCTAGTAGCCGGGTGCAGAGATGGAACAGCTCCAAATGAACCTCGGCCTCTGAATATCAGTGAAACACCATTTGTAGCCGGATGCACTGAAAGCTAGTAGCCGGATGCAGAGATGAATACCATTCAGACCATTCCAGAGTTAATGTATTATTTCCCTGATTTGTAGATTATAAATCCTAGCGCCTAGATTATCATCAACAGCTGTACCAAATCATTTGTTAGTTCTACTGAGCACATGCTGTGCCTTTTAGTTTATGCTTTTTAGTTTATATACATTCTGGTACAGCTGTTGACGATTACATTGTTGTTAAGCTTTTGGCTCTGAATTCTGGTACATCTGTTGATTGAAATGATTGTGTCCGAATTTGGGAATGTTATATCTTTTCCTTGGAAAAGATGGATACGTTATATGATATATGTCTGGGACGTGTGAAGTATCAGTCTTTACCAGAGCAAATGTCACCCACTCACCCCTATAAGAACATTAGATTTCGTTTGTTCATTGGTCCATCTGCGTTGTCGTTAACTGGCGGCATTTCCATGCAGAACGTTGAATCCCTCATATAATTTCCGAGCCCAGCCTTTTTTTCAGAACATTTCGGAGCCCAGCCAGTATGTGAGCCGTGCTCGTTGGGCCTCTCTGGGAACCTGGAAGCAAATGGGCCTGATTGCGCCCAGGCCAGTCGCAGTCGAAGGTCGCTCGGCCCAATTACAACCTACCTTGTCCTGGGCTCCTAGCGAACCATTTTGACACGTCTCGGTTCTCGTCAATCGTCACACTCCGTGTGGCTGGGTGCCTGGGTGACCGTGAGCACTGAGCTCATACTCCGTTGTCACAAAAAAAAAAAAAAGAACCTTGTGGTTGGTAGATTGCTGTTTGCTTAAGGCTTGATCCTGTCCCCCTTTCAGAGTCAATGGTTGCCAGTACGTATATAGCACCCAACCACTGCGGTTAAACGAGAAACTCGATCCATTATAAGCTGGTGTTCCGTCAAGGAAAATATTTAGAATGTTCGCAAGTTGTGTCTCAGTGGTTAGTAGTACGTAAGAGCAAAATACAGAAGTATCATGCCACGACGTGCATCAATGAGTACAAAAGTATCTAAATTGCGTCAGATCTGCCAAAACGCGCGACTTGCAAATGTTTAACTTAAAATAGGCATCGAGGCCGCGTGGGCGTGGCTTAAAAAAAAATAATGGACATGTAGAGCATGCACCGACTATAATTGAACAACGATTCAACGAAGACTACTACTCCCTCCGTCCCAAATTGTAAGTCATTCCAAGATTCTTGGAGAGTCAAACTCTTTTTAGGTTTGACTAAAGTTATAGAGTAGATCACAAAAATTTATGGAACTAAATAGATATAATCTAAAAATATACTTAATGAAGAACCTAATGGTACTTATTTGGTATCATAAATCTTAGTACTTTGTTATATAAATTTGGTCAAACATGAGATAGTTTGACTCTCCAAGAATCTTGGAATGACTTACAATTTGGAACGGAGGGAGTAGTCGATAAACTAAGATGCCAAGACAATAATGCACGCATGCCCCTCACAAAATTGAAGATTTGAAGCGAAGAAGCTCCTGAATCATATACTGATGGCCGATGTGGACACTCGACCCCACGCGGCGCAACAAAGTCAAAGTTTCATAGATGTGCAGATACCACCAGGTACTATATTAAGATCATATCTTAGATAAGGCAGGCAGGTGGACATCAGAATGTTAACTATGGTTTGAACGCGAGTCTAGTGGAAGATATCGACACCAAGTGTCATTTTCTATTACTGCTGCGTGAGCTGAGATATGACAGGGTGTTTAAGCGAAGCAATACTATACGCCTCAGCCTCTAATTAATGGTTCTGTCTTGCAGAGCGTTCACCTTGACAAATCACAGTCGTGCGATCATCTCGTATTAACATGCACTTCAATTCGATCATGTTTTCATGATATTTTACACCAATGCCTTTTCCAATCGTGAACTGAGCTCTAGCTCAGCTGGTAAGGTTTCTTGTGGTGGAATCAGCCCACCAGTGTTTGAGTCATCAACTCTGCACTGGTGCTCGCATTTTTTTGGATTTATTCCAGGATTTAACCGGTGTTATTCTTTCAGTGGTAGGCGACGTGCCCCTCGATAGCGAGGCGCCTGTGGTGACTTCGTCAATTTGGAGGATTTGCCGGCCCAGTCTTTCGGAGGTGCTCATAGAGGTAGGGTTGCGTGCGTGTTTGTGAGCGTCTGCATCTGGGTAGGGTTGCGTGCGTATGTTTGTAGAGGCAAGTGTGCGTGCGTGTTTGTGAGCGTCTGCGTTTGTACTGTGTAATTCGAAAAAAAAATGCCTTTTCCAATCAAACGAACAAACACCGCATGCAGCCCAACACATACACAAGACTTGCCAAAAACTTGAGATTCAGAAATTCAGAGAGTTCTACTACAGCTACAAGATACTAATTTAATTACACAAAGTAAAGGAAAAATGTGCAAACCTACACATTGGGCTATCGCCATGCAGAGACTACGCCACCCCACCGTGTGGACCCGAACCGGACGACGTCACCGCCGGCGGCGGTGGCGCGGCCCGACACGAGGACGCGCGCGGAGGTGCTGCCACCTGCGTCTCTCCGCACCATCCTCCTCTCCTCCACCGTCCTCCGCAGCACCACCCCCTCCGCCCGCTCGCGAAGCCGCCGCGCCTCGCCCACGACGCGCTCGTCCAGCCCCGCCCACTTCCACTCCGGCGCCGCCGGAGCCGCCGATCCCTCCTCCACCCGCCGGAGCACGCACACCAGCTCCACCGCGTCGGCCAGGGACAGCGTCTCGAGCCGCTCCGCCATCTCCCGGACCCGCGCGGCGATGTTGCGCTCCGCCGCGACGCGGTCCTCCTCGGCGAGCCTGACGGCCTCCCAGATGAGCGCGTTGGGCTGCGGGCCCGAGGAAGGGGGCGGCGGGGCCTGGCGGATGGCGTCGGCGACGGCCACGAAGGCGGCGAGCTCGGCGACGAGATGCGGGTTGGGGAGCGCGATGAGGTACTCGGCGTCGGGGGAGGAGGGGGCGTCGGGGAGGAGGAGGACGAGCTCGAGGAGGCGCGCGGAGAACCGGACCCACGACGCGGCGGCGAAGGAGGAGCGGCCGTTCGGGAACGCCGCGAGCGCCAGCGGGTTGCGCCCGGACGCCGGGTGCCGGAGGAGCGCGGCGAGGACCTGGTCGCGGAGGATGAAGGCGCCCCGGGCGAGGAGGACCCGGAGCGCGACGAGGCACTTGAGCGCCACGGCGGCGTCCCCCTGCCCCGACGCGGCGGCGCGGAGGCGGTCGACGAAGGCCCCGGCGAGCGCCGCGGCGGAGAGGCGCGAGCCCCGGCCGAAGGCGAGGAGCGCGTCCATGTGGTGCGCGGACGGAGGGGCCGTGGGAGGGTGGTGCGCCGTCGCGCGGGCCACCGCGTGGTGCGCGTCGGCCGCGGAGCACGGGGAGGGTGGAGCTGCTGGGGAGAGCAAGGTGGACGCGAGACGACGGAGCTTGAGGCCACCCATGGTGGGCGCCGATGGTCGAGGAGAACGGCGGGGAGGGGTGTGAACACTGAACAGCGAAAGAGTTTGGGATTTGGGAATGGGAAGGAAGGTTTGCTTGGCTTCCTCGTGTGGGCAGTGGGCGGGCTAAGACGCAAGCGCGAGGGGTGGTCTAGACCGTCGGATTGGTTTGACTTGGTCACTTGGGTGCTTGAGATCGTGGCAGATGATAGTGCAAGCAAGGGTTCACTCTTGTGAGATCAGACCAAGAAAAGTCAGCCTGTTCCCCTCCATAAGATTCTTCGTCCTTTCGTAGGATCCAGGAGGGGGTCAACTCTAACAATACAAAGGCTACAGTTGCATTCATGCCGACCTATGTGTCTTTGTTTGTTTGGGTTTGTCTTTAATTATAAGTTTATACTCCATATGGAATAGGTTAGTCAGGGGCTTGCGGTGCCATTCACCTCTTGGAGATGTTCTCGGGCTTTCGGCATGCACCCAGCCACCTATGGTGGAGCAGATGCAGATCGGTGGCAAAAGTAGGCGGTAGGAAAGGTTGCCCAGTCCAGTGCCGACGTGACAAGTAGCTCCTCCTCCGTGAGCAGTGACATTAGTCACCGATCCACGTGCTTTGAATCGCGCTGTCTTTCGTCTTCTACGCACTACTCTCGGATTCTTGCACGTGCTACGCTAAAATAGTCCATTCACCTCTTAAAGAGGTAATATCTCGAATAAATCTCAGCCATCAATTTATAAAATAAATAAAATATTTTAATAATTATTATATAGAGAGAAGAAAACAAATCCTACAATATCTACAACCTTCCTTAACCGGTCTTCCTAATTTCCTCCACTTTCCTTCTCATGCCATTGTTGTATCCTTCCTTAGGCACAATTGCATGCATGGATGCACTGCAGCAACATGCGTTCCATGGTCGCATGGAGGCACACAAGGCACTTCCATGTTGTTCAAATCATGTCTATAATTATTTAGACAATACATAACTTTAGATGTTTGCAAGAGTTAATTTGATTTCATGTCTAAGTCATTCTTTTTCACTTTCACCTTTCTCCAGTCATCTACACCCAAAAGTTCCTCTGTCAGATGAACATGATATAAGAGAAAAAATGTTTGTCACGTTTTTTTCTTCTTCCAAAAGTTCCTTTGTCACGTGAATATGATATAAGAAGCGAAAAATGTGTTCAGTCTAAATCTATGGTACAAAAGAAAAAAAAAGTAAAGTTAAATCTAACTCAATCAAATTAGATCTAATAAGAAGATATTTTCTCAGATTAAAAAATATAAATACCTATTACCTAGGAGGAGATAATATGTTCTTAAAATTTCCTTTTATAGACATTTGGGAGTACCTTAGCAAAAGCCTTCTTTAACATCCTCGCGTTTTTCATTAGTAAACTTCGCGCGGTAATTTATCACGAAGGATCGTTTCAACAGTGAAAACACGCCTTAAGCTAGCCAGCGCACAACTTCGCGACATTGCAACATGTACACATCAGCACTTGCATTGACCTATTACTCGACTTATGTGGCACCTGCTCTACTCCAAAACAAATTCACAACGTGAGGTTAGTTTTGCGGCAAAGCTAAAATCTACTCGAGTGTTGCCTATACGTGGGCACACTCGATTTTTCCTTCTTCCTCCTCGTCTCCTTCTTTCCCCCGTCCATGCTTCTTCTTCCTCGAGTTTTCTTCCTTCCATCGACGGCGAGATTCGGAGCTGAGGCTTAGGCTTCGGGGGTTGGGGTCCGGCTGGGGCTTAGGGTTCGGGGTTGGGGTTGGAGTCCGGCGACATTCTCTATGGCCGGACCTAGAGGAAAGGTCGGGGGCAACAGGCCGGCCCGGCGGAGGAGGCGGACGCGGGGGCGGTGAGGCCAGCGGCGATGGCGCCGCTGGCCCGGGCGGTGGTAGAGGCAGGTTGGGGCGGGGGCGAGCACAGCAATGGTGGACGGTGGTTGGGGGGCGGCTGCCGCAGGCGGGCTAGGGTGTCGTCGGAGCTCCGCGGCGCCCTAGCCCGCCGCGGCGGGGCGGGGGCGCGCAGGGCAGGGGAGGAGGCGCTAGAGGTTGAAGAAGGGCTGGAGGTTGAAGAAAGGGCTGGAGGTTGAAGATGCTCCATTCACCGTTGGATGCAGATCTAATGGCAAAAAAAAATCAAGTGTGGGTACAGGGGAAAACACTCGAGTGTACTGTAGGCTAGTTTTGTTGCTGTGCATTCGCGCGAGATGACGCATCGTGGGAGACTGGGAGTTGGGTTTGGGTGGGTATCCATGTCACATGTCAGCCACTTAATGTGCTTATTATATTTGCTCTCTGACGGAGAACCTTCGTCAGGGGACGGATGAGTAGCCTGGAAGCCTCCCCGGAATATCTCAGGAACGGACACAATTTGACCGGGTCTTAAAAGAGAGCTGATTTAACGAAGCAATCATATTCTTAATTTGCGCTAGCGTAGATTAATCAATGTGCACGTACTCGTTTCCGAAGAAAAAAATATGTACTTACAGGAGTTGTGGAGAAAAGAATAGCTACCCTTTCTACTCGTTGACAGCTAACGCCACCACGCCACTGGTATTCACTATTTTTTTATTTTTTTGTTTTATTGAAAATGGTGGTTCTCCTAAAAAAAATTTAGCGCTACAGTAAAGTTTTACTAAAGTAAATTTTCTCCAATCTCTGCAAACTAAACAATTTATTCGACCTTTTCTCAGAACAAGTTCAGTGTCACTGATGCCATCAATAATAAAGGAGCTCTTTTTTTAATAGACAAATGATGTTCTGTTAGCAGCTAGGAGACGTCCACTCAACCAATTCATAGGCCATGGAAATAAAGCAGCTCATGGGGAAATTGTTCAAGCATGTAGATTCATGCAAATGGTGAAATAAGCTCATTCTTAATGTTAGCTCTAATGATCTCGAGGCGGAATGGCCATTATATATTTTACCAACTTTTAACCCTCGTGGATGAGTGTGAATGTACTTATATTGGATTTAGAGAGGATTATGGTGCCTCCCGTATTTATGTTTTTTGAATGATCAGACTAGTTCATGATGTTCCAAAAGTAACATGTAGATATGTGTGTTTCATTGAAAAGAAGACCTCAGCTGCCTTGTCGTTATCTGCACCCACCAATTGAGTCCGGTGTGTTTTGCACATCATCGTGTAGCTTATGCTAGCGGACAAGTAACAACTTTGCGACCTGTAGATAGGCTGTAGAGATGATTAGTGACACGATCCCATTTCTTTCGACATGCGTGATGAGTTGCATGATGATATTTGGCTAATACAGGTTTGCTTAAATTCATGAGTTGTCAGCTGCATTCGCACGTGCTGATCGACTCGAGTGGAGTAGTTGAGCATCGATGTCAGCACGTTAATGTGCTATGCTACCCTCTGAGTCTCTCACGGAGAAACTTCGGAGGAGGAGGCACGGCAGCTTGCCAATCACACTAAATATGTAAAAGAAAAAAAGATTATAGCAAGAGTGTTCACTGGGTCTTCACAAAAAGAACCTCAGGGCCGTGGCTGTCACTCGGTATGCGACAGGAGCAGGCGTCACGATCCTTGCATTGGACTAATGATTATCGCGCAGGCTAATCAGAATTCAGAAAGTAAACTGGCATTTATTTACCCTTGTTATTTTCTGCAGAAACTTCCCCGTCCGGATTTAGGAACGGCAAACAGCAAATATTTTCTTTTTACCTTTCCTATTTATCTCTCTCACATAACACGTATTCTAAAAAAAGTATTTTTCCCACTTCATCTGAACACAGCCTAGAGTGGGATAAGGCATGTGGGTCCCACCACCTGACATGTGGGCCCTACTACCACATCATCCAAAACCACCCTCGAAACCGGTGAGGAATCAAAAGTGGACGGATTAGATATATAAGATATGTCGAGTACCCGATTTTATACATGAGAGATGAAACCCAGGCTCAGACAATAGTTGACAATAGTTGAGGACGACCAAAGGACTTTTTTCTTTTGAGAAATAGAAAATTGCGCCCCCACCGGATCGGACCGTAATGGGCTCAGTGTACAGGGCCGCAAATTGAGCCTCGTTTGGGCTGATTGTTCGTAGGCCGAACTTGGCACAAAACGATTTTCAGGGTACTTAGCATTATCTCAATAAAAAAAAAACTACTAAGGAGCACGACAACTTGCATACCAACAAGAGACAAAGCAGAGGGGCGGATCTAGGATGGGCCTATGGCCCGGCTGAATCTGTCGGCCTCTACGAACGAGAATGTATGCAGCAACGCCATTGAGCAGCTCACACTGTCTAAGGGAGTTTGACGACAATAGATGCTTGCTGCCAACGCTGACTTCTGCGCCTTTTTCTTTTATTAAACTGGCATTGTATATGTCATGAAGACATGAACTCAGCACACAAATACACAAAGGGCTTGTTTAGATTCTAGATATTCACTATTTTTCTCATCACATCTATCACATTCTTTCTCGTCCTTTCCTACTATTCAATGCTAGAGTGTATATGCTACAGGAAATTTCACCTATCTTCACCAATTAAACATCAGCAAAAGGGAACAGCTGGCTGGACCCTGGTGCCCGGGCCATAGATCCGCCCCTGAAAGCAGAGATGTGTTGATAATAGATAATAGGCAATGGACCTACTTGGTTGACGGCCATATCCTGCAGAGCACAGGTGTGGCGGCACCTAAACTGCAACGACAAAAATCGACCGCCACAGCTACCTGGCATGCCAATCGATGGTGTGGAACCTAACACATCCAATACCCGCTTATTGGAGCTCCTTTTGCATACATATCTTAAATCCCATTTTTGGTAGGACTTTGGCTGCATAGAATGGCCACATCCTTTGCCGGCGCTTTGCCGGTGGAGACGCCGACGACAGTCTCGGACATCGTTCTCCCCATTGGGGGCGTCATTGTGGAGCTGCCATGCTTGTTGTCGCAAGTGCCGCTTGGTGTCTCAGGGTGAAAACCTAGTCCAACTATGGACGAGCAACAGTGACGCCTTTGGCGTCGCACCCTCGTTGGAGGTGTTGCTTCTTGAGACTTGGCTACACATACGACTTGGTGTTGCCGGTGGTGAGGGAAGGTAGCCTTGGGTTGTGGCTCGAGGGTGGGTGACAGGTGGTGGATACCCATGCGTGGAAGGCAGTGCCTGTGTTGGCGGTGAGGTGCAGAGGGCCCATGCTCGCTGGATGTCTTGAGCTGGTGCGCAATGTGTGGCGGTGTTCTCAGTGACGGCTGCACGGAGGCGATGCTCTCAGAGCGATTTCAGATATCTGAGTCCTTGGCAGAGGAGTGTGAGGCGGTGGGTGAGGCGAGGCCCCCACGCAGAGTGGCCAGGATCAGTGTTTTTCTTTGGTGCTTCGATGGGAGTCCTTTGCTAAAGCAACGCTGGAGCTGGAACATCGACGATCGTGTGTGCGGCTTAAGGGTGATAGTCCCATGATGGAGGAGGTCTGGTAGCTGCTCGGGCTTGCAGCGGGTTGCGGCTTTTGTCGTGGCACATCGTTGGTGATGACGGCGCATGTTTTGACGGTTTGCTTTTAGCTCCTCTCCCAGGTGGTGTAGCGTTATGTGTGTGAGTTTTGTTTGTGGTGTTGGTGTTCGCTTCGGCGCGTTACGTATGAATGCTTCTCCTTCTTATATGATATGACAGAGCATTACTCCTGCTATCATTTAAAAAAAAAAGAATGGCCACATCTGTGTTCTTTGTGGATCTGAACCATTATAGAAAAAAAATGTTTGATAAATAGCTTCAAAAACACTTCAATACAAGGGGAAAAAAGTCCACCGAGCCATTTTTTATCCTACTCCCTCGTAAAAGTTGTTTTAGTGCTTCATGTGTGTGTTTTTAAGATATTTTATTTTTAGTAGGGCTTCGGCATAAACCGTTGGAGAAGGCTGTGAAAAAACCATACGAAACGGGACATAATTCAGGTTTTTAAAAGAAAAATAGGATGCAAATGAACTGCGGTAACCACTTGCAACTGACAGCCGAGGTTTCTGTTCTCGCCTCCTCATGCAAAACGTCAGAATAACCTGCTGCACAGACCAACGACCACAGCATAAGTCTAAATGACATGTCGTACCAGCATTAATCGTGCCTGATGATGCACGTCCTGACGCATCGATGCATTGGTTTCTAGTAGAGTGCAGGGTGCAGCATTTCTTCTCAAACCGGCCGTTTCTGTTGAGGCCTTGGTGCTGATGACATTAGGCAGCCGTGCACCGATCGAACGATGTTGGAAGGAACTTTTCCAGAGAAACATGCGTGGTTGGTTTGAGACCATGTACACATGCTTGGTGATAAACATTTGGCGCCTCTTTGTCTCTCCCACATGATTTCTATGATCTTTTATCATGTGGATGAATAAAGGTACCAATCATCTTCTTTATTTTTTTTTTAAGAAAAGGTACCAATCCAGCATGATGTCCTATTCGTATACTTGAATGAATTTTACAGGAAAAACACTCAAATTTGGAAGAAGACGACTTCGTTTCTACAGGATCAGGAAAGTTTCCTGTTCAGCTAAGCTACCGGTTTATGTACAAGTTTTTGTGTAGAGAAAAGAAAAATGAATAATACAACACGCGTCCAGAAGGAGGGAGGAGTGATCAAGCTCTTCCGGTCTTCCCGTCCAAAATTCTAACTCCCAAAAAAATAATTTTTTCTACCTCCACGGCGACGGAAGCACCGAGAGTTTCCTAGCAGCCACCGGTTTGACCACACGACAGAAGAAACAGCCGCGTCAAACACGTTGTTCAGGCGCGCACGCTTGGTCGTCGAATTCCACTGACTTCGCGCCCGCGCCGGCGGCCGCCCTTCCGCCCTTGCTCGACCCGTCGTTCTCGGCGCCCCTCCGCGTCGACCCCCACCCTGGCAGCCTCGCCGAGAACGTCCGAGCCAGGAACGAAGGCCACCGCCCTGACTGGCCCAGCCGGATGCTTCTCCCGCCGCGGCTGCTGCCTTCGCCGGCGCCGCCGGTCCTGACGCTGACGCCACGGCGCGTGCTGCGGCTGGCCCGGAACGCGACGAGGCTCGTGGTCCGCTGCAGCTTCCCCGCCGCGGCGAGGTCCCGGAGCACGTGCTCCGGCAGCCTCAGCGTGAACCGCTCGGCGGCGCCGCCGGACGCCGCCGCGATTAGCGAGTGCCCCGTCGAGTGCGACCGCGGGAAAGCGGCGGGCGCGCGGCCGGACTTGGACCGCAGCGCGCGCTTCACGCTGCCGATGCGCATCAGCTCGTCGGCCTCTTCTCTGATGTTCCTCTGCTCCTCTGTCTCCTCCACGTCGATGACCACCGCCGCCGCGGCCGGTGGCGCGGCCGTGGGGGACGCAGGCAATTCCGGCGCGGGAGCTGCCGGAATTGGCTCGGGCTCGTCGCCGGCGGCGGCCGGGGCGTTGGGGTCCGGGACGAGGTTGGCGCGGCAGACGGGGCAGGTGACGTGGGATGCGAGCCAGGTGTCGATGCAGTCCGGGTGGAAGACATGGGAGCACTTGGGGAGCAGCCGGAGCGTCTCGTCGTCGTCGAACTCGCTGAGGCACACGGCGCACTCGAGCGCGCCCTTGCCGGCCTTGTGGGCCTTCACGTCGGCGTACGCCATGGTGGGGAAGGTCTCCAGCACCGCCGCGTCGAGCCCGCGCTGGCGCCGCGACCGCGCCGCCGCCGAGGCGGCGGCGCCGTTCGGGTAGCTCGCGGCGTAGCTGCTCGAGCCGTCGCCGTAGCAGTGGCGGACGTAGATGGAGAAGAAGCCGAGGAAGAAGAAGGCCGCGATGAGCACCACGATGACGATCGCCATGGACGGGCTGAAGTTGGTGGCGAACGGCATCTGTCCATTCTGCGTCCCCTGACTCTGCGCCGCCGTGAAGCCGGCGGTAGAGAGCAGGAGGAGGAGGAAGAGGGGAAGGAGGCGGCCATTGCTACTGAAGAATATCATCTCCATTGATACTAGTGTTTGAGTAGCAACCATGGAAGCGAATCGGAGGGGGATGGATAGGGAGGAGATGGCAAGTGGCAACTAGGGGAGATCGAGAGTGTTTATATGTGAGATGAAGGGAGAGCGGGAGGGCTGCAATTCGCGGACGGGCGGCGACGTATGACAGATTGACTCTTGTGAGAAAGCGGAGCAAAATGATCTAGATGCGGTTAGAATTGATTCCAGGAGAAAAGGAAGTCGCTGTCAGGACTCCAGCTCGGTGAGCACAGGAGGAATGCTTCTCAGTGTGTCGCCTCAAAATAATAGGGCAATCGTTCCGTAAAAAGAAAAATAAGCTCAGCTTCGAGCAAAGTGTAAAGTGCCTTGATAACCTTTATGTCTAATTATGGGCTTATGGCTCCCTTTTATGTTATTTATCTTGGAATTCTTAAATAATCACTAGTAATGCAAATACCATGTGCGTCGCCATGATAGTTAACCCAATCCATAACCATGTTAACTTTTTTTTGCGGCATGCACATTACCTTCTGTTGCAATTCGTGCTCTCATCACAAGTGTGAAGCCATCTATATTTGTCTAAATCAAATATTTTATCTTCAATTTCTGGAATTTTATATGCTTATTGACAAATAGTACAAGATTAGTATTGTTATATTTATTCTAGAAATACTTTCATATTATTTAACTTTGTATTTTAAAATATTATTTTGCATTCATAAATATATGACCTTTTGGAAGGATAACTAGTTCAGTCGTACGATTTTTTTTAAAAAAAAAACTGTGCAACTCTTAACTGTAACAACATTAAAAGTGGAGTTGTAGGAGGGTCCCTTTTCAAATTTGGCAAAACGTCTCAGTAATCAGTTCATTAGCACCAGATCCAAATCAAGAATTTATGAAATTAAAAAGCGGAATCTGTAATACTAGAAGATTGGCATAGCAGCTTCATATAAATATATAATGTTCCCCCGCGAAAAGCCACAGCATACTTCATCATGTTAAATGTGCGGCATTGATGTTCATAAGAAACACTAGTACTAACAAATTCCCAGTTGGAAAATGATGATGTCTCTTCAAAGCAATGTGGCTGAGGAATGTCTTTGAAACCCCCAGTTGCGTGCCTTTCCGCCCTGTCGATGCACCACATAGACAACAATTTCATGCAGGGTAGGCGGAGAATCTGGTGGGGCGTCGTGCCTCAGAGGGATGCGATACCGATTAGCAAAGGATCGGCGGAGCTGCGGGGCAGCACGTGAGATTTGTCATTTGTGTGTTCTAAATTATGTTTGGCCTCTTCCTGGTCTTAGGGATGGCAGCGGATCGGGTTCGGGTCGGATATCCACGGATTTCGGGTTTTTGGATTTCGGGTTTGGAGCCACTTTTTCGCCCACGGATTTTCGGGTTCGGATACCCGAAACACTGCGGGTTTGGGGCGGATCTTAAATCTCACCCGTGGAGCTCCATTGGGGCCCAAAAAAGACAGCCCAATAGAAGCCACACAGAAAACCCTAACTATATAACGCTCACCCCCACTCCCTTCCTCCCTCGGTCCCTCCCTCACGCCGTCGCCAGGCCGCACGCCCGCCGGCCGCCGCGCTGCTGCCCCGCCTGCCCGCGTCGCCGGCTCGCCGCTGCCGCTCCGGCGCTCCCCGTCCACCTCGGCACCTCCACGGCTCCACATCCTCCGCCACCCGGCGCTCCCGCGGGCTCCCTGCCGCTCCTTCCCCCTCTTCCTCCGCGCGCTCGCCGCGGCCCGCGGGCTCCCCGCCGCTCCTCGACGCGCTCCTCCCGTAGTCCCGTCCGCGCTCTCGTCTCCCTCCCTCGCGGCCTCGCCAGTCGCCACCCTCCCCCGCCTCGCCGCCGCTCGCCTGGCCGCGGCCCGACCTCCTCCCCCGCCTCGGTGCCTCGCCGCTCGCGGGCTCGGCTGGCCGCCTGGCCGCCGCGCCATCTGCCCTCGCCGCCTCGCCGCCTCGGGCCCTCGGCGCCTCGCCCCTCGGCCCCGCCACGCGGCCCACGCCATCTGCCGTCGCCGCTCTCGCCTCTTCCGGTCTTCCCCAGGTCAAGTGACGAGAGCAGCCAAGTGCCTCTCCATTGCAATTGAGAAGTACTTAAGAGACAAACTTCTAGATTCTTCTTTCAATTCACAGTGAATACTGAAAACATGATTGCTAGGTCACTCGCTTATAAATGAGTACTAATTATAAGAGCAAATTCGAAATGCAATACTGGAAGCAAAAATCGGTACAAGGAAAACTAATTTATTTAGTTACCATGCAGTGCTATAGAGCTTTATGGTGTATGTAAATATTTTTCTTAACAGAAACACTTTTAATCTCTGATTTCTGAGATATGACATGTAATCTGAAAATCATTTTAGTTCTATACCACTGTAGGCCTGTAGCATGCACCACCTCATTCAGTGATGTTTTTTCTTCTTTTGCGTAGGAGTGTAGAGTGTTCTCTAATATGTTTTCCCTTTTGCCTTTTACAGGAAGCGAGTAATGTCGGCCCCTGGTGCTAGAAGTGGATCTCAAGCTACTGCTACATCTCAATCTGTGTGTTCTCGTCCAACTGTTGCAGCCAATTCAGCAACGCCGGCACCCGGCTCAGTTGAACCAGCGTCTGATTCTGCAACTATTGGTAATACTGATGTGGTAGTGGTAGAGGTAGAGGATGATGTTACTGTTGGTAGTAAAAGGAAGCTTAGATCCGAAGTATGGAAAGAGTTTGATTTGATTGTGGTAAATGGGGTTTCGAAAGCAAAATGTCATTGGTGTAAAAAATATTTATGTGGGGATACAAAAAGTGGCACAACTCATCTGAAGAACCATCTTTCTATATGTCAGGATAGAGCTACTAGGAAAGGTTTGAAACAATCAACTCTTAAACTATCTGCAAACCCACGAGATGGCACAGTCACATTAGAGAAGTATGTGTTTGATCAAGATGTTGCAAGGAAAGAACTTGCTCTAATGATTATTTTCCATGAATATCCTCTTTCCATGGTAGACCATGTTGGATTTCGCAAGTTTTGTGTTGCATTGCAGCCAGCATTCAAGGTAGTGTCTAGAAACACAATTAGGAAGGATATCTTTGATATGTATCAAGTGCAGAAGCAATCTATGGTGAATTATATTAAGAAATTGAGTTCTCGTGTTGCTGTTACTACGGACTTGTGGACTGCAAACCACCAGAGGAGAGGTTATATGTCAGTTACAGCCCATTTTCTAGATGAGGATTGGAAGCTAAAAAGTTTTCTTATTAGGTAAATATAAATTGTTTCATTTCTCTTCTTGTGTTATGCATTTTATCTATTGGGAGCAATCTGTCCAGCATAAGCATTTATCATATTTTATTGTTGTAGGTTCATTTATGTTCCAGCACCACATACTGCAGAGGTTATAGCAGAGGTTCTTCATGAAGTTCTTCTAGATTGGCATATAGAGAGGAAGCTATCCACTGTAACTCTTGACAATTGTAGTGTCAATGATAACCTCATGAAGACAATGATTGGCACCCATGGTGATGACCTTGCCAAGAATAAGGCTGCTATAGAAGGCAAGTTACCACTCTCCTCTTGTATGTTGAAGGGCAAATTAATCCATATGCGTTGTGCTGCACATATTTTAAATTTGATTGTGAAAGATGGAATGAGTGTCATGGAGAATGGAATTGATAATGTGCGTGATAGTGTTGCATACTGGTCAGCCACACCTAAAAGACATGAGAAGTTCGAAAAAATGGCAGCACAAATGAAAGGACAATATGATAAAAGAATTGCTCTTGATTGCAAAACTAGATGGAACTCTACTTATATTATGCTGAGCATTGCACTAATTTACCAAGATGTTTTTGATCGCCTTGCTTCTCGTACTTCTTGTGTCCCATCTCAAGATGATTGGAAGTTTGCTAAAGAGCTTTGTGAGAGGTTAAAAATGTTCTATGATGTAACTGAGCTACTATCAGGCACCAAATATGTCACTGCAAACCTTTTCTTCCCCAAAATATGCAACATTTTTCTGTCAATTAGGAAGTGGCAAAGCAGTGATATTCCAATGGTAGAAGAAATGTCTATTAAAATGAAAGAGAAATTCAACAAGTATTGGTCAGATGTGCATGGTTTGATGGCTGTTGCTGCTGTCCTAGATCCTAGGTATAAATTACAACTATTAAATGCTCTATTTCTCAAAATTCATGGGTTAGAAAGTACAGCTATGGATGCTGTCAACAAAGTGAGAGACTTGCTGTATAATCTGGTTTTGGAATACCAAGTTTCTATGGAGGATGTTGCCACAACAGATGGTGCTCAAACTAGACCAAATGCTCCTACTCAGATGGATGATGAGGATTGGATTGACACTTTTGATGATTACATGTCTAAACAGCCAGCTGTAACCTCCACCTATGTGCGAACAGAGTTAGATTTGTACTTGGAAGAGCCACTGTTGCCTAGGACACAAGAGTTGGATATCGTTCAGTGGTGGCAACATGCAGGGCTCAAATACCCAACATTGCGAAAAATTGCACGTGATGTCCTTGCTATTCCTGTGACAACTGTGGCATCTGAGTCTGCCTTTAGCACTAGTGGGAGAATTATTAGTCCACATCGAAGTAGGCTTGCACCATCAATGATTGAGGCACTTATGTGTATGCAGGCATGGTCTCATAACGACATGTTAGGTAAGTGCAATCTCTATAAATATGTATTCTTTGTTCCTTATAAGTTATAAAACTAATTTCTGAATATTGTATCAATGCAGGGTCTCAATCTAGTTTTGTTGGCGCTTTGATGACTTGTCTTGATGAAAAAGATGAAGACATGGTATTGTCGTTGTTTCCTATCCTTCCATGTTCAACTTGTGAATTTATAATCCGCTAAACATTCAAGTAATGAGTGTCTCTCTATTTATTTCACAGGGTGAAGATGATTCCACCATAATTGATGATATGATGAGTTGATGAACTCTGTATTGTTGTTATCTGCTTGGAGAACTATGAACTTGTGTGATGGATTTGGTATTTGTAATAATATGGACAAAGTGTGTTGTGTTTTGTTTTGTCTTCTGTACTCTGGAAGTGTGCTCTTGTTTGAAATAATATGAACTATATGCTGTTGCTTCTATCTTGTTGGAAAGAACATTGTAATGCTGTTGGAATTGGAAAAATAACTATGTTGTTGGATAATCCGTGGGTTTTGGATAATCCGCGGGTTTGGGTTTGGGGATGGATTTTCACCCGAATTGGAGTTTGGGTCGGATTCGGATTTTAGGTTTGGGTTTTGGGTTTGGGTGTCGAGACACTCCACCCGATCCGAACCCGACCCATTGCCATCCCTACCTGGTCTTGCCTTTCCGTTCCATTTCCTGGAGCTACCTACCTGCTCAGCAGAATTGACTAGAGCAGCTGGTCATCCCTGACCGCAGCTAGTTCCATTGCACCGTACCCGCAGGCTTCAATTTGTTTATTTATTATCCTAACGAATTGTCGTTCAAGGGTCAAGGCTGCTGTTTAGCATTCAATTGGTTATAACGAGAAGAAGGTTCTTTGAGTGTTTGACAAGCACATATCTAGAAGACCAAGGCATGGACGGCGAATATCTTAAACCTGCCATCAACAGTAATTGGTTGGAATATAAGAAGCTTCTTCGTTGATTTCTGAATCTCGCAACCGCGTGCAGTTCTGATGTGGATCGTGCGCTGCTCATTTTGCCTGAATTTAAGAATGCGTACACGCTCGCTGGGCATTTGGGTTCATTGCTCGGGCCAAAACATAGTATGCAGTAACTGATATCACTATGTATTTTTTTTTTATCATGCAAGGGAATTAGTCCCACCTGTGTAGCTGTGTAAGGAGTGTTCTTTAGTACACCAAACAAGCCACATGTCCTGCAACAGATATTCATGAAAATCGTAAAGCCAAGTACTATATACTCCTACAAAGTTTTGACCTGACTCCGCAGAATGGAATTGAACTCGTCAAGCCGAGCTCGCCACACCTGATGGATCGGATCCCTCGAAGCAAGAATGCTTGGACCTTGGGGAGGTTGGAGGCAGTTGACGACGGGGCAAGCTAGGGGAAGGAGACGGTCCGTTCTAGAACGGCCGTTAACGACGACGAAAGTCCACGTACGCGCGCCGGCGCAAGAGCGCGCGGTAGCCGGTGGTTGTGGTGAAAATAACACCACCAGGGATTACTCTTCCGTTGCCGTTGGTCGCCCGGCCAGCCCAGGCGGCAGCTGCAAGCCGGCAATGAAAGTCGTCACGGGGTTGCTCCCATCCGCGCCGCCCCGGCGGCTGCTCGCTAACGACCACGCGCTCTGGTTCGGGTCCGGTGATGCACGTGCTTCCATCGGCACGCACGCTCGTTACGTGTATGTGATGTTTATTCTGAGTTTGTGACGCACGGTAGTACTACCGACAGCCGCGCCCGCGATCAGCTTTCAGTCACGGGGACCAAAATAAACTTGCCATTTCCCGCAGGGAAACTGATCCAGCGGAGCAGGGTAGGTAGGGAAAAAAAATCGAAATTGAGCTACGAATTTTAAAATGTTGTGATGCTACAACCTTGAGCAAAATTCTAGTGTTAGCCTATAAAACAACTCCATCCGTCTTAACTCTTAACTTGACTAAATATATACAAAAAATTAATATTATTTTGCGAGACTGAATATATAATTATAATTAGATTTATCATAAAACATATTTGCATATCATATATATTTAGAGTTGTAAAAATTAATAATATTTTCTATATATAATCTTAGATAAACTAAAAAGAGTTGACTTAGAGCAGCCACAGCGTAGTAAAAGAACGGTGCTCCAAATTTCTCTTTCTTCAACACACTGCAGCGTGCGAGGCTTCAACCGTATTTTTTTGGTCATTTGACCCTTAATGCGAACTATTTGCAGGAATGGACCGTCCACAAAACGTTTTTCAAATCTGACCTTCCGGAAAGACGCCATCGGCGTTGGCGCTGACTCTATGCATCTCCGCACCATACCCAGTGGCGTGGAGACTAGTCTGACCTGGCACTCCCCTGGCGTAGAATAGTCTTTGTGCTGACGTGTCACAGATGCTCCGCGCCAGCTTCGATGGCGTGGCTTACCCACATCCCGTTTCCTCACCTACTCCGTAACAGGATGGGCCGTGAGCGCTCCACGCCAGGTGCTTTGGCGCGGACGTCGTCCAGTGAGATAGGCGGTCCATGCCTGCTCCACTTCGTCTTCTCGCTCAGTTGTGTTTCGCCGCCGCGCGCCGCCCCACAGCGACCGCCGTCTTCCAGGCTTCCCCGAATACTTATACATCTACTGGCATATCGCGTTGGTGGTAAGCGCATCGGCTCCCCTCCCCTGTATTGTCATTTGTTTTCTTCTTTTTGATCGGGCCATTAGGTTATGCGACCCTCTCCCGTGGTCCTTCGTAGATCTTCTTCCCCAATCCATACATTTATAATCTGTTTATGCAAGATCTCATACATTTGGAAAGGATTTTACCATACATTAACCAGATGCAGAGCAGCGGGAGGAGGAGGTCAGATGCTAAGCGTGGATCCACGCAATAAGGACCACAAGATACAGCGGGATGAGGAGGAGGTCAGTTGCTAAGCCTGGATCCACGCAATAAGAACCACAAGATGATGAGATCAGATGCTGATAGTCCAAGGATTATATCCGGCAGCCACCTAAGAGTTTCACGAAGAGCTCATACGTAGTTGGTGTATCATTGTTGTGTGGCAGGCCTTGGCTGGTTGAACCTTTTGTTTTATGTCGTTCCAGTGTGATGTACCATGAATTAAAGTATCAAGTTGGATTATGCCAGTTGACGTGGAATCATTACTTAAGTACGAGGCTCGGTAGATTCAGAGTTTGCTTCAGTTTTTTTATAAGAAAGAAGGATTAACTGTCAACTGAACATGCACGATGTGGTAGTACTTGATGCGTACATAAATGAAAGACGTGGTAGTCCATGATGCATACATACAGGAAAGAGACTTCAGAATTCTACATGCAAGATAATTAACTTAGACCATTGGTTGGTTTGCATGAGCTCACTTAGGCTATCCTACTTCTTATCCCCCTCCACGTCTTCGTCTATCCAGTAAGTAGAGCACCAACACTTCTTCGTCTCAAGTTAAAAGATTACATACAGCATGTTATTAAAAAGAAAAGAAATAATCAAGTACAACCAATGTGAGAAAAAAATAGATCGGAATTGAGCAGCATGGTTGCACTTGTTGCCGTCTACAGCACATGGTTCCTGAATCATATATGAGGTAACTCTTTGGCACATCATCTTGCCCTTGTGTCTTCACTCTTCACCACCTAGCATATAGCATTAGTTAACTTGATCTTCTAACACCATCAGGGTACACATGACATCACTGTTCTGAACATCTGCATTGTGAAATCATCATAAGCTTGGCATGAGAAGCCTCCTTGAGTCATCTTCAGGTTATTTGTCACTGCAATTCTTGAAGAACAGAAAAAAATTCAGTGCATCTTTGAATCTGAAGATCCTACTCCTCCATTTACTAGAAATACAGTGTCTTTGTCCATGCCTATGTGCAAACAGATCAAGCTATGAGGCACAATAAAATGGAAGACAAAATTGTAAGAATGATTATGAAATGCTATGAGAAATACTCCAACTCAATTATTTGTAGTTGTAGAACTGTAACTCTCAGTAGTCGGCACGGTTCAGACTTAACGAAGGAATAAGCCTCTCTGTTCTCTCGAGATCAAAACCACAAAAGCTAGGCATCAATGTTGTCTCCATTATTAATCAAGATCATACAGACTCGAGGTCTCATAAAAATCGTCGGAAACTGTCTTTCGAGAAAAAAAATCGTTGGAAACATATTTTAGTTGTGAACGAGTCAAGCTGTCTTCGTACTCTTTCATGCTTTCAGATGGGAAAGTACAACAACGAACTTAATCAACTTCATGTGAACAAGGACAGTGATTTTTCATCAACTAACGGATACAAAAAAAAATTATATTGAACTCAACACACATATCTCAACCATTGCACATCAATTCTACGAATGAGGAGGTCAACGCAAAGATTAATTTTTCTTTTTGAATAAATCGCATAGATTAGTTTTAACTTACGATGTGCGCTAGGCCTTGTAGAACACACCGGAAGAGGGGGAAATGGCCTTTCTCCCAGGCTCAATGTATTGCAGGAACGGGAGCGAAAGTCATCCTGAGCCGTCGCGGATCAACTCTGCGTAGAGGGGGAGGGCCACCATGCGTTCCAGGAAACCACAAAGAACTCATAATCCTCCACGATCTACGAACCTAGGGTTTCCATAATTGATTCAGACTAATTGAAACGCGAACAAATCGCATGCGAGGCATGGACGGGGGATGAGCTTACCAACTCGCGTCGGAAGAGCAAAATCAGTCGTTGTCGAGGGTCGGCGGAAGACGGCGGTCGCGCAGGGGCGGCGGCGGCGAAACACAAGTGAGCGAGAAGACGAAGTGGAGCAGGCATGGGCCGCCCTATCTCACCGGACGACGTCCGCGCCAAAGCAGCCGGCGTGGAGCCTTCACTGCCCATCCCGTTACGGGGTCGGCGACGAAACGGGATGCGGGTAAGCCGCGCCATCGAAGCTAGCGCGGAGCATCTGTGACACGTTAGCACAAAGACTATTCTACGCCAGGGGAGTGCCAGGTCAGACTGGTCTCCACGCCACTGGGTCTAGCGCGAATATGCATAGAGTCAGCGCCAGTGCCGATGGCGCGTTTACGGAAGGTCAGATTTCAAAAATGTTTTGTGGGCGGTCTATTCCTGCAAATAGCTTGCATTAAGGGTCAAATGAACAAAAAAAAATACGCTTCAACCAAAAAATCTGGCATCGGGTACTCTACATACCTCGGTGCCAAGTTAATAGAAAATGATTTTCTCTGGCCGGCGCACGGTTGTTGCCCACTTGCTTGCTCACTGACAGTAGGGACAAAATGCATGTTTGTTGCAGCTTTAAGGTACTAGCGGGCCCTACATCAATTATGATGCACGCTGCAGCGAAACAATAGAACTTGGCATCGGTGATTGATTAACGTTTCTGGGCATCAAATCTGATTGCACGCTGTGGCTGCCCTTAGCCTAAGCTTAGAATTGCATTCTTTCTGGCTTTCCTTAAGACTCTCACACAGTCACACTTTTCTCTTTTTTTCTGAAATACACCCTACAAAATTATATAGGAAATCTAAAACGCATCGTCAATTGCTTCTTGCTCGAGTATTGCCCCTAAATTTTGGATCCGTTACACGGAAACTGTTTGCATCTTCCAGGCCTTTTCTTCATTGTCCGCGCTCTAGAAGACTACAACTGGCCCAAGTTTTGCAGGCCATAATCTTAATTGGGTTGACATCAAGGCCCACAAGACATTTTCCTTACGCTCAACAATTCTGCTGAAACACTTCGCTTGCCCAATTGCGGCCCCAATATGTAGATATCATATTTGACTTTTTCTCAAGATCACTTTTCTTGAAATATTTTATAAAAATAGATGCCCAAATATACATGCGTACACTCCTCCCTCATCATGTTCCTATATAAAAGCACCAGGAGGCTAACCCAGCAAGTCTGTGCACGCCGTTGTTGATAGGGACATTGCCTACCACTTAAACAACAATTAGTTCAAAATTGGATATACTCGTGATGAATCGGAAACTCAGGATTTTGAATGGGATGTTTCACAGTAAAGAACCTAACAATTGAGATACGGTTAGTTTGCTGCTTTCAACATATTAACTTGGTGAGCATATTAACTTGGTGACACTCTTTTTACCTAAAAAAATGTTACGAAGCTGTTGCAAACCCAATCGATTGGATTTTATGCACAATTCATGATCGATTGTAGCATAAATCGCAAATTGTTAATTTACATGTTGGAAACTACTAGCTGCACCGCGGAACGCAAAACAGACTTGTAAGTTGACTTAGGCAGGTTAGGCGTAGGAAAAAACTGGATATGTTTTGCGCAAAAAAAAAATGGATATGCACTCTCCACACATTCCCGTCATCATTCCTGCATGCGGATCATTTAGATGGCTATTTCGTTGCACGCCATCGTTATACTATAATAACACGAAAACAATACTAATACTGTGACACGTTGCTCATGCAGTCATGCCTGCATTGTGCTGTGTACGTAGGGGCGAACGCTACAGTCTCTGCAGTCTGTACTCTGTAGTGAGATAGGGCCTCTTGAAGTGTGGAGAGTGGAGACCAGACGGCCTGATCCGGCCGACTGCATTGTTGTCGGAAACACCCTAAAACTGTGGAAGGGGTCTAGATTGATCCGGGCCCAAAGTCCCAAACCTTGGTAGCTCGCTTCTTGGCGGCTCGAATATATTTATGTCGTATGACCTGTGTCTCTAGCTATATATATAGGACTATGCACCATGCTAGATTGTTGTAGTACAAGTGAGCGACGAGGGATCATTTACACGTGCATGGGTCTACCTCGGCCTACTTACGCCAGGTTAGACGGGTTTATGTCTGCTCTGGCTTCTCTTGAAAAAAACGCAATGTAACAGCCTAACAGGAGGCAGAAAACACTATAGCAACCCGAAAAAAAAATCACTATACATAGCAGAAATACATTTATCAAATATCATGTGTTAATGGTAGTAGCACTAGTACTTCGCAAGAATACATGATCGTTTTTTTTTTGGGGATCGAAAACTTGCATTTCAAAGACATGATCGAGTAGTAGGAAAACAATTTTACTATATTTTTACCCCGATAATTACCAGAGTTGCCCGGAGGGAAAAGACCGGAGATTCCAAGGCACGCATGACACATGTTCTACTAGCCATTGACAGTGCAGTGCATGCATGGGCAACATGGCGGCTATCCTGTGCTCCGGTAAACGGTAAGCTCGCAGACTACATGTTGCGGTCGCACACAGGGTCACAAATATTTTGTGTTGTCCTACTCTCCTGCAGCCCCCTGGAGGCCTGTTGAAAGAAGCAAGGCAAAGCTTCTAGAATCTTCTCCACCATGCAAGAACAAAGATTTTTACTATGGAAAAGTCTAGATTTAGTAATTAAGTAAATTAGAAAATGTTGGAATATTTAGGAAGGCTTTAGAAGGGGGACACTTGTCACATGCCTATGATCCCCTTTGGCCTATAAATAGAGCCCCCCTCCCTTGCCATGGCATACCATTCAAGAGCATGGTAGATGAGAGGTGCTAGGTAGGAGTGAAGTGAGAGGGTGAGTGTGTTAGGCTAGCCACCTAAAGGTGTGAGTGTTACTTTGTAATATTGTTGTTCCAATAATAAAGAGTGTGTATTTGTAAAGTGTTAGTCTCCCAGTTAAGCTTCATAGTTTCTAAGTGCTTAGTGTATAAAAGTGATCTATCGAAGGTTGGCTTTGCCACCCGGGATCACAACAGGTCTGGGCTTTATCGTAGGTTGGCTCTGCCACCCGGAAGCCAGCTTCATCTGTTGGTAGGCTCTGCCTCCCGGAAGTGAAAAGACGGTTCTGCCGTCCAAAGGACCTGGTGCACTAAGTATTAGAAATTAAAAGAGCTGACCGACTCTAGAGTGAGTTGGTGTGTGTTTTAGGTGTAGGTCCTCACAGAGTGGGTATTAGGGCCACCTCGATTTCCAACAATTGGTATCAGAGCCGGGCGGTCAGGGACCGTCTGGAGGAGGTCACTCGGTGAGCACAAGGTGCTTGCCATTCGGTGCAATATCAAGGCGCTCGGGGAGACTCTGCCGGTGCTGGTCCGGGACCAAGAAAGCTAACTTGACGCTGGGCGTCAGTTACCATGGCGGATCTTTCTAGCGCAAGCTGTGGGATTAAGAAGCTCAATAGCCATAATTATGGCTATTGGAAGACCTGCATGGAGTCCTACCTACAAGGCCAAGACTTATGGGAGGTCGTTGCGGGCGCCGAAACAGTGCCTCCACCAAAGGAGAGTGGCGAAGGTGCTTCGAAGAAGGAGAGCGCCGAGTCCTTACGGAAATGGCGCATCAAGGCCGGCAAGGCTATGTTCGTGTTGAAGACAACCATTGAGGAGGACCTAATAGAGCACATTCGAGATGTGGAGACCCCGAAGGAAGCTTGGGAGACTCTGGGGAAATTATTCTCCAAGAAGAATGAAGCACGCCTCCAGCTCTTGGAAAATGAGTTATCAGGTATCTCTCAAGGCACTCTCACTACTGGGCAATATTTCACAAAAGTGAAATCTATCTGTCGGGAGATATCTGAGCTTGCACCGGATGAGAAGGTTGGTGAGGCTCGTATGAGAAGGATCATCATCAATGGTCTTAGACCAGAATTTCAAGGCTTTATTGCCGTAGTGAGTGGATGGCCTACTCAACCTTCGTTAGTGAAGCTACAAAATTTATTGGCTAATCAGGAGGAGTTAGCGAAGAAGATGGGGGGCGTGACTATAAAGGAAGAAGAGGAAGCACTTTTCACAAGTAAGAAGAAGACTCTGCCTCAGGAACAAGGAAGGACGAAGCCAAGATGGATGGAAGGTGGCAAGCATCACCCGAAGAACAAGAGTAACTTTGCAGGGGGAGCCCATAAACGAGAAAACCAGCAACAACCACCAAGGAAGGATGGATGCTTCAACTGTGGTAAGGAGGGCCACTTTGCTCGAGAATGTCGGTTTCCAAGGAGGCGTTTTGAAGGGAATACAAAACGCTTTGAAGGAAACATGGCCACCATCACACAAGAGAAAAAGAAGGAGGAAGCATATCCTAATGAAGAAGAGTGGGATGTTGAAGCTGGGTTTTCTCAAGAAATTGAAGAAAATGAGTTGGAGGAGGACATGGAGGCACATGCTTTTGCAGCAACAACGGATCCAACACTTAATTACAAGGAGGATTGGATCATTGACTCAGGGTGCTCCAACCATATGACTAGTGACGACAAAAATTGAATGATATGGCCGACTATAAAGGAAGGAGAGTGGTGCTAATGGCAGACAACTCGAGATTATCCATCTCTCATGTCGGGAAGGCGGTCGTCCCAAGGTATGGTCCTCAACAACTCCAACTCGAGAAGGTTTATCATGTCCCTGGCTTGAAGAAAAATCTGCTGTCAGTCCCACAATTGACAGCAGAGGGGAAATATGTTCTCTTTGGGCCAGATGGTGTGGCGGTTTTTAGAAAATTGAAGGTGATCGGCACACCCATCATGGAAGGAAGGAGGAGACAATCGGTCTATGTCCTCTCCGTTGACTCCGCTTATGTGGACAAGACACGGAGGAATGAGACCGGTGATCTTTGGCATGCACGTCTTGGGCATGTTAACTACACTAAATTAAAGGAGATGATGCAAAGGCAAGTAGGGGCTTCCTCAAGTGGACATCCGGACAGACACGGTTTGTGCCGGTTGTCAATATGGCAAGGCTCATCAATTGCCATACAAGGAGTCGGAGCATCGGTCCAAGACGCCATTGGAGCTCATACACTCAGATGTGTTCGGCCTAATTAAGCAAATATCTATTGGAGGGATGAGGTACATGGTTACTTTTATTGATGACTTTTCTAGGTACGTTTGGGTTTACTTTATGAAGGAAAAATCTGAGGCTTTCACAAAATTCAAGGAGTTTAAGGAGAAAGTTGAAGGTGAACTTAATATGAAAATTCAATGCCTCCGTACTGATAATGGAAGGGAGTATTTATCAAATAAGTTCACTATTTATCTTAAGGAGCACAAGATAAAAAGGCAATTGACTTGCCCCAATACTCCCCAACAAAATGGAGTGGCGGAGCGCAAGAATCGCCATCTTGCAGAAACTTGTCAAAGTATGCTCCATACCAAGAATGTACCTGGAAGGTTCTGGGCCGAGTGTATGAGGACATCAGCCTATGTAATAAATAGGCTACCTCAACCCAAGCTGGTATTCAAGTCACCTCATGAGCTGCTATAGAAGGTGAAGCCAGTGGTCAGCCATCTCAAAGTATTTGGTTGTGTTTGTTATGTGTTCGTGCCGGATCATCTAAGAAGTAAGTTTGATAAGAAGGCAATTCGATGCATCTTCGTTGGCTATGAGGATGCACGAAAGGGTTGGAGGTGTTGCGATCCAACCACAGGAAGGTGCCACACCTCAAGAAATGTGGTATTTGATGAAGCTTCGGCTTGGTGGTCCCCCGAGAAGGTCGAGCTGCCGGACTCACATAATTTTGAGGAGATTCCAGAAGAAGTCCAAGAAGAAGAGGAGCAAGCACCAATTCCTCATGAAGATAAAGAGGGTTCGCCAAGCAAAACCAAGAGCCCTTGGAAGACTGGTGTCTATATGACCTCGGAGGAATCTCACTCGCCACAAATGGAGCCTGAGAAGCCTATTCAAGAACCAAGGAGGACAACAAGGCAAAGGAAGCCTAATCCAAGGTATGCTAATACCGCCCTTGTTGATGAGTCTATACCTATTGAGCCATCCTCATATGAAGAAGTAGAAAAATGCCCCGAATGGCGTAAGGCGATGGAGGAAGAAATTAAGGCACTAAATGATAATCAAACGTGGGATTTAGTGCCAAGACCAAAGGAGGTGAAGCCTGTATCTTGCAAATGGGTTTACAAAGTGAAGACTCGTCCTGATGGCTCAATTGAGAGGTATAAGGCTCGACTCGTTGCTCGGGGTTTCTCTCAACAATATGGACTGGACTATGAAGAAACATTCAGTCCAGTGGCAAAGATTACAACTGTCCGAGTCTTGCTAGCATAGGCCGCTTACAAGTCTTGGAAGTTGTGGCAAATGGATGTCAAGAACGCTTTTCTACATGGCGAGCTTGACAAGGATATCTACATGGAGCAACCAAGGGGATTTGAGAGCAAGATTCACCCCGAGTATGTTTGCAAATTGAAGAAGGCACTCTATGGATTAAAGCAAGCTCCACGAGCATGGTACGGGAAGATCGGTGAGTTCCTCGTACAAAGTGGTTTCAATATCGCTCCATCAGATTCTAGCCTATTTGTTAAGGCAAATGAAGGTAGACTAGTAATAGTCCTAGTCTACGTTGATGACTTGATAATAACTGGAGATTGGTCCGAGGAAGTACAAAGGACAAGAGAAAATCTCTCGGTGCGATTTCAAATGAAGGAGCTTGGAGAGCTAAAACATTTCCTTGGACTTAAGGTGGAGTGCACAAAGGAAGGGCTATTTCTGGGCCAACAGAAATATGCCAAGGACCTTTTGCAAAGGTATAGAATGCTTGAATGCAAACCTATTTCTACTCCTATGGATCCTAATATGAGACTACAAGGAGATAAGGGGAATGATCTAGAAGATGCGACTATGTATCGACAATTGGTTGGGAGTCTCATCTATCTTACATTAACTCGCCCCGATATTTAATATCCGGTGGGAGTGGTTAGTCGATACAAAAGTAGTCCAAAGAAGTCTCACCTTGATGCAGTCAGGCGTATCCTCAGGTATGTCAAAGGCACCATCAATTTTGGTATTCTATACAAGAAGACAAATGATTGCCAGGTGATGGGATATTGTGATGCCGACTATGCCGGAGATTATGACACACGGCGATCAACTACGGGATACTTCTTCAGTCTTGGATCAGGAGCCATATCATGGTGCAGTAAGAGACAACCAACTGTAGCACTATCTAGTACTGAAGCAGAGTATCGATCAGCAGCAATGGCAGCACAAGAAAGCACCTGGCTCAAGCAGTTGATGGAGGATCTTCACCATCCAACATAGTACCAAGTAAGGATTTTCTGTGACAATCTATCTTCCATTCGATTGGTAGAAAATTCAGTCTTTCATGCAAGGACCAAACATATAGAAGTTCACTATCACTACATAAGAGAAAAGGTCCTTGAGGGTGAGATCATAATGGTGCCTACCAAGACAGATGAGCAGGCTGCCGACATACTCACAAAAGGTCTCAACAAAGCAAAGTTCGAGAAGTTTCGAGAGGCACTCGGCATGGTCTGCAGGACAACTCTGAATAGAAGTTTGCCTTGAGGGGGAGTGTTGAAAGAAGCAAGGTAAAGCTTCTAGAATCTTCCCCACCATGCAAGAACAAAGATTTTTACCATGGAAAAGTCTAGATTTAGTAATTAAGTAAATTAGAAAATGTTGGAATATTTATGAAAGCTCTAGAAGGGGGACACTTGTCACATGCCTATGATCCCCTTTGGCCTATAAATAGAGCCCCCCTCCCTTGCCATGCCATACCATCCAAGAGCGTGGTAGATGAGAGGTGCTAGGTAGGAGTGAAGTGAGAGGGTGAGTGTGTTAGGCTAGCCACCTAAAGGTGTGAGTGCTACTTTGTAATATTGTTGTTCCAATAATAAAGAGTGTGTATTTGTAAAGTGTTATTCTCCCGGTTAAGCTTCATAGTTTCTAAGTGCTTAGTGTATAAAAATGATCTATCGAAGGTTAGCTCTGCCACCTGGGATCACAACAGGTCTGGGCTTTATCGTAGGTTGGCTCTGCCACCCGGAAGCCAGCTTCATCTGTTGGTAGGCTCTGCCTCCCGGAAGTGAAAAGATGGTTCTGCCGTCCAAAGGACCTGGTGCACTAAGTATTAGAAATTAAAAGAGCTGACCGACTCTAGAGAGAGTTGGTGTGTGTTTTAGGTGAAGGTCCTCACAGAGTGGGTATTAGCGCCACCTCGATTTTCAACAAGGCCTGGACACAGCAAAAGGATGAGCGGCGAAACATAACCCAGGATATGCACATGAATACATGATCACAATCTCTCTCACGAGCAAGCGTGCGTGGCTGGTGACGGAGCAATGGCGGCAGCCGGTTGACCGGAGTGTTCCGGCCGGCGGCAAGGCGGACGGTGGGCGGGAGTAGGTCCTACGGACAACTGAGCATGGTCGACAGAGAGGAGGCGGTGGCAGTCATGGCATCGCACTCGTGTTCCTAGTTATTACCCGTTTATAACTCGGGTGTTGGTTAGCTTTTTCCAATGAGAAACTTTAGTATGAACATGAAAATCTAGGTTCACATGAGTTCAAGTTTGATCGGTGGTTGAAGAAGACGATGGCCAGAGGAGGTCATTGGTGTGGAGCGGATCTTGGCAGTGAGGAGGTGCCAACGGCCAGAGAATCTCTGATTCTCGGCGAGGGGGAGGTCGGAGCTCGCGTAGAAGAGGTTGGGGATGTAATCGAAGGATGGCGTGGCAGGGCGTTCGAATCTGGCGGACAGCTCGGCGCAGCTATGATGATGGTTGAGGAGGCGGCGATCGGAGGAAGGGGATGTTACGTTAGACGTTGATTGCGGGAAGGAGGAGGGAGGAGTCGTCCTTCGCAACAGTGTCTCGCGACATACGCAGAAAGAGGTGGAAGGAGGCCACGACGTCCTCACGTCGATTTTGGGTAAAGTAAGCGACACCGAAGGAGCGAACGCAAAACACGAGCGGCGTGAATCGCCATCCTGCGTTTTTGCAGTAGAGATTTCTATTTGGCCGTCATCCTTGTTGTCTATCGACTGTTTCTATGAATCAAACCCGAATGGTAAAAATGGCTGTTGAATGGATGGGTAGACGAGAGAGCAGGAACAAATGTAACCCTCATCACCCATATCATCCCCTTTCTGGTTGTGCCTCAGCGTTCTCTTTCGAATCCAACACCGTACAGCGAGTAAAAAGACAAACTAATTGAACCGAAAAACTGAAAAAGGAACTGCAAATATATACAGACACTATAGTAGATACAAGAAGCTGTACCTTGAAAAAAAACCATTGATCATCAGTCTCTATCCTGCACGCCCTTGCGAGCTACCTGCCGCGCTGCTCATGATCAGTAGGTTCCGGCCTGGGCATAGCGTAGCGACGCTACCGCAGCCTGCGCGGCACACATGCATGCATGGACATCGAAACCTGGGTCTGGGTGTAGGAGAGGGCCAAGTGAGATACTACGATGCGCATATGAGTGTGGGCGGAGCTAGCTCTGTGCCGCGGCGGTGTGTCATGTGCTGTGGGGCAAACGGTGATGCCGCCATACAGGTTCAGTCTCTGGCAGACGAGGGAGACGAAGACTGGTCTCCTGTCCTGTCCTGCATAGAGCGGCACTTGTGCTATCCTCCTGCAGTCGTGCGCTCGGAGCCCGCCACCGCGCCACGAGTGCGCGCTCTCGTGGCGGCGACCTGTCTCAAAGATAAGTACATTTCCAAGTGATTTCACAAATTTTAGATAAGTACATGGCCAAGTGATTTCACATCTCGTAGAGCCTAAGAGGGGAAGGATAAATTAGACAATCTTAAAAATCAAATATATATCTTCACTACTTACATAAACATAAATTAGAGCATGTTGTCTAGATGTGTAACTAAGGTTGATCTAGTATCAAACACCCACCCACAAAGAGGTTTATAACCTAGAGCCAATCATATCTAAAATTAGTCTATAAATGTTAAAGCACTCAACTTGCAAGTATGAAGTACAGAAAACATTGTGAAGTGGGTAAAAAAATGCGAACTTGACATGGCGATTCATCCCACCGTATCGGTAGGCAAAGCCACCCTTCTCCCAAAACATACAACACCCAAAACATACAACACTTCTCCCAAAATTATTCGAACAAACCAATAATAATACACCTTAACTCTTTCCTTAACAAAAGGAGTTGAATCTCTCATTATGATTGTTGTTAATCGGAATGAGATTATTAGATGGCAAAATCATCTTTCTAATAATTTATAAAGGTAATTTAGGGATACCTCAATAACATATTATTGGGAGACTGCTGTATATGCTCATCGACACCTGAAAGAAAGAATATTGTTGCTGAGGGAAAGGTAATCAGGGTTTTTTTTTCTAAGGGAAAGGTTAATATCTCTCGCTTGTTTTTAAGAGAAAGGCAATCTCTCGAATGTTGACACAAAGAAAGGATCATATGGCCGGACTGCAAACTTTACCTGTGACAAAGAAACGACCATATGGGCGGACTGCAAACTTTACGTGAAACAGGTACAGAAAAAGTCAGGAACTTGTCAACGTAGCTGATGGGCAAAAGTACAAAGACATTTGTACACTTGAAGGACACGCTCTTGATCCCCCACAACCCCCATACAGCTACTTTATTCCTCCCATTCTGAGCCCGGCCTCTCTCCGTTTCACCACAGCTTGGCACAACCCTCCTTTTCCCAGCTGAACCCGAATAGTCCATGTCTCCATCGCCATCCGTTCCCCCCCTTTCCCCATGCCGTTCGGTCCCTTTTTGGCGCCGCGCCCAGCCCGGCCGCCGGCCACCGCTGCACGCTGCTACGCGACCGAATTATGGCCTAATCACACCAAAACCCGCTCCCTTCCAAACCCTCCCATCTGCCAAATCTTATATGCCCAGCCAGCCTCCTCTTTCTCGTTGCCATTCCCGATTCCCGAACGCGCAGCGGCGCAGCGCAGGCAGCTGCGTTCACGTGTCCTCCAGCCCCGTTTCCCATCCAACTCCGACATGTTGTGCTGCCTGTGTTGCTACAAGAACCCACCACAACCACTACCGCGCCATAGTCTGGTCCAATCAACTCGCCGGCCAGGCCAGCCGGTGATTCCATGGGAGAGACCTAGCTAGCTTTTTCTCGGATTCGATCTTGGGTCCTGCATGTTGCAGCTCCTCCTTGGGAGGTGAGAACCTACGGAGGCATGGCATTGGAGGCCGTGGTGCTGTCCCAGCAGCAAGGCAGTCTCTTCGTCGGGTGTGGCGCCATGGCAGGAGTGCCTTGGAATGGCCTGTTTGGTGTAGAGGAAGCAGGGGTGGTGGAGCTGAGTGGCACCGGAAGCTGCTGGGAGTCTGCCACGCCCAGGCGCGCGTCGTCGATGCTGCTGCAAGGGTTCCAGGAGCTAGCAGGTAACATCCTGACCGCCGTCGTGCCGTCGCCGGTAGAATCCGGGGGGAGCGTCGGTCAGGAGGCCATGGCGGTGGCCACGGCGTCGGCGACGGCACCTGTAGTGGGGAGGAGGAAGCGACGAAGGGCGAGGGCGGTGAAGAACAAGGAGGAGGTGGAGAGCCAGCGGATGACCCACATTGCCGTCGAGCGCAACCGCCGCAAGCAGATGAACGACTACCTCGCCGTGCTCCGCTCCCTCATGCCGCCCTCCTACGCCCAACGGGTACACCTTCAACTTCAACTCCTTGTTCCATCACATACATACGCATCCTCTATCTAGTAGAAATCATATAATCTAGCAAATGCCAATTCAGTGCACGTCTCAATGTGTGCAGGGCGATCAGGCGTCCATAGTCGGCGGCGCGATCAACTTCGTCAAGGAGCTGGAGCAGCTGCTCCAGTCACTGGAGGCGCGGCGGAGGCGTTCCTCACAGCGTCCTTCTGCCGGCGTCAATGGCGACGACGACGACGCGGCGCCCTTCACGGGGTTCTTCACCTTCCCGCAGTACTCGATGCGCGTTGCCGCGACGGACACGGCGCCAGAGAACGCTCCGCTCGCCGCCCGACGACGACGCTACCCACCGCGAGGGCGACGAGGACGCGTCCGGGTCGAAGCCGCCGGCGGTGGCCGACGTGGAGGCGACCATGGTGGAGAGCCATGCCAACCTGCGGGTGCTGTCCCGGCGGCGGCCAAGGCAGCTGCTGCGGCTGGTGGTGGGGTTACAGGGACACCGTCTCACCGTGCTCCACCTCAACATGAGCAGCTCCGGCCAAATGGTGCTGTACTCGTTTAGCCTCAAGGTAATCAACCTAACCTTTATTCTTGGTTCCTCAAATCTCCTCGTGAAGCTACCCTACGGATATATACATACTACACCGCTCACTTCAAGGTGTATAGGACCCGTACATACCTGTTCGCAGTGCAGTACTACCACACTTGGAAGTCTGGGAGGCAAAGTTGTTGCGTAGGTTTCCGTGCCTTTTAGATCTTGTCTCCAGCTGCTAAAATTCTCTCGCCTGTTTACTTTAATGGAGGCATGGAGCGAGATCAAGGTTGCAGTCCTTGATTTGATGCTGATATGGATTCATCACATGATGTTCGTCTCGTGAATGCAGGTGGAGGACGATTGCCAGCTTACCTCTGTGGATGAGATTGCTGCGGCGGCTCATCAGATCCTCGAGACGACACACCAAGAGCAGCAGGGCTGCAGCTTAGAATAGCATAGCATGAATGCACGTACGCAACTTTCTTTTAGATCTTGTAGCGAATGAACTGAATCCCTTTGTGAGAACGAATAATGTACTTCTGGTTAGCTAGTATTTCAGTCAGTTGAATGCATAACTTTATCTTTGTTATTGAGAATGTCCATGGCTGCAGCTAAGGTCTCTATTTCGAGAACGCAGGCAAGCTAACAATTCCTAATGCACGGTGATGTGGAAATGGCATATGACAATTTCTTGTGGGTACTACCATGTTCACCATAGGATCTGACATAACTGACAGGCCCTGTTTCACCCTCCTGGAGGGATTCTGTTCCCCTTGTGAAGCACCATCCAACTGCCAAAACACCGAAAGATTACCAGCTCCTGTCATCCTGTGAGCATGGATCATATGATCAAAGAGTTTACATTGTTTTTCTAAAAAAAAATCAAAGGCCTGTGTAAATCATAACTAAATTTACAGAAACACATACATGTATTTGGGCGCAAGAGTAGCTCTACAGATCTTTCACTGGCTTGGCTCAATGAGTATCAGGTTTTTCTTTTCTGCCGTCTGCCATAAATCGGAAGGATTATGTGTAGTATGGTGTAGTGCATGGACATCAAGACAGACTGAAAAATTGCAACGAAAAGAAAAGAAGCAAATAGCTTGTGCATGCCCTTTTTGACCCAAGAAAAGGTTCTAAAACAGGGTACCTTGCCTGATCGACCTTTTACCATTTCTGTCCAAGCATGATTGATCAAACAGTGAAAGAACTGCACGAACATTTCATCCCGGTGAGGCTTGCATCTGATTGATTCGACCAACAGGACAAACCACATGTGCATATTGCTCACATGCAGCATGTCGTCTTCGCTCTTCAGATGTTCTGCTAGTTAGGAATGTAATCTGGTAAAAGAAGGGAGTCACCTGTGTAAAAACAAACAGCATAAGTCAGAGCTGAGTCCCATGCCTGATGCATTGACTAATTCACCCAAAACCTTCAGCTGCCAGATAAAGATAGATGAACTGCTATACTTCGAACATTTAGCATGAAATACATATATGTGCAGGCATGTGAGTATCATGAAAATGACAGAACTATGTAGCACGGATGATAGGTCTAAAGATAAGACCACAGAACTTTATCGTGATATTGATGCGTAATATGCTTCACTGTGTGTATAGAAAAAAAACACACACTGTATATTTATCAATAGAATGCAAAGAGAAAAGGTAGAACCCCATGGTTCGAAAATTAGCATAAATAGGCTGTATGTCAAGACAGATTGTTCTTAGTTAAATGGACTAACCAGTAACCACAACTTAATGAAGTTAATAACTTAATATGAAAACCAATCTCAACAGCACACATGACAGATAACACATACATTGATACATACAAGACCTACAGTTAAAAGGACCTACCCATGTTGGGCCGAAGAAATGACTTGTTTCAGGATCCCATAGGGATAACAATAGAAAACTTTCATGTTGCAAGTTGAGCACTTGAACCATGACAAAAGCAAAAGCATGGTACAGGAAAATTATAGTCAAGTTGTGATTGGCAAAATATTTACATGATATAAGATGTTACACTAAACAAATAAGTACAGTCTAGTGAAAGCCCATAGGCTAATATAATTAGGCACATCGAACCAAAACTCCCAAGAGTGAGAAGGGCAGAAAGAATCAGACATGCCATTCCAAAATGTACGGATGTTACACTATACAAGTACAGTATTGTTGTCTTGGTTCTCGCCAGCCAAACTAGCCTGTGAACTGGAGATGAGCAGCGGTTAGCCCCATAAAACAACAAATGGACAGCTTAACTGATGATAAAGACTGGAAAAGAGAAAAAAGCAAGACAACAATGGCGGAATAGATGAAATCGGTGCAGAAAGTCAAGCATAAGTGGATTATCAGTGGTTGCCAAAGGGAACAAAAGATACAGCAGCATCAGCAAAAGACCAGTGAAAGTAGAAAATACTTTGTCGGTTGACATCCTTGACACGAGTATCAAGAAAGGAATTTAAAATACATGGATGGTGAAATCCATGTTTTGAAGAAGTTAATAGTCAAATATTCTACGGCCATGTTCAGATTCCCAACTATTCACTGTTCATTCGAACTTTTCACTATTCATTCCAACTTTTCACTATTCCTCCCTCACAAAACACGTTTCCCAGCGAATGCTACAGTGTTTTTCTTATGCTACAGTGTTTTTTCCTACAATCTAAACACACCCTACATATCAATATCTCATCTGTCCAAGGTTTATGCATAGGAAGTACCATGCACCACCATCTACCAGAAGCAAACTTATAAAAAGTTTTTAAACACAAATTGAATTGATGCAAAAAAAAAAAATCTTTCAGAGCCATGGCTTTCAAATTAACTCTACACAAATTGAATTGAACCATGTCTTTCAAATTTTGATATAATTCAACATGTTTTTTCAATTTGCATTTACAAATGTTATGGTGCCTGGTGCGTATACTTAACTTTGGTGATTTTAGTATAAACTTTGCAGGCTGCCAAGTTAACTCCTTGGTGAGCTCTTAGTGCAATATAGATTAATAAAGAGAAAAGACATACAACAGAATCTTGATGTAGTGACTGCACAATTTTCAAACTGGAAGGTTGAGAGACATGCTTTACCTACCGGTCCAAGAGAAAAAAAAATAATGACTTGCTACACTCAGTTATTTTAAGAACGATTTTGTGAATTCTTTTCCTCACCAATCACCATGTGGCTCCTAAGTGGCTAAGTTTCGTAAAGATAAATTTTCGAAGTTGTTGCTTGCTATGAACCTCCTAAGCATTATCATAGTTTGCAGTTAGCATTAAAAGGAAACCACAAAAGTGTAGAGCATAGAAACAAAACATGCACTTTAACAAAAAAAAAACATATTGTGAGTTGTGATGCAAAGCAAATCGAAATCAACGTTTGAGTTGTTTCTTATTTCAATTTGCAATTACAGAAGTCAACTCAAACCTACAAACAGGATTAAGCATGCACCTGGTATCTTGAAGTATTGAAGAGACAAAAAAAATTATTAATTAATAGCTAATTGTAATGGTATACTTTTTACTAATATAGTTGTGAAAAAAATTAACACCACTAGAAATAAAAAAAAAGTGTTTCCTTAATCCTTAATAAACATAAGCACCAAATTCGTGATGGCTTGGGGTGAATCCGAAGCTTTGTTAATTCAATGTTTCATCATGAAATATATTTCTGTAACACTATCTTAGAGGCAGTTAAATTAATGTTGCAACAAAACATCTCACATAAACCAAACTACTTGGCCAATTACAAAGCCCAAGCTGCCAAGGAAAAACTTTGAGATGTAGGAAATTAACGATATCAAAGTGTCTGAGCCAACACTATCACTTGTGTTTAAAATATAAGAAATCTTGTTAGACTACTGAGGAATCAGGTACCTCAATTTGGTGAATCTTCCTCCTTGATCTGAAGGAGAACACCACAGTTTTGGATCTGCAGTTCATTTGCTGTCCTGCCAACAGGAAAAGCCCACATGCAAAACCTGCAATACGTTAGCACACTAGATATTCTAATACTAGTTATGCTTACTGGATCTCAACATCCACATAATAAGTAAGGCAATCGCATCCTATATTATGATGTAGGCTTCTGACTAATATGTTCACTGCTATCCATACAAAGAAGACATCTAATAATAATATAATGCCATATACTACCACCACGAAGTATTGGTCTCCCAAGCTACAGATTCATAAGTTAATATGTTTGCTCCATTCTTTTAAGATAAGTAGAAATTGATATAGGTGATGGTCCATTCCTTCTTGGATGATTGCTACATAATAAATACACTGAAGCTAAACATCAGCTTCCCCAATTCAATCAACCCAAGCTTGATGTTATGATACAGGAAACTTAGGACTTCAAAACTAACACGGCCGCATCACTCAGGAAATCCTTATCACCAACAATTACTGTCATCGACTTACACATCAAAGGAGATTTTCTCTGAGAGCGACTTCAGCTCTCTGGTATACACTATCTATCAACAGACACTGACACACTACCAGCTCCCGGCTTTGCTGAGGCTGCATCCTCTTGACAGTAAAAACATGCCAACTCATAGTGGCATCACAGTGCCACTGGTACGGCCATTCCGTGAGAAGAACCCCTGGCCACTGCTTGACATGGACCTGCCGATCTTAAACCGGCCTGACTGACAAGAGGACGAAGAGGTGCCTGCTGCCTCCTTCTCTTTCACCCTGAAGATCTTCATCTCTCGGGCAATCAGCAACTTGCAATTAGACCGTGCTACAACATCCCGAGCTTCAGGAACAGTTGCAAGGAACAATGGCGAGTCCATGGATGCAGAGCGCCGAATTGGTTTGGGTGTTGCCCCTCCATTCTCCTCCCCTGCAGCAGCTGTGTCCTCAGTTTGTGTATCTGAAGTGGCCTCAGAGTTCTCGGAGCCCTGAGTCTCAGATTCAGATTGAGATAGCGACATTTCGTCAAGCACTTGATGCTCTTCCAATTGGATACCGTCTGCCTCAGCCTCCGAAGCAGTGGCGGGGAGATCGGAGGGAACGACGACGACAGGGGAGCGGCAGATCGGGCAGTTGACGTGGGCACGGAGCCAGGTGTCGATGCAAGGCGCGTGGAACGGGTGTGCGCAGCGCGGGAGGAGGCGGACCAGCTCCCCGTCGGTGAACTCGCCGAGGCACACCGCGCAGTCCCCGCCACGGCCCACCCCGCGGCGGTACTCCACGGCTGCTATGGACGCGATGGTGGCCTCGTCGAGCCCCACCGTGCGGATGTACCACACGTGGTGCACCACCCCTCCCCCGGCCCCGCCCTCCTCCTCGTCGCCGAACCCGCCGCCATCAGGCCCTTCAGCGGCGGCCGCGGCGAGGCGGCGCCGGCGGCGCAGGATGAGGCGGCGGCGGCGGTAGAGGAGGAGCGTGGAGAGCGCGAGCGAGAGGAAGAGGAAGGCAGAGAGCAGGGAGATGACGAGGAGGAGGCGCACGGGCGTCGCGTGGCGGTCGGCGGCCGGGGCGCGCGGGATCACCGGGATCGGGGGAGGCGGGGGCAGCGCGTACTCCGTGCAGTCCCCGCCGCCGCCGGGGCAGAGCCGGAAGCAGTCGAGCGGCGTGTCCGTGCAGTTGAAGGTGACCGTCGTCGTCGCCGCCGCCGCGTGCGGGCGCAGCGTCGTGTACATGGCTACCTCCTCCAATCGGGCAGCGGCGGCGCAGCGGGGTCGGCAGCGCGCATAGGGGAGGCGACCTCGTCAGTGCGAGGGGGCGGTGGTGGTGGTGGACTGGTGCGGGGTGGAGACGTGGAGTGGATTGGTCGTTGTTGGGTTTGGTAAAGAAAGGTTTGGCGAACGCAGAGCAATTTGGGGTGGAGCTGGAGCGCATGGGGGTCTGCCGACGGCGACGGCGACGGCGACGGCGCGCCCAACACCATGACTTTGTAGCATCAATCTCTCTGACACTCTTGGCCCAGGACATGACCTGCTAAGGTGCTGGGCCACCTGTCAGTGAAAAAAGTCTACTTCATTGTGGGTTTTTCTTCGTCGCTGAGCAGCAACCCGTATTGGGCCACGAAAAGTCAAACAATAGTTGGACCAAGATTAGCCTACTCTTTTATTTTTTAGAATGACATTACGGTCGAAGACGCTCACACAAACGCACACACACTCACCCTTATGAATACATGTACGTATTTCTACCGCTATGAGCACCTCTAAGAGACTGAGCCGGTTAATCTTGATACTGACCCGGCTAATCTTGATACTGACGAAGTCACCATAGGCGTCTCGCAATCGACGGGGACGTCGCCTACCACTGAAAGAACAATACCGGTTAATTCTGAAATAAATCCAGGAAAATGTGACACCCGTGCCGAGTCGAGGACTCGAATCCAAGTGGGCAGTTTCCACCACAAGGACCCTTGCCAACTGGCCTACTCTGTCCTGTACACGTAGGACTGGAACGGCGCGTCTACTCTAATTCAAACCGTTGATTCCGTTTCAGATGGCTCGACAGCGCCCTTACCGTGGACCGACGGTAAAAACGGAGAATATTGTTACTCTTCATGTGGCCCACGGAAAATGATAAACAAGTTCGTGTGCATTCGATATTATGTACCATATACAGCATAATATAAAATTTATAATACGAGAGAAAGTGAGTTACATTGCGATTAAATTGGATATATAATATTTCCAGCACTATGAGACATGTTAAAACTGTCATTGGTCAAAGGGTTTCATCTCATCATATTTCGATTAATTCTTAATATCAAAGTTAGACAGCTAAATGTTATTTGAGACCTTAGTTCATCACGCTAATTTTTCTTGACAACTTCACTCTTAGAAACTGTAAAATAAAATTCCTCCAGTAGATTAACTTTACCATGGTGACCTGTTTGACTCCAAGCGGCTAAAAATTAGCATGAAGTTTGGATTTTTTTTTTAAAAAAAGGCTAGCTTTAGATGTCAATTAAAAAGACCAAACATTATCATATAAAATTCGGCATGACTGATTGACGAGTATAACCTATTGATGGGTTCTAATCATGAGTTAGCAAGGAATTATAGTATTATACAGATGATTTATGTTTAGTGTTTTTAATTGGCATCTAAATATCTGACTAATCTTCAGCCGTAGGAGTCAAACCGTCACTGTTTTGTTTACAAAAGGCTAAATTTGACGAGCGGCCGGGATCGGGTGATTAGGTACAGTTCGGTTTGGTTAGGCAAGCAAGCGCTGGTATATTAATTGATGTTTCAACGCTATCAATAGGTGAATGATGCGTCACGTCTAATGACGACAAATAGTCAATGCATTACTGGATCTTTCCAGGTTCCCAGTCCCCAGTATCATCAGCTCAGATGGTTTCTGAACTTCTCGATGTTGATTTTATCACACTGTAATTGAATGGGGATGGAAACTGAATCCGGAAGATTTAGTAAAATTGTCACGTGACAAAAAAAATCATCACTCCAACGTAATACTCGAAATACTAGTATCTAGCACATAGCACATAGCCCTAAATTTTTACATGCATCAATATCATTTTAATCTTGATTTCATAATTTGTGAGATCTAAGTAATATTTTGAATAAACTGTTTCAACCATCTATCACGAAACGTTGTGCAGCACGTAAAAATCTGTGTTGATTAAACATCTATGTTGAAAGTATAACCGGAAGTAAAATAAGATATGATTAAAACATACTATGCATAAGTAATACTTTGTGTTGTATTTATTCTGAATAAATTATTGGCCATAGGGGATAAAAAGTGAATCCATAGTTTGAGAGAAAATTACATTTCAAGTTTAAGATTCAAACTAGTAATCACCCATTCATTCCTCTACAATCAAATTGTACCACATATCATGCACACGACTTTTTTGTTTACACATTCATCTTGTTACTCTTGCATTACTATAACAGTAGAAACACTGAAGTTATGTACACAAGATAAGGGGTATTATGGTAAGTTACGAAGTTACTGTATCTTTTGCTTCTCAGAAAGGCACGCGACCTGACGCGAGGTAGTTTTTTACCTTCTCAAAAAACGTCTACGCCTCTACGGTGCCATAGTTCGGGTCGTTTTCCACCAGCCCAACTATATAATGGCCCCTTAAGGTTTGTGGGCTGGGCTGTGAGATGTGTTAACGGGGCGGGGCGGGCCGCGCTGCCGAATTTCAAATCCTCCGGCATGGAGCAAGCCACGTCATCACGCACTAATCATCCACATCAAAGATGGCAAATTATCAGATTCCAGAGTACTTAACTTGCTTAATTTAATACCCTCGTGCTGATTTTTTGACTCTATTCTATGGCGACATCAATTACGGCTACAGCCTACAAGCCTACAGCTCAAGTTGTTATTACGGGACTATCACAAAATTAATGGAAGCGTAGGCAAGCAAACACGGTGCACGGAACCTATAGGCTACCGTAGCTGACCCGGAGAACTGATTTGCTCTACTACTCGCTTGTTCCTTTCTTGCCTTCGGGCTCACCTACCCCCAATCCTCCATGGCTACCCTCACCTTGCCGCCGTCTCACGCCGCCGGCCAGACCACCACCCAAGAAGACTCAGCAGGGTATGTGCCGGCCAACTTTGCCGCTTCTTTGTTTTTTTTTTTTCTTTTTTGGGCTCTTCACAAAGTTGAACCTACCAAAGGATTGATGTCAAATCTGATGGTTTCTTGAATTTTCTGTTTTCTGATGCAGCGGGGTCAAGAAGCCTGCCGACGCCGCTGCAGATCCGGGCGGCATGGATTCAGGGTGCGTGTTCACGGACTAGGAATCTGTAATTGTATTTTGCTGTTTGAGACAGCGACGACTCGTGGATTTGTCTGATGCGGTTTATTCCAATGAATAGGTGGGTTGTTCTTGGGAATTCGGACATCGTCCCGGCTGATATGGCTGCGGCCGCCGCCGCGGCGGGGCACGGCCGCCTCAACTTCTCGCCGCTGCCGATGATACCTATCTGGTAGGAATCGTGTTAATTCTTTTTTTCTGTCTGAAACCAAACCATCTGTGTAGGAATTATGTGTTTAATTTTCCTTCTCCATGTTTCTCTTTCAGGATGCAGATGGTGCTCGGGGGTGTGGTTTACACGGCTGTGCCGTTCTACAAGAGGGCCAGGAAGATGGAAGGTCTGTTCAGATCCATAGCTCCATACAACTGCTAGTTGCAGGGTGCAGATGGGTGACTGGGGACCTGGGGCGGCATAGTTCAGTTTATTTTGTAGTCTATGGATGATCAGATGAATTGCAAACTGCCACATATAACTCTCTTCTTAGCAGCTTATTGAAATTTTGAAATGTCTGAATTACTATATCAGGCGAAACATTAGAAAATGTGGAAACTGCTGTGGGGGTCGTGGAGCATGTTGCTGAGGTGACAGAGAAGCTAGCTGCCAATGCAGCCAATTCCCTGCCAGAAAACGGATCTCTGCATAAGGTTGCCGTGGAGATTGAGTACATTGCTGAAGTGGTAGATAAGGATGCACATAAAGTTGAAGCGATCATTAAGAAGGTTTGTGCTATCACTCCTCTTGCTTGAAATTGAATATGTCAATGTATTAAGGGAAAACATATTGCATTATAATTTAGAAACTTAGAACTTTATATGTATGTATTACTTTGTTATATGACACGCTCTGTCACTAGACAATATAATAGTAAAGGTTACTTACCCATGGAAAAAACATGTGTGAGAACAAAGTTTAGACCTTCTCACTGGAGGAAAAACAGGGAATCTTACTTTTGGTTAGCTATTCATGTGAGGTTGATAACACATTCAATCTTTTTTAGGCTTGGCACTGGGGAAGTATGTTGTAAAAGATTGCTTCTGATGTTCCTGCAAAAGTTGCTTTTCTCTCAGTGTCGGCGAATTATGCTGACTGGGTTCTCGAGGGGGTACCCCGAGAGAAGGGTTTAGGGAGAAGTCGTCGAGAATCTAGAGTCGACGGTGACAAGAGACGGTTTTAGACAGGTTCGGGTCGCCAGAGAGCAATACCCTACGTCCTGTATGGTGTTTCTTGTATTAATGAGAATGTTTTGAGGGGGTCCCTGCCTCCCCTTATATAGTCCGGAGGGCAGGGTTACATGGGAACCGTATAGGACTAGGAGACTTTTACAAGTTTATCTCTAATTCCCAAATATAGTATATCCAAACCGACTAGGACTAATCCTTGTCTTGTGCGTCAAGTCTTGTTCATGGGCCGGCCCATAAGATAGGCCGCCAGGGTTGTTTAGTCCGTCAGGACTCTACACCCACAAGCCCCCGAGCACCTTATCTCCTGAAGAACTGCCTTGTTGAAAGTACAGAGTTCTTTGAAGTCCTCCAGAGTTCTTTTGAAATCCGCCAGGGTTCTTTGAGACCCACCAGGGTTCTTTGAGACCCACCAGGGTTCTTTGAGACCCACAGGGTTCTTTGATCTTGGAAGTTGCAACCATGCTGTTCAATAGGTAATGATGTGCTCATAAGTCTTCTCGAAGTTCGGATTGGTGCGCACCGATTAGGTGCGCCCAATTGGGCAGCCCCCGAGCCTCGTTTATCTTTGAAGAAGAAATTCGAGGCTCTTTCGAAGTCCGAACCAAAAGAGAATCAATTTCCGAAGAAACCCGAATTCTTGTAGAATTCCTCATTAATTTATTAATTGAAACCGAAAATTCTCAGAAAAATATTTCCTGAAAATATGTCCAGAGCCCCCGAGCCTAAATTTGAACGAATTCAAATATAGGATCAAAAAAGGACCAAAGTTGAAAATTACCGGGGCAACGCTTCGAAAAGTCCATATAAACCACCTGCAACCCTTCGTATCCGTACGCTTTCGCAAAACAGATCTAGGGTTTGCAGCAATTGCAAGGTACGTGCTCCCTGTCTGGATGATCTTAGTCAAAATGTACGTGGCGTAGATTTTAACTTGTGAAAAACAGCCCTGTTAAGGACCCGAAGGAACCCAGGGAGATTTCTTATAGCATAAGCTATCTAATAAAATGTACCCTGGAAGGATACTTGGGAACTAACTGTATATGGTTTGCCGAAGCAAGAACCCAGTAAGACCCACGGAGCGGCAGCGTTGAGCTGGAAATTATCACGAAGTAGCATATTAGTAGGAACAGATCCGTTCTTGGCCTCGAAAGAACCCGGAGAGACCTCAGTTATAGGCTCCGAATGCACGTAAAAGAAACTCTCCAAGTCTAAAAAAGAACTCGGGAAGATGTCACGAAGACAAGTAAACAACCCAGTAAAGGGAGCTTTATTGAGATAAACCTCGTTGCCAGAGCAACGGTACAAGAGAACATGTAATGCCGAAGCAATTAGTTCATATATTGCCGGAGCAATGTTTACAGAAGAACTCTGGGTGCCGAAGCAATTAGTTCTTGTGGTGCCGAAGCACTGCTATAATGACGGAGCTACGCGTAGAATTTGCGTAGATGTTCAATATTCCAGGGATTTGGTAATTCCACACCGTCTTCTGTTTGGAGTCTGTAGGTGCCTGGTTTGAGTACCTTGGAAACGATAAATGGACCATCCCAGGGTGAAGTAAGCTTGGAGTGACCGGCTGTATTCTGGATTCGGCGTAGCACCAGGTCTCCAATTTGGAATGATCTTGTCTTCACATTTTTGTCATGGAATCTGCGGATTCCCTGAACATATGCAGCATTGTGTAACAAGGCTGCCAGTCGCGCTTCTTCAGCCGTATCGACTTCCAGCATCCGTTGTTCATCCGCCATGGCTTCTTGGAACTCCTCGACACGAGGAGCGCCGTGCATGACATCAACAGGTAGAACGGCCTCTGATCCATACACCAGGAAGAAGGGAGATTGCCCTGTAGCTTTACTGGGTTGAGATCGTAGGCCCCAGACAACTGGAAAGAGTTCTTTCATCCACCGACCTTCTGCTTTCTTCAGGGTTCTTTCCATGCGAGCTTTAAGTCCATCAAGGAGCATGCCATTGGCCCTTTCGACTTGTCCGTTGGCACGAGGATGGGCAACAGAAGCATAGGATACCTCGATGCTGCGATCGTCACAGTAGTCCCAAAACTTGTTGCCTGTGAAGGTGGTACCCAAATCTGTAATGATTTGGTGTGGTATCCCGAAGCGAAGAATCAACTCTTGGAGAAATTGGACTGCTTTCTCAGAGGTTGGCTTAACAACTGGAAAGACTTCTATCCACTTTGTAAATTTGTCAATTGCGACGAAGCAATATTCGAATCCCCCAGGCGCCCTGGGTAGTTTCCCAATCATATCAAGACCCCAGCATGCAAATGGCCATGACGGAGGTATCAATTTGATCTTGTGAGCAGGCTGATGTGAGTGATGAGCGAAATATTGACAACCCTTGCAGTGACGAACAATTTCCTCAGCATCGTGTAGAGCTGTAGGCCAGTAGAACCCGGCACGAAAGGCTTTGCCTACAATGGTGCGGGAAGCTGCATGATTGCCACATTCTCCTGCGTGAATTTCCTCCAGGATGTTGACTCCTTCTTGCTGTGAGACACATTTCATCAATGCGCCAGAACGTGCACCACGTCGGTACAGTGTATCACCGATTACAACATAGGACTTGCTACGGCGGACAATTTGTTGAGCTTCTTCCTTCTCGGCAGGAAGTTTGTCGTGCAAGATGTAGTCTATAATCGGAGCGCTCCAAGCGGCGTCGATGAGCATAACCTCGGGAGCTGAAGCTGTATCATCAGAAGTTACTGCTGCAGAAATTGATGGCTTGGAGAGTTCATTGACGAACACCCCACTGGGCACCTCTGCTCTGGAAGAACCCAGCTTTGATAGGACGTCTGCAGCGACGTTATAATCTCGCTCGACATGATGAAATTCAATGCCGAGGAAATGTTTTTCCAATTTTCGAACTTCTTCACAGTACGCGTCCATGTCTTCATGGTTTCGATTCCAGTCCTTGTTGACTTGCTTGATGACCAGCATTGAATCCCCATACACCATCAAGCGCTTCATACTGAGGGTAATGGCCATCTTCATTCCGTGAAGAAGTGCTTCGTATTCTGCAGCGTTGTTGGTGACAGCAAACTGAATCTGCAGAACATACTTGAGTTGATCTCCTCGAGGTGAGATCAACAGAACTCCGGCGCCTCCACCTTCCAGCTTGAGTGACCCGTCGAAATACATGATCCAATGCTCAGGCTTGGTGGTGGCGACTGGGAGATTGTGCTCGGTCCATTCCGATATTAAATCAGTAAGAACCTGAGACTTCATGGCCGTGCGAGAACGGAACTCGATGCTGTATGTTCCGAGCTCAACAGCCCACTTGGCGATACGCCCTGTAGCGTCTTGATTATGGAGAATTTCGCCAATAGGATAACCAGTAACCACGATGATCTTGTAGGTGTCGAAGTAATGCCGCAATTTTCTGGATGTCATTAAGACAGCATATAGAATTTTTTGAACTTGAGGGTACCTGGATTTGGAGTCCGAGAGGACTTCGCTTACAAAGTACACAGGCCGTTGAATCTTCTGAAGATGGCCTTCCTCGTCACGTTCAACAACAATAGCAGCGCTGACGACATTAGTGGTTGCTGAAATGTAGAGCAAGAGATCTTCGCCCGGGAGCGGTGCGGTGAGCACAGGAGGCGTAGTCAGGAATAGCTTGAGTTTGTCGAAGGCGACTTGAGCTTCCTGAGTCCACTGAAATCTGTCTTGCTTCTTGAGTAATTTGAAGAACTCAGTCCCGCGTTCCCCCAGTTTAGAGATAAAGCGGTTGAGTGCGGCCATGCAGCCCGTAAGCTTCATGAAATCCTTGACAGTGGTGGGCGGCTCCATGTTCATGATAGTTGCTATCTTCTCTGGATTTGCCTCAATGCCGCGTTCACTGATGATGAACCCAAGGAGCTTTCCAGATGGGACGCCGAAAACACACTTGGCGGGATTGAGCTTCCATCGCCATTTGCGTAAGTTATCGAACGTCTCGGTGAGGTAAGCGATGAGATCCTCGGGATTTCTTGTCTTGACTACCACATCGTCAACGTAGGCTTCAACATTTCGATGAAGTTGGTCTTGGAGACAACCCTGTATCGCCCGCTGATATGTGGCACCTGCATTTTTCAAGCCAAAAGGCATAGTTGTATAACAATATGCACCATATGGCGTGATGAACGAAGTTTTAATCTGATCCTCTTCTTTCAGTGATATCTGATGATATCCTGAGTAACAATCGAGGAAACAGAGTAGTGTGCACCCAGCGGTGCTGTCGATGACTTGGTCGATGCGAGGAAGCCCAAAGGGATCCTTCTTGCAGTGTTTGTTGAGATCAGTATAATCAACACACATTCTCCATTCATTTGAATTCTTTTTTCTTACAAGAACCGGATTGGCTAACCAATCCGGGTAGAAAACTTCTTTAATGAAGCCGGCTGCTAATAACTTAGCTAGCTCTTTCTTGATGGCTTCCCGACGCTCTGTAGCGAATCTTCGGAGGCGCTGCTTTTTGGGCTTTGCGCTCTCGTTGAGGTCTAACTTGTGCTCGATCAACTCTCTGGGGACTCCAGGCATATCGGAGGGCTTTGTAGCAAAGATGTCTGCCTGGGCTCGCAGGAAGTCGACGAGCGCACTTTCCTATGCGGGAGTGAGGGTGGAGCCGATCACTGCTGTCTTCGATGGATCTCCTGTTTGGAGATCGATCGTCTTTGTTGCGACCTTCTCCACAGGCTTGATAGCCCGTGTCTTCTTCTGCGTCGGGGCGTCGTCATCTTCTGCAGCGACGGCGGCAGCCAAGGGTTGGAGCTCTTGGCGATCTATGGTGGACGCGGCTCGGACGGCGTACTCCACTGCTTCTTTGTCGCAGAGGTAGAAGCGCTTGATATCACCGCGAAGGGAGAGAACGCCGTGAGGCCCTGGCATCTTCAGCACCAGGTAGGTGTAGTGGGGGATGGCCATGAACTTGGCCAATGCTGGTCGCCCGAGGATGGCGTGGTAGGAAGTCTCGAAGTCTGCAACTTCGAACTTAATGAATTCTGTACGGTAATTGGATGACGTACCGTACGTGACGGGCAAGGTGATTTGCCCGAGGGGGATGGCGGCCTTCCCAGGCACGATGCCGTAGAAAGGAGTATCCGCCGGCTGCAGCGTACTTGTGTCGAGGCCCATGGACTTCAGCGTCTTAGCGAAGATGAGGTTGAGCCCACTGCCTCCGTCGATCAGGACCTTGGTGAGCCTGCTATTTGCTACCACGGTCTCGAGACAAGAGGATATCGTCCAGGAGAGGTGATCTCCGCCCACTGATCCTCTCGGGACCAGGTGATGGTGGTGTCCGACCACCGTAAAGGTGTAACCACCGCTGGTTCTGCTGCGTAGGCCTCGCGCCTCGCATTCTTGCGGTTGCGCGAGGTGTCGCTGACTGCCATGCCTCCAAAGATGACGTTGACAGTGTTGTTGATGTCTGGGAAACCGCTGTCTCCCTTGTCGTGCCCGTCGTCTCCATCTCCGTCCGACTTTTGCTTCTTGTTGGGCGTGCTGAACGTCTCCCGGAGGAGCACGCACTCGCCCATGGTGTGCTTGCTGTCGGGGTGGTAGGGGCAGCGTTTCTTGAGAAGTTTGTTAAATTCTTCCCTTCGTTGCTGCGCGGATTTGGCGGCGCGGACGGTCTGGACGGTTGCGACCGTGTTATGTGGTCGCTTCCGTGGGTTGTTGCCGTTACGCTGAAAGGAGTCGCGCGGCTGGTCCCTGTTGTCTTCCTGGTTCTTGCGACCAGGGTTGTTGGGTCTCTTGCCGTAGCGCTCCCGTTCTTGATCATCGGTGTCCATCCAATTGGACACCAGTGCGCGAAATTCCTCGAGGTCGCGGGGACGGTTGTGACCGAAGTCACGGAAGAGGGTGCGATCGGTCATCCCTTCTTGAAAGTAGTCGATGACTTCTGAGTCGGGGATGGGAACGTAGGATGCCTTGATGGCGAAGAATCGCCTGTTGTAGTCGCGCAGGGACTCGTCTGGCTTTTGTTTGCACGCGCGGAGTTCATACTTGCTGCCAGGGCGCTCAAAAGAACCCTGGTAGTTGGAGACGAAAGCCTTCTTCAGCGCGTGCCAGCTGTCGATGGAGTCTAGATGGAGGGACTCGAGCCAGGTGAGAGGACCCTGCTCCATCGCAACTGGGAAGTAGAGCATCTTGGAGATGTCGTCGCCCCCTAATGCTTCGATTGCGGAGGAGTATCTGCGCAGCCAAATGTTTGGATCTTGCTTCCCGTCGAAGTTGGCGATGCCTGGCGGCTTGAACTTTCGCGGGAAGGAGCTGACGCGGATGGCGCGTGTGTAACATGGCAGAGCATCGGGGTTGGGGACGTCGCATCTTCCTGCAGAATCCGCAACATGGGAGGTAGCTCTCCCCTCTCGGATCCGGATGATGTCGTTGCGGGCGTCGTTCGGCGTGACGTGAGAGCGGGCTGGACGAGGTTCTTCGCGACGCTGGGACCTGGGAGGTTCCTCGCGAGGACGGCGGGGTTCTTCGCGAGGCCTGTTTTTGTCCTTTGTTTGTCCAGCGGAGCTGCCGTAGTGGCTGCTCTGACGCTTGGCCGACGGTGCTTGGTGGCGCGAAGAACTCTTGCTTTTGGAGGAGGAGCGGCCTCCGTCCAGGCGATCAACCATGACCGCTGCGGCTTCTAGGCGGGCTTTGGCGAGGTTGATTTCAGGGGTAGTTTGGAACCCCTCGAAGACGCTGACTCCGAACAAGATGTTGGCCACAGGGGAGTTGAAGATGTCTTGCTTGTCGAACTCAGAGTTGAGATTTTTCTTCTTGATGAAGCGACGTCGGAGGGCGCGGTTGCGGTTGCGCTCGATACGGAGTTCTCGATCCGCATCGGTTTCTCCTTCCTCTGTTGGGGCGTCGTCGGAGACAACTTCTTCGTCGCTGTGATCATTGAGGATCACGCAGGACTGGCGACCGGGGTTGCTAGGCCCGGTTCTTCTGTTACTCGTGGCAACAGGGAGTTCTCTGCCTTCTTGGAAAGGAAGCAGAGGTAGGATGTCTCGTACCGTGGAAGGTACGTTTGCTTCGAAAAGAGCCACCTCGGGATCCATGTCAGGCCAATGAACGATAACCCCCGAGGGAGTTGTGGTCATGACAAGATCCGAGGTTGCTCCGCGGGGTTGGAGAACCTTCTTCTTCAGGTGCTTCTGGTGGATCGCGGCTGAATTTGTTAACCCGAAGGGAAACTGAGAAGCGCGCGATCCACGTGATGAAGTCTTCGTCCCGCGGGGGTTGGAGCCAGGATTCCTGGGTACCCGCGGGGTTGCTGTCACGGTCCTGATCGTTGAACCCTGGCGGGACTCGGAAGTGATCCGGAGTCCGCCGGGGGGTCGTGAACACGTGGCTTGATCCTGCCCCTTGATAGGGGTTGAGTTGACGTGGTCGGCCCGGGATTGAATCTGCTTCGGGCGCCATGTACTCCTCCGAGTAGGATACGATCCAGGGATCGTGTCGGAATTCGAAATTTTCCGAGATCCTTGCGGAGTGGTTTGCGTGCGTGGCGAAGCTGGTACAGCCACCTCGTCGCGCAGTTGGTGTTGAAGCTCGCCTTCCTGGTTTGCGATGCAAAGCCAGGAGCCGAAGACGAAGGAGGCGCCTGCCTCGAACTTGGTGACGATGGAGGCGCTGAAGGAGGCCATCGACTCTTTACTGAAGACTCGACGAGTAGATCCCACGGACGGCGCCAAAGTGTCGGCGAATTATGCTGACTGGGTTCTCGAGGGGGTACCCCGAGAGAAGGGTTTAGGGAGAAGTCGTCGAGAATCTAGAGTCGACGGTGACAAGAGACGGTTTTAGACAGGTTCGGGTCGCCAGAGAGCAATACGCTACGTCCTGTATGGTGTTTCTTGTATTAATGAGAATGTTTTGAGGGGTTCCCTGCCTCCCCTTATATAGTCCGGAGGGCAGGGTTACATGGGAACCGTATAGGACTAGGAGACTTTTACAAGTTTATCTCTATTTCCCAAATATAGTATATCCAAACCGACTAGGACTAATCCTTGTCTTGTGCGTCAAGTCTTGTTTATGGACCGGCCCATAAGATAGGCCGCCAGGGTTGTTTAGTCCGTCGGGACTCTACACCCACACTCAGCAAGTTCAAACGATTTATTTCGGAAAACACAAACTCGCTGAGCCTGCTTGGGTACCTTCAAACCAAATTTATTCAGGCACCCAGCTGGAACTGTACAGTTTGTGTTGCATCAAGCTAAAATTAGAAACAGTTTGCTTTCCTCCGGTCTAAGATATTTCCATGTGCTATGAAATAACTAAGCCTCATCTATTGCCCTTGCTCACAAATCCAGATTGAAGACATGAGTGACAAGATTGACGCTGCTGTCGAGCCTGTCATTGAGGAGCTCGAGAAAGACTTTAAACCGAACCAATCTTCCACTGAATCAGATGCCCAGAAGTAATACTTGATGTAGATCCAATGGAAAAACTGAAGTGTTGCTTGTTGTAAATATTTTTTTTTCTCTTCTTTCTGAATCCGTTCATCATGTAAATATGTTTAAGATGCCTTATGTACTAGAACCGTGCCATCTGTGACATGTTGGCGCTCGAATCTAGAGCGTCCTGATGGTCAAAATGTATCACAGCAGTAGAACTAAAATTTGGAATAAACATATATGGCTGCTGTGTTGCAATCATTGCCGACTAATACTAATCACAAGCTTTCAAAAGAGAAGGAACCTATCAAATGCACCAATTGTTCTCCATGAAGTGATGCATTCAGATGGCAATTTGCTAGAAACTTCTAGGATTTGTTATGGCTCTTGGACGTGCTTTTCGGACACTCGGTCAATGCTTGCTCTGCACTTTGGCATCGGTTCCCTTCAGCACGAGGCTGAGCAAAGCCTAATTGCCTTTGTTGCTCCGCACACTTTGGCATCAGTTCCCTAACTCATGTTCATATTTTTGGCTCAAGCCATAGCATCGGCTCCTGTTATTGAACCTAAGCTAAGATAACTCGAGCTGTGCGTACCATTTGTGCTTTGGATGTCCTCGTGATCTTTGATTATTCATGAATTGTTTACGGAAAGCGTCTCTACAGATGTGCGGGTAGTGATCATTGAAAGGATTCTCTTGCGAGCAAGCCGCACGCTTGCACAAAAGGAGAGAGAAGCAAGCAAGCAATTGGTACGAACCAACCTAACATCCCGTCATGTTCAGCAGTAGTTCAGCAAAAAGTTTAGTAACTACGTGATCTATAAGTAGACCTCAAAAGTCCGAACTCCCGTCTGGTGCTCATATACTCATCTTCATCTCTCTCGCTGTCCCCGTGTGTCTGCCATTCGTGTTCAAGTTCAACAGGTCACAACAACTCACAAGGCCAGGATCATGATGCCCAACTCACTGTCTCTCGTGGCCATGCTCGTAGCGAGCTACGCGACGCTGTCGTCGGCCAGGACGTTCACTGTCGGGGACGGGCAGGGATGGATGAGCGGCATCGACTACACCGACTGGACCAGCGGCAAGACGTTCGCGGTCGGAGACAAACTACGTGAATGAGCTCTGCCTCATTGAGATACAGTATTCACAGAAGTATGTATCATCAGAGCTTTAATTTGATGCGAACACCGTGCTTCGTGCAGTTTTCAGCTACCGGAGCCAGGAGCACACGGTGACGGAGGTGAGCAAGGGCGACTACTACGCCTGCAGCTCCGGCTGCGGCGCGCTGAGCGATGATGCCAGCGGCTGGACCGTCGTCACGCTGACGGGGCCCGGCACGCGCTACTTCATCTGCAACATCACCGGCCTCTGCAGCAGCGGCATGAAGCTCGCCGTGACAGTTGCCGATAGGGACCCTGTGCCGTCGGGCGCCAGCGGAGGCGCGCTGGTTGTTCCGGCAGTGCGCGCCACTGTCCTTGTGGCCACAGGGGTTCTGATAAAGCTCGCCCTTTTGTGAGTTACTGATTGGGAAATCGGAAGCCAGCCAGCAGCAGCAACTTTTATACTACTAGCAGAATCAGGCGGTAGAGACTAGAAACATTGTATGCAGGCCGTTGATGATTTGATTTCAGTGCCAATCAGTAATTGACAACATGCTTGTCGACTGCATTTTCCGGGCATTTGTTCTCGGTGTCGTTGGTGCCTCTTTCTATTAGGTGACGGAATATAACTCGGTAACCCTTCTTGTTCGGTTGCATTGAATTAATTTCGGACCAAGAGCTATTTTTTTTCTTTAAAGGTTGAAAAATTTAGTAGAGTATGGATTGATTTCATTTTGGTACAGCAAGAGTCCAGGATTGATTTCATATATCCCTAGACTCATGGATTTATTCCATGTCTGAATTGGGTGGGAAAGACGGGGATTGATCGGGTTTCAAACCATACTGAGCTTAACCGAACGCATGATCCCCTAGAAAATGTATAAAATGGATTGAAATCCATGATTGCAATTATTACTGATCTAGAATGAATCCTAATGTAACCGAACAAGGCATAAAGCCGACTGTAATTTTATCGGCTGGAACATTCGGCTATGTCAACAGGTCTCCCTTAGTGTTGCCTAAGTGCGGCCCCAGTAACCCCTCGATAGTGGGCCGAAATCACCGAGAATGGAGAATGCAGCCCGACCTATGTTCTAGAAGGCAAGGACAGGTGCAAAAGAAGAAGAGGCCGATCCCTTTGGGGCGAAGCAAACCTTGGAAGCGGCATGCAACACCACATGGGGCCATGGGGGCGCGTATTCCCCGTAAGGGTCACATCATTACGGAGGAGACGTGCATGCAGTGCTCGACAACACCATTAGCCCAATCACAGAGCGCCATCTTGGGAGTTCACGGGTAGAGCACCCTGTTTGGGGGGTCACGTGACACACCCCACGATGGAGCAGTAGGCGAACCCTAGTATACGCGAGGTGCGAGGTGCTAGGAGGTGGCCCCGTATGCCATAGGGCCCACGGGTAGGCTCCTGGGACAAGCCTTCACCGCGCAGAAGAGCGGATCATGATGGCGAACCTAGGATGGGCCCACCACACATGAAGAAGACCAAAGCCGCAATGCCCACCAGGCAGAAGACGGAGCCTGACGCCGACATCCGACGAAGGTTATTAGCAGGGACAACACCACTTGTAGGGGAGAGACGCCCACTTGCTGGATGGGGGCACACCAGATATGGAGAATGTACGCCTCCTCTCCCCATGGGGAACTGCTATAAATAGATGTAAAGAAGGAAGGAAAAGGGGAGCAATCTTTGTAAGTAGAACAGATACACCAGGGCTAGTATGTAAGAATAAGTAAGAACAAGTTAGCCACCCGCATTTTCCTCAAAAAAAAAGAAGGTGGCCACCCGCATATAGGGCGTAGGGTCGTTACCCACCGGGGGGCCTGAACCTGTCTAAACGACTTGTCCCACATCTCTCCCTCTCCGAGGGAGGACTGCACTCGTTAACACCCCTGGTCGAATCTCTAAACGCGGATTACTCCTAAATCCCTGCTCGAGAGTTTTTCACCCCGTCAGGCTCCGTCCAACATACATTTAGAATCCCACAAAGGCAACAATAGTGATGAGCGGCTGCCTATTTTCATACACCAAATTTCCCATGGACCTCACAACAACTAACTTTATAGTAATTTATTGAATGTGTGTAAGCAAATTAGACCAAAGTGGGTTTTAAAGATAGACGGCTTGAAGAGGAGTGCATGTTGTTTCTCAATGCTAGAGAAAACCTATGACTTATTTCTAGAAACCCTTTTTTATAGACCTTTTCTTAGTTGAGATCGATGCTTTGACAAGGTAGAGCAAAGCCAACCCCATATGCACGCATTTGATCTGCTCATAAAAATGTTAAATTAGCCAATCTAAAACGGATTTATGGTCCTTGATTGTCGAATCAGTTGTAATAAAATAGTAAAACATGCATTAGGCGTGTGGCAACCTGGAGACGACGGTGATATGTGTTTTCACCATTTGTTCCAACGTTTACTTTGTTCTCAATACCGAGTCATCATTAATTAGAAATGATAGGTGTATTTTGATCAGTCAAAAGTCAAACTTCATCAACTTTGACCAACAATTTGTTAAAGTATTGGCATATTAAGAATATAATTTTGCATCAATATATTTATTCTTAAAGCTGTATTAGTTTAAATTCTTTGAAACTCCACAAGGAAACTACCGGGTTTACGAGGATAATGCGACCACTAACGGTTACAAATTTTCTTTCAGTAATATTTGTACCGCATCTTCGTTAAAAGAATGGGGCCGCGCTATGGCGCCCGATCTGCGTACGTGAGGCCTCGTCGAAGCTGCAAAAATTACGAAATGATTTGGAGCACACTAGCAGGAGGCATGACTCATGAGAGTGACGTATCAGAGAGCGTTAGGGCATAAGCAATGTTTATTTCCAAACCAGCCCATATAGGTGGGACCTAGTCATAAGGATATGTGCTATTTTCATCCACACAATGAGCATACTATAAAGTGGGGGCCACATGGAAATAAAAACACACTTGCGGGAGCAGCAATGACTTGGGGAAGAGTGGGAGTTGTAGGGTAGGAGAGAAAATATTATTTTGTATTGCTTATGGGCAGGCCATAGCCTTATGGGTAGCTCATGCTATGGACCACCTTAAAGACTACTTCCACAATGACAAAAGATACCAATAAGCCTCTAAAGACTACCCTTATTCCCACATTGTTGGTGCCCTTAGTTGAGTCATGTTTCCTGTCGTTTCTACACTTGGTTTAGCATCGGTTCCCAGACCAGGATGCTAATAATTTTGCTCTCTCTAACTTTGGCATCGGTTCCCTGACCACGAATCACCGATCTCACTCTCCTCGAGTATTCACCTCGAAGATGATTCGAGCTACATGTTCGTTTCCACCCTGTTTTCAGCGTTCATGCGCACGAGGTCATGCATTATTATTATTATTATTATTATTATTATTATTATTATTATTATTATTTTGTCGAAGTTGAACACATCTCGGAAATAGATATGCTAGTGCCCGGATCACACAAAAAGGATGCACTTGACTTGACTGCACGAAGATGACAGCAGCTTTGTTGTCCTAGCCATAGCCTCTCATGCCGCTTTCGCGTTAAGCTTTTGGTCGCACCACATGCACTCAAATTCCATGCTCATAATTCTGTGGCACATTATTGCACTTGTTCCACTACTGAAAAGATGAATTAGCGAAAAAGCTAAAGGAATGAAAGACACATGCAAGAAATAAGAATCTACACACACAGGGCAGATTTCGCGATTACAAATAATAGCAATAATCAGCAGATCTATAAATACCTAAATAGACCATCGTGCCCAGCCAAGTCTGCAGCAGCAACAGTAGTGTACAAACTAGTGTTTGGTGTGTTCGTACGTGTCCTGATCTCCCGCGACGAACCGGTGTCGCAGCAGGGCACCGCAAGCCTAGGATCACCATGCCCAAGACTTCGGCTCGTGTCGCATTACTGTTCGTCGCGGGATACACGGCGGCGGCGCTGGCCTCGGCCACGACGCTCGTCGTGGGCGACGACCGGGGCTGGACGATGGGCGTCGACTACGTCGCCTGGGTCAGAGGCAAGACGTTCAAGGTCGGAGACAAGCTAGGTGAGTGAGTGAGTGGTCAGCTCAGCCCCTCAAATCATGGCTCATCCAGCAGCCTACCTGCAGGGTGCTTCACAACCACTCTCGCGTAATGAAAAAAAATGTATATTATTGCAGTGTTCAACTACCCGGGCACGGAGCACACGGTGACGGAGGTGGGCAAGAACGACTACTTCGCCTGCGCCGGCGGCGACGCGCTGAGCAACGACCGCAGCGGCTCGACCAACGTCACGCTCGCGGGCCCCGGCACGCGCTACTTCATCTGCGACATCCCAGGCCACTGCACCATCGGCATGAGGCTCGCCGTCACCGTCGCCGGCGGCGAGCCGCCACCGGTCGCCAGTTCAACCAGCGCCGCCGCTGCAAGTGCCCCGGCGGCCCAGCACACTATGGGCGCCATCGTTGCTGCGGCCGCGGGGGTCATGATCAAGCTCACGCTGTCCTGATGACGGCGTGTTCTGCTGACTGGGGTACAGAGTTGAGTAGCCGCAGCAGTGGCGGAGCGACACGTCGGCCAACCTAGGTCGTCGTGCCCCCGCGTCCTTGCCCAAACAAATTTCCAGCGATTGATTACGTACATGTCAGCTCATAAAATGCACTTCCTTTTTTTTTTCTCGTCGATTGGAGAGAGAAGCGTACGGCAAGGCGGTATTGGGAGGTCGCCATGACGCCATACGATCGCCTCACCGACCTCCATCCGCTGGCTTTGCAGTTCGCACTCTTTGCTCTGGACTCTGGCTGCCGCGCGCACTCTTCAATCCCTACTCGATCTCTAGTGCCGCGCAAGGGCTTGTAGATGTCGTCAGCAACGGCAATTGCAGATTTGCAGTTTGCAGCTGGCTAGGCCTAGCCGCCTAGGCAGGTTGCTTAATTTTCATCTTTTTTTTTTCTTGCTTCCGGAGCTCAAGAGCCGCATCGTGATTTCCTTCGATCCTTTCATGAACTTGTATTTATATTAATTCTGACCAGACTATATCACTCATGTAATGCCGTCCTATATATGTGTACTGTTGATTCGTATTAGGCAAATTGTCTTCATAAATGTTCACGATCATGCTGAGTTGTCATGTATTTGTGCCTGTTCTTTATTTCATTGGCTCCTGTCCTGAAAAGGCACACAAAAATAATGAAGGAAAAAAAAAGCAAGAACATAGAGCGACTAGCGAAACATGTGAGAAATCTGAATGGTTGATCCCGGTAGCTCCCACACTTCTTGTTTGAAAAAGAAATACTTTTGTTACGTTTCTTTATTTTTGAAAAGTTATAAACATATATACACACAACTTTTATGTACAGACTTCTTAGTATATTTTTTCAACACAACTTTCACAAGAATATTGTTAGCAACGCTTCATCTATTCTTTTACACATAATTTCTCAAGACAACTTCACAGTAACTTTTCAACACAACTTCTCGTGAGAATGTTGTCGAGTGAGTTTATTCGTTCATTTTGTTTAACTTCACTCCAAACAAGTTATCATCACAACGTCTAAATATTTTTTTAAAACTTTTTTAGGTAGCCTATATACATAAGTTATTTTATGTTCAGCTTTTCAAAAAATTGTGCCAAAATAAGTTTTTAAAATAATTTATTAAACTAAGTTTTGTAAAAAGAAATATTTATAACATTTAAACAAAAGCTTCTCCAATTTTTACAAACAAAATGAGAAAGAGTAAAGTAGAATATAATGCGGATGGTATCATGTCTGGCTGATTTGGGGGTTGGATGGGACGAGTAGATGGGACTGGAGAACCGAGCACAACTCGGTTGGTCAGTTGAGCATGCGCTCAGGCTGCGTGCCCATGTGCCTCACCTAGGGGATTTATTCCCTAGTAGAACAGTCTTCGCTTGGATGGATTCTAAGTTGTATGTCTTTCACGCGTGAAGCCACAGTGAGAACGTGACGTGCCGTCGCCTATAAAGTCAGAGGATTCCAGTGATCTCAAGAAAGACTCTGCGTGTAGTTGTAGGTTCGCTTGTACATGCACATGTGTGGTGCGATGTGAGTATGGTGTGTGAGTATATGTATAAACAAATGCTACAGTTGTATCTAGATGGGAGGCTTAAAAAAGACGGGACCTATACACATGGGTATGAGCAAGCCTAAGTGTTGCAAGATCACCGATTTTTTAGCCGATATGAAAAGGATAGTAGGAGGAATGAAAAGTGGCATGATAATTTCGATGCATCGAGGGAGGGACAGAGAGCACCGGCGGCGGCCAGAGTCAATTTTAAGGTGGTATGCTGCCTTCCGGTGAGGCAATTAAGGTTTAGATGAACCTGTAATGTAAAATATCATTGGCTAGTTACATGGGTCCGATTGTCGCTCGTAGAAGAAATGCAAAAAGATGGTGGATTGGTGGGCATCCACTTTTGGGGTGTGCTGGGCTGACTGACATTGTTTACTGAATTTTTCACATGTGCTTGCGGCCATATGGTCTATCCGAGCAATTCATTCTTGAATCAATGGTGATAGATCGTGAGTAGGTGAAGGAATCGTGCAATGAGAAGTACATAGGTAATAGATAATCTAAATCAACGGTTAGATGGAAAAAAAATCAACAACCGAGCTTATGAATATTGGGATTTACCCATTCAAGATCTCAAAAATTCCTATAAAATCTCAAAGGTCTATATGTACATGAGAAAATGATAGATGTGTCCTAGTATCGCTATCCTTTAGTCTCATCTTGCTAATGGAAGTGGAGGATGACCAACATAAATATGGAGGTTGCCTTCATCCCTCTAAGTATGTGTCATGGGAGAGAATGATACCTCGACATGCGCGTGCTCGCTCGCTGGGCATCAACGTGCGTGTAGAGCTGGCGTCAACGTGCACTGGCGAACGGTAGAGCTCTGGAACCTTCCTTTTTGGACGCATGAGATGTATGTAAATGGTCCACCAAAATTTGCCGCCCCCACCCTTCAAGGGAGTGGCTTCCTTTTTCAGTCTGCTCCATACCGAGTGTCAACGTGCACCGACGAATGGTATAGCCGGTCTCCAGAACCTTCCTTTTTCAGTATGTTCCATCCCAAGCGTCGCCGTGCACCGGCAAACGGTAGAGCCAGTCTCCGGAACCTTCCTTTTCAGTATGCTTCATCCCAAGCGTCGACGTGCACTGGCGAACGAGAGAACAGGTCTTCGGAACCTCTCATCCTCGTGATTATGCACCAGAAGAGGGCAAATAAGGCTTTTTCAATCTGCTCCATCCTGAGCGTCGACGTGCACATGTGTATGGGAGAGTAGGTCTCTAGAACCTCTCATCCTTTTGATTATGCACCGGAAGATAGCGAATAAGATTTTTGGGAAGTGCTCTGCCCGACTGCTCAAGGTCTTCATCATGGTTCGCCCTCTGTCCAAGTCAATTGTTGCAGCGTGACATAGTCTACAACATTGTCTGCTACGTAGTGTCTACAACATTTTCGTTGTCCCGTCAGCACCACTTGTGATCTCGATGGCTTCCGCTCAGTATGTACATTGTGATTTAACCATGCTTTCTGATATCATAAGTATGATGCTTGGAATGCTTAGTTTGTTAGAGAATGACATGCTAGGTTCAACTCTCGTCATGTTTTTTCATACACGAGATAAGTGCTTGTGGTCACATGTACATGAGATTCGATGTATTCGAACCTACCACATTTTCCTGCTCGTCCGATCGATGTATATAGAGTAGAGTCCCGAACGAGTTACGGAGCATGACGTAAGCCTGGGCGTCCCGTACTCCCGTGTGGTTCAGGGTCGGTCAACGCAATAGGTGAAAGTGAGGCAACTCCGACCGTTCGTTCAGCTCACTGCACTTTGGCATCAGTTCCCTAACTGCCCAATGGCTCGCCGTCCCTCGTCTACACTTTCTATTCAAACCAAAGATGATTGGAGATGCATTCTTTTTTCTATTTTCAGTGCCCTCGAGGTCTCTTGAAAAGTGAATTTTCTGACCGAGAGCATCTTGAAAGTGTGCGTGCTCTCATCATACAAATGGAAGCGGGGGTTTCAATAGAATGCCACTGAGTAGCCACGAATAACTAACTAACCTCCCGTCAGCCAGCCAGGTTTGCAACAAGGAACAAGCCATAGGTTTTGCTAAAGATAATCGTTGGCTATGGCGGCCAAATCTCTGGTTCTTGTCGCGGTGCTTCTCGTTGCGGGGTACACGGCGCTGGCGTCGTCGGCCACGACGTACACCGTCGGCGGCGTCAACAGCTGGATGACCGGCGTCGACTACGCCGATTGGGCCAGCGACAGAACGTTCGTCGTCGGAGACAAACTATGTAAGCTCTCTGTCTGATATATATACTCTCTACTATACTCTAGTCTTCTGTAAATTACATTAAGCCTAAGTGTGTCGTTAATTGCTATATATGCTACGTAAGCTCACACATCAGCAATTAGTGGTTAATAATAATTGTTGGGGGGAAATTAACCGTCCGTACGTGCGCAGTGTTCAGCTACGTGAGGATGGATCACACGGTGACGGAGGTGATGAGCAAGAGCGAGTACGACGACTGCTCCGGCATGGACGGGATGACCGAGGACAACAGCAGCGGCTTGACGACCGTGACGCTCGCGACCCCCGGCATGCACTACTTCATCTGCATCGTCCCCGAGCACTGCGACAGCGGCATGAAGCTCGCCGTCAACGTCTCCGCGACGCCCGTGGACGACGACACTGCCCCGATGACGTCACGCGCCGCCAGGGCTGCTGGTAGCCTGCAGGTTCCAGTGACCGTCGTCGTCGCCGCCGCTGCAACTGAGGCCCTCACCAAGCTCACGCTGCTCTGACAACGAAGCGCAGCCGCGCACAGCAGGCGACAAATGGGCATCTCTCGGGGCAGACACAGTTGATGAAGGCTCGGCTACGTTAGCGACCGTCACGTCGATTAAGTCGTCCGTGTAATGTTTACCGGCGATTATTCTTCGTCGGGCACCTAATGCATGCAACGTTCTTTTGATGGAGATATCATAGAAGATCTAGATTATACAGAAATTGGATATTAACAATCTGGAATCAATATACTCCCGTGATCTCTATACAGTAGGCACTTAGACGTTTGGTCATGTATTATTATTAGCTGAGCTCCACTTATAAGAATCTGAGTAGTTAGTTTTTTTATAATCTATACTTATTATCTGGATATTTAGATGGCTACAATTTTAATCTAGTTTTTGTAATAATCTGTACCTAGTACAACCACTCTATATGATTAATCGACATCACATCATCAGCCTATTATTTGTGTGCCTCAAATAATGCATGTCTAACTGTACATGGTGATGGTGTGGTGTCACGTTTAATCTTTCATGGTTCATCAGTGAATTAAACTAAAATTATATAAGGAAAAAAAACAGAAATGGTCGGATCTTAGTCACAGGGAACGAGCCATTCCCACACCTCCTCTCAGCTTCCTCTCCCCGTCTTATGCGGGCCGGATTTGTCTCCTTTTCCTCCTCGGAGTCCATTTTCCTCTTGCTTCCTCCACGTCTCCACTGATGGCACCGATTAGTTAGGGTCAATTAGGTATCTTTTTAAAAAAAATGTTGAAGTAGTAAACTACAAATGTTGAAATAACATCATAGAAATGTTAATTTATGGGTATGTTTAGTTGAGTTGTGGCTATTGGAAAAGTTATTATGGAATGTTGTCTAGAAATGTTTGGTCGAGCACCGGAGGCTTTCCGTAAAGCTTCTCTCACTTATGAATGGACTCCACACGTCGTAGCTAGAGACAAACCCCTTCCTCCCTCTCTCACCTCGACATCTTCATCCTTTCTCTCTCTCACCGCCGAGCTTGCTGGCCCTAGGCACGTCCCCTCTCTCTCACTACCGACTTTGCTGGGCCGGGTTGTGTTTAGTTCCAAAAAGTACTTTCCAAAAAATATTTTTTTACTTTCTATTCATCCCCGTCACAGAACACGCTTCTCAGAACATTTCTTCTCCACCTTTCCAATTCATCCCCCATAGAACACGCTTTCTAGAACATTTCTTGTCCACCTTTCCTATTCATCCTCCTCCAGAACACGCTTCCTAGAACATTCTTTGTCCACCTTTCCTATCCATCCACCTCACAGAATACGCTTAAAAAAAACTTTTTTCCCTTAAAAATCATATCTTCACGTGCTAGACACGGTACGGTGCCGTTGCCTAATCACTGCACCGCGTCTTGTGTACAAGACAATCTGCTCGACACTGACATCTCTTCCCCCCCCCCTCCCCCCAACAACCCAAATCGAGTGGTGGCGACGCAATGAGTGTGTTGGTAGGGGAAGACTCGCAAATTACCTCTCCCACCTTGTAAATCACCTCTCCCACCTCCTCTGAGCGCTCCCTTGATCAATATCGTGTGGCTCAGATTGAAGTTTTTATAGTTTCCGCGGAGAGGTTGGTTTTAGCTAACATGGTGCCGTTCAATACTATAAGATGTGAGAACTCTTTTTTCCTTAAAAAAATAGATAGGAATTCCGATCTCAAACGTGACCTCCAAAATTAGCGAAGTGGGCCGTTTTCTGAAACGCCTACGGCCGTCCCTGACTAATCGGATGGGCCGTGACGAATTCCGAGCGTGAGCATGATACGGGGGTCTGCGTGGTCGCCCAGGCGCTTCGCGTGTGTCGAACTCGCAAAGAAAGGTGGAGACGATCGGTGCCTTTGCTGCTCAGCTATACAACACTTTGGCATCAGTTCCCTCGCCGGCCATCATTCGACGCTCGTTCTCCAGAGCAAGGCACAACACAACAGCCTTTTCTGCTTCATCAGTTGTCGAAATCAAAAGATGATTCCAACACCTGTTCCTTTTCTGTTTTCAATGCTAACTGTAGTTCAAACTCCATGCTCACACGCCTGGCCTTTCTGTTGGAACGCATCTAGAAAATGTGCGTGTTCTGGCAATCACGCAAAAGGAGGCGAGAGATTGCCAGAAGCCGCACACATGAAAAAACTGCCCGAAGATGCCACCACCAGCTGGCCTGAGCACAACTTTCGCGCCCTGCCCTGAGAAGCTTTGAGTCGCGCCAAAGGCATTCCAATTCCATTCTCTTCACACACTGCACTGCACCCTTTCATTTTTTTCTTCATCAAATCGGTGAAAAGAGGTGAGAAAACATATCAGCACACATTAGAAATGATCCGATTGACATGGACCATTTTTTGATATATTTAATTTGTAGAGACATTTAACAGCCTTGCATTGTGATCTATAAATAGACCCTCCAACCTCCAGTCTAGTGTCCTACATAGGAACAACTAACAGTGATTTACCTCTCTCTCGCCCTAGAGTGCATCATAGTTAGATAAGGCTACTAAAGATCGCCATGGCCAACGCCTTGCCTCTCGTCACGCTGCTCGTCCTCGCCGGGAGCGCGGCGCTGGCCTCGGCCACGACGTTCACCGTCGGCGACTCGCAGGGCTGGACGACCGGCGTCAACTACAACAGCTGGGCCAGCAGCAAGAGCTTCGCCGTCGGGGACACACTAGGTGTGCTTCTAGCTAGCAGCTTTCCCTTCTGCTCCTCCACCACGTCTCGTTTCACCAAGCTGGGCACGGATTGATCGATCACCGGCGCCATTATTTTGTGCAGTGTTCGACTACGTGGCCAAGGCGCACACGGTGACGGAGGTGACCAAGAGCGGCTACGACACCTGCTCGGGCGCCAACAAGCTGAGCGACGACGACAGCGGCTCGACCACCGTCACGCTCGCCACCCCGGGCACGCACTACTTCATCTGCAACATCCCCGGCCACTGCTCCAGCGGCATGAAGTTCGCCATCACCGTCTCCGCCACGCGCTCCGCCGGCACCGGCGCGTCGGCCGGCGCGCCGCGGGTTCCGGCGATGGCCTCCGTCGTCGTCGCCGCGGCCGCAGGCGCTGCGTTCATCAAGCTCGCGCTCCTCTGATGGAGCACAGCGGACGTCTTCAGGGTAGAGACAGTGCATCACGCAGTCTACATTCTTGGGAGTTGATGAATGATGATTCCGTCCTGTAATTAGTAACTGTTCACATTTCTGCTTTACGTTTTCTGGCGACTGCTCGTCGTGCGGCTCATGTACGTGCGTTACTCTGACGTGGCGTGTCCTTTTGATGTATGTGGACCGTGGTTGTGTGTATTCGTCACCAGGTGTATATCGTGTCTGATTGTTTTTTGTTGGGTTTATATCTTCCTACTAAATAAAAATAGTCCTATTGTGTTCAGTGGACGAAGGCTCTTTTATTTTCGGAAATACATCAGTGGACGAAGTGGTTTGGGCAACACATGCATCCTCTCAAATCACAGTCTTGTCAGGTCAGGTAACAGGGTGATTCGGCAGAAAATGGAGGAAAAGATCGAACGAGGGGAAGGAGTAGGAGAACATTAGAAAGCGATCTTGTCGGTTGGACACAGAAAAGAAGAATAGAGATGTTTCTAAAGGATGGCCGTCTTTCAAGAAGCTACATCTCTCTCTTCTTTTTTGTTGGTTGCCACATATCAACTCTCGAACCTTTGCAACCTTTGCGAAAGCTAGGACTGCTAGTTGACGTCGAGTTAGAGACTGGTCACTGGTCAGAAGCTTTCCGAACCACTACACTACGGAAAGAATCTTCTTCGTTCCGTAGCTGAAGTGAGGCCGCACAACTAACCATCGAGCATCGGCGTTGAAATATGAGTCCGTTTCTACTCCATCTTTCATTGCCATTGTTTTCGACGAGTAACTGATTGCCATTGTTTTCTATGCATCTAGCTGATTGATGCATAGAACTCGATGCGGAGTGCGTTGTTGGGATGGTATTATGGTAATGTGTACCCGATTTTTTAGGAGGAAATCAAGCATTTTAACTGGAAAAAAAATACAAGTTCTAAAACATGAAAGGCTGAGGCCTAGACCTCAAGCCTATACGCCGTTGAAACATGCTGTAGGCATGCTAACCTTTGACGACAAGAAATTTCAGGAGTGGTAATTCAGGGAGCCGGATTCACTGGCGGCCTGTAATCCGACGTCCGCTGCCCATCCGACGGCTGACGAGAATCTGACTCGACGGTCCCACAAAAGCTGGCGTCTTCTTCCTCAATTCCTGCCGCGCGGGAGCGGAGGACTTGGCGCGCGGCCACCTCTTTTCTCCCGCGCTCTGCGCTGCCCTTAGCGCCATATTCGGCAGTTGCTGCCATACTCCTGCTGCCGCGAGCCGGCCCTCACGCGGCGCGGGCGCGGCGACGCGCGGTTGCTGCTGTAGGGGATGACTGTAGAGAAGCTCATCTGGTGATCCACCACGTTGCGGACCTCGTCGGTCGGGGGAGGAGCAGCCACGGGGGCGCTGGGCGCGATTGACGCGGCGCCAGCACAGAGTCAGAGGAGATCGTGGTTGCTCGAGGGGTGGGACTGTGGGAGGCGCATGAGGCTGCCTCCACGCCTCCACGGTGCTCGCAGGATCTGGATTCACAAAAGAGGATAGGTGACCTCGCTACCTCGGCCATTATTCATTAGAAGAGCAGCAGCAACTAATGGAAAATTATGCAATCTCCAATAAAATTGATTAGCTCGCGAGGGAAGAGTTGGCCATGAGCATTCGATTTTTCTAGTTCCTGGTGTCAATTGTAGTACACTGGTGACGGAATTTGGCCGCTAGTTCCTGGTTTCCGCACCAAGCAGAGAGAAGGCAACGAGAAATTGAGGAAGAAGACGACGGCTTGTGTGGGACACTTGGTCAAATGCTTAAAAATCTCGCGAGCCGTCAGATGGGTAGCGGACGGTGGATTATAGGCCGCCAGTTACATTGTGACTTGCCTAAGGCAAGTCACTGAATCCGGCTCCGTAATTCAGATCAAGTGCCAGCTTTGGGCACGAACAATTGCATGTTGGTTGTGGCGCAGTGATAATCCTCTGTCGCAATAAAGATAATTCCACCAAATGAATGTATCCTAACTTTGAAAAAATATAATCATATTATTATATTTTCATATCATATATGTTTAGAAAATAAAAATTAGTAACATTTTATATAAACTTTAGTCAAATCTTAGAAAGTTTGGCTCAATCTGAAACTGGAATTGTTCTTTTCTAGGGGGGAGGAAGAAACAAGTATATGGGCCGAGACTAAGAAATTCTAATGGGCCTAATCTAGATATTAAGAACCTGGCTGGCCTGTATATCTATGTCGTTTATGGGCTGTCTCGGCCTCTCATTATCTCCCCTCTGTGGATAAGATATTTTGGGTTAGCTTCATCCTGCAACAAAAAGAGCAAGATTAATTTGAATTGTATTCTGTGTAAAAAAAATAATAAAGAAACTAATTTATGAAACTGAGAGCTGCAGAGGAAAAGCTCAGCCAAAAAAAAAATTGGATCGACGAGAGATTCCGCAGTCCGCACTTACCACCCAATTCAGTGCCGAAGAAATTTTAATCTGAGACCGCCTCTTTGGGAGAATATGTAACATGGAATCTGAATACTAATACTGCTGTCCACACCCGCAAAAAAAAAAAAGTACTGCTGCCCGCAAGCACTTCAACGTGCTTCTTTGGAAACTAGATCAGGCACACTGCCAAGAGACAAGTACTGCTGTACGCGTACCTCCTCGGATGCTCTCGGACCCTCCCCGATCCGGTCATCGCATCGCCACATGTATCGCACTGGTGAGTGCCGAGCAAACGGTCCCACCAATGACGCCGGCCGACAAGTGGGCCCCGCGTACCAGGCTAAACGAGCGGATGCCGAATCTCATGACACAACACACGTACGCTCTCTGGAATGGTTTCATCTGAAAAAATCCAATCCATGGCGAGTTATTGGACGAACCTGAGAGGGGCCGAGTGATCGGCGGCAGGCACGAAACAGGAGAGATCCTAGGCCCCTAGCGTACAATCCAGCACATGCTCCGCGGTCCACAATTACAAACATGAGAACGAGATTTAGCGAAAAAGATGCCAATTCCCAAAGCCATTCTTTTTGCTGTGCTCCCCACAAGCCACGAACAAAGAAAGCAATAAGAGAAAGAAGAGGTTGGCCGGGGGTGTGTTGGCTTCTTTACAGCTCCAAAGCCGATCAGCGGAGAACGCACAACGCCGTGGTGGCTAAGCAAAGGCGACGAACGAACGGAAACATCCATCGATCTAACAACGGACGGACGGACGGACGGACTGCGTTGAGCGTCGTCGTGAACGCGCGACACCGGTCGACAGGTGCCGGACGCGCGGCCGGTGAGGGGAATCGCTGTCGTAGCTGCATGCAAGTGTCAATGGCTAGCTGAAAGGCTACAATGGCAGCGTTCGCGCGCTGAAAGCATAAACTAAAAAGCGACAACGCAAAAGACGCATTGCCCTCGATGATATATATGATCTCATGGTGTGCGCCGCCGCCACCCTCTCCTAACCCGCTCTTTTCGGCACACTGATTACATCAGGTAACAACAAACAACTCGCGTAGCGGCAACTACTGCCTGGAGCACTCGAGTTTTCCCGGGAAACCTGCTCGCGTAGTGCAGTGATGCATAGTGCATTCGTCCGGGGTCCAGCTACGATGCATCTGTGCACGTACGCGTTGCTGTCGCCGAGCCATCACCGCGCCTCCGCCGGCCCTTCCGATTCGTCCACCCGAGCAAACTGGACTTGTTACTGCGCCGTACTCGTACACGAGCCAGCAATCGGCCGCACCGCAGCGCAGGCCGCACGGCCGGTCGTACCCCCCCCCCCCCCCCCCACACCTGGTACGGGTCCGTGCATGCAGCACCGAAGCAGCAGCCGCAGGCACAAACGGACACCTCCACGGCACCGCCCCCGCGTCGTCGTCCGCATCGGCATCCACCGGCCGCAAAGCCCGCCGCTGCGGCGGGCCGTGCAGCGCAGGCCTGCGCCGCGCAGGTGGTGGGGTGGGCACGTGCTCTCGTAGCCCGCCCCAGTGCGGCCTCGACACCTCGCTATCGACGGCATCAGCAGCCACCGTTCCCCACCGGCCCTCGTGGCGTTTTCTATTTGCCAGCCGCTGCCTGCGAACCCCCAGCTGGCCTCCGTCACTCTATCCTACAGTACTCCACCGCGCCGAATAGGGGCGCGTATAATAATGGTCCCTCTCGCAGCTTGCGGGGGGCGCACCTCCCAGATCTGGAGCACAGTTGTCGTGGCCCAGATCCACACCCCGGCATCTATCTGCACGAGCTCCTGGACGCATTGCATCCACCGTGACCGACCTCATCTCCAGGATCGCGCAACACTAGTAAGACAGACTCTACCCCGCGCTGCGATCTTCAAGATCTGATCTGATGAACGAAGCGCCCTAAAATGTATTACGTTCAGGAGTAACAAGCTGTGAAAGATGACTAAGAGCGGAATAAATTAACAGGGGGATCGATTATACAAATGGAGGGAGAGGATCACAACACCACCAGGCCAACCAAACCAACCAATCTGTCCCGACCCACAATCCTACTACACTGCAGTAGCAACACGCCTACTGATTACTGAATCGAATGCCGAATGGAATATGGAACACAAAAAAAAATAGTGAAACAACAAAAAATAATTCATCAACTCCTCAACACGGACGGATAGCGATAAATTACAGCACGGGAGGCCGGGAGGGAGATCCTCTCAGTAGAAAGCGGCGGCGGCGGCCACGGCGGCGGCTGCGACCCACTTGGCGGCGGGGGAGACGCCGGCGGCGGCGCTGGGGGGAGGGGTCGTGTCGCCGGCGGGCGACGGGGAGGGAGCCATCGGGGAGGGCGCCGGCGGGGAGCTCATCTCGGGGGCGGGGACCGGAGCAGCGGGCGCCGGGGCGGGGGCCGCGGGGGCTGGGGCCGGAGTGGTGGGCGCCGGGGCCGGAGGAGGTACGGCCGGGGCCGGGGCGGGCGGAGGAGACACCGGCGCCGGGGTCGGAGGCGGGGTCGCCGGCGGTGGGGACGCCTTGGGGGCGAGCGTCGGGGAGGAGGCCGGGGCCTGGGCCGCGGCGGCGGCGAAGAGCATGGCCATGGCCAGGGCTGCGAGCTGGAACCGCGCCATTGTGGCCGAGATGAGGTAGGCTTTGAGCTTGCGAGAGTGTGAGAGGCGCTTCGGCTTGGGTGGCGTACTGTCTGTCTGTAATGGTGTCCGGGACAGTAGCGGCGTGCGTCTTATAAAGAGGTGGAAGACGAGGTCACGACACGTAATTACAACTGGTGGGAGGGGCTTTAGTGCTAATTTTCCGTGGAGATCGGCCGTCGGATTGATACGTGACGGCTGGATGGTCGCATTTTGGCTACAGCGTGACGGTTCCGAATCTTCAATTCTGAGAATGCAGTATAAAAAAAATCTGAGAATGATATTGAAAATGATTTGGCTACATCCGCCTCTTATTCTCGCTTCACGCGCAAATCGATATGGTCGGTTGTGAGCTGGCCGCTCACTGTATGTCTGGCCGTACGTGCCGAATTTTAGATTTTCGTGGGGGTTTGGCAAAATGCGGCCATGTGAAATTTTTCTCCGTATCTACTATATATTGAACTCTGGAATGAGCCTATGATAACGACTGGAGTACTGTTGAAATGGACCCATTCAAATAGTTTTTTTAAAAAAATTGGGACACATTGAATATGATGGTCAGCTTCGTATGGTACCGTGGAATTCTTTTTCCAGTTTCACCCAGAATTATTTGGAATTTTGAGAACCGAGCGAGCGCTCGGGTGGCTAGCTCCGCAGGTGTGCGGGCAGCCGGCGCGGGTTCGACTCCTGGGAATCGCACCCGCGTCTCTCACCGGGGCTTGCCCCCATAAAGTCTATCTGTGCAGCCTCTCGCGCGTGGAGCCACAAAGGGACTGCGACGCGCCCGTCGCCTACAGAGCTGGATGGTTCTGGTGATCTCAAGAAGGACACGGTGTTATCTGAGTGTAGTTGTAGGTTTGATAGTGCACGAGTGGTGTGAGTGTGGTGTGCGTGCGTGGGGTGTGAGTTGTACACGAACAGATACTACATCTGTACCAGATGAGAGGCTTAAAAAAAAAGAATTATTTGGAATTTTTATACGATACTTTGGTTCAGAATATGCCCTTTGCATATATATTATAGAAAAGAAGGAACCGCGTCTCCTTTTCCATGAATTTGGAAAAAAAAAAAGGAAACTTTAATGCGGCTACACTAGCCGTTGATAATGTTGTTGGCGCGGCCACTTGTAGTATATACTCCAGCTAAGTTTTGTTGCCTAGAATAATGCCTTCGGGAGGAGCAGATGATTAGATTGTGGAAAGTTGAAACTAATCAATGAAGCCCATGTTCTGCCCTCAAATTTTATACTCAGACTACGGGGAAACAGTTCACTAGTGCTGCTGAACGTACTTACCTCCAAAACAGTAGCATCTTAGATATAAAAGGAGGATAAAGCACAAAGGTATTGTATATAAACATCTCTATGAACTCTTGCATTCTTGATTACTGATCGATCGGCTAACAATCAGCTATTTTTTTAATGGGAATTCTTGAATGGCCAATGGGTGGTCTTGGTTTTCTTGTGATTTGTCCATGGGTAAATCTAGTGATTTCCAGCCTAACGGCCAGTCGCCAGATCCTTCCAAGCCTAAAGTTACATACGCTCATGCACAATGGTCATTGGTCAACTTGATCGGTTAAGATAACTCTAGTGACTTCCCACCTAACCAACCAACCAAACCCTTCCAAAACCCAGAGTTTCACTACTATGTGATGTAGATCGGTAGTTAGTACCTGCAAGATCAAAGAAAATATTGTTTACGCTCGACACGGGTCTAGTAGTTGCGAGACATGGACGTGCTATTCTGCCGCGTTCATGGAATGAGAAATCGATCACGCGTCAGAGATGACCTCCCAACTGATCGGACCCAATTTCAGAACAGCGAGCTCGCGTTTTTTTCGTGCAATCCACAACATTTCCGGTGACGATGGCGCCCATCAGACCATTCTGTTTCCAGGTTGGAAGATTCCGGCCAGTCAGCAATGGCGACGCCGACGTACCAACCAAGCAGGACAGCCCGCGGCGTCGAGTCCGCACACTCACTTGAAAAGCGCAAGTAGTCGCCGTGTCCGTCCCTGTGTGGCCTGTGCCGTCCACGAAGGACGAAGTGTGTGTGGTACAGTTGGGTGTAGATGTGGATACTGCTGATGAGAGGGCAGGGTAATCACGAAAGATCTTTGATAACAGTGACTTGTCGAGTTTTGCTAGTGCAACTGAGGTCCATTCAGCAATTACTTTTACTCGAACACAATGAGATATGCGTGTCATTGTGTACCAGAGATAGTCTTCGATGATAGTGTGATTTTTATTCTTACCTCCTCGCCCGCCAAGTTTTTGGGCGAAAACAACCTGCGCACCTATATTATACATCGACGGCCCCTCATGTTATCAAAAACGACAATCTAGAAGTATGAATACCACGAATCAAGACGTTTATAAATTTTAGTTGGTACACGAACTTCTGTACATTCGCTTCGGAGGCCGGTGAGAACAGCCTTTTGCGTTTGAATATTAGTACCGGAGTGGTTCATTACTCACCCAGTGATCAGGAGTAATAAACAAGTGTAGAATTTCATTATCCATGAGGTAAATGGTGATTAGTACTCGTACGTACTAACGACCCAATCGCTTTCTCATATACTAGTAATATGGAAATCATGATGGCAACAACCACAACTTTGCAGGGCATTAGCATCAGTACCCCACAAAGAAGACAGCTAAGTACGCAGCCTCAGGCAAAGGCGTTCGCATAATTCCGTTCGCTTTCTAACACGGAAGGTGGTTACCAGCGAATGATTAAAGGGACGATCAATTCATTCATTTGGCTGCGGTCGGGTCGGAGTCGGAGCTGTCCACATTGGTGGCGTTCAGGTGAGACGGGCATGGGAACTCGTCACATGCCTGGTTCGGCCATCCGCTGGCCCTGCCCTGTCGATGCATGTTATCTTGTCACGTCGTCGCCGGCTGTTCTTTTGGCCGCCCTGGAGTCTGGAGAACACAGATAACAGGTTGGTGCCACCCTGATACATGTCATCCTATCCTCCATTTTCACATCCAGATTCTATTGTTTCTTCCCAGCGTCAACCGCCGTCGCCGTCAGCTGGACACGGGAGCCTGCCGCCACGGCTGATACAAGATGAGCACGTCACAGCTACGACAAGGTGCCAAGGCCCAAGGGCGCTAGCAGGACAAGGCAAAACACTCTCGAGTACTGCATGTTAATTCTAACCACCATAATACGGAGACTACTGGAAAGGTATTTTTCAGGCTGGACATGTTAAACTTTGCTGGCTAAAAATTCGTGCGCGCGGTAGTTGTTCAAAAGGAAAAAAGAAAAACATACGGTTCGTGTGGCCGCTTAAGTGCAAGCAAACCTCCAACAACATGCTTAAATATATGAAAGAAAGGTTCTGGCATCCATTCTCCAACTGCTCGACGCAGGAAATCACGCTCTCATTGCAGCATAGATATGTCGAACATGGGAATGCCACATTATTAAGAAAATACGAGCTAGTTTGTCAGAGGTTGAACAAAAAATGAAAAACAATCGTGGATACTAGTTACAAACGAGCCATTCTTCCCCAACAAAAACTCGTAGTGGCTAAGAGGCTCTTTCTTGGTCTGTGCGGGGATAATTCGCCATCTATCGTTATAAACAAGTACTCCATGACCACACCTGCAACCATGGCTCTCTCCAGTCGAATTTCACCAATATTGGTCCAACTTTGCAGATCATAGGTTGCTATTTTTTCATATTTGCAGCACAGTCGGTCGTAAGCACTTGGAAAGGTCAACCAATCTTCTTAACCGACCAACCAGGGCTATAATCCACATTATTCTCATGCTTCCTAGAGAACAGGTTGCCTCCACAATGCTAAGGCTTTGCCTTGAGCAGTATGGAGGAGTAAGGAGCAATCCTATACCTTGAACCTGTGAATGGCGCTCCTTCTGGGACAATATCATTTGGTGGTTCCAGGTTGGTATCCACCTGTGGAAAGGAGATGAAGCAATTGTAAGCTAACCAAACAGAAGGGGAAGTCATAGAAGCAGCACTAAAGCTAGTCAGACCAGGTAACATGTACACTACAATTTGCAGTACATGATGCCTTAACATCAGAGAATGAGCATCCTAGAACTAAAGAGCAAATTACTCGGTACAAATCATTTAGCAGGATCAGTGAGTATCCATACCACACGGGTCCAAGATTTATGGTGTGGTGGTGCGGGGATTACAGCATCCACAAAATACTCATGGGCATTAAATGCCAAATAGATATCTCCACCAGAATTGTGATCATGGATCCTGCGCCAGAATCATGAATCAGCAGTTACATATCCAATATTTGCAGTAATATATGAGAAATACCATCCTAACGACAGAATGTAGCACTCATTTAAGTTCAATAAGAAAACTTCCTTACGTAAATGCCAAAAATTTGCTTTCCTGGTTCTCCCAACAATCTTCATGCCAGGTGACATCATTCTACCAACAAGAATTATCAGAGTGTGATGGAAACGTTTAGGGGGGAAAAACAGAGTTGCATACTGTAAAAGATGGTAATTTTATAATCCATGTGACCATTCAGTCTCTAATTTGAGAGCAGCACGATTGAATACTTGGAACATGTGATTTTTTTTTTTCTTTTGACAAGAGGTAACTTTAGCTTCGATGAAGCAGCAAGTCACAAGAACAACGCTTAAGAACACACTAGATTTGAACTTACTTTACTCAGAAACCTGCCCCGTCTCAGTATAGGATGGTTATGACGAAATCTGATCATCTCTGAGAAAAACCTGAAATGACCATCCTTTCTTTCTTCCAACTATATTAACATGGAGATTAGAGAGGAAAAATTAGTATTTAAGGATGCTGCATTCATCATTACATAAATTACTAACATAAAAAATCAATATAATTCTGTAACCTGGCCCCACTGAAAATTATTTATGTGAGTATCATGTCCATAGCTGTTGTTGTTTCCATAGCGTGTGTGACCATATTCATCTCCCATCAGCATCATTGGAGTGCCCTATTGTATATATTTTGTAGATCGTAAGTTATGCAGTTAAGCATAAACAGTAACTATGGTAAATCAATAATATTAACCTGTGAAGTCATTAATGCTAAGTGGAAGTTCTTCATTTGCTTCGAACGAAGACGTCGCACATTCAAATCATTTGTTTCTCCTGTAACAAGCAAGAGCACAAACTTGAATAGCACTGGACACCCAGTGTGTAGAATAAAGTGAAACAACAAGGATAAAGCTACATGACCATGCTTTTGGTTTGAAAAGGTCTGTAATACTTGTATAATAGCCTGGCTTAATCTTGTCATAAAAGCTTCAGAACTATTACGAAATTTTTTAGTTCTGTCGATAAATTATGCAAACACTGATCCATCACAATTGAAGTCCATTATTCTCCAGATCACTTTATTTGGAGTATCCAACCTTTTAAAAAATGGCATTTAATTATTCTGAACAACTTTACAGTATTTAGTACATAAGTATCATGCAAAGTCAGGGGAAAAAACATCACTCAAATTTTGACAAATCCAGTGTACTAAACAAAAATTGGTGCTCCCTCCGTTCCAGAATATAGCAACGTTTAGCTTTTCCCAAAGTCAAACATTAATAACTTTGACCATAAATGGCATAAAAAATATAAAGATTGGCAACATAAAACTTATGTTTATAGATTGGTCACGAAAGCAACATTATAACATGTATCACTTTTACTTAAAATAAATTATATTTTTAGAAATAGTGTTGGTCAAAGTTAAGAATATTTGACTTTGAAAAAGTCTAAACGTTGCTATATTCTGGAACGGAGGTAGTACTCAATAACATGTGTACCTTCAATACCACAGTTCCAGCTATAGTTGTCATTGCACCCATCACGACCACCTTCTCCATTAGCATCGTTGTGCTATATGATTTCATCCAGAAGAGATAGCATGTTAACACATAAAACACATTGTATATAAGAAATCGGGACCACTGTGTTTGCTGTTACCTTGGAGTTATACGAAACAAGGTCACATAAAGTAAACCCATCATGAGCAATTATGAAGTTCACACTATGGTAAGGCTTCCGATTGTTCACCTGTCAACCAAGACTCCAAGACATCAGAGAACTTTATTCACAAATTTTCACCTGTCCAAGAAAGAAACCAATCCAGCTTTCCATGCCAAAAATATTTACAACTCATCAACAAAGGCCCAAACAGTTTCCATATGAAAAATTGAAAAGCAGGTGACAGCATGGACAACTGGTTTACAATTTCAAATGTTATCTCACTCGTTAATTGTTATACAGATATAAACTTTAAACTTTACTGGGCCCAGGAGAAGTTAATATGGTAACTCTAAGCAAGAACAATTAGTTTCCATAAACACACAAATTTGAGACTTCTTGCTAGAGAGATGATGGATGATAGTAACTGTAGTACGCTACTGATGGCACAGGATATAAGTGCATAGTTTTGACCAAACTGCTCTCAACTCCAATAGGCATTAAGGAAAATCAAGGTCCCAAAAAATCGATGCACTTGAGTGAAGTCGTAACCAATCAAGCAATATTGTCAACAAATGGTTAAAATAATAGGTCAATAAAGAAATAACACAAGAGAACCTGGTAAAGATCTGCAGAACCAGATACACGAGTCGCAAACACTCCCTTCATACCAGGATCTCCCTGCAAATGTTTAGTGACACATTCGGTCATGATTGAGAGGAATCCGAATCAAAATGGTGCACATACTCCAAGAGAGCGCAAAACTCTTTTGTGCATTCAGGTCAAAATTTGTTTAAACGCCCTGATGCGTAAAAATTTAACATTCTGGTTGCATATCCCCTCTTTAGTTAAAAAAGAAAACGGAAAACAGATCTGGAGAGATCCATATAAATACTTGGTTTATGATGAAGCATGGGTTTCAAAAACTAAATGACAACTTATCCGTCACATAGAAGATAATCCTTTTCAGCTAAATACTATTAGCGAGCATCCCACTAATATGTGGACACTTGCATATAATGTGAACTGAAATTCTGCAAATGAAGCCTGAAACTGGAAAAGGACATTCATAAGCCTGAAACTGGAAAATGAAGCCAGTTTGCTACCGTGGTACTCTACCTCTTCATAATTTTTTGTAATGATGATGTGGATCCTGATTGTGCATTTACATAAGAAATGGTAATGCGTAAGAGTTGCAGAGTCTGCAACAGACTCAATATTTGCTGACAATACTGATCCCTAAAAGCAGCTGATAAGTGATTTGTGAAAAACTAACCCTGAACAGGAAACCCTTTTGTCGACTTTCCAAGAACTGCTCAGAAATGCACTTTTTCAGTCACCATTTCAAAACACTAAGCAGTCTAAACTAACTCAAACATTACTGAATTTTTGAAAGCTCATTATGCCATAGAGATTAATCCGAAGTTGCTTCATCATTTATGAGTGAATAAACTCTTTTTGTAGCATTGATTTGATCGATGGTGACTTTTGCACCATGTTAAAGAAATGCCTTCACTATTCTCCTCGCTGACTGCTTCCACAATAAACTAAATTTTCTGTCGAAGATCCTATGCCATGAAGGACATTTTTAGCTGGCACCAACTAAATGATAAAAATGAGCACAACTGGAGTATCAAGCTAAGCATCAGTACATCACCAAAGCAGAGGTCCTATGTAATGGTTAAAGGAAAGTAAGCGGATTGGAATATATGAGGAAAATGAAAGATAAACTAGCATAAGAATCATCTCCATCAAGGCATTAATAGAACCCTTTCATATGCATAAAGGAATATGCATATAGGATACACTTCTAAAGTCAAGCACACCTCAGTACCTTAATAAATCTTCGAATATCATCTCTGTACTGCCCGTTCCATTCGGCCCACCTACAGAACCAATGGGAAACATATTAAAGCTCATCATCTCTTCGAAATAAAATAAAAATTAAGATAGCACATATGACCTCTCAATGGCAATGTACAATAAGCACCATAAGTTTAGTTAAGCCTATACGCCGAGTCTGGAACAATATAGTGGCGACAAGGGACCACCAAAATATCTTTTGAAGGGAGTGCGGTTTCTAAGTTCTTCAAGAGCCAGTAGCTCAGAGCTACAGTGGTATCATCCACGGTAGAGAAGGCACCACTCCTTTGCATTACACTCATCATAATTTCAAAGTAGTCTTATTAATAAACAAAGAAGAACGACAAAATAAACACCCTTAAGTTCATTCGTTCTACTATATGTCTATTGTCTATATCTATAATCAATTAGTCATATTATCAATTTAGTTAATTAAGAATAATGATAAACTTACCTGTCCCAGTTAGGGAACCTCCCTACTAGATAAAGGCCACCACAGTCCCAAGGTTCGGCAATGATCTTACACCTAGACAATACAGAATCTTTGGCAATTTCCTTCAACCAAACAAATAAGAATCAGATAAAATCCCTAAAAAGAACATATGATAAGTTCAAAATGATGATTAAATCCATTGGGCTGGAGAATGATGAGTCGTGTATTCATCATTAACAGTTTTATTCATCAAGTGACCGTCAATTATAATGTTCCAATATCGTAAATGGCCATCCATTCCTTACACCAATGATATAGTTAGAACTTTGCATAATTACACCCATATGAATTTACACTATATACTTTCTGAATAAATGCTTAAACAATTAAAAAACGGAAATGCTATAAGCAGGACATCCGATCCGAAATAAAAAATCAGACACCCTCCTAACCACCCACCACTCTTCCAGTCTCCACATGTTTCATGTTGCAATTATTGTTAGTGTGATGTTACAAAATTAGATCTGACATGTTTTCATGTTACATATTTCACCCGAATTTTATCGAATGTTGCAATTTCGACATGATGAATGTTGCAATGTTTTTTCCTCGCTTCTTCTTAATGTTGCAATGTTTCCTTCCTTGTTTCTCTGCATGTTGCAATATTTTGATGTTTCATGTCGAAATATTGCAAATATTTCACGTGCATGTTCCCCTCGTTTCTCCTTAATGTTGCAACGTCCCCTTGTTTCTTCTGAATGATGCAAATGTTTCACCCGAATGTTTCCTTCGTTTCTCCTTAATGTTGCAACCTCCCCTTGTTTCTTCTGAATGATGCAAATGTTTCACCCGAATGTTCCCTTCGTTTCTTCTGAATGTTGCAATGACCCATTGTTTCTCGTGAATGTTGCAATGTCCCCTCGTTTCTCTTGAATGTTGCAATGTTCCAATGTTTCATGTTGCAATACTACAAATGTTTCATCTGAAAGTTCTAATGTTTCACTCGAATGTTACAATTTGATTTGATGTTGCAGTATTGTGTTTATTGTTGCAACCACCGTCCGGACGCTGGCGCCCGGATCGGACGTCCGGGCGCTAGCAGTTCCCTTAAAAAAAATAGGAAGTAAACAAGAAGAACAATTTGAGTTGACTTTCACAATTGGTTTTTTGGAGTTCAGTATGCCATAAGTTATGGTACACAGTTAAATGTAGGAACTTCTTATTACAATACATTAACATTTAATAATTGACTTATTGTGTTTGCATAAAAAAATATAAACTTCATTTGTCTGTCTAGAAAGGCACAAGCAAAGACCAATAATCCATTGCAGGTCTGATAACTGTGACTTAAAGATCAAAACTTCAGTTTAAAACTATCACAAGAAGTACCTTAATGAGTGGAGGTGCATCAAGCGGACTGCCATCTGGTCCACGACAAAGAACACTCGCAAGGTCAAACCGGAATCCATCTATGTGATACTCCTCCACCCTTGAAGCAACAAAAAAAAATCAAATCAGAAATAAAACTAGAATGAAACTGCTACCAGGTGCACTAATCCATCTTACTGCAGCTATTTATGCAACTAGTCATACATTAACGAGCTGCTCATCAGCTAAATCTTGACAGATGCCAAATGATTGCTGGTTATAAACTAACAAGAGCACACACTGTATCCTAGAGGTAGTTTTCAATTTTTCATGAACCTCAGTTTGTACGAGATACAGAATCTTGGTTTTATCATACAAATCTAATATTAACTTCCAGATAGATATTTGTATACACTTGATAGCGGGAGTAGACAAGTATATGCAGTAGCAATCAAAGCAACAGGCCACCAACTACTGCTATGAACAAATATGAGATCAAGTATTCAGGTTCGCTGATAAGTATGCATGAAATCTACAAACTTGTCACAGGAAAAATCATACTGTAAGCTGGCCATACCAATGCCTCAAACTGTCGAGTACAAGCTCCTTGACAACAGGATGGTTGCAGTTTAGTGTATTTCCTGGATCAAACCAGACAGATTATAAAGAGCAAACAAAGGCCCGGCTAATTGTAAAATTCAGAACATACATATTTCCAGAATAGAATCTATCCACCTAGAACAAGAGTACTAGGACAACACAACATTTAAGTAGGCTTTCACACATGTCCAACCAGCCTTGCCCTAGAGGTTGCATCTCTCAAATAAAGTAAGGCTGCATATCTATAACAGCTTAAATTGAACGAGTGACCTCTTCTACCCATCTATCAGTTAAGATAGCAGCCACATTGACTATGTAATTTCCAGGTACAGTCCCATGGCAGTGTGAACACAATGGAGACATGGAACACGTATCAAACCACAATTTATCACTCAGAGTTTTTGGCATTAAATTATTAGCCACAGATACTGTTTAATCACCAAAGACACTTGAATAACCACAATAGCAAGGTAAATGCAAAGGATACACAAAGTAAAGATGATAGAACCACCCTAAATCCAAGGAAAAGGACACCATGCAGAATGATGAAAGAAGTATCAGACTGCATCCAACAAAAGTGACACATAATGCAAAGCACATCTCAATTTTGAAATAGAAGCTTAGGAATTAGGACCATAGTTTTACCACAACCCGAGAAGTTCAGCAATTGAGCATTGTTGTCCAGATCTAACATGTAATATACCTGTAAGAACAAAGTTTTGTTTTTTTTGTATCAACTCATCCAGAAACTAACGGAAGTCCTGACGTAGAGGTTTTCTCTATGGACTTCAACTTATATGATAGAACACGTAGCAACAAGCAAAGAGATACTCTAAAATCACCTTGTTATCAATGCCACGGAAAGAAGTCATGTAAGGGTTAGCATCATCAGCTTCATTTGTATGGTTGTAAACAACGTCCAGAATAACCTATTGAAAATATCATACAATTAATTTTTTTGGGGGTCCAGGGTGTTCAAAATTTCCTAAGAAAAAAGATTTGCTGTGCATACAGGATGTCAGTACCTCGATTCCTGCATTATGCAATGCTTTGACCATCTGCTTGAGCTCTGTGGAAGCAGCCACAGGCCCGCCTCCACCACTAGCATAACGACTCATGGGCGCAAAAAAGTTGATTGTAGAATATCCCCATGTATTTACCTTCCAAATGAAAATACGCAATATCAACACTGATGAATGTGAAGAGCATTATGCGTCAAAAAGTTATCAAATTTTACCATGTGGTCCCTTGGGTTAGGGAACCTCCTGAATTCCAGCTCATCAAACTCAAAAACAGGGAGTAGTTCCACTGCATTAACGCCAAGTTCCAGCAAATGAGGAATCTACGAAACCAGAACTATTACATGCATAAGTCATTAAAAATCAGCATGGAAACTGGAAGGTAGGCTGCGTTCAATATCAGGTACCTAAAAGTAAATAGCAAAAATAATAATTCATGATAATAATCCTAGGTGATCTTGATGACATAGGACTGAGTAAGTCTGAAGACCAAACTACTTGATGTGGCTACATGTGAAAGAGAAGGTAATCTTACTTTGTCAATGACACCAAGGTAGCTTCCACGAACAGTTGGACCAAGCCTGCTTGACTCGTCCGCAGTGAAAGCACGGACATTCATTTCATATATAACAAGATCTGCCTAGATTAAAGAACCAAGAATGTGGTGAGAATTACATGCTCGGGATATTTTGTACACTATGCTAAATGGTTTTAATACCTCAGGTAAATTAGGAAGCCTATAGTCATCACCCCAGTCAAAAGGAGAGCTATTGAAATCATATGTTCCAAAGAGCTGACTTGGCTTCTCTTCGTCAACCCCAAAGTACTTTCGACCAGAAACTAATTTTGCATAAGGGTCCAGAAGAATAACACTGTCATCAAACCTATGACCTTGTTGCCACCCTTGAGGACCGTTAATGCGATACCCATAAAGAACACCAGAAGCAGGCATACCCTGAAATTAAAAAGAGAGAAAAGGCTTCTTCAAGGTGGAGAAAGGAGTAAATCATAGTACACTAGATAGAAGCAAAATGGATGAAGATTTAAGAATAGAGTAGAAGCAAAATGGATGAGGATTCAAGAATAGAGTAGGAGCAAAATGGATGAAAATTTAAGAATAGAGTATGCATATGAGGGGAAATGTTGAGCTAAGCATCAAAACGGTAGATGTGAAGTATGCTAGAACTTCTCAAGCAAAATAGCTCATTTTATCAGCCAGTACTCAACAGTGGTATCCATCAACAGGGATGGACAAGATCAAACACGAGGCCAGCACTAGGGAAATATAGAACATCCCATGAGGTATGATCCTCCCAAATGCAGGTGATATTCATAAAATGGAACAGGCATTTGACGACTATGCGATCATATACTAATATACATCAGAAAAAATATTACAATCCTTGCATTAATGCCAGTCCACAACAAATTGTCAACAAAAAGAATGATATGCTGTGCTTATCTCCAAAGCTAACAATAATAGCAGAACAAGAAACTTTACCTCCACTGACACATGCCATATATCTCCGGTTTTGTTCTTTTGGCGATCTAAAGCAAACTCAACAATTTCCACATCATCTTGGGTGCCTCTAAAATAAGATTACAGAAAGTTGGAAGTTTCAATATTGAGCATGACATATTACTTTGGAGAGAGCAAGAAACAAAGGCTACAGGTACGGTCATTTTCAGCAAGGAAATAAATATTAGGAACCAAGCTCCAACCTTATGATCCAGATCATTAAAGGCAATAAATATTAGGAATCATGAACTATATCATTCCTTGTGCTTTCCGTTCTTAAATGGAAATGGGGAGAGCCTCGATTCAAAAAAAAATATATATCATTCCTTGTGTGCTGTATCTGTTAATAGCCCATCAGTTGGCTTTTATTTGATCTGTTGGTATGTGATTCTTTTTAGTTGGGGAGAAGCGGGAGTGAGGGTGCTCATTCAAGCATTTTACAGTTCAGTGTACCTCATGCAGTCATGCGTCCAAAAACACAACAATAACATGTAGCAAAATGTGCAAAAGGTATTGACATATCTCTAAGACCCTCAAACAAGAGTAGAGTGACTTATAACATGAGTAGACTGACTAATCAAGCTTTGACAACAAGTCTCAAAAAAAGCAACTACAAACAGGTGTGCAGTAGTGCTAACTAAAACTGGAATGGCAAATATTTGAATTCCAAGGCTGCTAGGAAACTTATACAAGTTCATATCCAAGGGGAAACAAAAACAAGTTCAGTAAATTAGAGAACAGTTAGGTCGAATGACATGGAAAGTAATATCATAACACAGTTTTAGGGGCAAAAATATACCTCTCAGGAAGTTTCAAACAAAGGGTGACAGAAGAAGCATGCTGGGAGAATATCGCAAAATTCAGTCCACCTTCAACTTGCGACACTCCTAGAGGGAAAGCTTTGCCAGAAGAATATTTCATGACTTCACAATCAGATGACGTGTGTCCCATTTCCTTGTAGTACAAAATGATAAACATTATCCCCAAACTTGAACACATGGCAAACAACACATACTAAGCTCAGAAGTAGAATTCAATTCCAGAACATCAAAATGTGGCCACGATACAGCTTGTAATTACAAAGCACATTTGCATATAGCAAAGCTTTACTTGGATGTTAACAACCGATCGCCTGGGCCACGATTATATCAAGCAACACAGTACTACGGACCAGTGATTTAACGGTTCTATCAGCATTCAGCAGTAGCGCTCTACTACCATAGAACTATAGAAGCCCTGGGACATAATTAGATACCTTTATCGCAATTCTCCCCGCCTTCCCGCTCTGAGCTTTCGCCGCCGTACTTCGCGCGGCGTCAAGTCGCTGCACCTGCGGCAACACAAAATTCCCTTGGATTGGATCAGTCAACCAATCAATCAGCATGCCACGAACGATACCGAAATCGAGACACCTGCCTTGCCAAAATCAAGTCCTCCTCCACACCGAGACGCGATCCCGAGCTTAGTCGCTGCCAAACTGCACAGGGCCAACACGAGCTCAGCCGTTCAGCGTCCACCCGAGCGGCGCCACGGATCGAGAGAATGCAGCACGAAATTAACAACCAGAAATCGAGACCAAAAGCCAAACTCACTCACCGATTGCCGAGCGCGGGACGGCGGTGCGGCTGCAGCAGCGCGCCGCGTCGAGTGGCTGATGCGGGGGCGACGGAGCGCAGTGGTGTGCGATTTGTACCGACGGAATCCATCCAATCCAGGCGTGGGGGATTGGGGGGAGGAGAGGATCGAGCCGGGGTAGGGGAATGGGGGCCAGTTATAGGGGTGGCGGCCCCCTACCCTCGCGGCGCTCGAGGAGACCGGTGGGGGAGTGAAGAGCGGCGAGGAGGAGACGGTGGTGGCGGTGATCTCACCTTGGGGAGCGCGCGCGGACTGGGTGCGGGGGGTGAGCGGAGTCCGGGATGGTGACGGGGGACACGTGGTTGTGCATGCGCGGGGTTGGAGCGGGCTCGATGGGATAGCGAAGTGGACGGAGGACCTCTCTCTCCTGCGCCCGATCATGTGTTTCTCGGCTCGTTCTTTTTGTTCTTTCTCGCTCTAGATTTTTTCAGAGTTACAGTAACTAGCCCGCCTAACCTATAAGACAGATCGTTCAGTTTACATCACCTCACTAAATAACGCAACTCAGAAAATCCAACACACCAGTCCATAACCACCAGCATAAAGCTAACAGCTCTACTAAGCTCTAACTCAGCCTACCAAGACACTTTTAATCGTCAGTTTCATCACTTTATAAAGCAAATGGTTCATCTTCTGCCAAGCTACATTCTAATAACAAAGATCGTTTCTTAGTTTTCAAAGACCCCAAAGGCTAGCAAACTAATAATATTTGTTGTGACAAACCTCTTATTACTAAGCCATTTAGAGCTTATGGATACACAATAGGCACCAAACCCAAAGGGATGCAAAATATGTTTCCACATACACTTCACTATGACACAATCGAAAAATACCTAAGTACTACTTTCTTTTTCCTCACAAAACATGCAAGTATCAACAATCACTTCATGTATGAGAGAGCTCATGTCGAGCCTGGAGCTTGGCGAGTTGTCACTGTCTGAACTCTGAAAGAGCTCATGTCGAGCGATTCAGGCTTTTCTCTCTAGTCGAGCTATGTTCTTGTCAATTTTGTTTGGCTTAGGCGCTACTATTGGATTCATACCTTCAAGTTTGGCTATGGTGGAGATGCCCTCGTCCTGTACAAGAACCTCGTAAGGAACTGAACGAAGGATACAAAGGAAGTTTGAAATTTAGTCTTTCTAACTTTTATCCGTCCCTTTGTTCTGAGTTTTAGATTTGGAGTCATGTCCTCATGTAACGATTTTTACTCTCCATGTTAAAACTGAGAAACTAGCACACTCCCACCAAGAAATTTACTATTATGACACAACAAACAATGAGGTTTTGCCTATTTTGACAATCCAACGGAGTGTTCAAAGTTGAAGGGCACCATTGACTTTGTCTCGTGGGCATGGGTTTGAAAACCCTTTACCCGCGAGTATGTGCCCGTTGCCCTTTAGTTGTGAACACTCACTTGGATGTATAGAAGGGCACCTGATTGGATTCTATAATAGCAAAGTCAATGTTTGGATTATCAAAATAAGGCAAAATAGGCACTTTCGTCCTTCAACTCTTGGCAATGGATCAAATTCGTCCCTGAGCTTTTGCGCCGGCCAATTTAGTCCCTGAACTTTGGTTTTTGGATTCAGTTACATCCTTCCCGTCACCAAATGTGTGAACGCTGTCAACTTCTGGGTTCAGTCCATCTCTGCCCAACTCTTTTTCCGTCTCCTTGCTCCAGCACCACAACACGCTTCTACATTCTCTCTCTCCTTCTGTGCACGGGGATACGAACGATGGCAGCTTGGCAGGTTTCGGCCTACAACGCGCTCCACCCGGGCTGGCTCCTCGCCTACCGCCACCTCCTCTGCTCGCGTCACCACCTCCTCTGCTTGTAGTCGAGCGGACGCCACGAGCAGGGCGGCGCAGCGCCTTGGCCATGGCGACGGGCGGCCGGTGCGAGCGACGATGAGGCGATGCTGGCGGTGCACGTGGTAGCTGCGGGCTTCGTGCAGCGGCTGCTTGGCTCCTGCGAGGCGAGCATGGTAGCTGCAGGCTCCGCCTCCCAATCCCATGGCCGGCCACATGAGCTCCGCCTCCCAATCCCCATGACCGGCCGCGAGCTCCGCCTCCCAAATCCCCCGGTCCTCCTGGTGGCATCGAGGTAGGACGAGGTGGTGAGGCGAGCAAGGTGGCACGGATTGAGAGCTGGCAGGCTCGGTCGACGACGGCGGTGAATCAAGCCATGATGGCCGCGGATCAAGCGCGACGATGGTGGACGGCGGTGGATCGAGCAGCTTCGCCTGGAGCTCGCAACTGAGGCGATCTTCGGCTTGGTGCGGCGGTGGACGGCGGTGGATCGAGAAGCTTCGCATGGAGCTCGCAGTTGAGGGAGCTTCGGCTTGGTGCGGCGGCGGCGGTGGCTTGGTGTCGGAGGCGGGCGCGGTGCTCCTGCTAGCGGTTGGTGGTGGTGCTCGACGGTGGCCTCCTGCTACTCTTTCTCTCTCCACCGTTGATTTCATAGTGACTTGCTTCGGATTTCCTTTGATTTCTCATTGATTTCCCCTCTTCTCCCTCTGCTCTCTCTCTATCGCCATCGCCGGCCAGCCTCGCTGCACCTCCTCGTCGCCGCCACCTCCAGGCTCCAGCAGTGCGCAGCAGCGAGGATTGGCGAGCGGCGTGGCCTGGGTGCACTCGGGCGGTGGCCGCCGAGTATGGAGCTCCGTCGGCGTGGGCACTCAGGAAGTTGATGACGTTAACGCTTTCAGTAACGGGAAGTACGGAAGGATGTAACTGAATCCAAAAACCAAGTTCGAGGACTAAATTGGCCGGCACAAAAGCTCAGGGATGAATTTGATCCTTTGCCAAAAGTTGAAGGACGAAAGTGCCTATTTTGCATCAAAATAACTAAGCCCCATTTTTTTCTCATAATAGCACAGTTCTCACTCCCACCAACCCAATCGTTACAAGAGTGCTAGTTTCTTGAGATTATTCCCTATTTGACCCTAGAAAAACTACTCGTTTCTTTTTTAGCCCTGAAAATTTTTTCGTTCTGGCCCCGAGTTCAATTTTGGTTCCCTATCTAACCTTCCGTCAGATTTTCCATCAAGAACAGTTAAGCGCCATGTGAAAGAATGTTTTACCCCTGTGCGGGGCCCACCAACCTTCTTCTTCCTCTCTGTTCCACGACCCAAGCTGAAGCCGCCGTCGGCACGCGGGCAGGAGCTCCACCAGGGGCAGCCCCACGTGGACACCAATGCGTGGGAAGAGGATGTGGATTCCCTTGCCACGCCGTTTAATTCAGCAAGCAGTGGATCTAGCAATTAGACCACAGGCAGCACGAGGGGCAGACTTGCAGGTGGCCACTTTCCTTCCTATCTTCTTCTCATCCTCATCCCGATGACCAATCAGCCAGAGAGAAGCAACAGCATAGGAACGGGGTGGCCTGCGGAGGGCGCTCTGCGCGTCCGTCCAGTGGAATGATGGCGACGCCAAGACCAAGAAGCGCCGCCTGCGCGACAGCTCCGGCGGCTGATTCTTCTCCGCCGTCAAGAGCGCCAGCGCCGCCACCGGGGGTGGGGGCAGCAGCAAACCTTCGCGCCGACACTCCGGTGCCGCACCAAGCTCCGGTGGAAGATTCTTCTCGCCGAGGCCATGTGCCGCAGCTCCTCCGCGTCGGGGCCTCCTCCTCTGCACCTCCTGTGTAGCTCCTCTTCGCCGGCTGGCCGGCTCGCGTCGCTACTTCCGCTCCGCCCGCCACGCCACGCAGCAGATCCCGACGTCGGCCAAGCTCCAGCTCCAGTGCCAGCGCCGTGGGCGTGGTCTGCCGCCGGCGGTGGCTCAAAGAACGGCTGGAGGAGCTCTCCGCCCAGGAAGAAGATAAAGGAAGAGAAAAGATGAAAATGGAAAAAAAATCTTAGGCCACATAGGAGGAAGAAGGGTGGTGGGCCTCCAAGGGGCAAAACTGTCTTTTCATATGGCATTTAACGGTTCTTTGATGGAAAAATCTGATGGAAGGTTAGATAGGGAATGAAAATTAAACTCGGGGTCAAATAAGGAATGAAATTTTTTTCAAAGCCAAGAAAGAAACTTGTAGTTTTTAGGTCAAATAAGGAATAATCTCTAGTTTCTTTGGTCCGGTGGAATTGGGCTAACACTTGGAAATAGCTCGGCCCAGTTTGGTTTCTCAGTGAAAGCGGTTTGGACATGTTTGAATTGGGCCTGGATGGATACTCTGCAGTCCACGCTGGGTTAGCATGGAACGAAACGCTTGTTGCCCGCGCTTGAAATCGTCTTCTCCGACAGCGTCGCCGCGCGATGACGCCCGTGGCTTATCGGTGCTCCATCGGTCGTCGGACCACCTCAATACTTCCATGGTCTGGAGAGCTCTCCCTCTGCAGGTGCAGACGAAGCAGCAGCATGTCGTCGTGGTGCCATTGCCGGAGGTGGCCGTGGTGGCGCAATATCATTCTCTGGATTTGTCTGAAAGTCTGAAACCGATTGACCACTTTGAGGGAAGCAATTTGATTTGGATTGGAGCTATTGCTTGTGCGGTTTTGGTCTGGTTCAGTTCCAACAGCCAACGAAGTGGACTTGGGTAGTTCGATGAGAGACGCATCTATTAATATGAGGTTGGGGTGGTTTGGGTCCGGTTGCTGGACCATTTAGCAGCTTTAGTTGCCACCGCTGCCTCCAGCGTCCCTGTCCACGGCGCCGTGTAGCTCAACCTCCATTTTCAGTCGAGATGAAAACAGGGGACTGCGGGTTGGCACCGCCGTTCGCATCCTATCTGCAAGACGCTCGCTAATGCGGCGGGAAAGTTGCAGGCTTGTGGTGGCGGAGTCAGGCAATGCTTGCTTTTGATCCAATGCATTGCTTTTCATCTCTTCCCAGCCAATCCATGCATTAATCTTTTTTGCCGGTTTGGATTAGATCAGAACGGGTGGACCGGATGGGTTGCAAAATCCATGCACATAGGCCTAGCGTAAATGATACTCCATTGCTTCTTGGCCACGCACAGGATCCAGTAGCCGTCTCTGCTCAGGCAGAGTCTGGTGATGAAATTCCTCTTCTCTGCAACAGGGCCCTACATGTCAGTCAGCGATTTAACTGAACATATCGCACGCGCCGCGATTCGATTTCAGCCGTTAGTGTCTAGGGCTCTAGGCCTACCCAAACACTTCAAACGGGGAAAGACTGAAGCCACCGCCCGCCTCCTCGACCATTCTGCCTCTTTCCGCGCCCGCCGGCGCCGATGGAGAGCCTCCGCCTCGCCGTCGCCCACCGCCCTCCTCTCCCGGTACCGGCGCCGGGCCACCTCCGTCGCCGCCACCTCCACCACCTTCGCGCCCCCCTCTCCCTCTCCAGCCGCGCCTCCCTCTCTCTTCCCTTCCCTCATCGTCACCATCGCCTCTCCTCATCCACCCCCCGCCGCCACCCCGTCCTCCCGCCGCTCCTCGCGGCCTCCCAAGCAGCAGCTGTTTCCAAGGCCGAGCCCAAGACAGAAGCCGCCGGCGCGAAGCTCGTCCCGTTGATCATCTCCATCGCCGTCGGCCTCGCCGTGCGGTACCTCGCGCCGCGGCCGGCCGAGGTGAGCCTGCAGGCATGGCAGCTGCTCTCCATCTTCCTCTCCACCATCGCGGGGCTGGTGCTGAGCCCGCTCCCCGTCGGCGCGTGGGCCTTCCTCGGCCTCACCGCCGCCGTCACCACGCACACGCTCTCCTTCGCCGCCGCCTTCGCCGCCTTCACCAACGACATCATCTGGCTCATCGTCATCTCCTTCTTCTTCGCGCGCGGGTTCGTCAAGACCGGCCTCGGCGACCGCATGGCCACCTACTTCGTCAAGTGGCTCGGGAGCAGCACGCTGGGGCTTTCCTACGGGCTCGCCTTCAGCGAGGCCTGCATCGCCGCGGCCATGCCCAGCACCGCCGCCAGGGCCGGTGGCGTGTTCCTGCCCGTCATCAAGTCGCTCTCGCTCTTGTCTGACAGCAAGCCCAACCATCCATCGTCACGAAAGCTCGGAGCCTATCTTGTCATGTCGCAATTCCAGGTAATTAATTGGGTAATGTAATTAGTAATCGGATCGCATGAGATCGGTTTATTAACTTGCTGATTGCACCCTGATCATAGATCCTATATACACTGAAGAGACTGTCGATTTCTGATATACACAGTATGAATGCACCTCTAGTTGCTGATCACAACTCCTAAATTAACAGTGTTCATTTCCAAGAATAATTTGACTATAGAAATGGCGGATTTATGGTTGTATAATTGTATTTATCTGGTCGAGTATGGGTTCGTGGAGAGTAATGACTTGTGAACAAGTTGGAAGTAGAAGTACTCAAGCTGTGTGTGTCATACCAGCTATTGTTGAAGAAAAAAGAATGTACGTTCATTAATTCATCGGTTCTCTTCCATATAGGCAGTTAGAACTATAACGTTGTTTTCAAGATTTTGCATGGAAATGGTGGTGTTTGTATTGCACGAAAATGTTCCTGATTCATGATCGCCCAGGACAATAGGAATTTTCACTTCTTCGAAAATAAAAATAACAAGAAGATAAACATTAGCCTGGTAGCTTATAAAGCTACCTTATTCTTATCTTACTCTTTAGATTTGGCTTCCTTTCTTCCAAATTGCTTCTACTAGATAGTATTTAACTGACAGATACCAAATTATTTTTAACCAGTACTCAAGTCATAAGTACTAGCGCAAGAGGTAACTGTAGTTCTTCAGGGATTCTTGTGTCAACTTGATGCCTACCTAATCTAAAGATCCCTATTCCTGAAAAACAAACCCTTGGTTCGTCCAGTCTTAGGCTCTTAGCTTTAACCGAAACATGATCGACAGTTTAGATTGAAATGTACGCACCGTCCCTAAATTTATCATGAAGCATCATGCAGGTCCATAAACTTTGAAAATTCAAATTTGGATCCTCAAATTTGTCAAATGTGTCATCTAGGCCCAAAGTTTTCAAAGCACCCCTACCTGACGTGACATATCAATGGAACTCATATTGATAAGTCAAAACATAGAGGTATGTTTAGCAGTTTGGACGACCTAGATGACACATTTTAACAAGTTCATGAACCCTTATCTGCAACTCCAAGTTTATGGGCCTAGATGACACTCCACGACAAGTTTAAGGACCACATGTATATTTCAGTCTCAATTTTATATAAGTGCCTCCTCTTGAGCCTATCAGCAAATTCTAATTTGTTTAACCTAAAATGTCAAATAATGTGGGTTGCTAAGTAGAATAATATTTAAACCGTTTTTTTCATGTTGCCTCATAAAATGCTGACTTGCATAATTGAATCACAGAAATTCAAGATATTTTCAAGTTTGGGAAAATCATGGATTCACAACTTTATTTAGTGATATTATAAAGTTCTCAATCTGTTGTCTCATTGACCCATGTATCAACACAAAATAGTGGCTGATCCTCAAGTAGTAACCCATAGTGTGTAAATCCTGAAAATTACTCTAGATTTAGGAACGCTGTTGTTTAAATATGCCCTTTGGAATCATGATTAGTTGGGTCGAATTCTATTTACTGATAATTGATGAGTATATTTGTGTGTCTTCATGTATGGCTCACACATTAATGTTTCTGTTGCTTCACAGGCAGCTGGCATCTGTAGTGCTTTATTCCTGACAGCTGGAGCACAAAACTTGTTGTGCTTGAAGTTAGCAGAGGAGGTTGGTGTTGTTATGGCAAACCCATGGGTAACATGGTTCAAAGCTGCTAGTTTGCCAGCTATTGCTTCTTTGCTTGCAACACCATATCTTGTGTACAAAATCTTCCCCCCTGAAATTAAAGAAACCCCTGAGGCCCCTGCATTGGCTGCGGAGAAGCTGAAACGCATGGGTCCTGTGACTAAAAGTGAATGGGCTATGATTGGCACAATGATTCTTGCAGTCTCCCTATGGGTTTTCGGGTAAGTTTATCCATGCCACAATATTGACTTCCAATTTCGATACAATCTTATTCTTTTTATGATAAATGTTATGGGCTAGGACCTTTAGGCAAGGCTGTACTGTACCAGTCTCCTACGGTAAGTCATGAAGATTATGGTTAGTTAGAGAGATAAGAGTAATATATTATATCTGTTACTTAGGGGAGAAGTGAGCCTCTCTGTAGAAAGAGAGGGTCGTATCAATTGAAGACAAAGCAAGAAGAACTTAAAAGTAGTCAAGCCTCATAAAGGAGGTTGACGAATAGGTTCTTCATGCTATCCCTAGTTTTATCATATCATTTGGTATTAGACTAGCAAGGTTGCATCTCGTCATGTGTGCTTTCCACCATTTCATTCATTCGCCACCCATCTCTTGTTGACTATGGAAGATTACCTCACCAAAGTTGACCTTCAAAGTGTTATCGCCAGAATCACCACGTTTGACTCCATAATTGCATCCATCCCAATCGTCATTGCCCGCCACGACAGTAATACGACAACCCTAACAACCGTCATGTCATCGAAAATAACCATTGTGCGTCAGCTCCACCTGACCACACCTACAAGTTTGTCCCCCACCATTGCTGGCATCTTCCCCAAGCTCAATTCCATCTCTGTCTCTCCATCAGTCCCCTCATCAACAGCAAGGGCTACAACAGCATCGACTACTTTTGTACCATCATCGGCATCGGTTGTTCACCAATAGCCGCTTCTTTAGATTGCGCTGCCATTTGTGCTACCAGCACCATCAGTAACGCCATCCTCATATATTGTGGTAGCACGTGGCCCACAAACAGCCTTGCCTTTGCAGCATCAGTTGGGTTGCCTAGTATACTTGCATATCCAACAACACTAGCGGCATCAACGCCACCTAAACAACTGTGATAGAAGCTCCACCCTATAGCCTGCTGGAATTTCTTCGACTCTACTACCGTGTTCCATTGACAAGAACAAGAGTAGAGGGTGTAGACTCCATAGCCTCCCGACCCGGTGATGTCCTCACGATCTCATCGTTGATGGGCATGCCGCTGCATTTGTCGGCACACAAATTAATTGTTAGGTTATTGCATAATTAAGTTGCCATAGCAAATTAATTTCATATAGTCCTATTCCTAATCTTTCTTTCTATTTTTCCTTTCATGCTTCTAAGGATATCACCATTTTCTTTTCTTTTTCTTTTCTAAGATACTAAGTTTAGCACATGCAACTTGATTTGCGATATATGAAGGAAGGTGGTATGGTGCAACTAGCAGCCAGGGAACGGGAACGGGAACGGGAACGTGGCCACGTTCCGCGTTCCGGGAACGTTGCTTTGGTACGGGAACGGGATCGTACGGGAATACTTTAGTATAAAAACCTTTCAGAAGTGTCGTTCCTCGTTCCCGTTCCCATCGTTCCGGGAACATGGCTGCTAAGGGTGCAACATTGTCTAGAAATCCTAGGTAATAGAAGCGCTCCTCCCCTCCCCTCCCCGTGTCGCCCCCAAGGACGACTCGGACAGAACCGTCGCCCCCGCTTAACAGCCCTACTCCCCAGCCTTCCATGCCCCTTCCGCCGCCGAAGAGCACCATCCTCTAGGTAGGTGGCGGTGAGGAGTTTCTTCCTCCTTTTCCTCCCTCCTCCCACTCATCCCCACCCTGCTAGTCACCTATGGACTGGAGAGGGTCGGTGTGTTCCACTTGATGATGGAACGGGTTGGTGAATAGCGATATGCTTCCACTGTGGAAGTCCAAGCAATGGCCTTTGTAATATTAGTGTGTGTCTTTTCTGTGGCTTCTCCACTTGTGTATTGGTGTTTGTACTCTCCTCGGCCCCCCCCCCCACCCGCCATGGCAGTGACCTCTCAAAAAAACATTGTTGAGAAAAGTTTCCTTTATTCAATGTTTAATATGTGTAATACATTATTTCATTGTTTTACCTCTGGTGATCATATTCATATGTATCCATCATTACATGCTAACATACTTGGTAAACCATTTTCCATTTGTTCAAAGTGCTTCAGAATAACATACATGAGATGTTACAAACATTGTGCCATAGAGAATAGTACTCTCTAGTTTTTTGTTCTTTTGTTTTGTTATGATGGATAGCTATATGACCTATTGCGCAATGTCTCTGCAGAGATGCTGTTGGTGTGTCCAGTGTTGTGGCTGGGATGATTGGTCTCTCCCTTCTTCTACTGCTCGGTGTGCTAGACTGGAATGATTGCTTGAGTGAAAAATCAGCATGGGATACATTGACATGGTTTGCAGTTCTGGTTGGAATGGCGGCACAACTGACGAACCTGGGAATTGTTTCTTGGATGTCAAGCTGTGTTGCCAAGCTACTGGAGTCTTTCTCACTAAGTTGGCCAGCAGCATTTTGTGTTCTTCAGGCCTCATACTTCTTTATCCACTATCTATTTGCAAGCCAAACTGGACATGTCGGAGCCTTATACTCAGCATCTCTGGCTATGCATGTGGCAGCCGGCGTCCCTAGTGTGCTAGCAGCACTTGCTTTGGGATTCAACACAAATCTGTTCGGCGCAATAACTCATTATAGTAGTGGGCAGGCTGCAGTATATTTTGGAGGTACTTGCTTTTTATTCTTTAGATAGCATTAGAGATCCTAGTGATAGATATTATATTTCTGGGTGTTTCCCTCTGTGTCTACACTCAGAACTGGTAATCAAGGATATAATAAATTTTTTTAAAAAAGACAAAGTTTCACAATAATACTACAGAATAGAATGAGAGAAACTATTCGTCGTTTTAAGCATCCCTTCTTTTGTATGTCACAGCTCTCTGAAACTAGTTTTCCCATCAATTAACCTGTTTGCTTTCGTTCTGCAGCGGGGTACCTTGAACTTCCAGATGTTTTCAAGTATGGTATTATGATAGCTATGATTAACACTTTGATCTGGGGAGGTGTTGGAACCATTTGGTGGAAAATTTTGGGCCTCTACTGACAGAGGCTGCCATGTAAGTTGATCGAAATTTTCCTTTGATGATCGACAAATTGCTGTCCAACATGGGTTGGAAGGGAAATAGCATTATAACATAATAACGACCGTTGTTCATGCTTGTAAGCTTTCGTTGGAGTGATCAGCACACAGGAGTTATCTCTCAGGCTGCTACTACTACGCCTTTCATACTTCTCTATCTTGTACAGTTCTCAGTTTTTATAGTAAAATACAAGTTGGCCAGGGAAGGCCCAGTTCTGTTGTGGTATGTGTTTATACAGTCCGCCCTGTAAAATTTTGAGCAGCTGCACTGTAATAGTAGGCAGCTTGCAAAGTATACAGTTGCTCCATTTTGCAACTTTAATTTTTAACCGTTTCTCACAGAAATTTGTTGACTTGATGGCCGTAGAGACGGCATTGCCTGGTCATCTGAAATTCTTAATAATCGCATTGTTTTGTCCGCATTCAGCAGTGCTTTTACAAAGGTTGCTTATATTATTATATTAAGCAATTTAGCTCTGGCCATCCGTGTCATCTTTGATTTTTGACCGTACGTGTTCATTCATGGATTAACAAGAGCGATCATCTCATGTTCTTCGTGGGCACAAACAAATGCACGATCAACCTGGATTTTACAAATGTTCATCTCCAGCTCCACCATGGACCAATCCTTTTCCGCCGCTCCTCGGCCTATCCAGCCCACACATGACACACTCGCCCTCTGGCCATCTAAGCTACCTACATATACAATAGCACGTGACCAAGCCCCGCAACACCATTACGCCGATCGAGCGCGGAACCGACCGATTCCTTGCGTTCGCAGCAACCCCTCTCCCTCGACGCGGCGACCACCCCGGCAGCGTACCACCACGTCGGGACGGGGAGCCCTCCCTCCTCCCCTGCCCGCCCGGACGCGCGCTGGCTAAACCACCTGATCATAACCAACTCAAAAGGCATGGTCCCCCTGCACACCGCCACGTCCTTTTCCGCTCCCTTTCCCACGGACGCGACGCGACGGGTGCCGCGACGCCACGTTCCGTTCGGTCCGGTCCACGCCGGCCGAGCCCCAGCCAGCTCCTGTTGCTGGTGCGACGCGGCGCCGAAATATCCTGGCCGGCGCCGGAGGTCGTCGGCCCGGAGACGCATGTCGCGTCGCGCTCTCGCATTCATCCCACTGCTCCGCGCGGTCGAGAGCCGCGCAGGCGCAGTGCACAGCAGCTGGTGTGGCGGGTCGTGGGTGCGATCGAGCGTGACGTCGACGAGGACGCGCAGGGGAATCTTTTGTGTGTAGGAGTACCGAGTAGTGACTGTTGGGGCGTCTGCGGAAGTACAGCGCTGTTGATGTTCGGGAAGAGTCGGCGGCGATCGACGGAACAGACGAGAACAGGCGTAGGTGAGCAGAGGCAGGCACCAAATCTGCTGCCCGAAAAGCCTACCAGCTCTTGCGGGTAATGGGAAACCTAACCATCACCGGCGAGCAGATGCCGAGCGCGATCCGTCAGAAGGAAAAAGGAGCTTTTGCTCCTGCTCGATCGGTGCCGCCGTGATGTCGACAAGAGAGCTTTCCTGCCCCGGCCGGTTTGACAACAGCTAGCAACTCATGCCCGCCGCTCATGCAACAGTAAAGCCGTGGCTCGCCAGTACGGGCAACGCACCGCGCGTCGTCAAAAGACCAGGAGCTTTTGGCTGATTGACTCCCAATTAATGATCAGGAACTATAGTTATTACTATTAGCCAAGTTGAGCTGCGGTCGTTTCATGAACGGCTGTGACTGGGAGATTTCAGACTGGCCGGCCGGGACGGAAAGCGAACGCGAACGATCTCTGCGCTGAGCAGTAAGGGGATCCATGCATCCCGTCCGGCCGGCCACTAGGGTTCGTATCGTACGTGGCGCTAGTGGTGGGTGCAGTGCAGGGCTGGTTCGTGCGTGGTGGATGGATGGACGTGGCTCGTGGGGAGAACGGACGGAGCAGAAAGTGGGGATGGACCAGACCAAACCAAGGTAGTATTTAGTTGATTGGAGGAGAAAAGAAGCGTGTTTTGTGAAGGGATGAATAGGAAAGTTGAAGGGAGTTGAAGAGAAATTTTTCTGGGAAGCGTGTTTTCTGAGAAGGATGAATAAGAAAGTCGAAAAGATTTTTTTGCAACTAAACATAGCTCAAACTAGCTAGGGCAGGGCCGCAACAGGCGCGCGTCCCGTCCCGGCCGGGCCCCAGCCACGCTTGCCGCACATCGCTTTCCTAGCTAGCTAGCGTCCTCAGGCGGGGCCTCGCCGGCGCCTTTCGGGCAGGTGCTGGCATTGCTTGTCGCCGGTCGCCATTCCCTCACCGCCACTCCGCCAGCGTCTCGTTCAATTCGGGTGTGGACGATTCCCTGACAGCTCCGGAAGGGTACAAAGCAGTGGACTATACGCGATTGGGTCACTGGGGACAGGACTAGTCCGGCACACCGGACACGTAGCTCGCGTGTACCCCTAAGGGCAGAAAAGGGTCCCGGTCTTTGAATATGTCCGGGGATTTTCAGTGGGCGCATGTGGCAAACCTGAATAGGGCATTCGGGCACTGTACTATACGCACGTACTACAAGTACTTGCATGGGCGACTGGGCGAGTTCCCTCCTTTCACTGCCGTGAATAGATTTGTCGAAAGATAAGTTACATTTCGATTTAAACATTCATAAAGTAAAGCTAGACATCCAAAAAGAGAAGCCCAATTGAAGGGGGTGTTTAGTAGTTGGGGATTCACTGTAGCGGATATGCACTGTAACAATAAATAGTGAGAAAATAATAGGAAATGATGTGATAGATGTGATGGGAGAAACAGTGAACATGTGTGATCTAACCTAGTCCGCAACGAAAGAGCACGCTAGTCGCGTACTGGTGCTAGAGTTACCAAAGGTTCGTCTCGAAGAAAAGAGAGATTTACCATTGACCCCATGCATGCAGTCTGCACACTGCAGAGGCCAGAGGACATGCACCTTCAAATCCAAATACTAGTCCTACAGGCTGCTTGTTCTTCCGTTTCATGGCCCCTTTAATTTTCTCCCTTCACTGTAGTATACTTAGTACGTGGAGCAAGAACATGTGCTGGACTGGAATCTCATCTCGCCCCGGACCGACGCATGTTTTGTGGTTCTCTACTTTGCTTCGTCTTTTTCGCGACTTCACCTTTGGTCCCCGGTCCTCTCCTGCTGGCTGCAGCGACTGCAAGGCCCGCTGCTGCTACTGTGCCTGAACGTTACCTCACGGCACCACAGTCCACAGTAGCGCACAGCCCACAGTAAAATCCAATCACCCATTCACCTTTGCAGCTTTGCCGCCCTCCTTTTGTCCACGGCGGCCCGCACCGTGGTTCTTCCGGTAAAATTCAAAACATCCCCCGCTGCGCTGAGCCTGGTCGGTTTGGTCGTGTCGCTCACGGACAGCGGGGCAGGACCACGATCTACGCTACGCATCCGTCGGCTAGCGGCGCAGCACCAGTAGCCGTAGCCGGGGGTGCCCACTGCCCAGCACGTACGCGTACGGCTATTCACCCTCGCCTGCGCCGCTAGCCAGCAGCACCGTACCAGTAGAAGAGCAAGCAGCCCGCGCGAACGCGAGCGGCAGTGGCGAGCCGAGGCCGAGCAAAAGCCAAAACGGCGCGTAGGCGTAGCCGACGCGGTGTGCGGCGCATGTGGCGCGGCGGGGACCGTCGCTGCGACGCTGCCTGGTGCCTGCCGCGTCGCGCGCGCGCCTGGCCTGGCTGGCCGCCCCGGCGCTGCCCCTACTCTGATCGGAGCCGGACGGCTCTGCTCCGCGGCTGCGCGAGCCGGGATGCGCGCACGTCACCGGCCGGCACAATGCCCCCCCCCCCCCCCCCCAGTCCAACCAATAACTCCGGTGCAGGCGGCTGGCTCGGCTACCTTACGATAGGGTTGTTGCGGCAGCTTTGCAAGTTGGTCAGTTGGGGTTGGGGGCACGCCTTCTGCGTTCGAGCTACGCGCGACCTTTTGTGCTTACCGTACGCCGTCTTCTCCATGATTCCGGCATGGCGCCCGTCCACACCACGACGATCGAGATGGTGACGTTACTTGCTGCCTGCGCGACGATCGTCCGCGCTGTCCGCACTCGACAGTATTAAACGAGGTCCACGGCCGTAAAAGAGGCAGGGGCTCATGCATTTGCGTTCAAGGCACACGCACGGCAGTACGGCACGTTGTGGGAACGTCGGTCAGGCTACAATTACAATACATACAAAAAAAAAAACTCCAGCGAGATGCCCAAGCAAGTTGCTCGGTCCCTGCTGGGGCCGACGGACTGCGATGCTCTGTGAGATCGTGAGCTACCTCGAGCGAGCGAGCGAACAGCCTTGGCAGCGATCGAGTCCCATCACCACGTCCGACACCACCTTGGTCTGTTCCGGAATCCGACGCCACGGCCTCCGGGCGATCCCTTGTCCGCTCCGGCAGGAGCAAACGTCGCAGCGGCACGCCCAACAGCCGCTGCTGTGGCGCATGCCCCGCCATGAGACCTGAGACGGACCCGACGTCGGCCTCGAGGCGGGCCGGCATCTGATGACAACTTGCTGCATGCTGGCTGCTGCTAGATGCGACGCGGTACGGTGCCGATGATGCTCGCCTGTGACGGACTGAGGTCGATGGAAATGTCGCGGAGATCGCCGTCCCGGCATGGATGTCGGCACGCGCGGATGCATGGGTGCGTTACGTTCTTTTCTCCCTTTTGCCCGTGCCGATCGAGCCACGCACGCACGCGATTTGCCGTGCGTCGGGCGCGGGATAACACGTCAGCACTCGTACCAAAGGAACGTGACATGGAGCATATGCGCACCACACATACCGATGCATGCGTGACCATGCAAGTGCATATATAGTCTGCACGTAGTGTACCCCTGCATATTGGCCTTTACTTTGTCCGCACGTACCAGATGTCCACATCGTGCAACCTTTGTGCTTGCAGTGGCTGATGATTGATGAGATGTACGACCTTTCACCGCATCCGGCACAACTCCGTGCTTCCCGTCCCAGTCTTGAAGCACTTGAGCAAAGCTTTACCAGACGAGTTACGCATATAAGGAGACACAAACCGCGAGCGCTAACGCTAATCCCGGGGGCCGGGGCGGTAGGACACTAGTTTCCTTCGAAAGAAAAAAAGAGCCCAACAACCCTGACCGACACGACACGAGTGCGCCATGACTGAAACCTCGTCACCATTAGCACGACCAGCCAGCTATTCAAAAGTTGTCACTAAACGCAGCCTACCACTACCATTTCTCCTTCGGCTTCTTCGGACGCAAACATTCACGCGAACGCCACAAAACGGCAGCAGCTCTCAAGTCGCAACGGCACGGGCCAATGGAACATCCAAGGGATCCCAGCTTTCGCGACACGTCGCTTTCGACGGGGGGCGATTTTTAAAAACCATGGGCCATTTTGCGTCCAAGGATTCGCGGGGGATTTGGGAGAGGTTAGAATATGCAGCTGGGTGCTGGTGGTGAACAAAAAGAAATGGGTGCCGAGGACGTACCAAAAGCTGCGTCGTCGACCGCTTTTCGATTCTTTTCTCCACCGGCGATCGACTAGACGATTGTTGAAAACGATTTTGGGTCGCTGTTTTTCAAGCTGAAACGGGGCGCAGAATCTTCGGCGATTACATTTAAGCTGTGAGAAGATGCTGGGCATGATGGTATCCCAGCTATGGTCGGAAAGAGCCCTCTTCTCATGTCTTCCAGGTCACTGCCGTCGAACTAGCTCGACCGATCGTCGTAGTAGCTTCCTGCGTGCCGGAGGTCGGATCGGCATACAGATACAAGTAACAAACGAGAGTGAAATGCGGATCGCCAAATCGCAAACTGATCCCAAATCGGGAACGTGAAGGGCAAATGATCGCAAATCCCAATCCGTCTGTTGGCACAGCAAAAAAATGTTGCTGCCAGTACCACTGTACCAGTTCTATCCTACCACCACTCCTCCATGCCACGGCCCTAGCTGTCCATTTCGCGGAAAGCTGCCACGCCGTACTATGGTTTGGCTACTACCGGCTCGCCTTTTGGATCCCCACGGGCCAATGGAAGCGAAGCGAGACGCCTTTTCTCACCCCCACCTGCGGCCCTGCCCGCTGCTGAAACCCACGCCCGTCGCCGTGGCCGGCGCGCTGAACCGAACCGGCACCCGCTCCCACTAGGGATGGGAACGGGCCGGGTCGACCCAATGGTTGTTGGCCCGACCCATACAATCGAGGCCGATGGGTCGTACGGATCGGCCTCAAAGTAGAAATGGGTCAAAAGAGCCGGAACTCACTGACCCATTGGGTACCACGAAGCCGACCCAAAACTCTATGCAATAACTAACCCTTGAGCTATTTCATCCATGCAAAGATATCACAAGTTGTGGTGGAGTGGTAAAGCTTAATACGGCTTGCTTCATAGTTCGTTGGTTGCTTCTGGCTCTATGTCTCGACGACCACGCTGTCGTTCACCGCACCCAACGCTAGACCCGTGAGAAATTCCCATGTCAGTCTTTAGTTCTCGCAGACGCATGCATCGGGGTAGCACGAGCTGCCTTCCTCCCAATCCTAGAAGCAGCATCTACTCAAGCACTTAGCCAATCCCACGGGCGGCACCAGCAGGCAGCAACAGCACAGTCGTCCTAGCTCGCACGAAACAGAAAAGAAATGGTCTGCTAGAGATGCTTGCTGCTCCATGAGAAAAGGACTAGCAGGGCCACTATGTGTAGATGAGATTTGCGTCATTGAAACAGCTGCGTGAGGTACCAAACAAAACAGTCTCAGTTTGTAAAAGCCATCTGGTTCTTCTGTTCCAATAAAAAACCCTATTGGTTTGATTGTTTTTACCTAACCGATTATAAAAATGATTGTAACCATTAAGTGTAACCCTATTTGAAAATCATCTAGCCTAAGAGTTAGATTGGGTCGACCCATAATACCCATTGGGTCGCTAGGGCCACGTCAAAAATTAAATTGGGTCGACCCGTGGCTCATAAAATTGGCCTGGAGTCATAGGGGCCAGGGCCAAGGGTAGGTCCGAGCCGCCCCATTCCCATCCATAGCTCCCACGGCCACGGGCGTCGCGCACGTACTGGCGTACACCTTCGGCCCCGCCCCGCCTAGCCACCATGGCACCGCCGGTCACACACACACACCGATCGCCCAGCGCCCCTCGCCGCTGCCGCCTGCCGCGGGGTGCGGTTCGTTCGCTGACGCCTCGCCCGCGGCCGTGCCTGGCCTGCCTGACCTGCTTCCGGATTTGCTTCGTCGATCTGCTCAACTTGGCTTCATGGGCGTGACGCCGTGACCTGAGCTTGACCACCGCCTCGTTTCGGTTGTAGGAATAGTACTGTAGTAGGCACCAAATAAAAAAGTGGGATGGCGTTCACGATTTGGTTGTAAAAGATGATAGTGTATGTTGCTAAAGGAAGTCGTTTAGCATATTGTCACGGTTTCTAGAACATAGCTTTGGCTAAAACTTTTATAATAAAATATATTTTGAAGTGTATTTTATGAAATCACATGAGCTCCGGAGTAATACCGTGAGATGTCAAACTAAATGCAGGTGTTATACATATATGAGCTGCGGATTATCTTGCACAGTTTCACTGCATGAACAGACGTCATCAAATTGAGCAACGATTTCAAGTCTAAAAAAAAAAAATCTTGAGCAACGATTCTGTGTGGACTGTGGTCGCCACCTGATGAAGAAAGACGGTGCACAACACAACTCACGTTATTGTGCACGCCTACTAGTTCGTTCGTTTTTTTTTTTTTGAGCCTGACCTACTAGTTCGTTCTTGCCGTGCTTGTGCCGTTGTGCGTGCGTGCGCTTGCTTGCACGGTTAGGGTTAACCGGTTAACCATGGTCACCGTTAACCGCACCACCGCCGTGGAGCATCTCCAGGTCCCGAACCTGAAGACCCTCCTTTGCCCCTCTCTGTCTCTCGCACGCCCTTTATTAACGCACAGAGTACACCACACACAGTCTTGCGGGAACTGAAAGCAAAACTGAAAAAAGAAGCAGAGGAAGGCCTCTCACTCACTCCACTCTCCTCCCCAGTCCCAGCGCTTCCTCGGATCGCGAGAAATTTGCAAATTGTAGGGAACTGTATCGCCCTGAGTTTGAGGAACCGTAGTGGAGGGCGTATGGTGCTGCCCATGGATCACCGTAGTGAACAGAGGCGAGCAGGGTTGCAGCGATGGAGGCCCAAGGTCCTGTTCTTGCTGTGAGATAGCACCGTGCCCTTTGAATTCCGCTTGGTCGAACTCACCATGAAGCGGCCACGCGGCGGCGGCGGCCCCTCCCTCCCTCCTGTTGCCAATCCGGATGGTATGTTGCGAGCCTCTTCTCTTTCCCTTGTTCTTTTCTTGTGTGATGAAGTCATCGTTCTGGGTGGTGATGCTCTTGTGGTGGTGGAAGAGGAACTCGTGCCAAAGATTGATGCGTGTTGTTGGCTGATTGTCAGACGAAGATGGTTACGGCGTGGCTGGGGGGGTGGAGGCGGAGGGCGACACAGAGGAGGACATGATGGCGTGCGGCGGCGGCAGCGGCGGGGAGAAGAAGCGGCGGCTGAGCGCGGAGCAGGTGCGCGCGCTGGAGCAGAGCTTCGAGGTGGAGAACAAGCTGGAGCCGGAGCGCAAGGCGCGGCTGGCGCGCGACCTCGGCCTGCAGCCGCGCCAGGTCGCCGTCTGGTTCCAGAACCGCCGCGCGCGCTGGAAGACCAAGCAGCTCGAGCGCGACTACGCCGCGCTGCGCCACTCGTACGACGCGCTGCGCCACGACCACGACGCCCTCCGCCGCGACAAGGACGCCCTCGCCGCCGAGGTACTGTGCTGTTTGGTTTGGTTGGTTCCTTCCTACACGGCCAAAACAATTGCAGTTCGTTTCATTAGCGTGCATAATGGCACGGCTGATCCTCTCTCTCCCGGCTGGTTTTGTCTGAATTGTGGCAGATCAAGGAGCTGAAGGCGAAGCTCGGGGACGAGGAGGCAGCGGCGAGCTTCACGTCGGTGAAGGCGGAGCCGGCGGCCTCCGACGGGCCGGTGCCGGCGGGGGTGGGGTCGTCGGAGAGCGACTCCAGCGCGGTGCTCAACGACGCGGACGCTCCCGTGACGGAGGAGGCCCCCGTACCGGAGGTACAACAAGGGACACTTCTTCTTCCCACGCCGCCCGTGCCCGCGGCCGCGGCGAGCCACGGCGGGATCTTCTTCCACGGCAACTTCCTGAAGGTGGAGGAGGACGAGACGGGGTTCCTGGACGTCGAGGAGACGTGCGGCGGGTTCTTCGCCGTGGAGCAGCCGCCGCCGATGCCGTGGTGGACCGAGCCCACGGAGCACTGGAACTGATGAAACTGGAGGTGAGGTGGATGAGAGCGTAGACTTGGGATCTGAGCCGAGACAAAGCGGTGCCCGGTGGGAGGGGGAATAAAGGGATTTTCAGCGAAAGACGGGGTCTATTCTGCAAGTTTTGTAAAATGGAGTTTTACGTGGTCCTCTTTTGTCAATTCTTGCGTGTGTTACTACTAGTAAGTACTTGCAGTAATAAGCAATCTAGAAATCCAGAAGAGAGAATCAAGCTAGTAGCTCTACGGATTAGACCCTACGGTGTGCGAAAAAATGCAGGCAGAAAACAGAGAGCAAAATTGATCGAAGAGGATCGGAGAAGAGGGAGACAGCGACAGTGAGAAGAGAGGAGTGTGGAGGAAGAGCTGAGCGGGGAAACGGCCAACCCGTAGGTCACTGTTGGCGGGCCCAGGGCCACGTGAAAGTCAGGCATTGTTGGCGCCACCATTGACCGCCGGAGATGCCTGTGACGCCGATCGGCGACGTGAACGTGCCTGGCTCCCGCGCGCTCCCGTGGCCTCTTCTGCGAAAGCGTTGTTGGCTCCTCGATCGACCTCTTGTGCTTCTCCCTATCTCAATTGGAAGCTTGCCGCTCGCCGTGTGTCTTCTCTCTTGCTCAAGAGCTCCGTGTCAGTTCCTGTGCGACACGAGTTCTTGCTCCTCTGATTCTGTGCGTTTAGCTAGATATTTCCATTTTATGGCAGTTCATATTTAAGAGTTTCTCCATAGACCACAGTGCTCCTCCCACTGTAGCGTATCATCGATTCATCGTCCGGTATAGATGGAGATCCATAGTCCGTCCTTCCAAAGCCATCGAGTGCAACGGAAAGATGGTGCGTGTAATGATTCCGCGATCCGATGGCATTTGTTCCATACTTTGATCCAGTGGCAGTCCTGGTCTTGGGCTGTCGGAATGATTACCAGCAGTCCAGCGCGGAGTAAAATAAGACTTGCTTGAGCGCCGTCCTTATTAACCTCCAAGACTTCTTGTAGCAGCGTGGGCACTACGAAACGCTCATCAACTTGTCAAACTTTGTTTGATCGCTGTTTATGTTTCCCGAAGCAGCAGATCAGTATGTGCAGGACCCTTCAAATGTCACTGCAGTTCAAATCGTTGCGTCATTTTCTTAGCACATAGATTTCCCCCTTTGTCACCACATTCCATAATTTGATTATTGTTGTCGACGAGTTATGCTGACTAGGTTCTTGAGGGGATGCCCCAAGAGATGGGTTTGAGGAGAAGTTGTCGAGAATCTAGAATCGAAGGTGACAAGAGACGATTTAGACAGGTTCGGGCCGCAATACGCGTAATACCCTACGTCATGTATGGTGCATCATGTATAGATGATGTGTTTTGAGGGGGTCTCTGTCTCCCCTTATATATGCCGGAGGACAGGGTTACATGGAAACCGTATAGGATCAGGAGACTTTTTCAAGTTAATATCTAATTTTCTAATACAGCTTATCCTAACCGACTAGGACTAATTCTTGTCTTGTGCGTCAAGTCTTGTACTTGGGCCGGCCCATAGGATGGCCTGCCAGGGTTGTTTAGTCCATTAGGACTCTACACCATCAAGCCCCCGAGCACCTTATCTCCTGAACAGCAGCACTGTTGAAAATACAGAGTTCTTTGAGATCCGCCGGGGTTGTTTTAAAGCCCACAGGGTTCTTTGCTTTTGTAAGTTGCAACCATGCTGTTCAATAGGTAATGAAGTGCTCATAAATCTTTCTGAAGTTCGGATTGGTGCGCACCAAATAGGTGCGCCCAATTGGGCAGCCCCCGAGTCTCGTTTATCTTTGAAGAAGAAATTCGAGGCTCTTTCGAAGTCCGAATCTGAAGATAATCAATTTCCGTAGAAATCCGAGTTCTTTTAGAACTCCTTTTGAATTTATCAATTGAAACCAAAAAATTTCAGAAATATATTTCCTGAAAATATTCCCGCAGCCCCCGAGCCTAAATTTGAACGAATTCAAATATAGGATCAAGGAAGGACCAAAATTGAAAAGTACCACAGTAACGATTCGAAAAGTCAATATAAACCGTTCGTCTCCCTTGTATCCGCACGCTTTAGCGAAACAGATCTAGGGTTAGCGACAGTTGCTCTTTAGCAATCCAAAGACTGCGCAAACACTTTCGCAACCTCCTCGAGGCCTAATCCATCCACACCAAGCCTCAAGAAACCGCAATGGCCGGTGGTGAAGGATCCAGCCGAAGCAAGAGCGCAAAGAAGAAAGCAGAAGCGATGAAGGAAGTTGTGGCGACTGATGAAGCGGCGCCTGTTGGAGAAAGTCCTTGTCTGGAAGATCTAATTAGTGACTGGCCAACCAGTACACTAAAAGAGAAATACATCAAGAATCTGGAAGCTGATGGATTCATCGCAGCAAAGGAGATCAGTCGGTGGAGGAGTGCTCACGGTCATGAGTACCCCACAGAGGAAACCGAGGAACTCACGGTATGGAAAGCCTTTTACGAAGTTGGTTTCGGTATGCCGACCTGCGATTTCTTCCGCCGTGTGCTGCAGTTTTATGGAATTGAACTGTGTCATTTGAGCCCCAATTCCATCGTGAATCTTTCCATATACATCCACCTGTGTGAGGCTTTCCTGGGAATAGACCCACACTTTGCCCTGTTCCGCCACTTATTCAGCGTGAAGACATCAAGCGGACCATCTCAAGTGGTTGGTAAAGTGGTGATCCAGTTCCGCCAAGGCATGAAGCCAGTATATCTGGATTATTCCACCAAGGAGAGTCTGAAGGACTGGCAGAAGGAATGGTTTTATGCGTGGAACCATCAACCACAACTACCCAGCCGCTCAGGTAATCCTCCAGTGACGAAGCCATTCTCGAGTGAAACCGTTGGAATAAATCAAGCAATGCAGATCCCGGAACTACTCAATATGATTAGAGACCTGAAATCTCAAGGTTTGACTCGAGCCGTCGTATATAGGTCATTTCTGATGAGGAGAATCCAGCCTTACAAACAACGCTGTAATCCAGGGTACTCATATTCTGGAGATGCTGATCCCTCACGGAATGCTACCAGTACCTTGTCTGAAAAGAAAATCATACAGTTGTTGAAGAAATGTCTGATCGTCAATAATAAAGATTTTCTAGAAATTATGGAAATTTCCACAGTCACTATGACGCCCGAGGTATGAACCATTTCTTGAGGTCAATACGTTGTGTATTTCATTATGATGTCTTGTTAACTAAATCACTGTCCATGACAGTATGAAGCCCGACGATCACTTTATGTGAGCCTGCCTCCTCTGGATCCAACAAATGCAGAAGAAGCCAATATAATAGCCCGCTGTGTAGATCCAGGGATTAAGGACCAGGTTCGTAAACACAATCCGCATTCTGATAAGTCAACTGCAACTGAAGAATCTAACGAGCAACATGCCAATGATGAGAATCGAGATGCTGAAGTACCCGGTACCAAAGCAGGGGCAACCTCCAAGAGAGGAGAAGGGTCAAAAAGAGCCACGGCGACAGATCTGAGTGCGCCAGTGCGCAAGAGAGCACGGACCCTACCCAAGCCTCGGGTGAGGATCATCCCTGAGGAGAAAGAAAAGATATCCCCACAACCAAAAAGGCCATCATCTGTGGGATAGCTATTGGAGAAATTGGGACCAGCCGGTCGCAGCAAGTCAGCACTGCCCGACAACCATTATCAGAAGAAGAAATTATTCATAATATCTTCAACCCTGCCTCAACTCCATATGCCGGTTCAGTACCAGTAGTAGAAGAAAACTACCTTGCCGGTCCAGTGGCGGTGGATCAAGAGCCAGAAGAGGAGTTCACACTGGGAGAGCCTGAAATCCCAATACGGCCCACCATCATGTAAGTAGTATGTAGATCTTTGATTTATAATAAAATTTGTAGTCGTAAAAATCCATCCTGACTGTGAAGTTGTTAATGCAGAGCTGAAGAAATACCACCCGCTGCCGTGAGGGCGCCAGAGGCCGCAGTGCCAAAAGAACCCAGGGGAAATCCAGAAACAACTCTGCCAGATATCCTTTCAACTATACCATCAATGAACCCACCAGAGCCAGCAGCAGCGCAAGTAGAAGAAACAGTTGCTGAGGTTCTGGCGGATATTGAGCAGCTGGTAACACAAGCTGTAATTAAAAGTGCATATGGCCCCTTAGTTGGTTTTGGTGATGATGACAATCACAATTTGGAGGTTTCATGTTTCCATTGAGTATTTGCAGGGCTTACACGAAGAAAAATCAAAAGAAATATAATACATGTCCCCTACGCAAACGATATGGTGAAAAGCTCAAATGGATAGCTAAATATATTTTATTTATCTTTGTCTTGAGTATAGGATCACCGTACTATCAAGAGGGACGTGTCTGTCAAGACAAATGATGCCTAGAAGTAATTTTTGGATGATCACCTAACTTTGAGAAAGAGCATTTTGCTCACTAACAAGGGTGGACGGAAATTCCGGTCCTGGGGTCGGAATTTCCGTGTTTTACAGAGAGCGACCGGAAATTGCATCGGATTTTCCTGTGGGGGCTGAATTTTTCAGCCTAAGTCCCCTGTGACCGGAATTTCCGGTCCCCGGCCGGATTTTCCGGGTTTCACAGAGAGAGACCGGATTAAATGTAGGATTTCCGGTGTGACTCTCCGTACTGAGTTTGAAATAGGGTGGACCGGAAATTCCGGTCACCCCGACGGAATTTCCGGTCATCTGACAAGCATAACGGCTAGTTTTTGAGTGACCTCTATAAATAGCCCCCATACCCCTTCATTTGACTCTCTCGGTTCTCCACTGAAAGAAAGACTTTGAGCTCGCCATTTTCACTCTCCCAACCTTCCTTGAGCCAATCTTTGAGAGGATTCAACTAGGGTTTGGATTGGGGAGAGATTTGAGTGAGGAAAGTGATTGGTTCATCTCTAGAAGCACTCAAGGCATCATTTGATTGGCAATCTCGTTTGTTACTCTTGGAGCTTGACTCCTAGACGGTTTGAGGTTGCTTGGGAGTGTCTCAATTCGTGTGAGCACCCCAAGAAGTTTGTATTACCCTCTCTAGTGTGAGATTTGTGAAGGAAAGTCAATCTAGACCTTTGTGGTCGATTGATCGAGGAAAAGAGTTGGAAGAGACTCTACCCTTTGTGGGTTCCTCAACGGAGACGTAGCTCCTTTGTGGAGTGAACTTCGGGAATAAATCTTGTGTCTCATTTCCTTTACGCATTTCATATTGCTTTTCATATCTTGTATTGACCCGATCTATTTGCTTGTGTTGTTCCGCTGCTTCTAATCATATACACTAGCATCTAGGTCATCATTGCAAGGTTTCTATTCAAGTAGAATCTTTATCTAGGCTTTGAATTTTGAATCTCGAGCAACTCCACCTTGCTGTCGGAAATTCCTGAGCTGACCGGAAATTCCGTGTCCGGAATTTCCGGCTAGGCACCGGAATTTCCGGCCTGAGCTGATTTTGTGAGTTGAGAATTGTTTCAGATTTCGATCGGAGCCTATTCACCCCCCCTCTAGGCATCCTAAAGACCTTTCAGTAATGGAGGAAACCGAAGTGGAACGTCGTGTGCAGAACATTGCGGAGCCCCCGAGCAACGTGAGTACATCCAAAACTAGTGAGGCGGTTGCTGTCCCAGAGACAGAGCGCTCGAGGGGTAAACAAGCAGAGCAATCATCACAAGAGCAAGTGATCGAGGAAATCCCCCGAGCACCCAGGAGTCCTGAAGCTGAAGAAGAGATCGGTAACTTCCGCATCGGGAGTTACGATCCAATGCTGAATTCCGAATCCGCAAGCCTTCGAATATGTCTTAGATGCGGAGGAGGATGAAGAGCACATCGACAGGGGCTTGTACCATGCCGAGAGGGCAGTGGCGTACTTCAAGGTATGGAAAACAACCCTGTTTTTATTGTCATTGTGAGCATGTATCTCATAATTGTATTCTTGCAGGCCGTCGGTGAAGCATCAAGGCAGATAACCGAGTATATCCGAAACATTTCCTTGATGCACGCCAAGGCGGAGCACCTCCAGAAGGAACTGGAGCGAGACCGCGAAGATCACCGAGCCCAGGAAGTAGAAGATGCCAACATGATCCGCACTTTGCATCTGCGGACGAAAGTATTATCTGCAGAGAAGGACGACCTGAAGAAGAAGCTTGCCACAGCAAAGTCAGAGCTCAAAGGTATCTTGATTCTGCTATAGTCTTGCGACATGTATCCAATTCGTAGTTGGAATAACAACCCTGTCGTGATCTTTGGAGCAGGGGTACAACAACAGTTGACAACAACCCAGAGCAAAATGACAGATTGGTCGAACTTGGCCAACCGTCATGAAGAAGTGTTGAAAACTATCTCTGCGGAGCATAATGTTATCAAAGAATAACTCAGAGTTGCAGTCCAACAACGCAAGGATGCCGATGCGTAGCTGATTCAAGTCATTGAGCAGCAAAAGAAAGCTGCCAAGGATCTTGAAGAGGCGCGCGAAGACAACCGTCAGCTTTCAGAATAAGTAGTCCAGCTGCGTAGAAACCTTGCAGATAAGGAGACCCTGGACGAAAAACTTGATCAGGCGGCCAAGAGGATGACAGAACTAGAAGGTATTATCCATAACATGAAGATCTCTGACGGGCAACTAGCCGAAGCCCTGAAGCGAGTCGCAGCACTGGAGAAGGCTGCTAATCCATTGGTGAGGCGTTGGTCCCAGAAGACTCAACTGCTCCGCAATTAGGGATGAAAACGGATCGGATACGGACGGATATGCCTGGATACGAATACAGATATATATTTTTTTGCCGGATCGGATTCGGATACAGAAAGTATAAAAATATGTCGGATATGCATCGGATATTGACATGCAGTACATATCTACAATAGACATTCAACTTTTGATATGCGGATACGGATACGGTCGAATATTGATTTTTCGGTTTCGGATACGGTCTGTACCATTTAAGGTCTGAGGGCCTTCGGTCGGTTGGTTGGACGGGAAATATCCATACCACTTTCATCCCTATCCGCAATCCTTTTTGGACCACTTGAAGGTTGTGCCTCGTCAATTGAAGGCGTATATCAAAAGATCATCCAAAGCCTGTCTTGTTCATGTATTAGCTGTAGTAAAGTCCATGTACCCTGAAGTAGATATAGGCAAACTTGTAGAAGGCGCAGAGCCAAATTGTACATATGCAGTCTTCAGGGGCCTGAAATAGGAGGCCGAGCCAATTGCCAAGGCAACTGTGCAGAGCCTAAAATTGTAATCTGAACAAGTAGTCATGTGATGAGGAATACTGTCGGTGATTTATGCTTTCTTGAGGGGATGCCGCGAGAGAAGGGTTTAGGGAGAAGTCGTCGAGAATCTAGAGCCGAAGGTGACAAGAGACAATTTTAGACAGGTTCGGGCCGCAATGTGCGTAATACCCTATGTCCTGTATGATGTATCTTGTATAGATGAGATGCGATGAATAGGGTCCCTATCTCCCCTTATATATGCCGGAGGATAGGGTTACATGGAAACTGTATGAGGTTAGGAAACTTTTACAAGTTTATCTCTAATTTCCTAATACAGCTTATCCTAACCGACTAGGACTAATCCTTGTCTTGTACGTCAAGTCTTGTACTTGGGCCGGCCCATAGGATGGCCCGCCAGGGTTGTTTAGTCCATTAGAACTCTACACCCACAAGCCCCCGAGCACCTTATCTCCTGAAGAACAACACTGTTGAAAATACAGAGTTCTTTTAGATCCGCCAGGGTTGTTTGAAGCCCACAGGGTTCTTTGCTTTTGGAAGTTGCAACCATGCTGTTCAATAGGTAATGAAGTGCTCATAAATCTTTTTGAAGTTCGGATTGGTGCGCACCGACCAGGTGTGCCCAATTGGGCAGCCCCTGAGCCTCGTTTATCTTTGAAGAAGAAATTCGAGGCTCTTTTAAAGTCCGAACCCAAAGAGAATCGATTTCTGAAGAAGTCCGAGTTCTTTTAGAACTCCTTATGAATTTATCAATTGAAGCCAAAAAATTTCAGAAATATATTTCCTGAAAATATTCCCACAGCCACCTAGTCTAAATTTGAACGAATTCAAATATGGGATCAAGGAAGGACCAAAGTTGAAAAGTACCGAAGTAACGATTCGAAAAGTCAATATAAACCGTTCGCCTCTCTTGTATCCTCACGCCTTTTGCGAAACAGATCTAGGTTTAGCGACAGTTGCTCTGTTAGCAATCCTAAGACTGCGCAAACACTTCCGCAAACTCCTCGAGCCCTAATCCCATCCACGCCAAGCCTCTAGAGACTGCAATGGCTGGTGGTGAAGGATCCAGCCGAAGCAAGAGCGCAAAGAGGAAGGCGGAAGCCATGAAGGAAGTCGTAACGACTGATGAAGCATCGCCTGGTGGAGACATTCCATGCATAGAAAATCCAATCAGTGACTGGCCAACCAGTATACTGAAGGAGAAATATATAGGGAATCTGGAAGCAGATGGTTTCCTGGCAGCCCAAGAGATCAGTCGGTGGAGGTGCGCTCACGGGCATGAGTACCCCACTGAAGAAACCGAGGAGCTCACGGCATAGAAGGCTTTTTATGAAGTTGGTTTCGGTTTGCCAACTTGTGACTTCTTTCGTCGAGTGTTGCAATTTTATGGGATTGAATTGTGTCACCTGAATCCCAATTCTATCTTGAATCTGTCCATTTACATCCACCTGTGTGAGGCATTCCTCGGAATAGACCCATACTTTGCCTTATTCCGCCATCTCTTCAGAGTGAAGACCTCAAGCGGACCATTGCAAGTGGTGGGGAAGGTTGTAATCTAGTTCCGTCAGGGCATGAAACCGGTGTACTTGGATTATGCAACCAAGGAGAGCCTTAAGGACTGGCAGAATGAGTGGTTTTATGCATGGAACCATCAGCCACAACTGCCCAGCTGCTCGGGGAATCCTCCAGTAATGAAGCCATTCTGGAGTGAAACTATTGGAGTCAATCAAGCGATGCAGATTCCCGAGCTTCTGAATATGATCAGGTATCTGAAGGCCCAAGGGCTGACCGGAGCCATGGTATATCGGTCATTTCTGTTGAGGAGGATCCAGCTGTGCAAACAACGCTGCAATCCAGGGTACTTGTACTCTGGAGAAACCGATCCCTCACGGAATGCCACTGATGACATGCCGGACAAGAGAATCAGTCAACTCTTGAAGAAATATCTGGTCATCAGCGATGAAAAATTTCCCGAGATAGTAGAAGTTTCAGCAGTCACCATGACGCCGGAGGTATGAACCATATCTGAAAAACAATATATTGTCTTGTTCTTGAAAGCATAATATTAACTATTGCCTTGTTCATGACAGTATGAAGCCCGACGATCACTATATGTGAGTCTACCGCCCCTAGATCCAACCAATGCTGAAGAAGCATCCTTATTGGCTCGCTGTGTGGATCCAGGGGTAAGAGATCAGGTTCGCCAACACAAGCTTCGCACTGATAAGGCACCTGCATCTGAGGAACCTGACGAGCCACATGCCCATGTGGAATAGCAGGTGTCTGAAGAACTCCGTGCCAAAGCAGGGGCAACCTCCAAGAGAGGTGAAGGGTCCAAGAGGGCTGCATCAATGGAACTGACTGCGCCTGTGCCCAAGAGAGCACGGACCCTACCCAAGCCCCGGGAGAGAAGGCGAAGATATCCCCACAGCCAAAAACATCATCTTCTGTGGAGATAGCCATCGGTGAAATCGGAACCAGCCGATCACAGCAGAGCAGCACTGCCCGGCAACCTTTATCAGAAGAGGAGATCCTTCATAATATCTACAACCCTATCTCCGTGCCCTTCTCAAGCTCGATATCAGTGGTTGAAGAACCCTGCCCAGCTGGACCATCGGCACCGGAGCAGGAGACTGAGGAGGAATTCACCTTGGGAGAGCCAGAAATCCCAATGCGGCCTTCCACCACGCAAGTACTCTGTAGATCTTGTCATAGGTTACGGATTATATATTCGTGACTCTCCATGGTGAACTATGAAGTTATTGATGCAGGATTGAAGAAACTCCACCAACAACCAGGGAAGAGCCAGCAATTGACCATGCGGCTGTAGAACCAGAGGCCATAGTGCCCGAAGTACCTAGGGAAGTGCCAGAAACAACCCTGATAGAGGTTCGTCCAGGCGCACCTTCAAGTCCGCCAGCATAAGTTGAAGAGACAATTGCTGAGGTGCTGGTGGATATCGAACAACTGGTCACGCAAGCAGTAATTGAAGAAACCAAAGTTGAACGCCGTGACCAGAACCCTGCTGAGCCCCCGAGCGTTAAGGAAACATCCCAAGTTGGGGCGAAAGCAGGTCCAGAAGCTGAATGCTCGAGGGGTAACCGGGACGATCAATCAACCCAAGAGGAAGTAATCAAAGAGATCCCCAGAGTACCCAGGAGTACTGGAGCTAAAGATGAGATCGGTAGCTTCAGCATCGGAAGCTACGATCCAATGCTGAATTCAAATCCACAGACCTTCGACTACATCTTAGACGCGGGGGAGGATGAAGAGCACATTTACAGGGGTCTGTACCATGCTGAGAGGGCAGTGGCATACTTTAAGGTATGGAAAACAACCCTATACTTGTTGTCCCTGTGAATATATCTCATAACAATATTTCTGCAGGTCGTCGGCGAAGCATCAAGGAAGAAGACAGAGTACATCCACAATATCTCGCTGATGCACGTCAAGGCGGACCATCTCCAAAAGGAACTGGAACACGAACGTGAAGACCGCAAACTCCAGGAGGCGCAAGATGACAGCATGATCCGTACCTTGCACCTGCGGACCAAGGAGTTGGCCGCAGAGAAGGAGGACATGAAGAAAAAGCTTAGCGCAGCGAAAACAGAGCTCAAAGGTACCCTTTCGTTGCCGAAGTCTTGGAATGAAATATCCCTTTCATGTTTGTTATAACAACTCTGCCATCGTCTTGTGGAAGCAGGGGTGCAACAGCAATTGTCAACAGCCCAGAGCAAGATGACGGATTGGTCGAACTTGCCCAACCGTCATGAAGAAGCATTGAAGACTCTCTCTGCAGAGCATGATATCACCAAGGAGCAGCTCAGAGTTGCAGTCGAACAATGCAAGGATGCTGACTTGCAGTTGATTTAGATCATTGAGCAGCAAAAACAGGCTGCCAAAGATCTTGAGGACGCTCGCGAAGAGAGAAAGCAGCTATCCGAAGAACTCATCCAGGCGCGAAAGAATCTTGCTGATAAGAAGGCGTTGGATGAGAAGCTGGAGCAGACGACCAGGAGAATGTCGGAGCTTGAAGAAGCCATGTGGCAGATGAAGAAGTCGGATGACAACCTGGCTGAAGCCATGAAGCGGATTGCCCTGCTGGAGAAGGCGGCGAACCCAGTGGTAAAGGCCTTGGTCCCTAAAGACCCTGCATCTCCGCAATCATTCCTGGAGCGCCTGAAGGCCATGCCTCGACAATTGAAGGCTTATATTAAGAGATCATCCAAAGCCTGTCTTGTGCATGTCCTTGCTGTAATTAAATCTAGGTACCCTGAAGTAGACATAGGCAAGCTTGTAGAAGGCGCAGAGCCGAATTGTACTGAAGCTGCCTTCAGGGACCTGAAACAAGAGGCCGAACCAGTTGCCGAGGCAATTGTGTAGAGCCTTAGGTTGTAATTGGAACAAGCATTCTTGTAATATAAGTTTTATGCAGTGAAATGTTAATATTTCCACGTTTGAAGAACAATCCAAGAATTTCTAAAAACCCTTGGGTGTCTCTGTGTCGATGACAGGACTTAGTCAAAATATACGTGTGTTGTGTAAATTTTAACTGTCGAAAAACAACCCTGTTAAGGACCCGAGGGAACCCAGAGAGATTTCTTATAGCATATGCTATCTTTGAAATAAATGTACCCTGAAAGGATACTTGAGAACAAACTGTCTGTGGTTCGTATTACAAGAACCTAGTAAGACCCACGGAGCGGCAGCTTTAAGCTGAAAACTATCGTGAAGTAGCGAAAATTTAGGAACAAATCCGTTAACGGCCCCGAAGGAACCCGGACAGACCTCATATATTTACTCCGAATGCGTAAAAAGCAAACTTTCCAAATCTCAAAAAGAACCCGGAGAAGTTTCGAACGATGTCATAAAGACAAAGTAATATAAACAACCCAGTAAAGGGAAATTTATTGAATTATATCTCGTTGCCGAAACAACGGTACGAAAGAACTCATGATTCCGAAGCAATCAGTTCATTTGTTGCCGAAGCAATGTTACAATGAAGGAGCTACACGTAGAATTTGCGTAGGTGTTCTATATTCCAGGGGTTTGGTAAATCAATACCGTCTTCTGTTTGAAGTCTATATGTGCCTGGCTTGGACCTTGGAGACAATGAATGGACCATCCCAAGGCGTAGTGAGCTTTGTGTGACCAACTGTATTCTGGATCCGTCGAAGCACCAGTTCTCCTATCTGGAACGACCTCGTCTTCACATTTTTGTCATGGAATCGACGAATACCCTGAAGATACGCAGCATTGTGTAACAAAGCTGCCAGTCGTGCTTCTTCAGCCGTATCAACCGTGATCGTCCGTTGTTCATCCGCCATGTCTTCTTGGAATTCCTCAACGCGAGGAGCGCCATGCATGACATCAACAGGTAGGATGGCCTCAGATCCGTATACCAAGAAGAAGGGAGATTGCCCTGTAGCTTTGCTGGGTCTAGATCGTAGGCCCCAAACAACCGGGTAGAGTTCTTTCATCCACCGGCCTTCAGCTTTCTTAAAGGTTCATTCCATGCGAGCTTTAAGTCCATCAAGTAACATGCCGTTGGCTCTTTCTACTTGACCATTGGCACGAGGATGAGCAACAGAGGCATAGCATACCTCGATGCTGCGATCTTCACAGTAATCCCAGAACTTGCTACCTGTGAAGGTAGTACCCAAATCTGTAATGATTTGATGTGGTATCCCGAAGCGAAAAATCAACTCTTGAAGGAATTGGACTGCTTTCTCAGAGGTTGGTTTGACAACCGGGAAGACTTCTATCCACTTCGAAAATTTATCAATTGCAACGAAGCAATACTCAAATCCACCAGGTGCTCTGGGTAGTTTCCTAATTATGTCAAGCCCCCAGCATGCGAACGGCCATGACGGAGCTATCAATTTGATCTTATGCGCAGCCTGATGTGAATGATGAGCGAAATATTAACAACCCTTGCAGTGACTAACAATTTCTTCTGCATCGTATAAAAGCCGAAGGCCAATAGAACCCGGCACGGAAGGCTTTGCCCACGATGGTACGAGATGCCACGTGATTGCCACATTCACCCGCGTGGATTTCCTCTAGGATACTGATTCCATCTTGCTGTGAGACACATTTCATCAATGCGCCAGAGCGTGCGCCACGTCGGTATAATGTATCCCCGTTTATCATGTAGGACTTGCTGCGACGAACAACCTACTGAGCTTCGGCTTTTTCCTTAGGAAGTTTGTCGTGCAAGATATAATCTATAATTGGTGCACTCCAGGTTGCGTCGATGAGCATAACCTCAAGGGCTGAGGTTGCAGTGGCGGGAAGTGTTGCTTCAGGAATAGATGGCTTAGAGAGCTCATTAACAAACACGCCACTGGGTACCTCTGCTCGGGAAGAACCCAGTTTGGATAGGACATCTGCAGCAACATTGTAATCTCTCTCGACATGATGAAATTCAATGCCGAGAAAGTGCTTCTCCAACTTTCGAACTTCTTGACAGTACGCATCCATGTTTTCATGGTTCCGATTCCAATCCTTATTGACTTGCTTGATGACCAGCATTGAATCCCCATATACCAGTAGGCGCTTAATACTGAGGGTGATAGCCATCTTCAGCCCGTGAAGAAGAGTTTCGTATTCTGCAGCATTGTTGGAGACGGCGAACTGAATCTCCAGAACGTACTTGAGTTGATCTCCTCGAGGTGAAATCAACAGAACTCCAGCGTCGCCACCTTCCAACTTGAGAGAACCGTCAAAATACATGATCCAGTGCTCAGGCTTTGTGGTGGCGACAGGAAGGTTGTGCTCAGTCCATTCAGATATGAAATCAGTAAGGACTTGAGACTTCATGGCCGTGCGAGATCGGAACTCAATGTTGTAGGTTCCGAGCTCGACAGCCCACTTGGCGATACGACCACTAGCATCTTGGTTATGAAGAATTTCGCCAATAGGGTATCCAGTAACCACAATGATCTTATAGGAGTCGAAGTAGTGCCGCAATTTCCTAGATGTTATTAAGACGACATATAGAATCTTTTGAACTTAAGGGTGCCTTGATTTGGAGTCTGAAAGGACTTCGCTCACAAAGTACATAGGCCTTTGAATGGAGATGACCTTCCTCATCGCATTCAACAACAATAGCAGCACTAACGACATTGGTGGTTGCTGAAATGTAGAGCAGGAGATCTTCGCCCAGGAGTGGTGCAGTAAGCACAGGTGGTGTAGTCAGGAAAAATTTGAGCTTGTCAAAGGCGTCCTGGGCCTCCTGTGTCCACTGGAATCTATCCTGCTTCCGGGAGATGAAGCGGTTGAGTGCAGCCATCCAGCCTGTAAGCTTCATGACATCCTTGACGGTACGCGGCGGCTCCATATCCATGATTGTTGCTATCTTTTCTGGATTAGCCTCGATGCCGCGTTCACTGACGATGAACTCGAGAAGCTTTCCTGACGGAACACCAAAAACGCATTTGGCGGGATTAAGCTTCCAACGCCACTTGCGTAAGTTGTCAAACGTCTCGGTGAGATCGGCGATTAGGTCCTCGGGGTTTCTTGTCTTGATGACCACATCATCAACATATGCTTCGACGTTTCGGTGGAGTTGGTCTTGAAGACAATCCTGTATCGCCCGCTGATATGTGGCACCTGTATTTTTCAAACCAAAGGGCATGGTTGTATAACAATACGCGCCATATGGCATGATAAATGAAGTTTTAATCTGATCCTCTTCTTTCAGAGATATCTGATGATATCCTGAGTAACAATCGAGGAAACAGAGAACGGTGCACCCTGCGGTGCTATCAATGACTTGATCGATGCGAGGAAGCCCGAAGGGATCCTTTTTGCAATGTTTGTTGAGATCGGTATAATCAACACACATTCTCCATTCATTAGAATTCTTTTTTCTTACAAGAACCGGATTAGCTAACCAATCCGGATAAAAGATTTCTTTAATGAAGCCGGCTACTAATAACTTAGCTAGCTCTTTTTTTATAGCCTCCCGACGCTCGGTGGCGAATCTTCGGAGTCGCTGCTTTTTAGGCTTTGCGCTCTCGTTGAGGTCCAGCTTGTGCTCGATCAACTCTCTGGGAACCCCAGGCATGTCAGAAGGCTTTGTGGCGAAGATGTCTGCCTGGGCCCGCAGGAAGTTGACGAGCGCGCTTTCCTATGCTGGAGTAAGGGTGGAGCCAATCACCGCAGTCTTCGTTGGATCTCCTGTCTGGAGATCAATTGTCTTTGTAGCAACTTTGTCTACAGGCTTGATGGCTCGCGTCTTCTTCTGCGTCGGGGCGTCCCCATCTTCATCAACGCTGGTTGCTGCCAGGGGGTGGAGCTCTTGTCGATCGATAGTGGATGCGGCCCTGACGGCGTACTGCACTGCCTCTTTGTCGCCGACGTAGGAGCGTTTGGTGTCACCGCGAAGGGAAAAAAACACCATGAGGTCCTGGCATCTTCAGTACCAGGTAGGTGTAGTGAGGGATGACCATGAATTTGGCTAGCGCTGGACGCCCAAGGATGGCGTGGTACGATGTTTTGATGTCCGCAACCTCGAACTTGATGTATTCAGTGCGGTAGTTTGATGCAGTAGCGAATGTGATGGGCAAGGTGATTTGCCCAAGAGGGATCGTAGCTTTCCCAGGTACAATGCCGTAGAAGGGGGAATCAGCTGGCTGCAACTTGCTTGTGTCGAGCCCCATATGCTTCAGGGTTTTGGCGCAGATGAGGTTAAGCCCGCTGCCTCCATCAATCAGGACCTTGGTGAGCTTGCTATTTGCCACCACGGTTTCGAGGACGAGAGGATATCGCTCGGGACAAGTGATCTCTGCCCATTGGTCTTCTCTGGACCAAGTGATGGGGGTGTCTGACCACCGCAGAGGTGTGACCACCGCTGGTTCTGCTGCATATGCCTCGCGTCGTGCGTTCTTGCGATTGCGTGAGGTATCACTGACTGCCATGCCTTCAAAGATGACATTGACAGTGTTGTTGACGTCTGGGAAACCGCCGTCTCCCTTGCTCTGCTTGTCGTCTCCGTCGCCATCCGTCTTCTTTTTCTTGGTGGGCTTGCTGAAGGTTTCCAAGAGGAGCCAGCAGTCGCCCATGGTGTGCTTGCTATCTGGATGGTATGGACAACGCTTTTTGAGGAGTTTGTTGAATTCCTCCTTTCTTTGTTGCGCGGACTAAGTGGCGTGGACGGACTGGACGGTTGCGACCGTGTTGTTTGGTCGCTTCTGTGGATTGTTGCCATTGCGCTTGAAGGAGTCACGCGGCTGGTCCTTGTTGTCGTCTTGATGCCCTCGCCCAGTGTTGGCGGGACGTTTGCCGTAACGCTCCCGTTCTTGATCGTCGGTGTCCATCCAGTTGGCCACCAATGCACGAAATTCCTCCAGGTCGCGAGGACGATTGTGACCGAAGTCACAGAAGAGACTGCGGTCGGTCATCCCTTCTTGAAAGTAGTCGATGACCTCCGAGTCAGGGATGGGGACGCAGGATGCTTTTATGGCGAAGAATCGTCGGTTTTAGTCGCGCAGGGACTCATCTGGCTTCTGCTTGCATGCTCGGAGTTCATATTTGCTGCCAGGGCGCTCGAAAGAACCCTGGTAGTTGGAGACGAAAGCCTTCTTGAGCGCGTGCCAACTGTCGATGGAGTCTGGGCGAAGGGATTCAAGCCAGGTGAGCGGGCCTTGCTCCATCACGACAGGGAAGTACAACATCTTGGAGATATCATCGCCTCCTGCTGCCTCGATTACCGAAGAGTATCTGCGCAGCCAGATGTTGGGGTCTTGTTTTCCGTCGAAGTTGGTGACGCCTGACGGCTTCAACTTTCGAGGGAAGGAACTGACGCGAATGGCACGTGTGTAGTATGGCAGGGCATCGGGATTGGGGATGTCATGCCTCCCCGCGGAATCCGCAACATGTGATGTAGCTTGTGCCCTCCCCTTCCGGATCCGGATGATCTGATTGCGGGCATCATTAGGATCGACGTGAGAACGGGCAGGACGGGGAGGTTCCTCGCGAGGCCTGTTTGTACCCTTTGTCTTTGCGGTGGAGCTACCGTAGTGGCTGCTCTGGCACTTTGCTGAGGGTGTTCGGTGGTGGGAAGAACTCTTGCTTTTAGAAGCGGAGCGGCTTCCATCCAGGCGATCAACCATAACTGCCGTGGCTTCAAGGCGAGCTTTGGCGAGGTCGATATCAGGAGTAGCTTGAAATCCTTCAAAGACGCTAACAGCGAACATGATGTTGGCCGCAGGTGATTTGAAAATTCCTTCTTTGTCAAACTCCCCGTTGAGATTCTTTATCCCAACGTGGCGACGCCTGAGGGCACGGTTGCGGTTCTGCTCGATACGGAGTTCTCGGTCTCCGTCCGTTTCTCCGTCGACTGTTGGAGCATCGTCGGAGACAACTTCATCGTCGATGTTGTCGTTAAGGATTACACAGAACTGGCGACCGGGGTTGTTAAGCCCGGTTTGTTTGTTATCCGAGATAACAGAAAGTTCTCTGCCTTCCTGGAAGGGAAGCAGAGGGAGAGTACCCTGTACTGTGGAGGGATCGTTCGCTTCTTGGAGGGCGAGGACAGGATCCATGTCAGGCCAATGGACGATAACCCCCGAAGGAGTTGTGGTCATAACAAGATCTGAGTTGGCCTGGCGAATTTGGTGAAGCTTCCTCATCAGATGGGTCTGGTAGGTCGCGGCCGAATTTGTCAACCCGGAGGGGAACTGAGGCGCGCGCGATCTACGCGGTGAAGTCTTCGTCCCACGGGAACTGGAATTGAAGCTCCTGAGTACTCGTGGTCTTGTTGTCATAGTCCTAATCGCAGAACCCTGATGGAAGTCAGAGGTGATATGGAGTCCACCAGGGAGCCGTGGACGTGTGGGTCGAACCTACCGCTTGACAGGGGCAGGGTCGGTGTAGTTTGCCCGAGCTTGAGTCTACTTCGGGCGCCATGTACTCGTCCGAGTAGGATACGATCCAAAGATCATGTCGGAATTTGGAGTTTTCCACGATCCTCGCGGCGTGATCTGCGCGGGTGGCGGAGCTGACGCTACCGTCTCGCTGCGCAGTTCACGTCGGATCTTGCCGTCCTGGTTTGCGGTGCAAAGCTAGGAACCGAAGATGAATGTCGCGCCTTCTTCGAACTTGGTGACGATGGAGGCGCTGAAGGATGCCATCGACTCTTTAGCGAGTTCTCGACAAGTTGATCCCACGGACGGCGCCAAAGTGTCGGCGAGTTATGCTGACTAGGTTCTCGAGGGGCTGCCCCGAGAGAAGGGTTTGAGGAGAAGTCGTCGAGAATCTAGAATCAAAGGTGACAAGAGACGATTTAGACAGGTTCGGGCCGCAATACGCGTAATACCCTATGTCATGTATGGTGTATCTTGTATAGATGAGGTGTTTTGAGGGGGGGATCCCTATCTCCCCTTATATATGCCGGAGGATAGGGTTACATGAAAACCGTATAGGATCAGGAGACTTTTACAAGTTAATCTCTAATTTCCTAATACAGCTTATCCTAACCGATTAGGACTAATTCTTGTCTTGTGCATCAAGTCTTCTACTTGGACGGGCCCATAGGATGGCTGCCAGGGTTGTTTAGTCTATTAGGACTCTACATCATCAATTGTCACACAAAGTTTGGAACCAGGAAAAAAGCACGGAAAACCTTAAGGCTTACACTGGCGTAGCTTGCCCAATCAAGCTATAAACCGGATGCTCTTCTTCTCTATCTATAATATTATGGCCGTTTTTAAAAATTTCCAACTCATGAGTCATGACGATTCACGTGCCTTGTGATGACGGACATTCTGGCCTCTTCATGTTCATCTCTCCATCAGACACCGATCAGCCGGGCATGTATGGCCGGTACATAACCTATACATCAACATCATCACGTTAATGTCAATGGAAACCATATTAATTTGGCCTAATCAGCTTAAAAATACGCCCGTGAAGCATGGATGCAGGATGCTGAAGTGACTTGCGTATTTACTACTCCCTCCGTTTTAAATTATAGGAAGAAGCCAATTTTAGCCATATAAGTATATAACTATCGCTTCAGTTTGGTTTTAGCCATCAAACTGCTTTGGCAATCGGTTTGGCTGACGTGAACGAGACATGACAATGTAGCCCACCTATCAGGCCTCCTCTCTAGCTCTCTCTTTCTTCTCGAGAAGTTCCCTGGTAGGGAGGAGGCCACTAGCAGGGAGTTCTACTACTAGGCACTACCGTCGTTCGGCTAGTTGAGATCCACACCGTCACTCCCAAGCAAAGCGATAGCGAGCGGGGGGAGGCTGGTGCGGGGATGGCGGCGGCAAGTAGGGGGAGGCGAGGCAATGGGGGCATTGGGTAAAGCAATGCCATAGGTGAAGACGCAGTGGCGAGGGGTCGGTCCCAGGAGAGACCCGGTGGCAGGTGAGGGAAGGCACAACCGTGGTGGTAGCGAGCTCGGCGCTTGTCTTTGTTAATCTTGGGCACATTGAGAGAAGAAAGAGAAGACAGGAGAAAGAAGGGCTGATAGGTAGGTTGCACCGCCACATGTCGTGCATATGAGCAAAACCACCTACCAAAATAATCCGATGACTAAATATGAACGGTTTTGAGAGTTGGATAGCCAAAAATTCTTGGTTTTGCAATTTAGTGGTCAAAACCAATCGGAGGTACTTGTTGGATGGACAAAAAAAATGACTTCTTCCTAATTATAAATCATTCCAATTTTCTTAGAGAGTCAAAATATCTCAAGTTTGACCAAATATATACAACAAAGTACTAATATTTATGGTACCAAAGTACCACTTTATAATTGTGGTCAAGTAGAAAATAATTTGGCTTTAAAAAGTTAAAATGATTGGAACTGATGGAGCATGAATATACTTCTCTGATGGAGCTATCTATGATGAAGGCCATAAACGCCTATGCATAATATGTGATGTACGTGGAACAAGCTGTGAAAGATGCGGTCGTGCGGATATGATGGCTTTGCGACCTTTGCAACAGCAACGTTATCGATTAAAATGTTCATTTTTTTCCTTTGAAAAGTTGCTGTCAAATAAATATAGATATCGACGTGATAGAGAGGTGAGACACCACGCTTGAATACAGGCATGAGGCATGCGTTATCTGACTTGGTTTCGTACCATCACTCAGGGATCCTTACTGATTACATGCATCACTTAGGCAACATGTCAAAATCTCCATTCAGTATGGCCCGTAGTATGGAATCGCTTGGCAGTTGGCTTCGAAATTAATGGTTATGGAAATATTGATTCTGGACGCTGCTTTCTGCAGCGTTTTTTTTTTTGGGGGGGGGGGGGGTGCTGTCTGCTGACTCAAGTAGCTATAGCTGCAGCAAGCCGATCGGCTGCCCAAATTTTTCTTGGCATATATAGCTGCACCACAGGCTGCACAACCTAAGCCTTGCAGCGCTGTAAATAATCACAGTTGAATAAGATTTACTATAGATCATGCAACAATATTACAAAGAAATGGAAGCCTGATTCATATTACTCGTCGTTAAGGGCGAAGCCAGAAAAAAAGAACCCAAAAAGATCGTCTCCATTGAATATTGGTGTCAAACACATAGCCATTGGGCCTCTTGGCAGGGAGGCCTGGGCCTCTTTAATACTGGGCAATAATAATAGACAGGCCGATGCGTACTGGGCTGAGAAATCGTTGAGAGACGGACCCGTGCAGCGGAAAAAAGAAAAAAATGGGGCCACTCATTATTTTTTTGTTCCGCTACTTGTTCAATTCGTGTCCCTAAAAAAAGAACTTGCTCAATTCGTACCATCACCATCTGCACCGGCACCGCTGATTGCAACATTTTACAGTTGACCGCTTCATAAAACTGAGACATGCACGGCGATACCAAAGTCCTCTAGTCGAGTCAAAAAACCGGCGCACCAGGCCCACGACAGTTGGTGCCGGATTTCTCACTCGACCAGCCGTCAAACGGTACGACCGGGATGAGGCCGTGCCGTGCGTGTTCAGAAGCGAGTACGGGTTGACTCCTCCATGGCCGCCACATCGTAGAGTTGTTACAGCGCTGGAAAAGATAAAACACGGCGTGGAAACGAAGAAATCGAGCGCTCGCCTTTGACACGATTACAAAAGCTGGGGCCTAGCATCTTTGGCGGTATCTTCGTTGCACACACCTTTTTTTTTCTCCCGCTTTTTCATCTGATTTGACTTGCGCTCGGCTAGATTTTCTTCGTAGTGGATACAGGGTGCCCCAGCTTTAGGTAAAGTACAAACCAGTCGCCTTCCTCGTGCTTTTTGATCGATCACCCCCCATCCGGGGCTTTTGACGACGGGTTACAAAAGTTGTGGCCAGTGGTTCCGCTCCAAGCGTGCTCTCCTTGTGGTTCAGGTGCCGGTGCCTTCGGGCCTTTCTGCTGGTGAGGTAATGAGAGTACTAGAGTCCACTGTAATTGGCTGCTAGTCCGCATGGCCCGCATCTCTCACGCCCTGGAGCTCGGTCTACCTATGGTCAATCACATGCCATCGTTTGCTTCTCGATTTGGTCACCAAGGACAGAGGAAAAACTTAGGGCAGGTGAGGGCGTAGAGCGACGTGGAAACAGAAAGAAAGGGATGGTGTATAACGGACACGCATCAAAGTCAAGAGCATGGAAACGATAAGAAAAGATCCACCGTCCCAGCCCCCGAAAGATTCCAAAACGCGATGTCCGTCACGAGCCTCCAATGCGGCTAGCCCATCCATGGGCACAGCTCTGGGCACTGGGCCGCAGTCAGTGCTTCAGCTCCAGCCGGCCAGCCCGGAGCTTCGGAGCCCCGGACAGGCGGACACGGTCGCGCTCCAGCTCCATGGAATTGGGGATGGACCAACAGACAACGAGAATCGTTGAATAAATGCGCTCTGTAGCAGTGGGTCGATCCTTGCCTCATTGCTGCACCTGCACGATTTGGCACTGGTAGCTTCTGTTGGAGGAGTTTCCATTCATTCCTGTGTGCAGAGTCTGCAGCGCATTGCACACCCTCCATTGCTGACCCCTTCACTCAGATCTCCAGGCACGACCCACTGTGGACCGGCAAGGTGGTTAGGTCCTGGAACGTTGAAACTTCTCCAAAGAAACCGTTTGAATTTCCACACCAATAGGGACAATTATCCACGTTTAGGTCTTTCAGGGTAAAAAAAAAGAAAAAGAAAAACATGCCTTCCTAAAGAAAAAGCCAAAATAACCATGTCTATGCGGCTGTACTCCCATCCCATCGCATCGCTAGCTCTGGTGAGATTACTACTTTAATTCCATTCCACGTGACGATCTAATAATAATGGTGGTGCTGGTGCAAGCCCGTAATCACGAGAAGCCATACCGAAAGCGTGGCCGCTCGCCCCCCTCGCCTGTCTCGACGTGCGCACCATCAATCCGTATCGCATGGTCGAAACCTTCGCGGCTAAGGGAGAGGGAGACGCGCTCGGCGCTCCCCGCAAAGGCAAAGCTGCCGCCGCGCCGTCCCCTTCGCTAATCCTTCCCGCGCCACAAAGATTCTGGGTTTGGCAAACCCTCTCCACTGATCTATTTGTTAATGACCCTCCTGAGGTCTGCCACACCTGCCCGACAACCTGTTCCAAGCAGGCATTCCCTCCGGGCACAGCTGTGACAGTGAAGGCTGTGTTATTCACTCTGAAACGTGTTCTGTGTGGGATGAATAGAAAAAACTTGTATCTTTTCTCGAACATAGCCAAAACGATTCGTTTTACGGCTGCTCTGCTGCTCTGGCCTCTGCTCTGTCACTCTGGCTGGTTGCCTGGCAGGACTCGGCTCGGCGGCGGTGGCTCCGTGGCTGGCAGCTGGCTCCTGGGGGTCCTGGCTCCGTGGTCGGTGGCTGGCTCGGTGTCGCTGCCCGCTGCCGAATGATTGCGGCGACCGGGGGGTCCAGGAGACGCGATGATGCTCAGATACTGATTACGAGGTCCCAGCGCGAGCAGGATGATTTGATTGGAGGTGGCATGCCGTCCCTGTGGCAGGAGAATTTTGACACCCTTGTTTATCCTTGCGCAGTAGCAGACTCTTTTGCAGGAATTTTTGGCCTCCCTTTTGTGCTGGAAAGGGGGAGTATATTCGTATGTGTGGATACGCGAGGGATACTAGTATACTACGAGGCTCAAGAATGCAGGTGCGTCAGGTAGGCGGGGGAAGATGCAGGTGCGTCAGGTTGTCTTTTATTTTTCAGAGAAGGCAGTTGTGTTAGTTGGATAAATGTAGTGTCAACTGGGATAACAAAGGGGACGTGACAAGTGAAGGCCACCTGCAGGGGAATAAACAACGTGAACAACCAACGTCAAGCTAACCTTCTATACTACGGGAAAAGATCGAAACATGACGGCATCGGAAAACTTTTCGCCCGAGAGTTGCTGATCGATCCGACGTCGGGCGTCACCAGAGACAGCGAGAGCGATGCATCATCAAATGGCCGCAACTGAGATCCATGCCCCTCAGACGAGATTGCGGAATCCTTCATGTCGTATCGTCGCGCAAAGGTAGGGCCTCCTGCTGCAGCTATAACGATTATATTATTACTTGTGAATTTCATATCCGATAAAATTGTGCACCTGGGGCTCCGATGAAATAGTACATGAAAATTAGCTAAGCATCCTCGTTCCCCCACGGTGTCAACAGCAGATATCGTTTTCACTTTGGTCTCAAGCAATGTGTGGGTTTGGCGACAAAGATCACTTTTGGGATTCAGAAGAGGATAAAAAAAATAGGAGACTGTCGATGGCTATGTGACAAATTCAACCATTTAGTAATCTAGAATGCTGGTTTTGGGATCTTGAAGAGAGGAGTAAACCATGATCCATTCTTACGCTCTGAATAAACCCTCATGCCGATTTGCACAATTAAGGCCCTGTTTAGTTGGGCAAATTTTACAATGAAAAAAAAAATCACACTGAGAAGCTTGCTCTCTAAAGAATGAGGCCAGGCAGTTAAGTGTGGGTGCCCTTCTTCCTGCATCAAAGATCTAACGATCGAAGAATGTGGTGTGCACTAAAAAGTTCGACAGTTTGACTTGCATACTCTTTTTCTGTTTTAAAATAATTGCCTATTAGTTTGATTTAAGTAAAAAGATTTTCCCAAAATAATATTTGATAATTAATTCATTAAATACATTATAGGTGCCAAAATAAATATAGTGCAAATCCATTCATTGTACACATTTTAGACATTGATATCAATACTCCCGTCGTCATATGAGAAATGCAAATCTAAATTTTTCAGACAGATTAGTAATGGTGTGAAAAGACTCCTATGCAGTTAATGAGATATTCCTTTGACAGATAAGTAGCGCGCTATCAAGATTGAAACGTGGTGATGCCTACATAGCCATATCAAGATCTATCGGTTCGTTTTCTGCAAGGTGCTAATAGGATAGAGTGTGTGTACATTGATATTAATAAGGAATATATGTACTCCCTTTGTCCCTTAATTCTGGTCACTTGGAAACTTGGAATAAGAGGGGGGCACCGATTCCCAAGGACAACAAAAACGGGACAAAGGGAGTATATGTGTATGTGAGCTTCTACCATAGGGGGTGCTTTGAGAAACTTTATACGAAATTAGTCTATTGATGGCTAGAAACGTGAACAAGCAGGCGAGAGCATCTCCAACGGAGAAGGCAAATGAATAGCTATCCCTATTTTTTGATCCAAAATTTGACATTGCTTCTCCAATAGACTAGCTACCAATGTACACACACCATTCTACCTCTCTCCCTCGGCAAAACTAGTGTTCCGTCTTGGCTGGCCATCTTGTGATCCTGTGAGGCTGACAGCTAGGGTTGTAGTTGGTTTGCTTCAAAACTCTATTGCTCTTCTCCCATTTTATAAATTCAAAAGGTGACTATATTGGACTCAAAAAATCACATGTATTTTTATAACGATAGAATAAATAACAAACAGGCTATTTTAATAGGGTCAAGTAAGTCAAAATTTCTTACATCTTTTAAATTAAGATGCTCGAAAGATTAATGCTTTATAAATCATCTGAACTACTTTAGGTATCAATTTAATTATAAAAAATCAAGAAAAACCTACCAATTCACATTAATTTAAGTACATTAACATTATGTGCTGTCTGCTCAAGTATGTTGAAATATCAAGAGATAATCTTATAGAGTGGATAGCTAAACGAAGATATGAAGAGCCTGATTTAGACGTTCTGTTGGAGATGCTCTGAGTGTGTGGAGTCAATTTTGGAGGATGATCCTCTCGATGGTATCTCTTCCAAATTCATAGTACATGGTTAGGTTAAGAAACCAGTGGGATTGTACGAATGAGGATGGGAGAAGCCATTAAACAAAGTCCAAATGATTGACTCATAAGAGCCCAATTAAGCGTTCCCCAAATCACAGCATTTTACTACAGTTATCACAACAGCTCACCCCGTACACTCCCTGACTGCCCGCTTTTTATCGCTCTTCTCGAACCACAACGAACAACTCCTTTTATTTCTCTCAATCTCTCTCTCCCTCAGTCCCTCTCTCTCTCTCCAGTCTCCACCACCACCATCTCCACCTCGTCCTCCTCCCCATTCTCCCAAATCGAAAGGGGACAACGAATTAAAACCTCGCGTCCAGTCCGCTCCCCCTCAACCTCGTCGCCGGCGATGGCCGACGGCGAGGTCGGCGCGTACCGGGAGTTCAAGGCGCTGGTGGAGGCGGCGGACCGCAAGTTCGCGCGGGCGCGGGACCTGCCGCTGTACGGCGGCGGGGACCACCACAGCCGCAAGGCCTTCAAGGCGTACACCCGCCTGTGGCGCCTGCAGCAGGAGCGCCGCCGGGAGCTCGTGGCGGGCGGGCTCCGCCGCTGGGAGATCGGCGAGGTCGCCTCGCGGATCGGGCAGCTCTACTACGCGCGGTACCTCCGCACGGCCGAGCCGCGGTCGCTCGTTGGGGCGTACGTCTTCTACGAGGCTATCTACAGCCGCGGATACTTTGGCGCCGCGGCGGGGGCGGAAGGCGGCGGCGGCAGCCGGCACCAGGCGCTCCTGATCCGGTACAAGGAGCTGCGGTTCATCGCGCGGTTCCTCGTCGTCGCCATGCTGATGCGGCGGGCGGAGGCCGTCGACCACCTCGCCGGGCGCCTACGGGCACTTGTTGAGGAGACCAAGGCCGCGTACCCTGTAAGCTTGCTTCTCTTGTCTTTTGAATTGGGGAACCTGCGTGAAATTTACGAGTTGTGGTGTTTTCGTTGTATACCTAGGGACCTGAAGCCCTAAGGAGATAATTTACGTTTGAGTTAAGATTTTTTTTTATTAAAAAGTTAGCGTTTGCCTGTTGTCACTAGTTTTGTGGGAGTGATTTACACACTAGTCTTTGTTCCGAAACGAACATCCACAACGGGGATTCTGAGTTGGATTGCTGTTGAATCAGGGGTTCTCTGTTTTCGTAATTGTTACGTAAATTGAGTTTGTATACCAATCTTTATATTGCGTTATGGCACTTGAAATTTTACAATGCTTGATGGCCCTGAACAACCTAGTTGCAGAAGATCATTATTTCCCGTGTTAAAATTGGTGGATATTTGACATTTCAGTGAAGTGTAAATAAGGGAGGGATGATGCTCGCTTTGGAGTTTGAGAGCCATGTGGGTATTTGATATTTCGTACATGAATTCCTGGTGACTAAATGGGTTTGTGAGTGATTGCATTACAGTTGTGATTTGGAATTTTGGCTATGTGAATGGATGCATTTTATGATAGTTGGATGCTGGTTGTTGTTTAGATTTGTTAATGGCTAAGTAAGAGAAAAATATGAGCTTTTCAGTTGGTTTGATAATCCCAAGGTTTCTACTAATACATATAGTAAAAATTATGGCAATTGGACAAACGCCATGGTCTGTCAGGAAAATAGCACATGGCTCTCTTAGTGCTTTATTGGGAACTGAGACATCATGCTAGTTGTGTTGAGTGATGAATGTTTCGAAACTTATTATGTGTGTTTGTAAGTTTCATACTTAGTTTTCCCCTATCAAGCTTTCAATTTCAGTAAATTATTGCATATTGCCTTTGTTTTTAGGCAGTCGAGCTTAGTAGCTTCCCATCAACTTTGTTCCTGATAGCTTCTGTGTGATCTTGTACTTATTAGAAAACCAACTTCAAGGAGTGGAAACAAGTGCTTCAAGAGCTTGGGAGATTCTTGAAGGCTGATGGGGCATACAAGGCCTCTAGATCACTGAGATATGACAACTTGTTTGATTCTTATCCATCAAATCTTGCATCTATCGCACGATTCCATTCAAAAAGAGTGCTGAAACTGAAGGAAGCTGTATTAACAAGTTATCGCCGGAACGAGGTAGCATATATCTTCTATCCCATTGCTGAAAGTTTTTTGCATTAACCTAGTTTTCACTTGTGTTTCATGAAAATAAGCTGGACAGTTGGAAATGAAAACATAACTCTCAGCCTTTTTTGGCAACGCAGGTCAAGTTCACAGAGCTAACTTTGGACACATTCAGAATGCTACAGTGTCTAGAATGGGAGCCAACTGGATCTTATCAGATGGCTGGCAAAGAACTTACAGAAAATGGCACTGTAAGTGATCAGAGTGGGCCCTCTGGTCTGATTGATATTCACCTATCTACAGAGATCTCTGATGGAAGTCTTCCTGCAAATCCTCAAAAAGCAATTATCTATCATCCTACGGTCTCTCATCTTTTAGCGGTGTGAAGCTTACTCCGACTATCTCCTCTTTTATCCATCTTTTGCATGATATCAATAGGCACATAAACTTCTAGTATAAATTCATGTCTTCTTGCAACTTGTTAATCAGAATTTGAGATGGTTGATGGTATCAATATTTTAGTGCAGTGGTGTGGCTGATGCTTTTACATAACGAAGAATGCAATGTGCTAATGTAATTTACTTGACTACCATCCTGAAGTATGCATTATGTAGTCACGATTGCAATAAAAAGAGAACAAATGTGCTACAAATAAGCATAATTTTTAGTCAGAAACAGTTGGTTTCCCCGCATTCTTTCAGGCTTGGAGGCCACACAACCAGGCTAGAACTTGGGTGCTCCCAAACTGTGGGTGCCTTCCTGAGAACTGGTTTCATAGATTTTCCTGGTCAGCCAGGGTTCCTTATTTTCCTTCTTAATATGAAGCTAGGCGATGGTCATATCATCATGCTTGATTTTCTATATATAATTAGATTTGAGAAAAAAATGTTTTCTTGCCGTTTTCATATAGAAGTTAGTTTCCATATTGTTGACTCATAATTTTCTATACAGGTTCTTGCAACAATATGTGAGGAACTTTCTCAGGATAGCATCTTACTCATCTATATATCAGCATCAGGTTACTTTTCCCTGTCTAGCATTTTAGTTTATTTTGTTTTGCTCAGTTGCGACCCTTCTGACACTGTGATTATCTTCTTAATTTTCAGGATTGGAGCACAATAATGCTATCCAAAAGTATGCCTCTACCTCATCACATGCAACGGCTGCTTCTGCCTTCCCTATTGATAAGCCAAATTCACATACGAGTTCTGATAATCATCTATGGCTTGGTCCCCGTGGAAGTGGAGGTAAAGCTCTATGGCAATTCAATGATTCAATGGAGTCCATTTATTATAGCTAAATCAGTGGATGAGTAGAATAATTGATCCTTTTTCTTTTAGGATGGCATTCCATGCACTTGCTTATGTTGTCATTACCATCTTTTTCCAGGTCCGAACAATCTTTATCCAGAAGATCTGATTCCTTTTACTAGATATCCTCTGTTCCTTGTAATCGATAGTGAAAATAGCCATGCATTCAAGGCAGGTTTGTCAGAACTTAATCTTGGCTTGTAGAAGAAAACCATTACCTTGGGCATTCTGTTGCTTTTTTAAAGTTAAACATATTGTATGAGCTTTCACATATTCCTTTTCCCCCCTATGTATCTGGTTCTACTGGTTTGACACCTTTTGAATCTCTAAAACACTAAAACTTTTTTAGAGGGTTTAGTCTGTGAACTGTTGATGCCAGAGGATGACTAAGGATTGATGCCCACATTGTGTGAATAGGCTGGATATATACTCTGAGCTTGGATATTAATTGTTAAGGATTTTTCTGTTTGGATTCGGAATGTGTAGATGAAACCTATCTATGCCTGCTTTTGTAAAGGAAAATGCGCAAACTTGTTAGCACGTGAACCCATCTATGATCCCTTAAATTAACCATTTTTTTCTTACAGTGCAATTAAAGTTGATGAGTTATGGTCTTTTTAACATTTGTTGGGTAGTTCTCTAATCTATCTGTAACAGTACTGGGTTACAAATTTGTTTGAGTAAATTATCATTTGATTGTGTAATTTTCCAGGCCATACATAATGCAGAGAAGGGAGAACCCGCTGCTCTATTACTTTCTCCTAGGATATCATCAGCCATGCCAGGTGTAGAATCCACGGGTCATGGAAGCCAATTTACATACTTCCTCACTGCTCCAATGCAAGCCTTCTGCCAACTAGCTGGAATAACTTCTGATATTGACACTGTATGTTCTCTATTTGAGGAGTTGACTATTCTTATTACCTAAAAAATGATTTCTATAGCCAGATTTGTTCTGCTTGGTTTTCAGGATACATATGCTAATGCAGAGAACTTACTTTTCTCTGCTTTCGAAGAATATGAAGGAATCCTCTGCACTTCTGTTGGGTTAAATAATGTCTGGGGACAAATTTTACCTGATCCATTTCTCAGACGACTGATTCTCAGGTACCTTATCCGTATATTTTCCGCACTCAAGCAATATGAGCATCTGGCAGTTGGCTACAACACTAACTTTGCAACTAAACTTGGGAAAAAAAGTGTCTTGGCTTCAATGTTTTACTGAATAGTTGTGAAGAACAAACTCGTGCACTGTTTGCATGTCTTTTGGTGAGGGAAACTTTTTATGTTTAACCCTAAATCCTTCTCATTCCTACCATGAGCCATTTCATGGAGTTTGGTCTACTCCTTCCAAAGTACGTCTGAAGGTAGAAAATTGCTGGTTTGCTATAGTATTTCCAGCAAATTGCACCAGTTAGTTGCCGGCTTGCCGCTATACCTTACCTACTTGCCTATAAAAAGTGCATGTTTTGAAATAGGAGGTGCATTTAGAATCTTTACTAACCAAGTCACTTTTGTAAGACCCATCATATGCAGACATGCTCAGCGCTGACTGCTGAGTGCTGAGTGATGACATGTGCAAGGCTGTGTAGGGATTTCAGGAACCATTCGTGCTTTCATGTTTGAGTGGGGGGAGGGGGTCTGACTATACCTTAGACATATGGATATGAGCTGGATATACTCAAGTAGCAGGTTGCATGATTTGCATTTTATAGCCTGTCTACAACGGTACAACCTAGTAACACCCATCATATGCAGATATGCTCAGCGCTGACTTCTGAGTGATGACATGTGCAAGGCTGTTTTCGGATTTCAGGAACCATTCTTGCTTTCATGTTTGTATGGGGGAGGGGTTGTGACTATACCTTACAAATATGGATATGAGTTGGATATACTCAAGTAGCAGATTGCATGATTTGCATTTCATGGCCTGTCTACAACCTAAAAGGCGATAAATCTTTTTCCCAACAAAAGCTTATGATGCCATGGGAAAAAGTTTTCCTAACTTTATTTCATTATTTTAGTTGATCTTGATTTGTTATTGTTGAAATATAGGTGAATGGCCCACCTTTCCCTTCCTAAATGACAGGGTGACTGTGGGTGATACATGATAAAATAGATGGAAGCAACACTGCATAACATCTTGACATGCATAACCTGAGCTCTCAACTTCATGTTCTGAAATTTTATGGATTATTTTGAATGCTGAAATTTATTTCTCCCGCGGAACCACTTGGGGTTATGTCTGATCATTCTCTCAATTCAAAAATTATTTTTCCATCACAGGTTTATTTTCTGTCGAACGGTGCTCTTCTATTTTCATCCAGAGGAGCATGAACAACATCTACCAACATGCCTACCTAGTCTCCCGGAGTCGGTCTCTCCAGCTGCGGAAGCCATCAAAACTCCTATCCTCTTGCTGGCAGAAAACCTTGTGGTCAGTGATCGGTTTCATTTCCGGGAGTCCAGACACAAGAAGAAATGATGATGGACAGCAATAACCATAGCTTAAGCCTTCTGTAGATACCTCTGTGGTAAATATAGTCCAGCAATTTGTTGATTGTTTCACATTTATACCGCCAGTGGAGAATGACTCGGCATCAACAAGCTGCAGCATGGGTGAATTGAATGGCCATACAAAGAATTTTGCCTGCCGCTTCATCTCCACTGTGCGTCTGTATAAGTTTGTTTAGCTGTTCCCTGATTTGCTTAGGCATTTTAGGCTTGTCTTGGGTTGTGTTGGAGAGGACAGTTTGTAAGCTGGAAGAGGCGTTTTTTTCAGTACTCTGGAAGGCAGATTGTTTTGTAGAGAGGTTAGCAGCATATTGACGGCATTTTAGGATTCCCAACGTCTCTGACTGGTTTTGATCTGCTTCGATGATCCTCTGCGACTTTGTTCAGCTTGAAAGCTTTCTTTCTTTAAAGTTTGACCTGAAAATGGCTTGTCCAGTCGGTCGATGTTAATTTTGTTGTCTACCGCCATCGCCAGAATCCCCTGTTCTCCGCTTTCTTAATCAAATCATTCTGAACAGAATGCAACACAGGTTATGTTAACCATATTTTCAATTTTTAGAGACCAAGTTGTCGGACTAGACAGAAACTTCCACAGGGAAAACATGGTCATGGCGGATTCCAAGCGACCAAAAGCTTCGTCTATACCAATTGTTTTGTGCATAGTACAGTAGTTTCGTGAAGGTGTCTGCAGGCATCGACTTTGGCGGTTGGTAATGGCATGCAGGGGCAAGCGGTGCACGCACGCGTGGCAGGCACGCATGCGAGCCAGCAGCCAGCTGGCCCTTCTAAAGCCGGCGTAGCCCACGGTTTCTACCGCCGGTAACCGTACGCCCCCCTCGGCTCCTTCTTGGCTCCCCTTGAATATTCTTCCGAACTCCGCACTTGCGCACGCACAAAACTTCATACTATTCCCAGCACAGAAAGACCTTGCAGACGAGGCTCACCTCGTGCTCACTCGCGACTTCGCCTCTCGTCATCGATCAGCTCGTAAGCTCGTCGTGTCAAGCCAAGCGGCGGCCCCGCACGCGGCCGGCATGGACGGCGACCGGCGGAGCAAGGTGCAGCGGCTGTACGACGCGTGCGACGCCGTGTTCTCGCCGGGGAAGCAGGGAGGAGGGCGCCAGCTCCCCACGCTCAAGCAGATGAGGTGGCTCAGGACATCCTCGGTACGTCGTCGCGTCCTTTGAGCCTGCATGCCTACCTCACATATATACGTCTTGGGCTCTTGGCTCGAATCGATCGGCCGACACGTGATCATTGTACGCCGCACATGGTGATGGTTGCGTTGGCTTGTCGCTCTCACGCATGCAGATGGGATGGAGGCGGCCGACGTCGGGATCGACGCGGACGCCGGCGGGGAACAAGGCGAGAGCGAGAGGTCGTCCTCCTCCTCGGACGACGAGACGAGCCCGAGGGCGGCGGCCCGGCGTGTTCTCTCGACGCGGGGGTTCACGCGGATCACGTACGTGCACATCCACGAGTGCGACGATTTCTCGGTACGTGTCGGCAACGTCATGCACTTGCGCGCCTGGTCTTTTTGCCGATATACGTATATACCCTGCCTGCGAATCTGCCATCATGCTGATGCATCCGGCCGGCCTGGCGTGGTGGTTGTGTTTGCAGATGGGCGTGTTCTGCTTCCCGGCCGGCGCGACGCTGCCGCTGCACGACCACCCGCGTATGGTGGTGCTGAGCAAGCTGCTCTACGGTTCCATGCGCGTCAGCTCGTACGGCTGGGTCACCGCGCCGCGCCGCTGCGGCCCAAGAAAGGGTAAAACCTGCCTGTCCTGCCTCACTCTCATCTCATGGCCTCGCCTGCATGCGCCTACCTACCTCTGGGGGCTGATTCGTTGCCCGGATGAAGCGCAACCAGACTCCCCGCATGCAACTTGCCTGTGATTAGTTCCTCGGACCGCTCCTTGGACCTGGCTACACAGATACGTGGGAAATTTACGTTTCCCCACAGCCTGGCTCGCGCGGGCGCAACGAGAGCTCATGCCCGTAGAAAGATCTGTCTGACACACGCATATCCATCTATCCAATCAGTTTCTCCTCTCAGCCTAGCTACAAAGAACCACCCAACCAAACTAGCTTACCTCGCATGCATCGGGCCTGGCCGCCAGCAGCCTGTCTCGCTCGTGCGAGCCAGGTTCACCCGAGAAGTGAACCAATCAGACCCCTAATCTCTACAGGCTGCGGCCACGCATCTTGCAAGTCGATTTCTCTTCCTAATATTTGACAAGTACTATAGTTGAACGTCGCCGGTTCCAACGCGCCACTTTTTCTCCAAAACATGCAGTTTCGTGGTACGAAACCCTGAACTGGAAATCAAAGTTTGCAAAGACAGGCTTTGTTTAGTTCACCAACTTTCACCATCTTTTCAGTCACATCGAGTCACATATTCTCTCACAAACACGCTTACCAATGCACTATTCACACATTACTTTCTTATTTAAACAAGACCTGAAGAAAGCCCGCAGGAAAACGCATGGTATCTAAAGCCACGGGCTGTGGAAAAGATGCAGAGCGGGGGCAGCGTATCCCTGGCTGTGAGGTCACGGAAACAACTGCGCAGCTAGTAGTATCCGCCTCTGACGCTTTTATTTATTCTATAAAAAGAAAGTACGTGACGGTATTCCACTGCTCAATCCAACAGTCCACACCCTGTTTTGGGATAAAGTGAGCATATGTATAGAATAAAGAAAGCAAAGTGAAAGAGATGGACAGACCTGCAGGTGCGCCTAGTATGTGCTAATCCGCTGCACGTACGTTAATTAAAAAGGTTTGATGGATTCATGCAGGCGGTTTAGCTAAGGTGGTGGCCGTGGACGAGCTGCGGGAGGCTCCGTGCAAGGCGTCGGCGCTGTTCCCCCGGAGCGGCGGCAACATCCACACCCTCACCGCCGTCACGCCGTGCGCGCTCCTCGACGTGCTCGCGCCGCCGTACTCGGAGGCCCTCGGCCGGCCGTCCACCTACTTCTCCGACACACCCGTTCCTGCTGTCCCAGGTATACGCATGCATCCGCGCATACAATACATTATACATGAGCATGCTATTTAATTTCAAAAATACGTGAGCATGTTACTGGTATGCTACTAGAGAATTCTTCAGTTTCCTGTGCACAAATGGCATACTTGATACTTCAGTCTCTGACAAAAATACGAAAATCGGATCGTATGTTCAGGTCTTGCAGTGCTGGAAGAGTCCGACTTGCCCGAGGGTTTTCGTGTTGTGGGGGCGCCATACGTAGGACCAGAGCTCATAGTAGATATGGATTTGTATGACTATTGACTAGTAGATAGCTCGCTGTGTTTCCAAAGTAGCTGCGTGCAAGTGGTGTCGTGTGAGCAACTGAGCATGCCTGGAGAACACGTTGTGCCTTGCCACTTTGCTTGTACATTCACTTCCATTCTAATTTGTCTCTATTTATTATCTCATTTTCGGCAACCAACTAGTGATCGAGGCGCTCTTTGTGAATATATATATATATATATATATATATATATATAATATTATATCTGTGCCTCGCTCATTGCTTAACCACAAACTAGAGACTGGCCACTCACCACTGGAATCTGCCGTTCAGCCGAGGGGCTGATGAGGTGGTCGATCGACGATGATTCAGTCATTTTGTCCTCTGTTGTCAGCAAATGTTGGTTAGTGATAGGTGGTGGAGAAATCATAATCATGCTAGGTAAATTGATGTGCCACACCAAAATCAGATGTATGGTGATTTACATCTTCCAATCCATAAGTCACCCAAAAAGCTAAAACTTTTTCTCACCATCATCCCTTTATTTATCAACTCCGGCGAGGTTAGGGTTTAGAGTTGTCGGAGGGCTAGTGCTCAACGCTGGCCGTAGAAGGAAGGAAGGCGGACACGGCGGTGGGGAACGTAGTCAGGCCAGGGAGGGGCAGGGACGACGGTGGTACGGTGGAGGTGGAAGGAGTTGATGGATGAAGGAAGATGAACATATATAGCGAGGGGATGAGTGGAGAGAGGGAGGATAAATTTACGTTGTTGGATCAATCCAACGGCCTATTAATAACTACCTCCGCAAAAAATAAATATCAATTTGAGGGAGATAAACCTAACTAAAATATTGTCATTAAAAAATAGTAAATAAACCAAGTCCCGTTGGCCACTCCAAAGAGAAAGCTGGGCAAAACTGCTGATTCTAGTAGTGAATGCACCTGCTCTATATATCTAGCAAATTTGACCAACCGCATCAAAGTTTTTAGACTAGGTATTAGGCTCGTGTCGTGAAGGTCATCTACTACTAATTACGTTAATTTTTACAAGACATGAAGGAAAACGAGAACAAAAAATCTTGAAAAAAGTAAAACATCTTTGTTTCGTAGACTCCTTTGTCGATAACAATAGCCACTACATCTAATCCTGAGATGCAGTTGAAAAAACGAGAGTATAAATTCTTTTTTTAAGGAGAAACATCCTACTATCGACTTCGTAAATTAAATCATTATTGATAAAAATAATATTTAGATCGAATTAAGTTCGAAAAATTCATCTCTAGTATTTTCAGTGTACTACATCACTTCTCGATGATAAAGATAATGTAAAATAACTTTATAATATGCATATTTGTTATCTGATTCTATCATCATGGATATCGAACTAAAGCAACCTCTAAATCGGAACTTAAAGTACACATATTTGACAGACTGAGACTAACTTACCTGGTTAGGTTCTCTTTGGGGAAACTTGCCCGCCTAGATTCGACCTCGTACTCAATACATGTGTTGATATTGTTTTTTCTAGATTTATTGTAAGTGTGAGTATTTTTTTTTCTAGTAGTGCCTTAAAATGTCATGGTGACTTCTTTAATATAAGACCAGCTAATGTAGTCTTTCATATGAATTTAATGTTGTCTTTCTCATTTGAACCCATCTTGATCTTAATGAATGGTATGGTTATTGTTGTTCTAAAAAAAGAACAAAATCCTACTGTAACATTGCCTCACATCCCCAAAATTATGGCCCACAGTGAGCAGCCCATCTCACAGGTAGCCCAATCGTGTTCCCACACTGTTAGCCAGCCCAACTCAGCATGGAGATCTCCGCATTAGGGATAATTATGGTAGCGTTTGGATCACACTATAAATAAATTTTTTTGATGCAAGACACTATAAATAAATTCTCAAAATGGATTAACAAAATATAGATTCTAGGCAAAATCTTAATGAACTGTTTGGATTTCTTGATTTCAGTATCTGATTCATGGTTGTTTGGTGCATACATGCCTTTTATGCCCTTGCTACTATTTGCTGCCCAACATGATGGTGCTCCACATCAATCAACGACACAAATAAAGACCCAAAGTGCATGATACATAATATTTCTCATTTGTCAGTAAAAACCACCTTTTAACAATGATTCTGCTCTTCAATACGAAACAAAGCATTTGCTATGGAGTCTCGGAGCACATCATGTGGATATCCTCATTGCCTAAGTAATTGTTAGCACAACTTTGTTGAGAAGAAGAGTCCGCCAGCATTGGAATAGCAAAATCCCCATCTGTTCTTCAACTGCTGCTTGGAGTGACGCAATCCTGCTCTCTCTTCAAATTTTGTTCTCCTATGTTGCGGTTGCTGGCTCTAATTTCTTCTAGACAAAACTCATAGAATGCTGCATTATTGACCTAATCAGCCTTGTCAAATACAACATCACTTTATTGTACAAACATAATTGTGATGCCACAAGTCAAAGAAATTATATGAGACAAGGAGAAAAATATACAGTATGTAACACAACAACTACCAGTGGACAGTATACTGAAAATCAATTATCTTCATGGTCATCAGATCATGTAGGGTATGTCGCAGCTTCTGGGATTCTCAAAATCCAGAAGTTTACCTTGTAGAATCCCAACAAATATCTGGCCCGTTTGAAGGCCTCAGCCCTTCAAAGTTCCAGAAGCTGGATTCTTAGAGTCCACCGAGATCCAAACGGCCCCTAACGACCTTTAGCTTTTGCACATCTGATCGCGACATCCACAAAACCACCGTGCAGCATGTGATAGACAAATTATTACCACGAATCGTTGACCATTGCTAGGGTGCCTATTCATGATGAGGTTATACTATCGTTTTGCTTCCAAGAGTTAAACTAATGGATTCCAATCAATATTCATGATGAGGTTATAATCTTACTCTATGCTAGTAGTTATTTTCCAGCTATGAATCATGTTAATGAATACTAGATCCTATATCGGCGCTATGTACGATATGCACAACCAATTTAATTATTTGTTCTGTGAATCAAATTGGTCAGCAAAATGAGCTAAATCACATTTGCCAAAATTTGGCTAAGCTACCCTTATCATATATATAGGCGCACTATCCCAATTATTCCCCCACATCAGCAATGAAAAGCTCGCGCACCACAATGATAGGTAGGTGCAAAACTTGCACACGATCAAAACCCTTGTCAACACATTAGTACCACCACCATACTATCAGAAATTCTGAAACGCCGGCCAACCCCGCCGGTGCTCGATCAGAAGTCGAGGACGCGGTACGGCGCCACCTCCTTGGGCGTCACCGGCGACGGTGGCACGCCGTTGGCGACGCGGCAGTTACGCCGTATCTCCCCTTTCCTGGGGTTCTGCAGCTCGCCCATCTTGACCATCCCCTCGGCGAAGGCCCTGAAGAAGGCGTCCTGGTCCTTGCTGAAGCGCTTGACGACGCGGCGGGTCTTGGCGTTGTCGGAGAAGAGCGTCTGGTCGGAGTTGAGGAAGCCGCGGAGGGCGACGAGGTCCTTGAAGTAGCGGTTGTCGAAGGCGCGCGGGGTGGCGTCCATGCCGCCCGTGACCTCCTCGTCGCCGCCCTTTGGGCAGAGCGCGTTGAGCGCGCGGCGGTAGGCGCAGTCCATGTTTGGGTCGGGGCGGCCGGAGCCGGACTGGTTGTAGAGGCGGAAGACGATGGAGAAGCAGCGGGCCTCGCCGATGGAGTGGGAGCCGGAGAGCGCCACGAGGTCGGTGACGTTGAGGTTGAGCCCCGCGAAGAGGCGGATCAGCGCGCTCGCGTTGGCGCGCGGGCTCGGCATGATGCTGTCCGAGTCCTCCTGGCTCGCCGTCAGGCTGTCCTCGCGCCCGAGACGCACCTCCCAGTTGGGCCCACCCGTCTGCGGCAAGACAACAAAGCAAATCAAAAGGAGTCAAACACTTTGACTCATCGGTCAGACTTGTGTATTTAGTATCGCAAATTATTGCAATGCAAAATCTCGCTGCAAATATGATCGCGCTGTTTCCCATCATAAAATCTCAAAAAGTACAAAAAAAAAACAGAGTGAACGAACAGACACCAGCGTGGCAAGTTCAGCTACTACTAGTCTAGTAGTACTACGCAAATTTGATGAAGCGCGATCGATCTTCTTCCTGATTGCGAGTGCAATGCATTCCCTGTACCCAGTTCTACGTTAAAATCCATCAGACACCAGAAGCTGACTTCAGTAGAGTAACGTACGCGGAAAAATACAGTGAGGTAGTATGAGCCTATGGCATCTCCTGCATTAACGATGGGCCAATCCAGTGCAACCACCAGTCGACTCTCAACTCGCCGAGGGAACAAGGCGAATCCCTGGCATAGCGACAAAGTGGCATCGTACTCCCGGGGCTTCGTTGCTTGTCTCTACACCAGGGTTCCCCGAACCGTCGGGAACCGGTCCGGTTTGACCGGTTCCCGACCAAACCGCCCCGGACCGGTAGCGGTTCGGAGTGGTTTGAACCGGTGGAAATTTAAAATTTTCAATTGGAAAAATGTCGTAAAAATTCCTAAAAATACTTCAAGGTGTGTGTAATCTATTGGTGTAAAAAGTTTTCAAATATTTGCTCATTTGATATTTTTTTTGGCAAATACAAGTTAAATCAAAAAAAAGAAAAAAACTGGTCAAACCGACCGGCTAGCCGGTCAAACCGACCGGTTAACCACTCAAACCGAATTTGAATTCAAAATTCGAATTTGTTCGGTTTCCACCGGTAACCGGTCCAACCGGACCGGTTTACCGCTACCGCCGGGCGACGGTTCGGCCGTCCGGTTCGGTAAGGTGAACCCTGCTCTACCCAAAACCTTCGTGAGCACCAAGGGGAGCACGGGAAAGGTAGCAGGGCGGAAATCTCGTTCCCATCGTCACCCGATTCGCGGCCGCAGCACCGGGTCCGGTACGGGGCTGGCTGTGTCTGCGCTAGACGCCGAAGCCTACCCCATTTAGCCTTTCGTGGGCGCGGCCCTCTGGCCTGGCCTTTCCCGGCTTTGGTTGCGCGCGGCGCCCGTGCCAACAGCGTTAATAAATGAGCCTGGCTACGCCTGGCTGTCTGCCTATGGGGGGCTCGTGATGGTGATGCCATCCTGCCCGCTGGCCGCTGCGGTGGTTACAGGGAGCAGCGTGGATCGCCGCCATCAGAGTGACGTGGTCTACAGTGCCAATTTGCACACTGTTTTTTTTATACTTATTTTGTAATTTTTGATCTGGGAAGCGTCAAAAGATTTGCTATAAAAAGTAAAATGCTAAACAAGTTTACGATTCAGAAACGCCGAAGCGTGTTCCACTTCCACCAATAAGACAAACGTGACTGCATATAGAGAGTCGTGGCGTGGTGCCCACTGCCCACACGCAAGTGATGGGCTGGCACACACACAGGCCAAATGCTTTCAGAAAACCCTCAAACGCTCAGAAAACACACAGTACGTTAATTTTGGTTAGGACGCGGAGGCTTTGAGGGGTGCCGAAAGGCGAAAGCCAGGCTAGCGGCAGAAAGGCTATTATGCGTCCAAATGAAGTTGATCGCGAGGGTGAGGGCGTTGGTGGTCACGCAGGCAGAAACGAAGTTCCTGCGCGCACGGCGTTGCCATGGTGGACAGGATCACAGGATTCTGAAACCGAAAATTAATGCTGGGTGGAAGCGCTGTATTCTGCACTGGTAACGCCAGGCAGCGGAGGGGGATTACTGGACTGGGAAACGGCAGACACATGTAAGCGGAAGAACTTGAGACGCTGGATTCCGCACGGGAAACGGCAGGCCGCATCGCACAAGAGAAACGGCATGCGCATCCGGGGGAGAGGAGGGAAGGCAGTCAAGGCACGTACCAGGACGACGGCGTCGCGGGCGGCCATGATGACGATGTCGGCGCAGGAGACGACGCCGGGGCAGCGCTCCTCCAGGGCCTCCTTGATCTCGTCGACGACCTCGAACGAGCGCAGGGAGTTGATGTTGGACAGCGCGTCCTTCTCGCCCAGCATCGTCGGCGTGGCGTCCATCAGCACCGACCCGTCGCACCCCTGCATCCGGCGCGCCGCCCGCCACCGGGTGAAGGAAGGAAGAAGAGAACCAGATGAGAACCCATCATCTCGTCAGATCGATCGATCGCGGAGAGACAGAGAAAAACCCACATCGTGTGTGCAGTGCAGTGCAATCAAAAGCGAAGAGACGAGACAGATGCGTGGGGATCGAGCGAGCGAACTCACGTTGACGAAGCAGTCGTGGAACTGGAGGCGCATGACGGAGGCGACGCTGCGGGCCTCGCGGGCGAGCGCGCGCGCCATGGTGTCCCGGACGATGCCCTCGGCCTCCGGGCACGTCTCCGCGTAGTACCCGACCTTGAGCTCCCTCACCGCCGCCTCGGCGCGGCAGAGCACCGCGGCGACGAGCACCGCGACCACCAGCGGCAGGCACCCGCGGCGGGCCGCCATGGCTTGCGCGAGAGAGAAGGAGGGGAACGGAACGGGGCACGCACGCACGCACGCTCTGCTCTGCTCTAGGTGTGCCGAGGAAGGGATCGCGCTGCACTGCGCTGCGCTTTTCTCTCTGCTTGGCTGTGGTTGGCAGCGTACTAGTACTAGTAGTAGCCTCGCGACGCCGCGGCGGGTTGTTGCAGATAGAAAGGGGTGGCTGGCTGGCCGATGGCTGCAGGCCGAAGCCGATGGATGGGTTGTCAGCACGGGATTGGGGGGGTGGGGGGGAGGGGGGAGGGGGGGGAGGGGAGGATGGAAGGGGCGCGGGCCGCGCGCGACGCGGGGAGCTGTGGCCAGGCCAGTGCCTCCCTCCCTACTGGTGGGCGGACGGCGCGAGCACACAGCATTGGCCGGCCGGGTCGGGTCAGGTCGGGTGCGCCGGCCGGGGACGCCGGGTTCCGCTTCTGGACCCGACAGCGCCTCGCGGGCGCGATGGCTTCGGCCCGGCCGCGCACGGGGATCGCGTTGGTGCGTGTGCGCGCGTCAAAAATATCCGCTCCGGATCGCGCTCCCGTGTCCCGGCGGAAGGTGATGGCACGGCCGGCTACTGGGGGCAGGCAGGTAGAAGCATTGGCCCGGACTTTTGTTTCGTGCGCCTCCGAGTCAGTGTCTTGTTTTCTTTCATGACATTTGGGTATAGAGGTGAAAACTACGGGGACGTCAAATTCCATTCAGCGGTGTAAACGGGTTGAATTTAGTTGTGGTAACAAAAAAAAAAGTGCTTGGGATTCATCATTTTCGACCTGTGTGTTTCACATTAACGATTGTGGTTCGTGAAACACACGACATCAACACGTCGTATCTGATGGCTGAAGTCTTTTTTTTAATACGAATCACTTTGATACAGTAAAACGCGTACAGATTGGCTCATTTTTTTTAATCAAAGCTTTCGAAGTTTTTAAAGATGGCTCCATATAAAAAATAATAATATATTAGTTATTCTCACATTTTATTTAACAATACTCTATTTATATGTGTTTCTCATTGCTCTATTTAACGCACATAAAAATATTGCTCATATGAAGCATTAATTTTGCAGTCGTAGGGCATGTTCGGCTGACATCCACAATTTCCGTGGTGCCATATCCACGACGCAAAAATCGACACCACATATGACTAGTCTTTTTTTTTTTTCTAGGCCATGGTTGTTCAATCTTTTTGTTAAACCAAGAAACAGCCTTTTGTTTTGTGGCGCACCGCACGTTAGGCATGGTTAAACGCGACACAAAACTAAACATCCCATAGTTGGCATGTTATGGTGTTGGGTACAGAAACCCCAGGTTCTCTAATCAAGCTAGACTCCTACTAGGACACCTTGTCCTACTCAAGCTAGACTCCTACTAGGACACCTTGTCCTACTAAGACTCCTCAATTGTAACCGACTAGGAGACTTACCATGTAAACCTTGCCCCTGGGATATATAAAGGAGGGCAGGGGGTCCCTAGATTAGACCATGGAGCAACGCCGTCAGGCATTGCAACATCTCATCTATACAAGATACACCATACAGGACGTAGGGTATTACGCACATTGCGGCCCGAACCTGTCTAAAATTGTCTCTTTGTCACCTTCGGCTCTAGATTCTCGACGACTTCTCCCTAAACCCTTCTCTCGGGGCACCCCCTCGAGAACCTAGTCAGCATAAATCGCCGACACTTTGGCGCCCTCCGTGGGATCTACTCGTCGAGGATTCATTAAAGAATCGATGGCATCCTTCAGCGCCTCCGTCAACGTCAAGTTCAAGGAAGGCGCGACCTTCATCTTCGGTTCCTGGCTTTGCACTGCAAACCAGGACGGCAAACTTCGGCATGAACTGTGCGACGTGACAATTGCGTCAGCTCCGCCGTCCGTGCAGACTACGCCGCGAATTGCGCAGTGAGACAATGGCGTCTCCACCACCACCCACGTGGGTCACCGTGCGCAGATCGTCAAGGGTCTCCGACTTCGACACGATCCTCGGATCGTATCCAACTCGGAGAAGTACCTGGAGGCAGAAGCTGAGTTCGACTCGGACAAACGATGACTCTGGCCTCGTTGCCCTCAAGTATCAAGACCAAGCAGATAGTCGTCGTACAAGACTACTTGGCGGCCTGAGGTGTAACACCCTAAAAATGCCCTATTTAAAATTTAGTAATTAATTAACTTTTTATATTCAAGTGCTCATAGATAATGTAGGAAAAATAAAATTTTGAATAATTAAAAGCAAATATAGGGTATAGAAATATTATTGTTGCATTTATGCTGGTGCATTTATTTTTGATTGTTGAATTCAAATGAGAGTTTGAATAAAAGAAAAACCTTTTCTTTTCTCTCTCTTTTTCCTTCTCTTTTCTTCCCGCGGCCCAGCTCCAGTGCGCAGCCCAGCAAGCTGTCGGCCCACCTCCGCAGCCGCCAGCCCGCTCCGCGCGCCCTTCTCCCCTTTTCTCTCTCTACCAGGTGGGCCCGACCTATCGGCGCTTTCTCCCTCCGCAGCCGCACGGGTTCTCTCTCTCTCCCTACCGCTGACGCGCTGGCCCCACCTGTCAGCTTCGTCTTTTCCGCGTCGTAGCCGAGCCGGACTCGAGTCCGACCGCGCCGCCGCGAATCCGCCTCGCTCACGCGGTGCACCCGGACTCTGCTGCTTGGCGCGCACGCCAAGGCGACCTCGAGCCCCTATTTAAGCGTAGCTATTCCCCCCCTCTCGAGCCGCAGTCCCAAACCCTAGCCGCCGATCACGAGCTCGCGGCGCCGCCGCCAATCCACTGCCTCGCCCGCGCATTGCCACCAAGTACCCACCCCGGAGCTCCGCCGCAAGGTGAGGAACTCACCAAGCGCGCTTCCCCTCTTCCTCCTGCTCTCTCCTACGCGCGTGACCTCGCCGGAGTACCCGCTCCGCCGCCGCGCGTCGCTAGCCCTCACCGTCGCCCAATCCTCGAGTAGAACCCCCAAAACGAGTTCGCCATCGCCCCCTCTCTCTCTAGGACCTATCGCGGCGAGCTTTGGAGCTCCACAGCGCCGGCAACGCTCGATTCCGGCGAGTCTCCGGCCGCGCGCCGCCACGAGCCGCCGTCCCCGGCGAGCCGAGCGCCCCGATCTGTTTGCCACCGTTCGATCTAGATCTAACGGCCTAGATCTGAAACCGATCTAAACCGAGCCGGTTCACCGTGAACCCGTGAACCGCGGTTCATGGCCGGTCTACGGTCCGGTCCACCGTGACGTCAGCCGACGTCAGCATCCAGCCGTCGCCGTGGCGTTTTTGCAAAAGAGCCCCTGCAGTTTTCGAGAATCAACCCGCGGTCCACCTCTATACAAAAGTATTTACAACCAAGTCCTTTTTCTTTCGGTTTAGCCCCTGCTCTTTTGAAAAATAGTGCCCGCCGTCCTAGAAGTCGTTTTTACTCGTTAGCCCTCGAGTTTTTATACAAAATTATGTTTTAGGTCCCTGGTTTCTTTTAAAAACACCCCTGAAAGCCTAAAACTTTCACCAGCAAGTCCCTAGAGCCCGTCTTAAGCGTAATTTCTCCGTTTTAACTCCGATTTGAGCGATTTTCGCGCTCATGTGTTCGTAGTGAAGCGTACAGTAACTCTAAAGCCTTCTTTTCATCTTCTATTTATGTTTGCTGTACTGTTCTAATTAAATGCCTTGTTTGCATGTATGTGTGGATGCTTGCGTAGTGATCAATGTGAGTAGTTGACGAGCCATTCGAGTTCGCCGACGAACCCGTTCCCGAAGAGCAGGAGCAGCAGCAGTTCGCTGAGGAAGGCAAGTATAACACGGACCATCCTTGTTACCAATACACCGATTAATCACATAAATCATATGCATGTGTCTAATACTGTTAACCACTAAGGATGTTCCTAGTCTTTACCTTATTCCTTGTTTACCCAGGTTTTATGCATTATGGTTAGACTATGCTACGCGCTGCAACCAACATTTATTTTTATGTTAATATTGAACTAATGGTTCACTTCAATGATGATTAAAAGATGCTTTTTAGCCACATGGTTCGGGGAACTAGAGCATGTGCTGTGTGCTTTGTTCTAGTGTCTCTATAAGGTTTGATCTAGGGAATTAGAGCATGTGCTTCGTGCTTTGTTCTAATGTCTCTCCGTAAGGTCCGGTTCTTAAAGCGGCAACCCAGGAACCTGTTCGCCGCCGTTGGAACTATAATGGCTCTGGTCTTGGATGATTAGCTTGTACGTCTCTAGCTCGCCAGTGGTTACCGAAAGGCGTATGTGGGGAACATTCGTGAGAGTATAGTTTGATCCATCGAGGACGGTTCTATCCGTTGGCTATGTCTCGTTAGGCAAAGTCCCGTGATGTGAGCGCCCGATGTACGGCAGCTTCACACGTTGCGATGATTGCGCTCTCGCTCTGGACGCCATTGACCCCCTCACGTTGCGCCCTGAGCGTACGTAAATCTCGATGCCTCGGGTTATGCTGCCTATGTTGAACCAAAACGACTACTGTGCTTGTTAGGGTGTTTTGTGAAAGTCCTCGTAACATAAATTCTTTTGGATTTATGTGACCGGCGGGTAAAGGGCGAAACCTCTGCAGAGTGTTGATCTATCATGATAGCCGTGCTCACGGATACGAGCGGCCTGGATCCTTTTTGATTAGAAGATGATATTAGTGGTTGATAGTGGTTTGTTCTATAATCACTTATACCTTATTAATGGGTTTATACTTGGGTTCTACTCATTTGTAGTAAATTAGATGATAATAAAATGAAACAACTAAAAGTGCTAATGCAGTATAACCGTGTCAAGCCTTTTGTTCTTGCATAACCCGTGTTATACTTGTTAAGTAAGATGGTTTACTTACACTTGCAACTATTCAACAAAATCCCGGATGGATAATAGATGGAGCATTGAATGATCAGTCGCTTGCTGAGTTTCCGGAGGATCTGCCGTACTTCTAAGCTGTGTTCAACCAGTCGGTGTCCCTGTGGACTTGAGGCTCTACTAGTTATGAAACGTTTAATAATATTAAGACTTCCGCTGTGTTATTTGCTTAAGACTATGTCTTGAGTTAAACTCTGATGTAAACTATTTTATTCGAGCATTGTGTTCTCTGTGATTCAATATTTGTAATTTATATGTGTTCTGTGGACATCCTGGGCACACATATGGAAGCATTCGGATTTCGTGGAAATCTGGGTGTTACATGAGGATCATCTACAGCATCCGCCAGGGTACTTCAGTAAGGACCGTGACCTCCGTCATCCAGGAGGCCAGGCCAAGATCAACCCTGCGACTCGTAGGAAGTGTCGCCAGGGTTCTTTTCCTGTCCGAGCAGGGTTCTTTTTTCAACAAGAACCCAGTCTACGGCAACCAACAGGGTTCTTTTTTCTACAAGAACCCGGACTACGATGACCAGCCGAGTTCTTTTTCAACCAAAAACTCGGACTCGGCGCGACTTCATCAACAAATTGTCCATGAATCAAGCTAAGTATCATTATCGGATTTTACGATTTTCACATATCATTATATACATCGGCTTCCTCTGTCCCTGTGACAACCGCCGACGGCATCATGTCCCTGTGACAACCGCCGACGGCATCATGTCCCCGTGACATTTGCCGACCCACTCCATCTATTTTATATGCTCGTGTCTTGCACATTTTCTCTTAACGGTTGCTAAAATACTTGGGTAGCACACGCCTTAATCCGTGAAACCTCGACTCTTGCGTGCCGCCTACATCTAAGCCTCCCTGCTGAGCAATGTAGTCTGTGGTAAGCCGTCCTCTCCGTGAGCAGTGGTTAGCAAGACTAGGTGCGTAAACGTAACAGGCTAACTACCCGGGGAAAATATGCGGCCTAATAAGATCAAGACGCCCAAGAACTTGCCTTCACGCTGAATAGAGTCCGACTCTTTACGCTACTAAATATTACGCATCATACTACATAATTTCTGCTATGTTCTTTTCAGCTCAATATCCTGCATCGACTCGTCGTGGGCTGGCATCCACGACCTGCGTCTTCATCGACTCGTTGGCTCCTAAGCTCGAGGGCTGGCACCCGCGGACTCCTCGGCATACCTCTGTCGACTTGTCAGTTTTCGGGCTCGGGGGCTGACGGCCGCTGAGTTCTTTTTCAATAAAGAACTCGGACCACCACGCCAGCTGAGTTCTTTTTCAATAAAGAACTCGGACCACCACGCCAGCTGGGTTCTTTTTTCGACAAAGAACTCGGACCATGATGCTAGCCGAGTACTTTTTCAGCAAAGTACTCGGACATCTTCGCTCCATCGGAGTTACATTAGATCTTCTACAAATCCTGGAGTCCAGATCCTTAATCCGATTTATTAAATCGGATCAAGGCTCGGGGGCTGCGGGTACGTCATCAAAGAATCTTCGGAATTTTCGGTTAATACCGAATATCGGAGGCAACGCTAGGGTTTAAAAGAACTCGGATTCTTCGGAAATTGAAGCTCTTCGGGAAATATTCATTGAAGACCCTCGAATTCTTTCTTCAAAGCAAAACGAGGCTCGGGGGCTACCCAATTGGGCGCACCTTTACGGTGCGCACCAATGAGATTCTCCAAGAAGTTTTTGAGCACCTCAAAGTCTTCATACAACCAAGCTGAGAGAACTCGGATGACTTCAAAACAACTCGGCAATACTCCAAGACTCACAGCAGGGATGTACTTCAGGCAATGAAGTGCTCGGGGGCATGTTGGGTATAGAAACCCCAGGTTCCCTAATCAAGCTAGACTCCTATTAGGACACCATGTCCTACTAGGACTCCTCAATTGTAACCGACTAGGAGACTTACCGTGTAAACCTTGCCCCTGGGATATATAAAGGAGGGCAGGGGGTCCCTAGATTAGACCATGGAGCAACACCGTCAGGCATTGCAACATCTCATCTATACAAGATACACCATACAGGACGTAGGGTATTACGCACATTGCGGCCCGAACCTGTCTAAAATTGTCTCTTGTCACCTTCGGCTCTAGATTCTCGACGACTTCTCCCTAAACCCTTCTCTCGGGGCACCCCCTCGAGAACCTAGTCAGCATAAATCGCCGACACATGGGATGTATATGTGTCGGGTACCTGTAAAAGGGGCATCCTAACTTAGGCCCAGAACTACTCGATAACAAGGCCCACAAATGAAGCTGGCCTGGCTCCGTAGCCCAGCAAAGGCCCATCACGACAAACTCCACCACGGCACTCGTCCCGCTTGGAGACCCTTGAACGGGGAAGTCCATGACGATCGAGCCTAGCCCAGCTCCAGGGGGACGTTCACCCTCGAGCTGGCGTTTCCGTCACGTTTGAGACTCAGCGGCCAGGCTCGAGGGAGACGTTCACCCTCGAGCTGGCGTTTCCGTCACGTTCGAGACTCAGCGGCCAGGCTCGAGGGAGACGTTCACCCTCGAGCTGGCGTTTCCGTCACGTTCGAGGCTCGGCAAGCTCGAGCTTGCGGGCCAAGCTTGAGCCTGCAACGCCGGGAACAATGCCCGAGACTCTGCAACCATCGTCACTGATCATAAATGACTCCTCTACGGTCAAAAAGAAGGATTCACTGCACCACGCCACCACCCACGCTGCGGAGAAGACATCGGTCAAATCCACCTGGCGTGGTGGATTCTGATCTGACACTGCACAGGCAGGTCCTGGCAGTGATACTGTGCCAACCACTCCTTTGACTTTGCTCGCTATCCTCGAAGGCAACCCTCGAAGGAAACTACGGAGGGTCGACCCGGACGTCGTGCTCAAGTCGCTACCCTCGAAGTCCCGAGTTGTCACGAGAAGAACATCACGTCAACCACTTCCATGTTGTCAGCCGGAGTTGGAAGGCGCGATTTCCGCTCGCATCGTGCGCGGCATGGGCAGCACAGTGCACCTAGTAGCGCCAGCCCCACGAACACATGTACTCGCACCCTCCCCCTTGGTCTATAAAAGGGGAAGGGAAGCCCATGCAAAGGGCAGGTCGATACACAACAGAACACACAAAAACAATTAGCCACCAAAAGGCCCAGGGACTTGGGAGCTCATCTCCTTCTCCCATCTTGCTTGTAACCCCCTACTACGAGCAACACGAAACCGGTGCTACGCACCACTGCTGGACGTACGGCCCCGTGGCCGGAACCAGGACAAAAACTCCCGTTTCTCCACCCGCCATCGGGGCAACGAGTGGTTAGCACTGCAATAACTTGTTTGTGCCGGTGCGACCAAATTAGGCACCGACAGTTGGCGCGCTAGGTAGGGGTCCAGCACTGCGCAACTCTTGTTCCCGATGGCGAGCTTCAACCAAGGACGGCCCCCGCTGGGCGAGAGCAATCTGCTCCCAGGGGGGCAGGAGATCTGGTTCGGGAGCTTGCGATTCCAGGCATGTAGTGATAATTACCACATGCGCATCCTCCACGAGGAACCAAGCAACCAGCCGGAGCCTCCTCAACCGCCACCGGCAGCGCCGCAACGACGGAGTCGTCCTGGACCTCGCGCACGACGAGCACGCGCTGCGAGGCGTGCAACCGGCGCCAGCATCCCTCCTCCCACGAGGGATGGGGAGGTCCTGCGATCAGGGCGTGGGAAAGGGCTGCACCCTTCCTCCCGGAACCTATTTCTGCACCACGTGATACGACACCACGTCCCTATCCCTACGGGCTACGCGGCCCCACGGCTATGTACGCCTCGCTCATCCGCACCGCCATGGGTGCGTATGATGGCCAACCAGGCTATCATCCGGCCTCGGAGCGCAGCCTCGCCGCCCTAACGCACGACGATTCCCACACCGAGTCGGAAGATGGACATGCCTTTGGGCATGAGCACCCCAGTTGGGACTACTCTGGTCTCTGCGACCCAGAGGCCTTTTTGGCCTTCCAAACAGCGGCGGATTATTTCTTCGGCTATTCCAGTGATGAGTATGATCCGACCAGGGAGTGTTTTGTCATCAACAACGGGCAGGTCAGCAAAGGATCGACGTCAGCCGACGATGGCGAAGATGACGGCCAGGGAGGCAACGACGACGCAGATCCGGTGGGCGCGCAGCCACCGGACCCATCGGATCACTTGCCCTCCGAGGACGAGCGGCATCCACGTCGCCAGCCACGAGTTGCTCGCCCCCACGACTTAGGAGGCGGCGACATTTCACCACCAGTGCATCCCCACCACGAGCCGCCCAAACAGGGCCACGAACGGAGCACGAACACGCGTCGCGCGGGGCGAGTAGCTCAGGCCCGCATTCTCGCCGAGGGCAGAGTTGACGACCTCGCTCCCAGGACGAGCCAAAAGCTCATCGCGGCGGCCGCGCTGCTCCGAGCCATGCCAGAGTCAGCTACCCCCGAGGGGCGGAAGCTGCATCTCGAGGCCCAAAAGCTGGTTGAGAACGCCGCACGACAGCAGGCCGAGAGCTCAGCCTCACGCCTTCGGCGCTCCTCGGCCTCGAAGGACAAACGGAGGGGGGAGTCATCGGTACGTTCACCCTGGCCTAACGGCAGGGCACAAACGCAGTCCCGAGGCGACTCCCGCCGGGACATTGCGCAACGCCGCACCAAAGGACCACACGCACCCGAGGTGGAGCCACCTCCTGCACGGGCGCCCGTGAGGTCGCGCCTCCGGGACACCCGAGGCACGAGGGACGATGGCGACGCCCGCAATACGTTGAACCAGATGAGGCAGCGAGAGGGGGGCTGGACCCGCCAACGCGGGCGCACCGACGTTGGATGGAACTGGGATGCAACCCCTGAACCGGCGGGAACGCGCGTGTTTAGTCGTAACATCCGCACCGCCCCGATTCCCCCTCGTTTCCGACAGCCTACCACCATCACCAAATACTCTGAGGAGACGGACCCCAGGGAATGGTTGAACGACTACCGCCTAGCGTGCCAGCTCGACGGCGCTACAGATGACGACATGATCATCCGCAATCTGCCACTCCACCTGGCAGATTCCGCTCGGACATGGCTCGAGCATCTGCCCCCCAATCGGATCCACGACTGGAACGACCTGGTCGAGACCTTCGTGGGGAACTTCCAGGGCACCTACGTGCGCCCCGGGAACACGTGGGACCTTCGAGGGTGCAAACAAAAGCCTGACGAATCCTTGAGGGACTTCATCTGGCGCTTCTCCAAGCGTTGCACCGAGCTTCCCAACATTACCGACCATCAGATCATCCACTCCTTCCTCGAGAGCAGCACATGCTATAGCTTGGTATGCAAGTTAGGGAGGAGCCCACCTCTCGACGCAAACCGGCTATTGGAAGTGGCCTCGGAGTACGCCTCGGGGGAGGAGGCGGCTAATGCCATTTTTAATGGTAAGAAGGAAAAGCATCCCGAGGAAACACCCACAGGGGACGACAAGACAAAGGGCCCCTCGAAGAAACGAAAGCACGGCAAAAAGGAAAAAAAGCTCCGGGCACCCCACGAAACGGGCGACGTCGAAGACGAGGCTCTCGCAGTCGACCCTAACCACAAGGGGCCTCGAGGTCCCCCGCGTGGTGGGGGCATCTTCGACGACCTCCTCAAGAAGCCATGCCCGTACCACAAGACCGCAGTCGCTCACACTCTCGAACAGTGTGAGATGCTGCGGAAGTTTTACAACCGCATCCCTCGAAAGGACGGCGGTCAGCCCAAGGATGGCGGCGGCAAGGACGACGACGGATACCTCGAGGTCGAACACGTGTTCTTCATTATGGGAGGCCCTGCAGCCCAACCCCGAAAAAGTCACGGCCATCCAGCAGATGGAACCGATCCGTGACCTAAAGGGCGTACAAAGGGTAATGGGATGTCTGGCGTCCCTAAGCCGCTTCATCTCTCGTCTCGGGGAGAAGGGGCTACCCCTGTATCAACTTTTGAGGAAATCAGAGCACTTCACCTGGACCACGGAGGCCCAGGAAGCTCTCGATCGACTCAAAACGGCGTTAACGAACACGCCGATCCTTACCTCACCGAAAGAGGGCGAACCTCTCCTCCTCTATGTCGCAGCGACCACTCAAGTCGTCAGCGCGGTTATAGTGGCGGAAAGAACCGAGGAAGGACACTCCCTGCCGGTCCAACGACCGGTATACTACATCAGCGAAGTTCTGACCGAGACCAAGACGAGGTATCCCCACGTCCAGAAGCTGATCTACGCCATTGTGCTGGCTTGACGTAAACTGTGGCATTACTTCGAGGCTCACCCAGTGACCGTCGTGTCGTCCTTCCCACTGGGCGAAATCATCCAGAACCGCGAGGTCTCCGGGCGAATCTCGAAATGGTCGACGGAGCTAATGGGGGAGACCCTCACTTATGCGCCAAGAAAAGCCATCAAGTCCCAGATCTTGGCAGACTTCGTAGCCGAATGGACCGACACCCAGCTCCCTCCCTCGAAGTCCAGCCTCGACTGCTGGGAAATGTATTTCGATGGGTCGGTGATGAAGACCGGCGTAGGCGCCGGCCTGCTCTTCATTTCACCCCATGGGGAGCACCTTCGGTACGCCGTGCGACTCAACTTCCCCACGTCCAACAATATGGTGGAGTATGAAGCGCTCCTTGCCGGCTTGAAAATCGCGCTCGAGCTCGGCATTAAGCGCCTCGACATCTGCGGCGACTCGCAATTGGTCGTCGACCAGGTGATGAAGGAATCAAGCTACCACGACGAAAAGATGGCGGCCTACTGCCAGGCGGTACGCAACCTCGAGGACAAGTTCGATGGCCTCGAGCTTCATCACATCGCGCGAATATATAATGAGGAGGCCGATGAATTGGCAAAGATCGCGTCGGGACGAGCCACCGTCCCCCTGAACGTATTAGCCAAGGACATCGACAAGCCCTCGATTGCCATCACCCTCTCGGCCAGAACCTCGACCGCAGTCGACCCTCAAGGGGCCGCCCTTGGTCCCACGAGCGCGGAGCTCCTGGCGGATGAGGACGAGCCCATGGGGTACGAGGCTTGCTCGGGAGAAGAAGACAAGGCAGAGGCGATGGAAATCGACGAAGTCCCAACACCTCGAGATTGGCGGAGTCCATACCTTGACTGGCTCAATCAAGGCGTTCTGCCTAACGATCGAATGGAGGCAAGGCGCGTCGCGAGGAAGGCTAAGCGGTTCCTCATCATCGAAGGAGAATTATATAGACGGGGAACCTCGGGGGTCTTGCAGCGTTGCATCCTGATACCCGAGGGAAAGGAGCTCATCCTCGACATCCACGCGGGCGTGTGTGGACATCACGCTGCCCCACGCACGCTCGTAGGCAACGCCTTTCGACAAGGCTTCTACTGGCCCACCGCTGTGGCTGACGCCACGGAGGTGGTACGAACCTACGAAGGGTGTCAGTTCTACGCACGCAAGACGCACCTTCCTGCCTAGGCGCTTCAAACCATCCCCATCACATGGCCGTTCGCCATGTGGGGCCTCGACCTTGTCGGGCCAATGGCAAAAGCGCCCGGAGGCTTCACGCACCTATTGGTGGCGGTCGACAAATTTTCCAAATGGATCGAAGCTCGACCCATCAATAGAATCAAGTCTGAGCAGGCGGTGATCTTCTTCACCGACATAATCCATCGGTTTGGGGTTCCAAACTCCATCATCACCGACAATGGCACCCAGTTTACGGGGAAGAAGTTCTTAGAATTCTGCGACAACTTCCACATCCGAGTGGATTGGTCGGCAGTGGCCCACCCACAAACAAACGGTCAAGTAGAACGTGCCAATGGCATTATTCTGCAAGGCTTGAAACCTATAATTCACAACAAGCTGAAGAAGTTTGGGCACAGGTGGGTGCAAGAACTTCCATCGGTGATCTGGAGCCTAAGAACGACCCCAAGCAGAGCGACAGGATTCTCCCCGTACTTCCTGGTCTACGGTGCAGAGGCCATCCTCCCCACGGATCTGGAGTACGGATCCCCTAGGCTCCGAGCATACCAAAAACAGCAAAATTGCCGGGCTCGAGAGGACTCGTTGGACCAAGTCGACGAAGCTCGAGACGTGGCCCTACTCCACTCGGCAAGATACCAGCAAAACCTACGTCGACAACAGGCTCGAAAGGTCCGGCATCGAGACCTCTGCAAGGGTGACCTCGTCTTGAGGCTTCGGCAAGACAATCGAGGACGGCACAAGCTTACACCCCCATGGGAGGGGCCATACATCATCGCCGAAGTCCTCAAGCCCGGGACATACAAGCTGGCTGATAAGGAGGGACAGATCCTCACGAACGCCTGGAACATCCAACAGCTACGTCGCTTCTATCACTAGAGTGGCCTGTGGCCCTCGAAACTTTTGTACAAATTTCTTGATTAAAGTGTCGGCTTTTAACCCCCACGGCTTGTGAATGAATAAAACGAACTTTTGTTCCATCACGTTACGAGGGAGGAATGGATCTACCCTTGGTAGAACCACCCCTCCCTCGGGGGGCTAAACGGGGAAGGACCCCCGAAAAAAATCGTCACTTTTTTCAAAACTCCTTTGCAAACCCTCGAAGGGAACGCACTAGGCGTGAAACGGACAAGGGTAGGGTCGCCTGAGCTGAGTGTTTGCATACGCCTCGAGGCTACGGCAACACCTCACTTCCCTCCGCCTAAGTCATTCACGTACGATCGATCCTAGTGGCGACTTCCTTTCGAGGCACATGCATCGGACACAATGCGCGTCGCGAAGATACCGCATGAAAATAAAACCTCGTTTAAACGAAACAAACGATGTCTAATAGGATGTAAACAAATTAATCTTACATCAAAAAAGTTCGAATTCCTAAACTACTTTTTACACTCGGGCTCGATGGCCCGAAACTTTCAGGGATTGCCCCCGCCGCCAAGATCGTCCCAGCCGCCACCATCCTCGCCAGGGAAGAGGACGCCCTCGAAGTGGCCCGCGAGCACTCGCGCCGTCTCGTCGGCAGCAGCGTCGGCTTCCTCGATCGTCGCCACTGCCTCCTCGTCGTTAAGGTTGTCGGCGACGACGTACCCGACGGCAAGCTTCAAGAGATCCGCTTGGTAGTGGGTCGTGACCACTCCAAGCGCCTTCCGCTCGAGCAGGAGGGCTTCCTTCACACGTGAGGTGAAGTGCCCCCCAAGTGCTCGAAGGCGGCTGGCGAGGGAACTGCCAGATTGCACGTCGGCACCAGCAATTTCGTTGCTGGCCGCCGAGGCAGCCTGCACCAGCTCGTCGAGCTCACGCTGGGTCGCCGAGTGTGCCACCAGCAGAGCCTCCTTCGACTCCATCTTGGCCTGGAGCGCTTGCCTCAGCACTGCACCAACAATGCTGTCAGAAACGAAAAAACAACAAGGCAAAAAAGATCGAAACCTGAGCAAAATCAGCTTACCCTCGAGGGCTTTTTCCCCCTCTCGAGCCTGCCGCTCCGCCGTGGCCCGAGCCGCCTGCTCCAACTTGAGCTGGTCTCAAGCCTCCACCAAGACACGCCGCTCCCCTCCAAGCGCCGACTCAGCCGTCTCACGCGCGGCCTGCTCGCGTTCCAACCAAGTGTTGGCATTCGCGAGCTGGTCGCGCACGGTGTGGACTGTGACATCTAGGCGGGTGATGACTTTGCCCTTCTCCCGGCACTCGGTGGTGACCCGGTCTCGAGCGTCTTGGAGGTCGGCCAGTTGGCGGTCTCAAACTTCCACCGCCCCCGACAAACGGCGGAGCTCCAACAGCATCGCCGTAATTTGGTCGTTCTTTGCGAACGCCTCCTTGCGTAGTTCCTGCGAAAGACGAGTTAAGCGTCATCTGAAAAACAATTACGACAAAACACCGGCTGTAGCAAAACGCACCTCGTGGACCTTGCCGGCCTCATCATGAAGGCGAAGAACGTCTCACAGCGCCCAGACAACATCCTGACCATGTGCCAACTGAACGTCCCACAGGCGCTCCTCCGCTGCGGCTACACGAACGAATTGTTCGGGAAGCTCGCTGCGGGATTGCCACATCAAGGGGGATCCACGTTCGTTGACACGGGCAGGTATCCCGCTGAGCTCGGCCGACGCTGGCCCCGTTGGAAGCGTGACGAGGGTCGACGGCGCGGCCCCGCCACTCTTGTGCTCCCGCGGTGCGAGGGCTCGCACCTCTAGAGCCTCGGCCAGCTCCGATAGATGGGGAAACCCACCGCCAAGGGCTCGCCCCTCTCCCCTCTCACGCGGGGGGGCCTCCGCGACGTCCGCCTCCACGAGCGTCGCAGACGGCTCCTCAACGCGAGAAGCCCCCCAGGCGCGGGGGTGGCGTCCTCGGTCCGAGCAACCTCGGCGCGGGGCTCGACGGCGTCCTCGAGGAGTTGAGGCGGCCTTGGCTCCTCGAGGACCCGGGGCGCCTCCTCGCACGGCTGCCGCTCGACCTGCAGCTCCGCCTGAGCGTCGAAAAAGGTGACGAAGTCCTGGACCGCCTCGTTCGCCGGGCCCAGGCGCTGCGAGGACGGGTGAGGCGACGAGCTTGGCCCGACCTTGAGGGCCTTGGTCGGCGCAAGGGAAGGTATGGCCTGTCCACCAGACCGACTGCGCCAAAAAAAAAATTCAGTCAGAAACAAAAATGATGTCTCGATGAACGAATAAACGACGAAGAAAGCTTACCGAATGATGGGGAGCTTCCGGTTCGGCCCCAAGGCTGAGACAGGAGCCACCCTCGAAACCTCGCCTCCCGTGGAGGCGCCGGCCTCCCCTTGAGGAGCCGCCCTCGAAACCTCCTCGCCTCCCGTGGAGACGCCGGCCTCTCCTTGGGAAGCCTCTGCGCCCGGCCCACGAGCTTGGGCCTCCTCGACGGCGCCCGGCCGCTCGGGTGCCTCGCCTCGATCTTGGGGTTCCTCGGGGGCAGCCGCCGCCACCCCCGATGGACTCCCAAGAGCAGGCACCATGGTCGACGGCGGAGCTTAGAGGTTGATGGGCTCTCCGCTGCCGCCCCCAGACGCTGCAGCCAGGGCGGCCCCTCCGCGGGAAGCCCGAGAGGAGATGGGAAGCCCGAGAGGAGACGGGCTCCTCGCCCCACCGTCCTCCTCGGATCCTTCACCAGCGGGATCTGGGGAAGTCTCCGGCGTCGGGAGCGGTGAGAGCCCCTGCCTCTCCCGCTCGCGGTTCTCCTCCAAGTGCTTCCTCCTCTTCCGCTCCTTCTACTTCCGCCACGCCTCCTTCCGATCCTTCTCCTGCTTCGCCCGCTCAGCGAGGGCGCGGTTGGCAGCCTTGTCCTCTGGGACAGGGGCCTTGGAAGTGTGGCCGCGGGACAGCCCCTGCGAAACACCAGTCACAACGTCAAAAACACGCGAAATTGAAACATAAAGCAAATACGAGGGTCGAAAAGCCGCTTACGAAGCTCAGGTGGCCATCCTCGGGCCGCATGGGCACCGCCCACGGGTTGTCCGCCAGCCGGTCGACGGCACGCCGCGCTCGCTGCACGGCGATGGCGTCGGGCAACGGCTCCGCCGCCATCGCTGTGCCGGTGACGTCGGCGCTAGGAGTCATCCCAAACAGCGGGAGCCTCCTCTGCATGAGGGGAAGCACCCGCCGCCGATGGAAGTTCGCGATGACACCACCAGCGGTGAGGCCGTGCCTCGACAGGCGCTGGAGTGCCTCGATCAGGGGAGCGAGCTTGTCCTTCTGCTCCGGCGGCGACACCCCATAGGTCCAGACGTCCAACTTCTCCGTCAGCAGCTTGCCGGTGTAGGGTGGCAGACGCCCCCCGTCGTTGTAAAGGTAGAACCACCCCTTGTCCCAATCTTGGTTGTTGGAAACCATGGAACAAGGGATGTAGAGCTCCCTACGGCTCCTCCGGACTTGGAGCACGAGGCCACCAGCGCGGGCAGGGCGACGGACCCCCTTGGTGACGCCCTCTAGGAAGAGCTCGCCGAAGAAGAGGCGGCGCCACAGGTCCCAGTGGGCCTCGATGCCCAAGAAGCCCTCGCAGACGGCGACGAATACCGCCGCCTGCGAGATCGCGTTGGGCGAGAAGTTGTGCAGCTCCACCTTGTACTGGAAGCACAACGCTCGCAGAAATCGCCCCGCTGGGACGCCAAAGCCCCGCTCGTGGAGGCGAACGAGGCTGACGACGTAGCCCGCCGGCGGGGCGGGCTCCGCCGGCGGGGCGAGATCCAAACCGGCGGTTCGCCATCGATGTTTGGCGGCAACACTCCGACCTCCACGAGCCCCTCCAGACAAGTCTTGGTGGCCGTCGATGGCTTCCACGGCGCGGGGTCGACGAGTTGGACCATGGCGACAGGTGGAAGCTTAGGCAAGAGAGGAGATGGGAACGCAAAGGCTTGAAGGCAAAGGCTAGAAGGCAAGGGAGGCGTATCCTTGGCAGGAGCCCTGCCGCGCTATTTATACTCCCCCCCGGAGCAAGGCGCGGCAGGACACCGGAGGTGACACGCCAGCCCCCTAGGCTGACAGTCAGGCCCGCCCCGGGAGACGTAACGACACCGGCCACGTCTACCGCACTAACCACATTTACTGCGCCGCAATACTTGCGGAGTCCGGCGCAGTAAACGTGCGGTCATGTCGAACCACGCCCGCACGCCTCGCCTAAAAAGGCGCGCCCACTTCTTCCACGAAATCAAGATATCTTCCTCGGTGGTCATCATGACCCGCGCGAAACAAGGAAGGGCGCATTCAAGGCGCCAACCCTCAAAGAGAAGCCTCGAAGCTCGAATGCTCGAGGAAGACCGGTTGAGGGACAAAGGCCTCGAAAGCCTCGACAGATGCCAGCCCCCGCAGGATTGAACCTCACCCCTGCGGAGGCTCGGGGGCTACTGTCGGGTACCTATAAAAGGGGTACCCTAACTTAGGCCCAGAACTACTCGATAACAAGGCCCACAAACGAAGCTGGCCTGGCTCCGTAGCCCAGCAAAGGCCCATCACGACAAACTCCACCACGGCACTCGTCCCGCTTGGAGACCCTTGAACGGGGAAGTCCGTGACGATCGAGCCTAGCCCAGCTCGAGGGGGACGTTCACCCTCGAGCTGGCGTTTTCGTCACGTTCGAGACTCAGCGGCCAGGCTCGAGGGGGACATTCACCCTCGAGCTGGCGTTTCCGTCACGCTCGAGACTCAGCGGCCAGGCTCGAGGGAGACGTTCACCCTCGAGCTGGCATTTCCGTCACGTTCGAGGCTCGGCAAGCTCGAGCTTGCGGGCCAAGCTCGAGCCTGCCACGCCGGGAACAACGCCCTAGACTCTGCAACCATCGTCACTGATCATAAATGACTCCTCTATGGTCAAAAAGAAGGATTCACTGCACCACGCCACCGCCCACGCTGCGGAGAAGACATCGGTCAAATCCACCTGGCGCGGTGGATTCTGATCTGACACTGCACAGGCCGGTCCTGGCAGTGATACTGTGCCAACCACTTCTTTGACTTTGCTCGCTATCCTCGAAGGCAACCCTCGAAGGAAACTACGGAGGGTCGACCCGTACGCCGTGCTCAAGTCGCTACCCTCGAAGTCCCGAGTTGTCACGAGAAGAACATCACGTCAACCACTTTCATGTTGTCAGCCGGAGTTGGAAGGCGCGATTCCCGCTCGCATCGTGCGCGGCATGGGCAGCACAGTGCACCTAGTAGCGCCTGCCCCACGAACACATGTACTCGTACCCTCCCCCTTGGTCTATAAAAGGGGAAGGGAAGCCCATGCAAAGGGCAGGTCGATACACAACAGAACACACAAAAACAATTAGCCACCAAAAGGTCCAGGGACTTGGGAGCTCATCTCCTTCTCCCATCTTGCTTGTAACCCCCTACTACGAGCAACACGAAACCGGTGCTACGCACCACTGCTGGACGTACGGCCCCGTGGCCGGAACCAGGATAAAAACTCCTGTTTCTCCACCCGCCATCGGGGCAACGAGTGGTTAGCACCGCAATCACTTGTTTGTGCCGGTGTGACCAAATCAGGGACCGACAATATGTTAAAGCGGAAAAAGATATGAGTGTGGTTGGCGATGACATCTGGTGAAGTGCAGGGAAGTAGGAACAAACCGGAACCAAGAAAATGATGATTTTTTTTTTTTGCATCGTGAACATAGTTTACGGTGCACAACCCACAGATTAAGAGTGTGTGTGTGTGTCAGTGTGCTAGGCCAACATAGCTACTTACTAAAGTGTGTGTGTGTCATAGCTACTTACTAAAGAGTAAAGAATATCATTTGTACGCCACAAATATCAGCATGCCCTTATTTTTGTAGGGTGCTTTCTCTTTTTGACATGCCCCAAAGAAAATAAGTTGTGTGAAAGAAAAATGTCTTTAGTCCAGGGTTTAGTTTGCTCTCTTGTTTAACTTGTGGCTTGCAATACCTTTTCAACCGTGGATGTCATCCAAATGTGACCGAGAACCGCTGGAAGAAGTGGTGGAGGCTATTGATATTTTGATCTTTTCTCTCGTGGTTGCGCTTTAGTGTGAAACCCTCTATTTGTCACAACTCGCAAATCAATGGTCCATGACGCACTTGGTGAAATTTGGAGTACAATTTAAGGTCCGTTTATTTTATGAAAGTTTAAAAACTCACTCTAGCAAACTTGAGAGAGACTGCGGTTTTCAATGAAATAAAAGTACGAGAGTTTTGCAAAGTTGAAGAAATAAAAGTACGAGGCTCTCTGTTCGCGCCTAAAATTCACCCAACCAGGAAGACTGTACTGTACTACCAAAAGTAGATAAAATGACGTTTTATTAAAAAAATAGATAAAATGACGCCGAGGACAAAAGGCCTTTAGACTTGAGAATAAGACCGCACTTTCTTGGTCCCTCATTCCATGACCGGCTGGAAGGGAACCGTGCACGTTTGCAGCAGCACAAATTCCACCCGCACTAGTACCTGGACAAGATTCAGTATGTGATCGCTTTTCATTCTTTTATCTTATCTGGGTCTGGAAAGTTCACTGCATCCTAGTCAATCTGATTCCCATGATATGCAATAGTATCTTTTTTTTTGAACGGACATGATATGCAATAATACCACACCACCACTTGCAAAACACGCGAAATTGCGGCCCATGCCACACACTGCATGCAGCTTATCACGTTCTCTCTTCATATATATAATAAAAGCTCTTATTCTTTTTTTTTCCCCCAGTGCGGCGATATATTTGTAGAGACCGGCTCCTGGCAGCATCTCATCCCAAGTGGACGGGGGCGCACGCGAGCACGACGGCACGCCGGACCACGCGGGACCTGGCCAGGCCGGGCTCGGCAGCTCTGAGCCTCTGATTAGTCAGCGCTACCGAAGTGCGGCGGGGCAGCGGTGGACTATCACGATGGGCGATGCGTACGGGCGAGCGCGACCGGGCCGGCTGACACCCAGCGCCGGGACAGCCGGTGTCGCGGCGGACAGCTTTCGAGCGGTGCGTGGTGGAGCGGTGGCGTGTGCCGCGGGAAGGGAGAGCAGAGCGACTGGTGAAGGCGACCGCTTGACCAAGTCCAAGAGCGAGCGATGCATTGCTGCTTGGGCGGCGAAGTGCAGTGCTGTCGCGATCTGTGGAAGGACGAGGTGATGTGTGCGTGAGTTGGTCGCCATGGTGCGTTTAGAATGGGCCTTACACACGGACCACAAAAGGAGGCCCGGTTTCGGGGTGGGTGGACCGTGGACCTGGCCGGAAAGCTGGCAGGCTGGACCTGTCTGTGGTGTGGATTGTGGCAGTACAATGCCGGCCCGTGTCCAAAATCCAGACAAGTCGAAGTGTCCAGCAGAAACTGTCAGTTATCAAAGGATAATATGTGAATTACTACAAAATATGTCCAAATGTGATACTTCAGAAATCATATGCCATCAGATCTTCGGACGCTGAACTAGTGGTCAACGTCCCCATTCTAGACCCTTGGCAGCTGCCTTCTCAATGCTTAGGTTTCCAGTGTTCAGAACCTCCGAGCTAGCCATGGACGACTCTCCAAGTAGGGACTCCATCTCCTCGATGTTCTGCTGTGCCCATGGATGATTCATCATCTTTCTCAACCTATCAAGCCTCTCGGAAACTTCCTTCATAGATGGCCTATTTTCACCAGACATCTCCAAGCACTGCTTTGCTAAATCTGCAACCTCTTCTAGAACGTCCATGCTTTCGTCGTTCATAATTTGGTCGTCCAGTATCTCCTCTAGTTTGCCCTCCTTTGCCACAGAAATAAACCTCAGTGCCAGGCTCTTCTCATGCTCAGGTCCTTCAAGATTCAAGGGCTTCTTGCGTGTCAGCAGCTCCAGAAGAACAACCCCGAAGCTGTAAACATCGCTTTTGTCTGTCAGTTGGCATGTCTGCATGTACTCCGGGTCAAGGTATCCACAAGTTCCTTGGACAAGTGTGACGAACTGCGATTCATCAGTTGGTGCTAGTATGGAAGCGCCGAAATCAGATACTTTAGCGGTGTAGTCAGAATCGATCAGGATGTTGGATGATTTGACGTCTCCATGGAGGATTGGCGGGGATGCGCATGAGTGCAGGTAGGCGAGCGCTTCAGCAGACTGATGGGCGATCTGCATACGAGTGGCCAAAGAAATCTGCCTGCCATGGTTGCCATGGATGAGTTGGAACAGTGTACCATGTGGGATGAACTCATATACCAGCATGGGGACCTCCACTTCGAGGCAGCAGCCAAATAGCTTAACAATGTTCTTGTGGTTTATCTGAGAGAGGATCAGCATTTCCTTGCCGAATTCTTTCTTGTGCTGCTCATCAATGGTCATGCATCTTTTTACAGCTACCTCGGTGTTATCTTTGAGAAGACCCTTGTACACAGTTCCATGTCCACCATGACCCAACACTCGTTTATCGTTGAACATGTCAGTGGCTTCTTGCAATTCTGTTTCTGAGAATATTTTAAAGGCACCCCCTTGTTGTGATTTTATCTTCTCATACAGCAGCATACCTCCATGTTGTCGGAAGTATCGCTGTTTGATGAGCTGCAGGCTTCTTCTTTCTCGGATCAAATATGCACATGCCATTACGATGACAAGGACCACGCCTCCAACACTTGCCCCTGCATGGTTATATATCCAAGTTGATCATTACGAATCACGAAGTTGTTCAAAAAACATGTATATACAAACCCTGTGAATCACACAAAAGCAAGATTGATTACTGTATTTCCTCCATTTAAAAATGTTGGAAACTTCAATTTCTTGAATCGTCAAACTTCTCAAACTTTGAACAAGTTTAAACATTATAATAACATCCACAGTATCAAATTTGTTCGTCAGTCCTTCATAAAGTATGTTTTGTTAGTGAATTTATTTAAATTATTGATATTAATGTACTTTATATAAGTTTAATCAAAATTAGATATGCGTGACTCATAATGGAATTAAAACACAATTTTGGAGTAAACGGAGTAGAAAGATTCAGAAAAAAGGAAACTAAACATTCAATTATTACATCCACCCCCATGTATCAAGACATTAATATCTGCATTTGCAATGGTGTGGTGCGTTAATAATTTAGGTAAACACTAAACAATAAGAAAATATTAATTAAGGTAAAGTTCAATCCACAACTATTTAACAAGGGCCAATTCTATAGGCATCTGTCAGCAAAAGCCACAAATTGATACTACACTCCACGGTCATAAATAATCGGATTTTTCAGGTACATTTTTTTGTTAGGCTAAAAACTTAATTATCATATAAACTATTATCTATTTAGTTAAAAATGGAAACAATACACATATTCCTGTCTAGAAATATAAATGCATTTGTCATGATTTTATTTTTAGATGAAAATGATGATTTTACAAATATATCTAAAAATAGTGGGCAAAGATATGCATTAATGACTGTTGTCACAATATAAAATATAATTTTTTTTACTAGATGGAGTTATGTATATCTAACTAATTCCAGTGCAAAGCTTCTTACAATATTTAATTGGATTAATGAAACTTATCTGTCAAAAGAACTTCCAGAAATCTAATGATGCATGACTCTAACCAATATGATTTAAAATCTGATGCTCATCCATAAGTTATACTATTATCGAAGGGGATATCTACCTATGACAGGTATCATCCAAGAAGAAGAGGACTTTGACTTCTGATTTTCCTTGCAAGTGCCATTCACCATCTGTTCGCCTTGTGGACATAAACACTCAAAGCTCCCCGGTCTATTTTGGCAAGTACCCCCACTGGCCCAGCATGGATCTGCAATTCTTTCGCATTCATTGATGTCTGAAAAGGAAATAACGAGACTTGTTGCGGGATCAAAATATGTTTTGGCCTTTTAATTTGCATAAAACTATAACGGGCGGGGCTGGGTGTGGCAGAGTCGATACCTTTGCATCCGTCGTCGCCCTTGACGTATGGATTCCCGTCATACCCGTCAAGGCACTTGCAGCGGTAAGCTTGGCTGTGGCTGCCGTCAATGCCATCGTCGACACACACGCTATTGTTGCTAACACATGCATATGAATTTGTGTTCTTTTTAGCGTCTTTGCACGAATACGGTCTGATAGTCCAGTTCATTACAACTGGAACTTGGCCCTTGTAATCATCCCAGAACGTTGTAGAGTGGGCATATGTGGTTTTGTAGCTGAACTTTTTCTCTTCCATCACGACAATATAGCTGCACCCAACGGTTGTATTGTAGTATTCGTTGAAAAAGGCTTTGAAATACACCTGGTCTTTTGGGAGGTCCACCTTACAGCAGCCAGCGCCAGAGCATGAACCGTTTCTTGGTGGTTCGCGCTCGCTATAGCATGTGGAGAAGCAGCCTAGGACATACTGCACAGTCAAGCCACATGTGCAACCCAAATCAGACCCAGCGATCAAATTTTGACATGGACTGGAATTAATTGAACAGTACAAATATTTTGTTATGCTGGTCTGTTCGATCTCAGATTGAGGATATATTTTTCATGATTGTTAAACTATGGAAATGGACATGATTATTGCTTCGTGCACTCATGCACACGTAATTTGCATAGTGGCACACTCATGCATCATGATTGTATACTTCGAGTTTGTCTTTTCATATCCAAAGAATAAAATAAGTGAGTAATATGGAAGCATATATGTATGTGATACTTTGGGTTATTTTTTCATAATAGAATGGATGGGTAATGTATAAGATATATAGGCATTTTAAATAATACTAGAGGTGAACGATATATATATATATATATGTGTGTGTGTGTGTGTGTGTGTGTGTGGTGTGTGTGTGTGTGTGTGTGTGTAGATAAGGGGTTATTATTGGTTTTTAGAATAGCATAGGCGGGTAATCTAGATGCATATCTAGTGGACATTTTACTTATTTTATTTTTTAAAATAACAGAAGAGGTGAATTAATTTGAAAAAATGAGATAAAGCGAGTATTGCTGTCAATACAAAACTAGTATGCAAAATGAATGGTTGAATGTTTTCTCTGTTTTTTGAATTGTTATTATTTCTATAGGTAGGTGTCTCGTCGGAATTAATGTGGAAGCTTAGAAAACATCTAATTACCAAGAGTAAGATTTCTAATTGTATTACATGCAAATATGCAGTCATCCCATAGGATAATATCCATCAACAGTTATAAAACATGTTTCAATTTTTTTTAGCATACTAATTAATTAGAAATTGTTTTGGGGGAGCACAAAACTCTTTAAGTTTTTTATGTCATTTAGTACTAAATATTTTGTTTTTAGATTAAAACACCATGTCATTTTTTTTTCCAAAAAATGGAACTTAATTTCCAAACAAGACCATGTACTACCTCTTGACTTTGTTTTTGTCTCTAGACGGTCATGGGCAAATCTCATGGTAAAAGAAATACAATGAAGAGTTTGAAAGCTTGAAACATTAATTCAATACCAATCCGTACAAAAACATGATCCTTTTAGTACTGTATAAAGTTGCTTTATATTAGCCTTGTCGTTTCATCTTGTTTAGCGCAAGGCAACATTGAGTGGAGATCTGTGTAAATTCAAAGCATAAAAGGCTAAAGCAAGATGGATTGCAACACTTTCGTCCGGTTAAATTCGAAGTTATCTAGCTAAATTCAAAGGTATATAGCGTTACTGGCTATAAGCGATCTGGCTAAATTCAAAGTTTGGATAGTACTCACAGAAAGAGTAGTCATATAGCCAGTCGTGTTGCAACCGAGGACGAAAATCTTGTTATCTGTTTGTGAGAATCTGAAGGGCGTGTTGGTGAAGTCCTGCATAAGCATATACTCCCTCATGTTACGCGTGTCAGTTTGGCCATAGCAGCGCCAGGAGATGTTCATCTTCATCCAAGCTTTGGCGTCTGCCACGGAGATCTTTGTCACCTCGAACGGCCCTTTGAAAGGCCTCTCGGTGCCATCGACAACTTTGCAGTTGATGTCAAAGCCATGGTGGATGGCGCACTGATCACCGATGCCAAACGGGTAGGGAATGTCGACGTTGCCACACTTGGATTGGCAGCCAGCTGACCGTTGCGCCGGCAGCTCGTCAGCTGTGGCGAGCTCCCAGTCCCAGATGGCCAGGAGGCAGAGCTGGAGAAGAAAGATGGAGTGAACAAGCCATGGGGACTTCATAGGATAGTTCTTGGCTTGCTAGCTTTGTGTGTGTGTTTGGTTCTGTTGCCATGAGTGCGAGCGCTATAAATAGATGCATCTTCCATTAATCAAGAGTGTGCTCACGCAAAGAAAAGGAAGAGAAGAACGATCTGATTATTGGTCCAGGTCCAGTCCAGGTCAAGTAGGCTGTTAGCTTGTCACTTTCCGATCCGGGGCCTGACAACTAAGCAAGACCTAGTCTGTGGCTTGGCATTTGCGCAGAAGGAGAAGACGTCGACGACGAGTCGACGACCTTGAGTCTGCGATCAGCGCGCCCTTCAATTCGCAGCGACCAACTAGTTGCTGGAGACTTGACTCGGCAAGCAGACAAGTCCTCCGAGCACCGTCCCTCAGTGCTGTATCCCTGTTCTTGTGACGTGAACTCTGTATTTGTATTTGATTTTAGGATTTTTTTTTAAAAACATGGAAAAAATGTTAAGGACTCGTTTGGAAAGAGTGGATTTTGAGCATAAATAAATATAATTAGTACCCCTTCGGATTTTACTTGAACCCACTAGCTCCAAGCAAACCTGATAGTAGAATTATGTGGAGGATCGATACTCAAATCAGCATATGACTTACAAATTTAAAAGTGAGCCAATATGAACAAAACTTTACTATTGAACTCGTGGGTTAACCAACTAATATCTAAGTTTTAGCCCTTGGAGCTCAACTTGGGCCTCTCTGTGATGGTGTACTTGTCCACATAGTCTCCCAAGCGTCTTCAGCAGATTACCCATCTCCATCACCTATATAAAAAACGAGGGATATGAGGTGCAGGTGCTCGAGCAGATTACCACTCCATTACGAATACTAAAAATCTTTTGATAGTTACGAAAATATAACTCCCTCTTACTCATGTAGGTGTGATTCACTCTTTTAGAGGGTTTTTCTTAGTTTGTTGTAGCAGTTATTGCCAAAAGAAATAACTATTGGACTGCCGGAGTACTTCAGGAGGCGCAAACACACTCAAGGTATGGCCGTCGGGTAGGGTGCGTGCCCCACCCCCACATCGCACTGAACGTGGTTGGCTCAGAGAGAACTTAGTGCTATAGCACGTTTAGGTGCTCCTGTGGTCCCACTATTATAACCATCGATTTTTTTTAATAATTAAAAATATGAATGAATATATGATGCAAATTCTATGTGCATGTAAAATTTGATGTTGAACAAAACTTTATGCGAAGAGGAACGAAAAAGAGTTGAATAGCGTGTCTCGCGCTATTATTCTTGCACCCACAACTGTTGATGGATTGATTTCACCTTTTTATTTCTTCTACTAGTACACAATTATTTAGAGACGGATGGAGTAGTTCTTAAGAGCTAGACAATTTAGAAGTCCTCTCTCACTGAGGACTTGTTTAGTTAAAAAAGTTGGTGGAAGTTGGTGGCAAGTTGGCGTTTTCTATGGGAGGGGCACGATTATCAGTGTGTCAAGTTGATGGAAAATTAGAAAACTAAACAAGACCTGGATGACAAAGTAACCTGATAACCTCTGTACATGCGGTGCTACAATATTATGCTCCTTGAAAACTGTGTCGACTATTGTTCTTGTAAGCCTGCAATGTATTTTTTTTTTCTTCATTTAAACTTGTTTTCATCGATACAGGAGGTTTTGGGGAGGGGGGGGGGAGGAGATTTCTTTTCTAGTATAATATCTATGCTAACGCTATGGTAACAACCAAAAGAGACATAATTTAAAAATGTGACGGCGTGTTGTTGCAGAAGCCTTGGAACAAGCTCAGCTTCTAAGTGGGTGGAGTGTAGCCTAGGTTAAAAGAGCGTGTAATTCAGTAGCGAATCATTTAGCACCTCTAGCTGGAAGGAATGTTCATTCAGTGGTATGGTTAGGTCAAGCGCAGGCGAGCGTGATTGATTTGATCCAGAGTGATTGTAAACATATTTTTCTCTAGTTAATGAAGCTCTCTTTTTCTCTCGAAAAAGGGAGGCAACCACGTTGATCAGCGTTGCGTTTGCGCTGAATGAAGGCGGCGGTGTGGTGCATAGGGATCAAGGGAGGCAACAACGTTGATAGGCGGTTCGGCGTGCCGGCGTAGTCGGCGTGGACTCACGAAGATGGCGGCATTGTGCCGACAATGAAAGAAGGCGATGCACGGACTTACGGAGACAGCGTCATCGATTGTGCGGCGTGGACACATGAAGGCGGCGGCGTCGATAGATGAGGCGGACAGGAGATCGGGCGGCGTCTTTTTTCGTTTTGATTTTATGAACCGCTGTGAATGGGGCGTTGGAGGAGGCGAGGGCGCGTGGGAGGGGATGCGGGATGATGGGAAGACTACCCAAACAACATTAGCCTTTAGATTTTAGTGAGGATAGATTAGAGTAGATCTGAAGGATTGATTTTGATGAAGTTGGTTTTCTGAGTACACAAAACTGGGTGGGATTAGGAGAATAGATACAAATAGAGAAGATATAGAAGAGATAGAGAAGAGGGAAAAGAGAACACGCAGCAAGAAATTATGGGCTGGGCTGGAAAGTTTAGGTGACCAAGGAGAAACAAAATTGATGTACGACTCAGCAGTCTGACACGCTTCAATCCAGCCCACTCGGAGGAGCCCAAATCGCGCCACTCTCCCTCTGCGCGACTCTCCTCGCATCCCAGCAGCTTTTCCTCCTTCCCCCCACTCGAACCCCAACAGCATCGCTCGCCGCGCCGCGCCGCCGCTCCTAAACCCCAGACGCGAACCCCGCTCGTCTAGCTCGCGCCGCCAACGCCTCCTCCCGCGCCGCCAGGAGGTGCAGCAGCAGCGCGCACGCGTGCAAGGCGGAGGTGAGATGGGAGGCGGGCGGAAGCGCGGGCGCACGCAGCGCCGCCACTTCAAGCAGGGCCGCGAGAACGTCTGGAAGCACAACCCCCAGCGCCCTCCCGCCGGCGAAGGAGGCGAGGGGCGCGAGGGGAATCCCTCCTGGCAGCCCTTCGCCACCGAGAACCCGGCCTTCGAGGAGTACTACAAGGTACAGATCGATCATGCCCTTCTCCCTCTTATGCTTTACTGATTTGGTGCGTTTCTAGCTCTTGATGGTGGCGGCCTACCTCTGGCGTTGTCTATGTGCTTATTTTGGTTGGGATTCAGGGCTCCCTCTCCATTTAGCTAAGATGATTTGTTATGTGTTCATTTGAGCTATTTGTTTGTTAGTCACAGCTATGAGGTTGCTGCAATTTTTAATGTTAAGCTCTGCTCTTACCTTATTATAGCAGTCAGGTACTTTAGATTGTTGTGATTTCTTATATGTTTTACCTTTTTCATTTGGATGTATAATTTCATAGAAATTTTGGGTTGGGATTATTGGTATTCCTGTTGAATTTGGCACATGTATTTGTCTTGCAGGCGCAGCAAATTATTCCTGAGGAAGAGTGGGATGACTTCATGAATATGCTCCGGAAGCCATTACCTTCCACTTTTAGGATTAATGCGAGGTAATGCTTATCTCTGAAGTGTGAGAGTGGATACATAGGTTCTGCTTGATTAGTTGTTTTTGACTAAAGCTGAATGGCAAAGCATTTTGCTCATTAAGCTATATATCAGAAATAAAATTGTTAATTACTTCTGCATGGAGGTGTATGAGTTGTATATGGTACTTTTCCCTGACTATATATGTTGACCATATCTTGCCCTTCGGCTTGAAATCGCCAATTCAACAATTTACTGGCTAGAAAGCGTATTTGGTTCTATGTTCAGGTCATAAGATCGTCTATATGCTTCCAAACTGTGAGAACTAATATACTTCTTGTCCTCGATCCTTGTAATTTTACAGATATAGAGGTTGTAAGCTGTCATGTCCTCTTAATAAATCTTTATTGTTGCTAAGCATGTATTATTTATCGATTAAAGCTTTACTCTTGAAAGTGAAACCAAATTTCAGTGACCTGTTTCATTAATAAAGTTGATGCTGTACATTCTGTTTGCAAGCATATCAACCCCTTGTTGGTTTTGATTGAATACTACAGATAAACTAAAGTTTACTCTATTTTAGTAAACTAAAGTTTCCTCTGCCTTTCAGCTGTCAGTTTTTTCAAGATATCTGCTCACAATTGGAAAACGACTTCAGAAAATCATTAGAGACTGAGGTTGCTTCTAAAACTCATGCACAAGTCTAAGACTTAGTGCTCTTGACACAATCTATTTTTTAATAGTTTTTTGGCCATCGACAGGTAAGCGATGAGCATGAGGAAGATGCTATTCGGCCTTTACCATGGTACCCTGGTAATCTTGCATGGCATTTGAACTTTTCTCGAATGCAACTGAGGAGGAACCAGGCACTTGAGAGGTATACATGCATGCTGGATGATGTTTATTTTGAGATAATCTTGTCAAATGGTAGAATGCAGTACTCACTTAGAACTTTTATTTTGAGGTGCTAACTGAATGTCATGATAAATAAAACTGTCATATGAACCAAAGAAATAGGTTCTTATATTTATTTTGAAATATTAATTTGTTGAAACCATTGTTGCACTTAACAGTTTGGTGTCATTGCAAAATTGAAAGTATGTAGCCCATTTTGATACTTACATTCCAGTGAGATAACTGATTGATTTTTTTTCTTCCTCCAGTTTTCATGAATTCTTGAAGAGAGAGAACGAAGTTGGCAACATAACTAGGCAAGAGGCTGTCAGTATGGTGGGTTCCTGATTTTTATTTCAGAGACGTGTTATATCTATGATGCTTTAAACATCTTAGGGTCAATTTCAATGTTATGTGCTGCTGCAGGTCCCACCATTGTTTCTGAATGTGCAACCTGATCATCATATTCTTGACAGTATGTTTTCTATCATCCTTGTTCATTGATTAACATATTGTGCAGTTTAGTAAAAGAAAACTTGATCTGCGGGGGTAAGACAGTTCCTGGATATTCACTAAGAGAAGGCCTTCTCATGTAGGTCGAGAAAACCCCTGAATCCCTGCCCCTCTTAAACAGCGGCATAGTATCCCGTGTGAGATGACCTATGACCTAGGCTGGGCCTTAGACATGTGCTTTGGTAAGGGACAAACGAGGGTTTTTTTAACCCCAGCCTGAAATTCGCTCCCACTGGGAGTCAAACCCAGGACCTGAGGAGTTAGGAGTGCTATTAGAATCACCTAACCAACTCATCTAGAGGCCTGTTCTCATTGTGCAGTTTAATTAACAGCCAATATCTCATGTACATCGTATTTGACTAATGTTTGCATCCTAGATGTTAGGCAAAGTGGCAAACAAATTTGTCCATTAAATACTATTTGTCTACTTGTTCTACTATTTTGTGTGACCCTTTTCTTAGCCTTTTTGCTTCCTTACTTTTTGTGGAGTTTGGCATCAATTCAAGGGAAAACAGCTTTCTCTTGGTATTGACTTTTATTTTGAGACCATTGACTTCTCTAAACTGCGTTCTCATGAATTTTGTTATCTTATGCAGTGTGTGCTGCTCCAGGATCTAAAACTTTCCAGTTACTTGAGATGATTCACCAGTCAACAAAGCCAGGACTGCTTCCAAATGCGCTGGTGTGTTTTAATATCTATCCCATGTAACTGATGTACTTGAACATTTTTTTCTGCTTTAATTGATTTCCTTTTTAGAAAGAAAGACATTGATTATGTCATCAGTTCCCTTACCTGAGCTTCCCCCATATAATCAGGTGGTAGCTAATGATGTTGATGTGCAAAGATGCAATCTTCTTATTCATCAGACAAAGAGAATGTGCACAGCCAATCTTATTGTGACAAATCATGAAGCACAAAACTTTCCTGGTTGTAATCTTTCAAAGTTCTGCTCTGAAACATGTGTGGATGAGGCCCACCTGCAGAGGTTGGAGTTTGACCGCGTGCTTTGTGATGTGCCCTGTAGCGGTGATGGGACTGTTCGTAAGGCTCCTGATATATGGAGGAAGTGGTAAATACCGACTCATTTATTCTTTTTGCTACAGTTTTCACTGAGTTCTTATATACTGGATTGACTATTCAGGAATGCTGGTATGGGCAATGGACTTCATCGTCTGCAAGTGGAAATTGCTATGCGTGGTAAGGATTTAACATGCTTGGAGCATTTCATGATTCATTGGACTCTTAATTGTTTTCATTGTGTTACAGCTTTCTTTCATGGAATGCTTTTAACATTCTGAAGTCACCTTTGCAGTGTTGAAATGTTTATCTCTTTGCACAAATGAACTGTTGTAATGTTATTTGATTATGAATTGTTAGGTCCTTACTCCTTGTAGTTGTGTCTCTCCATTAATCGTTTCATGAGTTTGATTCCAGTGGTCAATTCGATAGCTTATTCGTTTGGGAGTTGGAACTTGCCAATTTCTTATATATTTATTTCATTTACATAGTGTACCAACATACTATAAGGATATAATACTGATCGTATCGTAATCAACTATGTATTTTAGAAACTGACATTAAGTTATAGTTCTTTCTTTTTTCCAACCATGATGGGTAAATGATATGTTATTTGCACTGTAAGGATTTGTCACTCACAAGAATATGTTTGCAAATTTGATTACCTGTTGCTTGTTTCAGGTATGGGTTTGCTTAAAGTGGGTGGGAGGATGGTTTATTCCACATGTTCAATGAACCCTGTCGAAAATGAAGCTGTTGTTGCTGAGGTATTTTTCGTGCCTGGTTTAAACTGTAACCTGACTGTATAATATTTGATATACTCAAATCTTTATTGTTTTTATTGTACTTTCATGGTTTGAGTATTATTTTGGAAAAATGTGTTCAGGGCTTAGCAGGGTTGTTTTAAAAAACATCCTTGATGATTTGACCTACATGCTTTTTCTCCAAGTATATTCATATTCATACTGTGTGTTTGGGAAAAAAAATGTTCATATTAATATATTGTTTTTGTAATTTTCTCATGTACGATTTCTCTTGACCTCTCTTTTTCTGTGTCGTTGTAACATCATCGATGTTCTTCATAACTCAACAGATTCTACGGAGATGTGGTGACTCTGTTGAACTTCTTGATGTTTCTAGTGAGCTACCTGAATTAGCCCGTCGTCCTGGACTTAGCACCTGGAAGGTTAGTATACATGTTACTGAAATAATTCTATTTTCTTGATTATATACTTTTTTTACCCATCGAATGTCTAGTTTGACGATTAAATGCTGTATGTATAAAGAGGAAGGGGATTTGCATTTTTATACTGTACATTTTCTGCTTAACCGTGTTGTTTATTTGTTCTCATCTAGTCATCTGTTATTCCAGTAGGTTGTACAATATTTTTTTATTGTTCCACTTTCAAAGATCTATTTAGTGTAGCAACATATGTTTCAAAGAAACCTGTATTTGTTTGTGTTCTAGACTTTCAGTTGGTGTTCATGATCCAGTCACAATTCTATCTTTTAGGTCCTCTGTAAAATTTGATAATTCAAGGTAGCAAAAGTTTATCTGCTCTCCCCTCAGTAGTTCACGTATTGCAGGTACGGGATAGAGGTTCCTGGTTTGGTGTTCATGAAGATGTTCCTCGCTACAGGAAGAGTGTGATATCACCAAGCATGTTTCCCTCTGGTAAAGGCAGCAAAGATAGCGAGGTCAACACAGATGTAATTGATGCAGACATGAAAGATTCAACCGACATGGGAGAGGGGAACCAGGAAACACACACAGCAATCAATGACAGCAATAACGGTGACAATCTGAAAACTGAAATTGATTGTGAGTCTGGTGAAGCTCCAGCTAGAAACAAAAAGCTAAATTTTGCTTCCAGCCGTACAGAACATTCAGATTACCCGCTGCATCACTGCATGAGGATAGTTCCTCATGACCAGAACAGTGGGGCATTTTTCATTGCAGTGCTTCATAAACTCTCTCCTCTGAACGGTAATGTTCTTTCACATTCACTTATTCTGCATATTTGTTTTTTAGTGCATCAAGTTTCATATGCATCACTGTAACTACTTGCTAGTTCTGAAGTGTATTGCACTGTTTCAGAGAACCATGCGGTAGATGGCGTAAAAATTGAGCAGAATATGTCTAAAGACAAGACTGGGAAAGTTGAGAAAGATTTAGGATCAGATAAGGTATCATCTGAAGAAAATATAGTGCAACAGCAGGTGGTTGATGATACAAATGTTCTCGATGAACAAAATGGGGACATGGATAGCAAAAGTGCAGAAGATAAGAACTCTGAGGATGCTAAGGTGACTGTTAATGAGGCAGAAAAAGGTCAAGCAGGAACAAGAGATAGGCGGCGGCAGCAGAACCAAGGCAGGTGGAGAGGGGTTGACCCTGTGATATTTTTTAAAGATCAAGTGACAGTGAAAAGTATAGTATCTTTCTACGGTATCAAGGATTCTTTTCCACTTGAAGGCCATCTTGTGACTAGGAATCCTGATACTAGTCATGTTAAGAGAATATACTATGTGTCAAAATCTGTTCAAGATGTTTTGGAGCTCAACATAAAAGTCGGCGAGCGGCTTAAGATCACCTCACTTGGACTAAAGATATTTGTAGGTGTCCAATTAATCTCTGTTCTTTATCAACTTAAGCTATTATCAGAAGCTAACAGTTTTGGATTTAACATGGTGATTCTTCTATTGTTGGACTCTTTCAGGAAAGACAATCATCAAAGGATGGCTCACCATGCACATTTAGGTTGTCGTCAGAGGGACTACCACTCCTGCTTCCGTACATCACAAAACAGATTCTATATGCATCAGCAATCGACTTCCAGCATCTTTTACAGTACAGGACTATTAAGTTTCCTGATTTTGTGGATGCAAACTTTGGTGAGGAAGCTTCAACTTTACTTCCTGGTTGCTGTGTCGTAGTATTACGTGAAGGTAAGAGCAATTCTTCTTTGCTTGAAAGTTAAGTCAAAACTTGAACTAAACACCTTTATTAAAATTTCAGGGCACCAGGATATAGGATCCATAGCCACAGATCCCTCTGCAATCGCCATTGTTTGCTGGAAGGGGAAGACCAATTTGTGTGTCATGGTATCTCCACTGGATGGGAAGGAGTTGCTTGAGAGGATTTCATTACGGTTTGGGCTCGAAATCCCCAAATTGGATAAAGAGAAACCCAACCAGGAGATTACTGGACCAGATGAGCAGCCTGATTGTGCCATTGAGACGGCTGATCAAGAATGTTTACCGGAAATCAAAGAATCTGACATGGAAATTCCAGATGCTAAGGAAGACTGAGTAGCTTTTGTTTTGATCCAACAGTATTCTTAGTTGGCTACTGTGTTTACCGTCTAGTCTTCATTCTTGCGTTTACAACCATTCTTCGTGTACGGATTATAATGCTAAAGGGGAGTTGAACTTGCCCACACAGGAACGACAGCACATGGCATGAGACACGAAACACATAAATGTGTGCCTCGTCGTGCGAATCGCTTCCCTGTAACTCTAAGCTTGTAACCTGTTGAATTTTCTTCTTTGAGGGGGTCAGCGAATGTATTACACCAATTTTGAGATGCTGCACAAAACACTGAATCTGTTGAAGTGTGAGACTAGTATTTGAGACATCTTGTTTGATTTAGCACTGAATGCGATATCTGTAATGGAACTGATTTTTTTTCCCGTGGCTGGCTTTGCCTAGGATTGCTTGTTTGCGTGGGGGTGGCTAACTAGTTGAGCACCAATCACTGAACATTGAACAACCAAGATTGTCATGCCGTATCCAGCAGGTCTGAGCTAATTGGTGCCCATTATTTTCGTTGTCAACAAAGAGAACACGCGCTTAGAAATCTCTTGCATGATAAATCGGCAGTTGAAGTAAACACCTGATCAAATCGTTGGACCTTTATGAATTGATCAAATCGTCGGACCTATAATTCTAGTGCAGGTGGACCTAGTAGACTCCCAAGCCAGCCATCTACTCACCACAGACGCAGCGTGGTCGCCAATTGTGGCACCACCGACCCAAGCGACTCGACGCCGCTTGATCGCGCCGACCCAGCGTCCCAGACGAATCAGCGTGGTTGCCTGCTCCCAGTACCGCAAGAAACCAGCGCCCATACGTTCAAGTCGTCGTAGGTTGATGGGAGAAACGGAGAAGAAATTGACTTCATGGAACACGCGAGCAGAGACCGGAATTTGTCCTTCGTCGACGACTGCAGTGACCGTCGTCTGAGGTCTGACTCATTTTAACATTCGAAAAAAATGGCGAGACGGAGTACCTGTACACTTTATTTTTTTTACCTTTTAAAATGGCTAAACATCCTATTGATCACATGCGCGGTTGATCATCTTGATTAAATATAGACAATGGAATGGGATTATGGTTAGATCCTATACTATTTATAGGGTCCTTTGGTTCATCTAGGACGGTCTCGGAATCATCTGTAACTGACCTGAACAGGTGGATCAGGGACATCTGGCCTGCATTTTCGGGGAAATTTCCGAGATGCAGCGAACGACCGAAGGTCGCGCAGAGTTAGGCCCCAGTAGGTTCTCGCGTTGATGTTGCAGGTGACGCGTCGGACTGGTGGACTGTCTTTGCTGCGAAAAATTCGCCGTCCTGACGTCGAGCAGACCGGCTTCATACGCTTGTTTGGTACGCAGCTCACTGTTCTGATTGGCAGCAACATCAGTTGTTTCAACAAGCTGTTCTTCAACGAGTGTAGTTGTTATGACTACTTGTTATTAGCACTTCAAGTTGTTTTCTCAGGAAACATAGACATTCAGGTACCATCAGGATTATCATATGAACGCTAACGGAATAGTCCCATGCTAGACGGACCATACGACAAAATGTTCACATAATGTATCTGCGGCTTGTACGATATGGTAAACTAATTTATTGCTAGTGTAATTTCTGGGGAAGAAACATTGTAGTCGTTGATCGGACACGACAAATTCTGAAAAATTGCGTGCCTGTCGCATATGGTGTCACTCTGGGTTGATTACTGACTATTTAGTGCTACTAGCTAGATCTTTACTTTGAAACTGTCGAGCACATTATGCTCCTTTTTAAATTATTTTGTGTGTTTATCATTCTAATCTCGGTAGGACGGTGACGAACTCATGTTTGAAACTGTTGCCAGAGTCCAGAGACACTAGTGCACTTCAAAATCAAGCCTTCAAAAAAAGAGGTACTCGCTCTAGAGTCAAACCATCTAAAGCTTTTTTAACAGATTTGATATTAAAGTCATGATGAATAGTTGTTTCATTAGTCAATGCAACCTAACCCTTTAAATATGATGTGAAACTCATGAAAACCGTAACGAAGCACTCCACAGAGAATGCACTTAGTTCATCGTGCTGCACGCTAAATTATAAAATACCGATCCGCGAGTGAGGGTATGAAAGCGGATTAGCTTGTAGATGCCGCAGTGGGATTAATCACATGTGACGCGAGTGCGGAGAAGCCTGTTCGTGTGCTCTTCATCATCCTGGACCTGGACGAACAGAATGCACTCTCAGTTGTAATCAGTGTAGCGTATCGTCCAGGTAGGAACATATGGATTAGGTATTCCATAATCCTTATGTCATCCTGCATAAAGTTGACAACTGACAACAGACTATATAAAAAATTTGCAGGCCAGCCCGCTGAAACGCGATAAATTTGAACTAAATATTCGAGAGAGAATTCTTCCGAATGGTTCCAAATTTGGTCAAGTCTATTAAAAAATCAAGATACATCGACGCGTCTCTTCTCTTGGCTGCTTGCTGCAGATTTCTGCCAGTGTGGCTCACATGTTAAAGAAAGAATAGCGTATATACTACAGTAGACGGTTAAGAAGTCAGTCAAATATTCGGCGCCGCGTGGGCGACGTACCTATATACACGTACGTGTCCTAATCACATTAACCTTCCTTTTCTTTTAGGTGCAATTAATTCTTCATGTGCATGAATAATGTGCAGGAAACGTAAGAAAATGGATAGGGGCACAAGGATACTGAAAATTCACAAACATCTCATCTGCACGTGGATTTTTTTCTTGGCCCAACCTTCTAGGAAGACGATTTTTTTTTGCTTCATGAATCATTTCCGTACATGTGTGCACGACATTAACGAATGAGAAAATAGCTATTCAAGCATTGAGTCAAACCAGCAGACACAGGCTAAGCTGTTCACTAAGAAAATTATCAAGCACGCAAGCTAAACACATAATAAGATGGCTGGCAATTTAGCTGTAGCCAATATCTAATGAAGTATAATTCTACTCCCGTTGAGGAGTTTGATTAAGTGTCATTCTCATTAATAACAACGCCACCAAGGATATCAGGATAACCTGACATGAAATTTAAAAAGAAAGAAAATAAATCAATTTTATCTAGATGAAACTACATGCACACGAATACCAAACTCTATGAGCAATAAAATTAAATGATGGAGTCTATGAAACAACAACATGTAGAGGTAGTTTCACATATTGTTTCATAGACTTTTGCTAATGTGTCTATCTTGAAAACATCAACATGAAATCTTTCATTGGCACTAGCCTAAAACTAGTCTATCAACCCGTGCTCCCGCACGGGCTATTTAAAATTAGTTAATAATTAAAATTATCTATCTCCGGTTCTCTTTAATCTATGAAATATTCTAACATAATACTCTGAAGATATATATATTCATCACTATCTAATTGTAATAAGTTTAGTTATGAACAATTTTTTTATGGCACTGTCATATGCATTTGATATGTATTTAGTTCAACACTTTTGAGCTATGTGAGCAACATGAAAATTTACATTCCTATCTTTTCCCTCATACATGAAATGGTGGCACACATTATGGCTAGTATTTTTATATAAACAATAATATTGATAATGTATAAATAAATATAGAATTATTAATTTAGATTTATATAGGTGACTTTAGGATTTTATTATAATTATATAATTAAGATTCAAATTTAAGATTCCTTTAACTTTTAATAATGATAATATAGGATAATAATTTAAATACGAATTAGAGGGTTATTTGATATTATTTTTATAATGACATAGGTGAATAATTTACGTGAAGATTAGGAGTTAATTTAGATCATAGTCATAGATGCTTGACGGCAGATTGATTTGGGAAGCATGATTGGGAGAAGCCTGGCATCCGGCAAATTGAGTTGGGAAACCTAGCAGCTTGGCATCGCTTATCTCACGTAAATGATTGCCGGTTCTATTGATAGAATATATATTTTTTTTCGAATCACACAGTACAGACGCAGACGCTCACAAACACGCACGCACACTTGCCCCTACATTTGGTTGTTAGTTGTATCAACTCACGGATACACCCTCCATATCTTTTTAGATGTCGTATTCCTCTCAGCTACACAGACCAGGGAGACTTTTAAACATCTCAATCTCCTCTCTCTCTCTCTCCCCCCGAGTAAATTCTCCTCGGTTCACTTCATCCTCATTAATTCTGTATGCCTTCATGCAAATTCTAGGTCTGCTTGCTCCGTTGCATGTAAATCCAACGCGCATGTTGATTGGTAAATTCTCTGCGCAGCCACCGAGGAGTACATGCAACATGAATAGTGCGACATGTATTCCCGACGATTTGCAAAAAAAAAATACGACCCTTAAAAATCCCGGAGGCAGTATTTTAGAGTAGTATTAGGGTGTAGGATACTTGATGTCAATCATAGAGGTAGTTTAGATATATACATAGGGGTTAAATAAAATACATCTAGGATCCTAGGTGAGTGTTTTCTTTTTTTAGAGATTTTCTAGGATTTCCCTATTTTTTTAGGCTATCCACATAGAATCCTAGGTGTCACCACTTATAGTCTTCAAAAGGAGCCTCCGATTAGTAATAGTAAGATATATATTTTTTTCAAGCAAACAAAATGTTTAGTTGATGAACTGTCTCTGAAAAAAAACTCATATAATACAGACTCCTCTATTTGATTTAGATTTAGAACACGGTGTCTATCCCCCAAGGAAAAGTTGAGATGTATGGAACGATCCCACATTTCTTAAGTGTCCTGTAGGCTGTAAACCACTGTTGAAATAAGGAACCAGTCAAAGGAAACACAACAAAAAGAAAAAATAAAGGAAAAGAAAGCACCCACCAAATAGTGGGAAAAGGTAAAACAAAAACACAAGAGAACTATCGGAAAGCAACAGATGAGGATATGATGGGTTCTGCAGGGGCTAGAATAATAGCCTTTCGTGAATCGTCATCAACAAAACGGGAAAACTAGCAAACGGGCATTGCTATTTCGGATGATGGAATCGAAGGAACCGACACCTGCCTGAGAAGTCAAAGCCGCCGTCGTGGCGTGGAAAAAACAACGATCTGGATGGGATATTAAAGAGTGTCACGAGGAAAGGATATTTGTGTTTAACGGAAAAATAGGATATTTAGGTGGGTTATTTTAAATATATTATTTAGTTAGATTTGTTAGAGTATTAGATGTGATTGGTTCACCTAGGATCCTAGGTGGATGTTTTTTTTTTGAGAGAATTTCTAGGATTTCTCTATTTTTTTTAGGCTATCCACCTAGGATCCTAGGTGGCATCGCGTGGAGGCCTCAAAAGGAGCCTCCAATTAGTAATAGCAAGATACGTAAGCAACGATTTAGGTGGTCAACAGAGGTGGTTATACTCCCACCCACCAAAGATCGGATCCTATTTTTGACTTCTTGTGAGTCTCAATATATAATAGAGATGCTGTATTATGTTTTTTCTTATGTTATATATGCCACAAACTGAAAAAGGACTAAATGATCATTCTCAATGCAGGTTTTGTGAGGGTTTCAGTTGTATTTAATACTCCATGCATCCTAAAAAGAATGCAATTCTATCTCGCATTCCAACAACAAGCAGTTTATCTCAACTTCGATCAAATATATAAAAAAAATCAATATTATTTATGATACAAAAATTATAATTAGATTTATCAGGAAATGTAATCTTGCATTGTGGTGCGGGGCTTAATTTTGTTCATCAATTCAAATGTTCTTGGATGATGACACTCTTGGAAACTACAGAACGAAACTTTGCACTGATCGAGAGTAGTGAAACGATTATGCAAGCAGATAAGTTTTTTTTCTTTTTTTGCGGGGAGCTAGTGTGCTAATTAATTGACAACATAACATGGGTTCGAAATGGTAATGTGTTAATTATCTTCCACTCGTATGGACGAGCTAGCAGGGGACAGAGGCCACGGCATACATTATGTACTGCAAAAATATTACTACAAATCTATAATTAGCTCGAGCTCTCTTTGCATTATCGCTAGTTTGGTCATTATTAATCTGCCAGGAATAATAGTTTGTAAGTACATGCATGCATATGATCTCTTCCTGTAAAGCAGCTGGCTACTCCAAGGTGTCCACAAGGATTATAATCTTCCCATTTGGCATATGTTTGTGATATTAATATATCTAGAAGCATCATCTGACGGAGGCCTAGCCACCTAGGGGTGAGCTTCGTAATTAAATCCCATTTGCACGCAGCAGCGACATATGGACATCCTTGGATCTACTCCATTTACTCGTGCTCGATGCGTTGATTTCCGGTTGCACCGTAACGGGCACCAGCTTTTGCTTATCTAGCTTACTATTTCGATTGACGTCAGGAACTCAAATTCTTCGGTAGAATGAAGATTCAATATTCTTCAAACCTGGATCTCTAAGCATCGTTGTCCGTAAATAACTTGCCGGCCGGACAGCTAACAAATCCCATTGTTCATGAGTTCATCTCAAGTTCAACAACTCCGCGCGCGCACGCCAAAAATATGTCTAGAAGAGAATATACTACTATTATTATTCCTAGCCGCAGATTGTCCTGGGAAGCGCCGCGACCAGTTGAGATGATCGGTATCTACACCAATGTTCGTGCCTGTCATCATCGCCATCACCATCCTTAATCATGACCATTAATTGTGGTTTGAGCAAGAAAAGTAGCAAGTTGGGCGGCGGTATCCTCAGATCCATCCGCGTTCATGCATCTACGTGGCGAATCCGGCAGGCAGGGAGATTGTTTTTAGGATCAAGCTGGTATATATAAAAAGCGATCAAGCCATATGCATGCATGGTCAGCATGAGGTTCGTTGCTTCGTTCAATCAAACATCTCGGGCATCGATCGTAACCTTTTTTTTAATCGATCGAAAGCATGTCGCCAGTGTGGCAGTGTAAACGACGAAAGGATCGAATTACGGTGACGATTATTCTTTTTGCCATGTTGGATGGTCGCGACAAAACAGTTAGTTGCGAGAGTGGATTGGCTGCTCGCCATGTTGGACCTGACGAGCTGGTCAACGCCTTAACACGCGGCCTCCCTGTCGCTTTTTGCATATTGCATTGGTGGATTTGGGTACGGTTGTGAACTTGTGATGGGATATATATGCCACTCTTCCTTTCGAGCACTCGAGTATAGGGCACCGACCGGCCGGCGCCCACGAGTGGAAGAAAGTAAAGAGCAGAGACGAAGCAAGCACGCGCGCGCTCGAATTGAATTGACCGTCGTCCTATTGGTTAGCTGGCTCATCCATCCCCGCGACTTCCCTTTCTCGTCACGTCCGATTGGCACTTGGTCGAGTTCGTGCGCACGTGCCTGTGGCTCTGTGCACGCATGCAGTACGACATACGCTTCCAAAGCATAACGCACGTCGCACAGTACGTAAGCGGTGAACCGTGTTTAAATGTTCGTTACTAGCTAGATGGACCTGGCTAAAGTGATGCTAAACCCGTCACCCATTGTTTCACCTAGGTACTAGTCTCTCCAAGGCTTATGGAAAGGAATACTCAACTGATTAATCAAATTACTCAAGAAAATACCAGCCATCAAGTTGGTCAAATTGTTCTCATCACCGTTTGTGACTCACTAGTTATGTACATCTTCAAGTGCTACCAACTGATCAGCCGGGGAGGGTCAGTGGACTGCGGAGACACTACAAACATGTGATCTTTCTCCAACGGTTTTGATGAGTAGCCCATTGGTTTAATGCCTTTTATTTATATAATTGGTTTATTAGGTGGATGGCAATTTTCTCTAGTACTATAGTATAATCTACATCTTTCCCAACACCTGGCTTGATCAAATCATCAATAATATAATTTCAACAAACTCTTGGGAAAAGTTTGTAGTCTTATAATGAGAGATGCAAATGCTTTAGGTGCTCATAAACTATTTTTCACCGAGGATCTTTAGAGTAGGTAGAACTTCGTTTATAAAATTCCATTCATTAAAAAAAGGATGTAAGTTTTGTAAGAATGTACAAACAGATCAACAACAACGAGGACTAATGGTAGTGCATATACTAGTAACATCAGTCATTTTGCATAGCAAAACTAACCATACATAACACTTACGCGCCTATAGGCTATAGCTGTATAGTAGAACACATACGTGGTGGACAACAGTGACATTTTGCAGAGCAGAAGCGAAAATGACAAGGCAAACTCGTAGTACGTGTGTTGACTTCACAAATTTCATCCTCCATTTAATAAGGTACCGTAGGTCCCGTTTAAAGTCTCCCATTCCGATAGGTCAAACTATCTGGACTTTGAACAAATACATGATAAAGTAGTACTATTTATGATACTCAATATTATAGTTACATCTATCAATATATTTTTATATTATATATTTAGAATTATAAAAGCTAATAATAATTTGTATAAATTTAATCAAATCTAATTTTCTTTGACTTAGACTAAATTCAGAGTTGCATATTTTCTGGACCGAGGGAGTATTTGAGTAGCTTTGATCGAGTTTATAAAAGAAATACCATAACACAACTAAAAAAGTATACACAGTCGCAAGATAAATTCATCATAGATTTGACAAATTCATTTGATACTATAATGTGGTGCACTTTTTGAAATTTTTGTCAATGCCAAAGAAGTTTGACTTTAGTACAATACTTGTCAATACATCTCCAAAAACTGTAGATGTACCGGCGTGTAGACACCTTCCCGGAAGTAGAAAACCACACGGTAGCAGCCTAGCAGGAAAGGTGGTTTTGACTGCACTTTTGACCCACATCCCCCTTGAAAAAAAAAACCAGCCAGTATGCATGGCAGGATGCTCGGATCAACTTGTATGATTTTTGAATTATTAATCGGGCGACCCCGCTCCTGACCCATTTCATTCACCGGCGCGTGCTCCCGCCTATTTAAACCAGCGCCCGGCAGCTCGCCATCCACCACCACTCAATCTCACACCCACAGCAAGCAGAGAACACAAGCAAGCGCAACGAGCTAGCTCTAGTTCCCACCGCGCTCTCGCTTCCCGCCTCTCTCATCAGAGACTTCGCCAGCTCAAGCCAGCTGTGCCACACGCCGGCCAAGCAGCAGCTAGGTATCCAGCCAGCCAGCTAGCGTTCCGACGATCGACATGGCCGAGCACGTCCCGGCCGTGCCGAGGTGGACGCCGAGCCCGCCGCGGCGTCAGGACGACCGCCACGACGACGACGCGGCGGACTCCGAGCTCGGCGCGTCGTCGTCCATGCGCAGCACCGGCGGGTTCCCCTTCGGCAGCGGCCGCTCCTTCGCGCCGCCGCCGTTCCCGCTGCCGCAGCCGTCGTCGCTGGAGATCGGCGTCGCCGGCGGCGGCGCCTCCGTCGCACGGGAGAAGTCGCTGCGGCGGACCGACGAGGGCGTGGTGATTTCGTGGGAGGACCTGTGGGTGTCGGCCGGTGGTGGCAAGGGTGGAGGCCGCGTGCCCATCCTGTGCGGCCTCAACGGGTACGCGCGCCCCGGCGAGGTGCTCGCCATCATGGGCCCGTCTGGCTGCGGCAAGTCCACGCTTCTTGATGCCTTGGCAGGTACCAACGAACCAACGTGGATAACAAAACATAATCATACACACCCACGTGAATAATATATAATCTTGCGAAATCGTTCGGCGCCTCATGGCCATGTTCTGTGTGGGCGTAAACTTTACACCAATATATAATCCGTCGTACGTCCGGCGACGGGTTTCCAGTCAGATTTGGTGATAATAATAACAATAAATCAAGAAGAAGATTTTGTTCTTGATGTGCATGTAGAAAATTAGTGGCAGACGATCTGGATGTGTTCTTTATTTGTGCTTGCTCTCTCTGACACCATTATTTTCACGTTTCTTGGGGGTTACAGGAAGGCTCGGCTCTAACGTGAGCCAGAAGGGAGAGATTTTGATCAATGGCCGGAGACAGAAGCTAGCCTATGGGACATCGGTAAGTCGATGCATGCAAGATCCATTAATTAATTTCCACGTGTCGTCATCCAGATCTTATTTTTAGTCAAGAAGATCTCGTTTTCTCTGAGCGCGGCATGGGCATGGATCCACTTCATTATTCGTAATCATCCATGCGTCAGCGCGTACGTATACGTATATACACACATTCACTGATCAATCCGCACGCACATGCCACGTGCTCTCTTGCTGCAGGCGTACGTGACGCAGGACGACGTGCTGATGACGACGCTGACGGTGCGCGAGGCGGTGCACTACTCGGCGCAGCTGCAGCTCCCGAGCGCCATGTCGGCGCGCGCCAAGCGCGAGCGCGCGGAGGAGACGCTGCGGGAGATGGGCCTGGAGGGCGCGGCGGACACGCGCATCGGCGGGTGGATGCACAAGGGGATCAGCGGCGGGCAGCGGCGCCGCGTCAGCATCTGCATGGAGATCCTCACCCGCCCGGCGCTGCTCTTCCTCGACGAGCCCACCAGCGGCCTCGACAGCGCCGCCTCCTACCACGTCGTGGGACGCATCGCCCGCCTCGCGCGCCGCGAGGGCATGACCGTCGTCGCCGCCGTCCACCAGCCAAGCACCGAGGTCTATGGCCTCTTCTCCGGACTCTGCCTCCTCGCCTATGGCAGGACCGTCTTCTTCGGCCCCGCCGCCGAGACCAACCAGGTAAATACGCATGCACACATCTCCGCCGCCACTCGTTAGTTAATAACAATACTCCGTAGTTATTACTTACTAGCAGCCTGCAGATCCGTACTACTCCTGCTAGCTATACCGCGTGGAGGTCAATTCTTGTTGACCTTTTTGCTCCTAGCTTATGCATGCGTTAGATAGAGAGCTTGTATTGCATATCATTGGGCACTGGCGTTCAAGATTATACAAGCTTATTGAAATAATGAAACACAATAACAAGAGTTCGTGTAGTAGTTATGGTTAGGCGTACGTGGTTTAACATGCTGTTTGTAGGCTTGTAGCCGAACACGGTTGCTAGCAAGTTCGCTGATTCACACATGCAACTTGCGACTTTAGAATGTCGTTGCTTGAACTCGGCTAGTTGGAAGGAGACAGCTGTAGAAATATGAACTCAAATAGGGGAGGATCCAAATTCATGGCGCAGCCTGCTTTCACCAACAGAAGCGCCGGTCAAATTCAATGCACTCAGACAGTGACACAGCTGGTTTAAGACGTAAGAGGCGTGTGAACTTGTTGCCAACTTGCCCTTGATTGATGAGTCAGCTTGTGCTTTTTCTGAAGAACACTATTCCTATGTTAATGCCAACAGCAGGACAGCGACAGAGTTGCAGAACATATCCTGATTTAAATTTGATGACATGTATAGGACTTTAGGAGTAGTATTAGCTTCACTGCAACTGCGCCACTTAATTGCGTTTGACTTGTGGTTCCTGCATGTCTCTTCTTGCTCTGCCGTGGCAGCATCACGTTACATATTTTTTAATTAAAATACAAACTGATAAAATCATACCCTGCATTGTAGCCAACTCTGCAAGTGATTGCAAGTGGTCTGTAGGGCCAGAAAAACACTAAAACTTGGTACTGCGCACTGTAGTAGGTGAACAGCTGTGCAAGAAAAGTCCGGGTACAACAAAGTATATTGGTGTGGTTGAAGACCAGGACATTAGGGGGGCAATTAGTATGGCAATTAGTATAAGAACATTTTCTAGGGAAATTCTTTTGTCAAATTGACCAGTCGGTAGCGCAAAGAAATTAGGAAGAGTGTCTTCTCGAGGATAAGAAATTAGGCACCGAACTAAGAACCAAGGAAAATGACATGATCGACGAGTAGTCAATCATTGAAGACACTTGTTTTCAGATCGACATTAAATAGCTGAATACTTTAGCATTTCAAATTACTAATGTTCAATTCGATAGAACTATCATGCATGTTCTGTGCACGGCCAGCTGTCTTACTATTCCTTTTACATGTGGGCAGGCCCCAAACGTGAACAATTGTTTGAAGATTTTTTTTTTGTATGATTTATTTGAACAAACTAAGTACTCAACCTACATAACGTATTCTGCAGTTCTTCGCTCTGAGCGGATTCCCTTGTCCATCCCTGATGAACCCTTCAGACCACTTCCTGAGGACCATCAACAAGGACTTCGACAAGGTGAGCAGATCACGCGACTTCAAGAAATTTGCATAACCTTAACATGTATCTTCTTTTGAAAAAAAAAAACTTAACCTGTATCTGAAACCTGCTCCTAGCATACTTACTTTTCCCATGCATTTACACACTGTGTTCATCAGGACATTGAAGAGGGCATGGACGGTGAAAAAATGACCACTGCTCAGGCAATCGACACGCTGGTTAACTCGTACAAATCCTCCGCCTACATGGAGAAAGTGACTCGGCAGATCGCTGATATACGAGAAATTGTAAGTCATACACCGCATTCTGCTTTGCATTGCTAATTAATCTAAGGGCAGAAATTACATTCCCAGCTGGCACTGCATTTTAATTTCCACAGTGATTTAATTTCCTGCATCTTCACTGCCCAAACTTACAAATGTGTGCCTTTTTTTCAGGGAGGGGCAGTGGTGAAGAAGGAATGGCAGCCAAGCTTCCTGACGCAATCCTTGGTTCTGACCAAGAGGTCCTTCGTGAACATGTACAGGGACCTGGGCTACTACTGGCTGCGCTTCGCCATTTACATCATGCTGTGCCTCTGCGTCGGCACCATTTTCTACGACATCGGGCATAGCTACGGGTCGATCCAGGCTCGCGGCTCCATGCTCAACTTCGTGGCCGCTTTCCTGACGTTCATGGCCATCGGAGGCTTCCCATCCTTCGTCGAGGACATGAAGATCTTCGGCCGGGAGCGTCTGAACGGCCACTACGGCGTGGCGTCCTTCACGATCGCCAACACGGTGTCGGCGGCGCCGTTCCTGTTGCTCATCTCCGTGGCTCCCGGCGCCATGGCCTACTACATGGTGGGCCTCCAGAGCAGCTTCGGCCACTTCGCCTACTTCGCGCTGGTGCTCTTCACGACCATGATGGTCGTGGAAGGGCTCATGATGATCGTGGCCAGCGCCGTGCCGGACTTCCTCATGGGCATCATCACCGGCGCCGGCATCCAGGGCGTCATGATGCTCAACGGTGGGTTCTTCAGGCTCCCCAACGACCTGCCTAAGCCGTTCTGGAGATACCCCATGTACTACATCTCCTTCCACAAGTACGCGAACCAGGGGTTCTACAAGAACGAGTTCATGGGCCTCACCTTCCCCAGCAACCAGGTCGCCGGCGGCACCATCACCGGCGGCGAGGTCCTGAGAGACTACTGGCAGGTGCAGATGGGGTACAGCAAGTGGGTCGACCTCGCCATCCTCGCCGGGATGGTCGTGCTCTACAGGATGCTCTTCTTGGCCATCGTGAAGCTGACGGAGAAGGTGAAGCCCATGATCAAGGGGTTCAGGTTCAGGAACGCCGCGCCGTCCGTGCACGTGGCTGACAAGGGCTCCGGCAGCCCGTGATCGGTCGACACGCGTAGATCAGAGCAGGTGGACAACGCGATGGTTTAATTTATTGGGGGCTGGGGTAGAAGCAACGGTCAGTGAGTGTGTATAGCTTGTGTAGTATAGACTAGTAGTAGTGAGATGGTAATTCATGCAAAATGTTGTGCAATCTGTCATGTTCTCATTGACAAACGGGGGAGATTTTGCAAGCCAGTTGGAATGGGCGCCTTTGGGGATTTCATTTCCAGCCAGTGAAATATCAAAATCTATTCAAATAATAAATTCACACGAAATCAGATGCCATGAACATGGGACGTTCTGGAATTCCTTTTTTTTGTGTGTTCCCTATCTTTATGGATACTATGCCCATGCATATTGCATATCCTATTTCTACGTACGTGTACTACACAGCTGAGAAACTAGGTGGCATGCTTTGAGATTGAAGAAAGAAATCACACTACTATACAGGGGCATCGTCATCGATGAACAGTTTTCACCATAAGAAACATGGCAACGTATCATGTACAAACCAACCTATCCGTGCAAACTATGCAAACTTCAATTTAGGTCACACGATGTTGATCTAAGGGTGCGCTCAGGTGAGGTGGGAGGGGTGATTTGCAAAAGTGTATCTAATCACCCTTTGCAAATCAACCCTCCAACCTTGCAAATCACCCTCCCACCTCACCTTAGCGCCCCCTTGGATCGACATCGTGTGGTCCAAATTGAAGTTTGCATAGTTTGTATGGAAGGGTTTGTTTGCACCTGATATGTTGCCAAGAAACATAACCAACTTATGTATACGATCCAATTTACTGCTACTTGTTGGAATTTTTTTGTATGTTTATATTTTTATTCTTTTGAAGAGATAAACTGGTATGCAATTAAAACAAAATAGTAATTGCACGGACTCATATAAGGCAACGTATTCTATGAGAACTCAATTCCCGTGAGAACTATGAGAACTCAAATCTGGGCCGCATGATCTTCATCCAAGGGGAGCGCGTAGGGAAAGGTGGGAGGGGGGATTTATAAAATCACCACACCCTTAATTATACTTTTGTAAATCCCCCCTCACACCTTCCAGTTGGATGAAGATCATGCGGCCCAGATTTGAGTTCTCATAGTTCTCATGGCATATGTTCCCCTCATATAAAGATAGAAAAGTAGACCCATATTTTAGGGTCATGATTTAGAAACCACACTAAAAAAAGTTGCAATCCATGACGGTTTAATTTTGTCATGGATGATAAAAATCATTTTACTGTCTTGTTTTGATGTTTCCAGATAACATCATGTATTGAGCGTCATAGATAACCTTTGATGTTGATGGCGTTTGGATTGACACAACCTATGATAATTCTTGATTGTCATAGAATAGCCATAGGCCCATCCAGCCTGTTCAAACCCAAATTTATTAATAAACATAAATTTAACGAATTATTGCTATTTTCGTCATAGTCTCATAGATTGGACAACAAGGCAACAAGGTATGATGTGGACGGTGATGTGGCTGTTGATGTTATCATATCCATTTTAATTTTTTTTGAGGGGATATCCATTTTAATTAAGGGCCAATATGAGAAGTGGGCTACTTAGTTGGGCTATAGAATTGTGCCCACTTATAATTTCAGCGCATACAAGATTATTTTTCATCCCACTAAACTTGACCATTTGAACAGCCCACTTAAAATTTGGCCCACTAATTTAAATAACCACATATCACAATTCTATTACAGAATCACCATTCTACCTTCAGACAGGACATAATCAGAGTACTTAACTTATAACACATCTTTCTGCAACATGGAATGGAAGTAACAGATCAAATGTTTTTAACACATCAGAACCACAAATCACATACATGTTTCAGCAGAAACATCCTCACATCACATCACATCACACTACCAATCAAGGCACATAATCAGCACCAGAAACAGTAGAGATGTTTCAGCAAAAACATCATAGACATGTTTCAGCAAAAAGCTCCAGATGCAGGAAAAGTTAAAGTACCAGCAGAGGGTAACATACCACCATATATCTTAGGTTGGTCGACTACTTTGACCTAGCAGAAGCTCAAGTTTTGCATCCATATAAGCTTGTTTCCATGACATGTCATCAATCTTTGCAAGTTGGGTGTTGACAATTAATAGAAGCTCAACATTTTCTGGCTTCTGCCTTCTCAGCTTGCAGTTGTGTGTTTCAACTTTCTCGACCCTAGAGCTAGGCTTTGCAAGCTGGATCCCCACGTTCTGAAGGAGCTGGTTCTTCTTCATATTCTTCTCAAGCACATCACCTACAACCTGAGTTGCAGACTTCGGTTGTTCACCTTTCTGTTGGTGCAGCCAACTCATTTTCTATTTCAGTCTACCAACATGTAGTAAAACATGGTCCATGATCTTGAGTCAGAGCTTAAAACAAGAAAATCAAGTACACCATGAGAAAGATGTCTCCCTGTAAACCCATACTTGTCTCCCTGTAAACCACATTTATATGGAGCAAAATTACTTATTACTTCACAACACTCGGTATTAGCTGAAAGAAAAAAAGAAACATGTACATTTGATATCTGTAATTTTACAGGAAGAACTAATATTGTACATAATATACAAGCAGCAAACTGATCTTGACAACGTAAAAAATAATTAAACTAGAAATATCATTTGCTAAAACAAGATGAAACGCCATTTCATTTGAAAAAAAAATAGAGATGCAACCAACAATATTACAGATATTTGCACTTAGTTGTAGCAAGTAAAAAACTTTGTTTCCAAACCACATAGTATGAAACAAGTGAATTATGCCAGTAGGTTGTTCACAATAAGATCTGTAATCCATATTTGATAAGCTAATAAATGAACTTCATATAAACATGGGCTAACTTATCAAATTTTTTACGTATGCCGGGTTGAACTTTAATTTTTCTCGGTTGTCTTTGTCTTTTTCACATGTCTCCTGCATCAAAGACAATACATGTAAGACACGTGCAATCTTAGCATCGGAGCCAGGCCGTTCGTCATGTTCACTAGTCGTGATACTAACTAGGACGTGGTGTAAGTAAAAAAATGCATGGTGATGCGACACTAATGTTAAGAGGAAGAAAGGAACCCAGGTCACGGAAACCGAAGAGAGAATGAGAGAAAGGAAACGACAGCTAATTTATTTCAGAGGAACCATCAAATAAAAATATATAGTTACTATATGAAGTATATACTCTTTTAGATTGGCTCAATTTTAATTCCTTTTTTAGGCTTTTGTTCCCATGCGTTAACCGCAATTAAAACTGAGATGTCAAATTTTGTAATAATTAGGCTGTGTACATTTGTAGAGGCCGTATTGTTCCCTTGCGTTAACCGCAATTAAAGCTGAGATGTCAAATTTTGTAATAATTGGGTTGTATGGTATTATAAACATAGAAACTACGTACCCGTGACGTCTGTACTTGAAATTATCTTACTATTACTAATTGGAGGCTCCTTTTGAGGCCTCCACGTGAAGCCACCTAGGATCCTAGGTGGACACTCTAAAAAAAATAGAGAAATCCTAGAAAATCCCACAAAAAAGAGAAACATCCAGCCATTAGTCCAGCAACTCTAATTATAATAGCCATTGGATCTGTGATCTTTTCTAATAAATTACCCACATTGCCATTATGAAAATAGGCTAAAGTAACCCCCTAAACATGCATTTAATTACCCACCTCTGTCATTATAAAAATAATTTAAAGTAACCCCCTAATTTTAATACAAATTATCCAACTATGCCATCAGAAAAATAATATCAAATAACCCCCCTAAAAATAATACCAAGTATGTCGTATTAAAAGTGAATAACCACTAAATCTGAAAATCTAAATTATATAATTATAAAAAAATCTTTAAAATATACTAATATAAAATTTTATTGTTACTAATTGGAGGCTCCTTTTGATGCCTCCACGTGAAGCCACCTAGGATCCTAGGTGGACACTCTGAAAAAATAGAGAAATCCTAGAAAATCTCACAAAAAAGAGAAACATTCACCATTAGTCCGGCAACTCTAATTATAATAGCCATTGGATCTATGGTCTTTTCTAATAAATTACCCACATTGCCATTATGGAAATAGGCTAAAATAACCCTCTAAACATGTGTCTAAATTACCCACCTCTGTCATTATAAAAATAATTTAAAGTAACCCCCAACTTTGATACAAATTATCCAACTATGCCATCAGAAAAAATAATATCTAATAACCCCCCTAAAAATAATACCAAGTATGTCGTATTAAAAGTGAATAACCACTAAATCTGAAAATCTAAATTATATAATTATAAAAAAATCTTAAAATATACTAATATAAAATTCTAAATTACTATTTCTATAGTTTTAAATATATTATTTATATTATTATTATATAAAAATAATACCGATAATATGTATCACCATACATTCAAGTTTGAGGGCCCATAGAGATAAAAATAATCATTTTCATGTTTAGTTAGCTCAAATAAAGGGTTCAATTGAGTATATACCAAAAATGTGATGTAAAATATATAATGATATAATGATAAATATGTATATTAGAGTATTATTAAAATAGTTAACATAGATGAAAGATAGCCTCATATAGATATATAATTATTAACTATTTCTAATTATTAGCCCGTGCGGTAGCACAGGTTGATAGGCTAGTACATGCTAATAATAATAATCATGGCAGTGTCGACTTCACGATCAAGCTCTGAACCACATGTGGCTTTCAGTTTGGCCCAGTCAAGCAATCATGAGCCGGTTGGCGGCTGCGTTTGTCCGGCCGCGGCCGCCGAGAGAAAGCCAAACCGGCGGGCGATGCGAGGACTCGAAGGCATGTTGCGACGCCAGCCATAGCTAGCTGCGCAGTTGTGACGACATGTTTCACGGTCAATCCTCGCGCGCAGCTCCATGCCCGAAGAACCAATCTTACCTTCTTTGGCCTTGGGAGACAACGGGCCGTACCTCCCGAGGTTCGGAACAGAGACCTCACTCACTCTCACAGCGTTATTTTTAGTGGAACCTCACTGGCGGATTCGGATGCCTTTACTCGAACGTTCGTGCAGCGGCATTGTGCGTAGGAAGTAACGAGGCGTGTGGCGTGATGTGGATCCTTGCTTGGATTGGAGCGCAGCGAGACAGGACTTGCATTTTTTACACACACAAATTTCTTGCCTGTATGCGTGCGTGGCTCTAGCATCATCGGGGACCTCAGCTCGTAGCTAAGGATATAGCCTATAAAAAATGCGCCGGATCCCAGTTAGTTTCGTCGCACCCCAACACATATAGGCAGCTGCGATCTACTAGACCCTGCTTGGCCACTCCTGCCAGGTGAGCTAGTACGACCAGCTGCCTAGTCGACGGATCGATGGCAATGGCGATGCCCAAGGCGGCAGCCTCAGTTGCTCTGGCCATGGTGTTAGGCCTTGCAATGGTTTCCCTGGTCGCTGGGACTTCCGGGCTCGCAACTTTCTACACCCCTAGCTATCTGCGTACGTATAGAGTACATTTCACCTCAAGCTTCTGACAGGCATTTTCTTGTTCGTTATCACTACAACTAGTACATCTAATGGTGTGCGTGCGTGTATATAACTATATATGTATATATAGCGTCGGCGTGCTATGGGTTCCAGGACCAGGGCACGATGATCGCGGCGGCGAGCGACGTGTTCTGGAACGGCGGCGGGGCCTGCGGCGACATCTACACGGTGACGTGCACGGGCGCAACCAACGAGGGGGTGCCGCACCCGTGCACCGGCCGGAGCGTCACCATCAAGATCGTCGACTACTGCCCAGCGGGGTGCCGGGGCACCATCGACCTCTCGCAGGAGGCCTTCGCCATCATCGCCAACCCCGACGCCGGCAAGGTCCAGATCGAATATCGCCGGTACGTACGTCTCACATTTTAATTTCTTGCACTGCATTGCATTGCGTCGATCGAGCGAGAGCTAGCAGAGAAAAATATACTGTACTCTACAAACTCATGTCGATGGAAACATTAGATGTTGACGACGTATATGCATGTGTATGATCGTTATGTCTGCAGGATCTGAGGTTGCGACGGCCGATGCATGGACACAAGTTGAGTCCATCTTCAGAGAATAATCGAAAGGGCTTGAAGCAAATGTGTGTGCTACCCTGCTACTGACAAGTGGCTTCTTGTGTGATGCATGTACGTGTGTGTGGGGGAAATATGGAATAATAACAGTGTGCCTGTTTGGTTTGCGTCTTTACAAAAGCAAGGCTTGCATGATGATCGATCTCCCCGAACTGGACTCCACCATGCATGGGAATGGGACATAAGCAAAAGTTTCCACTATTTTTTTAAGATAAGTTCTAGCTTCAGACTTCTTCGTAAAATTATTATAAGCGCATATAATGTTCAAAGCACATATGTCTAACATCATTGAACCATGAGTAAAACAAACAGGCATACATGCATGTGATGCAGAGAACTTCATGGTATTTGCTCTAAATTCTGACATGAAGGGCCAGATTGGTTCTCTTGCCAAAGATTTGGCATGCCACCGTTTTGGCAAGCCAAAATCAAGGGGAAAAAACTTGCCACCATTTTGATAAAAAGATATGATATGTGAGCAACTTTTTGGTATTAAACCAATTGATGAACCAAGAATTGGCATGTCTAGATTTTGGCATGCCAACATTTCGGAACAACCAATCATGCCCGAAGTTACTCCCTTTTGCCATAGCGCACTGCGAGATCCTAAACAAAGCCATTGCGTCATAATAGAAACCTGCAAAACAGGTTTGTGTTTGGATTTTTTAAATACACTGTCATTCCTTGTGAGCTATTGCTTAACAAAGAGAAGCAGCCCCCGTAAACGGCAATAAATTATGCTTATGACTTAACAAGTTTTACACTCCCATTCCAATTTTTACTTCATAAGTTGTCTTTTGTTAAGGTCACTCTCTTTTTAAGATGCCACGTCGAAATATTATTAACAATAAATAGCTTTATTATTAACATTATTATCTTATCCATATCTGCTTTTGCGTGTACAGCTTTGTGGTTCAAAGGAAAGGAAGAACAAACAAAAGAAATTTGTTCTATGCGATCAGAAATTTTCCGCAATTTTTCCCACTGTTGTGTGCCCCAACACCGTGTTGCCTGCTATGTATGCAACTTTAGGTTTGGAACTTCGGATCGAGTCAATCTTCTTTAGATTTGACTAAATTTATAACCTTTATAACTAATATCTAGGTGCATGCAACATGCATATCAAATAGAGTTTTACAATTAACTTGGGTGATCAGGCATGCATATCAATTAACTTGGGGTGGATTTCTACTGTCTTATCTCCCAGCTTTGTTCGGTCAGGTGATTAGTGGTACACGTAGTCTCTATACTACTAAAAAGAACGATTAGGTTAGTCGTCGACCACTAAACTTTCGCGACCGCGACCCACCTCCCGTCCGCGTCCTCGCGCGAAGTCCGTCCGCTGGCACCACGATTCAAATTTCCCCTCGCAAAACGCCATCAGAACCTCCCCATCCCGCCGCACGAGGCCATCCCGAGCGCCGCCATCGCCTCACCTCGCAGGACGCCGCCATCCTTCGCGTCCGCCTCCAATCCTCCTCCGTCTGCGACCGCTCGCTTCTGCGTCTGCCCGTCTAATCTCGCGACCACTCCCTTCCGCGACCGTCCGTTCGTCCGCCCGCATTGAGCGCCGAAATCACGCCGCCGCCGCCCAACGATCATTGTCCTCCAAGCCCGCACCGTCGTTGCCAGTCGATCTCCTTCGACCTTCCCAGATTGCCACACGACCAACACCCTCCCCTGCACGGCGCCCTCGGCTCTCCCTTTTCGTGATGGGAGTCCTCCCCTACATGCGGCGACCGTCGATCGGCGTCGCGTCGCCATCGGAGTCGCGCCGCACCCTCGAGCCTCTAGAAGATCGCAGCTATGCCCTGCCGCCGTTGCCGCATTATCTCCCCGTTCCGCCACCGTGACCCGTGAGGAACTTCCGGCTGATGTCTGCTCCTTTCCTTGCCCTATCCTAGAACTACCTCCCCATGTGCACGGACATCGATGATGCCTCCCTGGCCACCGTGCTATCCTGGCTGACGGAGAGGTCCGCAGTTCTCAATTTTGTCGAAGATCTTTCCCCCCGTTTGTTTCATTAGTACATTACATGCTGCTTAGTTATCAGTTAACACACGTTTGTTTCAAATCCATAAATTGTTTGAAGACAGGAGGACTTGCCCATGTAATTTATATCACCGATCAACTCAAACATATCATTCTTCAGTCAGGTAATAATTCATGCAATTGACTATGACTGCTATTATGTATTTTCGTATGCTTCTGTAGTCTACGTGGGTACCTGGCCACGAGTAAATCACATGGTTTGCAGGACGAAAAAGAAGTAAAGGACAACCGCAACAAAGTTCAAGGGAGCACCAGGAAACGATGTCTAAATTATTACCTGTCCCAGTCTCCTAATGTGTTAGCTGCATATTGATCTCATTCAGTTTGAATGAACAACTCGTAATTGAAAAGATTTGCTACTGGGATTGGACAACCTTTGTCTATAACTTGCATGGCCATGGCTACATGGTAACAGCACAAAGCTTCTGATTATTGTGAGAGCACAAAGTGGACCAGGTAAAGGCAAGTAGGTGATGGTCACATGTTTATTTTTGTAGCGCAATTTTGTTCTCTTAGGAGATGGAATGTTCACTGAATTTAAGTTCTAACACGTCATTTCAATAGGACTGAGTATGTTTGCCAGGACGTGTAATACCATTTGCCTGAGTAAATCAAATGAGTGCTCTTTTTTTTCTTTTTGCGATAGATAATCATAGATGTCACATCTTGCCATGCACAAAACAGATAGAGGCTTACTATGTTGACATATGATGGACATATAAAATATTGTCTTAGTTGCATCATGGATTTAAATATTTAATAGAACATATTATTTTGTTTACAACAATAAAATAATATCATTGAATTATTGTATGTAGCGGTAGTCTATGTTGTTCGTTATAGAATTTTTGCTACCCCGTAGCAACGCACGGGCACGATACTAGTTAACTCTGAGATTTTTTTGCAACCATATCTTGGCATGTATTTCATTAAGAGCAAAAGAAATTACATCCTCAAAACCAGAACCATACAGGGGATGTCCCGGTTTGATATACTAGTGGTACATAATTATACCAACAATGTTGCTCGACCTAAGGATACAGGAGGGAGAGATGACTGAGAGGTGAGGTGAAGAAAATCTGACGACAGCCTGAACCCGGCTTGAATCCACAGGTCAACTCCCTGATAATCAACTCGACCATGCAAGGCACGGTTTGAGAGATGTTGTAATTATGAGATTTTAAGAAGCATAACTAATATCTAGGTGCAAATATTACACTACACCATTTACCACTTTTCCCGACTCCAAACTGTTGGGAAAGAGTGTTTATCGCAGTCCCATTAACTGTCGGCAAATCTACAGACATTAGCTATCAAATAAAGTGTCGGCGTAGGTGCAAAGGGCCTACATATTATCTGTCGGCATTGCTCCATTTAACGGATAAACCGTCGGTATAAATAGCCAGACTGATAATGTGTCGGGATATGTTGTTTGTTGACATCTAAAGTGTCGGCAATAAGTTTTAGTAAAGGCACAAATATTTGGAAAGTCTCATGAAGTCGTTTCCAATCTCTCCCGCTTATTATTCCTTGCGCCTATAGTCCCCAAAATTTCCCCATCTCCCTCCCAAATCCAACCGCCTCATCCATTCCAATCCGAGCCTAATCGAGCATGCCCCTCACGCATCCCAGCCCCTCCGATGCCGCGCCGCATGGCGGACATCCTCGCTGCGTTCCTCCCTTCCGCCGCTTGCCTCCCATCCTAGGGGTGGGCCCACCTGGTATTCAAGGGTATTCATTGTACCCATTATTTTTTAAAATTTTTTGAGTATATATACTCATATACATGTGTATCTATCTATAAAAGAACGAGTTAAATTGAAAACGTTTCTCACCCGAATCGGGTCCGCGGTACCCCTCACGCCGGACCCACCTGTAAGGGTCAACGGAGGTGGGGAGGGGGTCAAACCCACAAAAACTGATATTTAGAAAATGTTTCTGCCAAAAACGATTTGTTTTTATCACCCACGTTTTATCTACCCACTGTTTTATTTTTTTACGCGTGTGGCCGCATCAGGCAAAATTCAACTTGTCGTGACCGCGCAGGAGAACAACAAGCGCGCGTCGGTCCACTGGGGCGGCCCACGGGAGGGTGTGAGCAGGTCTGTCTGCTCAGACCGAGCCCATCATCCGCCCATTTGCAGGCTGCTCAAATGAGTCGCCAAACAAACGAAACGAGCCAGCAGCCCAAGACCCATGATAACATAAACAGGACACGTTGTGGGCTTGCAACCGGCTGCGCCTGCTGTGCACGGACGACAGTCAGGACTCAACGGTGATTCTGGGTTTTTTTTTCACGCGAAAACAGCCTTTGGCTCGAAGCCTTTACAACTTAGCGACCTTCTCTTTATCCATCATGCAGTTTGGCGACCGGGTAGACCCAGAATTATAAAAATAAATATTTAAATGAAAAGCCAATTACCAAAATTAACTAGGTAGCAAATCCAAGTGATACTCGTTGACAATACAAATGATGTACAAGAGATTTTTACTTCTATGTAGGTGATTTTCATAAATACACACTAGATGTGGTTCCCACTGGTGTAATGGGAGGAGGAGCGCCCCAAGTTATTGGGGGAATGTCGTATGCTTCTAACCACACGATAGAGATTTTAGTTGGCGATGGTTGGTGTTTTGGTGATAAACTTCTTTTTGTTTAAAGTTATGACATCATATATCATGCTTCTTCATTCTTATTTAAAGTTTGTGGTCGTCGATGTAATAATGAGAACATCTATATGCATCTCTCGTGGTAGAGACTAGAATATTAATATATATATATATATATATATATATATATATATATATATATATATATATATATATATATATATATATATAATTCTCATTTCTAAAATAAATCTTAACAATGATATGATGTGTCATATTGATGCTTGCTCAATTTTCTTTCAACCATGTGCATGTCACATGACCTATGCATAAATATAACACTTTTTTACTACATTTGTTTTTAAACACGTGCGTGTCGCACGTGCGTCTTTGCTAGTATATAAAAGAAAAAAGAAAACACTACCTCCTTCTCTTTCTGGGCTGGAATAGCCAAATTAGGCCCACTGCTGGTGGCTGGCGGCCTGGCCTTCTTCCTGTCCACTTGTTTCCCCTCACCGGCCCCATCTGTCGGCCTTCTCCCAATCTCCCTCACGGCCTCGAAACGAACTCTAGGGGCGCCGCGGCGGTGGGACGGCGGTGCGCACCAGATGGCGGCGGGCGGGAGCGGCCGAGCGGGTGGTGCGCTGCCGTGCACGGTCTGCGTGCGAGGCCGAGGCTGTCTGCTGTGGAGCTGCCGGCTGCGAGCGCCGAGCGGCCTAGGAACGGCGGCGGCTGCTGGGTGGCGCGTGCGGAAGTGCATGCCGGCGGCGGAAGGCAGCTGTAGCCTGCATCAGGCCGAAGTACGCCGGCACAAGCACGCAGCAGTCCGGACAGGGACAGCAGGCTGCAGGCAACGCTAGCAAGCACCGCAACTGCTGCACTCAAATTGAAGAGGCAGTGAGCCAGTGAGGCAGGTAAATTTATCAAATTCTCGTCACATATTTCTATTTGCCGAAGTGACCAGTCAAATTGAATTATTTTAATTTGTAGGTATGAAATATTGGAGAATGGGGGGTGCTGCCACTAATCCGTATTTGAGGCTGTTAGAAAAAAAATCATCCATCTAAAATGTTGAATACCCAGCCCCAAAATCCTGGGCCCGCCCCTGTCCCATCCGCCGCCACCCGCGCAAGTCCGCCGTGCCCCTCCAGACTCTGTCGCCGTGTGCCGTGCCCCTCTGAATTCGGACATCCCCGAGCCCCGTCGTGCCCCTCTCTCGTCCGCCTCCGACATCCTGCGGCTGCCTCTCATCCGCCCCCATCCTGCGCGGCTGCGCCACCCCTCCCTCCGCCACCACCCACTCTGCGCCTCCCCACCCTGCGCCACCCCTCCCATCCGCCACCAGGCCGTCGAGTTCGTGGGCGCGCGACGTCTGCAGCGCAGACCGTCGGGGGCGCATCTGCCCTGGCCGCGCGAAGAGGCTCGGTTGCCGCGTGAGCCAAGTACTGCCTGCTATTGAACCCAAAGCGATTTGTTGGTCAAAGGTAAATCACTTTTTTTTTCTTTGGGTTTGTTGCACAGCGAGATTTGGTGATATACGGCGCTCGCGATTGGTTGCGGAATCCACAGAGTCAAAGTTCAATGGCATGGATGCGAGTCAACACTCCAAAAATAATTCATATCGAAAAATGTATACATATTATCTTACTGTTACTAATTACTAATTGGAGGCTCTTTTGAAGCCTCCACGTAAAGCCACCTAGGATCCTAGGTGGACACCCTAGAAAAAGAGAGAAATCGTAGAAATTCTATTAAAAAAGCCAAACATCTAACCATCAAATCCATCAGACAATAATATACGTTGGATATACTCTATTTCTGAAAAATTACCCACCTTTGCTATTAAAAATCAGTCTAAAATAACCCCCTAAATCAATGCCTAAATTACTCACGTGTCATTAAAAAGTAGTCTAACAATTAAGGGTCAATTGCAATACTGCCCTCGTTTTTTAGTCTAACTGCATGTTTGCCCCTCCTTTTTTAACTTTGCATGTTTGCCCTTGTTTTTGAATCCCAGCAACTAGTATGCCCCTATTATGTGAAGTCAAGTTATCAGTGTTAACAGACAGAGAAAAAGACACAAATACCCCTCACATGGATGACGTAGAAGCAAGGTGGATTTGCATACAGACTCATTTTGAAAAGCTTGCACGAAAAATGGTAGCATAAACTTTAGTAAAAAAATAGTAAACTATAATATTTTTTAAATATTAGGATACATGTCATATTTTTGAATGGGAAAAATGTGCAGGCTATATTTAAGCATCTCACAATTACATTAAGCATAATATTGTCACAGAATTCATTAGAGACCCATTAGGAACATACAAGTCACATGTTCAAGCCATAAATAGTCCAGCCTAGAGCATTCAGGTACATCACCATCATTTTAAGCACTACAAAATAGTTGAATACATGTCCACATCACAAAAACCTCTAATACAAGAGGCAATACATGCCCATATCCCATGCAGTACATGCCTAAGCCACAATTAAGCACCAAAATAGCGTTTCTACGCATTGAAGTATGCAGTAAGCCTTGAAGCACCCCTTCCTCTTCCTCTACCCCTTCTCGTTGGTGGTGTTTCCCCTTCAATATGGCTTGGACTAGCACTACAAAACATTAGAGTGAAAATGTCAGTAACCATTGCAATCATCTTGCATATGAATATGTACAGCTTAGAAGGAATGTGTCACTTACTTTGATGATGATGCACCTGTACCTCTACATCTACCTCTCCCTCTCCCCACCACCTTTGGCCTTGTTGATGATGCACCTGCAGAACTAGGATCAGTGCTTCCCTCCTCTAATGCATTGTCAGAAGACAAGCGCATCCTCTTCTGTCTAGCAGTAAGGCCTCCTTGGCACGTCTTGGCTATATAGCCTAGTTCCAGGCATTCTGAGCACCTCCTTTGGTTTGTACTGCCCGGTTCATCCGATGCCTTGATCCTAGATTTTCTTAGTCTCCTAGGCTTTCTTCTCAATATTGGCTTCTTGATTTTATAATCTAGATGAACATGTGGCCAGAATTGCTTTGAGGTCATTGGATTGAACACACCAGAATAAGCCTTTTTGAACTTGTCAACAGAGAAGTATTCATGAACATAGTCATCCATGCGCACCTCTCTACTAAGTTTTGCAATGAAGGCTAAAGCATGTCTACAGGGTTTTCCACTAACTTGCCAAGCCCTGCAGCTACATGTTTTCAACTCCAAGTTGACTGCATACCTAAAAAGTGCTCCTGATTTGGTAGGTGCACTTACTTCAGCAGTGCCAATCTACTAACTGTAGCAAACCAAAGCTATGTCTATCAACAATTGCAGTCAACGATTCCTTTCTTTTATATGTCTTTGGTCCACCATCAGGCAAGCTCCAATGTGCCCTGATGTTAACAACAAGTTTTAATTCACTGTGATTCGGCCTATAAATCACAGAATTTAATTTTTAGTAAGAACAGTTCATCTAATTACCATCTTTTATAGCCTAATTGCCCTACAAATCGTCAATTCACAGTGCACAGGTTGAGTTTTCGGGAAGAACTTACCCATCCTGTGGACCAATGGATTCCATGGCCGCCGCGTCACCTTGCTGCGAGCCAAACAGAGCAGCCACGAGCGCCACGCCGAGCCGCCCGAGCCGCCTCCACACGCGCCTCCCCGCGCTGCACCGTGCTGCGCCCGAACCCGCGCCTTCCCGCGCGCCGCACCAGTGCCGAGCTACGCGTTGCCTCGCGCCGAGCCCCGCGCCGCCTCGCAGCCGCGCCGAGCCCGCGCGCCGCCTCGCAGCCGCGCCGAGCCCGCGTGCCGCCTCGCGCCGACCCCCGCGTCGAGCCCGCGCGCCGACCCGCGCCGAGCCCCGCGTCGAGCCCGCGCGCCGACCCGCGCCGAGCCCGCGCGCCGTCTCACCGAGCCCGCCCGTACGCCGCCCTGGCCGTCGGGGAAGGAGAAGGGTGAGAGGATAAGGCACGGGAGAGGGAGGAGGTAGGGTTGGATGTGGTGTTTAGATAAGACAGGGGCATTATGGTCATCTCGGAGCTTTTTTTCTTTTCTAATCTTTTTTTTCTACCAAACTATTTCAGTACGTAGAGCATCTCCTTACGGCGTCAACAAACGAGGGCAGACGGCCGACTCAGATTCAAAAAACAAGGGCAAACGTGCAAAGTTAAAAAAAGAGGGGCAAATGTGCAGTTAGACGCAAAAACGAGGGCAGTGTTGCAATTATCCCAACAATTAATCACACCTAGAGTAATTTGAAGATTTCCTAGAAAATAATTCTAAAGTACCCGACCAGGCATCTACCCCAACCCAACGAATCTCTTCCACCTAAATTAATCTGTCTCTCTCTCTCTTATTTAAATCAAAGAGATTGTAAAGGGTCGGTCCGAGTAATAAAACCTGCATATACACGTCGGTATAAAAAGAGAGTTGGTCCTTAGAAATTCTGAACCAAAAACAGAGAGCGAAGGCAATCGGAGTTCGGGGCCATCGTTTTGGAGAATCATATGACAGATTGCCAGTTGACGGAAGAGAGAACGTAACTGCAGGCCTGCAGCGATCGGTGATATCTTCTGTCATACTAAATCGTACACGATAGTCGAAGTCATATAATTAATGGATACATGTGTCATGGGCTCTAAGGCCAGTCTCACTGGGAGTATCATGTGCAATAAATAGGGTACCATGTAGGCATTTTTGGTGACATGGCACTGCATTTATTAAGAAAAAGAAGAAATCAGTGTCATTACCATGACACTATTGTTCCCCAGTTACCAAGACAACATGTGTCTTGCATGTCACCTAGGAAACAACAATATATGAAACTATGCATTGAGAAAGAGGTGTTTTATCCTAGTTTCAAGTATTATTAGATGATGTGTCACTCTAGGTAATAGTGTCCATGAAACCTCTATTGAGACTGGCCTAGGCCAGTCTCAGTGGGGTGTTATGGGCAATAAATATGGTGCCATGTAGGCAATTTTGGTGACTTGGCACTGCATTTATGAATAAAGAGAAGAAAGCAGTGTCATCACCATGACACCCTTGTTCCCTAGTTACCAAGACAACTTGTGTCTTGCATGTCACCTAAGATACAACAATAGATGAAACTATGCACTGAGAGAGGGTGTTTCCTCCTAGTTTCAAATATTATTAGATGACGTGTCACTTTAGGTAATAGTATCCATAAAACCTCCATTGACACTGGCCTAACTGAAAACTATTCAAATTACTCACCTTGATACTCCCTCCATTTCAAATCGTTGGCCGTGTTGACATATTTAGATACATAGATAATGGTCAATATACTTAGATATAAGGTACTCCCTAGCTCTATCCCAAAATAGATATTAAAACAAATCCGTCTTATTCAAATTTTTTGGATAAATATTAAAACAAATATGTCATGATGAAAGTACATTTAGTGAAAAAACAAGTTATAAATAAATAAATAATATTCACATAATTTTTTTTTGAATAAGACAATGGTCGAACATGATGTCCAAAAGAAAAAAAAAATCATCTATTTTGGGACGGAGGGACTACAACTACTATCTATACATCTAAATATGTAAAAACGACCTACATTTTTAGGACAGAGTGAGTATAATATTGCTACATTATATTTATGTTTTCCCTATATATCACCCGATTTGAACTTTGACTATAAATATGCTAAAATCAACATAAAAATGCTATTATCAGAATCATCGTCAAGCCAAAGATCATAGCATATCTAGCTTTATCTATTTAAAATGAACTATTTAAAAAGCTTTCTAGGAGAAGCGTGCTTGCATGAATATTACCATTTGTGTCGTCTTAATAAAAGAACTAAAGCAATAGAAACCGTGTGCAAGAGAAACTGAAGTAATTGATAAGACACATAAACCAAGACTACACTGTGGAGGGCGAGGGACAATTGCAACTAATGTTCCCACATCTCATATTCTAGCATCTTACTAATTGTTCATTCGCAGGTGAAGTAACATTGGTAGGTTCAATGTAGATAGCTTATATATATGGTTTAATTCCAAAGAGACAGGCCTCCCACATGCTCATATATTTAATTTTCTTGATAGCCACATTAGAACAGAACTAAAATTATACCATTGATAAGATAAGCACGATAGTGACATTTAAACAAAATTAATTATACTTAGCAATTTTGAAACATAGTATTGATGTTGTCGCCAATCACAACCACCATTAATGTAGTGTATATGTTATTCTTTAAATTATATAGAGTTTATATGCTATAAAGTTATGTGATCCTTCAATTGCCAAAAGTGTTGGGAAATTAACACGAGAAAGGAGAAAATGCTATTGATTGTTTAACGTGATGAAATAAACAAAAAAAACTTCTAATATGTGTGTCACCAAAAAATGTTAGCCCATGCGGGAGCACGGTTGACGGACTAGTTACCTTAAACAAGGCAATTGAAAAAGTACACAAAACTAATGGCTATGGATGCAAAGCTTGCAAGCCTCAGCGATATCTATCTCTAACCAATATCAGATACATTCTGATCATTGTTCATAAACCAAATAGCAATTTGTCATGCACGCATTTGGCTATATCTTCTCCTTCCAATAGCCAAAGTTCGATCGCCACTTCACCAGCAGCTCTCTTAGCTTTTTTTTTTGGTTCCACTAATGGCCTAATCACTGATGACCAGTGCAGCCTGATCTTCTATCACGGACTTGATCGGCTAGTGGCATTAAATGATATGGTTGTATATGAAATATAAAATAACACTATTTGCATTGCTGTTTCATTCATCTAGAAAGCACAGTGGATGATACAGAATTTTTATAAACAACAAAATGATTATTCTTTGGTAAGGCACTTATTGCATGAACAAAAGGAAACAACTAACTTGTGTTATAGCCCCTACAGCCAGGGGGTCCACCATAGTAAAACTATCCACTATTGATCTTCACAATCACTTGGGTTTCGTCGTAGCAAACAGGCCGGTCAACGAACCAAACCATGGGAGTCATGATGGGGTCAACGGTGTGGCCCATCGTAGAGCCTGATATGTTTGAAGTATGATGTTTTCTTGTCGTCTTCTTTGTCAGGGAAATGGCCACTTCCCATCGGAGGACCTTGTGCACTCTTCAGGTAACTTACGAACCCTGTCAACGCCAGTGCTCGAGGTGTGGTGGGGCAAATGTCACCTGGAAAATGACCCAAATATGACGGGGTCTCCAAATCATGCCGGTACACTACCCAATCTCCAGAATTTGGATCCTGTAATTTTCATGCAAATATTAAAGAGAGGGAGAATTTTTTTGGAAGTTACTAGCACTAGTTCCATTTTGCAAGAAAAGTCACCAAGAGTTATTGATCCTCATTTATTATATAACTTATTCTGATGATGTAATTTTTTCTAGGATGCACATCCAAAGAAAATAGTTCTGGAATTTGGGTTTTTTTTTTTCTGTATGTTTGGTGATCATGCATGACAAGTAAAAGGTAAAAGTATATCGATCATATAGTTTTTATCGAGTGATTGAAGGACACACTATTTAGGATAATTGTGACATACTGGTGTTCTTCACCATAAACTGATGGAGGAGCAGCAGCTTGGCCCGGCAAAAGTGCAGCTCCACTTGCCTGCACAAATCCTGGGCATTTCAAGTTGTAGCATCCTGTTGAATTATCAACATCTCTCTGCACAGTGGTAAACATGTAAAAAAATGCACCCATATGGATATAAAGTCACTCATATATATATTCAGACTGCTAATGACCTGCGGAGAAATACCCCATGAACTATGATACACTTACTGTCCAATATGTGAAGAAGTGAACATCTCTGTTATTATATAGTTTAGTATTGACATGCAAAGCAAAGCCACAAAAATTCCAACTTTCAAATTTCAAGATTGTACTAACTTCTTGCAACAACATGGATGAAACCTAGAAGAACTAGTTATCTGATGTTCTGATGTTTTGTTTTTACATGAAATCCAGCTTGAACTGAGGCGATGCGGTCGTCTTGCTCGCATGTGACCAGTATGGATGCTCCTGATTCTTGATGGTACTGTTCATCTGGTGAACCCCATATGGATATTTCGGCTCGGAGGCCATAGAATTTGCCTGCCTGTGTGTACCACATAGCAAGCTAGTAATAGAGAGTTCAGATGTGCTTATTTGGCTAGAACATTCAAAAAAAAATCACACGCACACACACACATAGAGGGAGAGAGAGAGAGAGAGAGAGAGTACATGTTGAGCAGAGTCTTCCTCGGATTGAATTTTGTGTCTCCCAGCGAAGTGAATAGGTCTTGGCCTCCATCGAGTTGCATTCTTCAGCAAAAGCGGCTGTTATATATGGGAATAGAAATTCCCTTTGTATCGTACATTTCAATTTAATCATGATCAGAACTAAAGATTGAAATATATATATGATAATCAAAGGGATCGGAAAAGGAAAACAAGCAATCCAGCAATTGAATCTCGTTACCTTATCCCTGGTTTGCACATTGCTAGCTGCATCTGTTGATTCAAATGAAGTGAATGGTGCAGAGAAGCATAGAAAGATGATTTTGACAAGACAATCCAGCAATGGTGCAGTGAATCTGTTTGGACAATATATATTTATAGGCTAATTTTAGGGTGCTCCAGCTCTATGTGAGTTGTCCATTGTGACTTATCTGGTTGTTGATATTTCATTTAGCCAATACAAGGAAATAAATAAAATTCTTTGGCGCCTGCTACTAAACAACATAATAAATTATCACATCCCATAGCTTCATATACAAAAAACACTAACAATTTAATTAATGGTTTGCTTTATTTTTTACCTGTATGCTTTAATTGAAAACGTCATAGAGGAGGTCTTTGGTATTAGGTGAAATAAACCAACAATAGATCAGTCACATGTGGAGCTACAAAACTTTTAGAACAAAGAAATAAAACTAATTTTTAACTTATGCATCTCCTAATCTTGATTCGAGGTAGAATTTAGACGTCCTTATTATCTAGAACATTGAAAGAAATAATCTGATTTCTCATCAGAGTGAATATATCATAGGCTCATGGCCTCCAATAAGCTGAATTCTACAAAGAATAAAATATATGAATGGCAATTATAGTTGTTAATGTGATTCAATCTAACTGTTGCACTAAGAAAATATAAATTGATGGATCATATCACGACAACACCTGTCTCAAGCAACGTTCGGGGGGTGACACTTTTCCTTGGATTCAAACGCATGCTATCGACTTATGCTACATCTAGCCACGATTCTCTCTCTATTAGTTTTTTTTATTCATGAAAGCTGACCTTGCTCTCTTGTAGAGAGCACATAGCGACCGTTGTGGGTGCCCTAAGGGGTTGACTAAAATAGACTAAAGTAATTATCTCTACCACCATGCTCCAAGAAGCGTCCAGGAAGGATGACCACCACATGTGCATGTGGGTAATTAGTCTTTGTGGGTAATATAGTCTTTGTATAGTTGCTTTAATGATTTTAATCCTAAACTTTAGTCAAGGGACAAAAGTATCCAAACACCAGTAATGGATTCAACCAGCACCAAGGAGCTCTTCTTCCTTCCTTCTTCATCTCACTTTCTTCCTCTTCTTCTTCCTTCTCAAAAAATGGAGGAGGGCCTAGGAGGTATCTATGAAATTAATTTGGGAGGTAGGGGGCTGAAGTCCCCTTACACCCCCCTAAATCCGCTCCTACAAACAGGGCTACTGCTACAACAGCTAGTTGATAGGGACATTGTGGAAAGTATGATCTTTAGCCTCAAGGAGATCAACAAGGTCACCAACAAGTTGGGAGGGGGAGGCCACGAAATGGTGTACAAGGGACTGCTTTCGTACAACCTTGTCATGACTATACAAAGCTCCAACGAAATTTCTCAGTGGGAAATTGAGGACTTCATAAATGAACTCATCGTCCCGTCCCAAGGTCAATCACCGGAATGTGGTCTGGCTCAAGTGCCAATGGTAATATATAATTTCATATGAATTCAACCATACTTGAAATTGTTTGACTTCTTAGGAAGTGTGGATGGAGGAAGTATGAATACAATGGAACCATGTCCCCGCAAATGTTCACCGAGGGAGTCCACTCTCTAAGCCAGACCGGATGCGCATCACCGCATGTACAAGCGTACAACCAATACGCTGGCATATCTCCACTGTTCAGCTTCAACATCTGTGATACACAGGGATACTGATGAAAACAATTCCAACCATGAGATTTTGGATCTGCAAGTCCATATAAGGGGTGAGGAGTGGACATGCGTACATTCATGGCTGGATCCAATAGGAAGGGGGGTAGGGGGGCTCTAGCCCTCCCCCCCATAATTTTTAGGCATGAAGGAAGAGGATAAGGAGAAAGACGAAGAGAAATAGGAGAGGGAGGAAGAGGAAGTGGAGGACTGGCTCCACATTTGGTCCAACTCTAGTTTCGTAATTGCCTATAATGCTCCAGCTCGAGACTGCAGTCCAGGATCTGCCACACGTAGAGACAACTCTTGCTCAGGGCACGACAAGCACACCAAGCCCCACTATATCGTCTCCTGCAAGAGACAACCACAAGACAACAGACAACAACGCAATGCTACTAGCATCACCAAGCATGCGCCGATGCAACTTTACTGAATGGAGATGTGTTCTTCTTCAGTTTTGTTAGACATTATGAAACAGAACAAGTCTACACTCAAGATGTCGAGTTCCTCATGTTGGGGATGCGGCCTTCACGCCGCAGTAACGGAGCACCTTTGCATCTAACTGTGTTGCAGGGGGGGCAGCGAAGATAGGAGTCTTCACGTACCTTCGGGGCAAGCCTGGATCACACCGACACGGCCACATGTTTCGGCGACTTCGCGAACCTTTGGGTGAGCTCAAAAGGCAGGAGCGAAGGGGAAGGAAGTCATCTCCGACCGAAGGGGCCAGAGGTGAGAGCAAAGTCGAAGATACCCTCGGCCGAAGGGGTTGGCCTTCAGGAGCGGTCAAACATGGTGGTTGGGTCAACACGCCCCGCCATGTGTGTTTGTACTGTAATGCCCATAAAGAGCATGGAACATCCCCGCTCTTGTAAGGAAAAGACTGTAATGACATCAAGACCCTTGGGGTATTGATTATAAATAAAGAGACAACCACAGTGTTGGGGAGGATTTGATTCCCTGCAAAACCTTTTCTTTACTCTCTAACCTACTTAATTCTACCCTTCGTAACTTACATCTCCGACTGTTGGTGCCAGAGTTCATTCCGGGCCTGTCTTCCACCCAACACCTTACTACTGACTATGCTTGATTTCATCTTTCATCTTCAACTTAATAGCTGCTTAAGCTCTAAAGCTCCATTTTTAGATAGTAAATAGTACTACTCTCTTGTCTTTATGTTAATGACTGACCACTTGTATTTAGGCTTGGGTCCAAACCTGTGAAATAGTGAACAACATAAATGTATTGGACAAGTAAACTTAGATATGAACTTAGTTCTAGCTGTAGTTGTCGTCTCTCTGACAAGTACCTGTATATGGGTTCGTCTACCATTTATCCTGGATTTAGCTATCAATTTCGTCATATTCTTTTTTTCGTGATCATGCCTTAGTATGTATTTCATTAAGAAGAAAATAGATTACATACATAATTCTTGGCCAATACAATAGTACAAAAGGACTAAAAAAGAGAAACATTGAAGAAAAATACAATCAACTCTCATCCAACAAGCGACCATAGCAGCATCCACAACAAACAAGTAGTAGAATAATTACTAGGGGGAGGGGAGGGGGGGGCACACCCAACCTTACCACCCTAACAAAGCTACCATAACAACTGAACCTGCAAAAAGGTAACACCAATGCAAAGGATGTTCGAAGAGAGACGGTGGTGAAGCATCCACCGAACAGCATGATCACGAAGGCAAAGCATCCCTCCAGAGTAGAAGAATGGCGAAAAAGCATCCAATCGGACCAACTAGCAATGGCACAAAATCCACCACCCGACCAACGCAATATCAATGGTGGCAAAGCATCCACCTAAGTATCTTCATGACTGCAAAGCATCCACCCAAAAAAGCAATGCAAAAGCATCCACCTAAACCCAGAACAGCGGCAAGGCACCGACCAACAGATCATGACCAGAGCGGCGAAGCATCTGCCCAAAGTAAGCACCAGCACAACAATGGCGGCAAAGTATCCATCAATAAACAACAATCCAAACATTCCAGGCGATGATGGGTGATTCAAAACAAAGGCAGGAATAGAAGAATCCCCGTGGAGAGTTGATGACAACCATCACTATGACCACTGCAATCTACCATGAGCTTCCAAGACAACACATTCATTGTCGCCTAACTAACACAATTAGGTTTTACACCCAAGAAGCTCACATGAACCAAGAGGATGAGGGCACAAGAATGACACCTCCAAAGTGGTAAATGGCGCCCGATGGCGTCCCTATCATCTGCTCATAAGCGAATTGAGGCGGTAGCATTCATATTCTTGTTCAACCCATTCATCAATTTGTGGTATTCCTTCCTCCAAATCTCTGCTGATTATCCTAACAAAGCAGTAGCATTGTTGTATTTGTCTTGGTTGGGCTGCGACAAGAATATGCATAAGCATATCTCACACTTTCTGATGTACTTGTTATGTTGCACACGGAATCTGCTGATATTGTGACATGCAATTGTTCTTTCATGTTGTGCAGCATGATATTTACGCATGCATTTGGTCATTAATGTCATCTGCTTTTTTTTCCTGAAACAGTATCAGGTTTCATCCATGAGGGCAATATCTGCATTCAGTTTCGTGGGTTGGGTAGGTGGTGGCACAGGGGGGGTGAGGAGTGCCATCAAAGTATATGTATGGAGATTAGAAGCGGAAGCGGCTTTGTTTCTTCTAATATGATATGAAATAGTACAGTTCAATCAAGATGAAAATGCAGATGGAGATATGTAAGAGACCATGTGTTCTACCTTCTGAGTCCATCCAAGAAATATAAGTAATATAATAATACTTCGGTTATAGGATATAAACTTGTAATCAAAAGTATTTTTTAGCATTCCAATTTTGTGGTTCACATTGACACTCTAGATGTTCATTAAGCTATTGTATTTTTTACTAGAAATATAATAACACTAACTTTTTGCAATGATGTATGAAAACTTTGTTCAATGTTTCTGGGGCCGTCAATGAACCTATAGACAGCTTGAGATAAATCTCAGAAGTGCTTACATTAAAGCCTTCTAGTCATAGTCCTTATGCCTATGTTGGCATTCCTTACCGTTTTTTTGAGACAACTGGCACTCCTCACCTTAGAATTATGAGCCTATGTTGTATGGCAAAATACTCCCTCCAGGAAACAACAGTGGCCCTCCGTGCTCCTTTCCCATTCATGTCGCTCCCGTGATGGGCGACCAGGCGGCGGTCCCAATCCTAGCATCGTTGTCCACTTCTCCTTCGCCCACTCCTGTCACGCCGCCACCTAGGGGGCCTCCAGATGCCCGTGAGAAGCCCAAGGACAGAGGCGGCGTGGCCTCCACCCCGGCTCGGCCGTGACATGGCAGGCACGACTACCCCAATCCCCTCGAGGGTGCTCGCTAGCGTGGAGGTCTTCCAAGGTGGTGGAGGCATAGGCCCACGGATCTGCTGGCCGCATGGCTGGAGCGTGCGGATGTGCATGGTGGGGCGACAGCCGGTGCTATGTGGCGGCTGTAGTGGTTGTGGTCGGCGACGACGGCCGGTGTGTATGGCGCAGGGGTGATAACTACGGCCAGCGCGAGAGTGTCGGCGGAGGACGCGGGCCAGGCCTAGCGGCTCTGCTTGCTTGGGCAATGAGGCCTGACATGGTGAGGCCTGGGGCTTCTCTGCGCATGGGCGACGGGAATTGTCGTGAGCTGACCGGTGCTCTCATTCTCCTCAAAATCACTGGTTCGGCACCGCCGTGGTGGTGGGGCTAGGGGCTTGCTGGTACGTCGTGGTGGTGCTTCGGGTTATGATAGGCTTTTTCCGGTAGAGGTGACGCGGAGGTAAAAAGGAGTGGGCTACTGGCTTGGTCGTGTGTGTGGCAGGCATGGTGCTGAGTCAGGCGAGAGCTTTCACTGATGCTATTCTTGATGGCAGTGGTGGCGGTGCCCTTGTGGCACCGTTCTCCCCGCTGGGCACCCTTCCGAGACACTATGTTCCTAATGCACGTGGGTCTTTAGAGCGAAAACATTGTCCATATTTGGGCGTGCGCCATTGGCGCCGTGCCCTCCTTGGAGGCGCCGCATCTAGGGGCCAACCATGCCAAGGTAGTGGTGATGGTTGGTTGATGGTGTCGCCCGCGCGTAGCGATCAAGAGGTGCGTGTGGCCCGTGTTCACAGGGAGTCTTCGCGCTTGGTGTAGTGGTGATCCCTGTGGCGGCTGGCCGGAGGTATTGCTCTCATACCAGGTTCAGATACCTAGGTCCTTGGCAGAGGAGTGTGAGGCGGTGAGAGAGGTGAGGCCCCCACGCAGAGTAGCTTGGATCAGCGGAAGCACCACTGGGGCAGGAGCAGGAGGGTCGACGATCGTGTGTGTGCGCGCAACTTGAGGGTGATAGTACCATGAATGAGGAGTTTGGGTTGCCTATCAGGCTTGCAGCAGGCCGCAGCTTTCGGCGTGGCACAGCGTTGGTGACAACGGTGCGGTTTGCAATGGCTAACCTTCGACTACTCTCCCAGCTTGTTGTGGTGTAGGGTTTTGTTGTGTGAGTTGTTTGTATGGTGGTGTTCGCTTCAGCGCGTAATGTATAGTTGCTTCTTCTTAAATGACAGAGCAGTGCTCCTACTGTTCTTAAAAAAAATATACTCCCTACAAGAACTTAGCGATGGGTAATGAATCACGAAAGAAACTATCAAGAATCACCTTCAAACAGCGGCCATATCGCTCAATGAGACACCAAAATTGTTCCCTCTTCCTTCGATGCCATAAAAATTTTGAAAATGCCCTAAGTGCCATAGAAATTTTGGTCGATCCCTTAGGTGCCATTTCCATCACCATGCCATCAAAAGGATGTTAACTGAGGTGAGAAAATATCATTTTGTCCCTGACTCTACTTGTCAGCCCACCTCTACCTCCCCTCGCCCGGCCTGGGGTCACCAGCCGCGGCCGCGCTTTACGGTCCCTGCGCCGATGCCACCATGTTGCGCGCGCGTGCGGGTCGCACACGTGCGTGCTGATTGCTGAACTTGCACCCATGTCCACGCCTTCCATCCGCCAGCCGGCGGCCGGCGCCAGTGCTCGATGCCTCTGCCGTCGCCGCGTCGCCCAACGCCCGCACCTAGCGCAGCGCGCGGCCAGCCCCGCGCCCTCCATCCGCCAGCGCCGTCGCCTTCTCGCCTTGCCCGGCCGCCGCCTCGCTTGGGCCCGCGCGCTGCTGCTGCTGCTGCCGCCGCCGCATTGCGCGAAGTGCGCCGGCGCCGTGCTTGAGCAGCGTGCCCCTGATGGCATGCCGTAGCGGCAGCGGGAGGCGCTCGTTCTGTGCCGCGTCCGCGTGGGAGAGGAAAGAAGAGGGGGCTACGAGAGACAGATTGATTAACACCCCAGTTAACACCTCAGGTAACACAATTCATAAAAGATGGGCACTGACAGGTGGGGATAGGGGCAAAATAGTATTTTTTTCACTCACGGAATGGCGACAGAAATGGAATTAAAGGGATAAATCAAAATTCCTATGGCACTGAAGGCATTTTCAAAAAAATTATGGCGCTGAAGGGAGAGGCAACAATTTTTGTGGCACTAAGGGAATTTACTCAAAGCTTAACGAATACCCCACGCAGCAAGGATTCTACTATGAAACCAATCCTTAGCTGTTTCGGACCGGACCACCCGCATTATCATTACCTTGGGATTTCAAGGTCAGCCATCCCTTAGCACAAGGCCACAAGTTCAACGGGGTCCATACCCCTAACAAGTGCTACTCATATTAACTAGAAACCAACATCAGTTACAGAGATCTCAAATTGACGGCCCGTTAATGCCAAGATGACCAGAAAATTTTGCCTTGCACGACGGACAAATGTAGCCAAGAGAATCTGCCTGCTGCTGCTCAGCAATGGTGCCGAAATGCTGGAATTGGCTGTTGCACCACACGCACACAGATTGGAGCACACCAACCATCTTCGGATAGGACGGCCCCCAACCCAACTGGAACGGAGGAGGGCAGCTACCAAGCGGTGGCGCATAGCCTAACATCAGTGTTGGCTCGGGTACAGGCACAGCATCATGTCTGCCCATGTTCCCATACGGTGGAGCTCCAGCAGAGGCCATCCTTAGATGCTGCTCAAAGCTAGGATACATCGGCTGCTTCTGGGCACCAAATCCAAGTTGCAAATCACACTGTTGGAGAACAGTCAAAGCTTGTTATCAGATAACAGAACGGCACAAACAAACTTGATCGACACAAGAAGCAAACATACGACAAAAATAGAATCATATGATTTATAAATACTTACGTTTAACTACAATAAAAGCTGAGCAACATGCAATCTCACATAACATACGCTTCTGTAGCAAGTAAAGAAGCATCTTTCTCAAATTACATATGTTTTAGTATCAATTAAGAGCGCAAGTTTTTCCTCCATGGCTCCTTGCCATATAGAGCATGGCCCACATAATTGACAGTGACTATTCTGATTAAAAAATCTTTTGCCTAGAGAGTTTTCTTTAAAAAAATAATCACTGATGTGCAAAATCCAATGGCATAATACCCACTGAAAACATAAGCAGACTAGTTCTAGATTACTGTAGAAAAACTGTAAAAAAATTAATGAAGTGGGCAGTCAGCATATCCTGTAAAGTATACCTGATCTTGAAGAATCCTGCTCAGTGGAACATCTTCAACAGCACGGACCAAAGAGGTAAAGCTACCGAAATTGGATTGCATGGACAGAAAATCATCAATGTTCCCACTTGTGCCGGCCGCCGTAGGGAGTGAGTCACACGAAGGACCCGCGCCATTATATTGATTTTCCAAGTCACTGTCAGATTTTTCTAGTGCCTCAAGCATGGAACCCTTGATATCAAAATCCAACGTGCAATTTTCATTTTGATCAGTACGGCTGGTGGAGCTAACAAAAGAATTCCTCATGCCGTGGATATCAATTTCATCAGTTCCAGTACCACCAGTAAGCGTGTTTAGGTCAGATAATGAGTAGCAGCTTGCAAAATCATTTTTCATACTAATGGCGTTATTCAGCTGGGCAAGACTACTTTCCGTGATAGTACTATTGAAGATATCACTGTTATAAGCTTCAACATCGTATCCTGATTCATTACTTGGAATGTTCTGTGAGTTCACATATGCCTCTTTGGCATCATTTTCACCTCTGTCACCATAGTTCTTGATTTCAGGAGTCATTGAACAAGAAGCGAAACAATCCACATTGATTTGAGCAGGAGGGATAGGGCCCATGGTCAAATTAGATTGATAGACCATATCATTTTTCTGGCTGACAAAATTTTCACTCTTACTCGCGCTATTCTGGGTGGCAAAGTTTCCATCTTTACCAGCATTTTCATCATTAGAATTAGTACCGAAGCATTGGGTAATAATGGATGACCGAATAGCATCATCAGGAGTATTAGATGTTTCATAGGTTCCACCAGAAACAGGAGAAGATATTGTATCCGAACAAGAATTGAGGTTTACATCCCTTATTGTGACGCCACTTTTGATCTCATCACCTTTCAAAGAAGCCATTTCACAATCCATAATCTTGTCCTCAGGAGGCTTCTCACTTTTGAAGCTTGTCGGATTCTCCACATTGCAAGTTATGTTTCCATCATCCACCACCACACCAACTGAATTAAGATCAGGCTCATCCCTAGTTGCTGAAAGTGTGTTACTTTCCAGCTGGTTATGAAAATCCTTTCCTTCAGAACTGCCAAATTTACCATGCAGTAGATCATAGGGCTGAGAACCTTGTTCTTCAGGTGTTATGTCACTATGCTCCATCAGACCATTCATGTTTTTGCCTTCAACAGGATCATCTTCTGTTGGAGAGACCTCTTTAGGTACGCCATAATTTTCATCAGACATATTGAACTCCAAATAACCTGTATTTGAAAGGTCTAGGTCTTTTGAGCTGTCCTTCTCATGAACATCTTTGGAGTTGCAAGTACTCAATTTGCTTTCAGTGTCAACAGAAAGAGAAGCAGCATAGTCACATGTTCCATTATGTGTTCTACGATCATCAGAATTGTCAACAGCAACCAGATGATGCTCCGAGGCGGGCTCTCCCGCAGAAGGTCCTTTTTCCAATTCAGCTGTGCTGGTTGTCTCCTCAAGAGGATTTTTATGATGCCCAGAGACAGTTCCTCCAGAAGCAAGTGCTTTTTCCTTTTGAGGAAAGTCAGTTATCTCTTGAGGATGGTTATGATGCCCAGAGATGGGTTCTCCAGCAGCAGATCCTTTTTCTTGTTCCTTATTATTCATAGAGACTGGCTCTCTATCAGAAGGTTCTCTTTCTCGTTGAGGCAACACAGTCATCTCCTGAAACCCAAATGGTGCTGCCATCAGGGATGGTTGAACACCCAACTGACCTGAAAACGTCCCATCAAACAGTTTCGCTGAACCCTGACCTTGATACCTTACCTCTGCAACACCATGGCCAAAATTGCCAGGTGCTTCTCCAGAAGTCCTCTGCTGAGTTTCAGAATTTCCATCTATGTTGAAGCCCAGTTCACTGGATTTACTAATTCTGCGTCTTTTAGCTTTCCTTTGGTGAAAGGACAACTGATGCTGCATATAGGCACCCTGATCATGAAACGTCAAATTGCATTTTTTGCACTCCTTTGGATTCACTTCTATCTGAGCTTCAACCTTCTGAAATTTCTGTACATAGGAATCACCAGAGTGACTAAACAATGTAACTGAAGTAAGTGGCGCTGCAAGTTTCCTTTGCTCAATTGAGATGGTTTGCTGATGAGGACCTGCACACTAATTAAAAAAAAAAGTTTTTTGAGTTACCATGGGCACTAGAAGAAGCAGATGAGGTGCATAGTCAAAATCTTACATTGGCATCTAAGCCATGCACTCCTGCACTGCTAATTTGTGTGCTGGTTGGCTTTGGCTCTGGATATCCAAGAAGAGACCTGAGGTAGGAAGACACTTCTTTGCAGGTAGCAAACTGATGTCCTTTGGGGCTGAAAGTATGATATACACGATTATCAGTAAACAATGGTGCTAGGAAATAGGAACATCACATCACAAATGTAATCTCCTACTAATGAGATGAGGGCATTGATCAAAAACTGCATATGCTCAGGTGCTGAAGAGATGAAGGTACTACGAAGAAAGATGCTATAGTGCATGCTGTTCTAGTAAACACTTATGTTGCAGTTAAGCTCTACATTAAACAGCTAGAAACCAGCATGATTTGCAAATTGCAACAATAAATAGAAAAGACATTTTCACAGAAAAAATTATATTTTTCATAATTTCATGTGTTTGTGATGACACTAGATCATAGTCAGAAGAGTCAGGGCCGATGGAACATTCTGTGACCCTGGAATGTCCTCCCAAATCGAGGATCAGGATCGAGCAGGTGCCTGGAGGTGGGTGGTGCTGATTGACAGTGAGACAAGATGATGGCTAGGTCACAATGGTTGTGTACTGGGAGCTGGAGTACCAGAACCAGCATACGCAGTCAATGTACCTTCCTTTGATTTTTTTTTTTTCCTTTCATTACTTTGTATCAATCTTTTGAAGCTACCTATGTGTGGTGCATCATAGATCACAACCTGCGTCATCGGCCCAGATTAATTGGGTTCATTCATTCCAAACTACTCTTTTTCGACCCATGTTTTTTAAAATATAGGACCCACAGCGCCTCGAGCACAGGACCAACAACCCATCAAACCCATATTTCTGGTGAATATGGTCCTCATGCGAAGGTACTTCCCTAATTTCACATGTCTGGGTATTAGCCTAATTCTGAAATGCAAATCAGATGAGAGTTTTTCAGATATGCATAGCTTGCAGCTGATAGCCTGTTATTGCGTATGTTTACTCGCTTGATCCAGGTATGAATCTCAGGATTCGGATAACTCCTTAGGTGAGAAGCGAATTACAATCATAACTCATATGTTCCTAATCTCAGTTCAATGTGTGCTTTAGGTTACTGATGCTTTTCACAACTTTAAAGACATCTATATGCACTCAGAAACCTATCAACTGACACCTAATGCATTCAAACAAGCATTCCTAGGTAGAGGAACAAACCTCACATAACGGCGACAGTTAATCCATGCGATACGCTCCTTCCGCTTGAGCCCAAGTAGCAGCTTCCACCCACGGGGCAGGTGGTCCGCAAACATGCCGGCATCCACGAACTTCCTCCGCCGCCGCCGGCTTCCCCATTGCCCTTCCAGGGCATTCATGAATCCCAGCAGCTCGGACTCCGACCCCATCCCTGCCGTCCGCTGCCGTAGCTCCTCCCCGTATGGGTCTACCAGCTCCGCGAGCCTCGCCAGATCAACCGCCAGCCCTTTTGGATTCAACACTTCCCTGTCGGGGTCCGCACCAGCCGCCGCTAGCGGCGGCGGCGGCCGCGACGTCGCGGGGGGCGCAACTGCTGCTGTCGCCGGCGCGGTTAGGGTTTGCTGTCGGTGTGGAATCGTGGGCGGGGCTGGGTACGAGGGGTCGTCGCGCGCGAAGAGGCGTTGGAGGTGGAACAAAATGAGGCGGTTCTCGGAGTCCTCCTCCGCTGGGGCAGCGGCGGTGGTGGGGGAGGAGGAGGAGGCGGCGGCGGGAGAGAGGGTCAGGTTGTGGGAGATGTTGGCGGCGGGACGGTGCCGGGAGAAGGTCTGCTTGCGAGAGCCGGCGCTCTCGTTGAAGACGGCGCGGTCGATCTTCGGGGGCGGCAGGAAGTCGCCATCGCGGCGACGGCCGCGGCGGGGGTCGACAGCGTACGGCGACGCGGCCGCGAGGGACACGAGATCCGGCTGCGACAGCGCCCGGAGGTCGACGAGTGCTGCCACCTCCGTCCCCATTGCCCGCGGCGCCCTCACCGGCGCGGCGGCGCCTCCGGGAGGACGGGGGATTTGGGGGTTTGGCTCGGGAGGATGGAAAGGCAAGAAGGGATGCGACGAGGCCGATGGGGACGGGAGAAGTCAGATGTGGAAAGTGTGGGGGTGGGAGTGGAGTGGGCCCCACGATCGGACGGTTTCAGTTTCTTCAACTTTCGTTCGCCGTTTGATCAAACCCTGGACAGTACGGAACCGAGCTAGCCGCGCCGCCGCCGCCGCCGCCAGCGATGGCGCGCCGCCTCTTCTGCGCCACGAGAGCGCTCCTTCTTCCCGTCCCAGCTCCCGCACCAGCGGCGGCGCCTGTGCCTGTCCCTGCATCTTCTGCCGCGGCGGCGGAAGCGGCGGCTTCGCTCCTGCCACTGCTCCCCTGCAAGCGGCGGAAAAAGCTCTTGAAGAAGCTCAACAGCCCGCGGGTGTCGCCCATCGAGCCGGAGGCCGATCGCCGCGTGCTGGCGCTCGACGCCGTGCTCGACCGCGACGCGGCCTTCCGTTTCCTCCACCGCACGCGCTCGTTCCTGGCCTCCCTCCCGCCTCCGCACCGGATCCCCCTCTCCGAGGCCGGCAAGCTGTACCGCGAGCTCGGCTTCCCCCGCGGCCGCAAGGTGGCTCGCTCCGCCGAGCGGCACCCGCTGCTGTTCCACCTCCCCGTCGTGGACTCCGTCCCGCACCTCGCGCTCACGCCGCTCATGCGCTCGCTCCTCGACGAGGAGCGCCGCGTCCACGAGGAGCTCCTCCCGTCGCGGGTCCGCGCGGTCCGGAAGCTCCTCATGCTCACCGCCCACCGCCGCGTGCCGCTCACCAAGCTCCACCACTGCCGCGCGGTGCTCGGCCTACCCGACGACTTCCGCGACCGCGTCCACGGCTTCCCCAACGATTTCCGCGTCGTCGTCGACCCCGCGGACGGCCGCCACGTCCTCGAGCTGGCGCGCTGGGACCCCGCGCTCGCCGTCAGCGCGCTGGAGCGGGACTTCGTCGTGGACGAGCGCCGCGTCCGGCGCACGTTCCGCTTCGCCGTCCCGCACAGCCGGTTGATGCCCCTCGACGCCGAGGATGCTGACCGCCTCGACGCGGCGACCACGTTCCCGCTGGTCTCGCCATACACCAACGGCGCGCTGCTCAAGCCATGGACGCCCGAGGCGGAGAAGTACCGCGTCGGGGTGGTGCACGAGTTCCTCAGCCTGACGGTGGAGAAGCGCGCCATGATCCACCACATCGTCGAGTTCAAGGAGGAGTTCGGGCTCACGCGGCACATGTACGAGTCGCTGAAGAAGCAGAACCGTGCGTTCTACCTCTCCGGCACGGAGATGAACTGGGCCCTGTTCCTCAGGGACGCCTATGACGAACACGGCGTGCTCAAGGAGAAGGATCCCCTCGTGATGTTCAATGAGAAGCTGCAGCGCTATGCCTGCATGACCAAGATTGATTCCAGAGGGACCATGGCTGATGCTGCAGGCTTGACTGAATAGAATCAGCTTTCAGTTTGATGGGGTGTGGCTTGTGTATCTCCTATTGAGCCGTTGAACTCGATGTGCATGTCAGGTATACAGTTCTCACTGGAGTTACATTTGGTACTTGATTTTTCATTTCTCATTAAATTGGGAAATTTTGTTTTTGTAGTGCCTGGTTTCATGTCTGTGTCAGTGTCCTTCCTGATGAATGCTCTCGCATTTGAGAATGGCTGCCGTTGGATGATTGTAAAAGTGTCCCTGTTAGTGTCATAAAACATTGCCTTTAGAAGAGGTAGCCTGGTGCCCTGGTGATATCCGCATTTACTTGAATTCTCCTGCATCTGTCACCAGTTACGTTGTTGCATCTCGAAGAAGCTATGGAATCCTACAATTTGCTTGTATTAGACATTTATAAGACAAATGACTTGCTCCTGTTTTGGTTAGTAGCATTTCTCAAGCACAAAGTGTGCAAGGCTTTTTCAGTCTGCTGAAAAATTCACCAATTCAACCATTTCAGCCAAAGACTCATTTTGCTCTCTAAAAAGTATGCTGTGGGTGCTGCACACTTAACCTGTTTTGCTATAACAAGCATTGCAAATAATTAGATAATGTATCAGAATATACAACTATGATTAGAGTTCACTCTTTCAAAGTGCAAATCATTCTCGTTAGCACTTAGCAGTTATGAGGTTTGTGCAGTTATCGTTCATCTAAAGCACTGTATGCTGTCCATACTTAATTTGTTCATTATCATCAACATGGAAGGCTCTGATCACAACTCTATTGCAGATGTCATCATGGGATCATTCCTGATCTCCTAACATTGACCTATGAACCTCTGAAGGTGCATCACCATCCAGATCAGGAGATCATATTGTGCTCTACTGCCTGAATATTTACACTCTATTGTCTATACTCCTGTGAAATTAATTTCATTCACCAGGGGCGGTTTGCACGATTGGACAGGCAAGAATACATTTCAGCATGCCTTTGCAAAGCCGTGGGAGATTTCCGCTGCCGTATGCTGTTGAAACAGGTTAAATTCTCAGCAATTTGCTGGCAAGTGGCAACCTGGTACTCTGGTAGAGGCTTTGCATCCATGAATTGTCCTTTTTCAGGAAAACTGTTTTAACCCATTCAGTTAGAAATGTCCGTGATTTATCTGTATTGTAAAATGATATACTCCCTCCGTTTATAAATATGTACATTTTGGAAATTAACATGGTCTCCACTATGCAACTTTGACCACAACTTTTAATGTGTATGATGATAGAGGTTTAAAAAATCGGCACTATATTATGAAAGTGTTTTCACAATATATTTTATGGCATTGCTTGCTTTTATATGATCAATCCAAATATGTTTATTTAATTCAGTGATGAAAATTAGAGAAATTTAGCTAGATGTATTCATGGAGACCGTAGCTCTCTAATTATCAGGCATTGACCTATATAAAGTTGCGGAGAGCCAGGCGTTTTACTTCTTCCAAAACAGACATCTCAGTACTAGTTGATTGCTTCGATGATGAATGGTGAGTTGCATGAGAAGTTCGAATCGGAATGATGATATGTTGCCTGAGGGTGGAGGGTCATCTTCTGAACCTGACTGATGGATTCTACTGTATAATCGATTAACAGAGCGACGACTTTCACAGGCATTGCTAATGCAAGGATGATGCAGGTGTGGAAAGCCGGAAACCTCGTCTTCCTTAATAACAAAAAAAAAATTGTTCATATGGTTAAACAACTCATCCTATGTTTTTTCAGTGCCAATCGCTAACTTTGTTACGTTAGTTCTGATGAGATGTTTTGCTGGATTCCAATATTTGTTCCACAATTTTAATTTGAGCGGATTGATACTAGTTTAAGCATGTGTGACGTGCACGCTCCTGGCGTCCACACTTTTTTCCCTGGACTATTCACCGTGAAATTTTAACCCAAGCTGGTGGGGCATCAATAGTCAGTGTTTGAGGGGATAATCTCTCTGGTAATAAATATTTGGTAAGTGTTTTCCCAGCAATGAACTATAGCTCTGCTCTGTCCGACCTGGGTTCCAAGTCGGATTGTACAGTTCGATTTCAGGAAGAATTATGTGTTGTTATGTTCCGATTCATTATATACATACACCTTCCACCTATATACGTTGATATTATTATCTCGATGCGCAGAAGCACAGGAGAACCCTTGAACAAGGAGCAATCAGGCATGTCAAAGCGGCATCTGGGAGCAGATGTCGACGAACCTGAGATTGGAGATCACAGCGCGAGGGGGTTAATATCAAAGCGGCCCTTTTTGAGTGGCTGCTCTGGTCGATGCCCCTGCTCTCGTATATTTGCCGAGAAACATCAAAGCGGCGTTTCTTGTATGGCTGTGGCTGCTCTGGCCATGCATCCATGATGCCGAAGAAGTATCTTCACCTGTTGCTGAACGACTGGGACAGTGGCTACAGCATCTACAGGGTGGGCGAGGACGACTTTGACATCAATAACACTGACATGGACGCTCCACGACCTGCCGTGTCTCCTCTCGTCCGCATCGTGGCGCAGCACGGGTACTCGTGGTCGTTCGCCTCCCATGGCACAAAGATCATGGCAATGAATCCTGCGGAGTCCAGCCCCGGCATCCCCGTGTTCGACACGAAGACGTTGGCAATGACGGTATGCCCTCGCCCGCTGAGTGGGGACTGTGGCAGTAAGCCTCTGTATGGCTTCCATGGGTGATAGGCTCTTGGCGTTTGTCTACCCATTCCTAGAGGTGCTGGGGCCGGAGCCACCACACACAAAGGAGTCGTGGTCTTGGACCGGCATCGACGACGAGCCGATGCCACCGTTCAACTCCTCACGTGTCAGCAGCTACGCTGTGCACCCGGACGGGCGTACCATCTTCGTGTCTGTCAAATGCTACAAGCTCAACCCTGGTTTATGCCCCCCTTATGGTGATCGGAGCAGCACCTTCACCTTCGACATGGAGAGCCACAAGTGGACCCACGTTGGCGACTGGATCTTGCCGTTCAGGGGTCGAGCATACTATGACCACGTGCTGGACGCCTGGGTTGGGCTCTGCTCCTACAAGGGAAAAGCTGGACACGGGCACGTCTGCTGCTGTGACGTCCCACCAGCAGCCGCTGGGTCCATGACGACCATGCCAGTTTGGAAGCTTGCTGTGTTTAGATGGGTGGAAAAAAAGAATTTTTTTTTCTGGAGATTTGGTGTACAGAGATTCTTTGATGACAGCTCAAAGAGGCATTTGGGCGCCACGCTCGTATACATGGACAATAGCAGGTTCTGCTTGGTGGAGTCTGTGATGCCCAAGTATGATGACTTCTATCCGCGCCTTCGCGTGGTGAAGATGGCCTCCTTCATGCTAAAATACGGCAAGGAGGGTGAGCTGCGGGTCTCTGGCCGTTGCACTTATGCGTCCATGGCGTACCGGATCCCTCATAAACACATGGATGTAGAACTAAACCCTGTAGCCTTCTGGATGTAGCCATTCATTATTTTTGAAGAACCTATCAATCCTAAATCAAAAGACTAGAGTCAAAGATATGTAATAACTGGATTAATTACAAACACAACTTAAACAAAAATTGGATGCATCCTGCTACTGGATCTAGTTAGTATACATGGAATATACCTATAGCGTTTTGAACTGGGTACCATGAAATATACATGTAGGCTCTGTAGCGTTTTGAATTGGGTACCATGATGGTTTTTTTTTAAAAAAAAAACTGAAATTCGCAAGCATCGTGTGTTGCGTTAGGAGTGTTTAGATTGCAACCAATGCTGTTTCCCAAAAAAAAAAGATTGCAACCAATACAGTTTTTGCAAAAAAAAAATAAAAAATTATGCAAAGTTATGGGAAAAAGGTACATGCGACTGAGGGAAAAGGAGCAAAAATGATTCCGACCTGCCGGATTCGAACCAGCGACCTAAGGATTTATCTGCAACGACTACAGTCCTCCGCTCTACCAACTGAGCTAAGGTCGGCTCGTGATTATTCTTATATATTGTATATTATACAGTATTTCCAGTAACACGACCACACGAGGCGACCTAACAGATCACTGAGGCGGTGAGGCCTTGATGGGCTTTGCTGTTTCGCGAGCATTGATCGCTGGATCTTCCCCCTTTTTTTTTTTTCTTTTTGTCCTATATGGTATCCCCCTAACTCTATTGTCAGGCCAAACTCTTCCTAGTTTGCTACCCAAGAAATCATCTTCATTCCTCACAACGTTTGGAGTAAAAAAAAAATCATCATTCCATCCCCTAAAAAAATCATCTTCGTTTGAAATTATATATAGCCTATCAGTCGGTGGAATTGCGTCCTCACAACGTTTGGAGTAAAACAGTCAAATCGGTAAGGCTCTACTTTTGTACGTACGAAGTACGAACTCTCTGATCAGGTGCTAGCGCTACACTAGTCCGATCAGTACCAAACAAAATCGTAACGTGTCTGAGCTCCACCAGACTGGCTCGCCCCTTCTGGGAACGATGCACATTTTTTTTAGAGCAGACCGATTGGCCAGTTGAGGAATGATGAGGAGCACCGACGGAGCAGTGGATGAGGAACATATGCACTTCTTCTCAACGCAAATTTCTTCTGCCACAATCGGCATCGGCCAGCGGCTGAAACCAAACAAGACTTTAGCGTGTGCACCGACTGATGTTTCTAACATGAGAGAATGTGTACCTCTTAGTTTCACCATATGTGCATCGTTTTAACTGATACATGGTGAAAATAAAAGAGTATCAATCAGACATATAGAAGGTTGAAACGGGAGTTCACAATATTCCTTAAATAAGGGGGCTTTGTAAAATTGATAAACTATCATAAGTTCATGTTCCTTCCATCATCATTGTTGAGAGAGAGAGAGCTATGTTTAGAAACTGAGAGGCAACTTGTGTTTAGATTCAAAAAGATTAAAAAAAACACTATTCATCTATTTTTTTCCTATTTATTTCATTCCCTCACTCACAGAACACACTTCTCACAACTTAGCTATAGAGATTTTTTTTGTCTACAGTGTTTTTTCAGGAATCTCCCCCAATCTAAACGCAGAGTGAAAATTGTGTGAGTGGGTAGGTGGGTGGAAAGTCATTATTGAATGGCTTCGGTGGCGAAGTCATTCTTCAAAATCGGCGAAGCCAGCGTTTCAATGGCAAATTGGCAAAATGCTCCCGTCGGCATGCACAAGCGTCTGCGTCTATTCCCCCTCCCTGCACGCATTGCAGGAATTTATCCAAACCTAATGGCAAATGAGAGCGGAGATCGCACCGCTCGGAGGTCAGAGTCTCAGAGCTTGTAGGCACTAGGCACAGGACAAGGCCCATGACGCGTCACGCCAACGGGCTGTACTGTGTAGTACCACGTAGTGATGGAGACAATGTGGCCAATGTGAAGTAAGACCCCATGTCCACGTTCACCACTCATGCTTGGTGTTTTCTTCCTTCTTTCACTAAAAATTTTAATGTAAAATAGCAAAATATGTTTATTGCACAGCTCAATAGTTAGGGGTTCGGGGTACTCTACAAAACTCAAAATCTCCATCAATCCACTCTAATCTCTCTTAATCCCTTGTCCCCTCCAATCCCTCCCAATTCCACTTCAATCCAATACTTTCCAAACAACCTCTTAAGGGAAGGATATGAGGTGAATCAAATAAGATCGAAAGGAGTACCAATGGATGATCAAATAGATCTATTCGAGAGCAAACTTACAAAGCATTTTGTAGGTGAGCGACACTTACCCTCTCCGTCTACTACCACCGCGAGGGGGCAGGGACAAGACAGATAGGCATCTCATTGATCCGTTGAAGTGTTTGCATCGCTTGTCCAGCCCATTCGTTGGCGGGTGTTTTAGTACTTGCAAAGTTCGATGGGAGGCAGGCCCTCTGTTGTCTTCTGCCTTCGTGATTTCGGCAAGCCCACGACTCGTCAAAAATATTGGAGGGCACCATAGTATGATGCGGACTTCTAAAGTGCCTCGAACGTGGATCTTGTTGGTCTGTTTTGTCGTAAGCTTGATTGCCATTTCCCATATTTTGTTCCTTGACAGAAAAAACGGAGCTGAGGCTTTGGCCAGTCCAATCCAGCTAAAACATCGACCAAACCATAAAAAGACATTGGATCGTCAGTTTTCCAAAATTCTGTGTAAAACTGGGCATACAAAAGTACAAAACTGATGGAAACCGATGCAACGGGCGAAGGAGAAATAAGCAGTGCCTTGCTCGTATGACATTCCAATGGGGATTTCATTCTTATTTAAGTAGGGTGCCCCATAAACAATTTCGATGACATGGCAAAACGTTAAAGAGAAAAGAGATAGAACTTAAGCAATTTGGATCACATGGAAAAACTTTAAAGAAAAAAGAGATGAAAAGAGTTTCGGCGTGATCGGAAAAGATTTAAAAAAAAAAAGGAGTGGCCAGAGGAGCGTTTCAGTACTCACATCACATGACTCTCAGACAAAGCAGCACGTTGGGGTTAGCAATTTTCTTACTGGTGCCGCAAGCTCTGGCCCCTGACAGCCTCTTACTTCCTGAAAGCTTCAGGATCAAGTCAGTCGGGCAGCGGGAAGCTTGTTCATTCCTCGATCTTGGGGGAAAGGATGCCGAATGATCAAGTTAGGCATATGCTAATACACATATAGCAACCAGGTCAGCAGATGGAGCATTTAGCCTATCAGATTCATATCTATGATTTCATCCATGCATGGCACCAACTTTCTGTATCTCTCTGCATTCTCAAGAACTGATTATTACCACAAGTAAAGAAATACAACGCAGGAATCTAACGACTTTAAGCCTAATTGGTCATTATCTGCATACAGATGCTAAAGCAAACAAAAGACATGTTATCCTGGTCCTGAAATGCAAGGGAGATGTGTCATAAACAAGTTACGCATTTGCATGACAGGCGGACACAGCAGCGACAACAAGCCTTTTGAGCTATGCCAGCCTCATTCTAAGCTTCCAATCCTACCAAATCATAGCCCAACCCATGCACGTATACCTCTGCCAGGCCCCCACCATGAGGGAGAGGCCAAGGCCACATGGACTACAGATGGAAATACCTGGAACAGGAACACTGCTAAATGTTTTCCTCCAGGCTTTGGTAGCAACAGAAGGTACAGAGATAGCTGAGAAAGTTATGGCAAACAGTTGGATAGGCCGTCTTCCCCATTTAAAGGCACTGCCATCCTTTCTGCAGCCCCATGACAAGCTTCCACACAAAGACACGGCAAAGCCTTTGCAAAGCTCGCCTCACGCAATTCCACTCCTCTGTATTGCCTTCCCTGTGAAGATGGTTAGTTGTTGAGGGAGAGGGAGAGCGAGAGGGGGAGGGAGGGAGAGGGAGAGGGAGAGGGAGAGAGAGCAGGCTTTGCTGCTCTTCTCAGGCTGTGATGTTGGATTGTTGGGTGTTCTGAAGAAGCCATTAGCGTGTGTGTTCCTTCAGTTCTTTCGCAGTTTCATCGTCCTTACATTGTGTCATCATCTTCCACCTCTGTCTCTGTACTCCCCTGTTATGGAATCCTCCATGATTACTTGGGACGACGGTGAAGAGTGCAACAGCAATGAATCTGGATGGACGATGTACCTGGGCTCCCCGGTGAGTACTGATGATGCCAAAGCCAATGACAGTGAAGGGAGTCATGTTGGCAGTCACTGCAGCAATGGTAGAAGCAAAAACAACTACGTGGATTATGATGACGAAGATTATGATTCTTTGGCTTCCGATGCTTCCACAGGACCAGCTGAAGTGAAGATGTGTAATGGCAAAGAAAAAAAAGGTCATGGTAAAAATGACATTATCAGATATAAACATGAAAGCAATGAGGAAGAGGAGGTAAGTACCAAGCTCCCAATCAGCTGCGACAAAAAGGAAGGCAAGATGAAGAAAGGAGGACAGAAGACCACTAGAACAGGCTACAACAAGAGACAAAGTTCTTCACGAACATGCTTCTTTAAGTAAATGCTGTAATATCCTGGTAGGTTGTCTCAACCATTATCTGATTATCATCTAGCTAGTATCCTTGTAGAAGCTGGGATGCGAGGCTTTTGGGATCCTTCAGCAAAACTAGCAATGCTGTAATATCCTAGTAGGATGTCCCTTGGCCATTATGTGATTATCATCTAGCTAATATCCTTGTAGAAGCCAGAGTGCAAGGCTTTTGGGATCCCTGGACACATACCCCTTAGTTATTCTTAATTGTTACCCTCCTAGTATCACATTAAAAAGTGCATGTATTTATGTAGCCAGATAACGCTCTGTCTAGATATATTTCGCAGGCGGTTCTCTATTTATAGTTGATTTCTATTTTTCTTCCTAGTATGTGTAGAGTTTGAAATGTCTGTGTGTGGTTACAAGGTGACAGTTTTACTAAGAAAGACAAAGAGTTAAGAGTACAGAAGAGAGAGATCTTTATTGCCAAATGAATTACACATAACTCAATGGTTGCTATCTTTTGGGCCATTCAAAATGTGAATTAGATAATGCACATACTTCTACGAGATGTAACAATTTTCAATGGGAAAATTGGTTTCATAGCACCAAAAGATCGCCACTTCTGTGAAGTACCATTAAAAGACGTCGCCCCCATAAAATAGCACCGAAAGATGCAAACGTTACCGGATTCTACCACTCTGTTACTTTTGGGTACTTTGTCTGTTAACCTGGACCAAAATACCCTCCAAAAGGTTTTCCTAGTCCTTTTTTCTCCTCCTGCAGTAGCTTTTTCCCCTCCTGCATTCAACTGCTCGCCTGGGCACCGTTCACACTCCTTCTTGCGTGCACGCTTTGACTGGCCTGGGCGACACAACAGCAGCTCGGGCCCGCGGGGAGGAGCAGCAGCTCAGGCCAGCGGGAGCAGCAGCAGCCCTGACCAGCGGGGAGGAGCAGCAGCAGCTCGGGCCAGCGGGAGCAGCAGCAGCTCGGGCCAGCGGGGGAGGTCGAGAGGAGCAGCAGGCCCGCGGAGGAGGTAGGGCGTCGCCGGCGGCGAGGGCCTGGGGATGCGCCGCCGCCTAGATATGCCTGGGAGGAGTGGAGGAGAGATGTATTGAATCTAGGGGTAGAAGAGTCTTTTCATGTCCGTTTCATGTGCCAAAATGAGATAAAATACCTCTTCGATGCCTAAAAGTAAAAGAGTGGTAGAATCCGGTAACGTTTGCATCTTTCAGTGCTATTTTACGTGGGCGGCGTCTTTTAATGGTACTTCACGGAAGTCGTAATCTTTTGGTGCTATGAAACCAATTTTCCCATTTTCAATAGTCCTGAGAAGGACCAATTACAAAATCTACAGTACAAACATCTAATATAATGTACAAAACAGCATGAAAAAACATACACGTGTGGTACAAGAGCCACTAGCTATCACCTGGTGTGTACAATCAACTATTCAAGCTCTTGAAGCAACCATGGCATCGATTCAATCACCTCTGTCCCTGCAGTTCATATGGAGGTAAGTCAGCAAAAGCATTATCATCCCTAAAATGGAACAACAAGGCCTTAGTAAGGGCAATGGTAATCGGTTAAAGCACTCCATTGAACAAGCAGCTACAAGGTGAAGCAAATGATCTAAGATAATAGTTGATAGATAGCTCATGATCACTCTTCAAATCGTGTGCCTAGTAGTATACAGCCTTCTAAGGAAGACTTGAACATACAGAATTCAATCAAAAAGGGATATCCATACAGCAAAGGTACCAGAGAGGAATCTAATAGTCTGGAAAAAAAAAACTAGAGATATCACAGTCTTCAACTGGTAGGTGGGACCTGTGAAGCTCCTTAGGTTGTTATGCAGTCCAAATCTTCAGTGAATGTCAAGTCAGGAGCTTTTCGCCCTGAATTATCTGCTCAGGAACAAATCACAAGAAAGATGGCCAACACAAAAATGGAGAAATAAAAAGCAACATCCCAACCTACTAGAATTTGTTCAGGAACTGCAAGCAGAAGTATACATTTGGCAAATTCTAAAGCCTAAATTTCAGGATCATTGAGGAGATGGTTTAGAATTCCCAATCAGTAAAACTTTGTTTTCCTTCTTAACAAAAAAAGCGGGGATTGGAAAGTGAGGCAGCACAATACATATTCGAAATGCCAGCGAGATGGTAGTTAACAACACTTGAGAAATGATCCCATGTTCTGATGTTCCCATCTAATGTTTAGAAACACAACCGCGCGCGTTTTGCTCAGTCACACAGGGAATTAACCAACGGTAACGCAGGTGGATTGGTTGCGAAACCCAGCGTAGTGGCCACGAAATGCGCCCAATCAGATCGAGGAGACACGCGGGGAATGACTAGGGATGTACCCAGAGGTCGCGGCGGCGGCGGTAGGGGCAGCGCGGCCGGCGGCTAGGACGCCGCGGCGGGCTTGGAGTGGTGGAGGAACGCCGCGGAGCAGAGCACGGTGGTGACGACGGCGAAGAAGCCGAGCGCCACCGCCAGCGACATCCCGGCCACCGCCAGATCCAGAGCCAGTTGCGCGCCGTGGAACACCGCGCCCAGCGCCACCATCCTCCCGCCCTCCTCCTTCTCTCTCCCCTTCCTGCCTCCCGTCGTCCTGCTCTGGCATGCGGTGGGGGCTCCTCCCGCCCGTGGCTGCGTGCTGTCTCGATGCTCGCGGGACAATACAAGGGAGGATGGGCGGGACGCGGGGATGGAAGAGAAGCGGCGAGTGACACGCGGAGCGGCGAGAGGGCGGGAGGGGAAGCGGCGACGAGACCACCTGGACCTGCGCGAGACGAGACGAGAGACGCACGCCCGTAGCCCGTGTCCGCGCCGAGCCTAGGACCTGCGTGATGCACGGATATGCATCAAGGAGAAAGCTTCTGATGAGATGTCTGGACTCTGGTCTCTGGAGATCAGCTGCTACATTCTGGTAATCTGGGTTCTAGTCTGGATGAAGCTCGGCAATTCTGCTGGGTGCTGCTCGCGGGAACCGAAATTGTAATGCTGGAGTGTCGAAATTATCACCCCTTTACCCCCACAAAAAGGAACATTTTTGGGGGTTTCGGTGGCAGGAAGTTCAAGAATTTCCTATGGAAACAAGCTCATCAATTACACGAGGGAAAATAAAATGCACTTAGAAATGATGCACAGTAATTGTCGCAACAGCAGTTCAGGTTCAGTCAACAAAGGTACATTTTGGTGCCAAACCAGACGGCATGACATATTTTGTTCATGGAGTCATGTGAACAGGGTACATCAAGTGATTGTCATGTAGATTTATTTTCAGAGCATATACTCGAAAGCCAACATAAAGGCTGTCAGAAGACAAGAACTACTGAAGCGCCAGTATATAATGTACAGCAAAGACCAACCCGCAAGCAATAATAGGTCAGTATACCTGATTCTAATCTACCTTTGACAGACTAAAGTTGTAACAGCATCATCCTAATTCCTAAACTGCAAGAAAAACAGAACAGGTTGTTTTGAGGTACAACATGCTGGCTTCCGGCCACTGTAAGTTGTAACCCCTCTTATTCTTCTGTCACTGCCATGTGACTCAAATTTTCGTCACCATCAAACATGTTCCAACAAAAGTTTGCAAAGTGCTCCTGACAGGCAATACAATCAGCGCCGGATAGAGCTGAGTGAATAACAAGTAACGTATAAGTAATGCCGGCTTAGAAGTGGTTGGCCTAGACGCCTCAAAACAGTGCAACAGGCCGGTAGACCAGCCATCACCTTGGGAAGAAATTGATAAACCGCTGAAAATCTTTAATGGCCAAGCTTCACGACGGGTGGTAATCAACAAGCAGGCACTCCGATTATTCTCTCTACTGTAATCATGGTTAGCTAAAGGAAACTCCAACTGGATGCTTTCTGGCAAAAGAAAACATGGCGTATTCATCATGCCTAGCAGAGAGATTCGCCTCGGTTCTGCCTATCGGATATCAATAGATTGGGACCTCCATTAGCTTCCCAGATGGGTGGTTAAGTCGATTCTTTATCCCAACACTCTGAAATAGGGTTCCCTTACCCAAGGTCGTGGGACTTTTGAGGGGCTTATATGTGGTCTCTTGTTAGCATCGTATGAGGATGCCAGCCTCCTTCCCCAAAAACTCTCCTCCGGTGACCAAGTTATAGTGGCACCGATCATCGCACACCATCTCAGGTTCAGTAAAGCAGTCGCAAGAAATTCTTCACCTGCTTCGAATGCCCTTATGATTCTTGATTCAGCATCAGGTTCTTCACTCAGGATTAGATCTTCAAAAACAATTTTTTTCTCGCTAAGGATGCTTACATCATAAGAAATCATTCTCATGCTGAGTACTTGCAATGCCTCAATTGCAGTATTATAAAGTTCATGCTCCTCGTATGCGCAGAACGTGTACGAGAGTGTTGATGGGTCAGGTTTGATTTTTGCTTGATGAATAAGCTCCACAATATATTCCATGACATGAATTTGACCCTGTGAAGAATGTGCAAAAATGAGCTAAACTCCAAAATCATTTTAGATGGGGAAGAGAAATAGAGCATTCCATGAGCATACTCTAGTATATGCATGTGACAGTACTGTATTGAAAATCTGTATGTCAGGCTCAATTCCTTCAGTCTTGCATAAATAAAGGAGATCCAGAGCCCCCTCAAAATCTCCTTTTGCTAAAACAACCTATTATATCAAGAATAATAGCCATGAGATCAAGCCAAGTAATCAGTAGTATGATGAATCTAAAAGGGATGTGTAATGGCCCTATGCTTAGCAGGACTTACCTTCAGAAGAGATGTATAAGTCACAACAGTCAAATGGAAGCCATCTCGGAGCATCAAAGATAGCAAAGCACTAGCTGATCGAAAACATGGCAACCATTTGCAGCACTCTATCATGGTACTATAAACTGAAATATCGATTGGAAGGCCGCATGATCTCATGATTTTGAAGACCCTTATTGCTTTGTGAGTCTACAAACAGAAAAACATGGATCAAGTTTGATAATATGCAAGTCTCAATATTTGCTAAGTGTAATCATGCAATGAACTTTCAGTCTGGCACCACCTGAACCATTTCTTATACAAAATAACTGATGATATAGTCTATGGAGTGTTGTAGCATACTTTAAAATTTCACCAACAAGCTAAAAGTATGTTCGACCTCAAGAAAAGACAAAGGTATTTTATACAATTCTTGACACAAAATTAATTTGAACCTGAATTTTTTTGTAAAAAGCATAAAGTGAGTGAATCTTGAATTATTAATAATTTTGTAATGTTGATTTCACGCCCAATTAAAGGATAATTGAATAACACCATAACTACAACTTAAATAGTGAGTGCATTTGAGATTTCCCCATCAAATGAGCCACTAACAAAAGAACCAAAATATCTGTCATGACAAGATTTGCATCCTTTACAAAGAGGGGGGAAAGAATTCATCCTTATGTCACATCAGAACAAACTTAATAGGTTGTTGATACATACTTCCTTAGCTTTAACGAGAGCATGCAACACAGTGCCATAGAGATCACTCTTCTCATAATGATCTATGTTCCATGAGACATTTTCAGCTATATTCAGGTACCTCAGCATTTCCTCTATCATCCCCTCAGCTCCTAAAGCTCGTATCTGAAATACAATCGATAGAACATCAAGAGTTCAAAGGATTTGTTGTGTTTAGAAGAAAAACCACAAAGCTTTACAAATGGTGTGATGATAATTTGTAATCCAATGAGTATACTGTTTGGGAGAACTACTCAGTCATCTTTCACAGTGTGTATTTCTTTTGTTAGGGTGGCCTTTGACCACCAATTACTTTATTAATATATAATTTCTGTCACAAAATCGATTAGGCCACTCCCCGTGGGAGTTTCATTTTCATTAAATGGAGTGCCATGTCAGCAGTTTTGTTTTATGATGTGGCAAAGAATTAATAAGAGAGATGAAACCATGTGTGCTCCGTTTCCAAGATATTTTGTCTTTTGTATGTATTTCTATGATGAAACAACAAAAATGAAACAATGCATTGCATGAGCTATTTCAACAATCAACTCAATGCCATATTGCTAATGTGATAGTCTTGGAAACAGAAATATGAAATCCTCCACTAGGAATAACCTTAGACTCAGATTAATAGTTATGATTTTGTATCACATAGATAACATACTAATGGAGTAACTGTCAATCAAAGCCTTGTCCTAACAAGACAAAATACATCATGCTATATCAAAGGGTTAGTAACTGGCATGTTTTTGGATTGGGACAGAGGTCACCGCTTAAAATATTCAGAGACTATTAACAAACAAAAAGTATATGCTCAGTTCAGATTAGATAAAATAGTGCTTCATTACCATAAATTATAATTAGATAACCACTGAAAATAGTAGAATATTTGGTGCCTTGAAATAATAAAGATATAACAGGGAATTCTTGATAGAAAACAGATAAGGTAAACACAAGCATTCTCAATACATGATGTTGACAAAGTGAAAAGGCCAAAGAATGGCATTGGCTTCTAAAACAGTTCCCCAGTTTAGCACAAAAGGCCACATTGAGTCTTAAATTTGCCATCGGTGCATAAAATTAATTATCCCAAATTCAAGATAGTCTGAATATTTCTTGAGCTTGCAAGGAGAGTAAAAAATGACACCATTTGTTTCGCAAAACCACACCAAGACAGAAGACAAAGATAAGCAGGCTTACTAAGTTTTTTGTAGACACAAAACTGTGTTGGATTTCATTATTCAGCATGTCCATCTCAATTATGCTTATCCTTTTGGAAACATCAGCATGAGACAGCACATTCCCTTCTTCGTAAGGAACATTGACATTGCCAAACAGAGAAAACAAAAGCTCATATGTCCTGACAGTTGCCTTCATGTTCATACGTTTCATTTTAGCTACTATGCGCACAGCTCTTTCTGGTTCATTCTGCAAAAAATATTGGAGAGGATTATTTCATGCTTAGCATTAATGAACCAGAACATTTAATTTGATTGATTGGTGCAGTGATAGCCATAGAAACTAGATTTTGTGGACATAATGTAGAGCGTTGAGCATTTGAAGGCATAACAGGAGGGACAGAAACCCAATATCCTAAAATGTAAGTTCAGAGTAAATGCATTACCATACTCTCACATCCAGAAAGCAAAGCATTAACAGCACGTAAATGCTTAGGTTGTATCTCTGGAATTCTTTCCAAATATTCCTCAGCCAAATCCAACTGTAAATTTTGGCTATAACCCACTGAGAGAGCGGCAAGTGTATCACTGTAAGGTCGAACGCCCCTTCTCTCCATCGCTTCAATCTGGAAACCATATGAGTCTAAGATATGTGCAAGAACATAATGCTATCTTCAAACCAAAATTGATAGTCATAGGAGGTATGGATTACATAAAGGTACTTAAATTTGTTCCATGTCAAAGATATGTTAGTTTTTTCCTGAAAAGAGCTATTACATTATTGATGACACAAACTTAGATAATTTAACAGTTAGACGTACATCAGAACCATATAAGTATCTTAAACAAGAAAATTTGACCAGAAGTGGGGGTAGTAATAGTACAGGCAGTCCAATTTTGCATAGTAGCTTTTGAAGAGAGTATTTATTCTTAGCATTGCAATCCTCATAACAATAATCATTGTCTAGATTCTAGTTTCCACAAAAATCAGAGTGAAGCACCATATTGCTTAAAAAGAAAAGAAGAAAAAATAAATAAGATGTATGTTATCATCAATTTATTGAGATGCCTTTTCAGGAAACTGGAAACAGAAAGCTATTGGGTAGCATACCACTTTCATGGCATAAGGAATTCCTTTCCCAGCTATCACAGTCTTGATAAAACCGTCATATGTAAATTCTGACGGACGCAGTCCAAGTGTTTGCATCTGGAGTGAAAAATTAAATAAGCAACACAGTCCATACGCATATGAGAATTTTTCAGTAAAAATGCTTTCACCATAAGTCATTGCCTTTTATCCTAAAAACATTAAACTTATGAAAATGACACTAACATGCAGGATGACATGTTATTGATAAATCAAATCTCTCTGGTGGACCAAAATTGATTGTTGAGTAATGGTTCCAATAAAAATAGATTTCACAATCTATATTTGTAAGAACCTTATTCATGTGAAATCAAACAAAAATTAGAAAAACAATAGGTCCAGTAAACATGATTAAGATCTTCTGTTCTAAGATCATCAAATACAGTGTAGCAGATGAAACCAATCATGTTAGAAAATGGAATGTTGCCACACAGCACTTATATTATCTAGAACCAAAAGAAATTCTTAAAGTTTCAGAGAAGTCTTTAAGTTAAGTTCAACACATAGATTCCATGGAAATTATATAATTACGACAGTCAAGAAGTACACATTTATTACCTCTAGAAATAATTGCTCAGCTAACTGACAGTTGTTAAACTGTACGCATGCATGCAAGAGATCATTGAATGACCATCTCAAAATTCTCTTTACTCGAATACTCCCATTCTTTAGTCCAACCTTATCAGCAAGACTGTTGCCTGGAACAAACTGAAACAGAATAAGTTTTATATATCTCATTGGGATGAGTAAATTAAATGGTGGATGGTGTAGGCAAATGGAATGCAGACCAGACCTGCAGATAATACATCAGCCTTCAATTGAACATTTTCCAACGACTGAACATCAGCAAAACTTTTGTCGGTAGGCAGCTGCTCTTGAGATGGTTGCAGGTTACAGTCCAGTAACAATTTGATATCTTCAGATTGACTCAAAGCGAGTACAGGAATGTCTAATCTTGATGATTGGTATCTTCCTTTAGAAGAAAACCCCAGATGGTCAGAGTTTTGTGCAGCAATGGTTACCATATCCTGCAAGATGCGATATGCAGATTGAAGGTCGCCAAGCATAGTTAGAGCCCTCAAAAATCTCCTTTGTGTGATAATGTTTGGACTATAATACCGAGTGCAGTCCTTCCAAATATCATAAACTGCAGGCAAATTTCCCTGTAACACTGCAATCTAAAACACATAAAAAGACTAATAGTCAAAGCCTGTCATAATACTAGATAAAGAATCCAAGAATGTGACTTTAAGCTGAATAAATCAAACAAGCAAGTTGTCACTACATTGGTTATAAATTTTGTGAGAATTAGTATGTCTTCCAATCACCATATCACATAAATATTTGGTAAGGTATACTATATAAAAATACAGAAACGAAAGGAATAGCCATGAGAAGACCAAAACATAGGGTACACAAAATAAAATGACGTGTGACTTTTTCACAAGGAAACTAAATTTCATTGGCCACATTACTAAGAGAATATAGATTTGCAGTATAGTGATTTATTCATGATGATGTTCAATTCACACAGATAAAACAATGTGCCAAAAGGCGACTAACTAGGCAGCGACATGTTAATTTCGAAAAGAAAAAAAGGGACCAAACATGAAGCTTTATAAGGAACAAGGCATGAATATAGGCTTGCAACCACAATAGAGAAGTCAGGAGTGTTGATATTAGATGTGCATATAAAAAAGAACTTTTAGAATAGCAATATAAAAAAATCTTCTACAAACCTTCAAAAGCTCACAGTACGTTATTTCAGACTTCCCAAGAAGATAATTTTCCATTTTCTCCAGACAGCATTCAACATCCTTAAGATTTGCATTACTTCCACAGGCATTTAGAAAGATATTAAAAAACGGCAAAGTGGCATGAGTGCTTTCTTTCTCCCCTAGAAGAGACAGCCAGTGAAGTGCCTACATAGGATAGAAGAATTTAAACTTGCTGATCGCATGTAGCTGGACTATTCAATAGCTGATAAATATATAGATTATATGAAAGGAAAGATAAAAATTCTAATCAATGACCTGGCACTTGTAAAGAAGAAAAAAATCAGTAATCAACTTAACAAACCCAACCAGATTTTCACTGAAATGACGCATTAAAAACAGCAACGGCTCATTAAATGTGCAAACAAGCATGCGCACATCTATCTCATATTTCGAATAGTAAAACAGTTTGTAGTTTACTTGTTTTTCCACAAACCTGCCTCATACTTGTTTTGCTAATTTTTGAAACACTTGACACAGCAGGACATAAAACTCAATTTGCAACTCGCCACTCACCTAAATTCAAATTTATGTAATACATGTTTTCAGACATATCCTCGCAAGAAAGGGCCACAAGAACAACAACAAAAAAGCCTTTTAGTCCCAAGCAAGTTGGGTATGGGTAGGCTAGTGTGCTATCATGGACAAGGCATGAATATAATGGATCCACTCAAATCAATACCAAGAACTTGGGTATGATATTACGGTGCGCGATAATGACATTTGGACTAAGCCAGTATCACATGGAAATGGAAACTGTACAACGATATAACGAATATACTATGCTACCATCATCACAGTTGGCTTGAGAAATGAGAAGTACTGCATACCTCCTTCGCATACCCTCCTCTGCTCATGGCTCGAATAACATATCTGTAGACGCCCTTACTCATGTTAATGGCCTTGTCCTCCATGAGTTCCAAAGTTTCCATAACAAACTAGAAATATTGGAAAAATTCCACATGAAGTTCTAACCAAAACGAATGTATTAAACCTTAAGCTGCAGTAAAAATTTTAAAAAAATCTAACGGTAGCTTTACCAAAGGATCAGGTGCATTTGCACAATACTTCAATATAGAATAAAAATCTTCTTTAGTCAATGCCCAACTAGTGTTTTTAAAGTTCGAAAGAATCCTTGATGCTCGTTGCCGATCACCTCTACTGAGAGCTTGGACAATTTTTGCTTGCATGAATCTGACCGAACGAGCCTTCGATGTAAAGTCATCATAATCTGCAATCATCATAGCACTGCTTACATATTGATGTGCATAAAATACATGTAACAGTAATTTTGCTAATTAACGGTATCATTAAGATCAGAGACCCTGACAAGGCGGTGACCCAAGTCAGGAAGCATGGAACATACAAATGAAACTTGCTGCAGGAGGAAAATATAGTAAAACCAGGGAGTAAGCCAAGCCTCAAACAACTAAAAACTCATACACTAAGCAATTATTTACCCATAGCAACAACATCCTGGAAAAAATAGAAAAAAAAACAAAATAACTGACAATAAGCTTACTATTAGAACAAGTTGGGGCGTCTTTAGAATGAATTCCACTTGCCACTTTCGCCTGCACCTGCAGGAACTCCGTAGCATTAGCATCTGAAGCAAACGCACATACACGAAACAACACGGAGCGTACAGAGAGAAGTTTTGGGCATTACGTGAGGGGATTTGAATTTGTCCGAGGAGTTGGTGCAACGACGAGCAGCCCTCGATCTGAATGGCACAGAAATGAAGATTACCGTGAGAACAGAAAGGGTACCACATAATCCGCCCGAATCATCCATAATCCATTCCATGGACAGCTCCCTTACAGTATCCTCTTCATCGCAGACGGCGAAGAGTTGGGGTTGGAGCGCGCGCCTTCCACCAATAGGGAGGGGGCACCTTACACCGAGAGGGAGGGGTGCGCCGCGCGGGCGGGCGATGATCTCTGAGCTGGCCGCCGCACAAACCGAGGTGGCGCGGAGGAAGCACGGGAGGTGGGGCCCGTATGCGCCGCGCGGCCTAGAATGTGGAGGCGGGCGAGAGCGAGACCGGCGGCGAGGGGTGTGGGGGAGATGCGGCCGGCGGCGGAGGGCGACACAGTGGCTGGGCCGGAAGGGTTTGTTGTGTGGGGAGGGGAACGAGATCTCTTCTGACATAGTTGTGTTTACACCAGAGGGACATCATGCAGCCAGGAACGTTAGATGAGCATCTGACGGCGTGGAAGCTGAGAAGAAGAAATCCATCAGCAAACACGCATAAGCCAGTCCAATACGGCCCATCCACCGTTGCTTGCTTCCGTTCCAGGGGGAAATGAGATGCCGCCGGCAGCCATCACGCATTCCGCCGCCGCCCACCATCGAGCTAAAAGCCAACCTGAGCGGTGAGCTGGCCCCTAGCCAGGAACCGCAGCGGAAGGCGTCCGGCGGTGTCCGGCAACATTGACGGGGACTCCGAGGATGGCGACCTCGTCGGCGAGACGAGCGGCTGGTCGAGGACGAGGACATGATGCCTGCTGTTAGTGACGAGATAGCTCTCGAACGCCGGCGTGGGCGCGAAGCAGACGAGGAGCTGGTCCAGCGGGAGGACAAGGTGCCGTCCTTGCAAGGTCGCGTGCACGGACTCGCACGTGCCGGAGTAGTGTCGCGGCGGCGAGCCTTCTCCCCTGGGTGCGCGTACGCGTCCACCGCGGCCGCCTCCACCAGGGCCTCCTTTTTGTACCCCCGCCGCGGGGTCTCGTCGTCGTCCTCGTACACCAATGGCGCGGCGGCGGCAGCGGGTATGCATGGTGGATGGTAGCGAAGAAGGGCCCATTCGAGCAAGCAAGGTCTGCCATGCGCGCCAGGATGGATACGACACCCAGCGCTGCTGAACGGCGACGAGTGAGCCGCGGTGGCCGTCGACGCAAGGGCCGGCGGCGACATTACCGGCGGCTGCTTCCTGCAATCCTGCGAGCATGAGGTGTTATGGGCTGTTTTGTTTAGTGTTGGGCTCGTTCATGGGCCGTGTGTTCAAGCATCTGATCGGTTGAAGGTAGTGCCGACACGTCGCATACGTCCCTCTTACATAAAACCATTCACGATAGAGGATCCGGAAGAGGAAGCCTGTTGCGGACTTGCGGCCTTCCGGGCGGGTAATCCGGTTGCCGTAGATGCAGTTTGCTCGAATATGGGCCGTGCGTGGAGGCTGGAGAACTACGGTGATGTTTGTCCAAAACACACCAACAACTGTACTGTACTTAGTAGTTTACTCCTACGGAATATATCAAGCGGAATGTTAGAGGAAAGAAATACACCAGAGTATAAAGTGGTCCGAAACACGATAGGTCAAAGATCAAGTGTAGATATATCTAATGAACTAAAATTATTATCACTCGAGAAATTCATGGGTCACGTGTGCTCAAATTTTTGAATTTAGTAATAAAAATATTAAAATGTATGTTGGTGATGTATATGCTAAGCTTTATATTTTTATGTCATCCATGAATAATATTTAAGTGTTAATTTCGACCATTCCTACTTTTTTAAGATTTGAACTAAATCAAGAACTAAAACATTTATTTGTGGCTTATGGCTGGATCGTAAAAATAACTTTAAATAAAAAATTGTAAAATAGAAAGCCAGGGTTACTAAGAGTTTGTTATTAGCTCATAGCACTACATAATCTTTATTCTAACTACCAAAATTTGGCACGTGAAGTTGGCTTTTGTGAGAGATTACACCGAAAGCTATAAAATTATTTTAAAAAGAGTTAATTGTGTTATTAATACATAAACTTGGCGAGCGGGTGTAGTTAGGTACATCATTTTCCAAATTGCTTATTTAGAAACAACAACTTGGCGAGTGGGTGCACTTAGATACATCATCTTCCAAATTGTTTATTTAGAAACAAGAACTTGCCATGTGGGTGCATATAGGTCACCTGGATGTCATGTGTGAAAAAAGATCATGTGGAGGATTGCATGTTATCTGATACTTTATTGAAAAATTCCTTACATATGCTTCAATTTATCGTTAAAAAAATCAGCTTATCATCTCCTAATCATTTTCTTCTCAAGCTTAGATATCGATTCAACTCTTTGTTCTATTCTTTTCAGTTTATATTTAACCATGGCACACTCGTACTCTGCTTCATTTTTTATTGGAGAAAAATTAGATGACTTTTATCCCAATAAGTAGAAAAAGAAAAATGAGATATTATAGCTGGTGACCTAACCCTAAACCAAATCCTCTTTTATCAACAACGCTAAAAGAAATATGCGAAATCCTAGCGGAGTATGAAGAGAATCGATAACTCAAAGTTATCGTGAAAGATCATCTGCCTACGTGTTGTGTGATATCTGTCTTCACCTTGAAATTGTATGTGAGGCCAAAACCCTCCGTAAAAACCATCTCCCGTAAACACCCGACGAATAAACCAACGAGCAAATAAACTAAGGGTCTATGTGTAACAGTGGTCACCATGATTATTGTACACATAAGCGCTTAATGTACGCATACGCATCCACATGGTTTTATCCCACATGTCATCCAGGTGACCTATATGCACTCACATGCCAAGTTGTTGTTCCTAAATGAGGAATCTAAAAGATGACTACCTAATTGCACCCACTCGTCAAGTTTATGTATTAACGACGTAATTAACTGTTTTAAAAAATAAATAAAATAAGATGCCATATGATTCTCAAAATCTTGATATTTATGGTGCTAACAAATGATTAAGAATCGTATCATGCTTGATTTAGGAGAGGATTAAGATTTGTGAGTGGTATACATCTTGTTAGTGAAATTGGACTCGTCGTTAATTTAAATGTGGCTTCAAATTTCAATTCCAGATGGCAGGGTAGCGTGTGCGCAGCATGTGCGCCCAAAATTAAACGAGACCACCGGCAGGCATCCCTCGCACTCTCCATCGGTTCACCAGCAAATTTCTCAGCGCCGGCCTCCCGGCAGACCAGCGTCCGCACCACTGCGTAACCGATGGGGTTGGGGGCTCCCTCCTCGTGGCCGCCCACCGCCGGCGCCGCCCCCGCCCCGCCGCTAGAAACAGCAGGAGCTGCTGCTGCTACCGCCGCCACCACCCCCGCCTCGACGTCGGAGCAGCAACTGGTCAAGGTTCCCCCGCAATCCCATTTCTTTTCCCTCGCTCCCTCGCTCGCTCTGGCTCTTCAGGTTCAGCTCTGCTCCCTGATCCCATCCACGCTGAGCTCCTGACTGGTGCGTGCAGGAGGGAGGAAACGCTGACGCCGCGGCTGTCGTCCCACAGGAGGAGGCCAAGCCCCACTTGCCGCGGGATGATGACTCGTAATTGCGATCCCCCCCTTGCCTCTGTACCCACAATGCATGCTCTGTCTTTGCGTAATTCTCGACAGAAACGCTTATTCACTTAAAGTTACATTGCTCTGTGCGTGCAGCCATAGGACTACATGGACTATAATTAGAATCTGTGAACGTGCTGTTGTGTGTTATAGTCGGTTGAGGTAGATGTGTGGTACGAATGCATGGATGAGGTGGGGTTGTTACTTGTTACTCTTTTACTGCTAGTCCTGTTGCAATGCATATAGTATATAATAGTGTTGCGTATATGTAATAGCAACAGGAGTGCCACATCAGCCACCCCTTATGTGGTTTTGCCTCGTGAATAACAGCGACCAAAGCCTCTTGGCACAACAGTAATATTTTTTACTCAAATTTATATCTGTAAGCAAATTTCAGCAATAGAAATACTACTTTACAAAAACCTGTGGGGGTCAATGTGGTTCTGCTATGGACCTATGGTGCACAAGCGAGTATCTCTTTATGGGTGATAATATTAGGCATGTGGGTAGTTCATTCAGGAAATGTGTGAAGGTCTTAAGGTTACTATTTGCACAGCATGTTCTCTCCAAATTGTGTTGTTCTCCTGAGCATATATGGTTCTTTGGAATATGTCTAGTTTATGATTCAAAGGTTAGGTTTGGTCCCTATACATTGATTCCTTTTCATCTGTACTGTCATATCTCCCTTGTAGAGTTTAGGTCTCGCTATCAAATTATGTATCAGAACCCCACGGTTGACAAGCTAATTTGGACAATTTTGACCTTGTAAAGTACATACTGAATCGTTTGACTAATTGCCTTTTGGCCAACAACCTCAAACGGTCAAACCTTAGATTGTTTTTCACTTTTTCTTCATAATTAAATACAGTTATGTTTTGTAGGACCTAGTCATAGTCGTCTTCAGAGCAAAATACCTTTGCATTGAACTTTAGATTCTGCATGTTGTCACCGTGAGAAGCTTTATTCTTTTCTTCGAATGGCACTGCGAGAATCTTTCAAGGTCGTCAGTAAAATTCAAGCGCCGTGTTTGACATGTGCAGAGAAGCAATAGTCCAAGAGCATGAACAGAAGATCATCCAATATCAAGCAATACTTGCAGCCCGTTTGAAGGCCAAGTTCTTCTCTAAAAAGGCTTTTGATGGAGGTACTCATGCACTCTTCAGATACTTGCAGTATCCAGATTTCAGAGTCACCTAGTATCTAGTGTATGCCATGCTTCTCCATTCCTTTTTATCACTGATAAGCATGCCGTATTGTCTGGCTGTAGCAGCTCTGCGATTAATTGAAAATTTGTTGTACTTCTCTCAAAAATATTTTGAGCACATAAGCGAAATGAGTGAAAGTTAGGGTGGCACTCTTCATGTTGTTTTTAATGAATCCACGACTCCCGTTCTCTTTTATATTAGTTGCAATATGTTAGTCAATGATATAACTCCTGTTAGAGTGGCGCAGCGGAATCCGGCCCAGCCCGCTGTACACACGAGCCGGTGCCTAACAGGCCTAGGTCCACAGAGCCCAACAACAACTAAGGCCTCGGGCCTAACCCAACCCAAAAGACTAGCCTTATAGTATGAGGACTGCCCCACCTTATATGTTGTGCTCTCCCACCATCAATTACCGATGTGGGACTAAATATAACAATCTCCCCCGTCACACATCGGACCCAACTCTTCCATCACAACTATTGTGTGATCTCAAAGAAGACGTTATCAAAGGCCCAGAGTATAAACTCCCGATTTCACAACCTTTGGCTCTAATACCACTTGTTAGAGTGGCGCAGTGGAATCCGGCCCAGCCCGCTGTACACACGAGCCGGTGCCTAACAGGCCTAGGTCCACAGAGCCCAACAACAACTAAGGCCTCGGGCCTAACCCAACCCAAAAGACTAGCCTTATAGTATGAGGACTGCCCCACCTTATATGTTGTGCTCTCCCACCATCAATTACTGATGTGGGACTAAATATAACAACTCCCTCAAAAACATTATTGTCGTTAGTTCTAGTGAAATGGCGGTAAGTAAGTCTATGATCTGTTTGAGCTTAGCCAAATTTGAGTGTGAACCAATTTAGGATCATCACTAACTCCTTTTCTATGCTAAAAAACAGCTTTTCTCTTTCACCATCGGTAAGCTAGTCTTGGATTTGTTGTTTAGTTGCCTTGTAATAAAGAACTAACTTGCTAGCGCATCTTCCTGTGCTAGTCGGACAGGTATCAATAACATTAGAAGTCATCCCTCCATGGATAAAAAATATTGAACTTACTGCCAATCCAATATCCACAGATTACCTTTTGTCAACGTCTCTCCTGAAGTATTTGTTATGGTCTATGTGTATACCTAGCTTGTCACTCCTTATGGAAAATAATTCGTTGTTACATCAAACGGGGCCAAGCGATTTTTTTTAGTCAGTACTAAGTAGGCATGATATATGGCTATCTTTTCAGTATGGGTCTTTTGTGTTAATGCTTCATTTTATCAGCATCTTGAAGCACTACAAATCTATGTTTGTGGGAGCACAGTATTGGGAACAGTATTTATAATAAAAATGTTCTTTATGTTTACAGTTATCTAATGAGCTTCCATATTTGTTTTTTGAATTTCAATTGCTTTACTGTCATATGCTAGTTAACTCCTAGAGAAATGGCATTTCTGAGAAAAGTAAAATATGGGGAATGGTAGCTTCAGTGAATGGATATTGCTAGCATGATCTTTCTGCTCAATTTGCAGATGGGCCTTTACATATCAAAGCTGGTGCAAAAATTCTAGATGCCTCTCCAATGAGTTTTCTACTCAGAGATTGAAAACAGTGTGTATTTCAAGTGCAGTGCATTGTTAAATCTCCATGTTATAAGGATTTTTCATTACAGTTCCATTAATTAATAGTCATTCTCCTTATTTCCAATGAGTTTTCTACTCAGAGACTGTTTCATGTGGCTCAATGCAAAATTTTATTTTGATTGCTATAAGTTTGAATCAGTCCTAGCTCTCTTTTCTTAGGTCTTATATAAATGTTCTGTTCTTTATCCCATTAATAGGGAACATCTTTGAAGCAGACGCCATTGTTGAAGGTGAAACAATTTATTCAAGCAGGTATGTTTCCTGTGTGCTTTCAGTACCTGCCTCTGGTTTCAAGTTTCAACATAGCAGTAATATAATCTTTTTTACATAGGTGGCCATGTACAAGATCATTTGCAAATCCAGAGTTCTTTTCCCGGGACAAGAACAGCAATGAGAAGGTAAATTCTCCGCCAGCAGCAGATTCCTCTACCAAGGACAGCTCCCCACCTTTAGCAGGTGATGTCTCACCAAAAAATAATGCTAGTGCTTTGGCCACAGAAAACAATGTAACGCCTGGAAAGAGACAGCAATCCAAGAAGACTTGACCTGATGCATTATTGATAGGCTAATCAGGTTGTCTGTTGTTCCTCTGTAGTAAAAGGGTATGCAACCTGAAGTATGTAAGTTATCATGGAAAGAAAATTTTACTCCAAACATGTTTGTAACCTGCTCTAGATTCAGTTTGTTGAACCTGTTCCAGAAGCATCTGTAGCAAGGAATACTGTTGTATTCTTGATATTCATATTGATGTATCATGGACTATCCCTGGTGAACCATTAATCAGTTGCTCAGATCAGAATCTCAGATTTTCTTCACTATGAATTTCGTTGTGCAATTTAATTTCTCTTGCACGATGATACACAAAATGGATGAGAATGCAAAGCTATGTTTTTCACATGGTGGTTTATAACTCTGAAAATCCTGCTGATGGTCTGCAATCAATAACTCATGGTAGGCTCTTCTGAGAGATTGTCGAAGTGATGTAGTACTTACCAGTTCTTGCCCTGTTATATGGAAAGCTGCAGCACCAACCCTACAGTCTACAGAGGTTTTCTATTGTTGTCAACCTGCCTACCTGCCTGTGTAAGTATGTATCAAGACTCTTGCTTTTTAAGCACACTGATTGGCCCGTGTGATGTAAGCAGCTCACAGTGGTCTATGCCTTTGTATTTTATATTGACATGCCCACGCAAGCTTAGACAGGATGATATGATGGCACACTTGCCCGTTGCAAATGTCATATGTATCCTTACATTAGTTTCTTTGTGCTATTTTTATTGACATTAATTTGACACCACATTACTGCGATGGTAATGAACCTGGTATATTATTGCCCTGTTACTCCATAGGTTGTTGTCTAGTGAATCAAAAGTAGATTCAATAATTTCTGAGATTATAATTGAAGTCGTGCACATATCTTAAGTGGTTTATATGTTCAAATTTTGCATTTGAAGAACACGTGGTGGAGCGTTGAACTCTGTAACTGGCCTTGGTTTAGGTACTCTTCTTTAAGACGAAATCAGAGGGACGTCTATCCCACGGTTCCATTTTTACTGTTCTATTGGAACAACTAAAAAACGTATATTGATATGTTTGAAATTTTCTTTCCTTTCAGACAGCATCATCGTGTTTGTACATCAAATTACTAGTGGAAGTTGAATAAATGGCGATGCTCATTTCAAGAGAATTATGCTCACGTTTTTTTTTTCTTTCTGATTCAAGAGAAGTTCAATGTTCATCTTAATATATTGATTTTAATGTTTTATTGTAGATTGAGTCGATGCAATATTTTCTCTTTCCTTTTTGATGGAAATACAGCTTCTGAAATACTACCGAAGAAGCTGAAGTGAGCAAGTTCACAGCAGCCTGCAAACCCACTCACCACATCATTTTCAGTGGAAAGCATCATTTGGTTTGGAAGAACCAATCGTAAGGCTTCTTATTCGTTGATGGTTTTTTTGGTAGTTTCTTGTTTTTTCATCCATGTGCTCTTGCTACCCTATTTCTGACAGGGACTAGTTAGACATGCGATCCAAATTTATCTTAGCACCTTGACAAAAAGATGTCAATGATAGGTAGTTAGAATATAGTCCCTGGGACATAAAAGAGGCAAAAAAAAAAATAACCACACCAAAACTTATTTTATTTGGTATGCTAATAACAATCATTGTAGCTAAAAATGTGAAGATAAGAATGAATTTATTCAGTAGCGTCGTCATCTCGCTGCTCTGACGGGGTGCTTGCCGTGGCCGTGTTCTGCGCTTGCATGAGGCGCTCGAGCTTGTTGCTGAGCTCGGCCTTCTCTTTCTCGAGCCGTGCGTTCTCGCAGCACATGTCGCTGGAGCCCCTCATTGCGCGGTTCAGCTCGTCGAGGAGTCGTCGGTTGGTGCCGCGGAGGTGGACGACCTGCGCCCACAACTCGGTGAGCTGCCGCTGCTTGCGCATGCGCGACCTTCTGGCAGACTCCCGGTTGGAAACCATCCTCCGGCGCCTCCGCTCGTCCTCTGCCATCACCATGCGGCCGTTGTAGGCGTCGTCGACTGGGCTGCCTGCGACAGCTGGTGCTTCATGGATAGGTTCAAAGGTAGAAGGCGACAGGTGGAAGGGAGTAGGCGGCATGGCGATCATGTTGCTGTGGTAGTGGGCGTGGAATGATGGGTTCGGAGGTGAGAGGCAGTGAAGTTTGGCCATGGCTACTCCTCCATGGTAATGGTGCTGGTGCAGCATGGTTGCTTCGGTTGTTTGTTCAGTGGAGGCCTTGGAGCTAGAGCGAGGTAGGAGTGGGATGTGGCTGATCCGGCGGCCTCTGATTTTGGCTTTGGTCTCTTGGTGGATTTTGCTCTGATTGAGCGGAGGAGGCACTTGGTTGGTGAAGGCCTTTTATAGTGTAGCAATGGCACTCTTGCTTCCCTAAGACTCGTGAGAGAAGCTACCTTCTTTCGCCTTCTTCCTTTTTGTAGAGTTTGTTAGCTTTAGTTTATCGATCGATTTGGTACATGGCCATGAGGAGCAAGCTTTCACCTTTTGTGCGCAGCAATATCCAAATAACATGCCCTGCTTTTGAAGAGAACATTGCATATCAATTTTATTTACCCTCTTGCGAGCATCCATGACTTGACTTGCGTGAGTAGTCTTGTCTAAGGGTAAAAATTTATTCCAGTTCATCCGTGCCAAACCTTGCTTTTATGTGTGTTTTATTGAGGTGAAAACCTTGCTTTTTGTTACATGCATGTAATGTATTCTCCCCCAAGATGCTCGGCCTTTGTCCTCTGTCATCACACAAATTGGTCTATAGATAAAAATTCTTTCACCTGGTTAGAGTGGCATGAACTTGCTGGATGTATGGATAGGTATGTAACTTTACCTACTGAGAGGCACTGTAGGAATAAACAGGTTGACATTGTTAGGCCACTAGCTATATTACGAAGCAGATCGGCTGTGTGTATCGTTTATAGTTTTTACATCTGCTGGATATGCACCGTGCTAGTCTGACACACGAGTTTGAGCACAACTCGCTAATGCTTTTGCTCTTTGATTAATAACAACTTTACATCACTACCATGGGGTTTCGACAGCTAAGAGGATGGATTGATACTTCGTTCCTTTTTCACTGTAGCACTTTAGTGTGTATTATAATTTTTTTTTTGCAACTCGGATGCTGGTATTGTGGTAACTAATCTAAGATATCATATTACGGCCTTTCAAAAATAGCTACATGCACATGTTATAAGTTGAAGATCTGAGCCTTAGCCCTTAGGTCAGGTTTTTTTTATGCAGGTGTACACCCAACTACCTTTGGCTTTCTGAATAGGACATACTGCCAATCCATGAGTGCCATAATTTGGCAAAACAATTGCAAATTGACAATTTCAAACCATAAATAAATAGATGAACCATATAGCCAAATTAGAGAATGAGGGTGCTGCAAACATGCCTTTCAGCACTATACTCATCCTCTTTAAGTTTTCCTTTTCTTTGTCAAAAGAAAATAGTAGGAAGGGTCCCCCTACGAATCTTTATCTCAACTAAAACTGGTGGGGAAACCCCGTGAAATCTTTATTTAACAATAAAGACGAGTCATAGACAAGAAGGTTGAGGACATGCATGTTGACCAGAAATTCAGCAAATGTCTGCATTTAAGTATTGAATCCCTTGGAACATTTATTTAGCAAGTGATAAAAGCGTACAGCCAGCCAGAGTATACTCTTTGCCTGGCATAAGAAATACCTTTGTACCCAAAGCAATAAGCTTTCAGCATTGTTGATATGCATGCATTGGCTTCTCGATTTCCCGTAGTCCAAAAAGCTGGAATAGTGTTGCATTATTCGCGGCAGCAACGGCTGCCAATCGGATCAGTGGCGTCAGCATGCTTTTGCAAAGCAGGGCCCCTGCCTAGCGATGGAGACAGATTACTTGCGCGTCCATTCTATCGGTAGAGTGGCAGCACTGATCAGACATATACCCACAACCACCAAGACCAAATTAAATCATATATAAAGCATTCAGCCAACTTTATTTCTTGCCTCTTGTGATGCTCCTGTCGAATGCATCGTTTTCGTTTTTTGCATTCTGTGTATATACGATCATGTGGTTGGGAGATCTGACTTTTTGTGAACCGAACAGTGACCAACTTTTTTTTTATTGTGTGCGTGCATCAAACTAGAGGTTTTTTTTTTTTGGGAAAAGATGACAGCCAAGAACCTAAGGCAAGCACCAGTGCATGCATTTCTAATCAAAGTCATTTCTTTGGCAGTTCAACACAAGTTATATCGCGGAGCAGAGATCTTTTGTTCGTTGTTTTAATGAGCTAGCCAGCACGGGATTGTGCCAATTTCAGTCTATAAAGAAGAGAAGCATGGATATTTGTTGAAGATAAATCAAACATGACAGAGTCAATAGTGCCTCTAGGTCAGTTTCGTGGCACCAAACCCTATTGTGATTTTGCTTTATTCTATTTGGTAATTGTTCACGCTCGCGCGATGCCACGCTATCACGGAATATATCTCTCGCGATCCTGCATTCCTGCATGAGGCACGATCGAAAATACCTTCGTCGATGTTTCGGGCTTTGTGCTTGGTTGGAGCCTTGTCCCCTTGGGATTATTCTCTCAGTCTTAGCTTGTCGGCCAGATGTATTCTTAGGACTCGAGTTGTGCGCTTGACATTGATGCAACAATGCAGTGGTAGAATATGTGCTCCGAGTTAGTGTGAGGCAAGGACACCTGACCCGAGTCGTTCATGTTTTTGCTTGCCAAAAATGGGGGCCGTCTATTGACTAGGTATTTCTGGGAAGAAGCCTGAGGTGAGTTGATTCTAATTGCGTTCTCGAAGAATTAGATGCAGATTTGCGGATAAAAAGCACACGATTGGACTTGGGAGGAACTCGGTCCGTGAATGGAGATAATTAGAGTGTGTTTGCGTTTTACAAATATAGCGAAAAGGAGGTAGTGGCCGGCCGGTAGGTTGTGACTATGGAAAAACTTTTACTAGTAGTTCTTATCCACATACTATAGTTGTGGCTTTGTAGAGTTTTGCTCCTGATTGCTTACCGTATGGAGAAACAAAAAGGGAGTTGACCCTGCTGGAGGTGCTTCGTAACATGGTACTTTCCGACATGATGAGCTTATCATTCTCATGTGGTGTTCTCTATGTGCCAGCCAATTGGAATATTTGATGCCTGATTGTTGTGGATTGAATAATGAAGAGTTTTACAATGCTTGGAAGGTACTAGACGGTACCACACGATATTTTTTTTTTGATTAATGCTAGGCGTTGATCAAGTTGAATATTTAACTAAGTATTTATTTTAATACAGAAAAATATATTTAGTTAGTACCTCCTGGTACCTTTTTTGGGTACCGCCTATTTACCACCATTGGATCCTTGGGAATGGAAGGTTCTCCTTTTTTCCAAGAATTGTAAAAGTCCTATTTATTTATTGCTCTTATTCATTGCTTTGTCATCATCATTTCTGAAAAATGCAGTTAAGGTATCCACAAAAAAATGCAGTAGATATATGTGAATACAGCTTGCTTTGAGGATGCGCAATCGCATGCCGTCTCCTTCGGAGCAAAGCTGACCATGAGGGAAAGAAAGAAAAAGTGAACTCTCCTCATCATCTCGAAATGATATGTTGGGAGTCGAGATTCATTTGTGCTGCATCATGTGTTTGTGTATGGTTCATTCAGCTAATGCCTTGCCTGCCATGTTAGGGCCACACTATTGAAAATCTTGTATGATATGTTCTGCTTTTGATTTCTCTAAAGAAAGCTCCTACTTTCGTTTCCCTCTCTTCGAAAAGAAAATTATTCTGTTTCAGAAGAAAGGGAGGGTTGCTGTTCAGCTATGGCAACATAAAGTTCAATCATGAATCGAGGGCATGTCCTTAATACTGTAGTTAGTCATACATAATTACTGGATTCAATAATCAAGGACGATCAGAAAAGGGTTTGCATATCCTTCGATACATTGGTCACGTGGTGCATTGGAAGTAGCGGAACAATCGCATTTTGAGGCAGGTGCCTCTCGCGCTTGCACCGCGGATCGTCAACATGCCAGACAATGAACTTATCTAGATTCAGACATCTCTCCCGTATTTTCTTTCTTTCTTTCTTTCTCCCTGTTGTTGTTGCGGTCCTTCCTTTTTCTTTTTTTTCTTCGGGGCGCAGGTGGTCTCTTTGTATTTGTATGTACTTATCCCTACCTCCTCCCTCTCTTTTTTTTTCTTAAGGAAAAGTTCAAATTACTCCCCTCAAATATAGCCAAAATCCATGTAACCTCCGAAGCTGTTTTTTTTTCTTATTTTACCCTTTACAATATGTCATTTGGTTTAATATACTCCTAAAAATTATCATTTTTATTTCTCTATACACAACTGTAATATTATATTCAAATTTGGCAAGCCGATAGTAAACTTCACAACTCATGTTAGAAAAATATAATATATTTTTATCAATGTTTTGAAAGACTGAGATATTTAATAATAAATTAACCCTTATGATATAATAATATACAAATAATAATAATAATAATAATAAATTCATAATAGATCTTTTTATATACATTGTGATGTCCACTACAACCGTGCATAATTTTAATCTAAATTCAACTTGTGTATGAAAAAAAATACAAACTATATTAAGGGGTAAATTGAACCAAATGGTATACATAGTTATGGGGTAAATTGAACCCAAAAAAAGCTAAATTTTGGGGGGGTATCTGGACTTTGGGTATACTTCAGAGTAATTTAGACCTTTTCCTTTTTTGGAACACAGCACAATTGCATACTCACACTTATCTCACACTACCCTTACTAATCTAAGAGATTAAACTGGTATATTTTGAGAACGACAAAGTCACCATAGACATCTCGTTGTTGATGACATGTTGCATAGTACAAAATAATAGCGCTGGTCAAATTATGGAATAAATCTAAAGGAATGTGATCACCCGTGCGCGAGTATACAAACCCATGATGAACAAGTTCTAATATAAGAAAATTTTGAAAAAAAAACCATATCTAGTTCAGAAAATTTAGGCATGCCCAATGTGCGAATAGATACATGAGATATTAATTTTTTTTGCATATGATATCTTCATCGACTATTTCCTTTACTAATAATAACCATAAGCCAAAAATGGTCTTTCAAGGGGAAAACATATAAGTCAGTAATGAAGTGGACAAAAGAATAACTTGAAATGACACCATTCCGGCCATGTGATACTTTGTTTCTTTCAAACGGCATAGTACAAGAGATTGCTATCCAAAATCCCCTGTTCTTAAACAATGGTCTCCATAACCCATAGTGATCCTTGGGAGCATCGAGCACATGCAACATGCTGCTCAGAAGAAAAAGTTTCACGGCGGCTGCCTCCAACCCACTAGTAGGCCTCAAACCTGCTACTCGTGCTGTAATGTATAATACAGATAATCTGTGATTGTGGTTTCTGGATGGGCAGGGGATAAACACAATGTAAGCTCCCTTTTTGTTAAATCCTATGCCCAATCCACATGTTGTGCCGGTACAGTTTTCATGGACGAATGCAAGACCAAACAACAGTTGAGAATAACGCGTGTGTTTGGCGGCTGAACTGTTTATGACCGGGATTCAGTAAGGAAAGCATTTGCTTTTAGATAGTGTATACACTCGATCGGCAGGGATTAAGCAGAAGATCCAGACCAAAAAGGCACATGGTCCGTGACCTAAAACCTGCAATATAGGGTCGGAGGAGAAAGTGAGCAGCAATGGAGCAGTCAAATCACAGGGATCGTTGGCAAAGTAAGTGCTACGCTGAGTTCAGAGAGGAGATGGAGAATTCATCAGTAGACGGGACAAGCCACCGGCATTGGTCACAAGTTGCCATTGCAACCAACGGTGTTTAGTGGTGTGACAATTTCAACATTTCCTATTACTCTGAGTAAGGAGTAGACATATTTTTTCTGAAAGAAATCTGAAAATATCTAGCGATAATCCAGTGATGGCTTTCGAAAAACAAGCCGAAAAGCAAAGAATTATGTGATGGCTGATCAAATCGCACTAGTATAAAAATTTTATGTGTCACAATCTCATATGTTGGAGTATTGACTAATTTGCCACCAAAATCTATTCTGTAAACCTCTTGTGCTCAAAAGCACATATGGTCGTTCTTTTGAAGGGATGACTTTCTCCTTTGCTTGTGCACATATGTAATTCATGATTCAAACTTATCTCTGACCCACAATTAGTAAAACAAAATATAGGACATGTTATGTCATATATTGTCAATTTCATTATCATAACTATTATGATGCACACAATTTTGACACATAGGTTAAGGGGGTGTTTGGTTGCCTGCATGATCTTAGCCTGGCTCGCATGTGTGAGCCAGACTGAGTGCGTGCAAATCCTCGTGTTTGGTTGTCTGCACATGTCCAACCTGGCCGAGAAAAGAAGGTATTTGGTTATCTGTATGTATCATGTCGCAAGAGATAGATTAGAAAAAACAAATGATTTTATAATATTTATTTTATGAAGTTGTGTTGTAATGATTTTATTTTATATTTATAAATCATAATCTATTTTAATATATGCTAATTATATACTAATACTATCATTAGTGAGCTAATGATTGGCTCCTGTGAGCCAGGCCCACCAGAAACGGCCAAATCCAGCGTTTCCAGCGAGCCTGGCCTGGGCTGTACGGCTGCGTGCGAGGAGCCAAGCCCGACCTCCCGTGCAGGCATGTAATCACCCGCTGCATGCATGCGGGGAGCCTGGTTGGGGATGATGCAGCAACGGTTCAAATTGTACCTTATTACATTTTGAGAAAAAAAGAGCACCTATACTACTGCTGACCCACAGCCAGCAGCAGCACTGACAACAGTCGGCAATGGCTCTAACATCTGGCTGCACATAAAACTTCGTACTACGTCCCCTGAAAAGTTCATCCGGAACTCGTCCCAGCGCTGAAATCGGGCATTCCGGCTGCCTCTGACAAAAGGCGTAGAGTTCGTTGGTCCCATCATCAGAAACAGAAATGGCAAACGGGAATGCCAAGATGGCACGCAGGTCCAATCCTTGGCGTCCCGTCCGACCCCTGAACTTCGAGTGCACCCTGGGACTTGACCGGCGCGGCCTGATCGTACGACGCCGGATAGATTTGCCATCGCTGGCCGGGGTCGTGTGTGACTGTGTGTAGTGTGACCGGGTGTCGGTACGCCCCCGCGGCCAAATCGGTGCCCGGCCGGCCACCTGCGCTCGTGATGGTGCTCGCCAACCGCCGCGCGAAACGTCGCCGCGCCGTGCGCCTCGCCCACCCGGCCGATGGCGACGCGCCCCATCGCGTCCTGCGCCTTTAATTTGCAACGACCCAACCGGAGAGCAGTGGCCGTAGACGTAGAGCTTTGCCCCCTATTTGCTATCGATGGCACGCGCGTGCAGCGGGGGTTGAGAGGTTCGATCTCCCATGTCAGCGTGCGTGTCACCCCACCACCGCAAGAAAGACGTGGCGTACGGGCACCAAAATTTTGGGTCCATCTCCGATTGGTTTAATTGTCAACTAGGACGACGACGACCCGTGTTCCCTAGCTCGTACGGATCGGATGTGCTGTGAAGAACGGTAAGTTTTGTTGAATGTTTGAATCCCTTATACGTTTTCCTTGTATGTTTATCAGATCATGTCTAACTCTAACATAACTCTCTCTATTGTAGCTACGCGGCGTGTTAGATTGGAGAGTTACTTTTTTTTTAAAAAAAAAAAATCATAGTTGGCGAGTTTCATAGATCACTCTCGGCCACCATTTGCAGAGGAAGAATAAAATGTGACTCGCCATATTCGCATACTTAATGTGCAAGTTGTGTTTGTTCATCATTAGCCTTTTTTCTAGAAGTTGCGCACTTGCGCATGCATGAACATCTCTTTCTAGGCATAAAGCATATATAGCTCTACTCACAACATCTCCTCAGACCATTTGCCAGTTCAGATGCCTTCGATCGTGTTGATTATTATATTTCATCCCAGTGAACTCCCCGCTAATTGGACTGAAGTGGATAAGCCCTAATCTCTCTTTCTCTCGCCCGCACAAGTGCATATCTTAATTCGCAGTGTACATAATTAATTAAGCAATAGCAGTGGAAAGACGGACGTGACTAATAGAATCAGATGTTTTAAGCAAGCCGACCGATTTCAGAAATAAGACCCTGATCATATTTTATTTTCGATAACGCACTAGAGACACACGGTTTTGGGTCGAGATCAACAGAACAAAAAGAAGGAAAAAATACAATGCAAGCTTACTGATTGCTGCTGATCAGTAAATGCCATCGTACGTAGAATAGAATGTTACATAGGTTGGTAGTAGATTGGTCAGTGCCACGGAAAAGGAGCCTCCATCCAGCAGTGTCAACAAAACCTTGACGCCTAAGATTAGGCCAAAACAGCGGCACGCAAAAGTTGGTTCATTCTTTCGTCCCCCCAAGGTGATGCAGACAAACTTTGGCACGCATGTTAAAGTCTGCTGACGTGCTGACTTTGGATTAATTAAGCTCGCAACTAAGGTCGTGACGCACGCACTAGCAGCGGCAAATGCGGGTGACGAGGATAACGAAGGCCATTAGGGCAGGAGGCCGGGGAACCTTCTATTCCCACACCATCCAGATATATGTATACCAGATTAACACTAGCTAGATGCCGCCCTGAAATATGCATGCGTGCGTGCGTGCAACCAAACTCTACAACTTTCGTCAATGAGTAGCAGTAGTTATCAGTTACCACGGGAACGAAGACATTGCCAGATTATATTCGATCATCTGATTTTTTGTGTCTGTATTGGAGGATATGCAAACGTTCATGGGTGTGCATGTTGTGTCCAAGACGACAAGTAAATCGGGCGAGAGATGCAGCACTAACTAGTTAACCAAATGACAAACTACGTTGCTGTCATGGCGATTAGAACGGTGGCCGCGTCGCCATCGATCGCGAGCACCTGCCGGCGCTCGCTGTCAGGCTGCTGACGCGGGGGGCGTCGCCGTCGCCTTTGGGGGCACTCTGCCGCCGCGTGACGCCGGCGCGCGAAGCTTTCAGGTGTCGCGCAACGAGGCGCCTCTTATTATGCGCCTTTTCGCGTGTGGGGTTTCGTTCGGCTAGTTTTCTTCAATTCTCTCCCGAATTCTGGCCTGCGTGCGTGCGGCTGGCTTTGCGGGCTACGTCCAGTTGTTTATGCGCGCGGAAGGGCTAGCCATATTTAATTTGTTTGTGTGTACTACGTGTGTTGGCGAGCATGATTTGCTTGACGTACGTGGAGAATAGTGCCGAACCGAGCACAAGTGCTGAAGTGCGTGACGAGGAAAGCAGACGAATCGTTGAAAAACCGGGGGAGAAAAGGCGCCTGATCTGAAATGGTCCAAGCTCCGAAGGGCAGTTCATCATGTTCGTGCATGGGTTATTGGATCGTTGAGCTTCGCCGTTAGCGCATTATATATATTGAAGGAGTGCCAACTATGGTGTATCTTAATTTGCCGTCCTAAACCCGTAGCTAGAAAGCACGTGTCTACTATAGGAAGAAAGGAATTATGTGACACGGCTCTCCGGATTGTATATGTACCTATCTACGTAGAGTGTCCGCCGGTACCTAACCTGTCGAGCTTTGCGCTCTTGGGTTATTGATTCCACAATAAACAAATAAATACAGGTGGTTCTCGATGTCAACCTTCTTCGTTCCAAACCATGTCCATCTTCGCATATATAGCATTAAATTTTTAAGTCCATGCATACCTCTAAGGAGTATGACTTACTTCATGCTCTTCTTCACTTTCTTTCTCTTCTTCTTCCTTCTCAAAAAAAGGAGGGCTATGGGTTTTGGGAAATCCGCCCCTACGAAAGTACAAATGGGCAAAGTCATACTCGTTCTAATCACACCCATGCTCATGATTCTTGTATTTTGAAGAAAAAAGTAATAGGAATTGACAAGGAACTAATATAACTCATATTTTACTTCATATATCGACGAATGTCTTTGGCTCGATATCTACCCATGTGGGGGCATATGCGTAAACACCAATGGAAGTTACAAATTCATGTGTTCCTTAGGACAGATGCCTGCTATTATCCCGCTCGATAATGGCGAAGCACACACAGTCTGCACCAACGCCTTCACTGATGTGTGCTGGAAGTCCTTGACGAAGGGCCTGATCTCCAGTAGAAGAGACAAACAAAGGATATCGCAGCGGTATGTTGATGTTATTATTTTCCCGATGATTTTTTTATGCATTAATTATCAGCATTTCCTGTAGCCATAAATGAATCGTCTCTCAACTGAAATTGGCTTCCTTTCTGTCACATATTGGGTAATTATCGTTGCGCTTAGCCTCATTTGTCACTGTGATCATATTGATTGGGGTTATATTGATGGTCATTTTGAGAAAGATCAAGTTATGGATAGCCAAGAAGATGAGAGAAGAAAACTTTAAATGAGAGAAGGAAACTTTAAACGGAACCGAGGGCTACTGGAGCAGCATCAGCTAGAGCATACAAGGGGTGAGGACATAGGGGCGGATCCAAAGGGGGCTCCCCCCCACCGCACATAAAGCAAGATGAGAAGAAGAAAGAAGAAGAGAGAGGAGATGAAGGAAGAAGAAGCGGAAGATCAGCTCCTCCTTTGGTCCGAGTCTAGTTTCACCAGTGCCTCTTTGTGAGTTCAGGTATTATTTTCTCTTTTTTTTTTTGGGCTAAAAATCATTTGGCCAACCGGTACTAAATGCACCCCTCTACAACCGATACTGATTGGCGTGCCCATTAGTACGGAAAAGTCAGCTGTAATAATAGGGGGTTCCAGCCCGGTATAGATGTAGTATTGTCTTGTAGTGATGTTTCAGTCTTCACATATGGAAATTTGTGACACTCTAGAAAAAAAGTTCTCCACATTGATATTGTGGCAAGGTTTTTGTTTTCTTTTCTCTGACCACTGACCAGGATACAAGTTTGGGCCTCGCCTCAGTGTCATGCCACCTCAAGGCGGAGGGGGAGAGAATTAGATTCTCCACACGTGACAAATTAATTTCTAGGCCTGGGATTTGAGCCCAAATGCAAGAATGCAGCATTTTTTTTGGGGTTGGTGGTCCAAGCACAATTGGGCCTCAACTAATAAGTGATATGGGCCGGAATGACAGGATCCCACCTGCGTACCTCATCCGTTGCCATGGGGGAAACGCACGGCACCCGTCGCGGCACCGGCGGTGCGGCCATGGCCACGGCGGCCTCCTCGTGACGGTACCGTCCGCGGTCTGCCCCCTCGCTCGCCGGCACAAGCTCCTCCTCCATCCACACTCCGCTGTCCAAAGCAATGCCTGCCCCAACTGTCCCCTTCTTCCTCACCTCCACCACGCTCGCCACCACCACGAACAAACCGCCGCCGCCGCCGCCGCCATGCGACGCGCAATCCCACGCCACCGCTGCCTCCGGCGCCTCGGCGGCGCCCGCGTCGTACGCCGCGCGCATGCGGCTCAACCCGCACCTCGCGCTCAGCCTGTTCGACCACCTGCTCCGCTCGGGCGCCGACCCGGACCCCGCCGCGTACGCGCTCGCGCTCGCGGCCTGCGCGCGCGGGAGGGACCGCGCCGCGGCCGCGCAGCTCCACGCGCACGCCGCCAAGCGCGGGGTCGTCGCCTCCCACCGCCGCGTGCGCGGCAGGCTCGTCCACGCCTACGCCGCCTGCGGGATGCTCCCCCACGCGCGCAGGGTGTTCGACGGCGGGATCGACAACGACATGTTCGCCTGGAACTGCCTGCTGCGCGGGTACGCGCGGGAGGGTGGGGACGCGGACGCGCTCCAGGGTTTCTTTGCCAGGATGCCGGCGCGGAACAGCGTCTCGTGGAATACAGTCCTTTCATGGTGCGTCGCCAATGGGGAGTACGACGAGGCAATCACGGTGTTCCGGGAGATGCTGGTGAACCAGGAGTGCCAGCCTGATAGGGTCACATTAGTGAGCATTGTCTCGGCAATCACGTGCTTGGGGGCACTTGCTTTGGGGCTGTGGGCGCATGCATATGTCATCAGGAAAGGGATTGAAGTCGAGGAGAAATTGAGCTCAGCATTGATAAACATGTACTCAAAATGCGGGTTCGTTGAGGCTGCCGTTTATGTGTTTGAGAACTCCACAGCAAAGATGAGCTTGGATACTTGTAACGCAATGTTATCTGGTTTCACAGCGAATGGTTGCAGTGCAAGAGCTCTGGAGCTCTTCACCCAGATGGAATCAAAATGACTGGTGCCTAACAAGATTACTTTTAACTGTGTGTTGAATGCTTGTAGCCATGGGGGGTTAGTTGAGGAAGGTGTACGATATTTCGAGAGAATGTCCAGAGTTTATGGTATTGAGCCGGACATTGCACATTATGGTTGCATGGTGGACTGTTCTCCCGTGCAGGGATGTTTGAGAAAGCTGAGGAGATAATTCAGACAATGCCGATGGAGCCAGATGCTTCCATGTTGAAGTCCCTATTGGGTGCTTGTAGAACTCATAAGAACTTAGAGTTGGGGAAAAAGGCTGGCCATAGGCTCATTGAGGCTGCACCAAATGATCATGCAGGATATGTGTTGCTATCCAACATATATGCACTAGATGGAAACTGGCGAGGAGTGCATAAGGTGAGGAAGCTTATGTTGGATCGTGGCGTGCTGAAGATCCCTGGGAGCAGCTCAGTGGAACTTAATGGTGTGATTCATGAGTTCATTTCCGGAGATAAAAACCACTCTAGGAAGAGGGATATATACAAGATGCTAAGTGAGATTTATCAAAAGCTTAAAAATACAGGATATACTCCGGACACTTCACAAGTGCTGCTAGATATTGATGATGAAGATGTGAAAGAGAGCTCACTAGCTCTTCATAGTGAGAAACTTGCGATAGCCTTTGGGCTGATCAGCACTGCTCCTGGTATGCCTATTAGGGTAGTAAATAACCTCCGGATCTGCGGAGATTGTCATAATGCCATAAAACTTCTAAGCAAGATTTACGTGAGGAGCATCATTGTTAGGGATGTAAACCGATTTCATCATTTCAGAGAAGGGTCTTGCTCTTGTGGGGATTACTGGTAAAATTTCAATTGCAATAATGCTCCTTTCTTTTCACTTATTACACTGAAATGTATAGTATATATATGAGACAACTGTTGCCAATGGTTATTATTGTCCATCCGAGAAGAATTCTTAATGTGCCAGAAGCTCATGACTTTATTGCATGTCTATTAGTATGGTACCCTTGAACCAACAGCATGATTGACATCTCTTGTGTCTGAGCAAATTGAAACCTAATTATTGTCCTTTTCAGTCAGCATGATTCAAAACTGAACATGAACCTGAGATGTATGTCCTACGCAAAAGTGTCATTAAATTCAGATAAATTTAGCTTCTGTCATATGGTAGGGTCTAGGAACCATCAATTACCTGATACACAATTAATGCTATTTTTTGTACTAGAGTCATAAGTCATTACACAGTTCAGTTGTGGGTGGCCACTTCACATGAACTGGCATTTTGAAAATAAACATATAGTCGAGGTGATAGGTCCAACTAGGCCTGTAGCTTTCCTTTTGAGGCAGCCTGCTCCATTTTGATTTCTGTCTGGCAATCAGGGAAACCTTATTTGTGCATCTGTACTTTCTTTTAACCAGTTAGGTTTTCTCATTTTTGTTATGAAACATAAGATTCATCTACCTGGTTTGCTCATTTCTATTTTTGCATATATGATTCTTTAAGTGCTTAAATCTGTATTTGCGGATTCACCACTCTCTACCGTCACATTGACTCTGTAGAAGAGGTTGCACAGCATAATTATGTCATTTAATATAGGTATGTATGGTCCATAGCCGTTAAATATTTTTTGGTGCCTCCCTTGGATTGTATGCATGTTAGGCTTGGTCAAACTTTTGGAAATAGAGTTATAGATCACACTAGAGGGTAGGAGCAAAGTGTGATTAGCTGTCCCATGGGCTACACCTTTCACATGCTTTGGAAAAGGCCCAATAGATACAATGGACTTGCCGCTTTCTTCTTCCTTAACTGTGAAATTCATGTGCTAGCAATGTTATATTTTGGGGATGGTAACTACCTCCAGTACTGCATGTTCAGTATTTCGCTTGCTGCCCAATTGTTGATTTCAAAAGAGACACTAAGCGTTCTGCACAAGAAAATTATATCAGTTATTAAATTGAGCAACAGTAAAGACTGTTATGTGTGATGAGGACAAAGATCAACAGTGTTGGGTGGAGTAATCACTTCCACCGTGCTGTTGTTATTACTGCCTGGTGGATGTAGGGGCCTTCGAACACAAAGACAAAGGGACACCTTTATGCAAATGCATGCTTATCAGGCATTTGCAAGCATGGATGCTGTCAAATTTGAACATATATGCTGTGTGGAATTGTCAAGATGAGGAAGTACACAATCCTCACATATTTGATGTTTGTGACTGCTTTAGACGTAGAACTGAACTTAGAGGGCCATAAAATGTAAATCTAATAAGTAACCCTGTTCCATCTGAAACATAATATCTGTAGATTTATAAGACAGGACCAAGCAAACTTGTTAGTTCTACATGAACTATCATGAACAACACTTGTTCAGTTGCATAATTTGCACTCTAGTTATTTGATACATTGAAATAGGAACCTAAAAGGCAAAGACGACGAGTGTCCAGATCTGGTACATTATATCTGTGAACCCTTTTTTTTCCTTCGCACACAAGGCAACAAACACACGCACGCATACACAGATGCACACGCACATAATGTTATATGATATACAGTCGACTTGCCCTAGCTCCATGCCAATCATTAACAGGTTGGCCTTGACAAAATAAGCAGGCTGCTGCCCTTATCAGCTCTATTACTTTATTTCCCCTCTCGGGGATAGTTCTTTAGTGTTCCCCAGATATCTATTTTTCATTTTAATCTCTAGCTTACAGCTCTAATCACTGCTCTAGGAGTATAATAAGACCATTAGCGTACGACATAATGCGTAATTAGGGTTTAGAATAATGAGTAATTTTTGCGCCTTGGTCCAGATGATCATAACCCTCAAGGTTGCGCCTACATAGACCTTTACCAAAAATATACTCACTTGCATCTCGCGTGCAGCTGGCTTCGCCACGGACCCTGCTTTGTTTATGGTTTTCAGAAAGGTGTGGCATACGCTTTCCTAAGCACAATTAGAGATACTGTACCCTAAGCACATGGGAATCGAATGCTGAATTAGCACACGGTGTGTGTACTCGTGGTGTTCAGATATTATGGGCTAGCTTAAACTGCAATCGAATCATCCATGTTCAACTCTCATCATTCATTCTTGGTAATGATCCCATTAGGACCGCTTTTGCATCCTTTGCCTATCGATGCATCTCTCTAGTAACTATATGCACAAACTTTTGAAGCATGTACAAATTATGGTAGGCGTGGTGGATTTGGTCTGATCATTCTGTTTTACTTTGAAGAAGCTTAGCCTGTCACTATCAGAACCTTTTCTGTTCTTCTCTAGATCTTATATTATTACTGTTTAATATATATTCTGATTCGAAGCCCCAAATCATTTGTCGTGATGCTCGTCTGATGATTCCCAAGTTTTGAAGGGAACCGGTTGTATTTTCTTGCAGTGAAGAAAAGCAACCTCTCTGAAGCTGTTAAGCTGGAGGACAGTCTACACAGGGGTCAGGGTCTGCGGGATGAACGAATCCGATGTCGAAAATCTTATCTTCATATAACATGGGTTGTGTTTTTTACCTTTAGACTTACTACCCCAAAAGAGACGATTGCCAGCTAATCCCATGCAGGCATTGCTCCATTTGTTTACTTTGAGTTCTTTGGCTGCTATTTCTTGGAGCTGTTTTGTTTGCAGGAATCCTCTGACCTTACTAGCCCCTGATGGTCCGGTGCCAACAGATAGGACCCTAACAGCACAATAACTCAAGAAGTCTCATCAATATGAATATGGTATATCCTTCAACTATTATTTGCTTCATTCTCCTGAATAGTGAGTGAAGGGGAAAAAGATATGATGTTCTCTCTCTCTTATTTTTTTTTCAGCTCGCCCTCAGCTCCTGTTGCCAGCATCCAGCAAGCTCTGAGGTCTGAGCACTGAGCTGATATCATCCTGCCTTCGCATTATCCGGTTTCTGCTGCAGGCAATGTGATGCGAAGGCCCGGGCATATGGTACACATGAATATGCACGGCAATGATTGGGAAAGAAGACACAGATCTGTGGCAACCTTTCTGGCGAGCATAATGATGCGCGAGAAGATAATCTGGCGGATGGTCGGGTCCATTCCCCCATCCCTCAATGACTGCACGAGCCGAGCCCTCCCCGGAGCGGCACGGGTGAATGCGCCGCGCCGAGGCCGGCCGCCGCTGCCGTGCACGGGACCGTGCAAAATAAGCGCGGCAATGGGTCGTGGCTTGCGAAGGCGACGCGTAGGGCGAGCCCCCCTACCGCTACCGGGCAGAGGCTACCGGTCTTCTTCCCGGCGAGGTCAAGAAAGCTGGCTGGCTGGCTGGCCGTGGCTAGGAATCTACCAAGACTTGTTATCCACGTAGCCGGGCTGTGGTCCATCTTCTGGGCAGTTTGAAGTCGTATCCTTTGCAGTCCTTAGTTTACATTTCTCCCAAGATTCGGTTTCGTTTGCTTTCGTTGCTACCGCTTTAAGAGCGAGCAGCTTAGCGAGGGCGCCACTAATGGTAGGCAGGCAGGTGCAGGAGGAGGAAAAAGAACGCAGATGGGAAGATGGGGAGGACGACGAGGCTGCAGCTGCAGGCTGTGATGGCGCTGAAAGAAAGGTAAAGGAGGCAGGGGAATAACGAGTAACTTGCAGGCCACTTCTTGCAGTGTTAGCGGGCATGGAGGTAGATTTGTGAGTTGCTCATGCTTTATTTTTTCAGAAACTCTGAATTTAAAAGCTTAATGAGGGGGACAAAAGCGTGTTTGGAGTGAATAAAAGTATTGCATGGGTGCGGTGGCTTTAACTAATCTAAAGCTAGATTCGAGCTCACGCGCCCCCCGAGGCTAACGAATAGTTTTAACTTGTTTATTTGCCGCAAAGAAAGATTGAGATTAGGAGAATCTGAACCCCTGAACCGCATCTCTTTCATTTCAGCTGCTGCCTGAAGCTTTGCACTAATCTAAAGCAGCTTACAATTTCCGGTTGTTTTTCCTGCGCTTGTTTGTAGTACCAAGTCTGTAACCGAATTTCATAGCCAACTGTTAGAGTGAGGCCTGGTGCGAAGATAAGATCAGTGGATGGAGAAAATGGGAAACAAGCCTTGCATGGATGAAATGAAAGTAGGTTGGCTTTGCTGTTGGGGTAAGTAGCTAATGCCTCGATCGGCACCCCCTGCTAATGTTGACCACCATTTTTCTTCAACAAAACTAATCATGCCGATCACGAAGGGCGTGTAAATAATTGCCCGTGCCGGCCATAAACAAACTGCAACAGTCAAATAATGATTCGGGCAGCATAATTTACAGCCAGGCGCCTTGAGGAAAGCGAGCGGTTGGCACACATAAACAAATGCCCGTGAGGGTTGGCACTGTCAGGGATGCCGGGGATGACAATGCTTCCTCTCCTCGTTCCTACGAGGCCCGCTCGCTGTGAAGAATTCTCGATCGGGCTCAGCTCGTCCCCTTCCTCTTTACGCTTGCTCTTCTCTCTCCCTCTCTCTGCGTTTGTGTAGTATGGAGTAAGTAAACAAAAGCAAAGGTAAACAGCATGATTAAAGGGCTGTTAACAAAGATAAAGGCGAGGCCGCCCAGGGACACTTAAAAATAAGCTCCATCAAGGTTAAACAAGGCCGGCCATGGTGGTGGTGATTAGGAGGAGTAAAGCGGCTGCCTGCAGCTGCAACATCGCCTTGCCTTGCCTGCCGCTGTAATCAACCCCTGTGGATTTGGCTCGCCGTGTACCCTCTCCACTAGTACTGCTGAAACTACAACAGCTACTGAACAACTGCTAGTAGCTCTATAAGTCTGACAAGCCTTTGCCTACACCATCTCTCTCTCTCTCTCTCTCTCTCTCTCTCTCTCTCTCTCTCTCTCTCTCTCTCTCTTAGTTATATAGTCTATGCTCTCCCCTCTTTCGTAACTCTTCTTCCTATGCCTCCTCGCCGGAACAGATAGCATCAGAATCTCTAGTGGCTGTGGGCATCTTTCCTTTTCTTGCCATAGGCCGTGACGAGAGCTTCTTGCTTGCGTGCTTTGCCCCCGGCTATCATATTGCCTACCTATGCAAACTCTCTGGCTGGCCAATGGAGAGCTAGTTCTTCTTCTCTAGCCTTTCTCGTTTCCCATTCGTCCATTGACCTTTGCTGAGCTCTGTGCTAGCTGCTCGGGTACTCTACTGTGTAGTTCTCATTTCTCACTCCCCTTGTGCGTGGGCAAAGATCGACCAATAATGGACATGAACGAGAGCGGCGAGAAAGGGATGGACGGCAACGCGTCCTCCGCCAGCATCCCCGTGGAGTGGCAGACGAGCCAATTCAGCGCCGCCGCCTTCGCCTGCCCGCCGTCTCAGCAGCAGCATCAGGGCTCCATGATGGACTCCTCCGCCTTCGGGTCCGGCATGTGGGCGTCCACCTCCCAGGCCATGGCGCTCGCCGACGTCGGCGGCGCACGGGGCGGCGGCGGCGGCGGCTTCTTAGCGCCGGTGCCCGGGTTCCTCCCGCATGGCCTTGGCCATTTCCCCGTCGACTCCGGCTTCATCGAGCGCGCCGCGCGGGCGTCCTGCTTCGGCAGCGGCGGCGGCTTCGGTGCGGCTGATCAGAACATGAGCAACGCGTTCAGCTGCTCTTCGGAGGCGCTCCTAGATCACCAGAGGAAGGACGGCAACGACAAGGGCGAGCTTGAGCTCGGCCGGAACGGCCACGAAAGGGTGCCGAGCTCGGAGGCGGCGGGCGGTGGAGACTGCTCGTCCAAAGGGACGTCGGACTCCAAGAAGAGGAGAAGGCCTAACGAGGTGAGCACTGTTCTTGCTTCTCCTGTCTGAAACTTTTCCAGCTTCATTTGAAAACGCTGTCGAGTAGCCAAGTTATGAACTACAGTAGATGGTTAAATTGATGGGTGCATCTCTGTGTGTGTTCTGTCATTCTGTGTGATGAAAAAGGGCGATCAGGTTCAGTCCTCGAACCTGCCTGCGGATTCAGCAAACGAGAGCGTGCAAAGCAAGGACAAAGGCGAGGAGAGCAGCCCGGCAACAACCACCGGCAAGTCGAAAGGGAAGGGAGCGAAAGAGACCTCCGAGTCGCAGAAGGAAGACTACATTCATGTCCGGGCTCGGCGCGGGCAGGCGACCAACAGCCACAGCCTTGCAGAGAGGGTACGGACTCGATCACCGAGTGGCATTCCAGTGGTGTTTACCGTTGGTGTGCAATCTCTGGATGCGCTCTGCAATTGACATGACTGCTGATCTTTTTTCTGCAGTTGAGAAGGGAGAAGATTAGCGAGAGGATGAAGCTTCTGCAGGACCTTGTTCCCGGTTGCAGCAAAGTAAGTGATTCTGGGGAAACGAAGTTGTGTGTTCATGCCTATATTTCTCGCAACAAGCAATTGTAATAACTTTATTCTTTCATGAACTGAATTTAGGTTACTGGCAAGGCGGTGATGCTTGACGAAATCATCAACTATGTTCAGTCACTGCAAAGGCAAGTTGAGGTATAATTAACATCCCCCCAACAAGTCAAAATCTTCACGATTTTGTCTGAATTAATTAAGGATTTAGCTAGATGCAGAGGTAGTTCGAAAGGTTGTATTGCTAGATGCATATTTTTTTTTAGCAAAAGTAATCGCTAGATATTGAGACCTGATTATGAATAGTATTTCTTGTTATCAGTTATCACGATTTGCTTACTGATGGCATACAGAAAGTTACTGATCGAGCTCAACTTTATTTCACAGTTCTTGTCGATGAAGCTTGCGACAGTAAACCCAAGGCTCGACCTCAACATAGAAGGGCTCCTGTCGAAAGATGTACGATGCTTCTTGCATCTCATTCGCCTTTGCTAATTATACATAATAACCTAACAAAGCCAGATTCATTTTTCTCTTACTATCAGCTTCTTCGCTTCCCTGGCGTCCCATCATCTTCCCTCGGATTCTCCCCAGAGATGATGCACCCACAACTGCAGCTATCGCAACCAGGCCTGATTCAGGGGAGTGCTGCTGGCATGACCAATCCAGACGTTTTCAGGAGAATCATACAGGCACAGCTAACTGCAAAAGACGGATCTCAGGTTAGCACATTTTCAAAAATAATCGTACACATCATACTCTATTTTTTTTTTAAATATCAACGCAGCAAACCGTGTTCAGTTTAGTATTCATTCAGGGTAGCAGTTGACAACTTGATGATATAGCTTAAGCTATCATGTAGCAATATAGGTTTTCCCAAAGATTGCACCTCGACAGTCAACAACACTTTACATATTTGATAAATTTATCTCAACACCTACGTACGATACAACGTTCTTTGTAATAGACAATCCTCAAACACAGTGGCTCTCCTACTACCAATGCTAGGCTGTGTTCATGAGCTAACTTGTGATGGACACCAAAAATCTTGGGAAATACTACATACAATCTGAAGTAGGAGTAGTACCTAGTACTAGCAAAACAACAGGCTGGCTAACTTCATTTCCATTTCCAATTTCTCTCTTGATGGAGCAGATGCCCCACGCACTGACGAATGGGCCATTCAGCGACGTGGCGCATCAGATGGCGTACCCGTCGTCCCTGGGGTCTCAGGACTTGAGCATGAGGCCGTCGCAGGACGGGTTCCAAATGTGACGATCGAGCAGGGCTGGCCCACTAGTTGCACATAAGAGCAAAGCATTCCATTCCATCTGATCGACGAACATGCGGGCGCACAGGGGCGCATAACTGACGCTGCTCTACTGCCGGATCGGAGCACAGCAGAGCTGGCTCATCGCGAGGCTCTTAACCGCGTCGTCTTGGCTGGAGGCTGTGCATTGGCCGGGTTTTTATTGTGTTCAGAACTGAAAAGAGATCGAGGAGCCCCCACGGAGGGGGAGCAGCGAGCGATGGTGGATGGTGGGCCTGTGACGCTGCCGGACTGGATGGCTGGAAATTCTGCCTGGGGTAGTAGCGCAGCTCCCATTCATGGCGCACAGTGCAGAAACAGTGGCTGTGCCTGTAGCGAGCGGAATGAGCTGCTGCTGCTGTTATTGTGTGAATGTGTGTGTGTTGCAGGAGGATGTAGTGCGAAGGGCTGGTTATGTTCGTTCGGTTCGGTTGCTTTTGTGTTGTGGATGCTTCATCAGGATGCTAAGCACTCCTAAATGGGGGGCAATGTTTATTAGTATGTTACATGATCAAAACACTTTGACAAAACTATGCATGTACTTCGACGAAGGTACATGTATTCCCTGCAGACTCCTTGTGGCGAGACCATCTTTCATCACAGCGTGCGTAGCCACGGCAAAATGCATGGCAGTCGCATGACGATGAACTATAGGGATGCCGTGTCACGCCTAGAAGGACAAAGATATTTCAACTCCAGTCTGGAAAGATATCATTCCCTCGGGGGCTCGGGACACTGGCCGAGTAGAATCATGTCCGGCCCCAACTTGCGACTAATCATGGCCTGAAAACAAACTTTGTACAGTAGAAGCTCTGTTCACTACTCTACAGCTTTCGCCGATGTGGACAACCGACGCGGGCAATAAAACAAAACAATCGGTCTGGTATATTCTGCCGGCCGGCGTCGCCACGGTTCCAGGACAAGGCTAGGCGTTGCTGCCTGCCCCGAGGCGTGCCGAACCCCCCCCCCCCCCCCCCCCGCGCGCGAGGCCGTACGCTGGCGCGATTCCGGCCGCCCACCCGCGTGCGGCCAGCTCGCTCGTGGGCGCGAGCTCAGCTCCCGCGACCGCGACGACGGATCGGACAAGCGCCTGAGCGTGTGTTCGTCGCGCACTCCGATCGTGCTGCCGAGCGTGCGGAGGCAGGGCAGGACGACCGGGTACTGAGTGTCTGGGCTGGATGGAGAGGCAGGAGCCAGGCCGGTTCTTGGTGACTAGGCCGAGCCCGGCCCAATGGCCCCTGCGCACCGAGTGAGTAGCATCGGTTGTATACTCTTCCGATTGTAACAACAGGCATAGATGCGCTGTCACCAGCAACTGGATGGCAGAGCCAGAGCATACACCAAATACAAAAAAGGCACATCTAACTCTTGACCAGGTGTATGGAGTAGCAAAACACACGATGTTGACAGTCCAAAAACACCCGCGTGCACAAGAAAAAGGCTTGCAAAAACCAGCGTTAGAATGCACGATGTGTCAAACATTTTCATTTCATTCAACGACTATAATAAGCCTACAAAATTTATCGCAGCACAACCTGAACCAGATCTATCCTGAACACCAATGTTCTTGCTCAACTCAATCTAAAATCTGGCTCTGGTTCATACTACTATAGACTGTGCTCCTACGGCTTCAGGGCATAATCTTTGCCTGCATAACTCTTTTACTCCTTCCACGGATCGCTCTCGGTCCTCACTTCAGAGGGTTCAATCACCTCTGTCGCCACACCTTCAGAAGAATCAGCTTCAACACTGGCTTCAGCCTTCTCCATGTCCAATCTTCCCCATCGCCCGCCAAGGGCCATGGTCATCATCTCATAGATCTTGCCTCCCAACTCCGCTGGACTTTCAGGCTGGACAATAGGAATAAAAGATCACGTCAACGTCATATTTATCATCCTAGACATGGGTCATCGACAAGCACATAGGTTTGTTGCACTTACCGTATACCCGCTGGAGACAAGGGCAGCCTCATATAACAGCTCGACAGCCCTCTTGGCTTCCGTACTTTCAGGCTCGTTTTTGCAGGCAGCCTGTGACAGTTTGTTATATACATGAGTGACAACTAGGAGGAGCATGCTATGCAAATGAATATTGGGTAAAATTGAGGTATGGAGAATCAGAAAAGAACTAGATTGTAAAATTTTAACAGGGAAGAGTAAAGCAAAGTCTTACGCTCAGATCCTTGATGATAGGATGGTCAGGATTGATTTCAAAAATTCGTCTACCTCTCATGAACTCCAAGCTTGACGTGTCACCAAGTGTTTGTGCTTTCATGAGCCTATCAAATTTGAGAACCACATGTTAGGAAAACAAAGTTTTAGTGAAACATTCAGGTTGTATGGGATCTCAACCAATAAATTACCTTTCTATGTTGGCTGACCAACCAAATTTGCCAGATACAAGAACACATGGAGAAGAGCTGAGTCTCTTCGAGATCTGAACCTTAGCCACTTTATCACCTAGCTGCTGCTTTATCCAGTCGCATAGAAGAGTATACTCCTGTTTGCTTTCTTTCTCCTTTTCCTCATCATCGTCACCTGTAGCAGACAATATATATTAGTATAAGCATTGCCAAACCCAGAGACTTTATATCAAGTCATATAACAGCTAGATATTACTTACCCAGTTCCAAATCCTCTTTGCTAATATCGACAAATTTCTTCTCTTTGTATGTCTGCAAATTCTGAATGGCAACCTCATCAATCGGCTCGATGAGGTACAGAACCTACAAAAGAAAGAGGGGCAACATGAGCATAAATGTAGCACAAGAAGAAAACGATTATCTGTTCAACAATAAGGTGTCCTCATACTTCAATATCTTTCTGAACCAGCTTTTCCAAGAAAGGAGCAGTCTTTGCACTCTGGAGACTATCTGTAGCAATATAATAGATCGCCTTCTGAGTTTCGGGCATGTTCTCTACATACTGATCTAGACTTATCAAATCTGTCTCATGTTTGGAAGAGTAGAATCGTAGCAACGGTGCAAGACGCTTGTGATTTCCTGTGTCCTCAATGCAACCAAGCTTCATGAACTTGCCAAGGCTCTCCCAGAATTTTTTGTAGTCCTGCAGCATGAGTGGTAGCAAGTTCAACACAATTTTCAATAATTCAACAGCTGCAGAAGAAAAAAGGTTCACTCTTACCTCTTTGTCATCCTTCTCAGCGATCTCTTCAATCATGTCAAATGTCTTCCTAACGAGTCTCTTACGCATAATTCTGACCTGAAACATAGGGACCATAACCATTATATTAAAACGTCAACATACCCTCTTTATGCTGTATTAATCAAATACATTATATGAGGTAAAAAATTCAGAACTTACAATTCTACTTTCTTGAAGGATCTCACGAGAAACATTCAGAGGGAGATCATTTGAGTCAACTACACCTTTCACAAAGCTCAAGTATCTGGGGAACTGTAGAGAATGATACATTCAGTAATTCATTCATGCCAACTGTAAGCCACCTAATATGATGGACAGCTATAATTATACAAAAAGGAAACATACCAGCTCGCCATCAAAGTCATCTGATATGAAGACTCTTTTGACATACAGTCGGATGTTTTTAGTCTCTGGATTCATGATCTCCTCGTTACTAAGAGGTGCCATTCCTGGGACATATAGAACACTTCGAAATTCCACCTCACCCTGTTTAACACACAGATCATGTTAACATGTTTAATGTGAATAAACAGAACAAAAGGTAAACCTTCAACCCCCCCCCCCCCAATACCTCTGTGGTGAAGTGAGTGTAAGCAAGAGGATCCAGGAACTCATTAAATGTCTTCTTGTAGAATTCATTGTACTCAGTTTTCTCAACTTCCTTTGGACTTTTCATCTGCGTGGAAGAGGATAAACCAACTTCAGTCTCTTCAAAAGCGAATAGTAACCTAATTATGTGAATGTACCGATGGCAGGTATTTGACATGACTATTGACTATGGTAGAAATATTGAGATTATGGTACCACATAAGTTGGAATCAGCTTACCCATATGGGCTTTGTCTCATTAGCCAATTCCCAGTCCCAGTACTTCTCAGTTATAGTTTTCTTCTTTTTCTTCTTTTCGCCCTGTAACAGAAGAGGATACATGCATGGTAACACAACATGAACAGTGAGTGAATTTTAAACCAAATACATCCCATGCGCACAGAACAAACCTCAGCCTCTTCACCTTCTTTTGATTCTTCATCCTCTTCCACCTGTTTAGACAATGAATGTAAGTGCAAAAAGGATGAGAAAGCCTCGACACTAATTGTAGCAGAAGCAAGAATTAGAATAAATGGTATCAACCTCAACTGTTCTCGATTTCTCCTGCCATGTATATATAGGGAATGATACAAACTGCGAGTAGTTCTTAACTAAGCCTTGAATCCTCGCAGGATCAGCAAACTCGTACTTATCATCATCCTGGAGTAACAAAAAAAGAAATAAGAATTCTGCTAGAGGGTGGAGATCATATAACAAGTCTTAAAAAGTTTCTTACTCTCAAGTAAAGAGTAATCTGTGTTCCACGTGTCAGCATTTTCTCAGGATCGGTTTCTTCCTTGATAACATAAGAGCTGCTGTCAGCCTCTGCTTCCCACACATACTGCTTATCTGCCTTTGGACTTTTAGTCGATACCACAACCTGCAAGACAACAAAAAATGCGCAAAGTTACTAACAATCTAGAAATGCTTTCAGCTTGCAAAGGTACTGTAAATGATAGATTTGGAAGGTGAGAAAGATTATCAACTCAACCATATTATCAGACAGATATTCCATACCTTCTTTGCAACGAGGAAAGCTGAATAGAATCCAACACCAAATTGACCGATAAGTCCATTATCTGCACCAAGATCTTTGTTCTCCTGAACAAGGCAAGATAGGGAGAAACACATTAGTATCAACAAAGGGAACAACGAAATTTCATTATGTAATGCAAAACTGATGTAGCAGATGGACAAAAAAGTGCACCTTTAAAGCCTTCAAAAATTTCGAGGTACCACTTTGTGCAATGGTTCCAAGGCAGTCTTTAAGTTCATCTTTAGTCATCCCAATGCCAGTGTCTCTGAGATTCAGAAAACGAGTCTGAATAACAAGTTCGATAGCACTTGATGATTAAGATGGTGGCGGTGACGTCTGAGGACTAATGGATAACTCACGTGATAGTAATTGTCCCAGCATCTTGGTCGGGTTTAATCCTTATCTCCAACTCACCACCATCAGCCAGGACAGAGGGATCCGTCACGCTGAGAAACCTCAGCTTGTCCAACGCATCACTTGCATTACTGGATTGACAACACAAATTGTGTGGAGATCAGATGATCGGGAGGTGTGCAAATGCAGTTTGTGACCATCAATTCATCCTTGATCATTACAACCATTCAACCACTACCGGCCAGCCGGAATCAGTGGCAATGAAATTCAGGTGGGGAGTCACCATCCCACTATGTTTCCTCCAAAAAAACAAATTGTACTTGTTGAGAAGATGACTAACCTTACAAGTTCACGGAGAAATACTTCCTTATGGCTGTACAGACTGTGTACAATTAAGTCCATCAAGCGGCTAACCTGTGCAGGACAAAGAGAAACACCACATAAATACCCAAGGTCCCAAGCATTCCATTGCAAGTTCCAAAAAGCCATGCGGAATTCAACAACAGAGTTATCTTCTCCTTATCACGAAAAAATGCAGCAGAACAGGGCCTCGTACAGCCCACAGTGAACAATTCAGGCGCCCTCAATCCTAAATTCCACCAAAACGGCACGATTTTCCCGAAATACAAAAGCGCACCTCAGCCTGGTACTCGAACTTCTCTCCGGCCGTCTCCTCCTCGGTGGGCTTCTCGGCGACGGCGGCGTCGCACCTGACCCCGACCATCCTCCGCCTCCCGGCCTGCCACCTCACCCCTCGCGCGCACCTCGCCGCGGCGCCCCTGCCCTGCGGCACGAGCGCGGCCCGCCGCAGGCCCCGGGACGACGGGCTCGGCAGCAGCGCCGCCACCGACGACGCCCCGAGGCTCCTGCTCAGCGCCGGCGCCATGAGGCAGAGACACTAGTAGCAGACAGGGGGCGTGTCCTCTTCGCAGTTCGTGTGGTGGCTCGGCGTGACGCTTGGAAAGTGACGAACGGATAAGAGCTAGGGTTTATACGGAGAGAGAAGGTGAGAGAGGTGTGGGCAGGCAGGAATGATGGGGGTTGGGTTTAAGAGGGAGAGGCGACAGGGAGGGGACGGGCGAGGAAGGAGACGGAGGCGAGGCGAGGCGGGGAGGCCGGAGGCTTCTAGAAGCGCGTAGGACGCACGGGGGTGCCGTGTGGTGGGGCCGTTGCGTTGCGTGCGGACGGCCGGACGCGCGAGGACGGCACGGTTGTGCGCGCGGGCGGGGGGGGGGGTTGCTGTGGCATTGTGGCGGGCGCGCCGTCGGATGGAGAGATTGAGGGAGTCGACGGCGACGATTGTCGTTGGGCTGACGACGGTTGAGCGAAACTGTGTGTGTGATCTCCATTTTTTTCCTGGGGCGATGAAATGCTTGTTAGGCTTTATTGGTGTCAAATGGGCCTGCTTCGTGTGCTTTCACTAAAAAAATTGACACATCTTCTTCGATCCGGAATTCCTATCTATCTTCTCGTAGATCTCAGCTTACCCACCTTCCACTTCCAGTATTTGATATTCATGTGTGGACTTAGAACCATTGGATCGTGTACTGGCCCATAGCTAATTCCCTTCTCCCACCCTGTGATGTGTCTCTCCTCCTCCCCAACTCGTGCGCCACCGCCGACCATGGCCTTCTGGCCCCGATGCCGCCGGCCCCTAGCCTCAACCCGTGCGCCGCCTTTGCTTTGTCGCTGAGCGCCGTCAACATTGTGCGCTGCCTTCGCCTCGCCTCCACAGCTCCACCTTCCCAACTCGTCCACCACCTTGGCCTCACCTCCGAGAGTCATCGTGCCTCCAAGCATTGCCACACGACGGCCACCTCGCCTCCACGCCTTTAAGCATTGCCATATAGCCTCCGCCTCCCTCCGAGTACCGTTAAGCCGCCTTGGCACGCTCTGAGCACCGCCTCCATCTGTAGAGATGGGGCACTGCCAGTACCTGGCCCCGCCTGTGCCGAAACCTCGCTGGAGAAGTAATGTCTCCGCCTCGCCGGAGAAAAAAGCCGTTTAACATTTTGTGTTCACTTTTTCAACATTTCATGTTTCTGGTTTCAATATTTTAAGTTCGTAAATTTCAACATTTTGTTTGTAGAATGTTGAACGTGTTCATGAAAAATGTATATTTTTGTACGGAAATGTTAATTTTGATGTGCGGAAATGTTAAACATGTGTGGTATGTTAGTATGTAAGCTAGCTGGGCCAAAGTTTGTTTAAGACAGTTGGACCAAATTGGGTTTTAACGATGGATGGCTAGTTGGGCCAAAGCTTGTCAGTTGCAGCCTGTTCGGCTGGCTGCAGTGCAGCCAGCCGAACAGGGCCTTGGACAATTGGGCTGAAGGGCTTTAAAAATGGATGGCTTGTATAGCTCCCGGGCTTACCACAGTCCAACAGTAGATGGGCCGGACATTTCCACCTGTCAACATGGCCCAAGCCTGAAACGCGCGCACAAGGCGGCAGAGTCCTGCCGGCCAGCACGCACGGGTAGGCAGACACGGCCCGTGTTCTTGCAGTCTTGCACACAGTTGTACAGTCGTTTTAGCCTAGGGCTCTACCGTTCGTCCGACCTGTAGGCAAAGTAGCAGAAACAGTGAGACAGAGAGGTCGACAACACATGGTCGCGGACCCGTCTCCCCGTGCGCTGCCGCACGCCCCCACCCGTGCCGCCCGTGCGTGCCGAAGTCGTGCCATGCGCTGCGTCCTGTCAAAGAAAAAAGGAAAAGAAAAAAAAAAAAACATCGACTCGAGTCGACTCCTCCCACCCCCGTTCCGACGCGCCGCCAAGACGCCTCGCCGCCGCAGAACCGGGGGCAGCGCCGGCTGCACTGAGCAACGGACACGAACGTCAGGCTTCAGACGTCCCGGGCGCCGCCGCCGTGTCTTCGCCTTCGCTACCACCGGCATCCTCTTCCGTTTCAGCGGTCGCCGACCGTCCCTGACAACGAACGCGACCGTACTACGCACGCCATCGGAAAATGCACGCACATGCTCCGGAACTGCCTGGTGCTCCTCAGCTCGTACATATTTTCGAGCCGGGCGGAGGCCGAGCGACACGAGCAGACGACAAGCAGGCCAGCACAGAACGTTGGCCACTTGTGATTGTACTTCACGTTCGTGGTGGCGCCTCTCACACCCGCCCGTGCGGCTCTGAGTCAAAGATCTGAGACGCCAGAGAGTCATCAGGGGACGGATCGGAGGCAGGAGCAGCGGCGACCGCGCTCTGCCGATGACCAACTCCGCCATTAGCGCCGAGGCAATGAGCCACTGTCATGTAGGCCCAGGCTTCCTCCTTCCTCCCGGCCCCACGTTCAGTGTCTCGGCCTTGGTAACCAGGATCATCGAGCGACTAAACGCCCTGCGTGATCTGTCGCTCCCATTTTTAATCCCGCCAGCGTGATGCAGTTGGCGCCAGATCTTTGACCGGGGAGCGGAGAGAGCTCAGCGCCGATGAGCCTGAGCCGAGATTAAAACAAACACAAACCAGCATTAGGGGGCCTAAAAGATTACTGTTTACTAGGGCCACGAATCTTGACTGTTACGTAACGTGGCCTCGCACCGCTCGGGTAACCTCAAACTAAACCTCCCCGATCAGCTTTAATAACCCGTTCGTCTTCCTCGATCTCCCTCGCCACTGAGCGCCCCTACCAGTCCACTTGGACCTCCGGATCAATCACGCTGCCCGCAAGGGCATGGCCCAGCCTCGGTCGGAACTCGGAATCAAATGCCGCGCCGCCAGGTGGAGCGGGGCAGGCGTAAACAAAGAGTGGCCGTTTTTTGTTTAACTCCGTGTCGTGCAAGCAATTAAGCGCAGATCTTGGTGTTGATTAATCTGCCAAGGAATCCGAGACCGCAGCAGCTAGCGATCTGATCTCCCGTTGTTCCTCGGCGAGCGCGGCACGGCGCATACGGGGAGGGGAGTTGCTAGCTCGTTCCATTCCCATCTCTAATAACGAAATCAGCACCATGGGATCTGACTTCTCATCGAGCCACGTCGCCTCTTTTCCGTCACCGTCCGATTTCAATCGAGCCGTCCAAAAAATAAGCACTGCAGCTAGCGTCTTTCTAATTCCAGGCTTCCAGCTACCCACCTCCTATCTCCGGCGCGGATCAGCCTCGCCGCCTGCGCCTTACTCCTCCTGCCGAGCCACCGGCATCTCCCCTCTGCAGTCCGCATATCTATGGCTCTTGAGGGAGCAGGAGTGGATGACAGGCGCGCGGCCACATTTACGGCTGCCCGGACCTCCTCTTCCGGCGCTCCTCGTCGGCTCTATGCACAAGTCGACACCGTCCAAATTACAGCATCGTGCCGAGCTCCCCGTTGTCGCACTGCTTTTGGAGGTGCTGTCGTATACGGTGGTAGTCGATGGCCCAGGTGCGCTTCGGATCAGATGCACAGACCAAGGTGTGACAACGACTCTTACAGATAAATACTCAGCTTTCTTACTCTGAAATTTCGCAAGTTGAGTATATTTAGCCACTCCCATATCCATTGTAATACTGCATTACTGCGGACGAGTGATTTAGATCTATTCTTTAAAAAATATTTCAAAAACACTATGCATGAGCTCAGACCGAGCAAATTCCATGCGCCAATTGAGAATGCCTAACTACTGAACATGCTATTTATTTTTTTTCAAGAAGATTCATGCTATCTGGGTAATTGGGTCTGCGTTGTTCATTTCAATGCATTTGTTAGAAGGATAAATATATGTGTCTCTGCCCGTACCCACTAAATAGATTACTCTCTGCTTGCACCCACTAAATGTTATGCTAACAAAATATAGAAAAGAAGCATATATGGTATTATCTAGGAATGTATTTTCCATAAGTTAAATTAGTTTAGGTGCCTTCGGTTTGTTAAATTATATTAGTCGTCCCATGTATAGACTGAAATTTTAACATTTAAAGTCGAATTCAAATCTTCATGTTCACAAATTGGCTGACCGTGACCGAATTGGCATGTTCCTGCTTCCTGTAATTGCAATTTAAAAAGCAAAACACCACCTGCTTGAGTCTGATTGTATACTCTGTTTACAATTGTTTCCGGCAATAGAAACAGCTACCATACACACGAACCTTTTCTTTTGAAAGTTTACAGGGAATTTCAGAAGCATGAGGGCATGGATCCACAAGAAACAATCCACATAGGTCACAGCCAACTCCTCTGCGAAGAATGGCTATGAGCTGCATGATGAACAGTTGATCACTATCGGCTCAGAGGGGTTCAGATGTCCTGAGGTTCTCTTCCACTCTTCTTTCCTTGGCATGTAATCACCGGAATCCATGAGACCACCTACAGGCTACTGCTCATCATAAGAAGGAGAAAACAAATAATATCATTACTTCTCTCTCAAGACATGTCTTTTTCCTATAATTAGCACTGCACATTTTTCAATTGCTCAAACATTCTACGCCGCAATAACCCACTGTATTCTTATTCCATTGGTAGTATAGTAAAATCATATTCTGTAGAGATTTATCTAACAGAGGGATCTGATCGAATCAAAGGGTAAGTATAGAGAGTCGAACCCAAGGATTATTCACCAAAACTGTCCTCAACATCGGATAAGCAACAGAAAAAGAGTGAAGCTACCGGCTATGCACAAGAGCCCCTCTCTACAACCATACAAGCAGGTCACGATTTATAAATCCCTAAAGCAACCATGACATGATTTGAAAATCCCTGAAGTAACAATGCTGTAATAGATCTACATGGGATTTCCTATTTGCAGCTGCCAGTGTAAAATATTTATGACTCTCCAATGCCATCGTTTGGTGATAAGCCGATGGCATCGTAATTTTACCAACATATTTTTTAACCAGAAATGAAGTGACTACAGCTACAAGCTGGTTCACTCCATGGAGGGCGCGGCAAAGCCGCGCCGGCGTTTCTAGTCCGCATCGGTAGCCGCGGACACGGGGCGTACGTACAGGATCGGCAGGCAGGCGCCTCAATGCGAGGGAATTGAAGCACGCGTCGGTCGGCCGGTGCGCCGTGCGCGCGCCGGAGATGGGGTGGCCAGGCCAGCCGCTCGATCGATCAGCTGAGCTGAGCTCCGGGTCGTTTTTGTTGGATAATTATCTGCAATAGGCCATATTTTAATTCCAAAAGTTATAATTAAGTTCACGAATATTTGCATGACTATAATGAGTGAAACGATCCATGTGCACGTGTTCAAGTTTAACACAGATTTAAAGAAGAACACGAATAAGATGAAGGATAGCAGTTCGGATATCGAAAAGTACCCTGGGGCGGGACCTCTGCCAGAGGCATCGGTTGCGCCGTTACCAGCTGGAGGAATATCATCCGTACTCATGATATTCCTCGACTGGCCTTGCCCGAAGTAGTTGTACAAATTCGATGCAGGAAGATCTGTTGACGCAGTGCAGTCCGTGCGCCGGAGTCGTGCAGGAAGAAGACGCGGCGCAGTGTAGTCGTTAGACGGCGGCGGAGTCTCCAGAACGGTGAACCGTACGCCGGTGAAGACGTAGCAGTTCTGGGCGAGCAGTCGCGTAGAGACGCTCCCCAGAAACCTGATTGCCCCGGTATCCCGAGCAGGATCTCAAGGAGGCAATGGTGTCGGAGGCACCTGCTCTCGCCGGTGGTGTGCGCGCAGCGCCGGCGATGGGGAGGCTTGTTTGCAGCAGAGGTAGGAGGAGAAGTAATGGACTCAAAAGCTCAGTCTCAAAGGAGAAGATGGCTTTCTATTCATAGCCCTCGGGTGAGACGAGAGGATGAACCTGGACGGGAGAGAATCGGGAAGGCTGAGTTATGGAAAGCCGAATTATGGAAGGCTGAATCATGGTATCAGTGATTGCCATAATCAGCCCTTCCAATTACCGCGTTCTTCAGTTTCCATAACCAGCAAAAGAGAGATCCCTCCCGCACACAAGTCAGGCTCAGACTCAGGCTCAGGCTCACGCCAGGGTTCTTTGAGAACCGCCAGAGTTCTTTGAGAACCTCCAGGGTTGTCTGAGACCCACAGGGTTCTCTGCAGAATCAACCCTGTGACTCGTACGAAGCGTTGCCAGGGTTCTTTTCCAGTCTGAGCAGAGTTCTTTTCCATTACCAGTATGGTGTTGACCATAATAACATAAAAAGTAGGCTATAATCCTTTAGAATAAATAGAATAATGGGCCATACCCAAATATTCTAACAGTTTTGATCGACATCCTCCTCCACCATGTGCAGGCCAACCGGGGCGCGCGCGATGGAGTCGAGGACCACCGCATCGGTGAGCGGGGGCGATAGTAGACAAAGCCGCGGATTAAGAAGAACGGAAAGGCACACGACGCGACCAAGGACAGTTTTGGTTTTCTAGAGGGGCCGTGTCAGACGGCGATTTGAATACACAGTGGCTCGCTTTGACTAGCATTTGAGAGCTCTGATCACTGTGTGTTCAGTTCAGTTCGTCTGCAGATGCAAGCCAGGGTGACTGACTGTGCCCACTGCCTGCTGGTTATCCTGGCTCCTATATAAAACCCTGCACCTGCCACCTAAACCTCTCCTTTCCTTTGATTCTGGTTCGGAATCGGCATACCCCTGCAAGTTGCAAAGCTGCTGAGCAAGTGTGTTTGGCGAGATGAGGTGTGCTGGTGTTCTTCTGGCGGTTCTGCTCTCCTTGTCTGCGCTAGCTGCCTCCACTGCTGAAGCACACGAGGTTAGTAGCACAGTTTTGCTGATTCCTTCCGTTCATGGTAGCAGCAGGCTGACTGCGAACACAGCTAGTAGGAACAACAAATATCCTCAACGTATGCCAACTTCTGATTGTTTTCCTTCTTTGAAAATAATGCAGGAACGATTGGTGGGCGACAATGTGGTATTGTTAACCGGGCGGAAATGGTTGAGAGGCCGCAAGATAATGGCAGCTCTTGGGCATGGAGGTGCTGCCGCCAAGAAGGATGAGGTGGTGGAAGGAAAGGAAGCCAAGAGCACAGGTGCAAACACTGTCCATGTCCATGATGAAGAGGAGAAAACTGTAGAGGTTACTGTTGTCGGGTTGGGTGGTGAGGGTGCTGAGCGCGAGAGCGTCGGCAAGCACAGATTTGCCGGCCTCGTGCCGTTCAATGCCGATTACCGCACTCCGAGAACTCACCCACCAAGGAATAACTGAAAAATAAAGCAGGCAAATACTTCTCCTTGGTTTTTCTGCTAGTGTATCTGATAAGTGATGTCTTCTGGTTAATACTAATCACCCAAACTAGGATCATATTGCTTAGCGAAGTTTCGTCACTGCTTATATGAATTCAAATCACCATTAGGTCTAGCATGAACTTGAGGATATATTGAACACTGGTCTGAAGTGCATTGTTTCTGTGGTTGCAGTGGCAAGTCAAGAAGCAGATCCACCTGCTGACGCTGTACATGACTCGGTAAGTGCATTGCTTCTCATGCCTTTCTGCAGCAGACTACCCACCACTGTCTTCTGTGTTTGCTTATGGCCGAAATCTGCTTTCAGGGTAGAAAGAGCAAAGGACCAGCAGCTCATACCATGTTTGCAGAGCCAAGGCAAGGCGTAACGGCGGCGGTGGCACCTGAAATACTGGGCATGGATTACAGCAACTACAACCTGGGAGCCCATCACCACCGACCCATCAACAACGACGCTCCGCTGGACGACCTCGCCAAGAAGCCCTAGATGCCGTGAATTGGGTGGCTCCTGGAGCATGAGATAAGCTGAGTCTGAGTCCTCTTGCTTTATAGATACATCTAACCATAGTAGCCATTAGCTAATGGTTAGCTTAGCTAGTTAGGAACGAACTCGCTCTCCAAGCCACATGTAGCCCGTTCTTGGCACTCATGGAACAAGCTGAGGCCACTGGAATGGGCAATTTTGGTTGTGATGTGGATGGGCAGCTTCTGTAATTTCTGAAGTTGCAGGCAATAGAGACTGATGGTGATCCTTCAGGTAATCACGAATCAGGCAGCAGCATGTGTGTCAACACCCATCCAGACTTTTCAATTGCAGTAACGCTGTTTCGGCCTTCTTGGCCCGATGAGAAGGCCCGGCCCATTATGTATCTATAAGTAAACAAGAAGGGCCGGCCTAAGATGGCCCGGTCTGGAATGGACCTAACTTGGGGGGGGGGGGTCGGGGGTGGGGGGGGGGTGGGGTTGCGCTTCATAAAGTAGAGCACAAAAAATCCGAAAATAGAGCTCACGGCCTGAACTGCAGTTTTGGAGGCAGATACTGGAAGAGTTTTTTAGTGTGCCTTATACTGGAAGAGTTTTTTTTATAGTGTTATATAGGAGTATAGCATAGAGAATATGTAACTATCCATTATTAGTGGCGATTTAGTAATAAGTACTTATAGGGGATCGATTCGTGATGCCAGTTGTTATTTTTCCTATAATATCTATATACTAACTATACTACTCACTTATAATACCATATCACAGGTAAAGTTTTCAGTAATACACAATAAATTTTGACCCTAAAGATATTTTTATACTAGTTCTTTTCTAGCAGTAAGTACAATACAATCTAAGGCACCGTAGAAAAAGTTCAGGCCCGGAAGTGACTATATCATCCGAGTTATTTTCAATCAGGATATAACCGTGTTTGGCACGTCACAACTAATGAAACTGCGTGATACAGCAACTTTTGTCACCCAGATAACAAAAAGGTAATTAGGGAAAAAAATTGAGTGACAACACGACCATAAATCGCTCAGAAACTAATTTGCTGTGTCATGCTAAGGCTTGGGTGAACTTAATTAAAAGGTATAAGCCGTATTTATTTATTTTCGATTGTTCTTTGAATATTCTAAATTTAACACTGATCATGTAGCTCTTGGTTCATAAAAGGGTGAAACAAAACTAAACACAGAGATGAGAAAACTGAAACTGAAAATGCATGACTACCTGTACATGGTACTATCAGAATAAATTATGTTATAGCATTCATTTATTCAGAGCATGGTACTGCATAGTAAGAACATGAAACATATTAAATTGTGCATGATGCTAAGCTGATTATGGAACACTGCCAGTTTGGACACCACGAGGCTTGGTGGCAATGAAGGTGTGCACCATCTGGAACTGTAGTACAGGACATTGTTAGTGATCTTGACAAAAGAAAAACAGATGACAGGTATGGCGTGTGAAATGAGATGGAAAAGGGAGAGGCATCTGTACTCATACTGAACATAGAGGACAAACAACTAGTTTGAAAATCTGCAAAAAAAAAAATCAATAACTAAATTGAAGAAATGAATATGACTACAAACCGATTAAAAGTTTAAAACTGAATAACTATGAACAGTTGATTTCGTTTGTAGTAAATATTGACCAGTTATACAGTGGTTTCACAATTCACACTGCCATAGTAGCTGCTATATAGTGGTTGCACTGAATATTTAAAAACCTTAGCAAACCTTGTTAACCACAATCAGAAACTAACTGACTGAACACAGCGAAGAATGGATACACAAGCAAACGCATGGTGGCCTAAATGATAAATAATCCTGGAAAGTGCATTTAACCAGGCTAGACACCTACTAGTTCATGGTGGAAAATACTTCCACCTGGATCAGTCTGACAGTCTGTGGCAATTGCAGGAACACCCTTGATGCCGTGTTCTCGTAGCCAAGGGAGCGCAGCGCCAAGCGTGAGTACAATGTCTGCCGTAGCGAAGCGGATCACGCGAGGTTTTGCACTTTGGGTCCCATGCTGCCGCCGGGATAAGGCCGCATGACGCGGCCAATGAAAGTGGCGGCCGGCCGGTCGCGCAGGCTCTCACTGTCTCTCGCGGTCGTCACTCGACTCGAGCCGCTCGCTCACGGTCGCGGCAGAGTGACGGGCGTTGGACTCGGCCGGGCGGGATGACACTGCCGCCGGCGATGGACGTCCGTATTCCGTATCCCAGACCGGACCGGACTGGTGTTCTTCTCTTGTTTGATCCCATTTTTTCCGCGTGGAAAAAGAGCGTGCGCTTTGACTGTACCGTGAGGCGGACTGGCTACCTAACCTGACGGGAATAAAAGGATTAAGAGGCCGCTTATGTTGTGGATAACACCACGGTGACGACGAGGCGAGACGTGCAACGACAACGACTTCCTCCGGAGCACACAGACACAGGCTGACAGGCATGCTGCTGGCGACATCAGAAGCCGGACTCGCTCCTCCAGGCAGGCGCTTACGTCGCAGCAGGAAACTAAACCCAAAGATTGTCTCTTCCCGCGACGAGATACCACAGGATATTATAGAGAAAATTCCTTCCATACCCTAGGAATTTACACCTATTCCTTCTATATCCAAAAAAATTATAAAATCCCTTCTATACCTAAATCCTAATTTTCTATCCTCTCTATACGCAAAACCGTTAGTTTGGGGTTAAGTATAGGCTGAAAAGACCATTTTACCCCTACATGCAACTAACCATTTTTATGATAATATTTGAACAGAAAAACACTATTAGTACTTAGTTAATGGTTCATATGTATTTTTGTCGCAACTTTATTTTGACAAGTATACCATTAACAAAGTAATAGTGAATTTTCTGTTAAAGCAGTATCATAAAAATGGTTAGTCACATGCAAGGGCAAAATGGTCTTTTCAGCCCTATACTTAACCTCAAACTAACGATTTTGGGTATAGAGTGGATGAGAAATTAGGATTTGGTATAGAAGGGATTTTGTAATTTTTTTAGGTATAAAAGGGATACGTGTAAATTTTTTGGGTATAGAAGGAATTTTCTCGATATTATACCAACAAAATTATCCCAACGTGTTAGTCAAAAGACTCAAGACGATGGGTGTTTAACAAACCATATCTGGATGGGAGATCGACGTGAACGGATGGGCCCAACGCCGATGCAATCAACCAATCATGCAACTAGGAAATCTGCGCAGCGGCACATGGCATAGAGCGATGGATCTGTGGGCGTTCTTTCTTTGACACCATCTGAAGCAACAAGTTCTAGATCGTTCCTTCCAAATATCAACGTACTTTTCAGCGTAGAGGACCATACAGAATTACAGAGGAGTACAGAAATTGCAGGTAGCGACAACAGATTATGATGTTCATGCATATCTGTAGCAATATGCACATCAGCAAGGCACATAACACAAGACATTACAGAGTACAGAAATTGCAGCTAGAGACAACAGATGATGTTTATGCATATCTGTAGAGATATCATAGTTCATATTATGGTAAGCGTCTCCAAAATGGTACAGCAGCAAGGCCCAAAACACAAGGCGATGCCAGCGCACTCACCACCATCAGGTAACGGCCGAGTTCGAGCCCGGTGTTGCGAGGTAGTAGTAGTACTATATACATACAAAGAAAGAACAACGCATCCATATGTCAAACACTATGCACAAACACACCCCTCTCCTGCAGAGCTCATCTCACATATGTAAAGGATGGTCTTATTCCTCGATCGAACCACCTCTACCGGCTCCATACACCTAATAAGAGCATATAGTACCTGCTGCAACTGCTGCTGCACACCAGAGCTCGACGAACTACATTACCTTGGTAGCTTCTCTCTTCTACTACTTTCAAAACTGGCAAGACGTGCCCAGCCTCGGCATCGGACGGGAGCCTCCACCAGTAGTGTGCTTCCGGCCACGGAAGGCACTTGGGAGCAGCTCCTGGAACTTTTCGAGGAATGCACTCCACTCTCTAGGGCCCATGTCCGACAGCTTCACAAAACTGGCGCTGTTGGGCGGGAGCAGCTCATTGGCGCTCCTGCACCCGGACTGATGCTCACTAGCTTTGACACTGTAGTTAGTTTTACGTCCTTTAACCTTTGGAACGCCTTTATAGTAGGCTTTAGATTTCACAACGAAACCAAGCCCCTTCATGGATGAGGATAGCTTCGACATAGAAGAGATCTTCTGGGGCAATGCTTTGGTCAAGGCATCAGCATCCTCCTTAGTCGTGTCATCCTCGTCCTCATCTCCATCTTCCTCATCACACTCATCTAACTTGCATAATGGATTCCTGGAACTTGTCTTCATGCTCCCAAACTTGCTGAAAGCTGGTGGCTCAAAAGCATCCGAATCATCATCACTATCAAGAGGGAACTGGGTGAAGTCATCATCGTCATCTTCAACTCCGGCTTCATCAGGAAGAGCGAGCTCTCTTTCCTCAACCCACTTCCTTGCTTCCATGCAGAGAAGCTCAAGCTCACTTGGTTCCTCTTCTTTTCCAGTGAACTGCCTGCTCATCATCTCTCCAATTTCAGACAGGCAGAGGCCAAATGCTGCAGCGTCCTTGAGAAAGATTGTTGACAGCACCAACACTCTGATGCACGCCTCACGTATCATCGGTAGCTCCATGCGGAGCATTTCAGCATCTTTTACAGGATCAAGTCTTCTAATGTAATCAAGCTCCTCCTCAGAGAAAGGGACAGAGGCCTGTGGCCAGTGGATCCACTCAAAGTAAGGGTCTTCTAGGCATTCTGGTAGACAAAGGCCATGGTCAATAGGAATAAGTTCGGTCTGCTCTCCAAAATTGTCAGGCCCAGGACCAAGCTTCCTGACCAGAAGATTTCCAGCATGCCTATCAGTGTTGAAGATTCTGATGTCAAGTATGCCAATCCTATGAACTGCAGATACAGGGAAGCTTGACGTCCCATGGTCGCTGGCATCAAAATCGTGAGGAATGAACTGCTGCAGTGATGCAATCTTGCTCACAGCCTCTGACTTGTAGCAAAGGACTTTGCTTTTGCAGCCAACAGAGTCATTTAACTTGTTGCAGAAAGCTTTGCTTTTGCAGCCAACACAGTCATTCACATTGAACACAGTGTGTGTTATCTTGACCAGCATTGTGGGAGGGACATTTGCAAAGTGATCATAATCAAGCAGGTAAGCAGCAACCTCCCGGAACCCAGTCTCACCAACCCGAACAGATCTTTTGAGGCCTGGCTGTCCCAATGCCTTGCCCACAAAACCTTTTGGGTTGTTCGGGGCAAATGGTTCCTCATCAGTTGGCTTGACAATTGCAACACGCTCTCCCCAGATGTTCATGAAGTAGTAAGCACCACCCATTCCACTGTTAACAGCTACTGGGTCGACACCATTCCTTATGGCTTTGATAACATCCTTAGCAAGCTGCTTCATCGGAGAAGAAGGGCTTGAACAACCAAGGATTTCAATGGGCCCGCTCCGATCTCGCTGCCAGAGATCCTTTCCAGTAGGGGAGAGGCAAGGTGTGGAATTGCTTCGATGAATCTGGTTCCTTTTGAAAAGCAAAGGTGAGTCATTGCGAATGCTGCTTAGATCATTGTTCAGAACCAGATCACCAAAGGTCAGCGAGCTCTCATCAGTAGGCACATTGAGGGCTATCTGCAGCTTCTTTTTCACAGCTTGCACATTCTCCCCTCTCTCCAGCTCGATGCCAAGGACAGAACCATTGTCAGTTTGGACAAAGACTCTCTTCCAGCTCAGTTGCCTCCCCTCAGTTCTGCTACCTCCAGGATATTCACTGCTGAAGCTCCGATCCAGGACTGCCACAGCCATCTGTGTTTGAACAGGACAGTCCAAGTCCCTGGACATAGAAGAGCTGAAAGGAGCCGCCTTTATCTGCTAGATCCTCTAGTGCACTCCACCAGAGAAGCAAGCAGATAGGCTGCAAGGAGGAGGACAAACTCTTGCAACTTCTGGCCAATTGTCTTGGAGAAAAGAAGATGTTTTCAACACATCTGCATTCACTAGATGCTAGCTTCCACTGAACTATTCATTGATATATATCCTGAGAGTTCAACAAAAAGAGAGAGACATAAGTACTCAAGATATTGCACAAAACAAGCTTCCACATTGATAAATTTAAGATTCAATACATAGGTACGAAATATAAACAGTTGTGGAATAAACATTTATACAGATAGATTAAAAAGCATGTAACATATTAATAGAACCTCTCAGATACTTCCTAAACACTATTCCTTGTATCATCTTGTTTGCTGAATCAGCTGTAACAGACTTTTACCAGAGTACGAGGTAACATGGTTTCATAAACTTATGACTGTCGATCAAACTAAGTAGAACAGATCATATGGAGAAATGTAAACCTTGCATCTGGTTTCCATGTTTAATAACAGGACCATATTGATTAATACGGAGTATTTCACATGACAATGGGAGCATTAGCTAGAAATGACAAGTAAACTTAGATCTCAATCTCACAGAGATAGTAGAATAAATTGGGTGGCTTTAAATTTTTCACAAAATAAAGCAAGCAACCGTGCCCATGTCTTATTCTTCATCAAAATGGAAGGAAAACAACGAAGATTTTATTAGTTTCTCGTAGGAAAATGACTATTTAAATAGAAACTGGGATCACATCAGCCTTTTATTTACAGAAGGTGGTCATAGATCATGAGAATCACGCAGCACGAGCAAGGCAGTGCTCCTATGGTAGGTCTGTAATACTAACGAGTGATTAAGAGAAAATAGCTACTAAAATGAGCATAGACGCGACAGGTGTAGGCAGATTTAAGCTGCATGAAAGCAGAAATGGACTAGGATGAATTAGTGGTGGCAAGCTCTGTTAGAGATCCACAGTTCAATTGATTACTGCACAGAATACTCAGAAAAATCGATTTCGCCACGAAGATGAGAAAAAATCTCAAGAGTTTAAACAAGATAAATTTCCCTTTCGCTGACCGGATCAATCTGTTCAAATAGCTCACACGGTCCCACACCAGCAGGAAACGGACAGTAGGACCTAAGAACACAAATCCAAATGCATTTTTTTACTGGACTCTACACGGTCGTAATGAATCAACCCGACAAATCATGAATAAACAGCTTCAAAATATACTCGTAATGAATCAACCCGACAAATCATGAATAAACAGCTTCCAAATATACTCGTCATGAATGAACCCCACAAATCACTAGGTTTCTTCAGCAATCATGCTCATGCTAGCCACAAATCCCACACATTTCATATTGAATAACACCAAAAATCAAAGCCAAAACACGCCTCGTGACCATTTTGAAATCAGCTACCATTCACGTTGAGACGCTGCCGGCGGCCTTAATCACGCGCTCGATCCACACGAGAAGGAAGCAACACGAATCACTCGCAGTCGCAGGCTCTCATTTCGATCAAAAACCTCCGCAAAATCCGAAAATTTTCCCGAGCCCGCACTAGTCCAGCCCGCCGCGGCCGGCGGCTCCAGTCCAATCACAGGCAGAGGAGTGAGGTGAGGGGCTCACCGGCGGGACGAATCTGGGCGCTCGCGGGCAAGGAATGGCCACAGCGCAGCCTCCCTCCTCCTGCGGCGGCGGAGATCCGACGTCCGGTCGCGTCGCCGGAGCAGATCCGGCGGCCGGACGGTGCGCCGTACGCGTCCCACGGTGGCGCGATTCCGGTGTCCTTTTTTGTGATTTGTCTTTTTCCCTCCGGGCTTAACTCGTCGCAGAACCAAGAGACGGGGTTAATGAGATAACCACGGTTACGGTGACCCCTCCTCGACGTTTTATAGTCCAGATCATTTCCGAAGAGGACCCTCGAAGTTCCAGTATTTTCTGAAGCTGTGCTAATTAGCCATTTGTCTTTTGGAATCACGACAAAAAAAAATGCCCATTGCATTGCGCTGCCCCCAGCTCCATCACAAGAAAAAATAAGAGCTGTGCTAATTGCTCCATCATTGCGGTGGAATTGTTTTAGCTCAGACGGCAACTGTTGGAATTATGATGTGTTTAAACTTTACCAAGTTTGTTAATATAGCTTATCGAAATAATTTGTATTTACACCACTTTATAGATTTTCTTTTGAAAACGACAAAAGCAACAAAACTTGACATTCCTCGTGTATTCATGCACAGCTAATTGAATGATTACTCAGATCCTAAATTTGGGAGCAAAATAGGTTACCGGAGCTGGGAGTTAGTGTAGTTGTATCGTACTCAAAGTGCGGCAAAGCATCATACTTTTAGGAGCCGAACTAGTTGGTAACAACTTTGCATGTTAAAAAAAAGAAATTAAAAGCCTATGGGCTCATGAAGCACCGCACATGGCAGATATAGCTGGAATCAGGAGAGTAGACACAATTGATTTGCTTTTGGGTAAAGCCATTACGAGCAGTCCTAATTACACGAGTAGACACAATCGGTCTGCTTATGACTGGCCACAATTTCTCTATCTGGTGGAAAATCTCTAATTACACAGGGGTCATACGAAAAAGGTAACCCCAAGTCCCTGTCCACAAAAAGGGAAATATTGGTGTACTTTGGTGCAAAACAAGCCCATGATACTTTCCTGGGCCGGCGAGCTCAGAAAGGCAGACAAACAATCCCTCGAAAAACTAGAGAGAGCAAATAAAATACTACAAAAAAGTGATTAATTAATTAAGGAGCCATCACTCCGTCCGTTTGCTTTGGGATCGGAAGTCTCTAGAACCCCCAGTACGACGCCGCCACATGGCGCCGGGCGACGGGACGGGCACCGGAGCGCGCCGCGGGGGGGGCCCACGTGGCAGCGGGCGCCGGCCGCTCACCCGCGGTGCGCGGTGAGACCCGAGCCTCGCGCGGCCCTGCCGGCGAGGAGGCGGCAGCGCAGGGTGCGGTCCAGTGGTCAGTGGTGGCACGCGACCGGAGGAGGATGGGGAAGAGGGAAGGACCGAAGGAGGCAGGAAAAATCTGGCCGTCCCCTTGTCGCGAGTGGGTCCCGGTCCCGCGGCTTTCTGCCACGCAACAACAGCGGACTTGACTGTCCATGGTCCGCTCGCGAGTTTGTGGGGTCTTTTGACAGGGCAGTCCTAGTGTGTTTGTCGTAAATTCGGTGCAAACATTGTCAAACGATGCTAACGATTTTCTTAAAGTTTCTGCTTTGTCAGTTTGGAGCTCGAAAGTCTAGCTGCATGAGCACCTGACCTGACCACCTGTTGAATCAGGCAATCAGCCCTCTAATCGGTCGTGCTGTATTTTGAACATGTAGGGTCACCTGACTAGTGACCATCCCCGTCGTCAAAAGTCAAAATCAGAGGTGATGCATGTTTAGTGGAGTAATTGACCGTACCTGTCATGCTCAGTTGTTCTCTCGGGCTCTTCGGCTGTCTATTTATGCTTGATGCATGCAGCCATGCACACGCATAGACCATGATTTCTGTTCAAAGTCGAGCGTTGACACCCGCGAAGGCGGGCGATGTGGGTAACACGACTGGGCGACTTGTTTACGAGAATTGGGTCATATAAAGCGATCTTATTTTAGCTTTCCGGTTAGTGATGCCATGCAGTCAGAAAAATGAAGTCGAGATATTGGTTTCGCATAGATGATGACTTTCTAGCATATAGTATGTAGGAGCAGAAATATATTTTGGAGTAAAGGAAACAAAGCAATCTGTTCCTAGACCTATAGCAGGGAACGTGCATGTCTGTCCGTGAAAGATGAGACAGAGGTACCTGCTCGATTGTCATTAGGCTTAGGCCTAGTGAATCATTTGTCACTTAGCAGTAAAGGATGATGCAGTGCTAGGTAGCCAGCAGGCCATAACGAACATGCCATTGACCGCAAACGAGTGCCCCACTCCACTGCCACCAAAGCGACATCTTCGAACCAGAAAATAAGGTTAACGCTATCGTTCCAAATAAAATGCTCTCCTAGAAATAAACATAGCATCATTGTCCTTAAAAAGACGGAGGATTTTCTGGACAGCTAAAGGCCTATTTATATATGCATCTATATAATCTAGCTTATGGTCCAAAGATAGTATAATAAAAATGTCGCTATGAACAAAAAAATCCACGTCTTATTTCGTATTATTATTGTGATTTAGGTTGATTTTTTATTGGACATGGACCATAAGCTTGATTATATAAATCATGACGAAACAATAAGACCCTAACTTCACCATCTGCTAGTATGTATAAGGTTGTGTTCGGATTGGGAATACTGTAGCCGAAAAAAAACACTGTAGCACTTGCTGGGAAGTGTGTTTTGTGAGAGAGGTGAATAGTAAAAAGTTAGAATGAATATTGCTTTCTTAGGGAATCCGAACAGGGCCTAAGTTATTACAAAATAGAATCGTCCTGTATTCACGAGGCAAAAATATCAATCGGAATTGCTATACGTAGGTCACGCCATGTAGAGGCTATGTGAAAATCGATCGTATCCTTTGAACTAGCACATTGCCGAGTGCCTAACTCTCGAGTCTCGACTACTCCTTGTGACCGTCATGGATAACACGCCCCCAATGAACCGCTTAATCGCTGACACCCTATTGTATATGAGGCGTACACAGGTATGATATGATACTAACGAGGCACTATCTCTGTAGAGTTTGTTTGGCACGAACCTTACTTGTATGGAAAATGTCTCTGGCCAGCTCTAACTTCTTTTGTGAACCACTAACTTTTTTTCTGGCCCTATTTTGTTTTGTTGAAAATCATAGAAGGGTTTCTTCTGCTTTTTCTAGAACTGATAGATGGTGTCAAATGACCACAATATCCTTATCTTGTTTTATTCGTCTTTTTTCACTATGCCGCTCCCAGCAACAAGTCTCGTCATCATCAAACCTAAAGCCAACACAGCATGCGAGAAGTTAAATTCATAAAAAAACATTATTCATTTGTATTTTTCGCTATTTCTATTATTCCTCCTCTGACATAACGCGCCTATCATGAGTTGGCTATTGTGTTTTCTTTGGAGATTTACATTATTTTTACACAAAACCAAACATAGTTAAGGTGGCGATTTCTAATTATATAACTGTGGGAAGGTAAATAAGAAACGTGATAATTTTTTTTCATTTATTGCTCGCAATGTATTTGGTTGCCTGGTTGGAGTTTGCTTTTGCGGTGAAACCATTTTCATCGACACCGTTTCATAGGACTACTAGACAGATAGGCGCGTCATGCGCGCCCCAAAAAAGATATTAATTCTAAGTAACGTTTATTTTTTTATTATAAAAAAATTGTATCATATATCAAATCATATTAAATTTTACTATAAAAATATATTCAAAACTATTTGTGTTTGGTACAATAGTTTTGTCGTATGTAATGATAGGCAGTATTGTATTTTATGGGCATCATGGACCTATAAGATCTCATAGTGAGGTTAAAATGTGGTGATATTTTATTTTCTAAGTTTACGTTAATACAATCATTTAGTTATTTTTAAGATTCCAAAATTTTTAGTTTATGTGAAACTAATACATAGGCTACTTCTTCATTCGCTTAGTTTTTTTTATAGAAATTATTGTCGCTAGGACTTGAGCCTAGTTTATATCAGGCAATTGGTGCTCCAAATATTATAAACCAAATGTTGCAAAGTTTTTTTTTTGAAAAAAAGAGGATAACACTAAAAATAGAAGAAGGAAAAAACGTTGTAAATAGTGGTGAACAGTGTTTATGTGGGCCCACTTATGAATAGCAACATGTGAGTCCTACTGTGAACAGTAGCATGTGGGTCCCACTTATGAACAGTCGTGTGGGTCCCACGGTGAACAGTACCATATGGTGCCATGTGGGCTCCACGTGGGGCCAAAGCTCACGGGAAGCCGGCAAATCTTGGCCTGTTAGTATATGTATGTACTCAACTAGGACCTGGACATGACTCACATGAGCCACAGTGCCAAAGCCAGTTTTTTTTTTCTTGAAAGATTACCAAAGCCTTACCTCCATCAGCCATGCCATACGAAAAACGAGCACCAGCTCGATACGTACAGTAGTCTGGTAGTGAGGCAGGAAGCAAAGGATCCTGACGGGCCGAGAGGCCATGTTTGGAACCAATGCGCGCGGCGGGCCATAAAGTCGCCGTGCACACGTCCGTCCTGTCACGACGCCGGGCACACGGCAGCCCGTTCTTCTGACCGGCGCTGTAGCAGCCAATTAACGCTGGCCCAACACTTGACGCACCGCTGCTGCGTGACGTACGCATACGCACGACTCGATCGGGAGTACTAGTAAAGTCCACTGCACACACCGATCCAGCCTCACCTGATTCCGATCCAGCCAAAAATTACGCTTACGTGGATGGATTACGCTGACACCCGATCCGATCGCGCCGCCTGAGCCTCATCATCAGTCAGTAAACAAAAATATCCCCTGCGGCTAACCTCCCCGCCCTTACGCAGCAGCTCGTGCACTGCACGAACGGCTTGGTACGATTCGTTATTATCCCCTTATTACTAGCGCTTGCTATGGCTTTGCTCCGCGTCCACGGCATCGATGGGCAACGGGGTGGGCACAGGCACGGGCACGGCAGGAAGCAAGCAGAGCGGCATGATCGTACGTGCGCGCATGTGCCGGGGGACGAGGACGCGACGTGCCGGCTACCTTGGGTGGGAGTGCACGGTACGAGTGGATGGGGTGGGTACTGCATGTCCCCGTGCGTACGGGGGGGGGGGGGGGGGCGGGGGGCGAGGACACGGAGGGTTGGCGAGACCGGGAACGTGGCGGGGCGCGGCAGAGTGCGTGCGTGCACCCGCGTAGGCGGGGGGATTTCGTATCGTTTGGTGCGGGTTGGGGGGCCTGGGGCCACGCGCGCATGTGCCGCGCCAGCGCCCGCGTCGGAAGCAAGGGATGAGGGCTGGGTTGCCGGATGCCGGCACGTTCGTTCGATTCGAGCCAGCGAGGACAGAGAAGAGCAGTGTCGTTTTAATTCACGCTAATCTTCTCTTGCGTGATCTTCATTGAATCCCGTAACTGCCGCTTGGTGTCCGTACTCCTCTCGGTCTGTGTCTACGGAGTACTAGGATACGTTGGCCGGTGCAGTGCGTGGTCTCGTAGGAGCGAGCGCGTCTTCACGCGAAGCGTACGCTTGCTTGAATGCGCTGGGAGGCACAGTCCAACTGCGCTGCAAGTCTGCGACCAAGAAAGGCAGGAAGCCGCTCGCAAGAAAGGCACAGGAACGTGGAACTCCCTCCCTCCGAATCGCACCAAGCTGATGCGAAATCAATAGGGAGAGGGGGATGCTTGAATTCGATTGCGAGTTTGCGATTGCGACCGGCCGGTGCCGGCGTCCCGATAAGCATATGTGTTGGTCGGTCCTTCTCCGACAGCTCCATCTTTTTCAAAGGCTGATCGAATCGATCGGTCCTTCATCATCGCGGGCATTCCCCCTAGCGCTTTCAGTGCAGTTTACGTTGCCGCTGAAACAGTTTTATTGGGCCGTCTTAAAGCGCAGGCCATACACTAATCACTTGCGTCGATCGATCTACCACATGGGCGTGGCAGGACCTGGATGCGGACACGCCACGGGTTGTCTAGGATCCGAGCTCAATCGAGCTTTGCCGGCCGGCCGGGACCATTTTGATCGTGTGTGTGGCACCGCGTTAGGTGCGCGGTTGCAATGACCGGCCGCATCGCGCCCCCCTCGCTCGCTCGCAAAGCGGCCGACCGTCACGTGGGCCACGTACACCCTTTTTATTCACGAGCTGAGACCGGCAGTTGCAAAGGATAAATAGGATGGCGATCGAGCCACCAAACAGTAGCGCCGCGACCGCGGGAGCCGGGCATCGATCCACGACCGAGCAGTGTTCATGCATGCATCTAGGAGGAGATTCAAGGACGTCAAGGCTCGTCGGCACATGGATTGGTGGGCATCCGGGCGTGAGATTGGGACGGGTCAGCTCGTCCCTGCTAAAACTGTTGTTGGCGAACGACCGAACGTGCCGTGCCGGTTGAGGGCTGGGGATAATCGTGGATCCCCCGTTCCCCCCCACCTGTTGAGTGTTGACGCCTGCTGCTGTAGCGGCAGGCATGGGCTGCCAGATCCAGACATTGGCGGTGGGCCGGTGGCGCTTTCACCTTGAGAATGGAAGATGGACGGGCCGGACCAAAGCGCGTTCGTGAAGCTTTAGTAGGTGGTACTCCGTACTGAAAATTGTCCTGGCATGTTTCCTTCTGTTGCGGCTTTGCAGATACCAGTTTACTCGGCGCGAATCAAGTAGTAGCTAGGTAAATGAAGCAAGCAAACTCGACTTTGTAACAGCATCGATCGAGGACGCCAAGACCCAAGAGAGTGATATACCAAAGAGAACGGTATGGAAGTGAGAAGTATGATGGTTGATCACTCCCACCAGGGTACGGCAGTAAGACCGAAAGGCAAGGCCGGAAACAAAATAACGGAAAAAAGGCCCACATATTTCTGTAATGGGCCGGCCCGCTACACTTTATTTCTCAGGAACGTGAGCCTCCTTGCGAATGGAGTCGCTCATTCAGACGTCTACACGTGGGGTTCTGGTGACGTGGGGCTAGAGCTCTGTTACACGTGGCCGGGAACGGCCTCGAACTTAACTCTGCAATGACGGCTCGGCGTTGGCGGGCGGCGGCAGCAGTCGCGTCTGATTTGATCTCTCCGGCTCTCTTGCTTCTTCTTCGGTCAGTATCATACTATACTATCATTCAGTTCAGCAGGATGGTGGCATCTTTGTCTGAAAATGGGAACCAGCCCAATATAGAAAGAACCCAATAAATTTTGGGCCGATTAAAGCCCAGTCGGAGACCTCGCGTCCTCGCCGGCTCCTGCTACGATATACTCGCATCCGACGACTTAGTACTATGGCGAAACCCGAGTTTTGACATCTAATCTATGCTATAAAGGATTGAAACACTTCTCACCTACAAACACACCCTCTACCCCTCACAGCGGACCCATCTACCACGGCTGAACGGTGGGTCTAGGACGACCAAAGGAGGGAGATTGATTTGGTCGTCCTCACCCTGTTAAAAAAACTCCCCTCCCACCTCCTCATCTTTGATCTTTTTTCACCATCAAATCTACCCCCACCATAAAAAAATGGAGCGTCCCTACAGTCAAACAAAAGGAATGTCCCCATGGCCATACCGCGGCAAAATGAAAGAAAATTAATATCCCCCACGACATACAAGGAAATAACTCCCACGTTGAATAAACCCTTTGATCCCCCTGATCATGTCGCCCTGATCCCTTCCTCCCCACCTTAGGAAAAAAAGGAAGCAATATTAAATAAGAATGAATCATTTGATCCCCCTGATCACGTGATCTCTTACTTTTTTTTTCCTGGCGCAGGAATCTTCCCTTCCGTCTCTTGTAGTAGAAAAAAGGAAACCAAATAGATAAAAAAGAAATAAGCCATCACACCCCATCTATATATGTCTCTTGTAGCCACTCCCTCAATTCCATCATGCCCCTCGCCTACCCGTACACACCTCGCCTCAAAGTTTTTGAAATTTTTCTACGAAAGTTGTTCAGCGACCATGGTTTATTCAGTGTTTTTCGCGACTCTGGCTGATGGTCTTGAGATGGTTCATGGATCCTAGGTCAATCTATTTGCCGTCGTGGCTAGCGTTGGGCCACTAAGTCATCGATGCTCATTGAATCCATACACCACCAGGGAGATATGCTTGCAGGACAAAAGGTTGGTGTATGTATCATCATTGCCCTTATTTTATAATTTTGTTTGCTCTCACTATACTCTTAACAATTTAATGGATCTTGGTGTAGACGCATCGCATTCCTTTGTATCGTCACGGATTCCTGTCAGGTTACTGGTGGTAGGCTGATTGATGCCGAGCATCAAAACAGCTACATGATGGTGATGAGAGTTCACGTAAACTGTGACAGAGTTTTGTTGCAAAATTTTCTGGATCTTTATAGGATAGAGATATAAGAGATAGATATAATATTTTTAATTTTTTAACTTCAATGTTTTGCAGGGTGCTTTGAGGAGGCCGTTAACACTTCAATCACATTGATTGGAAGTGAGGTATATCCTAGGATTACGGATCTCAAAGGTACCATTTATATGTGATTGTTCTTATATAAAAATATTTTAAGTATTTATTGGAAGTTTTTTATTTATGGTTTATTATCATGCAATGTGAGGGAAGAACTGCGTACGGACGTGATGGCTCATGATGCGGTCAAAGCTGTGGTTGCTGCGCATGAACGTATAATGACGAACGCAAGAGCAGAGATTGTGTAAGGCCACGGTCGTACGTTCCTGCAATTGGTCTATGAGTACATGATCAACACATGATGGGACTTTGACATTTAATTATCTTGTATGCACGTGAGAGTGATAGTGGATTTTAGTAGTGGGAGGAACGTTTGGAAGAATATTTAATTTTTGAAGAATAATTTTGTTATCTGAATTTTGTCTAGTGTGGTAATTTTTAGTTATCTTAATTTTGATTAATTTGATGTGCCACGGACAGACGAGTTTGGTCTGGAAGAATATTTTATTTTTGAAGAACAAATTGGTCTTTTTGTATTTTGTTTAACATTGGATTTCTGAATATTTCTTGAACTGGGCCCTCAAAGCTACTTCTACGTTGAATCCCTCTGACGCTGGAGCCAATACAAGATTGTGAGGTAATTTCTTTCCTTAAATTAAACAAAATTACATGCGACTTCTACCTTAAAAAATTCCAGTGCTTGCGCAACTAGCTATCAGCCCATGTATGTTGGATTGGTGACCCTGCTCCTTGCAGAAGGAGCTGCTGGAACCTTCCGTGCAGCTACGTGAACGAATGCAATGCAGAGAGTCATTTGATAGTGCAAATCTGACAGGGCATGTGATGTATTTAGCGATATGATTCTGAGCATCTCCTTTGTTGAACAGAAGCAGTTCTTGGTTATGTCCGAAGAAGTGGTTGGTGGAGCTCATATTTTGCTTAGATGCAGTGAGCTCTCGCTTGTAAAGTGTCTTAGAACAATTAAAGGAGACACTAAAAAAAAGAAACATCCTTGTTTCCTATGTGAGCTGATCCGCTGAAAGGAAAATAAATAAAAGATAATGTCGTTAGTCTATAAAGAACGATAATATGTGTAATATTTGCATGTGCACTGTGGAACTATATAGTTGAGTCACAAATCACGTGTATCTTCTTTCCTAAAATCAAAGACATAAAGCACATCAGTGGCCACAATTGTAATGAAAAAAAGGAAATATATATTAGATATCTCCGTGGTTGGGGAAAACAATGGAAAAAAAGAAAAGAGCAATAAAATAAATACTAGAGTTAGCTTTAGATAAGGAAACATTCTTGTTGTCACCTAAATAAAGGATATCTCATGTTAAAAAAAAGAAAAAAAACATGCAGCATTAAAGAAATATAATATTTGCATGTGCACTGTGGAACTATATAGTTGAGTCACAAATCACATGTATCTTCTATTCCTGAAATCAAAGACATAAAGCACATCTGTGGCCACAATTTCAATGAAAAAAAGGAAATAGATATTAGATATCTCCATGGTTGGCGGAAACAATGGAAAAAGGAAAGAGCAATAAAATCAAGGAAAGACTAGAGTTAGCTTTAGATGATTGGCCAAGAAAGAATCAGCTGATTCGCCTACCGTAAAAAAGAAAACATTCTTGTTGTCTCCTAAATAAAGGATATGAGGTGGAATACCGAGGAGGGGGAAGGCTGAAACATCGATACTTGCTCTTGGTAACGTTACTTTGGAATTATGTGCTTAGCTGTAGAGATTGGCACTTAAACAAGCAATGTTAAAAAATATATTTTTTGTACTTACTATGCTGCAGTTTGTTCAGTTGAAATGAGTCTTGTTTGTTTAGCTCATTTCAATTCGTATGGCACGATGTCTAATTGATGAAACATGATATTCCCTTGGCTTAACTTTGATTTTGAATGCTGTTGATTTGCATGTTAACCGGATAAAAAAGATAGTTGCCGCAAAAAACATACAGTGGATATGATCTCCCTGATTTTTGGAGGACTTTTTTCCTATTATCAATTGCCCCATTCGGTTCATCATGTTCATCCATCTGTTCACCTTCAGCTGGGACAACTAACGCATGGGCACCAAGGTCCTCCTTGCCAAGGGGTCCCTGCAGCTGCACAAGGGCACCAATTAATATGCTGAGAAGATTGTTCATACAGTCAACAATCATCTATATTTCGAGTGACTTGCTTGTATATTTTTTGACATTTGTGCGGCAGTCGTAATTAAGATCGAAGCACTTTTAGCTGCATCAGCTAAAAGATTGAATACGCTTGTAAATATGCATATGCTAAAAAGGCTGCTGACTTAATCTCAGCTCTCAACATAATTTTTTTGTGAGAGTGATTTTTTTGTTTTCCTAAAAAATTATTCTCATCACCTCTTCCATCAATGTGATTTTTTCATATTGAATTCATGATTGATAATAAGATTGGTTGTTTGTATCATGTAATATGACATATGCTCTTTCCTTTTTTTTTATTGACGTGGGAGTGTGTGGATCGATTTTGCTTATTCAAATAAAAGAAAATGAAAGAATCAGCAAAGCGTATGACTCTTCCGAAATTAATAATTATAATTACTAAAATTATGGAGGAAATCACGTTAATTTATGATAGTTGATTGTTATACATTTTAAATTCCTACAATAATTACCCAAATCGTGAAGTCTGGGCTGCACAAAAGTAGTAAAGGTGGCGTCGCAATAGAAATACAAGATCTTAAAAATATTTCATTTACACCGCTGCCAAAGTTAAATGACATCCCTTTCAGTTTTCCAATACTAGAATTAATTCTTTATACTTGATATGAATTTTGTGCTTAATATTAAGATAAGAAATTTTAGCTCTGTATGGTTGAATTGAATGTAACTATTCTGAATTAGTTGCTTTTTTATTCTATTTTTGTAATAGCATGTGTCACTATTCTAAATTAGTTTCTTTTTATTCTATTTTTGTAATAGCATGTGTCACTATTCTAAATTAGTTTCTTTTTATTCTATTTTCCTTTAATAGCACGTGCGTGTCGCACGTGCCAAGATACTATGAGTTTATAGGAAAATGGGATGAGCTAGGATTAGGATCGGCAAAGAGTGGGAGGCCGACACGGGCACAAGGCCCAAGACTGGTATGATCCACAAGACTTTTGGAGCTGGGACCAGATGTCCATATCCATCATCTACTAAGAGCAAGTATTATAAATGGCTGCAAGCAGACTAAATCCTACTGGCGAGACGCCGATGCAAGCCGGCGAAATGGTTCCGTGGCTTGTCCTATTGGCTGAGATTCTCTGTGATGCAATGAATACGGCGGACCCATCATCACGGTCTGCTCTCCCAGTCCGCTCCCAGCCAGCAGCGGGCGTATGCCATTGCCCTTGCTCTAAACCATGATCATTAGCGTATGCCATTGCCCGTGAAATCTGCGAATACCCTGAAGGTACGCAGCATTATGTAACAAAGCTGCCAGTCGTGCCTCTTCAGCAGTGTCAACCTCAATCATACGTTGTTCATCCACCATGGCTTCTTGAAATTCTTCAACCTGCGGAGCTCCATGCATAACATCAACAGGTAGAACTGCCTCGTACCCATAAACCAAGAAGAAAGGAGATTGTCCTGTGGCTTAGCTGGGTTGAGACCGAAGGCCCCATACGACTGGAAAGAGTTCCTTCAGCCAACGTCCCTCGGCCTTCTTCAAGGTTTGTTCTATCCGAGCTTTAAGTCCATCAAGTAACATGCCATTGGCTCTTTCTACTTGACCATTAGCTCGTGGATGAGCGACAGAAGCATAGCAAACTTCGATGCCGCGATCCTCACAATAGTCCCAGAACTTGCTGCCGATGAAGGTGGTGCCCAGATCTGTAATGATCTGATGTGGTATTCCGAAGCGCAAAATCAACTCTTGGAGGAATTGGATTGCTTTCTCAGATGTTGGCTTGACAATCGGAAAGACTTCTATCCACTTCGAGAATTTGTCAATTGCATCAAAGCAATACTCAAAGCCCCCAGGTGCTCTGGGTAGTTTCCCAATCATATCAAGCCCCCAGCATGCGAAGGGCCATGACGGAGGTATCAATTTGATCTTATGCGCAGGCTGATGTGAATGATGAGCTGTAACACCCAGATTTCCAAGAAATCCGAATGCTTCCATATGTGTGCCCAGGATGTCCACGGAACACATATAGATTACAAATATTGAATCATAGAGAACACAATGCTCGAATAAAATAGTTTACATCAGAGTTTAACACAAGACATAGTCTTAAACAAATAACACAACGGAAGTCTTAATATTATTAAACGTTTCATAACTAGTAGAGCCTCAAATGCCACAGGGACACCGACTGGTTGAACACAGCTAGAAGTACGGCAGATCCTCCGGAAATTCAGCAAGCGGCTGATCATTCAATGCTCCATCTGTTACCTATCCGAGATTTTGTTGAATAGTTGCAAGTGTAAGTAAACCATCTTCCTTAACAAGTATAACACGGGTTATGCAAGAACAACAGGCTTGACACGGTTATACTGCATTTGCACTTTTAGTTGTTTCATTTTATTATCATCCAATTTACTACAAATGAGTAGAACCCATGTATGAACCCATTAATAGCATTGTATAAGTGATTATAGAACAAACCAACATCAACCACTAATATCATCTTCTAATCAAAAAGGATCCAGGTCGCTCGTAACCGTGAGCACGGCTATCATAATAGATCAACACTCTGCAGAGGTTTTGCCCTTTACCCACCGGTCACATAAATCCAAAAGAACTTATGTTACGAGGACTTTCACAAAACACCCTAACAAGCACAGTAGCCGTTTTGGTTCAACATAGGCAGCATAACCCAAGGCATCGAGATTGACGTACGCTTAGGGCGCAACGTGAGGGGGTCAATGACGTCCAAAGCGAGAGCGCAATCATCGCAACGTGTGAAGCTGCCGTACATCGGGCGCTTACATCACGGGACTTTGCCTAACGAGACATAGCCAACGGATAAATCCGTCCTCGATGGATCAAACTATACTCTCACCCATGCTCCCCACATACGCCTTTCGGTAACTGTGGGTGTAGAGTCCTGACGGACTAAACAACCCTGGCAGCCCATCCTATGGGCCGGCCCAAGAACAAGACTTGACGCACAAGACAAGGATTAGTCCTAGTCAGTTTGGATATACTGTATTAGGGAATTAGAGATAAACTTGTAAAAGTCTCCTAGTCCTATACGGTTCCCATGTAACCCTGCCCACCGGACTATATAAGGCGAGGCAGGGACCCCCTCAAAACAGCTAATCAATACAAGATACACCATACAGGACGTAGGGTATTACGCTCCGGCGACCCGAACCTGTCTAAACCGTCTCTTGTCACCTTCGGCTCTAGATTCTCGGCGACTTCTCCCTAAACCCTTCTCTCGGGGCACCCCCTCGAGAACCCAGTCAGCATAAATCGCCGACACTTTGGCGCCGTCCGTGGGGATCTACTCGTCGAGTTTTCAGTAAAGAGTCGATGGCCACCTTCAGCGCCTCCATCGTCACCAAGTTCGAGGCAGGCGCCTCCTTCATCTTCGGCTCCTGGCTTTGCATTGCAAACCAGGAAGGCGAACTCCAACACCACTTGCGCGACGAGGCGGCTGCACCAGCTTTGCCACGCGCACAGACCGCCCCGCAAAGATTTCGGAAGACTCCAAATTCCGACACGATCTCTGGATCGTATCCTACTCGGAGGAGTACGTGGCGCCCGAAGCAGATTCAATCCCGGGCAGACCACGACAACCCAACCCCTACCAAGGGGCAGGATCAAGCCACGTATCCAAGACTCCCCGGCGGACTCCGGATCACTTCCGAGTTCCGCCAGGGTTCAACGATCAGGACCGTGACAGCAACCCCGCGGGTATCCAGGAACCCTGGCTACAACCCCCGCGGGATGAAGACTTCATCACGTGGATCGCGTGCATCTCAGTTTCCCTTCGGGTTAACAAACTCAGCCGCGGTTCACCAGAAGCACCTGAAGAAGAAGGTTCCCCAACCCCGCGGAGCAACCTCAGATCTTGTCATGACCACAACTCCCTCGGGGGTTATCGTTCATTGGCCTGACATGGATCCCGAGGCGGCTCTGTTCGAAGCAAACGTACCTTCCACGGTACGGGGCATTCTACCTCTGCTTCCTTTCCAAGAAGGCAGAGAGCTCCCTGCTGCCACGGGTAGCAGAAGAACCGGGCCTAGCGACCCTGGTCGCCAGTTCTGCGTGCTCCTCAATGAGCACAGCGACGAAGAAGTTGTCTCCGACGACGCTCCAACAGAGGAAGGGGAAACCGACGCAGACCGGGAACTCCGTATCGAGCGCAACCGCAACCACGCACTCCGACGTCGCTTCATCAAGAAGAAAAATCTCAACTCGGAGTTCGACAAGCAAGACATCTTCAACTCCCCTGTTGCCAACATCTTGTTCGGGGTCAGCGTCTTCGAAGGGTTCCAAACAACCCCTGAGATCAACCTCGCTAAGGCTCGCCTAGAAGCCGCAACCGTCATGGTCGATCGCCTGGATGGAGGCCGCTCCTCCTCCAAAAGCAAGAGTTCTTCGCGCCAGCAAGCACCGTCAGCCAAGCGTCAGAGCAGTCACTATGGCAGCTCCGCCGGCCAAACCAAGGACAAGAACAGGCCTCGCGAAGAACCCAGCCGCCCTCGCGAGGAACCTCCTAGGTCCCAGCGTCGCGAAGAACCCCGTCCAGCTCGCTCTCATAACACACCCAACGACGCCCGCAACGACATCATCCGGATCAGAGAGGGAAGAGCTACCTCCCACGTTGCGGATTCTGCAGGAAGATGCGGCGTCCCCAATCCTGATGCCCTGCCATGCTACACACGCGCCATCCGCGTCAGCTCCTTCCCGCGGAAGTTCAAGCCGCCAGGCATCACCAGCTTCGACGGGAAGCAAGATCCAAACATCTGGCTACGCAGATACTCCTCTGCAATCGAAGCATCAGGGGGCGACGACATCTCAAAGATGCTCTACTTCCCAGTTGCGATGGAGCAGGGTCCTCTCACCTGGCTCGAGTCCCTCCATCCAGACTCCATCGACAGCTTGCACGCGCTGAAGAAGGCTTTCGTCTTCAACTACCAGGGTTCTTTCGAGCGCCCTGGCAGCAAATATGAACTCCGCGCGTGCAAACAGAAGCCAGACGAGTCCCTGCGCGACTACAACAGGCGGTTCTTCGCCATCAAGGCATCCTGCGTCCCCATCCCCGACTCAGAAGTCATCGACTACTTTCAAGAAGGGATGACTGACCGCACCCTCTTCCGTGACTTCGGTCACAACCGTCCTCGCGACCTCGAGGAATTTCGCGCACTGGTGTCCAATTGGATGGACACCGATGATCAAGAACGGGAGCGCTACGGCAAGAGACCCAACAACCCTGGTCGCAAGAACCAGGAGGACAGCAGGGATCAGCCGCGCGACTCCTTCCAACGCAACGGCAACAACCCACGGAAGCGACCACACAACACGGTCGCAACCGTCCAGACCGTCCGCTCCGCCAAATCTGCGCAGCAACGAAGGGAAGAGTTCAACAAACTTCTCAAGAAGTGCTGCCCTTACCACCTCGACAGCAAGCACACCATGGGCGAGTGCGTACTCCTCCGGGAGACGTTCAGCACCCCCAACAAGAAGCAGAAGTCGGGTGGCGACGGAGACGACGAACACGACAAGGGAGACAGCGGTTTCCCAGACATCAACAACACTGTCAACGTCATCTTCGGAGGCATGGCAGTCAGCGACACCTCGCGCAACCGCAAGAATGCAAGGCGCGAGGCATACGCAGCAGAACCAGCGGTGGTTACACCGCTACGGTGGTCTGACACCACCATCACCTGGTCCCGAGAAGATCAGTGGGCCGAGATCACCTCTCCTGGACGATATCCGCTCGTCCTCGAGACTGTGGTAGCAAACAGCAGGCTCACCAAGGTCCTGATCCACGGAGGCAGTGGGCTCAACCTCATCTTCGCCAAGACGCTGAAGTCCATGGGCCTCGACATGAGTACGCTGCAGCCGGCGGATACTCCTTTCTACGGCATCGTGCCTGGAAAGGCCGCCATCCCCCTCGGGCAAATCACCTTGCCCGTCACGTACGGTACGTCATCCAATTACCGTACAGAGTTCATTAAGTTCGAAGTTGCAGACTTCGACACCTCCTACCACGCCATCCTCGGGCGACCAGCATTGGCCAAGTTCATGGCCATCCCCCACTACACCTACCTGGTGCTGAAGATGCCAGGGCCTCATGGCGTTCTCTCCCTTCGCGGTGATATCAAGCGCTCCTACCTCTGCGACAAAGAAGCAGTGGAATACGCCGTCAGAGCCGCGTCCACCATAGATCGCCAGGAACTCCAACCCGCGGCTGCAGCCGTCATCGCAGAAGACGATGACGCCCCGACGCAGAAGAAGACACGGGCTATCAAGCCTGTGGAGAAGGTCGCAACAAAGACGATCGATCTCCAAACCGGAGATCCATCAAAGACAGCCGTGATCGGCTCCAACCTCACTCCTGCATAGGAAAGCGCGCTCGTCGACTTCCTGCGAGCCCAGGCGGACATCTTTGCTACAAAGCCCTCCGACATGCCTGGAGTACCCAGAGAGTTGATCGAGCACAAGCTGGACCTCAACGAGAGCGCGAAGCCCAAGAAGCAGCGCCTCCGAAGATTCGCCACAGAGCGTCGGGAAGCCATCAAGAAAGAGCTAGCTAAGTTATTAGCAGCCGGCTTCATTAAAGAAGTCTTCTATCCGGATTGGTTAGCCAACCCGGTTCTTGTAAGAAAAAAGAATTCAAATGAATGGAGAATGTGCGTTGATTATACTGATCTCAACAAGCACTGCAAGAAGGATCCCTTCGGGCTCCCTCGCATCGACCAAGTCATTGACAGCACCGCCGGGTGCACACTACTCTGTTTCCTCGATTGTTACTCAGGATATCATCAGATATCACTGAAAGAAGAGGATCAGATCAAAACTTCGTTCATCACGCCATTTGGCGCATATTGTTATACAACCATGCCTTTTGGCTTGAAAAACGCAGGTGCCACATATCAGCGGGCTATACAGGGTTGTCTTCAAGAACAACTTCACCGAAATGTTGAAGCCTACGTCGATGATGTGGTAGTCAAGACAAGAAATCCCGAGGATCTCATCGCTGACCTCACCGAGACGTTCGATAACTTACGCAAATGGCGCTGGAAGCTCAATCCCGCCAAGTGTGTTTTCGGCGTCCCATCTGGAAAGCTCCTCGGGTTCATTATCAGTGAACGCGGCATTGAAGCAAATCCAGAGAAGATAGCAACCATCATGAACATGGAGCCGCCGACCACTGTTACGGATGTCATGAAGCTTACGGGCTGCATGGCTGCACTCAACCGCTTTATCTCCAAACTGGGGGAACGCGGCACTGAGTTCTTCAAACTACTCAAGAAGCAAGACAGATTTCAGTGGACTCAAGAAGCTCAAGACGCCTTCGACAAGCTCAAGCTATTCTTGACTACGCCTCCTGTGCTCACTGCACCGCTCCCGGGCGAAGATCTCTTGCTCTATATTACAGCAACCACCAATGTCGTCAGCGCCGCTATTGTCGTTGAACGCGACGAGGAAGGCCATCTTCAGAAAATTCAACGGCCTGTGTACTTTGTGAGCGAAGTCCTCTCGGACTCCAAAACCAGGTACCCTCATGTTCAAAAAATTCTATATGCTGTCTTAATGACATCCAGAAAACTGCGGCATTATTTCGACACCTACAAGATCGTCGTGGTTACTGGTTATCCTATTGGCGAGATTCTCCACAATCAAGACGCTACAGGGCGTATCGCCAAATGGGCTGTTGAGCTCGGAACATACAGCATCGAGTTCCGTTCTCGCACGGCCATGAAGTCTCAAGTCCTTACTGATTTCATATCGGAATGGACCGAGCACAATCTCCCAGTCGCCACCACCAAGCCTGAGCATTGGATCATGTATTTCGACGGGTCACTCAAGCTGGAAGGCGGAGGCGCTAGAGTTCTGTTGATCTCACCTCGAGGGGATCAACTCAAGTATGTTCTGCAGATTCAGTTTGCTGTCACCAACAACGCTGCAGAATACGAAGCACTTCTTCACGGCCTGAAGATGGCCATTACTCTTAGTATCAAGCGTCTGCTGGTATATGGGGACTCTATGTTGGTCATCAAACAAGTCAATAAGGACTGGAATCGCAACCATGAAGACATGGACGCGTACTGTGAAGAAGTCCGGAAACTGGAAAAAAACTTCCTCGGCATTGAATTTCATCATGTCGAGCGAGATTACAACGTCGCTGCAGACGTCCTATCAAAGCTGGGTTCTTCCAGAGCAGAGGTGCCCAGCGGGGTGTTCGTCAATGAACTCTCCAAGCCATCAATTTCTGCAGCGGTACCTCCTGATGCTGCAATATCAGCTCCCAAGGTTATGCCCATCGACGCCACTTGGAGTGCTCCGATTATAGACTACATCTTGCACGACAAACTTCCCGCCGAGAAGGCAGATGCTCAACAAATTGTCCGCCGTAGCAAGTCCTATGTTATAATCGGCGCTACATTGTATCGACGTGGTGCACGCTCTGGCGCATTGATGAAATGCGTCTCACAGCAAGAAGGAGTCAACATCCTGGAGGAAATTCATGCAGGAGAATGTGGCAATCATGCAGCTTCCCGCACCATTGTAGGCAAAGCCTTCCGTGCCGGGTTCTATTGGCCTACAGCTCTACACGACGCTGAGGAAATTGTTCGTCACTGCAACGGTTGTCAATACTTCGCTCATCATTCACATCAGCCTGCCCACAAGATCAAATTGATACCTCCATCATGGCCATTCGCATGCTGGGGGCTTGATATGATTGGGAAACTACCCAGGGCACCTGGTGGATTCGAATATTGCTTCGTCGCAATCGACAAATTTACAAAGTGGATAGAAGTCTTTCCGGTTGTCAAGCCAACCTCTGAGAAAGCAGTCCAATTTCTCCAAGAATTGATTCTTCGCTTCGGGATACCACACCAAATCATCACAGATTTGGGTACCACCTTCACTGGCAACAAGTTCTGGGACTATTGTGAAGACCGTAGCATCGAGGTATCCTACGCCTCGGTTGCTCATCCTCGTGCCAATGGACAAGTTGAAAGAGCCAATGGCATGTTCCTCGATGGAATTAAAGCTCGCATGGAACGAACCCTGAAGAAAGCAGAAGGCCGGTGGATGAAAGAACTCTTTCCAGTTGTCTGGGGCCTACGATCTCAACCCAGCAAAGCTACAGGGCAATCCCCCTTCTTCCTGGTGTATGGATCAGAGGCCGTCCTACCTGTTGATGTCATGCACGGCGCTCCTCGTGTCGAGGAGTTCCAAGAAGCCATGGCGGATGAACACCGGATGCTGGAAGTCGATACGGCTGAAGAAGCACGATTGGCGGCTTTGTTACACAATGCTGCATATCTTCAGGGGATCCGCAGATTCCATGACAAAAATGTGAAAACAAGATCATTCCAGATTGGCGAACTGGTGCTACGTCGCATCCAGAATACAGCTGGTCACTCCAAGCTTACTTCACCCTGGGATGGTCCGTTTATTGTTTCCAAGGTACTCAAACCAGGCACCTACAGACTTCAAACAGAAGATGGTGTGGATTTACCAAATCTTTGGAATATAGAACATCTACGCAAATTCTACGCATAGCTCCTTCACCACAGCAGCGCTTTGGCACTACAGGAACCCAATGGCTTCGGCGTCCAGGGTTCTTCTGAAAACATTGCTCCGGCAATATATGAGCTAATTGCTTTGGCATTACACGCTCCCTTGTACCGTTGTTTTGGCAACGAGATATATTTTAATAAAACTCCCTTTACTGGGTTGTTTATCTGTCTTTGTGACATTACTTCAAACTTCCGTGTTCTTCTCAGACTTGGAAGGTTTCTTTTACGTGCATTCGGAGCCTATACAAATGAGGTCTCTCCGGGTTCCTTCGGGGCCAAGAACGGATCTGTTCCTCCTATTACACTACTCTGTGATAATTTTCAGCTTAAACGCTGCCGCTCCGTGGGTCTTACTGGGTTCTTGCTTCGGCAGACCATATACAGTTCGTTCCCAAGTATCCCCCTAGGGTACATTTTTAAAAGATAGCTTATGCTATAAGAAATCTCCCTGGGTTCCTTTGGGTCCTTAACAGGGTTGTTTTTCAAGTTAAAATCTACTCCGCGTACATTTTGACTAAGTCCTGGTTCTTAACACAGCGACAACCCATGAATTCACAGAAATTCTTGGTTTTACTTCATAACATGGCAATAAATATATATTACATTGCATATATTACAATAACATCTGTTTTTTACAGCCTAAGGCTCTGAGCGATTGCCTCTGCAACCGGCTCGGCCTCTTGCTTCAGGTCCCTAAAAGCAGACTCTGTACAGTTTGGCTCTGCGCCTTGAGCTAATGTACCTATGTCTACCTCCGGGTACCTGGACTTCACTACTGCGAGGACATGCACAAGACAAGCCTTCGAAGATCTCTTGATGTATGCCTTCAGCTGTCTTGGCATGGCCTTTAGGCGCTCCAGGAATGTTTGCGGCGCTGAAGGGTCTTCAGGAACCAGGGCTTTCACCACTGGGTTCGCTGCCTTCTCCAGCTGTGCGATCCGGTTCTGGGCTTCTGCCAGGTCATCGTCCGACTTCTTCATTGCTCGCAACTCTTCTTCGAGCTCAGACATCCTCCTGGCCGCCTGCTCGAGCTTCTCGTCCAGCACCTTCTTGTCTGCTAAGTGCTTCTGTGCTTGGACGAGATCTCTGGATAACCGATTGTTCTCCTCCTGAGCACTCTCCAGGTTCTTGGCAAGCTGCTTCTGCTGCTCGAGGATTTGAACTAGTTGTTCATCGGCATCCTTGCGCTGCTGGACCGCCACTCGGAGTTGTTCTTTAACGCCTTCATGATCAGCCGTGAGGGTCTTTAGCGCATCTTCATAACGGTTGGCCACATTGGACCAATCCGTCATCTTGCTCTGGGCTGTTGCAAGTTGTTGTTGTGCCCCTGCAAACACAAGACAAAAGACAGAGTTGTTATTGAACACAGGCAAAGGACACAATAGTGCAAGACTTCGGTAGCAACAGAGTACCTTTGAGCTCAGCTTTTGCCGCTGCAAGCTTCTTCTTCGCGTCCTCCTTCTCTGCGGCCAATTCCTTGGTCCGCAGGTGCAAGGTCCGGATCGTGTTGGCGTCTTCCGCCTCCTGGAGTTTGCGATCTTCGCGCTCACGCTCCAGCTCCTTGTGGAGACGGTCCGCCTTGGCGTGCATCAAGGAAATGTTGTGCAGATATTCGGTCTTTTTCCTTGATGCTTCGCCAACAGCCTACAACAGAGTTGATTATATAAAATGTTCCATCAAGACTACAATACCAGGGTTGTTTTACTCACCTTGAAGTAGGCTACTGCCCTTTCGGCGTGGTACATTCCCCTGTCAATATGGTGTTCGTCCTCCTCCGCGTCCAGGATGTACTCGAAGGTCTGTGGATTTGGATTGAACACGGGGTCGAAGCTACCGATGCGGAAGCTCCTACCCTCCTCTTCAGTTCCGGTACTCTGGGGTACCCTGGGGATTTCTTCTATCATTTGCTCTGGGGTTGTTTCTACAGTTTGCTTCCCCCTTGAGCACTCTGCTTTCGCCCCTGCCTGAGTTGTTACGGTAATACTCGGGGGCTGTGCAGAAGACTGATCACGGCGTTCTTGCTCGGATTCTTCAATGACAGTGCCCGTGACCAGTTGCTCGATGCCCGCCAGCACCTCTGCTACTATCTCCTCGACTTGGGCTTCTGCTGGTGCTGGCGGGTCTACTGGCAGAGCTGCTTGCACTTCCGGCAGGGTTGTTTCTTGAACAACCCTGGGTTCTTCGGGCGCTGCGGCCTCTGGTTCTACTGCCATGTGGTTCACCAAGGACTCTACTCTGGTTGTTACTGGAGTTTCTTCAACACTGGAAATGATGGAGTTTGTTAGTTCTCACAGTATACTACAACGGAATAATCAACAATATGGGATACTTACATGGTGGAAGGTCGCATGGGGATCTCTGGTTCCCCCAACGTGAACTCTTCTTCCACCTCTTGCCCTGCCGTCGAAGGTCCTGCTGGACAGGGTTGTTCAAGGATCGGTGTTGTTCCTTCGAACGGCGCGGAGGCAGGGTTGAAGATCTCATGCAGGATCTCTTCATCAGATAGTGCACGCCGCGCAGAGCTGCTTTGCTGCGGCATGCTGGTTCCAATTCCACCTAAGGCTATCCCCACTGCAGATGCTGATGTCCGGGGTTGTGGGGATACCTTTGCCCTTTCCTCTGGAACTGTCCTGGCACGGGGCTTGGGCATGGTACGTGCTTTCTTTGGCACTAGTGCTTGCGCTTCAGATGGCGCCGGCCTCTTGGACCTTTCTCCTCCTCTGGAGGTCGCTCCTGCCTTGGCTTGGGCGTCTTCAGGGTCCTGTGGTTCAATTTTAATTGTTGGCTCGTCAGGCTCTTCAATTGTGGCTGGCTTGCTTGGGCGACCTTGTTCCCTTACCTTGGGATCCACACAGCGTGCTAATAGTGCTGCCTCCTCCGTGTTGCTTGGATCCAGAGGTGGCAGGCTTACATAAAGCGTGCGCCGGGCTTCATACTGTGATGACCAAGATGTTAGTCCACCATATATTTTTAACAATGCAGAAACGTATTCAGATAAGGAATTTACCTCGGGTGTCATGGTAATTGTGGAAATTTCCGGTATCTCTGGAAATTGTTCATCATTGACCACCAGGAACTTCTTCACGAGTTGGCTCACTCTCTTCTCTGATAAGTCCCCGGTGGCATTCCTTGAGGGGTCTGTTTCCCCAGAGTACTTGTACCCTGGGTTACAGCGTTGTCTGCAGGGCTGAATCCTCCTCAGTAGGAATGACCTAAAGACCATGGCTCCTGTTAGGCCTTGTGCCTTAAGATCTCTGATCATGGTGAGCAGCTCCGGGATTTGAATTGCTTGATTTGTACCAACTGTTTCGCTCCAGTTCAGCTTCATCACTGGAGGATTCCCTGAGCGGCCTTGCAGCTGTGGTTGGTGATTCCATGCATAGAACCATTCCTTCTGCCAGTCCTTGAGGCTTTCCTTGGTTGTGTAATCCAAATATAATGGCCTCATGCCCTGGCGGAACTGGATCACTACCTTGCCAACCACTTGCAGTGGTCCACTGGAGGTCTTAACCCTAAATAGATGGCGGAACAGGGCAAAATGGGGGTCTATCCCTAGATATGCTTCGCACAGATGAATGAAAATGGATAGATTCAGCACGGAGTTGGGATTCAGATGACAAAGTTCAATTCCATAAAACTGAAGGACACGGCGGAAGAAATCACATGTAGGCATGCCGAATCCAACTTCATAGAAGGCTTTCCATACCGTGATTTCCTCGGTTTCTTCAGTGGGGTATTCGTGCCCATAAGCGCACCTCCATTGGCTGATCTGCTGCGCGGGCAAGAACCCGTCTGCCTCTAGGGCCTTGATATGCTTCTCCTTCATGATACTGGTCGGCCAGTCGCTGATTGGATCTTCGATGCTGGCCATTCCCCCTGCAGGTGCTGCCTCCTCGGTCGTAACGACCTGCTTCATTGCTTCCGCCTTCCTCTTCGAGCCCTTGCCGCGGCTGGAGCCTTCACCACCGGCCATTGGAATCTTTTGAGATTTGGTGGGATTGGAACTAGGATCGAGGGAAGTTGTGGATGCTTGAGCGCAGTCTCTGGATTGCGCGAACTGCGATTGCGGCAAACCCTAGATCTGTTTCGCGAAAGCGTACGGATATGAGGGGTCGCGGGCGGTTTATATGGGCTTTTCGAAGCGGTTACTTCGGTAATTTTCACTTTTGGTCCTTTCTTGATCCTATATTTGAATTCGTTCAAATTTAGGCTCGGGGGCTACGGATATATTTTCAGGAAATATTTTTCTGAAAGTTTTCGGCTTCAATTGATAAGTTTTTGAAGAATTTTACAAGACTTCGGGTTTCTTCGGAAATTGATTCTCTTTTGGTTCGGACTTCGAAAGAGCCTCGAATTTCTTCTTCAAAGATAAACGAGGCTCGGGGGCTGCCCAATTTGGCGCACCTAATCGGTGCGCACCAATCCGAACTTCGAGAAGACTTATGAGCACATCATTACCTATTGAACAGCATGGTTGCAACTTCCAAGATCAAAGAACCCTGGCGGTCTCAAAGAACCCTGGCGGTTTCAAAAGAACTCTGGAGGACTTCAAAGAACTCTGTATTTTCAACAAGGCTATTCTTCAGGAGATAAGGTGCTCGGGGGCTTGTGGGTGTAGAGTCCTGACGGACTAAACAACCCTGGCAGCCCATCCTATGGGCCGGCCCAAGAACAAGACTGGACGCACAAGACAAGGATTAGTCCTAGTCAGTTTGGATATACTGTATTAGGGAATTAGAGATAAACTTGTAAAAGTCTCCTAGTCCTATACGGTTCCCATGTAACCCTGCCCACCGGACTATATAAGGCGAGGCAGGGACCCCCTCAAAACAGCTAATCAATACAAGATACACCATACAGGACGTAGGGTATTACGCTCCGGCGACCCGAACCTGTCTAAACCGTCTCTTGTCACCTTCGGCTCTAGATTCTCGGCGACTTCTCCCTAAACCCTTCTCTCGGGGCACCCCCTCGAGAACCCAGTCAGCATAAATCGCCGACAGTAACCACTGGCAAGCTAGAGACGTACAAGCTAATTATCCAAGACTAGAGCCATTATAGTTCCAACGGCGGCGAACAAGTTCCTGGGTTGCCGCTTTAAGAACCGGACCTTATGGAGAGACATTAGAACAAAGCACGAAGCACATGCTCTAATTCCCTAGACCAAACCTTATAGAGACACTAGAGCAAAGCACGAAGCACATGCTCTAGTTCCCCGAAACATGTTGCTAAAAAGCATCTTTTAGTCATCATCGAAGTGAACCATTAATTCAATATTAACATAAAAATAAATGTTGGTTGTAGCGCGTAGCAAATACTAACCATAATGCATAAAACCCGGGTAAACAAGGAATAAGGTAAAGACTAGGTACAACCTTAATGTTTAACAATATTAGACACATGCATATGAATTGTATGATTAAATGGTGTATAGGTAACAAGGATTGTCCGTGATATACTTGCCTTCCTCAGTGAACTGCTGCTGCACCTGCTCTTCGGGAACGGGATCGTCAGCAAACTCGAACGGCTCGTCAACTACTCACATCGATCACCACACAAGCATCCATACATACATGTAAACAAGGCATTTAATCAGAACAGTACACCAAACATAAATAAAAGATGAAAAGAAGGCTTTACAGTTACTGTACGCTTCACTACGGACACATGAGCGCGAAAATCACTCAAATCGGAGTTAAAACGAAGAAACTACGCTTAAAACGGGCTCTAGGGGCTTGCTGGTGAAAGTTTTAGGCTTCTAGGGGTGTTTTTGAAAGAAACCAGGGACCTAAAACATAATTTCATATAAAAACTCGAGGACTACGGGGTAAAAATGACATCTAGGACGGAGGGCACTATTTTTCAAAAGAGCGGGGGCTAAACCGAAAGAAAAAGGACTAAACTGTAATTATTTTTGAACTAAGCTGGACCGCGGGTTAATTTTCGAAAAGAAGAGGGGCTATTTTGCAAAATAGGCACGGCGGCGGCTCATGGCTGACGTCGGCTGACGTCACGGGGCACTGTGCCGTGGACCGGCCGTAGACCGCGGTCCACGGGTCCACGGTGAACCGGACCGGGTTTGAATCGGGTTTTAGATCTGGGCCGTTAGATCTAGATCGGACGGTGGCAAGCGCTCTGGGCGGCTCGGCTCGCCGGGGACGGTGGCTTGCAGTGGCACTTCGCCGGAAGTTCGCCGGAGTTGGGGTTTCCCAGCGCTACAAGGCACTAAACCTCGCCGCGTTTGGCCCGGGAGAGAGAGAAGGCGACGACGAACTCGTTTTGGGGGTTGTGCTCGAGGATTAGGCGATCTACGCGGCTGGCGATGAGCGGCGGCGGATGGGGTCGACGGCGAGCTTGCGCAAACGCTACGAGGTGAGAGGAAAAGGGTTTAGGGGCTCGGCGTGCTCCTCTATACCTGGCGAAGCTCCTGGACCCAATCTCGGCGACAATGGGGCGGTGAAACGAGCTCAAGAGGACGGCGGCGGCTCGGACTCGGCGGCGGCTAGGGTTCGATGGCGCGAGCTCAAGGCGAGGGTTTAGGGGGTTCATGAGGAGGGGTGGCGGCTTTATAGGGGCCCTGGGGCTCCTTGGCGTGCGCGCCAAGTAGGTCGGAGGCCGGGGACGCGGCGGATTTGGCGGCGGCGGGAGGAAGGAGGAGGAGCTGACGGGTGGGCCCCGCGCGTCAGCCACTGGAGGAGTGAGGAGCGCGGCTGGGCTGTTGCTGGGCTGGCACGGTGGTGGGCTGGCCGAGCTGGGCCGCGCAGGGGGGAGAAGAAGCTGGGCCGAGCTGGACTGAAATTTGAGAAGGAAAAAGAGAGAAAAAGAAAAGGTTTTTCTTTTATTCAAACACTCATTTGAATTCAAATTCAAACTCAAATTTGAATTCAATGATAAAAGTTTAAATGCACCAGCATGAATGCAACAATAAAGTTTCTATACCCTATATTTGCTTTTAATTATTCAAAATTTTATTTTCCCTACATTTTTCATGATCACTTGAATATAAAAAGCCAATTAATTACTAAATTCTAAATAGGGCATTTTTAGGGTGTTACAAACCAACCCCCCTTAAGATGAATCTCGTCCCCGAGATTCGGACGTGGATTGAAAGAGATGTGGATATTCAGCCTTGAGATCATCCTCCCGTTCCCAGGTTGCCTCATCCTCTGTATGACGATTCCACTGAACCTTGCACATACGTATCACTTTGTTCCTGGTGACCCTCTCAGATTCCTCCAAAATCTTAACCGGATACTCCTCATAAGTAAGGTTCTCCTGCACATTCAACTCCTCCAACGGAATCTGTTCTTCTGGTACCCGTAAACACTTCTTCAGCTGGGACACATGGAACACGTCATGTACTCCTGCCAATCTCTCTGGTAACTCTAGCTGATAAGCCACTTCACCTCTCCGTTCCAATATCTTGAAAGGTCTAATGTAGCGAGGTGCTAGCTTGCCTTTAACATTGAATCTTTTCACACCTCTCATTGGTGACACCTTGAGATAGACGAAGTCGCCAACTTCGAAGCTGAGATCTCGACGCCTTACATCTGCATAACTTTTCTGCCGTGTCTGAGTTGCTCTCAGATTCTGCCTGATAACCTGCACTTGCTCTTCTGCCTGCTTCAAGACTTCAGGTCCAAATACTTTACCTTCTCCGGTCTGATTCCAAAACAACGGTGTCCTGCACTTCCTTCCATACAACGCCTCAAACGGTGACATCTTGAGACTCTGTTGGTAGCTGTTGTTGTACGAGAACTCTGCATAACACAAACTCTTCTCCCAACTATTCCCATACTGTAATGCGCATGCCCTCAACATATCCTCCAATATCTGATTCGTCCTCTCGGTCTGACCGTCGGTCTGCGGATGGTAAGCGGAACTGAAGTGAAGCTTAGTATCCATGGACTCCTGTAACTTGCGCCAAAAGTGTGACGTAAACTGACTGCCTCGGTCTGACACTATCTTCTTAGGTACCCCATGCAGACATACAATCCGCTCCATATACAACTCCGCTAGTTTGGCACCGGAATATGTAGTCTTCACCGGAATAAAGTGAGCCACCTTCGTCAATTAGTCCACTATCACCCATATAGAGTCATAACCTCTCTGTGTGCGGGGCAGTCCTGTTATAAAGTCGATACCCACTTCTTCCCATTTCTACTATGGTATCTTCATAGGCTGAAGCAAACCTGCCGGTCTCTGATGTTCGGCCTTGACTCTCTGGCATACATCGCAAAGAGCTACGTGTGCTGCAACATCGCGCTTCAAACCATACCACCAAAATCTTTCCTTGAGGTTCAAGTACATCTTGGTACTTCCCAGGTAGATGGAACATGCTGACTCGTGCGGCTCCCGTAAGATAACATCTTTGATATGCTACTGATCTGGCACCACTATTCTGTTACCATACCACACCGTTCCTTGATCATCCAATCGGAATCCTGGCGCTTTATCTGTCCCAACTTTCTTTATCAACTCCTTGATTTCCTCATCCTCCAATTGTCTGTTACGGATCTCCTGTTCAAGAGTTGGCTCCACTTCTAGCTCAGTCACGTTGGCTACCGTACCCAAGTTCAGGCGTTCGAATTCCCAGCTAAGCTCTTCCGGCAAATTCTGTCTCGTCAGCACATTCGCATGACTCTTTCTACTCAAAGCATCGGCCACCAAGTTAGCCTTCCCTGGATAGTAATGAATCTCCAGCTCAAAGTCATTGATCTTCTCAAGCCAACGACGTTGCCTCATATTCAACTCAGATTGCGTGAACACATACTTAAGGCTCTTGTGGTCGGTATAGATGTCGCACTTGTGCCCAATCAAATAATGCCTCCAGATCTTCGGCGCGTGTACCACGGCTACCAATTCCAGATCGTGTGTCGGATAATTCAGCTCATGTCTCCTCAACTGTCTAGATACATATGCCACAACTCTGCCCTCCTGCATGAGTACACATCCCATTCCTTGACGAGACGCATCACAATACACTGAGAAGCTCTTAGTAACATCTGGCAGTACCAATACTAGTGCAGTGGTCAGCCTTTTCTTCAACTCCTCAAAGCTAGCTTGGCACTGCGGTGTCCACACGAACTTGGCATTCTTCTCTAGCAATGATGTCAAGGGCTTGGCAATCTTGGAAAATCCCTCAATAAAACGCCGATAGTAGCCTGCCATTCCGAGAAAACTCCTGATCTCACTGACATTCTGCGGTGGAATCCAGTTTAGAACATCCCTGACCTTCTTCGGATCAACTGCTACACCACCATTTGACAACACATGGCCCAAGAATGACACTTCCTTCAGCCAGAATTCACACTTGCTCAACTTGGCATACAACTGGTGCTCTCTGAGCCTCTGCATCACTAACCTCAAGTGTTCTTCGTGTTCCTCCTCATTCTTGGAGAAAACCAGAATATCATCAATTAACACCACGACGAACTTGTCGAGATAATCCATGAACACACTATTCATCAGATACATGAAGTAAGCCGGTGCATTAGTCAACCCAAAGGACATAACTGTGAACTCATACAAGCCATACCGGGTAGTGAAAGCTGTTTTGGGGATGTCTGTCACCCAAATTCTCATCTGATGATAGCCCGATCTGAGATCGATCTTGAAGAACACACAAGCTCCCCTCAATTGGTCAAAGAGATCATCGATCCTTGGCAGTGGGTACTTGTTCTTGATGGTGACCTCATTGAGGGCTCGATAGTCTATGCACATCCTCTGTGTCCCGTCTTTCTTATCAACAAACAACACTGGAGCTCCCCAAGGCGAAGAGCTAGGACGAATATACCCCTTAGCTAGTAAGGCCCTCAATTCTTCTTTAAGTTTCTTTAATTCTTTTACCCCCATTCTATATGGTCTTTTAGCTATGGGTGCTGTGCCAGGCATAAGTTCAATAACAAATTCAACTTCACGTTCCGGAGGCATACCTGGCAATTCATCTGGGAACACATGTGGGTACTCGTTCACCACTCGAATGTCCTTCAACTCTGTGCCTTCAGCATGATTGACCTGACCAGGCTCTGTGGATTTGGTTGCCTGATACTCAATCTTCTCCCCTGATGGAGCCACTAACTGAACTGCACGCTTAGAACACTGTATGACTGCATCGTACTTCGCTAGCCAGCTCATTCCCAAAATCAGATCCATCCCGATAGAGTTTATGACTATAGGGTGTGCTAAGAAGTCTACCCCTTATGTTAACTACTACATTAGGACATCGTAATGTGGCCTGAAGTTCTCCCCCCGGTGAGTTAACTAGCATGGTGTTCCCCATAGGTTGCATAAGCATCAAGTTCTTTTTCACGAAATCAGCAGATATAAAAGCATTCGAAGCTCCAGAATCAAACAAAACTGTAGCAGGTTGTGAGTTGACGGGAAACGTACCAACTATCACATCTGTGGCTCCTTCTGTAGTTTCTGCTCCCATATGGTTGAGCCTACCCTTGGCGTAGTTCTGCTGGCCACGGTTCCCCTGTGCCTGCTGCTGATTCCCATTCTGAGCTGGCTGTGGTCCTGCCTTCTGGTTGTTATTCTGACCGGTGGAGTTCTAGACCCTCCGGGGACAAGAGTTAGCATAATGTCCCTGTTCTCCACAGTGGTAGCACGCCCTTGGGCCGAAAGGAATGGTGTTAGCCTAGGTGGTGCGTGAAGCCTGAGTGTTCTGCTGCACGTTCTGGTAGCGCTGCTGTTGCTGTTGTGGTGGTGGATACTGGGGGCGTTGCTGGTTCTGGCTGCTGTTCTGAAGGCTTGACTGTTCCTGAGTACGCTGCTGATTCACCTGCTAGGGATTGTAGCGGGAGCGGACATTACTGCCAGATTGCTAGTTCATGAACCTCCTCTTCTTGTTCTCAATCTCACGGCGCTTGTGCTCCACCATCAGAGCACCATCGACCAGCTCGTCGAAGGTTGGAAAGGTGATGCACATCAACTGCAGCTGCAAGGCATCCTGGAGTCCACCCCGGAAGTGAGTCTGCCTCTTCCGGTCTGTTGACACCTCATCTGGTGCGTAGCGGGCCAGCTCAAGGAACTTGTCATGATAGGCAGTGACACTCATTCCTTCCTGCGTTAGGGCTAGGAACTCTTTCCTCTTCAGGACCATCAGTCCCTCAGGCACATGGTGAGCATGGAAGTCGTCACTGAACCGCTGCCAGGTGATCTGGTTGCGATTGGGTTGCGCATATTGGTATGCCACCCACCAGTCGAGAGCAGCTCCTTCAAACTGTCCAGAGGCGTAAAGCACCTTCTCCCTATCATCACACTGAGCAATGTCGAGCTGTCTCTCCACTGCCTTGATCCAGTCTTCAGCTTCCATCGGGTCCTTGGCGCGGGAGAACTTTGGTGGACGCCCCTTCAAGAATTCTCCCCTCTTGTTCCGGATGGGATGGGGAGGTGGCTGAACCGGTGGATTCTGTAGGTTCTGCTGCATCAAAGCTATGGCCTGAGTCAACTGTTGCATCGTCTGCGTCTGCATGCGGACCAGATCCTCCATGGTGGGCGGCTGGTTCTGGTTCTGGTTCTGATTCTGGTTCTGGTTTTGATTGCCACCACCCGACGCTCCTCTTGTTGCAACTATCTGTCATATATTAAGCAATCACAGATCAAAACCCCATCATTCACATTCGCAGTCATGTCTGAACCCGTGTCAAAAACAGATGCAATCCACTGACAAGATAAGGTACTCAGGCGATAGGAAAGATAATAGATGATGTGCAAACGAGGTTAAGAACCCAACTATTTAATCATTAAATACCTTATACCTTAATCCAATACTAGATGATTGCAGACTTTCATTCACGCTCATCACAATCATTACAAAGATCCAAATCACACATAAGCATAATAATAAATCATCCAAGCATTTAAAGGCATGGTTCACACACGACTCGACACACTAAGACTTGACTCTCTTTTTTTTGACTCAAAACGTACTACTCGATCCCTATTACAACTTCATGGAAGCATCTAGGGGTCGATGGTGGTGTGGGCGGCTGGGGAGTTGTAGCGTGGCCTCCTGCGTTGTGGTGACTCTCCACGGTACTCTGGGCTGCGGGGTCCGGGTCCTCCCAACTGGTGCTGCAGCTCCTCATTCTTCTCCTGCATGGCGGTGAGCTTCCTCCTTAGCATGGCATTCTCATCAGACACAACATCAAGCTCTGTGTTGAGAGTGGCCACAAGCGCCACTGTGGAAGCAAGCTGGGGGTCTTGAACGTTCGTGGTGGACGCGATGGTGCAAGCTGTGGCACCACTCTTGCGGCAGGGGTGGTACCTCTCTGGCTCATCCTTGATCTTGGCAAAGCATTTGTGACGGTAGACGTGGTAGGCTTGGCGTGCAGCATCAGCGATCCCTGCCTCCTGGGTATCTCGGTCAGACATAGCATAGTGAACCGATATCTCGCGAGCAGCCCTTGCTACTTCATCGGTCACCCTCACGTGCACTGCGGTCCTCTAGAAACTGCAGTAGAGAACGTGCGTCCACCACTCACTGCGGTACTCCACTCCAACACGACCGAAGCGGTAGCGGGTACGAAGCACTCGGAGAAGCCGGTTGTGGTAGAAGTGGTCACCTCCATCCCTGACGAACTTGTAGACGATCCACCGGGGCGTGCGTGGAGCTACCTGGCGCGGCGACAGGACAGGTGTAGGGCTTCGAGGCACTTCATCATCATCGGATGCGTCTCCCGTGTCGGCGTCCATCTCCTCATCATCAGTTGCGGCCACCATCTGGTCTAATTGCCCTCCTACTGCGGACTCCGAAGTCTCAGGCTCTCGCTCCTCGGGTTCCTCCTCTTCAGGCTCTTGTTGGGGGCTCCTCTACGACTTGCTGTCTCTGAAGCTCCTGTTGCTTGCGCATCCGCACCCAGTCTCTGTAGGTGTCTGGGTTCTGCCTCTTTAGCGGGTACTCTGTGACGCGGTATGGGAGTTCCGACATCTTGGGCCTGCGGGGGGTCACGTACGTGCGAGCCAGCTATAGAAACAAGATGAGCAAGTAGACAAAAGTTAGGAACTTTTTCACAATAGACAATGGTAGGATAGAACACCATTTTAAAAATAAAAACTCAACTCCAAGGTAGTAGAGAACAAAAGAGCAAGGATTAAGTAAAATCTAATCGACCGTTCTATCTAGGCTGTGATCCTACAGTCAGCACGGCTTTGATACCAACTTTGTAACACCCAGATTTCCAAGAAATCCGAATGCTTCCATATGTGTGCCCAGGATGTCCACGGAACACATATAGATTACAAATATTGAATCACAGAGAACACAATGCTCGAATAAAATAGTTTACATCAGAGTTTAACACAAGACATAGTCTTAAACAAATAACACAGCGGAAGTCTTAATATTATTAAACGTTTCATAACTTGTAGAGCCTCAAATGCCACAGGGACACCGACTGGTTGAACACAGTTAGAAGTACGGCAGATCCTCCGGAAATTCAGCAAGTGACTGATCATTCAATGCTCCATCTGTTACCCATCCGGGATTTTGTTGAATAGTTGCAAGTGTAAGTAAACCATCTTACTTAACAAGTATAACACGGGTTATGCAAGAACAAAAGGCTTCACACGGTAATACTGCATTGGCACTTTTAGTTGTTTCATTTTATTATCATCCAATTTACTACAAATGAGTAAAACCCATGTATGAACCCATTAATAGCATTGTATAAGTGATTATAGAACAAACCAACATCAACCACTAATATCATCTTCTAATCAAAAAGGATCCGGGCCGCTCGTAACCGTGAGCACGGCTATCATAATAGATCAACACTCTGCAGAGGTTTTGCCCTTTACCCGCCGGTCACATAAATCCAAAAGAACTTATGTTACGAGGACTTTCACAAAACACCCTAACAAGCACAGTAGCCGTTTTGGTTCAACATAGGCAGCATAACCCAAGGCATCGAGATTGACGTACGCTTAGGGCGCAACGTGAGGGGGTCAATGACGTCCAAAGCGAGAGCGCAATCATCGCAACGTGTGAAGCTGCCGTACATCGGGCGCTTACATCACGGGACTTTGCCTAACGAGACATAGCCAACGGATAAATCCGTCCTCGATGGATCAAACTATACTCTCACCCATGCTCCCCACGTACGCCTTTCGGTAACCACTGGCGAGCTAGAGACGTACAAGCTAATTATCCAAGACTAGAGCCATTATAGTTCCAACGACGGCGAACAAGTTCTTGGGTTGCTGCTTTAAGAACCGGACCTTATGGAGAGACATTAGAACAAAGCACGAAGCACATGCTCTAATTCCCTAGACCAAACCTTATAGAGACACTAGAGCAAAGCACGAAGCACATGCTCTAGTTCCCCGAACCATGTTGCTTAAAAGCATCTTTTAGTCATCATCGAAGTGAACCATTAATTCAATATTAACATAAAAATAAATGTTGGTTGCAGCGCGTAGGAAATACTAACCATAATGCATAAAACCCGGGTAAACAAGGAATAAGGTAAAGACTAGGTACAACCTTAATGTTTAACAATATTAGACACATGCATATGAATTGTATGATTAAATGGTGTATATGTAACAAGGATTGTCCGTGATATACTTGCCTTCCTCAGTGAACTGCTGCTGCACCTGCTCTTCGGGAACGGGATCGTCAGCAAACTCGAACGGCTCGTCAACTACTCACATCGATCACCACACAAGCATCCATACATACATGCAAACAAGACATTTAATCAGAACAGTACACCAAACATAAACAAAAGATGAAAAGAAGGCTTTACAGTTACTGTACGCTTCACTACGAACACATGAGCGTGAAAATCACTCAAATCGGAGTTAAGACGAAGAAACTACGCTTAAAACGGGCTCTAGGGGCTTGCTGGTGAAAGTTTTAGGCTTCCAGGGGTGTTTTTGAAAGAAACCAGGGAGCTAAAACATAATTTCGTATAAAAACTCGAGGGCTAGGGGTAAAAACGACATCTAGGACGGCGGGCACTATTTTTCAAAAGAGCAGGGGCTAAACCGAAAGAAAAAGGACTAAACTGTAATTATTTTTGAACTAAGCTGGACCGTGGGTTAATTTTCGAAAAGAAGAGGGGGTATTTTGCAAAATAGGCATGGCGGCGGCTCATGGCTGACGTCACGGGGCACTGTGCCGTGGACCGGCCGTAGACCGCGGTCCACGGGTCCACGGTGAACCGGACCGGGTTTGAATCGGGTTTTAGATCTGGGCCGTTAGATCTATATCGGACGGTGGCAAGCGCTCTGGGCGGCTCGGCTCGCCAGGGACGGTGGCTTGCGGCGGCACTTCGCCGGAAGTTCGCCAGAGTTTGGGTTTCCCGGCGCTAAAAGGCACTAAACCTCGTCGCGTTTGGCCCGGGAGAGAGAGAAGGCGACGGCGAACTCGTTCTGGGGGTTGTGCTCGAGGATTAGGCGATCTACGCGGCTGGCGACGAGCGATGGTGGACGGGGGTCGACGGCGAGCTTGCGCAAACGCTACGAGGCGAGAGGGAGAGGGTTTAGGGGCTCGTCGTGCTCCTCTATACCTGGCGAAGCTCCTGGACCCAATCTCGGCGACAATGGGGCGGCGAAACAAGCTCAAGACGACGGCGGTGGCTCGGACTCGGCGGCGGCTAGGGTTCGATGGCACGAGCTCAAGGCGAGGGTTTAGGGGGTTCACGAGGAGGGGTGGCGGCTTTATAGGGGCCCTGGGGCTCCTTGGCATGCGCGCCAAGCAGGTCGGAGGCCGGGGACGCGGCGGATTTGGCGGCGGCGCGGTGTCCTGCTCGGACACGGCGGGAGGAAGGAGGAGGAGCTGACGGGTGGGCCCCGCGTGTCACCCGCTGGAGGAGTGAGGAGCGCGGCTGGGCTGTTGCTGGGCTGGCGTGGTGGTGGGCTGGCCGAGCTGGGCCGCGCAGGGGAGAGAAGAAGCTGGGCCGAGCTCGGCTGAAATTTGAGAAGGAAAAAGAGACAAAAAGAAAAGGTTTTTCTTTTATTCAAACACTCATTTGAATTCAAATTCAAACTCAAATTTGAATTCAACGATAAAAAATTAAATGCACCAGCATGAATGCAACAATAAAGTTTCTATACCCTATATTTGCTTTTAATTATTCAAAATTTTATTTTCCCTACATTTTTCATGATCACTTGAATAAAAAAGCCAATTAATTACTAAATTCTAAATAGGGCATTTTTAGGGTGTTACATGAGCGAAACACTGACAACCCTTCCGCGTCGTGTAAAGCCGAAGGCCAATAGAACCCGGTGCGGAAGGCTTTACCCACGATGGTACGAGATGCTGCGTGATTGCCACATTCACCAGCGTGGATTTTCTCTAGAATACTGATTCCATCTTGTTGTGAGATACAATTCATCAGTGCGCCAGAGCGTGCGCCACGTCGATATAATGTATCCCCGATTATCACGTAGGACTTGCTGCTACGAACAATCTGCTGAGATTCCGCCTTTTCTTTGGGAAGTTTGTCGTGCAAGATATAATCAATAATTGGTGCACTCCAAGTTGCGTTGATAAGTATAACCTCAGGAGCTGAGGTTGCTGTGGCGGGGAGTGTTGCTTCAGGAATAGACGGCTTAGAGAGCTCATTTACGAACACGCCACTGGGTACCTCTGCTCGGGAAGAACCCAGTTTGGATAGGACATCTGCAGCAACATTGTAATCTCTCTCGACATGATAAAATTCAATGCCGAGAAAGTGCTTCTCCAACTTTTGAACTTCTTCACAGTACGCATCCATGTTTTCATGGTTCCAGTTCCAGTCCTTATTGACTTTCTTGATGACCAGCATTGAATCCCTATATACCAGTAGGCGCTTAATACTGAGGGTGATAGCCATCTTCAGCCCGTGAAGAAGAGCTTTGTATTCTGCAGCGTTGTTGGAGACGACGAATTGAATCTGCAGAACATACTTGAGTTGATCTCCTCGAGGGGAAATCAATAGAACTCCGGCACCGCCACCTTCCAACTTGAGAGAACCGTCAAAGTACATGATCCAGTGCTCGGGCTTTGTGGTGGCAACAGGAAGGTTCTGCTCAGTCCATTCAGATATGAAATCAGTAAGGACTTGAGAATTCATGGCCGTGCGCGATCGAAACTCAATGCTGTAGGTTTCAAGCTCAACAACCCATTTGGCGATACGACCCGTAGCATCTTGGTTGTGAAGAATTTCGCTAATGGGGTATGCAGTAACTACGATGATCTTATAGGAGTCGAAGTAGTGCCGCAATTTCCTGGATGTCATTAAGACGGCATATAGAATCTTTTGAACTTGGGGGTACCTTGATTTGGAGTCTGAGAGGACTTCGCTCACAAAGTACATAGGCCTTTGAATCTTCTGGAGGTGACCTTCCTCATCTCGTTCAATAACAATAGCAGCACTAACGACATTGGTGGTTGCTGAGATGTAGAGCAGGAGATCCTCACCCACGAGTGGCGCAGTGAGCACAGGTGGTGTAGTCAGGAAGACTTTGAGCTTGTCAAAGGCGTGTTGGGCTTCATGTGTCCATTGGAATCTGTCCTGCTTCTTAAGGAGTTTGAAGAACTCAGTTCCACGTTCGTCGAGTTTAGAGATGAAACGGTTGAGTGCAGCCATGCAACCTGTAAGCTTTCATGACATCCTTGACAGTGCGTGGCGGCTCCATGTTCATGATAGTTGCTATCTTTTCTGGATTTGCCCGATGCCGCGCTCGCTGACGATGAACCCGAGAAGCTTTCCTGACGGAATGCCGAAGACACATTTGGCGGGATTGAGCTTCCAACGCCACTTGCGTAAATTATCAAACGTCTCGGTGAGATCGGTGATTAGGTCCTCGGGGTTTCTTGTCTTGACAACCACATCATCAACATATGCTTTGACGTTATGGTGGAGTTGATCTTGAAGACAACCCTGTATCACCCGCTGATATGTTGCACCTGCATTCTTCAAACCAAAGGACATGGTTGTATAACAATACGCGCCATAAGCCGTGATAAATGAAGTCCTCTTCTTTCAAAGATATCTGAAGATGTCCTGAGTAACAATCGAGGAAACAGAGAAGGGTGCACCCTGCGGTGCTGTCAATGACTTGATCGATGTGAGGAAGCCCGAAGGGATCCTTTTTGCAGTGTTTGTTGAGATCGGTATAATCAACATACATTCTCCATTCATTAGAATTCTTTTTCCTTACAAGAACGGGGTTGTCTAACCAATCTGGACAAAAGACTTCTTTAATGAAGCCTGCTGCTAATAACTTAGCCTTAATGGCCTCCCGACGCTCCGTGGCGAATCTTCGGAGTCGCTGCTTCTTCGGCTTCGCGCTTTCGTTAAGGTCCAGCTTGTGCTCGATCAACTCTGTGGGAACCCCGGGCATGTCAGAAGGCTTGGTCGCGAAGATGTCCGCTTGGGCCCGCAGGAAGTTGACGAGCGCGCTTTCCTATTTAGGAGTAAGGGTGGAGCCGATCACCTCCGTCTTCGTTGGATCTCCTGTCTGGAGATCAACTGTCTTTGTAGCAACTTTGTCTACAGGCTTGATGGCTCGTGTCTTCTTCTGCGTCGGGGCGTCACCGTCTTCCATCAGCGATGATTGCTACCAAGGAGTGAGGTTCTTGGTGGTTAATGGTTGCGGCGGCCCTGACAGCATATTCTACTGCTTCCTTGTCGTAGTTGTAGGAGCGCTTGATGTCGCCGCGCAGAGAGAGAACACCATGGGGTCCTGGCATCTTCAGCACCAGGTAGGTGTAGTGGGGGATGGCCATGAATTTGGCCAGCGCTGGTCGACCGCGGATGGCGTGGTACGATGTCTCGAAGTCGGCGACCTCGAACTTGATGTACTCGGTGCGGTAGTTTGATGCTGTGCCGAAGGTGACTGGCAAGGTAATCTGCCCAAGGGGAATTACAGCTTTGCCGGGCACAATCCCGTTGAAGGGGGAATCGGCTGGCTGCAGCGTGCTTGTGTCAAGTCCCATATGCTTGAGGGTCTTGGCAAAGATGAGGTTGAGGCCACTGCCTCCATCAATTAGGACCTTGGTGAGCCTGCTATTAGCCACCACGGTTTCTAGGACAAGAGGATATCGTCCAGGGCAAGTGATCTCTGCCCATTGATCTTCTCTAGACCATGTGATAGGTATGTCGGACCACCTCAGAGGTGTGACCACCGCTGGTTCCGCCGCATAGGCCTCGCGCCGTGCATTCTTGCGATGGCGCGAGGTGTCGCTGACTGTCAATCATCCGAAGATGACATTGACGGTGTTGTTGACATCGGGGAAACCTCCATCTCCCTTGCCTTGTTTGTTGTCGTCGTTGGCATCAGACTTCTTTTTCTTGGCAGGCTTGCTAAAGGTTTCCAAGAGAAGCCAGCAGTCGCCCATCAAATGCTTGCTATCTGGGTGGTATGGGCATCGCGCCTTGAGGAGTTTATTGAATTCCTTCTTTCTTTTCTGCGTAGTTTGAGCAGAATGTACAGAGTGGACGGTTGCAACAGTATTGTTTGGTCGCTTCCGTGAATTGTTGTCATTGCGCCAGAAGGAGTCGCGTGGCTGATCCTTATTGTTGTCTTGATCCCTGCGCGCATTGTTAGCGGGGCGTTTGCCGTAGCGATCCCGTTCTTGATCATCAGTGTCCATCCAATTGGCCACCAGTTGGCGAAATTCTTCCAGATCCTTGGGCCGGTTGTGGCTGAAGTCACAGAAGAGATTACGATCGGTCATCCCGTTTTGGAAGTAATCAATGACCTCAGAGTCGGGGATGAGGACACAAGATGCTTTGATGGTGAAGAATCAGCAGTTGTAATCGTGCAGAGATTCATCTGGTTTCTGCTTGCAGGCTTGTAGTTCGTATTTGCTGCCGGGGCGCTCGAAAGCACCTTGATAGTTGGAGACGAAGGCCTTCTTGAGCGCGTGCCAACTGTCGATGGAGTCTGAGCAAAGGGATTCAAGCCAAGTGAGCAGGCCTTACTCCATTGCGACAGGGAATTACAACATCTTGGAAATATCATCGCCTTCTGCTGCCTCGATTGCCGAAGAGTATCTGCGCAACCAGATGTTGGGGTCTTGCTTTCCATCGAAGTTGGTAACACCTGACGGCTTGAACTTTCGAGGGAAGGAGCTGACGCGAATGGCGCGTGTGTAACATGGCAAGGCATCAGGATTGGGAATGTCATGTCCCCCTGCGGAATCCGCAGTATGTGATGTAGCTTGTGTCCTTCCTGCCCGGAGCATCGGTCGGAGCGACGTGAGAACGTGCCGGGCGAGGGGGTTCCTCGCGAGGCCTGTTTGTATCCTTTGTTTCTGCGGCAGAGCTGCCGTAGTGGCTGCTCTGGCGTTTTGCTGAGGGGGTACAGTGATGGGAAGAACTCTTGCTTCTAGAAGCGGAACAACTTCCATCCAGGCGATCGACCATAATTGCCGCGGCTTCGAGACGAGCTTTGGCGAGATCGATATCAGGGGTAGTTTGAAATCCTTCCAAGACGCTAACAGCGAACATGATGTTGGCTGCAGGTGACTTGAAAACGCCTTCTCTGTCGAACTCCTCATTGAGATTCTTCATCCTGATGTGGCGACGCCTGAGGGCATGGTTGCGGTTCTGCTCGATACGGAGTTCTCGGTCTCCGTCCGTTTCTCCGTCGACTGTTGGAGCATCGTCAGAGACAACCTCATCGTCGCTTTCATCGTGGAGGATTGCGTTGAGCTGGCGAACAGGGTTGTTGAGCCCAGGTTGTTCATCGTCAGAGACGATAATAAGTTCCCTGCCTTCCTGGAAGGGAAGCAGAGGGGAAGTACCCAGTACTTTGAAGGTGTCGTTGGCCTCTTTGAGAGCCAGGACAGGATCCATGTCAGGCCAATGGACTATAACCCCCGAAGGAGTTGTGGTCATGACAAGATCAGAGTTGATCTGGCGTGTTTGATGAAACTTCTTCCCCAGATGAGCCTGGTAAGTCAAGGCTGAGTTTGTCAGCCCAAAGGGAAACTGAGGTGCGTAGGACATACGCACTGGAGAGCTTGGAGCTCGTATCCCACGGGGACCAGGATTGAAGTTCTTGGATACCCGTGGAGTAGCTGTTACGGTCCTGATTGTAGAACCCTAGGAAACGGCAGATGTGATCTTGAGTCCCCCAGGGAATCTTGGACAGGTAGATCGAGCCTGCTGCTTGACAGCATCAGGATCAATGTTGACATGTGCCCGAGCTGGAGTCTGCTTCGGACGCCATGTACTCCTCCAAGTCGGATACGATCCTAGGATCGTGTCGGAATTGGAGTTTTTCCGCGATCCTCGCGGCGTAGCCTGCGCGAGCAGCGAAACTGATGCAGCCGTCTCGTCGCGCAGTTCACGCTGGAGCTCGCCGTCCTGGTTTACAATGCAAAACCAGGAACCGAAGATGAAGATCGCGCCTTCTTCGAACTTGGTGATGATGGAGGCGCTGAAGGATGCCATCGACTCTTTAGTGAGTTCTCGATGAGATGAATCCCACGGACGGCGCCAAAGTGTCGGTGATTTATGCTGACTAGGTTCTCGAGGGGATGCCCTGGGAGAAGGGTTTGATGAGAAGTCATCGAGAATCTAGAATCGAAGGTGACAAGAGACAATTTAGACACGTTCAGCCCGCAATATGCGTAATACCCTACGTCCTGTATAGTGTATCTTGTATAGATGAGATGTTTTGAGTGGATGCCTGTCTCCCCTTATATATGCCAGATGACAGGGTTACATGGAAACCATATAGGAACAGGAGACTTTTACAAGTTTATCTCTAATGTCCTAATACAGCCTTTCCTAACCGTCTAGGACTAATCCTTGTCTTGTACGTCAAGTCTTGTATTTGGGCCGGCCCATAGGATGGCCTGCCAGGGTTGTTTAGTCCATCAGGACTCTACACCATCACTGTGAACCTAGGGTTGTTCTAAGGTCGGCAAGGCCACTTAGAACGTCCTAAAACGCTGTAGAGACGAGGAAAGAAAGCAAAAGGGGTTGGAAAAGCTAGGGTTTGGAGATAAAAAGTAAGATAATGATTTGTACGCTTGGGTAGAGCTCCTCAATCGGCCACGGCCCTTTATATTTATAGGGTGGGGAGGTCTTGCCCCGCAGGGAAGTCCTTGTACAGATCTAAAAACGTGTAAAACTCAGATTCTACTCGGACTCGGGGACAGGCGGTCAGACCGCCTGTGACAGGTTGTTAGACCATCTGGCACATTGCCAGATCGGCTACCGGGCCTAGCCGGTCTAACCGCATGTACAGACGGTCTAGACCGGCTGTCCTAGCCTGATCGGCTTCAAGCCATTTTTGGTCATCAACATATGCCCCCCTGTTTTTTGGTAAAACTTTATTTACCACAAAACATTTAATCAGACTAAGGGTGACCCTCTACTATCGGCCATTTTTCCTCTAAGGGCGATATCATTTATCGGCCATATCCTTTCAAACATGTTGCCAAACACTTGGATAATATCTCTTTAAGTACTTCCCATTGAGTTCTCTCGGCAACTGAAATCCTTGCAAAGTTTCCACCATATAAGAATTCACAGAGCAAACCTTTACTATACGATATGACCCTTCCCAACTTGGCGACCATTTGCCAAACTTGTTGCTCTTCGTTCGTATAGGTAAAATAGTCTTCCAAACCAAATCATCAACTTGAAAGGATTTAAATTTTACCTTCTTGTTATATGCTCGACTTATCCTTCTTTTATCCTTTTCAATCTCCTCCAAAGCCTCCAAACGCTTGTCGGTCACTTCATCAATATTATCCATCATCAAAGCACAATACGTGTTAACATCAAGATCATTTTGCTTAGCCAATCTATAAGCGGCCAGATTCACCTCAACGAGCAGAACGGCCTCTTGACCATAGACAAGCTCAAACGGAGTAACCTTGGTAGCTCAATGTCTAGAAATACGATGCGCCCATAATGCCTCAGATAACACCTCATGCCATCATTTAGGATGATCTTATTGCTAGACTCGGCTTGACCATTAGCTTGAGCATAATATGGAGATGAACTGAGCAACCTAATACCATAGGATTCAACAAACTCATGTACCTCAGATATAAATGACGTCCCCTGATCCGTCGTCAATGTTTGAGGAATCCCAAATCTATGAATAATATGCTTAGTAATAAACTCAATCAGCTCTCTTTGTGTCATGTTCTTGAGGGGAACGGCTTCAGTCCACTTAGTAAAATAATCAGTAGCCGCAATCACAAAACAATGCCCCTTGGATGACGAAGGATGAATCTTACCAACAAAATCCAAACCCCATCCTCTAAAAGGCCAAGGCTTAATGATTGGATGCATCAATGCAGCACGCGCTAACTGAACATCCCCGAACTTTTGACATTCTTCACATCCTTTGTAGTAATGAAAACAATCAACTATCATTGTAGGCTAATAAAAACAAGCTCGCCTAAGGAGCCACTTCATCACTCGAGCCGACTGATGTGTAACACAAATCCCTCCATGACCCTCTGCCATAGCCAACCTAGCTTGATCAGGATCTAAACACTTTAGAAGCAATCCATCCATGGTCTGACGATATAGTTCACCATCAACCAAAGTAAACTTGAAAGCCCATCGTCAGACTTTTTGATCCACTGACCTGCTAGAATTCTGCAAATACTCCACCAGAGGCTTCCTCCAATCACCAACATCGGCCACAATAGATTGAGAATCATTAATAGTCGAATCTGTGTTTTCAGAGGTACAGGCGGTCAAACCGCCTGGGCAGGTGGTTAGACTGGCCGTGCTGGTTGGACCTTCTGTAACAGGCGGTCGAACCGCCTGTTACAGAGCAGAAACATCGGCTTCACGAAACATTGGCTTCTTTTCATGAAAATTTCTTTTCTGAACGTTATAGCCTGATGCTTGCTGTGCCAACGCATTAGCTCCCGGATTCTTTTCTCTTGGTACATGATAAATCACAAATTCATCAAAGCAAGTTATAATATCCAAGCACTTATCAAGATAAGCATTTAAAATCTCATCCAAGCATTGACAACTTTGGATACTTGTTGTACTACCAATAGAGAATCACCATATGCTTCTACATGTTTTACTCCCATAACATATAAAATCCCCAACCCGAATAACAAGGCCTCATATTCGGTTTGGTTATTAGTGCATTTATGATCTAATCGGTTAAGAGCTTCAAAAACAACACCGTTTGGTGATATAATCATAACACCAACTCTGCAACCACTTTTGCAAACCGATCCATCAAAATGCAATTTCCTTGTAGTAAAAGTAATATAGCCGACATTTAAATCAAGATGCTCATCAATCCTATGTTCTACAATAAAATCGGCAACGATTGTCCTTTCATAGATTTCAATGGCTCAAAGATTAAATCATATTCTATCAAAGCATAAGTTTGCCGATTATACCACTTAATATAGATCTATGCAATATGTATTTAATTATGTCGGCTTGACAAGCAAATATACAAGTATTTAATAACAAATAATGCCTCAACTTTGTACAAGCATTATATAACGACAAGCATAACTTCCCAATAAAAGTATACCTTGTTTCGGCGTCCAATAATCTTCTACTTGCGTATGCAATAATATATTCCTTTCCTTCGGTCTCTTGGATAAAAACAGCTCCAATAACATTTTCTTCGGCCGCAATATATAATTTGAAAGGAACCCCTCCCCTAGCTGCCCGAAGAACCGGAGGCGAAGATAAATAAAGCTTAATCTCATCAAAGGCCTCTTGCTATTTTGCTCCCCAAGTGAATTCAACATCATCTTTCCACCAAAGCAAAGGAGTAAAAGCATTCACATTTCCCGACAAATTGCAAATAAATCTTCTCAAATAATTCACCTTGCCTAAGAATTTCTGCAACTCTTTCTTAGAGCTAGGCGTGCGCAACTTGTCAATAGTAATGGCCTTTTTCGGATCAATCTCTATACCATGCTCATGAACTATAAAGCCCAAAAACTTACCGGCCGATACACCAAAAGCACATTTGAGTGGATTCATCTTCGAATCATACCAGCGTATTCTTTCAAATGCAAGTCTTAAATCGGCCAAATGACAAACACTTCCAGCCGATTTGTCTACAATATCATCAATATAAACTTCCAAGATAATACCAAGTAAATCATGAAAAATCAAATTCATCGCTCTTTGATAAGTAGCACTAGTATTCTTCAAACCAAAAGTCATAACAATCCACTCAAATAAACTAACAAAACCTGGACATACGAAAGCCGTTTTGGATATATCCTCTTCGGCCATGAATATTTGATTATAACCAGCATTACCATCAAGAAAGCTAATCATTCTATGTCGAGAAGCAACATCAATAAGCATATCGGCTATTGGCATAGGATATTAATCTTTAGGAGTAGCACGATTAAGATTTCTAAAATCAATACATACTCTAATCTTGCCCGTTCCTTTTTTTTCCACGGGCACAATATTGGAAATCCAATCAGCATATCGACAAGATCTAATAAACTTCGCTTCTAATAACTGATTAATTTCTTCTTTAACTCGGTCATAAATTTCAGGATTAAAACGCCTAGTTGGTTGTTTGTAAGGCCTAAAACCAGATTTAATAGGCAACCGATGCTTAACCAGCTCTCGGCTTAAACCAGGCATTTCATTATAATTCCAAGAAAAGCAACCGACATACTCCTTTAACAACTTTATTAGCTCAGATTAAAAAGTAGGATCTAAATTCTTATTTACAAACGTCGGCCTAGGTATAGAACCATCACCAATCTCTATCTCCTCAAGAGGATCAGCCAACGTAAAACCACATCCTAGCTTACTTATATACTCAAAATCTTCAATAGCTTCACACATATCGTTCTGATGCGACCGATAGTGCTCAAGTCTCTGCTGCAACCACTCTTGATTATCCATTAAATCATATGAGATGATTTAGCTGATTGTGGATCGGCTTTATGACAGCAGGGATGAAGCCATTCTTAGTACAGCTGATAAAATCAAATTCAGAAAGATCTACGCCTGACAAACATCTAACATAATCATGAATGCCAATCAAAGAATTATCAGCTAAAGCAACACAAGCAGAAGTATCACCATGCACAACCTCTACATCATCATCGATCCAATGAATCAAGCATTGATGAAAAGTAGAAGGAATGCATTTATTTGCATGAATCCAATCACGACCCAAGATTAAACTAAAGTTACCTTGAGTATGAGCGACGAAGAAAGCAGTAGCCAAGGTCTTTCTCCCAATAGTAAGCTTCATAGAAAGCACCCCCTTGGCGCCAATGGGCTATCCTCCTCCAACGCCGTTGATGGTCATATTGGTCTTGATCAGCTCCGAATCTGAACCACCAAGATTCTTGTACAAAGGATAAGGCATTAAAGTCACAATAGCCCCTCCATCGACCAACATCCATGAGATTGGCTTCCCGTTGATATATCCCTTCAAATACAAAGCCTTCAAGTGATTGTCTTCAGCTTTAGGCTTCTGAAATATAGCTTCCTTGGGACCAAAATCAAGATGAGCAACTTCCTCCTCCAAAAGCATATCTCCATTCATAGACATATGAAGCACATTCATATCAAGATTCATGCGCTCTGGAGAAGAACTGTAATCAACAAGCTCCTCATCGTCCTCAGCCGTGGGAACCGATGGTAACTTGCTGTCACTAGCCGAAGAACTAGAAGAAGAAACACCGGGCGCTCCTGCGTCACCCGGTCTGACCGCCTGTATAGGCGGTTTGACCTCCTAGGCCGCTGACTCTGAATGACAGGCGGTCTGGACCGCCTGTATAGCCGGTTGGACCGTCTGTGGGTCTTCCTTCGGCTTCCACTCTTTCTTCTAGGGAATCATAGGCTTGACCTAGGTGAAGAATTCATCTCTCTGCTTCTTCAACTCTTGCTCCTGCCTCTCCCGAAAACAAAGTCTCTGAAGCTTCAGACCTTCGGGACACCACTACGGTAGAAAGCGCTGCTGAGTCTTACTAGCACTGGATCCCTGATCTTCCACCATCTTTCTACTGGAAGTCGGCTTCATAGCCAGACTTTTCTCAATAGGAACATCCATAGTTCCAACTTGAATAATAACAAACTCAGTAGTCCTCTCTGAGTCCACATCCATGCTCTGCACCTCCTCCTTCTTCTTAGGTCGATAAACCTGCCTCAGAGGAGTTTTTGGCAGTTGACCGTGACGAGCGGTCTGACCGCCTGCAACAGGCGGTCTAACCGCCTGTGACCTATAGCCTCGACCAGATTGGCAGAAAGCCGGTCGGTCTCTACTGGGATACACGATCCTGTCCTACACATGCCTTCTTGGACCTTCCTAGCCAGGATGAAATGAAGGCTGCACGGTTGAGTGATATGGCACCCACATCACTCCATTGTCATCCCACACCGGATCCAACTTCACACGAGGAGGTGAAGAAAGCCTCTCATGCTGAATCGGTGATCTCATTCGTTTTTTTAACGGCCGATCGCTCAGAACGGCCTTTTGTTTGGTGTGCTTGCCATAAAGCATATCAAACGTGACTTTAGGCTTCTGAACACCCTGCTCCTTCGCCACGTTCATCTTCCAAGTACCAACTTCTGGACACTTCGAAATTAACATCGTTGGGCGTCCATGGGGACAGGCGGTCTGACCGCCTGGCGCAGCCGGTCTCACCGCTTGTAGCAGACCAGACTCGGACGCCCGTGGTCCAGGAACAGCGACCGATCCTTGCCCCCGTTGTCCAGAGGACTTCACAATAACTTTGGACGACTCTTTGCCATCAGCCGTCTTTTTATAAGTCATTTCTCTAACCGACTCTTTTGAAGATGGTCTTTCTTCTCCAATCACCACGTTCTTTCCTTTGGTAGATTCGGCTTGATGCGGCCGAACCAAGACCTTGGGCTGCTGCAATTCCATGCTGTTGACCGGAAAAGGAGTTTCATCAATTTGCATCTCATGGAACTTCAAACGGCTCTCATTAATAGCCGATTGAACCTGTCGATGGAAGACATTACAATCATTAGTAGCATGCGAAAAAGAATTATGAAACTTACAATAAGCACGCTTCCTCAATTCTTTCATAGGTGGTATAACATGAGAAATCTTGATGTAACCAAATTTGTGTAATTCATCAAATATACGATCACATTTGGACACATCAAAGGTAAACTTTATGTCTTCTTGCTGATTCTTATGAATCGGCTTAAGAAATGAGCATGGTATAGTTTTCTTATTAGCAGGCTATACGAATTCTGCTAAATATACATCATTATTATCGTCGGTCAAATTATCAGATTCATAATCAACCAAATGAACATTAAACTGACGCGACTTGAAACCCTTCTTTTCTTTATTAATTCGGTTTTCAGCTACCTCGGCTCTAATATGGACTTGTGCAACCGAATAATAATCATAATTGTATATTTTTTCTCTAATGGAGGATTTTAAACATCTAAAGCATAAGCCAGCAAGATCAACTTCAGAAATAGACAAATTAAAGCAACGATTTTTAACATATTTAAATCTTCACATAAATTGAGAGACAATTTCGTCCCGACCCTGTCTAACCGATGCCAAGTCTGCCAATTTCATCTCATGATTACCACTATAAAAATGATCATGAAACTTACGCTCTAGTTGATCCCAACTCATAATAGAACCAGGGGCTAGTGAAGAAAACCAAGCAAAAGCAGTACTAGTAAGTGATAATGAAAACAAGCGTACTCTAATTGCCTGAAAATTCCCAACCTCCCCTAGTTGAGTAACATATTGACTAATGTGTTCCCAAGTAGTGCGCTCATCATCTCCACTAAATTTCATAAAATCAGGCAAGCGCCACCCATTGGGAAATGGAACAGTATCAAAGCTAGAATGATAAGGTTTCTGATATATTCCAGTATTACCGAAATCAACACCTAGCTTATTTCTCATCACATTAGACAATTCATCCCTGAATCTAGTGAATTCAGCCCACTAGGGGTTTTGTTGAGCCGATGATTGCATAGCATTCATATAATTCAGGTGAGGTGCATGTCTATTTTGCATATTCCTATGTGCATCAAAAACTTCATCGGGAATAATACCCGATTGCGTAGTATGTATAGTTGTTGAATATATAGCTCCTGCATTAGCTACTGGACCAGCACGGCCAGGAGAGACCGAGTTTGGAACAGTAGACAGCGGCAAAGGTTGCTCTGGCATGAACACCATAGCATTAGTAGAATTAATCTGTCCACCAGAACCAGCGGTTTGACCGCCTGTACACGCGGTCTGACCGCCTGTCGCGGTTAGACCGGCCGTGTTGGCGGTTGGACCGGCTGTAAAACCAGCCGCCACCGACCCATCTGCATCGACCGTTTTTGGTCTGGGCATGTTAGGTGGTGGTGGGGTCTGTCCAGCAAAGTAATTCGGTGGCATACCATAAAAGATATTATGCTCAGACAATTCACGAGTATCTAATGACTTCCCTTCCAATTTTTCGAGTCGTTCTAGCAATGTTCTACTAGCGCATCACGATCCAAAAAATTTGGACCCATAGGAGTAGATGCAGAGGGTTGAGGTGCATAAGTGCTTACATTGTCAATTACCTCAATTTGTCCCTTACTCATCTTGAAGGAAGGCATCACGAAGTCTTGAACACTTTTCGCCGAACGATCTTCACGACCCTTCCGGAACGTCTTCAAGAACTCCTCCTCAATATGCTTCTGGAGCGCCATGAATCTCTCATGATCTTCAGCGCTAAGATCTTCAAGCGAAGCCATCACAATGTTGTCTTGTCCAACGTCGAAGCCCATAGAACTAGGGGTAGTAGATCGGTCTTCAAAAATCAGATTTATATCCTCAGCGGAGTCGCCAAAATATGTTGACGCACTTCTGGTCAACACACGAAAGCGCTAGATCGCGCGGTCGTCGAATTCTCCTCGCTGGAGCTTTTGGACGCAGCCGGTCAAACCGCCCGTAGGGGCCAGTCAGACCCCCTGTAGCAGAGGCGCCGCGAAAGCCTACGATCACAACCTCGGGAGGGACCCCATCGGAGGCTGCGAATCTAGGGTTGTTCTAAGGTCAGCAAGGCCACTTAGAATGTCCTAAGACGCCGTAGAGACGAAGAAGGAAAGTAAAAGGGGTTGAAAAAGCTAGGGTTTGGAGATAAAAAAGTATGATAATGATTTGTACGATTGGGTAGATGTCCTCGATCGGCCACGACCCTTTATATTTATAGGGTGGAGAGGTCTTGCCCCGCAAGGAAGTCCTTGTACAGATCTAAAAACGTGTAAGACCCTGATTCTACTCGGATTCGGGGACAGGCGGTCAGACCGCTTGTGACAGGCGGTTAGACTGCCTGGCACATTGCCAGATCGGCTACAGGGCCCAGCCGGTCTAACCGCATGTACAGGTGGTCTAGACCGGCTGTCCCAGCCTGATCGGCTTCAAGCCATTTTTGGTCATTAACACATGTATACTGTTGATCATAGTGATGTCCCGTCGCTTAGTCGATCAGCGAGCTAAGCCGTCGGATGTTTTAATGGCTAAATGACTAAATGAGCAAGCATCAATGAAGTGTAAACCCGTCCTCATCATCTAGACACATATCTCAAATAAAAATACGGCCCCTTGTGTTGCACCCATGATGCGGATCGAGTCGCAGGCTTGCAGCAAATTAAGCGAGCATTATTATCAGTTGCTCGGTCAGGGGTTGGTTAGTTTTTCCCGTTGAGTAAAAACTGGTTGTCCAAGTGCGAGCCGATAGCCTGCACTAAAGCGGCATGGAGAGCCATGGCGCTGCCGTCCCTCTCGTCGCCTGCGAGCTGCTGCCGGAGAAGGTGGGGCCAGGCAAGATCCCGGGAGGAGGAGGAGGACGGAGGCTGGTCGAGGAGGTGTGGGAGGAGTCCAAGAGGCTGTGGGACGTCGTGGGCCAGGCCGTGTTCATGAGGGTGGTTCTCTACAACCTCAACATCGTCAGCTAGGCCATCGTCGGCCGCCTCGGCGACCGTGACCTCGCTGCCTTCTCCATCGCCACCACCGCCTTCGACGGCCTCAACTTCGGATTGTTGGTACGTACCTCCATGTAACGGAACCCCTTGCCGCCGATGATCGCTGGGGACATGAGTGAATCACAGAAGGAGAAATCAGAGGTAGTGGGTAGGGTGAGGAATCCCTGAACCCCGATAGAGAGAGTGTTCCCTATTTGTTTCAAAACAAGTTCATGTCTCGATTACAATAATGCCAGCTCTTATACACGAGCGGCTCACTCTCCCTCATCTTCTCCATATAACGCACGCCACGCCACCCATTTTAACTTTGAGAGATGCACTTCTCATTTCCCGCCTTCGCTGGTCCATTAATCGTCACACCTCCCCTGCCTTCAAACATTGCTTGACCCAAGCAATGCCAGTAGGAAATCTTGCCTTCATGACGTACAGGTCCTCCCAGGTAGCAGCATCAACAGGTATTTTATCACATTTCACCAACACTTGAGGTATTGCTTGATTTCCCTTCTTGACCAAGCGACGATGCAATACCACTTCTGGCTGAGGCTGCAGAGCACCCAAGTCCACCACCTTTGGTAGCTCTTTGAAGACACACGAATAATTTGGTGTAAAAGGCTTCAGTTGCGACACATGAAACACTGGATGGATCAAGCTGTCTGCAGGCAATTCCAACTTATATGCCACTGCACCCACGTTTTCCAGCACACGAAATGGCCCAAAACACTTGAACGATAACTTGGGACAGGGCCTACTCACCACCAACTGCTAGACATACAGTTGCAGCTTCAAGAGTACTTCTTCACCAACCAGAAACTGACGATCAACCCTCTTGTTATCCCCTCGTAACTTCATCCGATTCTAGGCTGCAGCCAAGTGCCGTTTGAGCAAGGTTAAATGATGATCTCTCTCTTGGAGAAAGTCAGCTGCAGAAGATTGTGATGAAGCCACAGTTGGAAGTAATGTCCCAAAATTTGCCTCATAGCCATACAAAGCCTTGAATGGAGAACAACCCAGTGAAGTATGATAAGTAGAATTATACCACAGCTCTGCCAGGGGTAACCACTCTTTGCACTTGTGAGATGAATCATGGACTACACAATGCTAATACATTTCAAGGCATTGGTTCACCCGCTCCGTCCGTCCGTCCGTTTGAGGATGGTAGGACGAACTCATGAGCAACTTGGTGTCCACCAGTGAGAACATTGATCGCCAAACCAACTTTGCCACTATATGAGCCGTGAATGGGTGTTTGAAGGGAATGAAGTGGTTGCACTTAGTGAAACGATCCACCACCACCAATATGACGTTACTGTCCTCTGAAGTGGGAAGCCCTTTAATGAAATCCATGGATATGTCCTGTCGTGCCCCCTGTGGAATGGGTAGGGGCTGCAACAATCCTGCTGGATGAGATAATTCATGCTTGGCTTGTTGGCAAACTTGGCATTGTTTCACAAAACTGTCAACATCAATCTTCATTCCCCTCCAGAAAAACAAATGCTTCAGCCGATGATATGTGGCCTTTACCCGAAATGGCCACCAATGGCACTAGCAAGAAATGCACTAATAAGTTTGGTTTGTAAAGCTGAGTTGTGAGCAATCCAGACTTTGTTCTTGTACTTTATCCAGCCCTGGTCCAAAGAAAAACCCTGATCATTGGGGTTGTGCACAGCTAAGCTGGTGAGTAATTCCTGAGCCGCAACATCAGTCATGTAAGAGTTTAATACTTCCTATACCCACACCAGTTGTGTTTCAGATATAGCCTGTAGAGCCAACATATGAACCATCCTTGAGAGGGCATGAGCAGCATGGTTTTCCTTCCCTTTCCTATACACAACCTTAAATTGCAGACCCATCAAACGAGTCATAGCTTTGCGTTGCATTTGAGATTGCAAGTTCTGCTGTAGATATGATAAACTTTCTTGCCTTTGGAGGTAAGGTCTCCACTTTTCCACGGCCATTATCAAGGCCAAACATTCCTTTTCATATATAGAAAGCTTCTTGTGAGCTGGGCCCAAAGCCTTACTGAGAAACGCCACAGGCTGATTCCTTTGCATGAGAACTGCACCTATGCCCACATCTGATGCATCAGTTTCCACCAGAAAAGGAATATTGAAGTCAGGTAGTGCCAAGACTAGGGTAGACACCATTTCTTTCTTTAAAGTATCAAAAGCAACCTAAGACTCAGCAGACCACTGAAATTGTTTATGTTTCAACAGTTGAGTCAGTGGCTTAGCAATGTAACCATAAGACTTGACAAATTTTCAGTAATTTCCTACCAACTCCAGAAAACCTCTTAATTTTGTGACTGTAGTTGGCACTGACCATTGCATCATAGCCTGGGTCTTGTCAGGGTCAGTGGCAACACCCGGATCAGAAATAACATGACCCAAAGAGCAAAGCTTCCTCTGTGCAAAAGAGCATTTACTACTTTTCATATATAACTTGTGCTCTCTCAACTTGCTCAGAACCTGCCTAAGGTGGTCGACATGTGCTGCTAGAGTTGGACTGTGTACCAAAATATCATCAAAGAAGACCAATACAAATTTCCTCAAAAATGGGCTAAAAATGTCATTCGTGAGACACTGAAATGTAGCTGGGGTATTTGTTAGTCCAAAAGGCATCACTCTAAACTGAAAGTGCCCATGATGAGTTTTAAAAGTTGCCTTATGCTCATCCACTTGTTTCATGTGAACTTGATGATAGCCAGCTCGCATATCTAACTTGGCAAAGTATTTTGTAACAGCTAATTCATCTAGTATCTCATCTATGGGAGACATAGCAAATCTATTCTTAATTGTGATATCATTAAGCTTCCTGTGATCAATGCAAAATCTCCAACTACCATCCTTTTTTTGGACTAAGAGAACATGTGAGGCATAAGGGCTAGTACTATGTTCAATGAGGCCCGCAGCAAGTAAATCCTTAACCTGCCTTTCAATTTCATCCTTATGAAGAGGATATTATTGTAAGGTTTAGAGTTAACAGGGATAGCACCAGGAATGGTAGAAATGGTATGATCATGAACCCTCTCAGGTGGCAGGCCAGTGGGTTCTTCAAAGACATCTTTAAATTCTGTCAACACCTCCTGCACTTCTAGAGGGAGAGGTGATTCCTCCTTATCAGGCAACAATTCCACCACTGGCACTGCCCAAACATCATTACTAGAAATCCACTTAACCAAACTGTCAGCTGAAAGCTCTGTCAATTGGAAAGTGTTGGTAGACACCCCTTGCAATACCACCTCTCTCCTTTATGGACCAATGTCATTGTTCTGTTGTCCCAATCATGTGCGATGGGACTATTCCTAGCCAATCAATCAAATCCAAGAATGACATCGTAGGCTGGCAGGTCCAACACCCTCATCTCCGATACAAATATGTGCCCTTATACTAGCCATTGCAGCTGTGGAACATACTTGTCAGTAATTAGGATGTCCCTGTTGACTACCTTTACTTGTTTTGGAGTAGTGGATTGAGGCTGAATTCCAGCTTGCTGTATAAAGGCAGAACTAACAAAGGAATGGGAGATCCCACTATCCGTCAAAATGAGCATAACCTTGTTCTTTACCAGTGCTCTCAACCTCATAGCCTCTCCTACATCTGTGGCAGCTAGAGCATTCAAAGACAGAGAACAAAACTGTTGAGTCAGAGGGTCTTCTAAATCAAGTTGCTCTAACACTTCCTCATTAAGCACCACATCTAAATCATTCAATGCCAATGCATTAGACTGAGCTTTAGGCCTCTTGGTACACTTGCTGGCATGTGTAGAATCATAAGGTTCCTTGCAAAAGAAACACAAATTGTTTTCTCGACAAAGGTCCCTCAATTGTCTTTCCTTGGACATAGTCACTACAAGAGCAGCAGGCTTGTTCTCAGTTCTAGCATTTCCTGACCAGGCCAGCTTGGTGTGCATGGAATTTCTTTGCACTCTGTAACTAGCCTTCTCCTAAATTGACTGTTGAATCTTGGCCAACATGATAGCCCTCTCCATTGTTGCTGGCACCTGACTTTGCACTTGATATCTAATCTCCGGTTTCAGCCCTTTGATGAACTGGGAAACAAAGTAGATATCACCCATGCCTTGATCATGCATGACTATCTAAAACTGAAGGGCTTCAAAAGCTGAGACATAATCTTCCATCATGCCTGTTTGCTGAAGTTCCAACAACTCATCAATTGCATGCTGATAGTCATAAGCTCCAAATTTAGCTTGCACTGCAGCCATGAATTCCGACCATGATCCCAATCCATACTTCAATTTATGATCTCTGGCCCAACGCGAAGTCGTACTGTCCATATGTAGAGAAGTTGTTGCTGCCCACATAGCCTCTGGCAGATTCATAAACTTGAAGTAGTCCTCACGTTTGTCCTTCCACAAACAAGGATCAGTACCATCGAACTTTGGGAATGTCATCTTGGGTGTGAAACCCCTAGACTGGTGCTGGTGATCTTGAGTCGCCTACTGAGGACCCTGAGCACCACGATTCTGAGGCCTTAACGCATTCCCGGCAGAAGAGGTATGGGCAAACCCCTGATCTTCACTGGCGTCGGAAGAGGTGGGACTTGGTGGAGGTTCCTGGTGAGACCATTCCTGATTCAGTGTGAGATTAGCCATTGCTTTACCATTAGCCTCAATCATCTTCAACATCCTTTGTTGGTCCTGCATCATCTGCTCAATCACTTTGCTGGTCATGCTGAATTGCGCTTATGATTTCTGCTGGTTCTGATCAATATCCCCAACACGAGCAAATAGCAGATCGAAATTCTCCATGACCTCTACCCACCAATCATCGTCCCTCTTCGACCCTTCCTCCATGGCAGTCAACAGAATCTGAGTCTGAGCCGAAGGCTTAGGAAGAGCCGTGGTGTCTGCACCCAAGCCAAGTAGATCCCGATTCGATTTAGGGAAACCTCATTCCACCCTCGCAAGGCACGAATCAGATCGCTCGAAGCCGAGGGAATAGAGCAGGCATTCACTATAGACCTCGAACAACGTCGGATTGCCTGCTGCCACGCGCAACTCAGTTCCGTGCACTAACGCCTGTCACCAACAAATCCTGCTCCGGAATCTAATTGCCCACAAGTGGAGCTGACGTGGTGTAGGAATTACCGGGCATATGCACGGAATTGACTAAATCCCGACCAAATCCACCCGGACCCACTCCGTTTGTCAGATCAACATTGACGGAATCGTGCGATTCGAACTACGGAAGCAAGCCAAGGATCGGTAGAATCTGATTCTAACTGTAACAGAACCCCTTGCCGCTGACGATCGTCGGGACGTGAGTGAATCATAGAAGGAGAAATCAGAGGTAGCGGGTAGGGCGAGGAACCCTGAATCGAGAGAGAGAGAGAGAGAGAGAGTTTTCTCTTTCTTTCAAACCAAGTTAATGTCTCGATTGCAAAAATGCCGGCTCACAAGCGGCTCACTGACCACTGGGTCCCACTCCCTCATCCTCTCCATACAACGCACGCCACGCCACCCGTTTTAACTTTGAGAGACGCCCTTCTTGTTTCCCGCCTTCGCTGGTCCACTAGTCGTCACACTCCACCAAACACTAAGCTTGCTGCCGATCGGGCTGCTCATCGCAGGAGTTGAATGAACAAGGGTAATGGGAGTTGGCTAATAAAAAGAGGTTTTTGGCCACTAAGCTGGCCGAAAACAATTAGCGCTTCTGAATTATTAAATGGTCTATTGGAGAGAAAAATATGTGTTTGGCAGCATGGGGATTTTAATTAAAAAAGAGAGTAAAGATAAGGTTTCATCAAATTAGATTATGATATAGAGCCTCCATTCCCAACATATGGTCCAAAGGGCTTCATCGAAATTATACTTTATTTAAATTTGATTTCTCATGTACCATATGGAGTATGGACTGAGAACGGCTCTCAGTCCATACTCCATATGGTACATGAGAAATCAACTTTAAATAAAGTATAAAAAACCTTATTATTATAGTGTTCAGTTGTCACATTATCATTTTGAGTCCCATCGTGGTTACAAATGCCTGCTCTATCTCTTTCGTTGTAATCTATTAATACATACACAATTTAATTATTTCCGTTTCTGTCTTGATGAAGTAGTGTGTGCTAAGCGCGTTCCATTGAGATTAGAGTACATAATGAGAATTTGTACGCCGAAGTGAGTGTGGACCATCCATTTATGTAGATTTAAACTATTATTATTATTATCTTGTATTACCTCCTAGGAGGTAATAGAAAAATGTACCCTTAGATGTAACGTGGCAGTTACATGTTTCTCCACATATAAATTGAATTTGTTTAAGGTGTTTCAAATTTTAAACTAACATGTAAATTGGTGATCACAAAAGTCGAAAGAAATGATCTAACATGACATCGTATAATATTTATACATTTTTTTCATCTTAATAACCTGACACAAATAATAAAAATAAAATGCACATATAAAACCGCATGCCACGTTCTAACTTCCACATGCATGGCCACATGCAGCTAACCCCATAGCCGCTAGTTTTTTATTTTACTTTTATTTTTTCAATTCTAAAATTGAAGGTTTCATGTTTTGCCCCGACCTCAACACGACCCACAATGCAATGCGTGGTGGTTAGTTTGCGGTGCCGGGACATCTCTGGTGGAAACCAACTTCCCATATAAACTATGAAAACTTGAATCTGGACCACACGATATTGATCCAAGAGCGCGCCCAGATCAGGTGGAAGTGTTGATTTGCAAAGCTCAGGAGAGGTGGGAAGGGTGATTTGCAAGATGCTTTTACAAATCATCCCTCCCACGTGATCTGATCGCGCCCTTAGATCAACATTGTGTGGCCTTGTCGGCGAATTATGCCGATAAGGTCCTCGAGGGGGTACTCCGAGAGGAGGGTTTAGGGAGAACTCGTCGAGAATCTAGAGCCGAATGTGACAAGAGACAAGTTAGATAGGTTTAGGACGCAATATGCGTAATACCATACGTCCTGTTTTGGTGTATCTTGTATTGATTTGTTTTGAGGGGGTCCCTGTCTTCCCCTTCTATATGCCGATGGGCCTAGATGGTCCCTGTTTCCCCCTTATATATGCCGCAAATCTACACCATCAGGCCTGGATTTTAGTTTTCATATTTTCCACGGAGATATTTGTTTCCATAGGATACATTGCCAAAAAAAGGTATCAGAGGTACTAATTCTATATATATATTTATTAAAAACAAATATTTAGTTACATACTCAGCTAGATCCTAACGTTAATAATCCAAAAAAAAGTACTACAAAGTACTGTATAGTACCTTCCAACGACTATAAAACTCCTCCTGTTTATAATCTATTAATACATACATAATTTAATTATTTTCGTTTTTGTATTGATGAACTAGTGCGTGCTAAGGCCAGTTTCAGTAGGAGTTTCATGGGCGATAAATAGAGTGCCACATATGCCGTTTTGGTGATGTGGCAGTGCATTAACGAAGAGAGAGGAGAAGTTAGTTTCATGGTGATGAAACTCTCCATACACAGTTACCTAGACAGCTTGTGTCTTGCATGTAACCTAGGGAACAACAACAGATGAAACTATGCATTGAGAGTGGAGCGTTTCATCCTAGTTTCAAACATTTTCAGATGATGTGGCTGTAAGAAAAATGGCCCTAGGCCATTGTTTGTGATTTTGGTAATTGATTGACAACATAATCATTGGGACTGACAATTTGTTTAGATGATATTTGTAGATATTTCTAGGTCCAAGGATACTTTGGAAGCCATCCAAATGCTTATATAATCAATATCCAAATGTTGGTTATCCAAATTGAAGCCATCCAATTCATGTGGAAGACAGTAGGAAACGCAGAGGCACCGACTCATTTGGTGCTCTGCGCTAAAGCCCACCGAATCAGTCGGTGGTGGCGGGAACCAGAGCCCTGTGAAGCCCAGTAAGAAAGACCACCAACTCATTCGGTGGTATCATCAAGGGGCACCGAATCAATCGGTTATTGTGCCCAGAAATACCTGTTCAGTACTGTGTAAATTTGGAAGGGCACCGACTCATTCGGTGGGCAGCATCGAACCAGTCGGTCATTCAGCCTGGAAAGAGCTGTTCGGTTCTGGTGAGCACCGATTCATTCGGTGGTACATGAAGAAAGGGCACCGAACCAGTCGGTGCTGAAGAAGACCGAAGATGAAGATCTACTCAGAGACCACCGACTCATTCGGTGGTGAAGGAGCAACGGGCACCGAATCAGTCGGTGGTTGGCTCTTTGAACCAGCCCCACATGTCAGTGACACAGTGGATCAACGGCTAGTTCAACGGCTAGCTGAGGTGGCACCACCGACTAATTCGGTGGTACCCCTCCTGCACCCACCGAATTAGTCGGTGGTGCGCAGAAAGGTTGCAACGGCTAGCTCCTTTGGTTGGGGCTATAAATATGGGTTGCCTCAGACATTTGAAGTGAGCTTGAGCTGGGAGAAGCTATTGGCAAGTGTTCTACACATTCCTAAGTGCTCAATCCACCAAAGTGCTAAATAGAAGATCTAGGTGATTAGCCAAATGCTTAGTACTAGTCTAGACCCTTTAGCGCATCTCTTAGGTGTTTATCCTAGAGTTTAGCGAGGTTTGCATACCTCTTTGCTTACCGGTGCTTGCACGCACCAAGTGTTGTAATCCGGGGCTTGTAGCCTTGCGAGACCCTCCAACCGAGTTTGTAGAGTCCGCCGGTGCTGGTGCAAGGGAGGAGAGGCCCTTGGCATTTGGCTGAAGCTCTACCAAGTGAAGGCGGCGAGGAGCATCCGGAGAGGGACGAGCAGAGACCCACTTGCGCGTGGGGAAGTCCCGTGGTCACCCACGGAGTTACTCGACCGGGGAGTTTATGCCCTTGCGCGGGCATTCGCTTTGAGAGGGGCTCCAACAACGAGGATTAGTGGAAAGCTCGTGAGCTTTCCGATACCTCAGTAAAAATCGACGTGCCGGGAGTTTGCTTCTCTACCCTTTAGCTTCCGCATTTCATACTTGCACTATTTTCCGCATTTACCTTTCCTAGACTTGCCATGTTAGTATAGGATTGGACTTAGGGTGCAAAACTTTGTAGCGGTATAGATAGCAACACAGAGAAAACCTAGAGCACATTTAGATAGAAATTGAAATAGGTTTTCATATGTCATTTGGAGCCTTAGTTTTAGAAACACCTAATTCACCCCCCTCTTAGGGTGTCATGGTCCCTTCAGTGGCACTTTAGGTAATCGTATCCATAAAACTCTCATTGGAAATGGCCTAAGCATTTTCTCTTAAAAATTAATGTGCTAGATCAGTTGGATCTCCATTGAGATTTTGTGTACACGATGGGAATTTGCCAAGAAATGTTTGTCTATTCATGTTTTGCCCGGATCTCAACACATATCCAATTAATTTCTCCTCATGAATTGAAGTTTGGCATGGCGAGTGCACTGGAGACGCTGTGCGGCCAAGCCTACGGTGCGAAGCAGTACCGCATGATGGGCATCTACCTGCAGCGGTCGTGGCTCATCCTCCTGGCCTTCGCCACGCTCCTCTCCCCGGTCTACGTCTTCAGCAGGGAGCTCGGAGCTCCTCGCCGCGCTGGGAGCCTGGGGGCAACCCGCCGAACTGGCGCGCGAGGCAGGCGTGACCTGCATGTGGTCTTGATATGAATCACAGGCCTTGCTTTATCCTAACTTCTCTATGTGCTGAAGTCTTCGAATTTTGGAGGCCCTGAAAGCTAGTAAAAGACTACGGCAACGGAGCACGTGACGGTAGGCCTAAATCCATAGTGATACACCTCCTCAAGCTATGGGCCGAGTTCATATTTTCACTCTGGACACAAAAATCATAGATTTTCTATCCATCTTTCGGTAAAAGACTTATCCGGCGCGCCGATGGATGCTGAATACAACTCTGGCAGAAACCTATCCAGCGCTGTTTTCTCATTGTGTCCTCCCTCACTGCTCAGTGCACGAGGCTCTGAGCTCACTACTACACAAATCATTTGTAATGACCCTTCTCTTTTTTTATAATAACGGGTACCTGAAAAAACATCATTGCAGTGCATTGTTGCTGATGTTATTGGTGTAGCGTCATTGCTGTGACCACTACAATAACGGGCAACCATGACGTCATCATTGCATCTGTTATTCCAAATGGATGGTTCATAATTATAACAGACAACGCTGACATCATCATGGACCGTTATTACAAATACTATCTTTAATAACGGATGCGGCTGATGTCACCACCGTCCGTTGTTAAAAATCGAGGCTAGGGCTAACTTTAGAGATGACGTCACCCGCCCGTTACTAAAAGTGCAAAAACGAGAGGTGACGTCATGCGTCCTTTATTACAAACCATTTTCAATAACGGTGAGATGCTGACGTCACGTCTGTTATTAAAAATCAAGCACTAGATTTATCAAATTTAAAATTTGAATTTTTTCGAACGACCTCGGATGGAGAAAGTGAGAAAATAAGTGTTGTAGATCTTGAAAGTTACGAAACTTTATAGTTAATAAGTGTTTTATTTAAAATCATCTAGTCGACGAAAACTAAGTTTGAAAGAGTTCAAATTTGAAATTCAAATTTTATAAATGATCTCGAATGGAGAAACTATTAATATGAAAGTTGTATATCTCGAAAAGTTATGAAACTTTGTATTTGATAAGTTTTTAATTTAAATTCGTTTAGAGCCTCAAACAAACGATTTACACTCGGGTGAGTATAATATGTGGGGAAAGAAAATTGATAGTAGGCACAAGTGAGTGTGGTGTGTGGTAGAAGGGGTTGTGTGTGAGGGAGAGGTTGCGGGTTCGAATCCCGCTACCGTCAAGTTGTGAATTTCATCATATAAACATGATTGGTGGGGTGAGAGGATGGTGGTGGCTGACCGGTGGGGGCATCCCTTGATGAAATATATTTTTTTACTATTTTTTCGGTGCATTTTGGCGTTATTGATAATGTGCACTATAATAGCGCACGTGATGACGTCATCCGTCCGTTATTACAGTGATGACATAATGTGGGGGTGAGGGGATGGTGGTGGCTGACCGGTGGAGGCCTCCCCTGATGAAATATATTTTTTTTACTATTTTTTGGTGCATTTTGGCGTTATTGATAATGTGCACTATAATAACGCACGTGATGACGTCATCCGTCCGTTATTACAGTGATGACATAATATGTCCGTTATTGCAGTGACATTTGTAATCACAGGCGCGATGACGTCATCATGTCCGTCATTGCAGTGGCTATTTCTAATAACAGATGCATTGGCCGTCATTCCAGTGGCGCCAGTGCAATGACGACAATTTAATAACAGACGGGATGTCCATCATTACAGTGTCATTTTACCCATCATTACAGTGCTCAATTGTAGGAGTGGCTCCTCGCTCCGGTCTCACTTTAGGGAACGTCTCAGGACAATCGCCGATGAGGAACTCCACATCCTCAACGCTTGCCTCGTCTCTGTGCGTCTCACGGACACTCCAGACACTCGTCGAATGTTCTACCGGCCGGACAAACTCTTTGACACTCGCCTTGGTCCACATGCTATGCAGAGCGGCCTACAGCAGAACCCTGATTCTGATCAGGTTTGGCACACCAGGCTCCCGTCCAAGATCAAGTTCTTTGCATGGCTTCTGCACCATGGCAGGTTAAACTGCAGAGCGTATCTTCATCGCCGAAACATCCGGTTCTTCGAGGATTCTAGCTGCGAGCTATGTCCAAACACCCTGGAAACAGATGATAACATCTTCTCATTATGCCTGCAGGCATCCTCCGGCATTCAGCCCCATCCACATGCTTGCCGCCATCCTTGGCTAATTGGCAAGGAACTCTATCTTCCTTCGTCTGTTCATCTAGACGTGGTCCTGCTGATACTTTGGCACCTGTGGAAAGCTAGGAATACGGCAATCTCTGACCATCAAACTCCACCCCCGCAGGAATTCTGAGAAAAGTTGTCCACGACATGGACTTCTGGCAAGCTTGATACAAGAAACACCGGGAGCATTGGCGTGCGTGGCGTGATTTCTTCTTCAACCTCCTGTAATTCTCTCTCTCGCATCTCCCATGTAATCTCTTGCCTGGAATGCCGGGCTACCATGTGTAATATGTGCAACACTTAATCCTTCGATTAATATAGTAGGCGGGGATCTCCCCCCCTCCCCGAAATGATTCAAAAAAAAAATCTTTTGATACAAGCTTTCCCACCTTTCAATGTTCGAGTTTCGTGCGAACAACTCTATTCATTAGATTTTACAAGAAAACACATTTTTTAATTTAAACATTTTTCAGTATTTTAATAATACCCGGGACGAAACAAAATTTGCACCGTATGACCAGTTTAACCACGTCACCGGCCCTGCCGCGGCAGTAACACGTTGCTGTGTCAGGGCATGAGGCACGGCAGAGGTGCCACATTGGCAGCTGAGTCCAGCGCAGCATCGGGTGGGGTAGCCCCTGCCGCGCCGCATGCAGTGGCGCGGCGAGTTGACGCGCCAGACCACCTAGCGCGGTAGGGGCGATTTTGAATCTGCCGCGGGACCTCCCTTTTCTCTCTCTCCTCCCTTTCTTCCTCGTCCATCAATTGATATTCACTATTCATGACAATTCACAAACTTCTCCCAAGATGCCTTAGATGTCATATCAACCAACCGGCTATGAATTCACCCAAATTTCTTATTGTGCATGACTCCTTCAACGGAGATGCCATCATCATTTGAATTGCACTGTAGCACCTCACAAGCCCTATCAACCAAGTCACTCAACAACAGATGGTCAAGAAATAACAAACTCTCTGTGTCCATCCCAACAAAACAGACATTCCCAAAATCTCATTTCTCCACAACTCCTCCAGATGCAAGGTGACTATATTCTCGATCTAGTTTATGTCAACATTATAAAAGAAATATTATTTTCTATAGTTCATGAAGCCTATCTATATTAGGTACTAACCTAAAGGTATACTAAAGTAAATCTCTACTTCATATACATATATAACTAACCTATTATGCCTAAATGCCCTATAATACCAAAGCAATATTGATTATTCTAAATAATAAAGCTAAACCAATTTGCTACTTCAAACTCATCAATAATAAATATCTAAAATAACTAATAATCAGCTATTTGGCTGTACAAATAAATAAATTAACTATATATTCCTACTCATTTGGTATATAAAATTGAAAAAAAATCTTACCTTACTGCTAGCCGGCTGGCCGACCGACCGACAGTGGAGAGAGGAGCCGAGGGTGGGCGGACGCCCTGGCCTGCCTGCTGGGGAGGGGCCGTCTACCCCCTCACCAGCCGCACGGGGCGAGGGGCGGCAGGAGGCACAGGCGCGCGTGTGGAGGAGGAGGTGGTGCAAGTGACGGCGGCCGACGACGGCGTCTTGTTCTAGCGGTGAACGAGGGGGTGGAGGAGGTGGCGCACGAGTTTGAAATCGAGAGAAAGGAGAACGGAGAGGAAGAGAGAGATCTAGGGCAACTCATGACGCCTACCTCGACGCCATGGACCTCTTCACCGGGCTCCTCCTGTGGCGCCTAGCTCGGCGCCAAGATCTGTGGCGCCGAGCTAGGCCACGTAGCACGCTACGTCCTCTGGCCTCGCTGGCACCGTCTCGACGCCATGGACCGTGGCACCGAGCCCCTGGGTCCAAAGCTGCAATACGTACTCCTAGGAACCTATTTGCGACAAAGTTAAAGGAAAGTGCTAAAAAACAAAAAAAAGTCGGGGGGGGAGAGGGGGGGAGGAGGGTAGGCAGAATGAGGGAAACCTCACCTACACGGCTCTGTATGAAATGCCTTGAGCAAAACTACTCGGCTAGGCTAGTGCGGGGCGAGGCCAATGAATGGAACGAGACTCGAGGATGACGTCGAGAAAATGGCCTGTCTGATTTCAACCAGATTCCTAGTTTTTTTTTTCTGGTTTCAGATTTTGCTTTATTAAAATATGGTATTTGGTCAGGATAACCGGGATACGGTACCGGTCGGTACAGAATCTTTCTGTTTTTGTTTTTGGTTTCATTCAAAGCGGTGAGTCGTTGGGACTTAGGACAGCATCTGCAAATGGGCGTCCGGAGGGGAACAAAAAAAATTGGACGGTACAACATTATAACCTCAAGCATATGTTACATGCAATATCAAGTAAAATTGCAACATCCGATGAAACATTGTGAAAGCATCTAGGCCTCTAGTTTAGTGTTTGGTAATTAATGGCAATACTTTGTGGACTAACGATTTCATTGAGCATATAAATTAAGGTTAGTCACATATATGCGCTATGAGATTGTAAAAAGCAAGAATGCTTCCGCAAAGAAAAGTTGATATGAAGTGGCGAAAGACTCAAGGCAAAGGTATAAGATAGGATTTTTTTTGCCGGCCAAGAGGTGATTAGAGAAGTAAATTGACTGGATTTGTAGGCTAGATAGTCGTACTATCAAGAGGGGTCAATTTACAATTGTTTGACGAGTCAATAGTGCCACATTGCTCAAACACTTGAATTGCATGCATATAGATGAGTGTTAGTCGCTAACTGAAAAATATGCTAAAAATATGCACGGCGGACGGTCCGGCCAGGCATGGCGGATGGTCCGCCCCTATAGGAATTTTCGAGCAGAGACGAGGAAGTCTCTGGTGGTTTTCATCGTCAACGGCGGACGACCCGGCCCGAAGTGGCGGACCGTCCAGGGTTGAGCTAATATTTGGACAGAACCTCGGTGGTTTCTGGTGGATTTGATTCATAACGGCAGACGGCCCGGCTCTGGGGCGCGGACGGTCCGCAGGCAATTGTTCAGACTTGTCCGATCGTTGCACGTTCTGTGTAACTTTAAAATGAACGGCGGACGGTCCAATTTTCGAATAACGGTCGGTTCTGACACACCGTGATGTGACATGTAGCCGTTGGTTTATAACAGCGGACCGTCCGATTTTGTAGGGGCGGACGGTTCGCGAGTTCACAGAAAATGTGGAATTTGAACAAAACAGTTGGATTTGGGGCACCCCTATATAAATAGAGGGGTGACCAGCGTGGGGAACTCCTCTTGGTTAGTCCACTCACTTGCAAAACACATTTGAGCTCTCCACTCCCTCTCTCTCACTCACATAGCTTGGGATTGTATTTTTAGTGAGATTGAGAGGCATCTGGTGCTTGCATTCATGTTTTGAGCTTTGGGACACTAGGAGTTCTTCAAGAAAGGTGATTGATTTGTTACTCTTGGAGGTTGCCGCCTCCTAGACGGCTTGGAGATTGGGTTTCATTAAGCTCTTCAAGAAGATTGTGAAGATGCCTTTGATTCATTCCTGTAAAGAGGTTCTTGAGCTTTGTCTCACCGGAGTGGTGAAAAACATATCTAGTGGAAAGAGGTTTGGAGCGGTTCATTGGTTCCAAGATTGGCTCATACACCAAGTGGATTCTTGGTAGAGGAGCAATTGGAAGCTTTGAATTCACATCAACGAGGATTAGGGGTGACCGGCAAGTCACCGACACCACGGGAAAAATTGCTTATGTCTTCGGTTATTTCTTTCACTCAATTTCATACAAGCAATTTACTTTGAGCAATTTATCTCTTAGTCATTGAACTATATCTTGTCATCCTATATTGCAAACCTTTGATATAGACTAGCTTCACTAGTGGTAGAATTTATTTTGTGTTGCTAATTAAATTTATCTAGTGTTGTGATTTTAGTTTGAAACCGCCTATTCACCCCCCGTCTAGTCTGTAATCTTCGATCCTACACATTGCAACATCACGCACGTATTGTATGTAACATCAACTAAATAATTAAATATTTTAATGTTCCAACATCAACATTAGACATGTTGCAATCAAATGTTTCAACGTTTTGGATGTGTCCTCCACCTTTTTTGCTTGGATGTTGCAATTTTATCAATGTTTTAGTGTTGTAATGTTTTGTTTGGATGTTACAAATATTTTCACGCGCATGTTAGGAATCGTCATGTTGCAGTGCGATGTTATGATGTTTCACCTGGATGTTGTAATTTTTTTAGTTGATGTGCATGATTTTGCAATATTTCAATAGATGTTGCAATATTTCACCGGATGTTGTAATGTTTTAGCGGATGTTATAATTTTTACTTGACTTTTTAATGTTGTAACATACGTGATGTTGTAATTACACCATCGAGGTTGTGTTTAGTTAGGGGGAGAAAAAATATTTTTTTTGGAAGCGTGTTATGTGAGGGGATGAATCGGAAGAGTGGAAAAGGAACTTTTTTTTGGAAAACATGTTATGTAAGGGTATGAATATAGGGTGTAAAAAAAAGAATATAGGGTGTAAAAAGGTTTTTTTTTTTCAAACACAGCACGTCCGGGCGTCACCCAAAGTCCCCTTTCGCTTTTAGAAAGCAGTGCGCGACACAGCAAGTCGATTGAGGTGGGCCGCATTGGGCCCCGGCCTGCTCATCAACCCTAGTACTAACCCCACCACTATCTCTGTCTCAGCGCCTGCCCTCACCGGCGCCGCGCACGCCGACACCGTCTCGCCCGCCCCGCCAGTCGCCTTCACGGTACGCAACTCCGCCCGCCCGTTCTCAGCCTCCAGTCTAGACCGCGCCTTCCGTCCCTGACGCCCGAGCGGACTACCGCGCCGGCGCCTTGCCTCCGCCGGCCTACGCCCGACGCCGCGACAGGTCCTGCGTGGCCGCGGAGCACGCAGGCGGCAAGGTATCGGCACCACGACGAGCTGGGCCTGTCCGCTGCGACACTCCGTGCAACCGTCGCCGCAATCGCCCAATCGGCAAATCTTCTCAGCTGGTGTGTACCCTATTCCATCTCCATCCCGCCTCAGTTAAAAAATTCAAGTTGAGATCCAGCCATAACTGATGTGCCCATTGGCATGTGATTCAGAGGATCAGAGTGTAGGGATTGACATAGCTCAGCCTGAAATCAGGGCCTAATCCGTTTTTTTTTTCTTTTTTGGTTGTATATTGTCAGAAAGTAAGACATGAATAGTGGCGACATTGTGTCCATTGCCAAACTTATTTCTTGAATTTTTAAACATGTTATACTTTTGGTTATTTTACTTGCATGCCATTTTGTTTAGAGAATTTTGTAGTTATATGGATATATTCTACTAGTAAACGTGCCCGTGCGTTCCTACGGGTCTCTACCGTAAGTCTGTTTGTTGGGCGCTTTGATGTTCAGAGTATAACTAAGCGTGCATACATGGTGTCATGGAATGACAAAGTAGCAGAGCATATTCCAATTGACTGCCCCTCATGAAATTAATGATCAATCATTTTTAGTCACTGTTTGCCTACACGTCCGTCTAGCCTGGTTACATGCCATTTACACGCTACACGGTGCGTAGCCGTGTCCGTTTAATTGGACATCTAGCCCGTGTAATTGTCATTTAATCCATTTAAATGGCCTTGTAGCCCAAATAAAGAGCTAAATGATAGGTGGCCGACTGTTTAGCGTTTACCGTTTAGGCTAACACTATTTTTAGCTAGTACTTTATTGAGTAAAGGAGATAAATAATAATGAAATTGGATCAGCCTTGTTACCATACTCTATGAACTTAAGTTTAAGCAATATTGCATCATCTAAACTGGCATTTACATCTCACCTATCCATAAGATATGAGTAGCTGGGAGACTTTTTTTTAAAAGGTACAAATTATTATCAGCTGATGTTAACGTTAGTTTTCACACCAGTATCTTTATTAAAAAATATTAAAGGGCCTCCAGATAGAAATAAAGATAGCAAATGAAAAGTTGATCAGGATCAACGTATAACTTCAACTTCAATCAGTCTTACTTGGACTTGACTGGTTGATTTGAGTGACTTCGGCTAAGTTGGTCCAAACAATAAAGCTAGGTAAAGTATGTTACGCATGTAAATGAGTTCAAGGATATGTTAGTGATCTTTTGATTTTTGAGAGACCTAGAAAACGTATATTTTGCATCGGCTACTGACAGGTCAGGGTAGTTCAGACCTTCTTTTCAACAATGTGTGATCTAGGCTTCAAACTACACAATAAAGCCATTAGCGTGTTACTTGGTCGTCTCAATGGAAAATCACCTTATAATAACTCCAGTGTTAATTAACAAGCACCTGCATATTAGTATACTAAAATTGGTTAGAACCACAGAAACTCAGCATCAAATGCATGCCACAATGTAGATGGCTGCCTACCAACTGTTTGATTAAATCTATATTTTTCTTTACTTCAGCTTAAAACTAAAAATAGTTAATTCTAATATATGAATCGAAGCAGCCGAATAGGCAAGTTACTGAGTTTCAGTACGTAGATGGCTATCACCTGATTTTGTTCCACCGTATCCAAGCTTTCCTCACTTTTTTTCAGCCCAGCACTGCTCTCCTATCTCCTGTAATAATCCTTGTAGACCCTCCCTCCTCCTTGTCCACCTTTTGCATCCATTTTCTTCCACAACGGGGCGACATAACTCGTGCGGCAAATGGCACAATGCTGGGGAGCTGCTGAGGTGCGGCCTGGGGCGTTGCTTCTTGTCCACCTTTTGGATCCATTTTCTTCCACAACTGAGCAACATAACTCGTGCGGCAAATGACGAAATGCTGGGGAGCTGCCGAGGTGCGGCCTAGGGCGTGGGGCGACAACGTGTGGGTGCTATTGGCATGGTGCTGTTGTGCAGGATTGCAGGGTCGTGAATCGAGGCAAGCGTCGGTGTGCTGCAAGGCGTCGTCGGGCTTTGGGGGGACTCATCAGGTAGGAGCAGCGGCCGGGAGAAGCTGCGGCGACAGAAAGGAGGAGCTACGGCGGCAGAGAGGAAATCGCGGCAGGCAGAGGAGCCGCGACATTTTATCGGGATGGGATGCGACTGGAGGCCATGTAGGGTTAAGGGGAGGGTGGGCTAAGATAAATATATGGGCTGTTAGTGGTCTGGTGGGCTGGGCCTTAGTTTCTTCTTTTCTCTTTTTTCTTTCTTCTTTTCTCATTTCTTTTCACCTATATACTACTAATATGCTATTTTTACATTAATGTATGGCGTCCCTTGCCTCGCCTTGGCTCGCCTAGGCGTCACAAGGGGGTTAGGGTGCCACACCTCACCTCAACGCTTTAAAAACCATGATCTCGACCGTGCCGCAGGGGCACCGCCGAGCTTTGCAACAATGCTTGGTGGCACCGAGCTGCGAGCTGAGCTACGTGTCCAAGGATTTGCTGATGATGACAAGAGTGTCGCGGTCTGGGAGGAGTTCCCCGCGGGAGGAGGAGTGGCGTGCGGCGGACGAATAGACGAATGCATCGGAAGCGGAAGCGATATGTGCGTGCGAGAGGGGGGGGATGGATTGAGTTCGCACGTGAATTACATGGGGCTGTGGATGCTACGTCCCAACGGAGATCTCAGCCCAAGCCATGCGAGTTACAAGGTGGAGTGCTCGACAGGACTTTTAGTCCCACCTCGCCCGCGCACAACGTGAAAGACGTGCTTATAAACCGCAAAACCTGTGTACTCTCACAACGGAGCCATAGAGGGTCAGGTTGGATCCGCAGGCGCAGAGGCGCGCTGGCGAATCTGGGAGCCCGACATGCAGGTTTTTTTTACACAAAGACCAATCGTTGGCGACCTGTGAACCCGGCATGTGAGGCTGTTTTCACCTAGAGGCATGACACATCTCAGCTGACGGGTGGGTCCCACATGTCAGGACGGGCCAAAAAGTGGGCAGAAACATTAATTGCTTTAGAAACGTTCTTGTTTTATTTTCCGATGCTTTACAAACTATTTCTGTGCAGTGTATTTTAATTTGCTATTGTATTGGATAAATATTCGTTTTCCAATGTTCTTGTTTTATTTTTCTTAGTTTCCTATGTTTAAAAAACTATTTATGTGCACTGTAGTTATTTCTTCTCTTTTGTTCCCGCTGTTGCTTGTGTACAGAATCACAAGATAAGGAGCAGCAGGAGGAGCAGGGCTGCTGCGTGCTGGCACTGCCTCTGGGAGATCTCAGTTACTAGCTCTTATTTTTTTTATCAAGGTATATTTTAACACATGTATTCTGGCCTACAATAGTTCTCTGCAGTGAGCTTGTTATTTTCAGAACTTCAGTACATCATTTCCGGAACCATTATGACCTCCAAAACAAAGTTTTCGGTTGATGCATCTGTAAGCATTCTTGAGCAATATAAGTTCTAACTTTGTATTTGTTTCTTGCTAGTGTGTTTTGCCACATCCGACTGTATCCATACTTCTGCTTTTGCACAAAAGCTGTTCTTTTTTTTGCTATGAATCTGGTGAGTAAGCCATCTTGTTTTTCCATTATTGTGCTGTCGGTTTTTTTACTAAATATTTTTTCTATATCATCTAGAACAAACTGCATGCGAGGGTCTCCAAAAGTATAGTGAAAGTATGTATTATTAAACAACAGATCCCTTGTCTTTATGATGGTATTGTCATCGCCTTTAAGCGCAAAGAAACTGTTATCTTAGTGGATGAGCGTGTTGTCGTTGGACCTCATACCTCAATCGAAGTGGAATTTCCAAATCGTGAGAGAGTTGTTGTTGGACAACGTATGTCCACTGGTAATGGCATAGCTGTTCTTATTTGCCGTAACCGTAATGATGATCAACGTCTTGGTTTAGAGGAGGTTGACATTTTCAAAGGTGATCTTCAAGAATTTCAAGAGGTTCATACCTATAGTGATCATAGTGACTGTCGTGTATTAACTCCTGGAAATATCACGTAAGTTCATATATCTAGGCTATCTACTGATTCTTTCTTTTTTAAGTTCTGCTTTTGATAATGGTTTTCTTCTATTATTGTATAACAAGGTCAATTTTTTATGGAGGCTTCAACCATACCTGCTCAGCCCACAAGATTTCAACATTTGGATCTCCGGTGTTTAACAGGGACGCACAGCTCGTGGGAATTTGCTTTAGTTACACACAAAAACTTCAGGCATACAACGTTGATGAAGTGGTGGCAAAAATTCGGGACTGTTTTCAATTGTCTGTCATGGTAATGTTTCTGTCGCTAAATTATAACTATTGATTGTTTTGTTGACATTGCTAATTCTGTCGTATTTATTGATACATAGAGCATAGATGATACCATAGAAAGCCTGCGTCAGTAATTGCAGAAAAATGGTAAAGGGTTGTTCCAATGCTAATTTTTCCTTTTACTTGAATCAAGTCATAACTTTTGCCGCTTCCCATGCAGGCTACCTTGGGTTGTGTGCTTGCCATCTATGTCATCGGCTCTTGCGGAACAACTAATTTGATTTCAGCTTTGGCAATGAGGAGTTGTCTCTAGACTATGCTTTCTTTGCTGTTATTTAAGACTATGTAATATAACTTATTTCCTCATGGCACTTAGCATTTATATGCTAAGAGAACTAAGAATCTGAAAATGATTGGATATCTATATGCCAACTTTTTGGGTTGCAAACCGTCATACGCCAGCATCGCTGATGCGGACTAAACCACTAAAATTATTGCGACAATAAGTCTGTTGTCTCCTATGCAAACAACAAGTCAAGTGAAGTTGCCAAAATACATTGAGATTAAGATTGTTGTTGTGAACGATAGAATCAGGGATCACGCTATTGAGTTAAAGCATTAAAACGCACTAAGAAAATGCTCATGGTTGTAGGATCGAGAATACCGGAGGGGTGGGGGGGGGGGATAGGCGATTTCAACTTAAATCACATGACTAAATAAATTTTATTAGTAACACAAGTAAGCTCCTACTCTATGTGAGGATTTACAATTTCAAGGTGATAAGATACAATTCAATCTCTAGTAAAGAAATATCTCAAATTAAATTACTTGAAACTAAATGAACAATAGAAATGTTTTTTTTTCCCCGTGGCGTTGTTGAGTTGCCGGTCACCCTTGATTCACGTTGAGGTGAATTCAAAGCTTCCAATGGCTACTCTACCAGGAGTCTTCTTATTGGATAAGCAAATTTAGAATCAATGAACCCCTCCAAACCTTCTTTTCCACTAAAGTTGCTTTTCACCACTCCGGCGAGGCAAGCACAAGAACTCTCACATAGAACAACCGAAACTCCTTCACAATCTCCTATGAAGGGCTCAACGGTTTCCTTCCTCCAAGTTGTCTATGAGTCAGCAACCTCTGATGACCAAGACGTGCCAGTCAATTGGAAAAAGTCTATATCACCCCCAACCTATGTAGGTTGGACTACATAACCCCCAACTTATGAAATGGTCTATATTACCCTGAACTTCTCAAAACCGATCAAATTACCCCCTAAAGCAGTTTAAAAAAAATCATAGTAAATTATAGAAAAAAATCATAAAATAGAAAATCCAATTATGTTGGACTCCAAATGAGTAGATACACACATTGAACATGTAATATGGTATGCTTTAGTACATTTTTTCACTATAGCTTTAGATATATGCTTTTTTCCATATTGTAAAAAATGTACTAAAGCATATCATATTATATATTTATTGTGTATATCTAATCATTGGAGTCCAACACGATTTGATTTTCCGTTTTATGATTTTTCAAAATTGGTTTATGGGGTAATTTGATTGGTTTTGAGAAGTTCGGGGGGTGATATAGATTTTTTATAGGTTGGGGGATTATGTAGTCCACCCTCCATAGGTGGGGGGAGGGGTGATCTAGACTTTTTCCCCAGTCAATTTGACATGTTAATTGATAAGAAAACACTGTAAACGTTAAATTCAAAAGCTTATTGGCTGGTGTTCCAAACGTCTCTTACAGGTAAAATCGGCTATATCAGCCGATGCAGACACGGACAAAGAATAAGCCGATCTAGGATTCAATCAGCTGGGTCATTTGGCGTGCACGTGGATCTAATGGACAGCTACGAACCAGTTTTGCGTTGATTTTAGCCATGTTTATCACGATAAACAACTGATAGAATGTCTATGTGAAGGTATAGAAAGCTGATAAGGACGCGAATATACACCTAAAGCCCAATGTTGAGATATAAAGTCGTCCTATGAGTTTTGTCTCTCATCGACTATCTCACGTCAACTTGGATGTGGTCAACTCCCTCCATGTCCATATTTTGCTAAAATATTCTCCCAAGACTTTGTATCTTGCCTAGAATACAGCCGAGTTCGAGACGTGGAACCACATCCAGAGGCTATGCAGCTAACTCAATGGAAATCTTTCATAAAGTCTTGCCTAGAATACAGCCGAGTTCGAGACGTGGAACCACATCCAGAGGCTATGCAGCTAACTCAATGGAAATCTTTCGTCCTTCCTTCGACCAACTTCAGGACTTGGTGGGGTGAATGGAGCTCTTATCTATTCAACCATTCAGTTAGCCATTATCTCAAAAAATGGATCCTGAAAACGCCAAATCCTACAGTGAGGTACTCTTCGAACTTTTGAATTTGTCAGTCATGCATCAAATATGTTTTTCTAATAGTCATCTACAGTGAGAGCTTCTAAATGGGTCTCTATTCTAAATTTTTAAGAGCAAAAAAAAAAGCGTCTTCAGTGGGGCTTCTAAACTCCCTCCTATTTTACATGCCCTCTCAAATTTTTCCTCCAAGCCCCTAGATTTGGGAGCCTTCCATCCTCCCTCCTAAACCATGGATCCCACCAGTTTTCATGCCCCATTGATGTATGGATGCATGCCTCGCTACAGTTGGATGTAAATTTAGGCCCCTAAATTTTACATATAGGTTTGTAAAATAGGATTTATGAGCCAAATTTACCTGCTCCACTGGAGATGCTCTGACTCTTATCCTTGTGACCAGAGACCATTGTGACAGTTCGTACTATCAGTTTAAGTGGTAAACCAATAGAATATATGCCAACTGTACCATTCCCTCGCATTGGAAATGAAGCCAGATCAATAGCCGATGTCATGGCAGGAAAAGCCCCATCGGCTCCCAAACGCAAAGCTGGAACCACGAAGAAGATCACTCGCAAAAAAGCCAAGGGTTCCACCTCCCAAGCTGCACCTCCTCCAGCACCAAAAATAGTAATTAACTCAGGTAATCAACCCTATAACATCTGAATTTCTTCTTCTCTTTCAATAATTTTCTCTAATATTCAGGAAACACTTCGACCTAAGCTCCTTTAGGCCTTGTTCCGTTACACAAACCCGGCCAGGAACACAGGCCAATCCCTGTGGTTACCCTTGTCCTGGATAGAATCCCGACCCGTCGTAAAACATGCGTTCGGTTAGGCCACCCATGGTTTCTACCCCAGCCTAATACCTGCAGAATTTGTTAACCCCTCCCTGTATTCCACCCACCAATCGAGATGTCTGGAACGATCCCTATCAGGTTTGGGTGACAAGGAAGGTATTCACCCAATCCCTCTCTAGATTCAATCCACTTGGAGATTCAATACCGGTGAACCGAACATGGCCTCAGCCAGAACACACGCGTGCCTCTGAGATGGTATCAACAGACAATGTTGCCACAGCCGCACCCAACAGACATCATCGGCTCATCCCGCCGTTGGGGTATGTATTCCAATTGAATCTTATCCCGAGATTCCCTCTTATGCATTCTTGTATTTCAGGAACCAAGAACAGAACCTCACATCGAAGATAACCAAGAAGTTGAAACGGGACAACAGACACAGAAGTGAATAAGGTAACATACCCTTTGATTCATTTATCATGTCATTCCTAGATTATACCTTGTATGAAAACACTTTCATGACAGGATGCATCAACTGATACCATCCCGAACCAGCTACAACAGAGCAAACTGGAACAATCGATCAAATGGATCAGGCAGATATAATGCCTGCATCTGATACAACTCCAGTACCAACTGAAGAAAGACATCTGAAGCAGGTAATTCTTCTTGTAATCTTCTCTCCCTTATATTTTAAATTGATGCATTGTCTAACCAATTTTCATGTAGGCCCAAGATACTCCTGATAACAGCATGTTCGACTTTCAAATTGGGGAGATAGAAGGAGACGATGCCTCATTGGCTGAACCGTCATCGGCTCATTTGCCAGATGATGTTCAAAGAAGGCTACGAGAGATTCTTACACACATGGATCAAGACGTTAGCCTTCTAGTGCAAGATGCAAAACCAGTTCGGTGTGTCTTCTAGACTATAAAGAACCATATTCCTGATGACATTCTGGAAGCTCTTGTTAGATCCAGTTGTGCTAACAACACTTAGAAAATTAACTGAACAGGATCACCTAGCCTATAACACACTTCTGCACGATAGAGGCTCCGATGAGGTGCGACGCCTGATAGTGTTCGAAGTCTTTGCGTAGCTCCTCAAGGTTCTTGTCCCGACCTTTGAGTGTTTGCTTTAGCAAATCCTTCTCCTTCTCAACAGGCCGGAGACGTCGCTCTACCTCTAGATCAATTGTAGCTTCCTCAAGCTTCTTCTTAACTTTTGCGTAGTCAGACTTAGTGACGAAGATAGCCTGCTCAAGCACGTCCCGACGATCACGCTCGCGTTTCAGCTCCTCAGCTAGCTTCGAGTTCTCAGCTTTGAGCTTCAGCACCTTCCCGCAGTCGGAGCTCTTAATGTAAGGGCGGAGGTTCTCAACATCTTGGCGAAATGATCGCGAAGCACATCGGGCCTCTACGAAGGTCTTCAACGCCATGTCCTCCACATTCTTTAGGATAGACTCCATGCCGGTTTGGCACAACTCATCTTCCATGAGGGAAAGCAAAAGGAGCATCCAGCTTCTTCAAGAAACTCTCGTTCATGGCCGCCACTTTGAAACTGTAATACCCCCTTCGCTTTCCCGCCAATGACCTTCGTGTTAGAAGGACAGCCCAGCTGAGCAACAACTTCGGCAGGATCACCTATAGCAACGAAATACCCGCTGCTGGTCTCTTCCTTGTCTCCCTCCCCCGCAGTCTTGTCAGCACTAGACTCACCAGAGCCCTTCGAGCTGGAATCACCGGATGAGTCGGGGGAGGAGCCCTGGCCAGTACCGTTGTGCGAAGGCTCAGCCAATAGGTCCATTGTCTCCACAACAATGTCACCCTTGTTTCTGTCCTCGACCTCGATCTCAGCTTCGCTGTCTTCAGGGTTGTTGTATGGAACATCGAAGGGGTTAGGACCCCTAACAGGACCCAGCTGCTCTTTGGCCACAAGGGCGACCGAAGGGCCCACATCCGCGACAGTAGTTGGAGTGCACGCCTGCAAGGGCACAACGGCGAGGGGCGGGTCGGAGGCCGAAGGGTCCTCATCTTCACTGATGCTGGCAAACCAATCTGTTTTCTGCTGTTCAGGGCCCTTACGACGACCGCCACAACCCCCGCGGCCTCGGCCCATCTCTTCCCTAGAACGGCCTTCACCAGCATCGTTATCCCGCGAAGCAGCCCTCGTTGGTGCAGTCTTCTTAAAAAATTCATAAACCCGATTGCGCCTTTGAGGGCCAAGAAGCCTCCGGATTTCCCTGCTCTCTTTGGGAGTCTCCTTCCCCAGTATGCGGTTAGCTTGAATTTCGGCTTCATCACCTTCGAGCAGTGCTTCTGTCACCCCAAAGCTTTGTCGAAAATCAGGGACGGGAATCGCGCTCAATGTCTCGGTTGCCCAAGCCGTCACATCCCAAGAAGATCGAACAGGAGACACTCCGCAAATGCAATACTCCTCGACAAGGTCCCGAACTGAAAGGTTCTTGGAGATCTTGTGAAGCATATCAGCAAACTACACCCCTTTAGAGCAGCTTTCCATTAGGCTTCGAAAGGCTCTGCAAGTTTGCCCAGCCTCTCCATGGCCAACTTTGAACCTTCGGGCTCAATCGTGTAGTAGAACCACGAAGTCCACCAATCATCAGACCATCTGTTCTTGTAGGCAGTCACTGGTGTAAGGACGTCGGCATGGTAAATGAAGTTGAGGCATCCAAAGTGCCCCTCCTTTCGGACTTCACTTCCATCACTGCGGACAAGCACGACTGACCGAGGTTGCTTGTGAACACGATGGGTAAACGCGAACCCCTTCGCACTGGCTGGAATCCCTGTCATCTTGCAGATCCATAGGTACAAGCTCAGCCGCATGAAGGCATTGGGCGTAATCTGATGCAATCAGATCTTGAAGTGATCTAGAATGTTCACAATCACATAATCAAGTGGAAATCAAAGGCCAGCCTCGAACATATCCCGAAAGACCACAACATCACCCGCTCGAGGAGCCAGAGTGTAACGATTCAACTCTGGTAGATGACACCTAGAAGGATCGATAGCTTCGCCCAAACGCTCCAAGGTGCCCAGGGTCACGTCAGACTCCCCAAAAATCAAGGTACACCCCTCGAGGGGCAGAACAGCCGACCGGCCTTCGCTTGGAGCCTTGCGCTTTGGGGCCATTCGAAAACCAAGAAAAGAATCAGGTGAAAAGGAAAACCATGAGCCTTCGCAAATAAAAAACAAAAGGAAGGAAGCCAAAGGGGGGGACAAGCTCACCTCAAGCTCTTATGCACTTCTCTCCGCCTTTTGTCCCGATGAAAATGGCTTCCATCATTTCTCCCGATGAAAGTGACCTCACCTCTGGGGGGACCCCCAGAACCTTATATAGTGGCCACCCCATTTTTTGACAGTCTATTTTGCCCCTACTCTGAAACTTGAAAAAGAAACCCTTGGCGACTAGGGGGAGGCGTTCTAAGGCCCGAAGCCTCGCACCACGAAGGTTGTCGGTTCGGCCCAAAAAGCTTTGCCCCTACCCGCCAAGGGGCCGCTGTTGGGGATACGACCTTCGAGCCACTATGCCGAGGGGTTTTTTGCTAATTAACCAACTTGCGGGACTGACGAATTCAGGAACCTTCGCAGACCCTTCGGAGCAGCGAAGTCCGACGAGGAACATCGACCTTCGCACACCTTCGGGAATATGAGGCGAAGGTAGTATCCGGGGGCGAAGGCCGGTCACATTGGCTCAAAGGGGCCAGACCTAAGCGACGGTGTCAAGAAGTTTCCAAGCAGAAGGAGACTGCACCTTCAAAGACGGTCAAGAGGGTGGTTGAGTCAACGCGGCCCGCTTGATGTAAATGTACTGAAATGCACTTGTAATGCAAGGAATATTCTTGCCTGTGTAAGGAAAAGACTATAATGACATCCATACCTTTTGTAGCTGACTATAAATAAAGAAACAGTTATGGGTTTGGGAGGATTTTGGCCCCGGACCAAATTACATTTACTCTCTCATGTGTTTACTCCCTTACCCTTCACGCATTATTTCCGCTTTTGTTGACAGAGTCCACTCCGGGCCTGTCTTCCACCCAACAATCACCACGTTGTACACACAAGTGGGCCTCATCTCTGAGTTCAACTCCATCGCCAACTTGGATTGCAACTTCGGTTCAGTTTCCATGGCCCTGCACCAAATCGGTGATATCTCACACATCTAGCATCAAATGAGACGTTCTTGGATGTGTTGGAAAGCTAAAAATGACTCGCTTCTTTTGGCTATGGTCCTAGCTCTAGAAGACTCGTGGATCATGTTGTGTGACCACAACAAGGTGTTGTGTCACCTGTTTTGGGCAAACTCATGACATGCATCGTGTTGAGCCTTTAGCCCAAGTTGTGGCCGACCCCCCCTAGGTTGCCCCAACCCTAGGACACATCCTTTGTTTCATAAACACAGTAGCCACCACCATTTATCCTCGAGTTTTGTTTAGAGTCCAGTTTGTCTTCGAGAAGCAGATATTGATCATTGTAACTAAGACGTCAAGTCCATTTACTGGTGATCCAAGGCCCCTGTTCTTGTTCTAGAACCCTATGGCAGTTAGTCATTTGTTGTTCAGAACTTGAACCTAGGGATGAAAGCAGATTGGACCAGAGCGGATAATAGCTTTACCATATCCTTATCCACTTTTTTTTGTGGGGTACGGAGCGGAGCGGATATTACACGGATGCGGTTTCGGAGACAGGTTTGTTCGGATGTCGGAAATGGTTCGGAGTCGGATCGGAAGCGGAGCGGACATGGATTATTATATTAGGATAATACATGCCTACATGTATAATTATACCGATGAATAATTAATGAATCAAGCCAGAAAATAATAATATAACACAAGAAACATTCACTTTTACTATTCATTGCACACTAAACACTTGACATCGAATCAAACTTATTACAAGTTCGCTCTCACTTGATTCAAAATAATTATAAAGCAAACAGAGGAAAAACAATATTTTTACTTAAGAAACAACTTCTCCTTTGTTGCCTAGTTATACTTTGTTAGGTTGTTAAGATAGCCGGATATCCTATTATAAGGGCCGGATAATCCATGTTAAATTATCGGATAATCCATATCTGTCAGATTTTCCTAACACCATACCCTACTCCTCATCCGCATGCAATCGGGTTCGGATTATCCATATCTGCATGGATAACAAAAGCTCTTCTCCATATCCACTAAATTCGGATTCGGACCGGATTGGAGTAGAAAGTTATCCGCACCACTTTCACCCCTACTTGAACCTCATATTCGTCTTTGCTTCATATTGATATGCAATTTCAGATTGTGTGTTTATCCTTTCTTGCTTGTGCTCTCGGTTCGCTTGCAGGAAAAGCCTTCTCGGCGAGGTCAATCAAGTTATGCTTGGTTGATAAATGATAACCACCAGAGCAGCGGTGTAACGGTTGCAAGGGTTCGAGTCATGTTGATTAAAAGCTCGGGTTGCCACGTCGACGTTACATCTATCGAGTTTATCATCTTATGGAGCTAGGACTAGAACCAAAAGAAGCATGTCGTCGTTAGCTTTCCAACGCATCCATGAACGGCTCATTTGGATGTCAGATGTGGGAGATATCACCGATTTGGTGTTGGGCTGCCGATGGAAACCGAACCGAAGTCGCAATCCAAGTTGGCGACAAAGTTGAACTCGAAGATTAGGTCGGCTCGTGTGTGTCTAGTGAGGTGATGTCCTCATCATCAGGAAGTACATGGAAACGATAAATGGCAAAGAAAAGTATAAAGTATCGTGCCTCCTTGATGTTTTGCCTCAGCAATTTTATTTGTTCCTTGGTCAGTTCGTTAACTCTGTGTGATATGGGTGTATCGTTTGGTCCATGTGGGATATCGACATCTGTGTAAATCAAGAGGAAGCTAGTACCACATTTTGACATTTTGTGCTGATGTTCAGAACGAGTGCCACTTGAAACAGGCCATTATTCCAATTGATATTCCATATACAAATCAGTGGAAGTTTTCCTGATCTGCTAACACGTTTGGCAAATTATTAAGGCGTTGTTGTATTTCCATATATGTTACCAAGAATTTTGATCCAAATTATGAATTCTTTTGGAGTTTCCTTCCAAATGTTGGTTCATTAGATTTAGAAGTACATCACACTATGATTATTCAAATTACATGTATGTGATTTACCCGCACTGTCTGAATGGCGATCCTCAAATACCCGGCCTTCCATAAATGTCTCTCTTATTATTGCACTCATTGTGAAGTCACATTTGAATCAAAGTGCATTTTAGGCACATATATATTTAGTCTCTAATAAATTCAGTTATCCCAATCCCTTATGTATCATTGCCTATTAAAATTTAGCTTGTGCTTCAATTTTTTTTGAAAACATAAAACTCTCTGGATAGTTCAGCCAGATTATTTGATAAGGGTGTGTTTGGATTGAGGTAAAAAAATATTGTAGCTCTAAAAAAACACTGTAGTTAAGTCCTGAGAAGCATGCTCTATGAGATGGAAGAATAGTATAAGGCCTTGTTCACATTCCCAACTTTTCACTATTCATTCCAACTTTTCACTATTCCTCCCTCACAAAACACGTTTCCCAGCGAATGCTACATTGTTTTTCTAATGTTACAGTGTTTTTTCCTACAATCTAAACACACCCTAAATAGGAAAAAGTTGGATTGAATAGTGAGAAGTTTGGAATCTAAACATGGCCTAAGAATATCCCCTTTTCAGTCAAACATGATCATGTAAGGTCCAACGACTTCTTTGCCTCAGTTTCATCATGTTTACTTCCCGTATGTAAGCTTCAGATTATAACAGTAGTAAAGAGAAAACAGATCAAGATCATGTGCAACAGTTTACTAGGATGTCTATGTATACGATACAATCTCTAATCAGACTACTCTATTAAGGTTGTTCTTCCTTTTCCATTTTAGTAGCTTACTTTGGATTTGTGGTGGTAAACTGGTAATAGTTTCCTTATATATATTTCGAGATGTCCATTAGCATAGCAAATTTTAAGCTTCCATGTCATCTGCTCATTGAGATAATATTAATAGTCAACTTATTTCAGATGTGCATCTGCAAGCAGGGCCTCACATGATTCGTCATCGGACTGGGCGTACTCCTCGCTAGCCAGATCGGGTGATATCGAGAGGTAACCCCTGCCTGCTTTCTATCTTTTGCCACATACCAGCCAGATCGGGTGCTATCGAGCGTTTGCCACGTAAAGTTTCATGAGCCTATGGCATCCTTTAGTTTCCAATTTTAGTTCCATTTATCAAGTTTTTGTTGCCTTCTGGTACTAGGGAAATGATGAATTGATGAAGAGTGTCTGTGAATTGTCAAAAATGATAATTGTGTAAGCCACCATGTGTCATTTCATATGTTATATAATCAGGCCTATTTTATCCCTTAATGATCTCCAAATACAAAATAAAATTGTTCAGTATTGCTACCGTTTCAGTAAGGTCAGTGCTAAACCCATTAATGCATTATTTAACCAGTAAGGAAACACTCCGATTGAGTTGTCTACTGTTCATTTGCATCGGACCTGACTTGTTTCTTCAGCTCATATATTTGGACTGTAGTATATATAGCCTCAATGTTAAATTTTCAACATAAATAATAGTCGCCGCAATATCAATGCCGGTTGCATAAGCCAGCAGTAGTTCATCCTTATGCTCCTAGAATTTTAGATGCGTTTGACAACGACAACCGTTTTAAATTCTTAGCAAAATCACCATCCATTTCTAAAAGACGGAATAAACCATTCGACCAAACGTTTTTTAGCAAAAAAATAAAAATAAAAAAATACCGAACAAGCCAAAGCCATAGCCAAGCCATTTTTTTTTATGGCGCAGCTGTGCCAAACCCTTAATTGCTCCTGTTATGATATATTTAGTTATTTTTCGTTGAAGCCTGTAATAACAACTAGGTAGTCCATGCGGTTTTCTTCTTGGCAAGTGCTAAGAAAAGAATGCTCCACATGCGCCGCAAACACAACTACAGAATGTTCACTGTTTTGTTGGAGTTCAAATACACATATCATGCTGGTTGCAGTAGAGGCTATAGCAAAGCGGAGCATCGACAGTTAAAGCCTAGCAGGGGATATGACGTGTACATAATTAATTGCATGGAAAACTAAGAAGACCATGATATTCTACAGACTCCACCAGAACAATAACTTCAATCTTACAAAACTAACACATAATGGTTTAAATATAATTAAGACAAGCCATAAACATTTCCCCAGCTAAGACATGAGACATCAGTTTCGCAGAGCACTATTTGCAGATCCATATAGTTCCACCACGGTATTTAATTTTGCGGCCGCTTGCTAGGATTTTACGATCATTTTCATCAATACCATTTGGACCACCTGGATGCTGCCAGTACGGCGAAGGCACTGGCCACCTGCCATTCAATAGTTTCCTCACAATTTTATATGGTATACTGTACTTGTAATTATTAGTAAAGGGACATTGTGTCAACATACCCGTTCATAGAAACACTACAATCTCCATCAATGCGGAAACTGTCAATTTCATGTCTAGTCCTATCAAATTCAAAAGAAATAGATTGAATAAAATATTAAGTTTGATAGAAACTGTTATAATTAGATAAAATAAAATATACATGCAACTCTTGGAGCTAAGAGGAAACTTAATTCTGAAGATTTCACTGACAAGCAATTAAATTGACAAAATGAGATCTGTACATACCTTGTCTTAAAACAATCAAGGATATCAATAATATCATCAGAAGACAGGAACGGGGTGCCCACTTTTGGATCATAAAAGTTCATGCCCATAAAATTCCCATCATAATCAAAAAGGGGCCCTCCAATCCCAACCTAACCAGGTTAGATTGAGAAGTTGTCATTTGTCCAGACAAGTCAAAATTCATGAAAGAATAGACCAAACATATTAAAAAAAAACAACAATACCTTGGTGATTTGACATGTAGAGTAGTGAAGCCTTTCGCAATCAAATGGACCTGACCACGGAACCAGTTTCCCACGAGAAGCCATCAAATCACTTGATGTGAAGCAACGCCCAACAGCAGCTACTAACTTAGAAGACCATAATGCTGATCCATGTTTAAAAATCGCTTGAGGGTCAGTACAGAATTCCTGGACACTGACTAAAGCAACATTATAGTGTAGATTATAATGTATTAATGTTCCTTCTCTTCGTTCATTCCTTGGAAGCAACACTTCAATCTGCAAATGATATAATGAGCTGTCAACAATATCTTGGGAAAAAAGAGGACCACAGAATAACTAGGAGCACCTACCTTCAATCCTTCAATAATATCATCTTCACCGTCGTAGGGGTATTCAGGATTTCTAACTAAGCTCGCTGAAGTGAGAATAGTCTGGCATTCATTGTCTTGACATTTACCATCCCAGTCAATAAAAATTCCAGAGCACGCAAAAATCCTTGTACCTCCTGAACACATTATTTTGATCATTTGCAAGGGATGACCAGATACGAAAAAAAATGAAACAGTAAGAAGCAATGCACTGTAAAATCACCACTAAATGAAGCAAGGGAGACAACACTTCGACATATCTTTTGACTAACTCGTTCACTGAATTTTTTCCAGACACCATTATGATATAAATCACCAAATTTGTCTTCAAAATTATATAACAAATCCATTCCACCTGCAAATGTATTATAGTTGTCATTGGTACTGTGCAGTTGCAAAAAGCGCATCTCAGTTTAGACAAGTAGTATATAAAATAATTGACTTACTGCCAGTTGGACTGGGATAGCCGAACACTCCTTGATGATCCTTGCTGGGAGCACCTGTTGCCACAAGGTTACACTGATTACAACTAATCGTGAACATTAGAAAGGATTGTGCTCCAATATACCCATGAACATGTCTACACCATCAAAACAATGTGGTGAATAGTAGTGTTGGTGTGCCACCCGAAAACCCAGATCTTCAGTGGACAGATTTAGAGACGTGTGTAGTAATTTGTTCTATCAAAGCATTGCACTAATTGCACATGTACATGTGCAATTTCATTTATTAGAGTGACCTTAAAAAAAGGCTTCATAACAACATAGGGGCATAATGCTAGCGCAACAATGCTAACTGATTAGCACTAACAAGATTACTGTAAACAGACAACGTAATTAATAGCTACCTCCAGTCACAAATACTTGGCAGTTTGGCAGAAATAAGGTCAACCTTTTGAAACTTTGGCCATCAACAGTTTCCAAAATATTTAGTACGGCATGTGTACATTTGACTACAAAACCATACTTTCACACACTCATACATTTATTAGATATTGTAATTTAGGCCTAGTTTGGGTGTTGTAGTATTAAGAAACTGTGGTATTGAGAAATTGCAGTTGTTTAGAAAAGAGAGGTCTAAAGTGGAGTTTCAAAAACTCCAAAATGACTACAATTTTAGCAATACTATGGTTTTCAAAACTGTAAAAAGAAAAATCTTCTATCCAAACACTTCATGGCTCTCCAAAACCAAAATACTTTACAAAACCAAGGAATTTTTTTCTAAAACTCCAAAAATACTTTGCATCCAATGATCCAAACAAGGCCTTATAGTTTAATAGAAAATAGTGGGCAAAGTTATACCTTGAAAACCATACAAAGTCAACAACATCATGTATTTATGACTTGAGCTTTATATAAGTACAAGTGTAAAGCTAATGTGCACCACTTGTAAGGACCTTACAAAAAATGATGAACAATGTTTCAGTGATCTAAGTGACCTGTACTCACCTTCAGGTTGTGAGTAATGTGTACCATCTATGAGTTTTTCTCCAACCCTGTGGAAAGGTTACAATAAAAAGGTTACAGACATGAAATATTTCAAGAGAACAAATAACTGAGTAAACATTACACAAATGTCAAGAGTCAAGAGTATCACAGTCCCCTCTAGCATGCATATTTTAGTCTGAACAAACAAGAATGATATATTAGTTTAGACAAATATGCTGGCTCCAATGTCAAATTAAGAATATGGCTAAAACTACAATACATGCTGCCTTTGACATAAGCCAAATAGCACACAGCTGAAGCCGGTGCAAAAATCTTGGTAACTTTTAAGAAAAAGAAAGACATATTGCAAATGCAATAACCTCAAGGAAGCCAAAAGTATATTGCAAATGCAATAAGCCTCACATACAAGACATTATTATAACCTCATGGAAGGAATGGGGAAGTGTGATAAGAGTGGCCGAGCCCGTAAGAAAATAAACTTAACTAAGCAAATTGGAAATATTTTTAGGCATACCTTACTGTCTTCAGATCTTTTACCCATGCCGCAAATACATCCCTTTCCTGAGATGTCCTGAAATACTGCAGCCGTTCAATAATCAAACTTGCTGGCAAGAAAAAGGATTTCTTCATACTCGGAACAAGGTTCATTCCCACAAACTTCCCATCATAACTAAAAAGAGGTCCACCTTCCCAAACCTGGCACGATATGTGACAAACAACAAGGGTTAAGGGTTACACAGGGACAAAATAAAGGGATATTGAACAATTATTTCACTGTGATTGTCTTGCTCAAAATTTAAACATGACTATCTAATTCATAATCCGTAGATAAACTTATACATATATAATCCCATTAAAGTATGTTCCATTCAAAATCCAATGACACAAAATACAATTTCAAATATTTTATGAATAATTTCGTAAATATACATAGAAATACATAATATCATTAAAATACATTCCAATACAAAGCTAACAATATGAAATCCATTCAACTAGCTGAAAAATCCAAAAGATATTAGCAGTTAAACTTAGCAAAGTGCAGTGAAAGGCAACAAACAGTAAAAGCCACTAAAAGACATAGCTCAGTAACAGAAACAGATTTCAACTCTCAAAATATAGTTGAAAGTGTACCTCGGATAATTTACAAGAAGAGAACATAAGGTATTCACTTTCTTTAGATCTGCTTGGACCACGAGTAAGCTTCCCAGTTGTGACCATTAATTTGCCAGATGTGTCACACCCCAAAGATACCACATCGCAGTAGGGCATAAATTGAGTCCAATGATGGAGGAATACAGCACGAACACCAAAGGAGGAGTTGATTTTGACAATAGCAATCTCAAGACGCAAATCATATCTCTCCAGAAATCCAGAGGCAACCTTTCCTTCATGGCACACTTCAATCTAGAAAGATAAATCAAGAAACATCTTATATAAACAAGCAAGGCTAGTGACTGGTAAATAGTAATTGGTGGCACAAACCTTCAGGTTATTATGCTGTTTCCCTTGGTTATTCTTCTTTAAAGCTCTAACCAAACTAGCTGAAGTCAGAAACTTTGTAGCATTCATTGTGCATTCTATAGCAATGCCAGAGGATGAAAATAGTACTATGTCCCCTGCACAACACAAAAAAATCATCCATAACTAATGATGTTCAAATATATATATTTTGACAAGTAAAAGAGCACAAGACCATAATCACCATCAAACAAAGCAAGTGAGACAACACTTTTGGACAACTCTAAAGCAACTTCTTCACCCAGGTCCTTCCAGATACCTTGGTTTGTGTGCCAATACAAGTCACCTAGGAAAAAAGATACCACGTCTATGAGTGCTCACAGAGCTGTAAAAATACATGCAATAAGAAAGAAGAACCAGCAGGCAGACCTGTAACCAATGACCTGGCTCTTTTACTCTCTGAACTTCTTGTAAGATCTCCACCATTCCTTTTAGTTGCCGACATCTTTCCAACACCTAAGCAGAATTAAAGGTGGAATGTGGGTCATAAAATACAAAATTTTGCAAAACCATTACAGAACAACTTTGCAAATCTTATGTCTGTTGATGCTTCTTGATCCAACAGAAAAGTTGTAACCCTCAGTCATCCTCGATAAAGCTAAATTTAATAATAAACAAGTGATGCACCAAGTTACTGATAGTGTCTCACTTCTCAAGTAAAATCATTTGCCAGCAGTAAAGTAAACTATATAGCCTTTAGTTCACTAATTTCATATATGGAGTTTAAACGTGTAATCGTTCACAAACTTTGGACAAAGATACTAGCAAGAGAAATAACAAAGCAACAGAGAAGAAACGAGCAACAATGGATTTGCAAAACCAACCCGAACATGCAAACCAACCACAAAAGAGTATCAGCACCCCCGCAAGAGAAAATAGTCTCAACAGACTCAAACCGATAAAAGTAACCCCACAAAAAATCAAAGAAAACCAAGTTCTCTCACAGGAGAGCGCAGAGTTGCGCAACGTAGATTCAGGCGGAACTAATGTAAGTGCAGGTCGACTACTACAAGCCACCAAAAGCCAAATACCTGGCCGACGAAAATCAAAACTTTTAACACCCGCAAGAAAAAAAAAACTAATTTGTTTAGCATATACGGACAGCTAGAGGAGCAATCTGGTGAATCTGAATGTACTAACACAACGCCAATTCCATCATAGTAACTAGTAAGAGATCAAAGCGGAGCTAGCCTAGATTTGGAGACGGCTGCGTTACCTGGATTCACGATTAATCAGTAGACGTAGAATCCAGCCCTAATACCATCTACTGTTGTAAAAAGAACGAATTTAGTCGGTAAAATCATGGTCAGATTCGAATACAATTACCACAAGTAAGGAGTTTGGATGTTTTTTTCCCGCAGCGGGATGGGAAGGGAGGGGAATACGCAGGCATACCCCAGTCGGATGTTCGTTGCCGGCGAAGCGCCCGTTGCTCGACGAACAACGGGCAGCGCAACTCGCCCTGCCGTCGCCGCTAGGAAAGGAAGACCGAGGCAAAGAACAGAGAAGTCGTGGGAAGGAGGGTGCTGCCGCACCAGCCGGACTCGAGCTGCAGCTGGGAGGGGAGCGTGGAGAGCGGCGGACGGGCTGACCGCGTGGAGAGCGGCGGCCGCTTGGGGAACGAAGGGAGGTGAGGGCAGGGCAGATGGGTGTCGCGGCCACTCGCGGGGAGCAAGAAACGACCTGTTGCCCTGACCCACGAAATCAAGGCCGATGGGCCGACCCAGTGGGTACCACGAAGCCGACTCAAAATGGGCCGGATTGACCTGTTGCTCTGACCCACGAAATCCAGGCCGATGGGCCGACCCAATGAGTACCACGAAGCCAACTCAAATGATGTCACGAGCTCAAAAAAAATCAAAGCGAGGTCATGCTCAAAAAAAATCAAAGCGAGGTGTGCATCGAGCTATCGAGCCATTTCTCGTCTCAGAAAAAAAAACTATCGAGCCATTTACCTTCGGCAATGATGATGAGGGAAGTTAAACTTTTAATACGTGGGAACTAAAAACGTTGTATAGCCCGACGATGTGGATCCCAATAATTTTATCATTTACTTTTTGTGTAACATGTACCAAACGTCTAAGGACATGCAGATTATCACATAAGAAAATTATTATCGGGGGTTCATAGATAACTACAACATATTTATATTAAAAGGTGTCTAATATTAAAATAATCAAAATTTTAAAATCTATCACTTTATTATTATAGAGCATATTTTTAAGTTCAAAACACTTTCACAATTCATTGACATAAATATTTACATGTGATCCGTCAAACCTAATATTCAACATCGAAATGTCTTCAAATTAAAAAAACGTACAATACAAAAATTGCTCAAAATATGAAAACCTAACGTTTTGTTAGACATCAAATTTTAAAGTCAAGGTGTTTTTGTAAACCGTTCGCGTAATGTTTATGTGCAATCTGTTGCACCTGTGTTTGGGACACCAAAATGTCTTCACATTAAAAAAAAAAATATGGCATATCGAAGTAGCTCAAATTTTTAAAATTAATAAATTAGCTACATAGCACACTTCGAAATAAAAAAACTCTTTTCCGATTCATCAGTTAAACTAACATCCAAAAACCAAAACCCCTTTAGATTAAAAACTTTTTCAACAGAAATGTTGCTCCAATTCCAAAACTTTTTATACATAGCAAATTTTAAAATGCATGCTCCTTTCTGATTTCCTTGCGTAAATTTTCACATTTCAACCGAAGATAGAATTCAAAAGAAAATGTACATTTCAAAATCAAAAACCTTTTCATAGAGTGAATTTTGAAATTCTACGTGGTTTGATAATTTATTAAACAAAATATTTATATGACCACGGGTACATCCACTCGCCTCTGTGGCAATGTCGCAATATTTTCTAGTTTAGATCAAGGGGTATCGACGAGTTCAACACCATATTTTTTCGAAGGCCTTTTATGTTCTATGTATTGTCGTTCAACCTTCAATTCAGCCTTGGGACTCTCTAGAAACTACCGCTCGCGTCTCCTACGCCTTCTACCACCACCGCCCCTGATTCCTCTGCTCTTCCTCACCTTCGACCTCTCAGGAGATGGCAAGGAGGAGCGGGGATATGTCCTCTGACAGATCTATTGTTTTGTTAGCATGTGTTTGGTTACGAGATGGGACGGGACAAACTTGTCCCAATTTTGTGGGATGGGATGATCCCATTTAATGTTTGGTTGATATAGGATGGGTCTATCCTAAATTTTTGTTTGGTAAGAGGGATATATGTCACGTAGGACGACTAGGGTTTTATTTTTCGAACCGGTTGCTCGAACCGCCGGCCTCCGGTAGCGGTTTACCGGTCCAGTTTGACCGGTTACCGCTAAAAACCGGACAAATTCAAATTTTGAATTCAAATTCACATATCCGGCGGTTTGGAGCGGTTAGCCACTCGGTTTGACCGGTTAGCCGGACCGGTTTGGCGGTTAGCCGGCCGGTTTGCGTCCAAAAAAATGGGCTAGAAACCGGACATTTTCAAATTTTGAATTCAAATTCACATATCCGGCGGTTTGGAGCGGTTAGCCGCTGGGTTTAACCGGTTAGCCGGACCGGTTTGGCGGTTAGCCGGCCGGTTTGCGTCCAAAAAAATGGGCCTTAATGGGCCGGCCACTTTTTTTTTCTTTTTTGATTTAACTTGTATTTGCCGATAAAAATACCAAATGAGCAAATATTTGAAAACTTTTTACACCAACATATTACACGGACCTTGAAGTATTTTTAGGAATTTTTACGATATTTTCCATCTTTTGAATTCAAATTTAAAAATTTTGAATTTTGCCCGGTTCAAACCGCTCCGAACCGCTTCCGGTCCGGGGCGGTTTGAGAAGGAACCGGTCAAAGCGGACCGGCCCCAACGGTTTGGTGAACCCTGAGGATGACACTGTTATCTACCTGTTTTCCCTTCTTGTGAGAACTGCAATCAATCTGGGATGAAATTCGTCATCCATGTTGAATCCCAGTTCAATCACTTGGAATCAAACCTTCACTGATGTCTTGCGAACCCGTTTGACTACTAACCTTCATCAATCCATGGCAAGATGTGCCAAAATCATGGACGGACCCGTGCACAGATGCTGAAGAACGAGCAACAGGAGGCAACCTAGCCTCTAGTGATGTTGCATCACGCACGCACGGCTGCTTGTGAGCAAATAGCAACTACAGCTAGCATCATGAAGGGTCCACGTGGAGCTCCACCGCCGGCCATGGAGGGGCCACGCGGGGCTCGACCCGGCATCCATGGAGGGGCCACGCAGAGCTCGACTTGGAGCCATGGAGGGGGCCGCGGAGCTCCCTCGACGTCCATGGAGGGGCCACGTGGAGCTTGACCTGGCAACCATGGAGAGGGCCAGGAAGCTCCCCCAGCGGCCATGGAGCTCCATCGGCGGCCATGGAGGGGTAGCGCAGAGCTTCCCCTCCTGGCCATGGCGGGCACCGTGAAGCTTGCCCTGCTGGCTCTTCCCTACGCTCTCAGCTCGCTACCCTTCCTGGCCATGGCGGGCACCGTGAAGCTTGCCCCGCTGGCTCTTCCCTACGCTCTCAGCTTACATCGTTGGTTCGCATACGGTGGCCATGGCGTCTCTCGCTCCTGCTTGCACACGCTCGCTCATGTGACGAAGCATGATGACGCAGAAGTGGGATGGATTTGTCCGCCCCATTTGAGGGGATGGGGCTGTCCCCAATCTACGGGAATATTTCTCTATTGGGATGGATTCATCCTACATGTCTCCCAACCAAACACCAGCAAAAATAGGATCGACCCGTCTCGTCCCACTTTATCCTCCCTACCAAACACATACTTAAGTTTCTTTCCAATAATGTTCCTTTCCTCCACAATAATAGGGTTAGGTTTTGTTTGTCGATCCCATGTGTTTAATCCGGCCTTATTCTTCATCTTGGTTTTTCTCCATGGGATGTGTCGTCCTCTTTGCCGGCAGTGTTTTCTCTACTGAGAATCGATGTACGTTCACCTAATCTACTTTGAGGAGGGAATGGATTCTGTCTCCTTTGGCGTAATCATCTTTCTGGTCACTGGTGCTATTGCTGGCGATGGTGGATCTACCCTTCCGGGCACCGCTAGTGATGTCTAGAGACGGTGTCGAAACGCATGGTCAGTCCAACCTTCGGAAGATATGGTTTTTCACCCTTTACTCCCAATAGTGGTTGAGGATACTCGCGTCTTATGCGGTTTCCACGTTTGTAGAGTCTTTTGTTGGTGGGACTGCGACTCTCGGGCTTGGATCTAGGTAAAGTTTCATGGCGATGGTTTCTAAAGATAAAGATTAAAGACATAGTGGTGTGCTTCAATGCAATTTTATTTAAGAGTAAAGTACACGAGCGGTCCCTAAACTTGTGTAGGTGTGTCATCTAGGTCCCCGAACTCTCAAGACGTATTTTTAGGTCCCTAAACTTGCATGTGTGTGTCATCTAGGTCCCTGAACTGTCGTAACATCTTTTCAGGTCCCTAAACTTGTATGTGTGTGTCATTTAGGTCCATGAACTTGTGTAGTGTGTCATATAGGTCCAAACGATCTCTAAACCCTTGTGTGTAATGAAGTGGCATACCACGTGTAGTTATGGTCACTAAAAGAAATAAAAAAAATAATTATGAGACTCATATGTTAGGCACATAGACAAAATTAAAAAAATAAATTTAATTTTCCCTCTCTTCTAGGCTTCAACCTATTGTGGTGGCCCAGCCTGCTACTGACAGATTATGGGGCAAGGGTGGCATCACTGCGTGAGGTTTAAGGGTGGTAACGAAAAATTTGGTCAATGTGACTGACATATGGGCCCATAATTATTTTTTTATTTCTTTTGGTGATCGTAAGTACACGTAGATGCTACATGACATGCCACGTCATCACACTGAATGAGTTTGGAGACCATTTAGACCTATTTGACACAGTACATAAGTTTAGGGACCTAAATGACACACTTATACAAGTTTAGGGACCCGAAAAGACGTTGTGAGAGTTCGGGGACCTAGATGACATACTCATACAAGTTTAGGGACCTGATTTTGAGAGTTCGGGGACCTATATGACACACCCACACAAGTTTAGGGACCGCCCATACATTTCACTCTTTATTTAATGTTAAGGTCTTCGTTGTAAAGGGGGTTTTACCTTTCTAAAAAAGCCTTCAATTCAGCCACCCATCAGCTCGGCTAAAAAAACAGCTTTATATGGAGCCTTTTCTCCTTGTGCCATGATTAACGGTCTAATTATTATGTATATACAGAAATTCTTTTATGCACGTGGGTGCATTCTGCATAACGAATGCACCCAGGCCAGCCCAGCCAGTCTCCTTCTGCTGTCCCGAGCTGGTCTGCTCCCCATTCCCACCGAACCAGCTAGCAGCCCCTGTTGTCCCTCAGGGTGGCAATTTTCCCCGCTGAGGCAGATCCCCGCGGGGATCTGACCCGTTTGGGGCGGGGACGGGGGGCAGTTTACCCCCGTGGGGCTCGCGGGGCAGGGCCGTTGCGGGGCGGGGCGGGGGACAAATTAGCCCCGTGGGGATCCACGGGGGCCCGAAAAACATATGTAGACTTGTATAGCCCAGCCCATAATGGCCCAACAATCCATCCATCCCTAGTTCGTATATATATATCCAGTGGAACCCTAACTCCCCAAGACCATCACTTTACCAACTCCCTCACTCGGCCGCCGCTGCGCCGCCCCTGGATCGGCGATTCAGCGCTCGGTGGCGTGCCCTCCCTGGCTCGGGCGGCTCAGCGCTCGGTGGCTCCCCCTGCTCCTGCTCGAAAGCGGCTCGGTGCCCTCCCCCTGCTCACCGGCGCCCTCCCCCTGACGGCTTGACCCCTGCTCGCCAAGTCGCCGGCGCCCTCCCAACCTCCCCCCGCTCTGCATCACCGCCCGCCGGCCCTACTCTGCTCGCGAATTGAATGGGTGGATGCTTTATGCTTGGATGCTGAATTGTAATAATTATGCACTCAGATTGGTACTTTGGTTAGTTTTATTTGCTGGTTATATTTGGAATGTTTGCTTTGAAATGATCATGTTAAAGGGTTTTTTGCTTCAGCATGTGACCCCCACGGAACCCCGTTGGGGATCGGGGATCCGCGGGGATTGGGGACGGGGAATGATTTTGCCCCGTTAAGTTTGACGGGGAACGGGGCGGGGACATGGTAACGGGGAACGAGGCGGGGATGGTACTTGCCCCCCCCCCCCCCTAGGCCCCCACACGGCCCACCTGAGAATGAGCCGCGAGCGCGCGGGAGCGGCGCGAACGGCGAGGGCGAGGATGATCCGGCGAGCGCGACCTGCGGCGAGTGGGCGCGGGGGTCCAGCGGCGGTGTATCAGGTGTCGAGCCATGGCGAATGGGTGCGGGGTCCGGCGGCAGCATCCCGAGGGCTATCGGCGACGAATCTCGGGGGTTGCTGCTCAGCGGTGCGGAGGCAAGCCATGCGGCGGGCCTCGGCGCCATGAAGGCTGTGGCGTGCGAGCCTGGTCCAGCAGCAGCTTGTGGCCGGGATCCGGCGAGGCCAGGGATAGCGGGTGGGCAGGGCGTGTGGCGCGGGTGCAACAGGGGCCAGCAACTGCGCATCAGAAGGTCACGGTGTAATTCCTCGTGGGAAACCTGTGTTGAATCTCCTACGAGCTCTCTACTGCTTCTGCTGTGCGCCCGCCACCTGTTCGAGCAAATGCCTCTGTGCCTTGTTCGTGGAACTGTTTATCACAGGCGTCATCTCTTGCTCCTGTGTTGCGTCAAGTAGAAGCCATATAGGAAGCAGATCACGGTGGCCAGCCTGGGGATGGTGGAGGAGCGAGTCGACCAAGTGCTGCTCGAGGCCGCTGACAGGGACGTTGCCACAACCCATTCGGGTAAATGTTGCTTTGCTTCTTCCTCTTTTGGATTGGCTACTTGGCTATGCTAGAGATAACAATAGCATGACTGAATTTGGTGTTTCTATTGTTGACCATATTACCTGTCATCAATTATTTCTGCATATCCTCCACTAATACCCAATTATCCATCACCGTTGTAGCACTGTCTTGTATGTGGTACGCATCAGATACTAATAGTGTGACTTCCTGGTACCTTTCTTCATTTCGTTCTTTGAACCAAACTACACATTAATTGAACTGATGTGTGGCTGTCTACTGATTTGATATGTGAAAACAAATGATGGAGAGGGGCCAGAATTACTGAGAAGTGCATCCGACAGAGAGACCAATTCTCATGCTTACTTGTTAACTGCAACGTTGGCCGAGCATCGCCAGCATTTAGTCAGTATACAGGTAATAGCAACCTGCATGCAAGACTAAGCTGGTTTCTCTATCAATAAATTGTCACTAAGTATGAAACACTGGATTTCTACTCTCATGTTTCGCTTGAATTTGTTGGTAGAAGTCAATATGATTCCCCCCCCCCCCCTCCCCATGTTGGCAGGCTGAGGATTATGAGCCTCCTTTCTTCAATTGTTGTGCTGATAATGAAGCTGTTAATATATGGAATGAGAAACCCAGGTTTAGGTGCTTAACTGTGCAGATAAACAGAGCACCCCAGCAGACATAGACTCTCTGTTTAGTTCCCATGTTGAGTTATGTTCCACTGTTATCTGGCTATGCTGTTGTTCCTATGATATTCCAGTCAGTTGATCGAATAATGATTTGGAGCCAAATAATCATTTTGTCCGACTTACTTCAATATCTACAGTTGCAATGCAGGGAAATTGTCCTGGATGGAACAGTTGTGTTGAAAGATATTGTCGATTTTGTTGTCAGACATAAGGTCGACAAGTTAGTACTGGGGGCAGCATCTAGGAATGCATTTACAAGGTGCGGCACAAAATCTTAAACAAGACATGCACAGAATTCTTTTTTTTTCTGAAACGATCCCATGGTATCTCCATAACGATATGGAAATTAGATATGCCAACATCTGTCACAAAATGTGCACTGACCTTCTGTTCAATGTATGTAATAGCGAAAGGAAAGATTTCTCCTTTTAGGCCTTCCTTTCTTCTGTTTTCTTTTTGGTTGTTCTTTTTAATCATTTTTATAAATTTTTGACTGTTGTGATCTTCCTTTCTGTTATAACATAAAAATGTACGAATAAGATGCTTCATCTATTTTCCATTGCTATGTTCACATATGTGTGCATTATTCGTGCACGATTCCATGGGACAAATAAGTAATATTGATTTTTGATACATGCAGTGAAGCTTTTGGAATGGGGGAGAAGATGGTTTTGCTACTAAAGTTGAAACTGTTGTGTGGCTATGTGGACCTATTGCTGGCTTAGTGGTGAGTACCAAAGTCAAATTTAATATTGTATATCCAGTCATGTTTTGATTTATTCTCCAGTGGGGTTCGATCTTTTAATTTCTCAATGATTTGTGCCCTGAGCTGTGATAGGATATTGAGTTGTGATCCAGTCATGTTTTGTATCATTGACTGCTCTTGCGATACTGCTAGTACTTGCTCTCTGTTTTTAGTACATTCTGTTGTATTACTAAATTACCTACATGTGTGAGATCATGTGAGTTAAATCGTAAAGCAACATCTTGTATAACACCTGCACATGTAGAGTACATGGCTCTATTTGGTGTCATCTCTGAAGGCTTTTCTTGATGTATTTTTCCTGTGAGAGACCCCTGAACATGTCTCATTCGCAAATTCTGGAAAAGTCCACCTTCCTACTTGTTATCAAGTTCATCTAGTGGACTAGACCCAAACCTAAAGTTCTGTTATCTGAGCTTGTAGACTTACATAGTGATGGTACTTTAGATGTAGTTTCATCCACCCATACTGTCATTTTATTCCCAGCTTGCATATTTGCTTATCTGTTATTGACATTGCCTAATGTAGTTGAATGTTACTTCATTTTAGTTAAAAATAAAATCACATATAACTTGTGCCAAAATTGCCTAATGCACAGCAAGTCAGCAATCAGCAACAGACTTCTATTAGTGATTTGCTTTCTTGATTTTTTTCTTTTCTATTTCTTCCTAGTGTACTGATGTGCGAACACACTGTTGCCAAATGATCTGTCTTTATTCTTCTCTATTCCCGTTCTTGGTGCTTGCTGATTATTGCTTGATTAGTGTTTGAGCATGTGGCTTTGATTTATGGAAATCATTTTGGATTCAAGAGTCTAGTTGATTTGTGCCATTGTTATAGTTGTAACTGGGAGGACCTGAGCAATTGCAATTGCTTTAGCTATAATTATAATTATATTAGTGTCCTAGTTGCAATTGTGATAGGCTTTCTCATGTCGTTGTCACTCGGTTATTGTCCTAGCTGCAATTGATTCAAATGTGACTAGATTGCAACTGTGATGTCGTGTGCATGTCTACCTAGTGTCGCTGTAACTCAATTATTGTTGTTGTAGTAATTGGAGTACCAGACCGGTAGCAATTGGTCTCATTGTAACTATATTAGTGCTCCGGTTGCAATTGCGGTGTGATGTGCATATCTTCCTAGTATAGTTGCAATTGTGTTGTTGTTCTAGTTGTAACTGGAGGACCTGAGCAGTTGGAATTCCTTTATTTATAATTAAATTATTTTCCTTGTTGCAATTGTTATAGGTTTCTAGTGTCGTTGTAACTCGGTTACTGTCCTTGTTCTATCGAGTACTCGACCTGTTGCAATTAGTTCCGTGTTAGGTTTTGAGTTGTGATTTGCACATCGTGAGCTCTCGCCCATGTGTTTCCCTCCACTGACCATACCATATGATTGAAGGTGGGGAGCAGACGTATCCAGTTACATTGGCATGCTAGATGGGATTTCTTGCCCAGAAACTAGTATAATGTTGTACCAGGCTACTAGCTGCCTATTAGCTGGATGCCGGGATGTTCTGCCACATTGGTAGAAGAATTGCTTGTTTCTTTCTAGCATTTTCATAGCCTTCTTATTGATCTTGTGTATTTCCTGTGTAGAATTATATCATGTGTTCTTGTGCTTGATTGCCTCCCAGGATCCTCATTGAGTCATTGCTGTGTGATCATGTACTTACCATTTCAGCATATTTCAGGTCTGGAGGGTGCCGATTGGATTTGCTCATCTTGGATTGCTTATACAGTATTAGTTTGTTTAGTTCCTTATGTTGTCTTCACATCTGTTTTCCCCTTCCTGCTGCACAATTTTCATTTGTTTATGGGGTCACATTTAAACTACTGAGAAGAACATGTAAAAACGTGGAAAACGTCATTTCTCTCTATATCCCTGGATTACTGAAAATACTAAAAATACTGAATGTTCACCAAAATACTGATTATTGCTAATTACTAGGCCTCATTTCCTCATTAATTGGTTTATGTATCACTGGGTTACCAATCCTTGTAGTCAAAATGATTTTAGAATTTTGGGTCCAACTTTTTTTTTTTTGGTGTGTTGATTTATTGAATGGGCTGGGACATGCAGAACCACCAAAGCAACTTCGTTTCTTTAGTTCAGAATTTCATTTTGATTGTTTCATAATTTTCTGTTATTGGAATTACATGATCTCCTTTTACCATAGTGCTCATGCTAGATGCAGGTTTGGGAATCATTTGTTGTTCTTTGTGCCTTGCTGGAAAATCATCTGTTGTGCTGCATCGACTTTTAGTTTGGCTAATGATTATTGTATAGTCTGTTGTTGGCATAGTAGGTGTCTAATCCGGTGTCATGGGAGAAACTCCAAATTCCAGGAACTGCAACCTATATAATTTATCGTTCCAGGCAAGCTCATGAGCCATATGTGTGCCCCCTATGTTTTGTGCAAAGGTATCTGCATGTCGATCGAGTCAATCAGATCATCGTGTTCCAACTAGTAACAGCTTGCTGATCCAGCCATTCTATGTTTCTAGGTTAGTTGACTCACCACTCAATCATGATGTAAGCATATAAATTATAGCTTTTATGTTTTGAATTCTTCTTTGTGTTGAAGTAAGATTCTAGATGTTTCGAATTCTCCCTGCTAATCAGCAGTAGCCACTTATTTTGTTTCTCGAGCTCAAAATGGTCAGCATCATGCATTTTCAGTGATTCTGATTTAGTTTTTTTTTATAGGTTCTATCCTTTTTAGGTTGCACAATATCTAGAAGATTTTTCCTGAATCTTTGAACTTGTTGATGGATCAACCTCTTGTAATTTCACCCAAACAATATTCATCTGTTTTATGGGCTGTGTACTTGTGTTTGTCAGTATCCACTGTTTGGTTTTGCAAGCTTGGCAACTCCAGAACATTTCCTCTTTGTATGATATAGTTCTATGTCTTCGTCTTTATATTTTTCAGTTCTGCTACGTTCTTAGGGAATCAGTGCTATTACATATTTGATCTTGTCCATGGTTATTTCCTTCGGGGAAAGCTATGTTTTGCAGAGCTTTTGTAAAATGTTGTTCTGTTTGCCAGCAGCATCAGCCCTTTTGTCCAACCTGTGCAGTGTAGCTCTACTTTTTTACGTAGCTCCATATGTAATCAATCTCAAATGTTCTCTATTATTCCTTATGATGTGTCCTTACCATTTCAATGTGTGATTGTTCTAATTTTGTTAGCATTCGAACACTAATTTTTTTAACTGTAGTTTTTTTTTGGATCATCCAATTTAAATGTTCTGGAATAATGTAGCTGTTAATATGTCCAGAATTGATGTTTTGACATTCTATATTGCTTTTGCCTGTGTTTACAGTGTATTTGATTCTAGTGTATAGTGTACTTGATTCAATTTAACAGTTGCAATCATGATGTACAATGGATGTCTTATTTTGATTATTTAATTATAGGAAAAGGTATATCTTACCTAATATGTTAATGGTCTCATGTCTTATGTCCTAGTATATCTGAACCTCTCTTTAATCTTGCAACATTTTGTTTTTTCGTCCCTCTGACATGCAGGGTTATCCCTTGATGGTAATGCTTCTACTTTATTATGTCTTCCCTCATTTCCAGTTCAGCCAAGGCAGAGGATCAAGCTTTTAGAATGATGTGTTGACTTTTTCTATGCGATCCTCTTATTTTGTTGTCTTGTGCAGCGTAGTAAGACCAATCAAGCTGTTTGATCCTAGTTTCAAATTTACTGTCTGTTTGTGGCATTCCGTCAGCTGTTGTCTTGTCATGCAGCACATGTTTCTGGCTACCCCACATGGTGAGTCCATGCTGAGTTGTTTTGGTTGCTGAAACTTGTGTGTGGCACGTCGAATAAATTACTGAGCACTCTTTTTTTTTCAGTAGGCAGATCTGCATTGATTCGTTCTTGTGGTAGCCGCAGATCTCGATTGATCCATTCTTGTGTCGGCCATATGGCCGTGAAGGAGCAGCAGTGCTGAGGATTCCATAGTTTGACACACCATTATTCATTCAGTAAGTCAGTAATCGATATTCCAATAGTGCATCTCATGAGAAATGTATTCTATACATTGACACAAATTCAGTAATCCATAGTTTCATGAGTTTTCTGCGATCCATTTTGAGTTTTGCAGCCAATGCTCTCTATGCTTAGTATTGTACACTTTGATGTAGGTTCAGTATTCCGTCCACAGCATTAATTTTTACTACACTCCCCCTTCGACTGGCTTTGCATCACATGAGAAATAAAAAACTGATAGAAACATTCTCTTCACTAATATTCCCTTTTTTATCAGCATTTTTATTCACCTCGGTATAATTTCTGTAACAGTAGCCTTGAGTAATTATATACCTGCCGTGCATCGGTAATTTATTTCTCCTTTTTATTTTTCATCTTGCTCAGTGTTTCGGTCAGTGCTTGATGATTTTTCTTGCTGCACATTAGTCACTTTTTTCCCGAACATCAACTTGTATTGTGTTTAGAAATTAGCAAGTCCAAGTAATGCGGTTATATGCTTTTTCTGTATAGGTGGAGGTGGTATCAAACTAATGTCGACGACAAAACAGAGTGACAACATAGTGTGGATAAAGAGGGTGTTGTTACACAACTTATGTCCTGCGTTGCATAGATTGGCCATGGGTGCTAAGCGCCAAAAGAATACATTTACTTTCAGTAATTTTGTAATTTGGTAGTGCCCTAGACTCCTAATTATTCAGTTATAACTAGAGGAATTAACCTTATAACTACTTCAGTTACAGTAGATTATTGTCCTAGCTGTAGCACAGTTACAACTGCTTTAGTTATAGATAAGAAGGAACAACCGAATCATGCCTTCCTAAAACTAGATTATTGTCCTGGTTGCGATTGGAGGCTCTAACCTGTAGCAATCAGTTACTGTGTGAAGTGGGTGCCTTCCTAGTATAGTTGTAACAGTGATATTGTTGCAACTAGGTTATTGCCCTGGTTGCAATTAGAGGATACGACATTTAGCAATCGATTGCGGTTTGAAGTGGACGTCTTCCTAGTATAGTTGTAACCGTATTATTGTTGCAACTTGCTTACTATCCTGGTTGCAATTGAAGGCTCCGACCTATTGCAATCGGTTGCGGTGTGAAGTAGATGTCTTTCTAGTATAGTTGTAACAATGATATTGTTGCAACTAGGTTACTGTTCTGGTTGCAACTGGAGGCTCTGACCTGTAGCAATCGATCGCGGTGTGAAGTGGATGTCTTCTAGTATAGTTGTAACAGTGATATTGTTGCAACTAGGTTACTGTCCTGGTTGCAACTGAAAGCTCCGACCTGAAGCAATTCGTCACGGTGTGAAGTGATGTCTTCCTAATACTAGTATAGTTGTAACAGTGATATTGTTGCAACTAGGTTACTATCCTGGTTGCAACTGAAGGCTCCGACCTGTTGCAATCAGTGGCGGTGTGAAGTGGATGCCTTCCTAGTATATTTTTAACATTGATATTGTTGCAACTAGGTTAATGTCCTGGTTGCTATTGGATGCTATGATATGCAATAATTGGTGCGGTGTGAAGTGGATGTCTTTCTAGTATAGTTGTAACAATGTTATTGTTGCAACTAGCTTATTGTCCTTGTTGCAATTGAAGGCTTCGCCCTGTAGCAATTGGTCTGTATCTACAATAAAAAGACCCTCACTGTTGGCTAGTTTCTTTTATCATGGTTGCTTTTATAATTCAGTAATTAGTGTTCCAGTTGCAATTGTAGTGTTGTTGTAATTGGCTTATTGCCCTAGTTGTAATTGGTGGGTCCGACTAGTTGTAATTGCTCCGATCCTGACTAGTTGAACCAGATTTGGCAAAATGCAGGAGCATTGCTAGCCGTTAGAAATTGTTTGCCATATTTTAACTTACAGCAACTGCAAGACGCAAGAGAATACGGTTCAGACAAATAGTAGAGCACATATCTCATACAGAAATTAAAAAAATAGTTCACTAGTTGGTTTGATTTTATTTGAATTATGCTCAATTGTTGCCTAGTTAACACTTTCTACTCTCTGGAATGTGTTAATTTCCTGAAACAAACTATGGGCAATGCATAATATATTTTACTGGGTATAACATAACAACCTCAAGCTATTCTGTTTTTTGAATCTCTGTTTCTTTTCCAGAAGAACTTGGAGTCAGGCTAAATAATGGAGGTAGCTTTAGAGCAGGACTACCACCAGGCTTCTCCAAGTGTGTAGGAGAGAGCTTAGAAGTAATCTCTGACACTTCACTGCTGCTTTCTTGCTTAAATGGGTAGTCAGAAAGCTGTAGAATAAATGTGCATGCCAAAGATAGCGAATCTTCGATGCTTGATGAGATTTCATAATATTAAAAACTGATACTGCTTCATACAAAAGGGTATTGCGCAGCTGCATGAAAGAAAACTTGACCATAGATATAATTTTCATCGTCCAACATGTTGTAAAGAAATATTGGTATATAGTCATAAAACGAAACAGCCTATTTATAAAAACTTTGCATTCTTACTTCTTTATCTTCCAAGCCCTGTGTTTTGTACAGAGATCTGTAGCCTGGAGTTCAATTTAAACATTGGGTTACTAACACTATTCACTTGTTCTGAGAACTGTTCTATTGACAGCTGCATTGCCCGAATAGCTTCCTTCAATTAAGACCCTAGAAAAAAGAAACAGCCAAACATCAAAACTCATCAGATGGTGTTAAACCATTATAACCAGTAAAATCCAGAAACCTGGTTGCTACTGGTAGACTGCAATAGGGTTTCATACTTAGTGGCAACTTATAGATAGAGAAACCAGCTTAGTCTTGCATGCAGGTTGCTATTACCTGTATACTGACTAAATGCTGGTGATGCTCGGCCAACGTTGCAGTTAACGAGTCAGCATGAGTAATGGCCACAAGATTTTTAATACACGTTCTTATTTCAGTAATACTGTACCGAAGTATATGTTGTATTCAGTAAATCAAAGATTTAATTTTATTCAGTACAAATGTCACACTTTTTCTAGTGGGCTGGTGTTTTCATAATTCAGTAGCCATGTGGACTTTTTTTGTATGTTACTTACTTGTATTCTCGGGCCCACAAATATAATAATTTTTTGCTTCAGTATTTCCTCTTAGTGTACCCTAACTAATTGATATATGTACTTTTTAATTTTCTTTAGTACTTTGTAATTCTCTTCTTTTCAGTAATTTTCTTTTTACTGTTGTCTTCAGAGCATATTTTACCTTCCAATAGTGTCCTAAAATTCTCTGTTAGTATAATATTCAGGTTGCACATGCTTACATGCATCCTCTCCTAGCATGTCCCAAATTGTTGTTCCATAACTAGTAATTCTTCAGAAGCCCATCCTAGTTCAGTAAATCTTTGGTCCATTGTTTCAGTGATTCATCAAGTAACCGCAGTACCAATTTCTTTAATAGTATTTCTACTAAGAAATCATTCAGGTGCAAAATACAAATGCAAGTTTTCATCTGTTATCTGCAAAAATGCACCATTTTCCGTTTTGCATCACCACTGCAACTCAGCCATCGCTAGCCCTCTTTGAATCTTGCTAATATCCTTATGCTGATCATACACATAACTTTTCAGCTAATGCATTGGCAGGCTAATGATGCTGCAGGACTCTCCACCAAAGAGGAGCAGAGCAACATGCTATGGATTACATCTCAGCTTACAGTTGCAGGAACATAGAACAAGAGCTCTAAACAAGCTTAGTGCTTAATGACAGTTTACAATCCGCAAACAAACCAAGACAGTTAATTAAGTTACACAATGTATGATGAACCGATACTCTGCAACTCTGAATTTACTGAATGTGTATGCTTCTTCTGTGAACTTCTAGTAGAAACAGAGAAGTAGACCTCCTAGCGCCTGATGCGTGGCCGTCGGCAGACCATACTCCAACCACGGCTTTCGTGGATGCTTCCCCAAGCAAATGCTCCATCCTTCATGCTGCCCCCAAACGTGGGATCCCTCGCCGGCGGACTAAGGTGCCCTGCAGCCCGTGGCCATGGCGGAGCTAGGCCCTTGCCGCTGTCTTCCTGTCCGATTACAATCCCCGAGCTGCGCCACCTCACCTGGACCCCACCCGCCGCGCCGGCGCGGGACAGCCTACGCATCACCAGGAACCAGCACGCCACATCGCGCTACTTGGACCCCGAAACGCCTCTACGGGACAACATTCCCCGTGAGGAATCGCCGACGAAGCACGCGCTGCCGTTGGCCCACCCCATGCTCGCCGCTCGCCGGGAAATTGCGGGAATCACCGGGATTTGCTGCCGTAGGAGCCGCCTCACGCTTGCTGTGTTCGATCCCACCCACGAGGCACCGTCGTACCGGGCCCGCACGCCGCATCGTGCCCCGCGTCGGCGCCCGCCGCCGGGCCCTCCTACGCGCCTCCGCCGATGAAGCCCTTGCAGGACGCCTCGCGCTGCCGCCGATGGAACCCTCAGGACATCTCGCGCTCGCCGCTCTGCGTGCTCCCGCGCGCTAGCGGCTCGCACTCGCCGGAACTGTCTCGCCGTCGCCGTTCGCCGCGCTCTCGCGCGCTCCCGGCTCGGGCTCGAGAGCGGAACGCAAGTAGGCGGATCTGTTTTTCCTCTGGTGGGTTACCGGGCCGGTGGGTTGGCTGATAGACGGCCGAGGGTACGTGTATTTGCTATAACAAATACAACAACGTGTATTTTAGTCGCTCCAAAGATTCAAGAAGCTCCCGGGACCATATAAAAAATAGAGCCCACAAATCTTTGCTCTAATATGACCAACTCAAGCAAGCAACACGGAGTCAAGCCTGGATCTTAATAGCAGCAGCAGTTGGAGCCTTGGAGGTTCAAATCGAGGAATAAAGACAACAATAACATAAACACACCTTGCAACAGAGGAGAGAAAAAAAAAAAGCAAGAACATAAAATGGAAGACATTTGGCAGAACTGTCGAGGCATCCAGATATTCCTCCCCCTCGTGTCAAGGCATCGCCAAGCAAGCGGAACTGTGGACAAGCTGATCGCTTGCTTTGGCAGGGGGCATCTTGACGGCGCTGGGCATTTTGGGTGTGATGTGTGCTCCAGCACACCAGCGACTCTCTCCCTCCCCCTCTGTATCTCCCTCTGCGGTGTTGCTTGTGAAAAGCAAGGGGACGGCGAAGGAAGGGGAATGAGCTAGGGTTTCTGTGATGTGTCGCACGCCGGAATTTGATTCGTGGGGGAGAAAGCCAAGCGTTAGATCCATTTGAACGGCTCAGATCGCACGTGGAGGAAACTGGACAGCGGACTCGTAGCCCACAAAGCTTTGCCAGCCCAAGCCCAGCTTAGCCTTCGCACCAGAAGTGGGCCTCCGCCATCCAAATGCGTCCAACGTCATTTGATGGCAAATAATAATCAAGGCAGCAGAGGGCTTGAAGTTCAGGGGCCAGCCACCTCGTGTTCTGCAAGGGGGCAGCAGCAGCAACAACAACAGCTGGGATCAGGGTTCGTAATCCCGTTCAAAACCGGCCGGTTCCTGCGGGAACTGGTCAAACCGCCCCGGACCGGTAGCGGTTTGGGGTAGTTTCAAACAGGTTATATTTAAAATATTCAAATTTAAATTTAAAATAAAAAATATCAAAAAAATCCTAAAAATACTTTACGATATATGTAATCTATTGGTGTAAAAAATTTTCAAATATTTGCTCATTTGATATTTTTTGCAGGCATTAGAAGTTCAACAAAAAAAGGAAAAGAAAAAAAATCGGCTCATTGAACTTCTAATGCACACAAAAAATACTAAATACACTAATATTTGAAAAATTTTGACACCATTAAATTTTACATACCTTGAAATATTTTTAGGAATTTTTCTTTTATTTTTTAAATTTTTAGTTAAATTTGAAAATATGACAAATTATGTATTGAGCCGGCTTACCGTCCAAACTGGCCGGCTTACCGCCCAAACCGCTCGGCTTACCGGTCAAACCGGGCGGCTTACCGGTTCAAACCGATTGAACTAGGATTTCATATACATTTGAATTCAAAATTTGAATTTGTCCGGTTTTGACCGTTCTCGCGGGAACCGGACCGGTTAGCCGCTACCGCCGGCCGGCGGTTCGGCCTCGGATAGCTACTTCGTCGAGATACACGCCGGCAACAGGCCTCGTTTTGGATGGGAGCAATGTGTGCTTAATTCAGTCCTATCGCCCATGCATATCCTGGAATTGAGAAGAAATCATTGATGCATTGATAAGCAATGCAACAATTCTGTAGATAGCGTTGGCGATGCTCCAAAGGAATCGTATAGTCACATTCAAAGTGCGATCAGTGAAATAACCTTTGAATATGTTTGCTCTGGTTGAATACTTCCAAATTTTCATCCAGCAATTATCCAGAGGTAGAGCAGGTAGATCTCAGACATCAAGGACTGCAGCGAAGAGTATGGTCTATTTATTGCACTCTTCGGAATGAAAAAAAAAAGTTTTGTGTCTTTTTACCCGCACAGGTATTGGAAAAATACTTAAAAAGTAATATAATTTTCGTTTTTTTAACCGTAGCAAACGCACGAGTATTGTGCTAGTGTGTGTATGTATATATATGTATATATGTATGTATATATAAGTATATATGTATACATATAGGACGAGATTTTCCTACTCCCAGGTGTAGCTACTCCCATATGTGTATCTCACAAATTTGAAGGTATTATTTCATACTTGAGGTTTCTTAAAAAAAAGTATGTACAAATACTTGATTTTTAAAAGTGCTATGCAAAAATAATGTTTTTATATATGAAGTATATGGACATACTTATTTTTTCTATACAGGAAATGTAACATATCACAAGGTGAAAAAAAAATATGAGTTCCACTCAGAAATTTTCATGGTTATCATTTTGAAAAATCAAGTATGTGTATATACTTTTATTAGAAACCTTAAGTATGAAAAAATACTCTCTTATGTGTGAGATATAGACATAAGAGTAGCTACACCTAAGAGTAAAAAAGATTTTTCTTATATGTATATATATGTACCCTGGGTACGGAATCAAGTATGTGTATATACTTTTATTAGAAACCTTAAGTATGAAAAAATACTCTCTTATGTGTGAGATATAGACATAAGAGTAGCTACATAAGAGTAAAAAAGATTTTTCTTATATGTATATATATGTACCCTGGGTACGGAATACCCGAGCCCGCAGTCGAGCGCCCTGCCCGCCCGCACGTACCATTCGGTTCCCACTTCCCCCGTTCCCCGTCAGTTTTTTTTCTTTTCCGTCCAGTAACCCCTCCCCAAAATCATCCGGTTCCCCTTATCCAGTCCAGCTCCTACAATAGATCGTGGGACGAGGTTACGGTTCCCCATTTTTTGTCGCGACAGGATCTCTCGGCGGCGACCCTCCGTCGACGCGTCATCTCATGATCCCCCGCCGGCGACCCTCGCGTGCCGCACCGATGAGCTGCAGTCGTCCATGACAGGCTCCCTCGTGCCGCCCCAGCGAGGCCCTGCATCGCCGGCTCCCTTGCCGCCCCGACGAGGTGCTACCTGAAGACGTCCGCGTCGGCCGCCGATTGAGAGGTACCCCGCCTACTGCCCTGGGGCTCCGCTCCATGGCCAGTCTCCCCGTCTCCTCCTTGGATCCGCTCAACGCCGATGCCGCCGCCGCCCGTCCTCCGGCATGATTGTTCTGCCGGTGAGGTCCTCTACAGTCTACAGCTCTGCCTCCACCCCTTTGGTCGAACCCACCAGCATCCCGCACAAATGGAGATCCTGCACTCGGACTGGGCAAATATATCCAATTTTGCAGCTGCTTTCCATCCCCGTAAGGATTTCGATGGATATTCCCCACAGGCCTGCATTCGCCCCTCAATCATCACTCCTACCTATTCGACTTAAGAAGATTTTTTTCCCGCAATTTCTGTCAGGTTTGTGAATCTTGCAGGAGCAGGACCTGTGGATTCAGCCGCATTCAGACGCAGCGACGCACAGAGGCGAACAACCAGCTTGCTTAGGCGGTAGGCACATGAGCACTGCTGGAGCGATGCTGCCTGGTGGGTGGGTGCTTTGCAAATATGTGGAAGTGGAGTCCTAGACTTGCCGCTGGCCGCATGATTTCTTTCCGTCCTCACTGCTCCGGTCAGATCTTGACTCTGCTGGTTCATCTTTCCTCCCTGAATACTTCTCTTCTCTCTGTTCCTTTTCTTTTGTTGCTCTGCTAGTATTTGTCTCATGTGCTTGTGTGCTGCTGGCTTCATACTGCTTGTTTATTTGTAGCAGATTCGTTCAGTTTCCATGCCTATATGTTGAGCAAAATTAGATGTAATGTGTCTTCATGTGCTCTGCTCAGCGTTCTATGCTCAACTATATCTATGATGCTGCTGGGATATGTATTGCCAGTATAGGGTAAAAGACTAAAAGTAAGCACTGGTGGATTCTACATGAAAATACATGTTTTTTTGTGCTATCCACAGTTGAAATGACTACAACTGACCATATATTTTATTCGCAGATAACACCTTGACTGCGAGATGTATCAAGTAATCTCTGTTGCTGTGTAATTTTGACAGCACTATTGTTAGTATTAAGTCTCCCTATTGGAATGCTAAACTGACATCTAAGAATAAATTAAATAAATGATCCTGAAAAAACTATAACATATACGCTTGCATGCTCACAATTTGTGCATCACCATTCTGACAATTCGATAGCTAGTAACTATGTGTTGTTCTGAACCTTGACTTATGGCTGCAGCTCCAAGATCTATAGAAATTTGGTCAGAAAAACCAAAGTTTGAGATTTTTTTTGCATGGAAGACATCCAATGTCGAGTGCGGAGAGGCTTAGATGGGTTCAATGTCGAGTTTCTCAAAAGTTGAGGTCCACTTGTGGCAACTGGGGTTCCTCTTCGTCACGTGAAGATGTTTCTTCGGTTCTTCTGAGGTTTCCGCCTCTATTGTGCGAATCCCCTTCTGTTCTTTCATCCTATTCCCTATGGTTCTGTTCGATTTCTCATTTCTCATAGATGGTTGGACTATTTGTGTAGGTAATTACTCTGTTTTTAATTCCCATGAGAAGAAAAGGGACATCACTGTCTTGCTAGTTTGTAGATTGCGGCAATGAGGATGAATAGGAAGAAGATAGGGCTGATTCCGAATTGGGTAAGATTTCATCTGATTGGCTGCTGTTCCAGTCCCTAAGCTGTTGAGTTTGTGACTCACTGATGGCGGGATCTATCCTGATGCATCATTTGGGTTGTGATTCTTGATTGGCCATTACAGTTTTTATGAGTTACTACTTACTAGCTTATTTAGTCTAGTATAATTGCTTTATATAATACCCTGGCCGTGCCTTGGCAGAGCATGCGTGGCTGTTTTTCGTTGTTCTAGTTGGATCTATGCAACTAATGATGCATTAATAGCTTTTATGTTTTTGTGGATTAGTATTCAGCTTTCATCAGTCATATCATTGATATATCAATGATTCCTTGCCATGGCCATTTTAGTTCAGTCAAAACAATTTGTGTCCATTGCCTTCTGGATCTAGAGTGCTCTTAGTTCACAGGCAACAAATGAAGATCAAAGCTGTTATTTTGGATGACTTAAAATTGCACTAGTAGTGAATATAGTGTTCTGTACAATGTAAGGTTCTTTTGCCATACAAATATACCGTATGGAATTCGAACATATAGCTGCTTCTTTCTTCAGATGTCGATTTGGGCTGCTTGCTTCTTTAGTATTGTATATCATGACTGCTAGTGGAGTGTCTATACCTCAATAAGTTCATTATTGATTAATTACCTTGACCATGTGTGTAAGTATTCGAGTGTTTATTAACAGCAATTTTCCGGGCACCTTTCCTGCTGAACTGGACTGAATAATTCGCTGACTATACACTCAAACTTGCCATCTTTTCTATATCTCTTTCCTGGATCCTGTGTGGATGATAATTTTGCCTGTATCATTGTGCAGGTCTAGATGAAACATCCTTGTGCAGCTGCAGCTGCAGGAAGAACCTTGAACGATGGAGAGCATGGGCGCCAGATGAACCTAGACGAAGACAAAAAGTCCACCCTGTAGCTTTTTTAATTTTTAGGCCATGTTCAGATTTCCAACTACTCACTATTCATTCCAACTTTTCACTATTCATTCCAACTTTTCACTATTCCTTCCTCACAAAACACGTTTCCCAGCGAATGCTACAGTGTTTTTCTTATGCTACATTTTTTCCTACAATCTAAACACACCCTTAGGCAACTGACTATTCAGGTCGACCTGTGAAAGATCTTTCGCCGGTGATGCTTTCATCAACTGCGAGCCGGTCAAGTATCTGACCACAAAATGCATCATTTTAATCTTCTGTCATGTCTTGAAGAGACGTTCGATGTCGATAACCTATTTCTGGATGCTAGTTAATGTGGTAACAGAAGATTCTGATTGTTCCTCATTTTTTAAGACATACGTGTGCCAAGCAACAGAATCGTATACAGAAGTTCTCTACCAATTGAAGTACATGTGATTTGATGAAAATGGATTGGATCGTACGCACTAAATACTTCAATATGGAAACACGTTTCAGTAAAAGGCATGAACAATTTAATCGTTACCCATGCGCTGCCGTGTTAAAAAAAAGTATATCTTTGTCTGTGTCTCTCGGACGGAGAAAAGCAAAAAAAAAAAAAACACGTGGCCAGCAGCACGTATATCTCAGGGAGAAAAAACGGCCGCAAAAGTGGGGCAAACAAAAAAACGGCGGAGAGAGGAAAGCCGGGAGGGAAAACTGAGCAGGGTACGAGGGAGGGGCGAGGGGACGTTCGTGCGGGAGGGGGTCGGAGCACTGTCCTATATACACACACATGAGTATGAAAGCACATGTTGCTTATGTCCCTTCGAATGCGATATTGATATAGAGTCCTTTCTCTTGAGAAGGCATTTGGAGTCCATCTTCTTCTAGGAGCAGTATGACCAGTGATATCAATAATTTCCACAACATTGGGATAACTTTCAGCTTCAACTTCCTCGTCATCACAAGAAGTCCCCATAGTGGCATTATTGTTTGCAGGATCCCAGTCATTATCATCGGAATCATGTGCTTGACTACTTTCATCTTTTCTTGCCTTTTTACATGAATTGTCAATCTTGAACTTGCTAGCCAATTTCTTAGATTGATTGCGTCCACCACCACGACCACAACCACTATCAAATAATTCCATAGAGCATAAGCGTAGATCATATAAACAAACTAAGCATAGTTTGATTAAGTTTCAGTTTGTGGCCAGCAAACAGGTGGTCGGCGGACGGTCCTCCGGGGTCGGGCGGACGGTTCTCCAAAAATTTCAATCTGATATTCCGCAGTATTTTCTCAAAATCGACCATCCAAACAGTATAGAGACTACCACATCACTATGAACATATATATCCAACCAATTTCATGAATCCATGGTCAAATTTTAGATCAGAGCATCAAACCTAAATATGCCCCAAATTTGAAATCCATTCAACACAAGAAAAGATTTGAAAAAAAATACTGGGATGACATGATGGAGGAGTTCGCGGAGGGTCCGGGGATGCTCTCGGACGGTCCGGGGAACACTCCAACGAAGAAATCGAAACGGGTGCCTTTTTCTTTGAGAGGAGGAAGAAAGAGAGAGGTGGAAGCAAATAGCATCGGGTAGGAGAAAAAGAAAGGAAGGAGAAATAGATAAGTTGCGGCCGCCTGGGTCCCACCAGGCGACCTCCAAACTAGAAATCTCTCTGTGTAAAAACGGCAACCTCCAACTGGAAACCTCTCTGTGTAAAATCAGCCATAAGTGTGGATGGTCCGCCACCATTCCTCGGACGGTCCGCCTCAAGAATCAGTTCGGACCAGTACGTCATTCTTCTCTATGTAAAACATATTTTGCCTGCGGACAGTCCACCTTTCACTGTGAATTTCTGCACGAGAACACTATATTTGAGTTGAATTTGAGAGTTGATTCGGGATCATTGCTCACCAAAACTTTGGATGCATGCATTTGCAGTTTGAGACAAGTTTATATGATGATATGTAGGAGTATGCCAAATTTTGAGAAAATATAACATGATTTAGCATTAGAATAAAAAATATGACATAAATAGCAAAATGACATGCATGAAGAAAGAAAAGGACTAGCTATGGACATGTACTCAATTTCAAGCCACATTTGAGATGTCAATAACATTTAGCTCATTCCTCAATTCACAAAACATTTTCTCATCCGATGGCTTGGTGAAGATATCCGTCAACTTATTATTAATCCCAATACCAATAATATCAATATCTCCACTGCTCACACATAATCCCTCATGAAGTGATGCCTAATATCAATATGCTTTGTTCTTGAATGTGGAACCAAATTACTTGCTAGCTTCACGACACTTTCATTATCACAAAAGAGAGGAATACTAGTGAATTTCAACCAATAATCAAAAAGTGTTTGCTTCATCCATAACAATTGAGCACAACAACTAGCTACTTCAATATACTCCGCTTCGGTGGTTGATAGGGCCACTGAATTTTTTTTCTTAGAATTCAAAGAAACTAGTGACCTTCCAAGAAATTGGCATCCACCAGATGTGCTTTTTCTATCAATCTAACAACCGGCATAATCAGCATCGGAATAACCAATCAACACAAATTGAACACATTTAGGAAACCAAATACCAATATTGAGTGTGTTCTTCAAATATCTAAATATTCTTTTGATGGCAATCAAATGACACTCTTTTGGATCGGCTTGAAACCTCGCACACATGCATACACTCAACATGATACCAGGCCTAGATGCGGTAAGATAATGCAAACTACCAATCATAGACCTATAAAGCTATAGATCAACCGATTTACCTCTCCTGTCAAGATCAAGATGCCAATTTGATGCCATAGGAGTTTTCATTGGTTTTGCTTCCATCAAGCCAAACTTCTTCAATAGATCCTTCAAATATTTTGATTGGGATATAAATGTCCCTTTCTTAAGTTGCTTGATTTGAAGTCCAAGAAAGAAATTCAATTCACCAATCTTTGACATTTCAAACTCCTTTGACATCATTTCACCAAATTCCTCACAAAAATCTTGGTTAGTAGAACCAAATATGATATCATCAACATAAATTTGGCAAATAAATAAATCACCTTCAATAAACTTAGTGAACAATGTAGTGTGTACATCCCCAATTTTGAAGCCCTTAGAAATGAGAAAATCTCTAAGTCTCTCGTACCAATCTTGAGGAGCTTGTTTCAAACCGTAGAGAGCCTTAGAGAGTTTATAAACATGATTTGGCTTCTTTGGATCCTCAAAACCGGAGGATTGCTCTACATACACTAGTTCACTAAGTCCACCATTCAAGAAAGCACTTTTAACAACCATTTGATATAATTTTATATCATGTGAGCATGCATAAGCCAAAAGAATTCTAATTGCTTCTAATCTATCTACGGGAGCAAAAGTTTCACCATAATCCAAACCTTCAACCTGAGTGTAGCCTTGAGCTACCAACCTAGCCTTGTTCCTCACAATAATACCATTTTCATCTTGCTTGTTTCGAAAAACCCATTTTGTGCCTCTCTACTAATTCCCAAACTTCATTTCTTGTGAAGTTATTTAGCTCTTCATGCATGGCATTGATTCAATTCACATCTTGAAGAGCTTCATCTACACGTTTAGGCTCTATATAGGACACAAAAGAGGTTCACAAAATGAAGCAATACGAGAATGAGCTTGAACACCCTTACTAATATCACCAATAATTTGATCAATGGGGTGATCTTTGGTAATGGCATGATGTGTTTGAACACTTGGCTCTTGTGTTGAGGTAAAGGTGAGGAGATAGAATCCAATGGAGCTTGCTCTTGAGAGATATTGTCATGACTTTCTTCATTGTCACTTGAGCTTGATCAATTGATGAGGAGGTGGATGGATGGGCTATTGTAGAATTGAATATTTCTTCCTCTTCATCATTTTCTTCTCTTGGTTCCACATCACCAATAGATAGATTTTTGATAGCTTCATTCAAACTCACACTTCTCATATTACTTTCATTTTCTTGTTCTTCAAGAGAGCCATTTGATTCATCAAACTCAACATCATAGGTTTCTTCAATAATACCATGAGTTTTCTTATACACTCTATAAGTCTTGCTACATGATGAATATCCAAGAAGAAATCTCTCATCACATTAATTTTCTTTGGAATTTGGATAATCTAGCTCCCTTCTTGACAATATAGTATACGCATCCAAAAACCCAAAAATATGAAATATTTGGTTTTTTTCCAATCAATAGCTCATAGGGTGTCTTGCTCAAGATTCTATGACAATATAGCCTATTTGATGCATGACAAGCGGTGTTGATTGCTTCGGCCAAAAGCTATCCGAAACTTTATATTCCGAGAGCATGGTTCTTGCCATATCAATCAAAGTTCTATTTTTCCTCTCAACAAGACTATTTTGCTCCAGAGTATATTTTGATGAGAATTCATGCTTGATGCCCTTCTCATCACAAAACTCATCAATTCTAGAATTTTTTAATTCACTTCCATTGTCACTTCTAACCTTCTTCACTTTGAGCTAAAATTCATTTTTGGAGCCTTTGTCAAGAATTTCTTGAATATACCACAAACATCGGTCTTGTCATAAAAAAATAAAATATATCTAGAAAAATCATCCACAATAACTAGACAATATCAATTTTCCACCAATACTTCTATATGTTGTTGGTACAAATAAGTTCATATGCAATAATTCCAATAGTCTGTTGGTTGACATGACACTTTTGGTAGGATGTGAATTTGCCACTTGTTTTCCGGCTTGACAAGCACTACACAATTTATCCTTTTCAAATTTCACATCCTTCAACCCAACAACAAGATCATATTTCAAAAGCCTATTGAATTGTTTCATACCAACATGTACAAGCCTTCTAAGCCACAAATAAACTTTTAGATGACTTAGAGAATAAGCATGTTGTCAATTTAGTCTTGCTAGATGAGAAATCAACAAGATATAAATTTTCATGCTTAAAACCTTTAAAGATTTGACTATTTCCATCTAAGGTTCTAGCCTCAACTCCTTCACTAGTGAATATGCATTCATAACCAAGATCACAAAGTTCAGTAACTAACAATAGATTAAACATGAGAGAATCAACCAACAACACACTAGAGAGAGAATGATCATTAGAAATTGCAACTTTTCTCAAACCTTTCACTTCTCCTTTGCTATTATCACCAAAAGTAATAATATAATAATCGGTAGCTTCATCATCAAGAGAAGAGAACATATTTAATTCACCAGACATATGTTGTGAACAACCACTATCAAGAACCCAATGTCTCCCTCCGGACTTGTAATTCACCTACAAAAGAAAATTAGTTACCTTTAGGTACCTAAACTTGGTTGAGTCCTTAGAGGTAAGTGACCAAGTATGTTGGCACCCAGATGCCATTCTTTTTAGAAATTATTGTTTTTACCCTAATTTGAGGTGTAATTTTGATTTTGCCCTTACTTTTTTTAACTTTGTAAATTTGCCCCTATTATTCACAAGTTGTTGTGAATTTGCCTCTGTTTTGATCATTGACTACCGTTGACTGAGAGCAAAATCACAATGATTTGTAACAAATAAGGGCAGATTCACAAAGTTCAAAAAAAATGAGGGTAAAATCACAATTGCATATCAAAGTAGGGGTAAAAACGCAATAGCCCCTTCTTTTTAGCACCTAGTTTAGATTTGCCAACATATTTAGCAAGAAAATTGCCACTAGAATTTTTCTTTTCTTAATTACATAGCAAGGATCAAAATTTGTAAAGGAAATATAAGTATTCTTAGAGCATTCACCAACACTCATATTACCTTTACTTTCCACAAGGTAGGATTTGTAAGAGGCAACATAATTTTTACCTTTGTTCTATCTCCCATAGAAAGTCTTGTTATCCTCTTCAATGTCAAAGTTCTTACATTTGCTCTTTACAAATGTAGTCTTGTGAGGGACAAAAGCATTCTTACCCTTTTTGTATAAACTCCCAACTCCCTCACGGCCCAAGGCAAATCTTTGGTTTCCCAAAAGACGTCTAAAGTCTTTTTCACTATTGAACCATCTAGTCAAACATTCATTTTCCTTAAGCATTTCATTTTCAAGAATGAATGAGGCATCATAAGTGTAACACCCCTGGGATTAATTAACCTTAAAATGATGTTTAAGTTAAACCTAGGCTAATTCAAAAGTGAGTTTGAAGAAAATGGGGAAAAATTTACCAATTTGGGTCAAAACCCTTTCAAATGAAGTAATAAGAAAACTTTGAAAAATTCCTAAGAACTTGAAAAAGTGCAAATGTAAAAGTTGGAGAGTAAGTCAAACCAAGCAACTTTCCTTTTCAAACCATGGCCTAAAAATGCTTGGAAGCATCTCAAAATTTAAACTCCAATCTTGGAATTTGAAAATTTCAATTCAAATTCAAAAGCTGAAATGGAATCTTAGCCAAATCTCAAGATTTTACCACAGAACATCAAAATCTCCAAAAAGCAAAGTTGTTCTTCATCACATTCCAGAACTTTGCCTCTTTAGACACTTTGGCCAATTTTGCCATTTATCCCCTCGAATTTCAGAAATTCAGTTCAAAACAGGGAATTACCCCCTTTTGAATTACGGCCAAATTTCCAACTTTTTCTCCAAATTTCCAGTGCAGGAACGTGTCTCATGAAATTCTAAACAACTTTTATGTTGGAGGATTTTCGAGTCATGTTCAAAATTTTGAAATTAGAGCCATGCCAATCAGTTGACCTTTGCACCGCTCACGGCACGCTCACGGGATGCCAGCGCCGCGCTCGCGCGTGCCCGAGCTCGCCGCCGGCAGCTCCCGTCGCCGTCCGTCCTCGCCTGAGTCGACAAGTGACATGGCTGGGTGTCCCCGCACGCGGCGCACGCCTCTGGCAAGGTCTCATGGTCGGAGACGCACTGTAGCGCTGACTCCGCGCTCGCCGCCGCGTCGCCGCTGCGGACCGCCGGGTCTTGCCGTCGCCGCCGTTGCCCGCCGGTCCAAAGCGCGACTTTTGCGCCGCGCGTGCCCTCTTTTTCCCTCCCCGCGCTGTCTTCTCGCTCGCCCACGCGCGCCTGCCGCTGCAGCACGCCTGCGCGCCGCGTTGACGCCGCGCACGGCGCCAACACGGCCGCGACAAGGCCCTGCCGCCGCGACAGCTCGCCGAGCTGTCCCAGCCTCTATCTCAAGCTTCCCGAGCACCCCTCCACTCCCCTCTCGCTCCTACATAAGCCCTCAACAGTTCCCCTCTCTTCCTCGCCGGAAAAACACTCGCCGGAGCTCGCAGAGGCGCCGCCGAGCTCGCTCTCGTGCACAGCTCTCCCCGCTGCTCCTCCGGCCAAACCGAGGCTCGCAATAGCTTCCCCAACCTCCACTGCCACTCACCGAGCAATCCCCGACCCACTTCCCCCACCAGAGCCCCCGGCGTAGCTCGCCGGAGTTCACAGAGCCCTCCGCCGCCGCCCGCGCACGTGCACAGCTCGCTACGCTCTTCCTCCGGCCGAGCCAAGGGCACCATTAGCCTCCTCGTGTCGTGCTGGTGCTCACCGACCACTTCCCCGAGCTTCTCCGACCCCGACGTCGCCGGTAGCCGCTCGCTGGAGCAAGCCGAGCCGCCACCGCCGTCGTTGACCCCGCTCCCGGCCATCCCCGACCTCGAGACCTAGCTCAAACGAACCGTGGTGAGCCCCTCTCCATCTTCCCCCACTTCCCCGGCCCGGTCTCGCCGCCGTTTGGCCGGCGTAACCACGCCGGCGAGCCCAGGGACTTGAGTGTGTCTTCAACCTCTGTCCAGGGGGCCGAGCGCAAAATGCAGGGGCCTGTCTGTAATAGTTTCAAAAACCCTAGGGTCCCTCGCGTAAAATAGATTCTATATTTTTGGATTAATTCGCTGAGATCTTCAAAAATTTGTAGAAAATCGTAGAAAAATCAGAAAAATGCCAAACCAATTTTGTAGTGACCAGTGAGTCTAGAAGAACAACTTCCTCCTTTGCACCTCACTCAGTTGAGCTGTAGATTTTGAAATATAAATTCATTTTAATTTGAGCACTTTTCATCATAGTTCAAAATCTACACATGCACTAGAGCTGAGCTTGGGATATGTTGTTAGGGTGATTATCATTAGCCTAATGCGCAAAGGGTGCACAAAATTTCCCAGTGGATTTAGGGTTATGATTTTCCAAACATATACCCTGTTGTTTTGGCAAATAAATCACAGAAAATAATGTACTCAGTGAAAAATCATCCCCTTCACACAGAAATTCAATCAAGACATAAGAAACCTTAGAAAAATGAAAATGATAATTTTTGGACACTGGAAAATGACTAAATGATTTTTGGTAGTTTAAATATGGTGAAATTCCACAAAAATAACCATAAATCAAAATCACTTGCAAACTTGCAGAGAGGTCACCCTTGGTACCCTAAGTCTCTGTGCCAAGTGGTTTGGACAAAAGCCTTGTAGTTATTTTTGTAGGATTTTAGTTTGATTTTAGACAAAAAGATAAAAATAATTTTAATAAATTATAGAAAAATTATCTTGAGCCAAACTTTGGGCTAAGCTCCTGCCTTGGCATGAGCAAGCCTCTGGCCAAATGGTACACAAAAATAAATTTTCTAAGATCACCTTTTGAACAATAGAAAAGGGACTTGAAGAAAAGAAAAGAGAAGAAAAGGAAAAGAAAAGAGAAGAAAAAGAAAGGAAAAGAGAAGAAAAAAGAAAAGAAAAGAGAAAAACCTAAAACTCTAAAATCAAAGTAAAGGTTCAAAATGAAAAGGGTATATTCACTTATAATTAATGTTTATCCTTTCCAACTCACTAAGCAAGATTTAAATAAGCTTTCACTTTTAAATCTCGATACTTAAGCATTCACGCATTTCGTGTAGATTCGGGTCTCGCCGACGGAGTCTACGAGCTAGTCCCCGCTGCCGAGGAGATCACCCAGGAGTCCGAGGTGAACGTGGTGCACGTGGATCCGAGCCCCGAGCAGGAGTACCGCTTCGAGCCAGAAGGCAAGCCCCGGAGCATAACCTAACTTTACTACGCAAGTTACTTGATTATATGTTTGTGCATTTAAGTTTCAAGGAGTTGAATGAAACCCTAGATTGCATGATCATAGGTTCCTTTGATTGAACATTAGTATGTTAGGTTCGATAGTTGCTATGCTTAAGAACGATAGAAGTCGAGTGTTTTCCGACACTCGCGAGATATAGGAGTCGTATGTCTACTCTTATCAGAAACACTAGAGATGATGGACGGATGATTATAGATATCCGTCTATCGATGTTTAAGTGGAAACATGTGGTACTTTTGTGTCAAGCGTTTGAACGTACCACACATATGCACGGTTTATGGGACCGGTAAGTCCCGGTATCCGATTGATGCGAGCAGGTCCGACAGCTCATCTGTCTTGGAAACGTTACCCCATGGGCACATGAGGGTAGTTGCGTGAGTCCCAGTAGTGGTAAACCTTTACCCTGAGGCAGTGGGACTCGGGAGCCACTCGCAGAGAGAGGAGAAAGGATTGGGGTGTGTTGGCATTTCCAACCATTCCGTATGTTTGGGTTTTCCCTGGCCAGGTAGTAAATTCGGTTCGAACTGTCCGCTTCTCGCGGTTAATGAGACTGCTTGACCGATGTATGACATATTATGAAGTGGAACTTGGAAGGATGAAATCTTTGTATGGAATAATTGTATTGCAAAACTTGATTATTTAGCTAGGCTCACCTAGAATGGATAGGCTAAAGAAGTTAAAATCAAAATGAAGAAATTAGAAATCAGCTTAGTCGCTTTTGGCAAAAGAACCCCACTAGCCAAACAGCCTCTCATTTTAGGAGTCGGTGATGTAGTGATCACCAGTCGGTTAAGTCTTGTTGAGTATAACTAGTATACTCAGCCTTGCTTGTGGCTTAATCTTTCAGGACCGTCCCCTCAGGAGGTAGCTGCCTCTATGGCTTGGGCCTCCCAGCTTCCTCCTGGTTACAGCATCGAGTGGGAGCCGACCTCTCCCGAGGATCGTGAGGAGTAGCGTCACGGCTGACTTCATCGTGACGATACTATGGATCGTCGCTAGTATCTCGTTTATTTCCGCTGCATGAACTCGAACTATTTTATTTACCTTATCATTTCAATTTGGTTGTAATAACTCTGAACCTTGTTGTAATTTGAATTGTGGAATGATGTGATCTTTGGAACTCGCCTTCGAGTGAGTGTATGGACGGACGATCTTCAGTAGCCGTTGGTCGAGCTTGACTCGACGGTCGAATCCGCACTTGGGAACATTTTCGTGTATTAGCACCAATGGAGGGTGGAATATACTTAAGTGGGCCCATTTCTCGGGTGAGATCGCTACAATAAGTAAAGCCATTGTCAAAGAATGGAGAATTATTTGAACTAATAGATGGCTTAGATGAACTAGGAGCACATGACAAGTCATTTAAAGTATCACGTTGAGTATTAATGCTAGTGGTGACTTTTCTTTCATGAGCTAGACAAGATTTGCGAGGTTCCTCAAGCTTCTCAAGAGTTTCTTTTATATTATCATGAGAGGTCTTTAGCTCCTCATATGAATCTTGAAGAGCTTTGTAGCTCTTTTTCAATTCCTTCAACTTAGCCTTCTATTTGCTCATGTAATCATCGGCATCACTAAGCATTTGAACAAGATCATCATAAGACAATTCATCATTATCAAGTTCATCATCTTGTGATACCTTAGCCTCACCCTTTGCCATAAGACAATGAGCTGAAGAGAAGAGTGATGGAGCATTCTTGATGGTGATACCGTCAACTCCCTTGGAGGACTTGTCATCCCCATCATCACTATCATCAGAGTCGGAGCTTGTATTGGAATCCCACTCAACATAATATGCTTGGTCATTTTTCTTCTTCTTGAAAAAACTTTTCTTTTTCTTTTCATCATCATCATCTTCTTCTTCTTGTTTGGAAATTCATGGCAATACGACCTTTCTCATCACATTCAAAATATTTCTTCTCATCAAAGGGGTTCCTTCTAGATGATTGACCTTTGCCATAGCTTTTATTCTTCATAAATTTCTTGAATCTTCTCACAAATAACGTCATTTCTTCATCGGAATTTCCTTCATGGTCACTTTCATCATTCTTATCTTCCTTTGAAGATTGAGCCTTGAGAGCAATACTCTTTTTGCTCTCATCATTAGAGACCCATGAGTTTCATTTTGAGACTTCTTGAAAATGTCATGAGTAGTCACTTCTCCCAATATTTGAGTTGGTGTCTTCTTCTTTAAATCTTCTCGCATAAGTATAGTAACAATTGTATCATATTTGCTTGGAAGGCTTCTAAAAAAGTATGAGAAAAATCATCATTTTTTTTATCTCATGACCAAGATTTCTTAATTTGTCGGCGAGTTATGCTGACTAGGTTCTCGAGAGGATGCCCTGAGAGAAGGGTTTGAGGAGAAGTCGTCGAGAATCTAGAATCGAAGGTGACAAGAGACGATTTAGACAGGTTCGGGCCGCAATATGCGTAATACCCTACGTCCTGTATGGTGTGTCTTGTATAGATGAGATGCCTCGAATGGGTCCCTATCTCTCCTTATATATGCCGGAGGATAGGGTTACATGGAAGCCGTATAAGATCAGGAGACTTTTACAAGTTTATCTCTAATTTCCTTATACAGCTTATCCTAACCGACTAGGACTAATCCTTGTCTTGTACGTCAAGTCTTGTACTTGGGCCGGCCCATAGGAGGCCCGCCAGGGTTGTTTAGTCCATTAGGACTCTACACCCACAAGCCCCCGAGCACCTTATCTCCTGAAGAACATCACTGTTGAAAATACAGAGTTCTTTAAGACCCGCCAGGGTTGTTTGAAGCCCGCAACGTTCTTTGCTTTTGGAAGTTACAACCATGCTGTTCAAGAGGTAACGAAGTGCTCATAAATCTTCTTGAAGTTCGGATTGGTGCGCACCGATTAGGTGCGCCCAATTGGGCAGCCCCCGAGCCTCGTTTATCTTTGAAGAAGAAATTCGAGACTCTTTCGAAGTCCGAATCTGAAGAGAATCAATTTCCGAAGAAGTCCGAGTTCTTTTAGAACTCCTTTTGAATTTATCAATTGAAACCAAAAAATTTCAGAAATATATTTCTTGAAAATATTCCCGCAGACCCCGAGCCTAAATTTGAACGAATTCAAATATAGGATCAAGGAAGGACCAAAATTGAAAAGTACCGAAGAAACGATTCGAAAAGTCAATATAAACCGTTCGCCTCCCTTGTATCCGTACGCCTTTAGCGAAACAGATTTAGGGTTAGCGACAGTTCCTCTGTTAGCAATCCTAAGACTGCGCAAACACTTCCACAACCTCCTCGAGCCCTGATCCCATCCACGCCAAGCCTCAAGAAACCGCAATGGCCGGTGGTGAAGGATCCAGCCGAAGCAATAGCGTGAAGAGGAAAGCAGAAGCAATGAAAGAAGTCGTGGCGACTGATGAAGCAGCGCCCATTGGAGATGGTCCGTGCTTGGAAGATCCAATTAGTGACTGGCCAACCAGTACACTAAAAGATAAATACATCAAGAATCTGGAAGCAGATGGTTTTCTCGCAGCCAAAGAGATCAGTCGGTGGAGGAGTGCTCACGATCATGAGTACCCCACAGAGGAAACCGAGGAGCTCACGGTATGGAAGGCCTTTTACGAAGTTGGTTTCGGTTTGACGACCTGTGATTTATTTCGCCGAGTGCTGCAATTTTATGGGATTGAATTGTGTCACTTGAATCCCAACTCTGTTCTGAATCTTTCTATATACATCCACTTGTGTGAGGCGTTCCTTGGAATAGACCCACACTTTGCCTTGTTCCGCCACCTATTCAGAGTAAAGACATCAAGCGGACCATCGCAAGTGGTTGGAAAAGTGGTGATCCAGTTCCGCCAAGGCATAAAGCCAGTATATCTGGATTATTCCACCAAGGAGAGTCTGGAGGATTGGCAAAAGGAGTGGTTTTATGCATGGAACCATCAACCACAACTGCCCAGCCGCTCAGGGAATCCGCCAGTGATGAAACCATTCTGGAGCGAAACTGTTGGAATAAATCAAGCCATGCAGATTCCAGAATTGCTCAATATGATCAGAGATCTGAAGACGCAAGGATTGACTGGAGCCATCCTATACATGTCATTTCTGTCGAGGAGGATCCAGCCTTGCAAACAACGCTGTAATCCAGGGTACTCGTATTCTGGAGAAGCTGATCCCTCACGGAATGCTACCGGCGACATGTCTGAAAACAGGATCATTCAGCTGTTGAAGAAATATCTGATCATCAGTGATGAAAAGTTTCAAGAGATAATGGAAATTTCTGCAGTCACTATGACGCCCGAGGTATGAACCATATCTGAAAGTCAATACATTGTCTTTTTCACTATAGTGTGGTATTAACTAAATCCTTGTCCATAACAGTATGAAGCCCGACGATTACTATATGTGAGCTCGCCTCCCGTGGATCCGACGAATGCCGAAGAGGCAAACTTATTAGCCCGTTGTGTAGATCTAGGGGTGAGGGACCAGGTTCGTAAACATAAGCCACATACTGATAAGGCAACTGCATCGGAAGAACCTGACGAACCACATGCCCATGATGAAAATCAGGATGTTGAAGAACCCCGTGCCAAAGTAGGGGCAACCTCCAAGAGAGGAGAAGAGTCAAAAAGGGCCGCGGCATCAGAGCTGAATGCGCCAGTGCCCAAGAGAGCACGGACCCTACCCAAGCCTCGGGTAAATGTCATCCCGGAGGAAAAGGAGAAGATATCCCCACAACCAAAGATACCATCATCTGTGGGGATAACGATTGGAGAAATCGGGACCAGCCGGTCGCAACAAGACAGCACGGCCCGGCAACCTCTATTAGAAGAAGAAATCATCCACAATATCTACAACCCTGCCTCAGCACCATATGCTAGTTCAATACCAGTAGTAGAAGAACACTACCCAGCTGGTCCATCGGCGGTGGAGCAGGAGCCTGAAGAGGAATTCACACTGGGAGAGTCTGAAATCCCAATGCGGCCCACCATCATGTAAGTAGTCTGTAGATCTTGACTTAAGTTACAAAATTTATATTCGTAACAATCCATCCTGACTGTGAGGTTGTTGATGCAGAGTTGAAGAAATTCCAGCAGTGACCAGGAAGGCGCCAGAGGCCACAGTGCCAGAAGAACCCAGGGAAGAGCCGCAAACAACTCTTCCAGAGGTCCAGCCAACCGCACCATCAACAAACCCGCCAGTACCAGCAGAAGCGCAAATTGAAGAAAAAATTGCTGAGGTGCTGGTGGATATTGAGCAACTGGTCACGCAGGCGGTGATAGAAGAAACCAAGGTTGAACACCATAACCAAAACAATGCTGAGCCCCCAAGCAACATAGATACATCTCAAGTTAGGGGGGCGGAAGCTGTTCCAGAAGCAGAGTGCTCGAGGGGTAAAAAAGTTGAACAATCAACCCAAGAGCAAGTGATTGAGGAAATCCCCCGAGTACCCAAGAGTACTGGAGCTGAAGAGGAGATCGGCGGCTTCCGCATCGGAAGTTATGATCCAATGCTAAATCCAAATCCACAAACCTTCGAGTATATCTTGGACGCGGAGGAGGATGAAGACCACATCGACAGGGGTCTGTACCATGCCGAGAGGGCAGTGGCATACTTCAAGATATGGAAAACAACCCTGTACCTATTGTCATTGTAAGCATGTATCTCATAACTGTATTCTGCAGGCCGTTGGTGAAGCATCAAGGGAGAAAACAGAGTACATCCGCAACATCTCGTTGATGCACGCCAAGGCGGAGCGCCTCCAAAAGAAATTGGAGCGCGAACGCGAAGATCGCAAAATCCAAGAGGCGGAGGATGCCAATATGATCCGCACTTTGCAGTTGCGGACGAAAGAGTTGGCCGCAGAGAAGGACGACTTGATGAAGAAGCTTACCAGAGCCAAATCAGAGCTCAAAGGTACCCTGACGCTGCTAAAGTCTTGCAATTAAGTATCCATTTCATGTTTGGTATAACAACCCTGTCGTGATCTTGTGGAGCAGGGATTCAACAACAGTTGACAATAACCTAGAGCAAAATGACAGATTGGTCAAACTTGGCCAATCGTCATGAAGAAGCGTTGAAGACTCTCTCTGCGGAGCATGATACCATCAATGAACAACTCAGAGTTGCAGTCCAAAAACACAAGGATGCTGACGTGCAGCTGATTCAAGTCATTGAGCAGCAAAAGAAGGCTGCCAAGGATCTTGAAGACGTGAACGAAGAAAACAAACAGTTATCCGAAGAACTCATCCAGCTCCGGAAAAATCTCACAGATAAGAAGACGCTAGATGAGAAGCTTGAACAGACGACCAAGAGGATGTCGGAGCTTGAAGAAGCCATGCAGCAGATGAAAAAGTCGGATGAAGACCTGGCCGAAGCCCTGAAGCGGATTGCACTGCTGGAGAAGGCGGCGAATCCGGTGGTGAAGGCCTTGGTCCCTGAAGACCCTGTAGCTCCGCAATCCTTCCTGGAGCGTCTGAAGGCCATGCCTCGACAATTGAAGGCTTACATCAAAAGATCATCTAAAGCCTATCTTGTGCATGTCCTAGCTGTAGTGAAATCTAGGTACCCTGAAGTAGACATAGGCACACTCGTAGAAGGCGCAGAGCCAAATTGTACAGAGGCCGTCTTCAGGGACCTGAAACAGGAGGCCGAGCCAGTTGCCGAGGCAATTGCGCAGAGCCTTAAATTGTAATTTGAACGAGTAATCATGTAATTATAAGTTTCATACAGTCGAAGTTTGATATTTCCGCATATGAAGAACGAACCAAGAATTTCTAAGAACCCTTGGGTGTCTCTGTGTCGATGACCAGGACTTAGTCAAAACATACGTGTGATGCATAAATTTTAACTGTCGAAAAACAACCCTGTTAAGGACCCGAGGGAACCCAGGGAGATTTCTATAGGATAGGCTATCTTTTAGAATAAATGTACCCTGAAGGGATACTTTAGGAACAAATTGTATGTGATTCATTATACAAGAACCCAGTAAGACCCACGGAGCGGCAGCTTTAAGCTGAAAAAATATCGCAATGTAGCAAAAACTTAGGAACAAATCCGTTAACGACCCCGAAGGAACCCGGACAGACCTCATGTAATTGCCCTGAATGCGTAAAAAACAAACTTTTCGACTCTCAAAAAGAACACGGAGAAGATTTGAACGATGTCATAAAGACAAAGTAATATTGGACAAAAACAACCCAGTAAAGGGAGATTTTCATGTATTGAATTATATCTCGTTGCCGAAACAACGGTACAAAAGAAATCTCGATGCCGAAGCAATTGGTACATTGTTGCCGAAGCAATGATACAATGAATAAGCTACGCATAGAATTTGCGTAAATGTTCTATATTCCAGGGATTTGGTAAATCAGTACCATCCTCTGTTTGCAGTCTGTATGTGCCTGGCTTGAGAACTTTGGATACAATGAATGGGTCATTCCAAGGCAAAGTGAGCTCCGTGTGACCAGCTGTATTCTGGATCCGTCGTAACACCAAATCTCCAATCTGGAACGACCTCGTCTTCACATTTTTGTCATGAAATCGGCAAATACCCTGAAGGTGCGCAACATTGTGTAACAAAGCTGCCAGTCGTGCTTCCTCAGCCGTATCAACCTCAATCATCCGTTGTTCATCCGCCATGGCTTCTTGGAATTCCTCGACGCGAGGAGCACCATGCATGACATCGACAGGTAGGACGGCCTCATATCCATATACCAAGAAGAAGGGAGATTGCCCTGTACCTTTGCTGGGTTGAGATCGTAGGCCCCAGACAACCGGGTAGAGTTCTTTCATCCACCGGCCTTCAGCTTTCTTCAGGGTTCGTTCCATCCGAGCTTTAAGTCCATCGAGTAACATGCCGTTGGCTCTTTCTACTTGACCATTGGCGCGAGGATGAGCAACAGAGGCATAGCACACCTCGATGCTACGATCTTCACAGTAATCCCAGAACGTGCTGCCTGTGAAGATAGTACCTAGATCTGTAATGATTTGATGCGGTACCCCGAAGCGAAGAATCAACTCTTGAAGGAATTGGACTGCTTTCTCAGATGTTGGTTTGACCACAGGGAAGGAATTGCAACAAAGCAATACTCAAAGCCACCAGGTGCTCTGGGTAGTTTCCCAATCATATCAAGCTCCCAGCATGCGAAGGGCCATGACGGAGGTATCAATTTAATCTTATGCGCAGGCTGATATGAATGATGAGCGAAATACTGACAACCCTTGCAGTGACGAACAATTTCTTCTGCATCGTGCAAAGCCGAAGGCCAATAGAACCCGGCGCGGAAGGCTTTGCCCACGATGGTACGGGAAGCTGCGCGATTGCCACATTCACCCGCGTGGATTTCCTCTAGGATACTAATTCCATCTTGCTGTGAGACACATTTCATCAATACGCCAGAGCGTGCGCCACGCCGGTATAGTGTATCCCCAATTATCATGTAGGACTTACTGCGACGGACAACCTGCCGAGCTTCTGCTTTTTCCTTAGGAAGTTTGTCGTGCAAGATATAATCTATAATTGGTGCACTCCAAGTTGCGTCGATTAGCGTGACCTCAGGGGCCGAGGTTGCAGTGGCGGGAAGTGTTGCTGCAGGATAGACGGTTTAGAGAGCTCATTAACAAACACGCCACTGGGTACCTCTGCTCGGGAGGAACCCAATTTGGATAGGACATCTGCAGCAACATTGTAATCTCTCTCGACATGATGAAATTCAATGCCGAGAAAGTGCTTCTCCAACTTTCGAACTTCTTCACAGTACGCATCCATGTTCTCATGGTTCCGATTCCAATCCTTGCTGACTTGCTTGATGACCAGCATTGAATCCCCATATACCAGTAGGCGCTTAATACTGAGGGTGGTAGCCATCTTCAGCCCGTGAAGAAGAGCTTCGTATTCTGCAGCGTTGTTGGAGACGACGAATTGAATCTGCAGAACGTAATTGAGTTGATCTTCTCAAGGTGAAATCAACAGAACTCCAGCGCCGCCACCTTCCAACTTGAGAGAACCGTCGAAATACATAATCCAGTGCTCAGGCTTGATGGTGGTGACGGGAAGGTTGTGCTCAGTCCATTCAGATATGAAATCAGTAAGGACTTGAGACTTTATGGCCGTGCGAGATCAGAACTCAATGCTGTAAGTTCCGAGCTCAACAGCCCACTTGGCGATACGACCTGTAGCATCTTGGTTATGGAGGATTTCGCCAATAGGATATCCAGTAACCACAATGATCTTGTAGGAGTCGAAGTAGTGCCGCAATTTCCTGGATGTCATTAGGACGGCGTATAGAATTTTTTGAACTTGAGGATATCTTGATTTGGAGTCCGAGAGGACTTCGCTCACAAAGTACACAGGCCTTTGAATCTTCTGGAGATGACCTTCCTCGTCGTGTTCAACAACAATAGCAGCACTAACGACATTGGTGGTTGCTGAAATATAGAGCAAGAGATCTTCGCCCGGGAGTGGCGCGGTGAGCACAAGTGGTGCAGTCAGGAACAATTTGAGCTTGTCAAAGGCTTCTTGGGCCTCCTGTGTCCACTGGAATTTGTCCTGCTTCTTGAGGAGCTTGAAGAACTCAGTCCCGTGTTCTCCGAGTTTGGAGATGAAGCGGTTGAGTGCAGCCATGCAGCCTGTAAGCTTCATAACATCCTTGACGATGCGTGGCGGCTCCATATCCATGATTGTTGCTATCTTTTCTAGATTAGCTTCAATGCCGCGTTCGCTGACAATGAACCCGAGAAGCTTTCCTGACGGAACGCCGAAAACACACTTGGCGGGATTAAGCTTCCAACGCCATTTGCGTAAGTTGTCGAACGTCTCGGTGAGATCGGCGATTAGATCCTCGGGATTTCTTGTCTTGATGACCACATCATCAACGTATGCCTCGACGTTTCGGTGGAGTTAGTCCTGAAGACAACCCTGTATCGCCCGCTGATATGTGGCACCTGCATTTTTCAAACCAAAAGGCATGGTTGTATAACAATACGCGGCATATGGCGTGATAAATGAAGTTTTAATCTGATCCTCTTCTTTCTGAGATATCTGATGATATCCTGAGTAACAATCGAGAAAACAGAGAAGGGTGCACTCGGCGGTGCTATCAATCACTTGATCAATGCGAGGAAGCCCGAAGGGATCCTTTTTGCAATGTTTGTTTAGATCGGTATAATCAACACACATTCTCCATTCATTAAAATTCTTTTTTCTTACAAGAACAGGATTGGCTAACCAATCCGGATAAAAGACTTCTTTAATGAAGCCAGCTACTAATAACTTAGCTAGCTCTTTCTTGATAGCTTCCCGACGCTCGGTGGCGAATCTTCGCAGTCGCTGCTTTTTAGGCTTCGCGCTCTCGTTGAGGTCCAGCTTGTGCTCGATCAACTCTTTGGGAACTCCAGGCATGTCAGAGGGCTTTGTGGTGAAGATGTCGGCCTGGGCCCGCAGGAAGTTGACGAGCGCGCTTTCCTATGCTGGAGTAAGGGTGGAGCCAATCACCGCTGTCTTCGCTGGATCTCCTGTCTGTAGATCGACTGCCTCCGTCGGGGCTTCCCCGTCTTCATCAACAATGGTAGCTGCCAGGGGGTGGAGCTCTTGACGATCGATGGTGGATGCGGCCCTGACAGCGTACTCCACCGCCTCTTTGTCGCAGACGTAGGAGCGTTTGATGTCACCGCGAAGGGAAAGAACACCATGAGGTCCTGGAATCTTCAGTACCAGGTATGTGTAGTGAGGGATGGCCATGAATTTGGCCGGCGTTGGACGCCCAAGGATGGCGTGGTATGATGTTTCGAAGTCCGCAACTTCGAACTTGATGTACTCGGTACGGTAGTTTGATGCAGTACCGTATGTGACGGGCAAGGTGATTTGCCCAAGAGGGATCGCAGCCTTCCCGAGTTCAATGCCGTAGAAGGGGGAATCAGCTGGCTACAGCTTGCTTGTGTCGAGCCCATATGCTTCAGAGTCTTGGCGAAGATGAGGTTAAGCCCGCTGCCTCCATCAATCAGGACCTTGGTGAGTTTGCTATTCGCCACCACGGTTCCTAGGACGAGAGGATATCGCCCGGGACAGGTGATCTGTGCCCATTGATCTTGTCTGGACCAAGTGATGGGGGTGTCTGACCATCGCAGAGGTGTGACCACCGCTGGTTCTGCTGCATAAGCTTCGCGCCATGCATTCTTGCGATTGCGTGAGGTATCGCTGACAGCCATGCCTCCAAAGATGACATTGACAGTGTTGTTGACGTCTGGGAAACCGCCGTCTCCCTTGTTCTGCTTGTCGTCTCTGTCGCCATCCGTCTTCTTTTTCCTGGTGGGCTTGCTGAAGGTTTCCAATAGGAGCCAGCATTCGCCCATGGTGTGCTTGCTATCTGGATGGTATGGACAGCGCTTCTTGAGGAGTTTGTTGAATTCCTCCTTTCTTTGTTGCACGGACTGAGCGGCGCGAACGGTCTGGACGGTTGCGACCGTGTTGTTTGGTCGCTTCCGTGGGTTGTTGCCATTGCGCTTGAAGGAGTCACGCGGCTGGTCCTTGTTGTCTTCTTGATGCCCTGGCCTAGTGTTGACGGGGCGTTTGCCGTAATGCTCCCGTTCTTGATCGTCGGTGTCCACCCAGTTGGCCACCATTGCACGGAATTCCTCTAGGTCATGGGACGATTGTGACCGAAGTCCCGAAAAATACTATGGTCGGACATCCCTTCCTGAAAGTAATCGATGACTTCCGAGTCGGGGATGGGGACGCAGGATGCTTTTATGGCGAAGAATCGCCGATTGTAGTCGCGCAGGGACTCATCTGGCTTTTGCTTGCACGCTCGAAGTTCATATTTGCTGCCAGGGCGCTCGAAAGAACCCTGGTAGTTGGAGACGAATGCCTTCTTGAGTGCGTGCCAACTGTCGATGGAGTCTGGGCGAAGGGATTCAAGCCAGGTGAGTGGGCCTTGCTTCATTACGACAGGGAAGTACAACATCTTGGAGATATGATCGCTTCCTGCTGCCTCAATTGCCGAAGAATATCTTCGCAGCCAGATGTTGGGGTCTTGCTTTCCGTCGAAATTGGTGACGCCTGACGGCTTGAATTTTCGAGGAAAGGAGCTGACGCGGATGGCACGTGTATAGCATGGCAGGGCATCGGAATTGGTGATGTCATGCCTCCCCGCAGAATCCGCGACATGTGATGTAGCTCTCCCCTCCCGGATCCGGATGATCTGATTGCGGGCATCATTAGGGGCGACGTGAGATCGGGCCGGACGGGGTTCCTCGCGAGGCCTGGGGGGTTCCTCGCGAGGCCTATTCGTATCTTTTGTCTTTGCGGTGGAGCTACCGTAGTGGCTGCTCTGACGCTTCACTGAGGGTTTTCTATGGTGAGAAGAACTCTTGCTTCTAGAAGCGGAGCGGCTTCCATCCAGGCGATCAACCATAACTGCCGCGGCTTCGAGGCGAGCTTTGGCGAGGTTGATATCAGGGGTAGCTTGAAATCCTTCGAAGACGCTAACCACGAACATGATGTTGGCCGCAGGCGATTTGAATATTCCTTCTTTGTCGAACTCCCCGTTGAGATTTTTCATCCAAACGTGGCGACGCCTGAGGGCACGATTGCGGTTCTGCTCGATACAGAGTTCTCAGTCTCCGTCTGTTTCTCCGTCGACTGTTGGGGCGTCGTCGGAGACAACTTCGTCGTCGCTATTGTCGTTAAGGATGACACAGGACTGGCGACCGGGGTTGTTAGGCCCGGTTTGTTTGTTATCTGAGATACCAGAACGTTCTCTGCTTCTTGGAGAGCAAGGACAGGATCCATGTCAGGCCAATGGACGATAACCCCCGAGGGAGTTGTGGTCATGACAAGATCTGAGTTGGCCTGGCGAAGTTGATGAAGCTTCTTCGTCAGATGGGTCTGGTAGGTCGCGGCTGAATTTGTCAACCCGAAGGGGAACTGAGGCGCGCGCGATCTACGCGGTGAAGTCTTCATCCCACGGGAACTGGATTTGGAGTTCCTGGGTGCCCGTGGGGTTGTTGTCATGGTCCTGATCGTTGAACCCTGGTGGAAGTCAGAGGTGATCAGGAGTCCGCCAGGGAGTCGTGGACGCGTGGATCGATCCTACCGCTTGACAGGGGCCGGGTCGACGTAGTTTGCCCGAGCTTGAGTCTGATTCGGGCGCCATGTACTCCTCCGAGTAGGATACGATCCGAAGATCGTGTCGGAATTGGGAGTTTTCCGCGATCCTCGCGGCGTGATCTGCGCGGGTGGCGGAGCTGACGCGACCGCCTCGTCGCGCAGCTCACGTTGGAGCTTGCCGTCCTGGTTTGCGATGCAAAGCCAGGAACCAAAGATGAATGTCGTGCCTTCTTCGAACTTGGTGATGATGGAGGCGCTGAAGGATGCCATCGACTCTTTAACGAGTTCTCGACGAGTGGATCCCACGGACGGCGAGTTATGCTGACTAGGTTCTCGAGGGGATGCCCCGAGAGAAGGGTTTGAGGAGAAGCCGTCGAGAATCTAGAATCGAAGGTGACAAGAGACGATTTAGACAGGTTCGGGCCGCAATATGCGTAATACCCTACGTCCTGTATGGTGTGTCTTGTATAGATGAGATGCCTCGAATGGGTCCCTATCTCCCCTTATATATGCCGGAGGATAGGGTTACATGGAAACCGTATAAGATCAGGAGACTTTTACAAGTTTATCTCTAATTTCCTTATACAGCTTATCTAACCGACTAGGACTAATCCTTGTCTTGTACGTCAAGTCTTGTACTTGGGCCGGCCCATAGGATGGCCCGCCAGGGTTGTTTAGTCCATTAGGACTCTACACCCACATAATTCATTCACAATCTCATTCAACCTATTAAACATGGTTGGAACATCCTCCATTTTGAAATTTCCAAACTTCACTTTATAGACAAATAACTTAGCTTCCTTCACAGTTGAGGTGCCTTCATGAATTCTCATAAGCTTCACCCAAATATCATGAGCATTATTCTTATTTTTTATTCTATTGAATTCATTCAAATCAAGAATACTATATAGCACATTCATGGCTTGATCATTGAGAGCATCATTTTTCATTGTCAAGATTGGTTCTATTGTTCTCATCAAGAATCACAAACCCATCTTCAACAATTCTCTAATTTTTTCTACTAAGTGCCTTGAGATGAACCATCATTCTAGTTTTTTGATAATCATAATTTGTCCCATCAAACAATGGTAGCCTCCCCACATAAACATTATCACTAGCCAAAATCCTACTCCGCGATGATTAAATCCTTAATTAAAGGAGACCTCGGATCTAATACCACTTGTAGGATCAAGGATTACCGACTAGAGAGGGATGAATAGGCGGTTTAAAACTAAAAGCACAACACTAGATAAATTTAATTAGCAACACAAGACAATTCTTAATTCTAGTAAATCTAGCCTATGTCAAGGTTTGCAACCTAGGATGACAAGACACAATTCAATATGGAAATAAATTGCTCAAGGTAAATTGCTTGAAAGTAATTGAGTAAAAGAAATAACCGAAGACACAAGCAATTTTTCCCGTGGTGTCGATGCTTTGCCATTCACCTCTAATCCATGTTGAGGTGGATTCAAAGCTTCTAATTGCTCCTCTACCAAGAATCCACTTGGTGTATGAGCCAGTCACGGAATCAATATTGAACCTCTCCAAACCTCTTTTCACTAGAGATGCTTTTCACCACTCTGGTGAGGCAAAGCTCAAGAACCTCTTCACAAAATCAAAGGATTCTTCACAATCCTCTTGAAGAGCTCAATGAAATCCAAACTCCAAGCCGTCTAGGAGGCAGCAACATCCAAGAGTAATAAGCCAAAGAAACTTGCTTGAAGATTTCTCTAGTGCCCCAAAGCTCAACACATGGATGCAATGTATTAGAATCATCTCTTCCTCACCAGGAATGCATTCCCTAAGTAAAGTGAGTGAGAGGGAGAGAGTGGAGAGCTCAAGTGTGTTTTCCAAGTGAGTAGAATGGTCAAGAGAGGCTCCCTACACCGGCCACCCCTATATTTGTAGAGGGGGACCCCAAATCCAACTGTTATGTTTGAATCTTGTATTTTTTGCAAACTCGTAGACCATCCGTCCTTACAGAATCGGACGGTCCACGTTATAAACCAACGGCTATGTGTCACATCACAGCGTGTCAGAGTCGACCGTTATTCAAAAACCAAACGGTCCGCCACCAGGGGCCGGACCGTCTGCCGTTCAAAAAAAATTACTTAGAACGGTCGATCGATCGGACAAGTCCGAAAATTAGCCGGCAGACCATCCGGTCCCCATGGCTGGACCATCTACCTCAGCTGGTCGGATCGTCCGCCATTGACGATAATTTCCACCATAGAGCTCCCAAGTCTATGCCAAACTTTTAAGTTAGAGGCGGACCGTACGCCGAGCGTTACCACTTGTTAGATAGGATTTTTCGAGCTTCTGAAGGACTCTCATCCTATATGCATGCAACACAAGTAATCGAGCAATGTGGCACTATTGACTCGTCAAGCAATTATAAATTGACCCCTCCTGATAGTACGGCTATCTAGCCTATAAATCCGGTCAATTCACTTCTCTAATCACCGCTTAACTGACAAATAAGAGACCTATCTTATACCTTTGCCTTGAGTCTTTCACCACTACTTATCAACATGAATAGCGGAAGCATACAAGCTCTTTTCTTTCGAATAGATCTTATAACATCATTTTCATAGCTTTTCATAGCGCATTCTTGTGACTAACCTTAATTTATATGCTCAATAAAATTGTTAGTCCACATGGTGTTGTTATTAATTAACAAAACACTAAACTAGATACCTAGATGCTTTCAGACGGGAAGCAGCACCGTTCCTGATAAAACCCTCACCCCCAAAGCCAAGCAAGTAACTTCTAGTCCAAACCACAGACGACGCCAAAGCATTCGTTCCGGCGCACACACATACTACACATGGCCTCGTAGCCGGAGGCTAGCGGCCGGTGGTGGCGAGTTGAGCTGTACGCGGCGATCGTGTCGGCAACGGACACGGCTTTCTAGTGGGTGCGGTGGTGCTGGTCGCGCTTGTGCTGCTGAGCACGCTCCACGCTGAGATCACCGGCGACGTCGACGGCGGTCGCTCCAACGACAGGTTCCCCGCGGGGCTACGGCACATCTCTAGCTGACCGAGGACAAAGAATGAGGAAAGAAGGCGAGCCGGAACGAGAAAATGAGCCGAGCCAAGCCACATCTCCTAGGAAAGGGCGGATAGGCGGAGTCCAATGGATAGATGCGGCATGCGTGTTCGGTTCCCAGCCAAGCAACGCCACGCCACGGTGTGGCGAGCCACAGGCTTTGGCGGAGGTTTTTGCCGCCACACAATCTTGCTCTTGCTATCGTTGACTGTACCACGGCGTGACTGTATCGTGGCGCGGATCCTGTAGCCGTGGCAATGTGTGGATGTGAACCAAACGCCCCCGTGTGTTGGGCATCAGGGCTAGGGGCGCACGGAGCGTCACGTGCGCCCCGGGCGCACCACATTTTTTTTCCTCCTGGAAGAGGGAGGCCGCTTGGAATACACGAAGTGCGGGCAGTCTGAGGAGGGGCGACCTAGAGGGATGCGGATTCGGTGCCTTACCTTCAGCAAGGCACGCTGAGCCTTGCGGCTTTCCATCCGACGTCCGTTCCGCATCCAATGGCTTCCTGCGATTTCAGTGCTCAAGCCTTATCTGTTTCACGGGTCAACGCTAGGAGATCGCAAGAGAAAGAAAAGCTTCGGCCAGAGCGCCTGCGGCAGGCCGGCAGCGGACTCGCTTCCCCGCGGAGAAAGAAGGGTTCGGCACTTCGGCGTGTGCTGTGAATCTCTCGCGCGCGGCTACGGACTCGCTCATCCCCTGAAGAAGAGATAGGACGGCCATTGCAAGACATAGTAGAGACGAGGGAGGGAAAGGGAAGTCGCCGGCGAGTCGGACAGGTGATGCGACGGTGGCCTGCTGCCGGCTGAGCGCAACGGGGGCGAGCGGCCGCCAGAGCGAAGATGCGAAGGAGATGCTGCACGTTGCTGTCATGGACTCATGGCCTTCGAAAGGTTCTGCGGACAGGAGAGGTGATTCGCATCGATCGCAGGAGAGTAAGGACTGGGCCGTTTCTGCAAGCAGCAAGACAGCAAAGTGCAGCAGCCACAAGCACGGGGTCCAATACCAGCTCCGTGTCGTGCCTAGAAGGCTAGAACCACCGCACGCTGCCGCTGTAAAGATCTCCACTCTCCACCATGTCAGGCAGCTCGTGTCAGTCGTGGGAAGAAGAACGAACTGGAGGCTGGAAGAAGAAGAGGAAGGAAAACTCGGCGTGGCCGACTGAACGGACGTTGGATGGAAGGCCGCAAGGCTCGGCGTGCCTTGCCAGCAAGGCACCGAATCTGCGTCCCGTGGGGAGTGGCAGGACCATGGTGGGAGTACTACCACCTTGATGATGAGTAATATAAGTCGAGTAAAATGTATGAATGATCATTGTACTTGTTCGCACATTTCAGTTTAGCCACCGTACTTAGAAAAGCGTAAATCATGGCCATTAGACTCACCTGACTACGACAATATGGCCACTGTCTCACAATTTATGCGTATTTTGATGAATTGGCTGATGCCTTTTTCATTTATACATTTTTCAATTATTTCCTTCTCTCCTTATTATTTTGGGAAAAGTCTATTTTTCACACTCCAACTATTACAAAAGTCTTATTTTCAACCCACAACTACAAAACCAGACACTAAATACCCTCCAAATATCCAAACCGTGTAAAATTAACCCTTTTAGTGGTTTTGTATTTTCCAAAAAAACTAAAAAATAATTTTGTATTAAGAAATTCATAACTAATTTATTTTGAACTAGAAAAATTAGAACCTATTGCAAATATTTTTCTAAAAATGTGACCTACATGTTGGTGCACCATTAGAAGTTATTTGCATATTATTTATTTTCTATTCTAATTTTTTTAAAAAAAATAAGACACAAGGTTTTCTATTCTAATAATACCCAAATAACATTAAATGGTGTGTCAATAGGTTGGTTACATTTTAAGAGAACTTTTGACATTGATTTCATATTTTTTGGTCCAAATAAATTAGTTATGGTTTTTTAAAGTTTAAATAATATTTCTGCTATTTTTAGAAAATCTAAAACCACCCTCCAAACCACCAAAGGGCCAATTTTGCATGATTTGAATAGTTAGAGGGCCTTTAGTATCCGGTTTTGTAGTTTGAGGTTGAAAATCATTTTTGTAACAGTTGAAGGTAAACATAGACTTTTTCCTATTATTTTTCATCTATAATCATCCGTATCCAGCCCCTATTCCTTAGCCCACGTCAGCCCCTGTTCGTATCCAGCCCTTATTCCTTAGCCCACGTCAGCCCCTATTTTTTTTTAAAAGATAGTTGAAGGTAAAAATAGACTTTTTCCTATTATTTTTCATCTATAATCATCCGTATCCAGCCCCTATTCCTTAGCCCACGTCAGCCCCTGTTCGTATCCAGCCCTTATTCCTTAGCCCACGTCAGCCCCTATTTTTTTTTAAAAGATGGTAGGAGCATGCTCTGTCGTTTAAGAAGAAAGCAATCGTACATCACGCACCGAAGCGAACACCACCACCACATAGACAACACACGCAAACAAACGCACCCAACAAAACACTACACCACCACAAACTGGGAGAGGAGCCAAAGGTAAGCCACCACCAACCGCGCCGTTGTCACCAACGATGTGCCACGCCAGAAAGATGCGGCCCGCTGCAAGCCTGAGCGACAACTCGAGCTCCTCCACCATGGGACCGTTACTCTCAATCCGCACACACATGGTCGTCGACCCCCCTGCTCCAATTGTGCATTAGTAGAACACTCCCGTCGCAGCACCAATGGAGACCACTGATCCTGGCCACTCTGCGTGGGGGCCTCGCCTCTCCCACCGCCTCACACTCCTCTGCCAAGGACTCAGATATCTGAAAACCGCTATAAGAGTAAAACCTCCGCCCAGCCGTCACCAGGATCACCACTGCACCATGTGCACCAACATGAGACCTCCAGCCACCATGGGCCCTCTGCATCTCCCTACGGACACGACCATGCACACCTCCAACGCCGTTATGCGCGGGCAACACCACTAACCAACCACCAAATCCTAGGCATGACTGGACTCCTTATGCGGCGCCTCCAAGGAGGGCACGACACCCACGGCGCCCCCGTCGCACGTCCAAAGCTAGACAGGGTTTTCACCCACGAGAGCCCTGTGCAGTAGGCAACATGGTGCTTCGCAAGGTGCCCCCAACAGGGAGAAACGGCGCCACAAGGACGTCGCCACCTTGCCACCGACACGTCGGTGAAGGCTTTCGCCCGACAGCACCATGTCAGCCGCGCGCCCACAGTCGAGCCAGATGCCCGCTCCTCCCTGCCTCCGCATCACCTCCACCGAAAGAACCCTTCACAGCTCGAAACACCACCACCGTGCCACCAGCAAGCACCAGACAGCCCCCAGCCCCACCACCAAGGCGACGCCAGACCAGTGTCTCCGACGAGAAGGAGGGGAAGCCCCAGTCACCTTGCGTCAACCCGTTGCCCTTGCGTAGAGAATCCGCTGGGCCCACCAACTCCAGGCCACCATGGCCGGAAGTAAGCATAGCCGGGCGGCCCGACGCGACCGTCCCTGCGCCATTCACATCAGCCGCTGCCGCTGCCTAGCTCTGGCCGCCGCCGCCGCCGATGTCGCCCGCAGCCGCCGCCGCCACCACACAGCGCCATCTGCCGCCCCAGCACTCACAAGAGCGCGCCCCAGCCGCGCAGCCAGCAGATCCGGCTGGGACGATGCCGGATCTGCAAGCCCGTAGCCTCGCAGCCACGCCGAGCCTGAGCCTGGGAAGAGGGCGGCGCTGCCGCCGTCATTGGGCGCTTCGCAGGTGGCCGGAGGCCCCTGGGCGGCGGCGCGACGGGAGAGATCTGCGAGGAGGTGGGCGGCGGCTAGGGCACGGGCTGTCGCCCGGTCGCCCCTGTTCGTTAGACCACGTTGGTCGCTGCAATAATTGGCGGCGGCGAGGGCGATCAACAAGCAGCAAGGGCAATCAACAACAACTCTTGCCCACACCAGCAGCGACTGGAATTTCAGCTATAAACAATGGCTCATGTCCGCTGGCCAGAGGAGGCAATACCCCCCACTTACAAGTTACAGTACGTGTATTGAAAGTTGAACTTCAATGTATTTTGGTTACTGAAACAAATATGACGTGCGTTCGATATTAGTATTGCCAATCTATCCATGATGTAGCATATCTAACCTTTAATTTGATTGCCGATAGGCAATTGTGCTACTTGCTACTTTGCAAATTCATTGGGTTCTAAATTAAAGGAAAACAAAGCCACTGGACAACACGTCCTAAATACATATGGCTAGAGAGCTAATGACTGTATCGATACAATCAAGCAACTTTAATGACCACGATTTATACTTTTCGAAGTACGATGACTAAACTGAAACATACGAACAAGTACGATTGCCGTTCATGCATTTTACTCATATAAGTTTTGCTATCCGTAGCAATGCAGACACGATCTTCAAAGATAAAGTACAACACGAAATCATGTCCTTTGCATTCCATTTTCGTAATAAAATCCCCAAACCTAATTCCATTTTCTCACGGTTTGTAGTTTGACATAGGAGTGGGCATTGGCCACATCTGGAGCTAAACTGCGACATAGTACGTATGTTCCATGAAGGACAATTTTGCCAGGTTTGTAATGAGTTCACAGCAACAAGAACATCAGCGTGACACAAACTTTGGGCATAAGAGCACTTCACAACAACACAATTTTTTAGTCTCAAGAAAACTGAATCACACAATTTTTGCAGAAAAACTTCAGTTCAAGAAAGCTCCGGCATAATAAAAAGTTTACTGTCATCGTGCATCACATAATATCCAGCTAACCATGCTTTAGCTTAGATTGTTTAAATTATGCAGCATACAACATACCATGAGGAAATAAGTTATATTACATCACAGCAAAGTAGCATAGTCTGGAGAACTCCTAAGTACCAAAGCTGAAATCAACATTAGTTATTCTGCAAAAGCCGATGACATAGATGGCAAGCACACAACCTAAGGTACCCTGCATGGGGAGCGGCAAAAGTTATGACATGATTCAATAAGTAAATGGAAAACTTAGCATAGGAACAAACATTTACCATTTTTATGCAATTACCGACGCAGGCTTTTTATGGTGTCATCTATGCTCTATGTATCAATAAATACGACAGAATTAGCAATGTCAACACAACAATCAATAGTTATAGTTTAGCAACAGAAACATTACCATGATGGACAATTGACAACAGTGCTGTATTTTTGCCATTACTGCATGAATGTTGTGTGCCTGAAGTTTTTGTGTGTAACTAAAGCAAATTCCCACGAGCTGTGCGTCACTGTTAAACACTGGAGATCCAAATGTTGAAATATTGTGCGCTGAACAGGTATGGTTGAAGCCTCGATCAAAGATTGACCTTGTTATACAATAATAGAAGACCATTATCAAAAGCACAACTTAAAGAAAAAATAATCAATAGCCTAGACATGAACTTACGTGATATTTCCAGGAGTTAAGGCACGATGTTCCCTATGATCACTATAGGTATGAACCTCTTGAAATTCTTGAAGATCACCTTTGAAAATTTCAACCTCTTCTAAACCAAGACGTTGATCAACATTACTGTGATGGCAGATAAGAACAGCTATGCCATTACCAGTGGACATACGGTTTGCAACATCAACTCCCCCATGATTTGGAAATTCCACTTTGATTGAGGCATTAGGTTCATTGACAACACGATCATCCACTAAGATAACAGTGGCTGTGCGCTTAAATGCGATGACAATACCATCATAAAAACTGGGGACCTGTTTTTTAGTAACACGTACTGTCACTATACTTTTGGAGACCCTCGCGTGCAGTTTCCTCTAGATGATATAGAAAAAAGATTTAGTAAAAAACGACAGCATGATAATGGACAAACAAGATGGCTTACTCACCAGTCTCATAGCGAAAAAGAACAGCTTTTGTGCAGCAATGAAGGTATGGCTACAGTCGCATGCGATGGACACACACTAGCAAGAAACAAATACAAAGTTAGCACTTATATTGCTCACGAATGCTTACAGATGCATCTACCGAAAACTTTGTTTGCTTTGGAGGTCAAAATGGTTCTGGAAATGATGGACTGGAGTTCCAAAAATAACAAGCTCACTGCAGAGAACTAATGTAGGCCAAATCTATGATGTGCAAAAAATACATGTGTTAAAATATACCTTGATAAAAAATTAGAGCTAACTGAGATCCCCCCAAAGGCAGTGCCAGCACGCAGCAGCCCTGCTACTCCTTATCTTGTGAATCTGTGCACAAGCCAACAGTGGCAAAAAGAGAGAGAGAGAGAGAGATAAGAATAACTACAGTGCACATAAATAATTTTTTAAACATAGGAAACTAAGAAAAATAAAACAAGAATATGGGAAAAGGAATATTTATCCAATAAAAATATGAAATTAAATACACTGCACAGAAATAGTTTTTGAAGCATAGGAAACTAAGGAAAATAAAACAAGAACATGGGAAGAGGAATATTTATCCAATAACGGTAGAAATTACAGTAGACCCTACAAACTCATTTGTGATTATTAAACAAATCATATCATAAGAGGTTAACGATTTCGCTTAGCATAGCACAATATTTAATCGATTAATCTCTAAAAGCAAGCATCCAAATCGACTTACCAGATATAACCAGAAAACATAATTTGAAAACAGCATGTCTCTTTTTTTTTAACAGCATGTCTCTAGTCATTTGCAAGATTACAATGCAAGTTTCCAACTACTTACTGAAGGAAAATAATCAGATAATTCAGATGACTACGAGTAGATGTCATCTCACCAATGGTAGAAATTAGAATTGATAACCAATGGATCCAACTGCACTTGTTGCATGCTCTAACTTAGGATCAAATTCATAGTGAAACTGCAAGATTTGAACCCAGGATATGACCCATGCCTAGCCAAAATCCCAATAGAGTATATCCGTATAACTACAAAATTCTCTAAACAAAATGGCATGCTGGTAAAATAACCAAAAGTATAACATGTTTAAAAATTCAAGAAATAAGTTTGACAATGGACACAATGTCGCCACTATTCATGTCTTACTTTCTGACAATATACCACCAAAAAAGAAAAAAAAAACAGATTAGGCCCTGATTTCAGGCTGAGCTAAGTCAATCCCTACACTCTGATCCTCTGAATCACATGCCAATGGGCACATCAGTTATGGCTGGATCTCAACTTGAATTTTTTAACTGGGGCGGGATGGAGATCGAGTAGGGTACACACCAGCTGAGGGGATTTGCCGATTGGGCGATTGCGGCGACGGTTGCACGTTGTGTCGCAGCGGACAGGCCCCGCTCGTCGTGGCACCGGTACCTTGCCGCCTGCGTGCTCCGCGGCCACGCAGGACCTGTCGCGGCGTCGGGCGTAGGCCGGCGGAGGCAAGGCGCTGGCGCGCTAGTCTGCTCAGGCGTCAGGGACGGAAGGCGCGGTCTAGAATGGAGGCTGAGAACGGGCGGGCGGAGTTGCGTACCGTGACGGCGCGGACTGGCAGGCGACACGGTGTCGGCGTGGGCGGCGCCGGTGAGGATGCGAGCCGGGAGGGGGGCTCAGCAGGGCATGGGCAGGCGCTAGGGCAGAGAGAGTGCTAGGGTTGATGAGCAGGCCGGGCCCAAACCTGTTCGGTACCGTGCAATGGGCTGAGTCTAAATTTTACTGTTTTCTTTTTTAAAAAGACAATACTGTTTTACTGTTTTCTTTTATATGGCTAGTTTTGCGAAGACATTTTAATCCTATCCTTCTTCCACTTCTTTTATATGGCTAGTTTTGCGGAGATATTTTGATCCTATCCTTCTTCCAGACTAGGAGGGTCCTGTGCCACCAGCACGGTTAAAAAAGACACCTTGACAAAAATGGACAAATATACGTAGAAAATAAAAGATTTAATTATCAATATATAAATTATACAATAAAACAATAGAACAAAATTTAATGCCTATATGATTGACTATGATTGTCTCTAAGGGATGCAGCAACAATGCACACATAAGCAAGGTGTTCAGAGATAAGGATGCACATAAATCGAATCGAATGTGAAAATATATGTTTTTTTCTTACTTGGCATCGACTGTCTATTCACTCAAGTATAGTCTTTGGGGTAGCAAATCCAATCCATGCAATGCATATACTTCACTCAAATTAAGGTGAGGTAACATTGGTCTATTCTTCTTTTTCTCGAATACGCAGGAGAGCAGCGTATAATAGAGAAAAAAAACTGACCCATACAAATTAAACCACCTCACTCCGCTCCGAGCCGTGAGGGGCCAAAATACATAGAAGGTGTACTTATATAAAGACACACAAGGAAAGAGCATACCAACAAACCCTCCTATAAACAAACTCTAGGTTACCCCTCGACCAAGAGAGATCAGTACCCGGGCACCAGCCATGCACCAGAGGTTGAGCTGATCCTCAAACTGCTTGGATAGAGACCCGGGTATACGGCTCGTGCGGCCATGCCCCTACTACTCCCTCTTCGTCCTCGATTATTTTGATTGAGGTGATTTCCTGCCAGTGTGCGACATGAAGATACATCATCAGCTTGCCCTTTTCAGTGCTCTCTCTCTCTCTCTCCTAGACTAGGGAAGTTTTTCACGACAGCACAAAAGAGGACATGAGTTGCAGGGAGGGTTTGAGGAAACAGGGTGCCAGTGTTGTGATTGGGGATGACCACAGGACAAAGCACTGGTGTTTGCCTACTACAAGGTGTTTGGTGGAATGTGTGTGTGCACTATAAGTCTATAGTTCTATACCACTAATTCACCAGGTTCATGACAATGTGAGCTAAGCTTCATTGGTTTTGATGTGTTTCTTGGCAGCTAATTTCAGTTTGGATTTTAGAATTTTTGTTTTAGTCAATCTGAACGGATTAAAGTTCTTAGCCAGAACTATAGATGATATCCAACACCAGCAATGCCCACAGGAAGGTGAGAAATTCGATTATTAAACTTTGATGTTATTTCAGTGGACAGTACCTGGGGAGTTTCATGTCTCATCATAATCTGCAAGCTTCATCCACTCTGATTCTACTTTGCTCCTTTTTACTTCCAATTGTCCACCTGTGTTTCTTATTGAATATATCACAGTTATGTTGTGCCTTACTACATAGGATTCTAATTGAGCTGTTTCATAGTTTATTACATATATTCGTTGTTACTGCTTCTAAATTTGGCACCTATTTCACTCTTGCAGGAACCTGATCTGGATTTCCCGCTGTGTACAGCAAGCAATATGTACACGAGGGAAACCACTTTATTTTACAGGGTAAGGAAGAGGAATGACCGTTGATCCTTCATTTTCGAAGCATTTTTTCTCAACTTTGTCCATTCTGTTGTCGATAGTTTTCTTTGTCTATTTTGTTCCAGAATGTGAAAAGGCAGAGAATTATCATATAGGTTCGATTCCATGGAGAGTTAGAGACAATTTATGTGATACTTTGTGATAAAAACACTTAAGAATGTAAATTTCCTTTTCTCTTGAAAATAAATTGCATTACTCAATGTTACATCATATCAGCTTAAAGAACCATCAACTTTGCCGTCCTTATAGGATAGTCAAGCAAATCAGCAAAGAGCTGAAGATTAACAAATTAGTGGTACGGACTCTGCACTAGGCTACATTCAGCCTGCTACCTATTCAGCATAAGTTATTTTTGGTTGATTATTTTTTTCTGATGTTAGCGCATGAATCGACAATGAGAACACCCGATCCAATTTCGACCTCTGAGTTGTGTTAATGGCTGAGTCCTGATGGATCAATACAAATTGCTAATGGTACCTACAATCCATATGTCAAGAGTATGCAACATGAACTATATATGAAACCACATATGCCCCTTACATAGATAGGGTTAATCAGACAATTGTGTAACAATGGTATCTTGCCTGCACTGAAATAGTCTTGGTGTTTCCTGTAGTACACTGATTCCTTCTTATGTTATCCTTCATATTTTTAATTTAATGTATTTATATCAAGAAATACTCTGAAATTTGTTGAGGTTTTATGTTTCATCAATAACCATTGCTGTGTTCTGTACAAACAAGTTCTGATCTAACATGCATGTATGAAATGTTATTTTTTGCCCCTTTTAGAGTTGGGAATTCATCTAATGCTTTTTCACATGGGATAAACTAAATCTAGGTTACTCAAATATGAACTTATTACATTTCGCATAAAGCTTCAATTTATAATGTTGTTACAAGGAAACAAAAGGAAAATCGGAGAGCAGTGCTTGCCCATATGTATACACACACGATTTGGAATAAGGTTAGCTGATACTTGGTCTCATAATATCTACATGGTAATTCACAAAATTTAAGGTAAGATGCTTTATTTTGGAGTATTTTGGTGTGAATTTCTATTTCATACACTTCCTGTTTAGGGATGGCAATTGAACCCGCGGGTGCGGATACCCACGGGTTTTGGACCCGATGGGTGTGGACGTGGATTCAAAGTTGCACCCGCGAGTGCACCCGCACCCGAACCCGAGATCCGCGGGTGCGGGTGTGGGTCTGAAATCACACCCGCGGGTGAACCCGCACCCACCCGCATATTGTAAATTCCCCATATATTACTGATTGATCATTGCATCTAAATGCATTCGTAAGCAATATGAGACCAATCATACATGAATTTAGATGTTGACCAAAATAGATTATCTAATTGGTTATTTGTTGATTTGGAGACTGTGTTGTTGTCCTCTTAATTTTGTCCGCATTATAAAACTTAGATGTGCCACAATATATAATTTTTAATTTGTTGATTTGAAGACCTTTATTTGATTATTTATTGATTTAGATACTATAGAAAGTGTAACTTATAAATTTTTATAATATTAGGAAATGAGAACATATATGTGTGAAAGTGAAATTGTGAAATCACTAAAAAACATGCTCAAGTTCATCGTATGTGCATGTGATGCTTCCAAACCCGCGGGCACCCGAAACCCGCCCCGAAATCCACGGGTGCGGGTGTGGGTGCAGAAATTCACCCGTGGATTTTTCGCGGGCGGGTTTTTTCCCACTCCGCGGATTTGGCTGCGGGCGGGTTTTCGCTAAACCTGCACCCGAATCCGCGGGTGCCATCCCTATTCTTGTTCTCATGATGGCATCAATTATGTTATGTACTTTTGGTATAACTTTGCCCCTTAGTCCTTTCTTTGTGACCTATGTATAGATCATATATGTGCATATGATTCAATAGTTAAGACCACACGTGGTTGTTCAAAACTGTATCTGATTCTGATGTGTTATTTATGTTGCAAGATGTACAAGGCTTTGAATATTGAAGTATGATGAATCAGGAGTGCAAGTATGAGTGCATTTTCAGTTGCTTCTCTGAGCTTCTAATGGTGTTCTCTATTCAGTTGAAATAAGCGGTTGCCAATGCAGCTTCATTTTCAGTTGTGGCAGAAGTCCACACATGTAGACCAATGATAAAAACATACTACAATATTTTTTCCCCATAAAATTTAATTATTATGTACGGATGGATAAAAAGAACGAGATTACGAGAACTTTGTTGCTTATTATCTTTCATCTTGCGAGGGGCCAGGGGTAGTAGCCTAACATTGACTATGGTGACACACAAAACGACACAAAAATAAAAAACTACTAAAACATATAATTGTTGTATGCCTCCATACGGGCGCCGCGACAGCACGCCAATTTCCCTAGTCGGTATGACCCGCCCAAGGGATGTCCTGCACACACGACAGCGCGCCAATTTTCCTAGACGGTATGGCCCGCCCAAGGGATATCCTGCACACGGGATCAACAGCAAAGCAACAAGTTGGTGGAAAGTTCGTGCGCTGAAAAACGTGTTCTGTGTGAGAGAGAGCACGTTTTAAAATGCACCAAGTTGATGTCAACTTGACAACAAACAAGGCCTAAAACAATCGCGTGTCGGACAAGGCGGCTACACATGGAGCATTGGGAAAAAATAAAATTTTGAATAATTTGTTACGTTTATTTAGCAAAATACTGGTTTTTGGACACCGGACACGGCCCAGCCCACGAACACTACTGCGCATATCCCCAGTCCCCCCCACTCCTGACCTAGCCAGTCCCCCACGCGGCCACCCCCCCTCCCCCCCCCCCCCCCCCGTCCCTCGCAGTCTCGCACAGACGCACGCAGGCGCCGCCGCGACCGACCACGAGCAGGCGCTCGCCCGCACGAGCCTCAACGGCGCCGGCGACGAGCCGCTGACCCGCCGGCAAGCGGCAAGGAGGATAGCTGGCTGCAATCTCCGGTGAGTATCCCGTTCTCGTCGTCCTCTACTCTGTTTTCCTATCTGATTTTCTCATCCCCGATGTAGAGACCTCACGGCGACGAGCCACGAGCCGCCGCCCGCCAGCAAGCGGCAAGGAGGACTGCTGGCCGAAATCTTCGGTAAGTTTCCCGTTATCGTCGTCCTTACTCTTCTGTTTTCCTCTCTGATTTCCTCATCCCCGATCTAGAGATGTGTTCTGCTTTCTTCTGTAGATGGCTACATCAAGCAATTCATGCTAGTGCTAGTTGTAGTGGTAGCGTAGGATCTTGCATCCACGGTGGATTTCTGATTGTTGTGAACTTCGATATGCATTGTTATTTATTAATTTATGTTTTTAATTTTAAAAAAATTCTGAAACGTGTAGTTTTTGTGTCATTAAAACACTACTGAAGCAAAATTAGCACAACCTGTTATCTGCAGTGCTGGACATATATTCTATATATAGCACTGAACCCAAACATCTGATTTATAGCTGTATGCATTAAGACTTTGTCTCTAGAAATGGAATAGTATTCAGTTTGGAATCATAATGTTTGCCTAAATCTAGTTAATTTCCAACGGTACCGCCTGGGTCCTTGTCTTATCTGTTTCCCGTTCTGGTTATTGTGGTTTTCTCTTGTTACAATGAACCAAAGCATCTATATTTTAGCTATAAACCTTCCCTCGTTTTTTGGTTCATAGTGTGTCATCCGTACAATGTAATATCATTTGAGAATATATGTCTATTGACTAAACCTTTGGTATATTTTTTTTGCTTCCTATTTTTATACCTTTGGTATAGCTGTTTTTGTGCATCCCATTTTATAAAGTTTAGAGATAAAAAGTAAAAATTTCAATTTTCATTTAGTGGTATCTGGTAGCATGGGAAGCTTCCTTCCTTTTTCTTTATTCAACATTGTACCTCCTTAATCTGTTGCTATGAGGGGCATTTGGTATTGGTGAGGATAGTTATAGTTGCCATAGATTTCTTGCGCACTTCTAATCCAAATTGCTAATATAGTGATATCTTTTCATCCTTCCGCAGATTCCAAGCTTGGAGGTTTGGTTTCAATTTCAAAGGCCTAAGGATATGCCTCATCTATTGCTTCCCTAGATTTAACCAAGTATCTTGCAGACCGCTGGTGAAGGTCTGCTCTCCACCGACGCTGATCCGTCACTTGCAAAGGTCTCGCTCTCAATTTTTAAGATCTACTCCCCGTTTTCGCAACAACAACGTTCCGTTCCTCTCCCATCTCTGGGCTGGGCTTTAACTAGGCAATTCTGAAGTTGAGCCATTGTCTTCCTCTTCTTATGAGACAGTTTACCCCTGCCACAATTCTGGCCAGCCCATCTCCAATAACCTCTTTGCCAGCCAGCCTAGATATTTTCTCATAGGCCATCGCATCTATTTTCAGTTTGTCTAATTGACGTGTCGGGACATAGGTTGTGCTTAATTAGCTATTTTATGAAAACTAACACCTTGCATTTGTCTCCATTCTCTCATTCACAAACTTTAACCAAGTATGCATTCTTGCAGACTGCTGGTGAAGGTCTACTCTCCGCCGACACTGATCCATCACTTGTAAAGGTCTCACTCTCAGTTTTTAAGATCTACTCCCCATTTTGCGACAACGACGTTCCGATCTGTTCCTCTCCCATCTCTGGGCTGGGCTTTAACTAGGCAATTCCGAAGTTGAGCCGTTGTCTTCCTCTTCTTATGAGACAGTTTACCCCTGCCACAATTCCGGCCAGCCCGTCTCCAATAACCCCTTTGCCAGCCAGCCAAGATATTCTCATAGGCCATCACATCTCTTTTCAGTTTATCTAATTGACGTGTGGGGACATAGGTTGTGCTTAATTAGCTGTTTTATGAAAACTAACACATTGCATTTGTCTCCATTGTCTCATTCATAAACTTTATATTCCCTTTTTTTTCTTCAACATGTCAGATTGCACGTTGGAAACTATTTAGATGTGTAAGTGACCAGTAATTGGGGATTAGCTAAGAATTGCCCATGGCCGTGAGGCAGCTTAACCCATGACAGTACACTGCAGTTATATTCATTGGTAGGATAATGGGGTTTGTGAACAGTGGTGTAGCATTCTCCTCCATAGATTTGTTTGCAATAAGATTGGTTATTTTAAGATCTTAGCAAATGGGAAATGGCCAGTATTTATATGATTGTGGTTATATGCATTCAAGACCTCTTTGGTTGGTGTTTCGGTAGGGCAATGCCACATAGATGTTTCATAGTGTCTACTTATCCTGCAGTCCTGCACTAATATGAGCCTAGATAGGAATCCTGCGATATTCGTGTAGCAAAAGTGCAAAACCATATAAGCTGCAAAACATGCTTTTGTCATAAGTCATGAGTAAAGAAAATCAAGGTCAACTGGGTTATCAACATTTTTGAGTAATCAATTAGATTCAAGAGTCAAGAAAGTTTCTGTAGGCTGCTAACCTATCAGAGCACTCTGTCTCAAATCACTATTTGTGTCATTAAAACACTATTGCAAGCAAAATAAGTACAACCTGTTATCTGCAGTGCTGGACTTATATGCTATATATAGCACTGAACCCAAACATCTGATTTATAGCTGTATGCATTAAGACTTTGTGTCTAGAAATGGAACAGTATTCTGTTTGGAATCAATAGTGTTTGCCTAAATCTAGTTAATTTCCAACGTTGCAGCCTGGGTCCTTGTCTTCTCTGTCCCGTTCTGGTTATTGTGGTTTTCTTACAATGAATCGAAGCATCTATATTTTAGCTATAAACTTGCCCAAGTTTTTTTGGTTCGTAGTGTCATCCTTACCATGTAATATCGTTTGAGAATATGTCCATTGACACAAAACCTTTGGTATAAAACTTTTTGCCTCCCATTTTTGTACTAAACCTCTGGTATAGTTGTTTTTGTGCATCCCATTTTTAAAAGTTTAGAGATAAAAAGTAAAATGTTCAATTTTCATTTAGTTGTATGTGGTAGTATCGGAAGCTTACTTCCTTTTCCTTTACTTCAACATTGTACCTCTTTAATCTGTTGCTATGAGGGGGCATCTTATGTGGGAGGAGAGTGATAGTTACAATAGAATTCTCGCCGACTTGTAATCCAATTCGCTGACATCTTTTCATCCTTTTGCAGATTTCACACTTGGTTTGATTTCATTTCAAAGGTCTAAGGATATTGTTGATAACCTGCAATAAGGGGATCTTAACCTTGGTATTGTGGGTTTTGAAATAGTGAATATGGGAAGGTAAATTTTGAGCCACATCATTAAATAATTTGCTTTGTTTGTGTATGTTTTCATTTTTGTATGTTTCAGCTGTATCTAATACTCCCTTGTCACACAATTTAAGTCCTTTTATTTGAGATTCGCCATCTAACAATATTAGTCTAGAGATGGAAATAAAAGTATTATTGCACTTTGCACCTTTAATCCCTATACAGTGACGTGAAAAAGGTACACACTGTTTTCTGCCTACAAAAATATGGGATGTCTGGTCATTTCTCATTATCTTATCTGTAGACTCATATTATATGAAACATGAATTTTTGTGTGCAACTCTTTTGTTTTGTGTGCACATGGGAGGTTTTGTGTGCAACCCCTTTGTGTTTGTGTGCACATGGAGGTTGTGGGTGCAACCCCTTTGTTTTGTGTGCACATGGATGTTGTGGACTCATATTATACGAAACATGATTTTTTGGTTAAGTCACAATATTCTTTATGAACTTTATCTGTTGTCATTGGGCCAATTAGATAGTTAACTTTCACTTAAAAATAGGTTACAAACTTAAATGTAATTGGTGACAATATATCGAGCACATGTATGTTAAGTACTGTTTATTTGGGTTTTATGCAGTGTTGAGGAATTTATTAGTGTTGCTGAGGCTGCAGCTCGAAAGGCACGCCTTGATCACAGTACAGCCACAGTTACCATACTTTATTCACGCCGAGGCAAACCTTCATCAAAAGCAGCCGTTGGTTCTGGTTTTATTGTAAAGTTGGAAGAACAGCGGTGCAAGATTATGACATGCGAGCATGTCATTCATGATTTTGTCAACGCTGAGTCAGAATATGAAGATGGCGAACGTATAGAATATGATTTATGGGTTCGATTTTTTGATGCTGATAAAGATGCACTAGTCACTGTACTGTTTTCTGATGAATGGAGAGACCTTGCGATACTTGATTGTGAGCAAGTAGCAACTAGGGCAACTTCTGGTCTTAGTAGCTTAAGATTTTCGAAGAGGAGGAAAATTGGAATTGATGTTGTGCTTCTTGGGTACTTTAATCCACCAAAAATGGCTGACCATTTGCGCAAGAAATTTGTAATTGCCAAGCGTCCTAATGCCATTCCAGGAAAGATTATGTAAGTGTTATTTTGCCTAAAGTGTTTATTCTATTTTTTCTTAAAGCATGTTTACTTTTTTTCTAAACTTTGTTTTTATTATCCATTTCACAGTGGACCCCTCAGGCATAGGTCTGGCATTGATATGACCACCTTCTCTCATTCATGCTGCGGCATTGATTTAACTTCTGGAAGTCCAATGATATCGCACCCTCATGGAAGAGTTGTAGGTGTCTTTGATTCTAGCACTAATGAGATACATTCTGCAATCACAACGAAGACCGTAAAAGCTCAATTACAGATTTGGCTTAAGGTAAGTGTTCTCTGAAGTACCGCTACAAGTGCTTGTTCTAAATTGTTTTGATATATAATTTGTTAGTGTGGTTTACCTCATGGAAAACAAGCATACTTTACTAATAGTTTTTGAACATTTTCAGGAGTCATCCAATGAAGTTCCGATTAGGGATTTGATAAACAGGCTATAGATTGTGCCAGGTTAGTCAAGATATTTTGGTATTACTGTATCCACAATATTTTTTTTACTACCTAGTAATTGCCAATTAAAACAAAGGCTTTTTGGTGCTGTCACAGTATTTGCCCTCTGGTGTGTGACAACTGGTTTCAACTACTACGTCAGGCTTGGAGGGCGTGGCAACTGGTTTCAACTCCGACTCTGTCAGGCTTGGAGGCAGCAGTCCCCCCGAATTAGATGTTAGATGTTTAGTGTTCTATTTTTCCACCTTTTGTTGCATGTAATAAAATCAGCACTATCAAGAATTCTGTATGGTGTAACCGTGTAAGGTCACCTGGATTCCTCTGTTATGTCTTGTCCTTGTAAGGTCATTGAAGCATATACTCAGCTGTTGCGGTGAGAATAAGCTAAGTTATGAACTGAAAGCTTCTGTATGGAAGGGGTGATGAACGAAACTGCTCTGAAACTCTCTGAATTGGCACCTGAATCTCCTGGTGTTTTACTTTTGCTTTGATACTAAACTATATTCGAAATGTTGTGTGTTTTATTTCAGATTACTCTTGTTTGTATCCTCCTATAAATCTTTTGCATATGCAATAAGTTACATTTTCCCCGGAATGTTTTCCTTTATATTGTTGGATCTTTTTGTGTTGCATTCTGGATGTGATGCTATTAGCTGCAGTTGTGTAATGCTCTGAATCATCAAAACACCATTTGCATTAGAGGGAAACCGTCCCTGATATGTTCTTGAAAATTATGTAATAGTGTACATGCATTTGGTGGTTGGAAAAGAACAAGTCTGTTGTTTTTTTTTTGTCAATCCGTGTTTCCCTGCTGAAACACAACTCATTCCTAATGTGTTCTTTTGGCGAGCATTGTCTATTATGTGTTCTATTTTTCATTGCGCTTAGTTGTTTTATGAGTTGGTGGGCCTCCAATGATTTCTCTGAACATGCATTTAGTGTGAGAAACCACAACATAGCCTGCTTCTTGTATGGATATTTCTGATAACAGTCATTTACTTTTATCCAACAGACAAGGAATTTGCTACATAAGGAGCCTATTCCATGATAAGTCGGTTCCAGCACTAGGTCAGAATTCGAAATAACTTAACCAGTATCTATATCCAAAATCAACAGCTGATATTATTTTTTAACCTAAAACACCCTTTTATTGCTGCAGAGATGAAGATTAAGAAGCTGATGCCGATGGATGCAGAGTTAAGGAGGCTAATCGATTGGATGGAGAAAGGTGAAACAGGTCCTCGTCTATCTTGTTTAATTATAGAAAGGTCTTGTTGTATTCTACTTGCTTCGGACATCGACATGGTACACGCATCTCTGGTCATTATTTTTCTGAGATTTGCTCCCGTGGTCCTGTTTTAAGAAAACACACAGATCTTAAAGCATAAAATATTTTCGACAATTAGTTATCCTGTGAAGGGTAACTCTGTCTTTCCTTGCATGCGACCTGCGCAGCATGCACAATCCGGTTTTTCGGAGATCTGTTATGGCCGAATCGCAATATGATACCCCGTGTTCTTTATCCCATGACAAAATCAATCACCAAATCACTGTCCTTCATAACAAAAATGGTTACTTAATTCTCTACTACTTTGGATTGGAATAGGAATTTGTGATATACGCAAAGATGTTAATCAAGCTCGGACTAAACAACTGAAGGAAGACGGTGAGCATTTGGCTCCACTGCAATTAGAACTGAGAGACGCATTTTGTTCTTGATGTGAATAAGAGTGATCAATCATCATTTGATCTCAGATCAGTTGCATGCACCACGAGTTCATCGCAGACTTCTGTGCTATGATTTTCTTTAAAAAAAAACTACATGCTCTATCAAGTTGTGCAGACAGGGAAGGACATAATGCGTGCTTGATTGAAGTTTTGATTTGTCACCGAGCATAGAAGCGCAACCGATCGAAGATCTGTCATACCTGATCCATGGCGAGGGATTCAACCCTCGCACCCGTAGAAACTGGTTAGGCTATTGCACTTGAGAAAAAAAGACAGTGTTACCCTTTAATATTAAGTAATTATTCTGATGTTTATCTGCTTTAAGATACGTGCATTTTTCTAAAAGAGGACCATTGGAGCATTTCTCTATTTTTCTAGTCTAACTTAAATGGGAAATAAAATAGAATTGCCAGGGAAATTGTTTAACATATATTGGCAAGGGGGCTTGTTTGTCTTCATGGATTTCTCAATCTGTCACAATCGCGTTTATGCGCCTGCAGGGAGAATATGAACTTCATGGACCTCCTCCGCTACATGGCTCCGGTGGCCATCATCCTGCTGGTTCCCGCAACATTGATCATGGAGCGTGAGGCGTTTGGTATGGTGGTCACTGTTAGCACTAATCTTGACTAGGCACTGCATGTGTTGCATGATGTGTTCATGCGTGTGCGCGTCACGTGAGTCAATTAGTGTTTGGCCGGGTCATTAGCTGAGTAGGTGCTCAGGTTAGTGAGTTAGTTTAGTGAGTCAATGGTCATCTGCGGCAAAGTAGCTAGCTGCATCTAGGATAAGAGCAGCACGTTGGGGCGTGGCTCACGGTCAGATGGGAGGACCGGTTCATGCGCGGGAGACGCGCACGTCGTCGTGCAGGAGTTAGTGGCTCTCGTGTAGGCGTGGAGATGGCCTGTCATGCGTACGGGCGCATGGTGATGTGAGTAGTTTGTTAGGCTAGCTAAGAGGCTACATAAAGCTATGTCCTCATCGTTTGTTTACTGAGCCGAGAGGAATATAGTGCAAAGATACATGCCGTTCGTCGGCCGCGGCGTTCGTCGCCGGCGGGGCGTTCGGCGCCCTATGGCGGGCGTTCGTCGCCCACCAAATCAAATGTCTTGTGTTCCTACTGATTGTCGGGCAATCCGCGGTTCCAACAGTCACCCTCGCACGTGAGGACCCCAATTTCATCTGGATCCTGCTCTGCAACTCCTCCATGGCCTACTTTGTGAACCTGACCAACTTCCTGGTCACCAAGCACACCAGCGCACTCACCCTTCAGGTGATTCACCTCCCCCTCCTACGTTGCTCTACAATCTGCGCCGCAGACTACTAGCTTGCTTTCCCATGAGCCTGGAAAAATTCAGATTTGCTGAAAAAACCTAAAGTACATTACAATTTACAAGCGATGCAAACTGTTGATGCCCTTCCTCATTTCAGGTGCTTGGGGATGCGGAGGGCGCCGACGCTCCCGCGCCTCCAGGCCAGGCCGCCGTGCCCGCGAGCCTCTGCTCTCCCGGTCGCGCCGCCGACTCGAGCTAGCCCGCCGCGGGTGCGAGCTCCGCCGCAGGCGCGAGAGACCCTGGCCAGCGAGCTGTGGGAGGAACTGAGGTAGAAAATGACGGACAGGTGAGAGAAGAGGAAAAAGAAATTTGTCTATCTGACAGGTAGGGCCGCTCGCAAGCGAGAGAAGGGCAAAACAGTAAATTTACACCTATGTTACACTATGTTAACTCCCCATCCGTCCAAAATAGCATCGCAGTGGTTAAAAGCCAGGGGTATTCACCCCTTCTGCAGCCCTGTACGCCTTCTCCCATCGATGTGGCAAAAAACACTTAGATCACGTCCTTCTTTTTGCCATTTTTCAAAAACCCCTTACGTTTTCACGAAATCAACCCGCGGTCCTAGGCAAACCCTAGCTCCTTTGTCGTCTGGCGTCCCCGTCCGCAGCACTCTTTCGATCTCTCTTCTCTCTCTCGCCCTCCCTCCCCTGGCCGCTGCCGCCGGTCGCCATGCGCACCTCCCTCCACGCCTGCCGCTAGGAGCCTCCACACCATCCACGCTGCGGTCTAAGGAATCGCACTCGCTCCCCACCTCTCATCGCCTCCCGTGTTCTCTCTCTCATTTCTCTCCTCTCCCTACCCGCCGCCACCACTCGATGGGGGCTGTGGACACCTCTGCTCCGACACGCCGTCGTATCTCCTCTGCTCGTCCCTCTCACCTCCTCGTCAAGCATTGAGCGGGCCCAGCACCAAATCATTCTATTTTCGCGCACTCATATCCACGGAAGGAAGGCGGCGGTGGCGGCGCAGTCACGGCAAAAGGAGCTATTGAGAGCATCTCCATCTCCACATCGGGGTACGTCCGGGCCTTTTTTTTTTTTGTCTCCCTCCTTCCCCTTGAGTAGCAACGCCATAGCCTAATGCTTCTCTTTCTTGCGGCAGGAAATTTGATTTCTCTTGATTGAATTTGTTCCGTACTATATCTATCTGCCAGCGAGAGGTTGTGGCCAGCAGTAAGTTCGAATGTTTCTTCGTATTGGGTGGATGAAGGAGCTTCCCATCTGTCTGCCGTAGGAGGTAAATGCATTGGGCACATCCTCCATTTCCCCTTTGTGATGTTATTTCTAACTTTTCTTCTTGGTACAGACTTCATCAGGCTTGGTAGAGTTCTTCTTGATCTACTTTCCTAAATCCTAATGGTATGTTATTTCTAACTTTTCTTCATGATGTTTATGTAATTTTTTTATGCAAGATACATATAACCTTATAATTTTTTTATGCAAGATATATACTCTTTATATCTTCAAGCAATGCTTCTTTCTTCACTAATATCCTCATATTATACTTCAGCACAATGCACTTTCCAAGTTGGAAACTTCATTACATAAACATATTACTGTGCTTACTTTTACGGATTCATGGCCGTCTTTCTCTTTCCACAAAAATGGCATTTTGTTCTACGAAAATGACACAACAATCTTCTTAAACTTGAAAGGCAATATTGTTGTCCATTGTTTTCAAATCGTTAAGTCGCTCCTAGTCGTTGGGGGTACCGACTAGGTGATTAATCGTGACTAGGTATCGATTAATCGTGATTAGTTCTGAGCTAGTCAACCTAGTCGTCTGGTCGATCTAGAGCAATTTTATAGCCTAGTCGGCCACCAATAGAAGAGAATGCCACAAAGATTGCGTTGAGCACATACTTGGTTTAAGGCTAACATATAGTTTCCTTTATGATTTCTTTGTTTTGAATGGAGAACATATAAAGTGCAATAAAACATAAGTTCTTCAAGTCCAATTTCAAATCTCAAAGTGCATAGTAGCGTAAACGAAAGATATGAATAGTTCATTGTTGATTCTAGATTGTTTAGCCATACAAAATTGGATCCAGCTGGAATTCCCCCTCCTTCTTGAATCCTAGGTTGGCACAAGTGCTCAAACCCAACCACATGTGAAAGGTCCAAGACTAGTCGTTCGACTAGAATACCTCGACTAGTCATGATTAATCACCGATTAGTTTCTTGATCGCTCGACTAGCCAGTAAAATCAAATCGATTTACCTGATCGATGTCGAGAAAATGATATGTTGATTAATCATTGATTAATCGTGATTAATCGAGCGATTTGAAAACATTGTTGTTGTCTGTTAAAAAAAAGGGCAATAGTCTATATTTCTAGAAATTTGAAATCCTTATATGGTCAACCTGCTTGGTATTAGAAATATTATAATCTTGTGATTACATGATTTATAACTACATAGTATTCACCCCGCAGTCACGGCAAAAGGAGCGAGCGAGAGCGTCTCCATCTCCGCAACGCAATGATTAAAAGCCACGGGTATTCACCCCTCCTGCAGCCCTCCACGCCTTCTCCCATCGACGTGGCAAAAAACGCTTAGGCCACGTCCTTCTTTTTGCCACTGTTAAAAAAAACCCCTTACATTTTCACGAAATCAACCCACGGTCCTGGGCAAACCCTAGCTCCTTTGTCGTCCGGCTTCCCCGTCCGCAGCACTCTTTCGATATCTCTTCTCTCTCTCGCCCTCCTTCCCCTGGCCGCCGCCGCCGGTCGCCATGCACACCTCCCTCCACGCCCGCCGCTAGGAGCCTCCACACCATCCACGTTGCGGTCAAGGAATCGCACTCGCTCCCCACCTCTCATCGCCTCCCGTGTTCTCTCTCTCCGTTCTCTCCTCTCCCTACCCGCCGCCACCACTCGATGGGGGCTGTGGACACCTCTGCTCCGGCACGAGCGTCGTCGTATCTCCTCTGCTCATCCCTCTCACCTCCTCGTCAAGCATTGAGCGGGCCCGGCACCAAATCATTCTATTCTCGCGCACTCATATCCACGGAAGGAAGGCGGCGGTGGCGGTGCAGTCACGAAAAAAGGAGCGATCGAGAGCGTCTCCATCTCCGCATCGAGGTACGTCCGGGCCTTTTTTTTTGTCTCCCTCCTTCCCCTTGAGTAGCAACGCCATAGCCTAATGCTTCTCTTTCTTGCGGCAGGAAATTTGATTTCTCTTGATTGAATTTGTTCCGTACTATATCTATCTGCTAGCGAGAGGTTGTGGCCAGCAGTAAGTTCGAATGTTTCTTCGTATTGGGTGCATGAAGGAGCTTCCCATCTGTCTGCCGTAGGAGGTAAATGCATTGGGCACATCCTCCATTTCCCTTTGTGATGTTATTTCTAACTTTTCTTCTTGGTACAGAGTTCATCAGGCTTGGTAGAGTTCTTCTTGATCTACTTTCCTACATCCTAATGGTATGTTATTTCTAACTTTTCTTCATGATGTTTATGTAATTTTTTTATGCAAGATACATATAACCTTATAATTTTTTATGCAAGATATATACTCTTTGTATCTTCAAGCAATGCTTCTTCCTTCACTAATATCCTCATATTATACTTCAGCAACAATGCACTTTCCAAGTTGGAAACTTCATTACATAAACATATTAGGCCTCCTCCATCGAGGGGCACGTCAGCTATCTCATACGCGCCCTCTGAGAGAATCTTGCTGCGGTGGAGGAGAGAGGGAAGAGAATCTCGGCCGTACTAGCGCGTGTGCCCACGACTAGCTCAAACAAACAATGCACACTATTCATAGGACCCACACCGGTGCTGCCCTCTCTTAGTTTGACGTGTGTGCATGAGGTTTAAAAAATATTCTCTTTTACACAGGTATGCTATGGAAGAGGGATAGCTTCTACGCTGACGTGTTCTTCTATGAGCTAGCAGTTGGCTCACTTTTGGACAAGGCCTTATTATGCTTACTTTTACGGATTCATGATCGTCTTTCTCTGTCCACAAAAATGGCATTTTGTTCTAAGAAAATGACACAACAGTGTTCTTAAACTCGAAAGGCAATACTGTTGTCCGTTCAAAAAAAAAGGCAATAGTCTATATTGCTAGAACTTTGAAATCCTTATATGGTCAGCCTGCTTGGTATTAGAAATATTATAATACTGTGATTACATGATTTATAACTACATAGTATACTTCAGGAATGCATTGGTCTCGCTAACACATGCTTTATTCATTTTATACTGCAAAATTTTGGATGCAGTCCTCAATAAAATTCCTTTTTCTGCTCTCGTCATAGTTTTTGTGGTTATCCAAAATTCTTTTTGCTGTTCCTCTCATAGTTTTTGTGGTTATCTAAAATATCAGTGTGCATATCCTTTTCTTTTTGTCTTGACTTGGGATATATGAAGCTTGCTTGTGTTTGGTATTGAGATGCTATCGTTCAATGAATCAAATTCCTTATCTCTTTCCTGTTTTTTGCTGTTTGGTAGTTCAGATCCAGCTGACTAGCATGATACATTCTATGTAGGAAAATTCAGGGCTGCTTTGTTTAGCACTGAACATTCTTTTGTGGAAAGGACTAAGTTTACATATTCAATCTCAGCAGCATTACTTTCATAGCTGAAAATTTCAAATATGTAGGGAAAGGAAGAATAAGTAAGAAACTCACTGAAAATCCATTTTATTCATGTCTGCTTCTTCCTGAAACTTGATTTTGTTGATGTCGTCTCCTGTGGGTGTGGTCAGGCACGCAAAGCATTGCACGGGTTAGTTCAGTCGAGCGACTTGGTACATTCGTCCTGCTCTTGCCTTGTTTGCACATTGGAGCATCGTTTTCAATCTCTGATAGATGATTAGTCTGAAATGTATTATGTCCACCTCCATTATGCATATTTGCCATATCTGCGATTCTGAATAATAGCTGTGTACATTGCTATTGCTTATCAATATCAGTTTTGGTTTGAATATGTTCTGTTTTTTATAATGAACTGGAGCTTTCTGTGTATGGTGTGTGAGTCTCTTTCTCCTTTATCATGCTTTGTAGCTTTATAATTTATGTTAAGCAGACTGCAATCAACAAAGAATGACAATTGTAGTAATGTTTTATCATGTATTTATTATGTAACTTACATGTGAGAATAAAATAAATCACTGATAGACTAAAAAAATCTACAGTTGTTATGATAGGAGAAGCTTAAATTATTATTTCCCTTCTCTGCTTCACTATAGATTTTTGCACCTTGAGTTCAATATAATAATTGGAGTTCAATGTAATAATCAGGTGCTGACTGGTAAGGATGTCTAGAGCATCAGGTTCATTAGAACTTATCATGATTCTGTTTGCGCTGGGAGCTTTTCAGTGTTCCCTGTAATTTGTAGGGTGCTCTTGCTTTCTGCACTAATCTCAATCCAATTTATGTGAAATTGTCCAAAATCAATGCAGCATAGGAAGCTGATTTTCTAATAGAGTTATTCCTTTTCCGTTTAATTCATAGTTCTCAATTTTTTTTCCTTCAGCCCCTCCCTCTCTGCACTACTATGGGTTGCTATATTATAATCATAATCTCATCCTATGTATCTTGCAGTTTGTTTGAACAGGTAAAGCTATATGTTCCTTTGTAAAGCCATCGGATGAGCAATTGTATCTTACAGTTTGTTTGAACAGGTAAAGGTATATGTTCCTCTAAAAAACCATTTTTTTCCCCAAAAAAGGTACACTAGAAGAAAATAAGTACTATACCAGGTAAAGCTATATGTAAGCAGTGCTCCAATTTATGCAGTCTAAAATTTGGCAGTTCTTTGTACCTATCACATACCGATGATGGTTTTTTTTTAATTCTATTAATATGTATGCAACAGATAAAGGTGATCACGATCTGCCTGTCACACCCGGTTTTATAAAGGACAAACTGAATGCATCTCATATGTGCGTCAGGATCAAGTTTCACACATACGATAGACTCTAGCAGCGGAAAAAACAAAATAAATACATTACAAACGTTTTCTAGCAGCGGAATCTTGAACTCTTCACCACAGGCAGTTGACGGAGGGCTGCGTACGCCTAACATCTTCAATAGTAAGGTGCTCAAAACCATCTTCTCCTTCTGATCCAATGTTTAGTAAGGGTGAGTACATTTATGGTTGGTACTCAACAAGTGGTGGAAGAATGCAAGCTTTCAAGGATAGGCTTGGATAAGAGTGGTCAGCATTTTAATTGTCAAGTTTTATTAGCAGCATCTAATTACTAGGGTATAAGTGTATACCATCCCAATTAAGCATATAAAGAGATATTCAACATCTCGCATCATTCCAAAGCCAAGAACCACAATTTATTCTCATCTTCAAGTACAATTAGCATGTGAGGATCCAGACCGCTCATGACCGTGAGCTCGGTTGTTATAACAATTATACACTCTGCAGAGATTGTACACTTTGACCACAATTCGCGTAAAAGCTCCGAAGAACTTTGGACCCAACCATGCGGTGCGGGCCAGGCACGTATCACACTTCCGAGGTGTGACTGCATAGGGACGCTACGAGGCCTTTTTCCAAGGAATTCCTATATGTAGTGCTTGGTCCCAGCGCATACGGTTACAACAGAAGGCCTAGCCTTCGGATCCCCGCACCACCATGTCCACATGCTCATAACCACCCAACAACAGTCCAAACACAACATATAGTTCATCCAATTGCTTAGCCAAGACCAGAGCCATTATAGTATTATGGTTGTACGAAAACTCCTGGATTGCCGCTCCATGTTCCAATTAATCATATGATCTTGTATTACCAAAGTTCATCATACACATATATCATGTTCATCATGTTTGATTAAAACCATCCATAACCCAAGGTTTAGCATCTAGCATTGCTACCCAACATAAAGGTAAACCCAGGTGATTCAAGGCTTGAGTGAAAAGACTAGTCATCCTTATTGGGTCCCATCAAGATTAATGCAATAACATAACATAAAGTACATATGAATTATCATGACATTTCATAGGTCAAAAGAGAGAATGCAAAGGGGAAAACCACTTGCCTTCCTTAGCTAAATATTGTGACTCTTCCTTGAACTGTTGTCCTTGCTCTTCGTCGAACGACACACTCTCTACACGATCACACAATCATACAAATGCACAGATAAATAACAGTACACCAAACATTGGCAACAATAAAGAACAAGTATAAAAACAGGTTGAGGGCTCAACAAGGATCGTGAAAGCACAGGGAACGTCTAAAACGAAGCTAAGGTTGAAAAGAAACTATCGGATGGTTGATATATTATAAAAAGGAAAACAAAGACTATATGCTTTATTGATCTTAATTAAGAAATGACATCAAATGAATATTTTAGAGAAATATTCATATTTAAATTAATTTAAATTATCCTTTCATTTGAAAACATAGGCTACATCTTAATCAGTTTTATTTGCAAAGTTTATGTATATATTATACCAATTAAACAATTAGCTTTAGAAAAGATTGTATATGAATATCTAATTGAATAGTTAATGTTTCGTGTTCAGCTTATTATTTTATTAGAAAGAAATTATGCCATTGTTAATCATTTTAGATTTATTGATAAAAACAAGGTATAAACCTAATTTGCTTTTAATTAGAAAAACTTAGTTAAATAGTTGTTAATCAAATTAGCATAAATTGTTTATGCAACATCGAGGTACAGCCTGATCATATTTTAGTTATAAAATGCTAGATGTAACATAATTAATCAAATTATCTTTCATTATAAAACACGGTGGTAGAGTTCTAATTAGATTTTAATTTAGAAAGGTGGTGTATCATGTCTTAAGCAATTGACCTTTTTATTTAATTTCAAAATAGTAACTTTAGCATAAAAACACTGTTATATTGAACTTACGCCTTTTAGAGGGTTAACGCAATAAAAACGAGGTTAAACGGAGCTTAAACGAGCAAACTAGGGGTTAAACAAGGCTGCAAGGACCTTTCTACAGATAATTGGGGATTACATGGGCCTGCAGAGAAGATTTGCAAGACACATAGAACAACACACACAAAAAGCTACAAGCTCAGGGTTGGCTCTGGAAAAGATCAAAGCTCGGGTTAAGATTGAAGGATCTATTAGATGTAGGGGGTTTTATGTGAACATACCAAGACACAAAGATAGAGTTAAAGGTTACATGATTCTCTAGGGTCCCGTCTGCGAAAGCTTTGAGAGCTTCCTGTCCATGGCGGACAGAGCTCTGGGCGGCCGGGTCGTCGGCGCTTCGGTGGCCATGGGACTCGGAAAAGGAGGGGAAACAAGAGAGGAGGCCGAGGGGACCTCAGGGAGGTGCTCACCGCGGGCGGAGATCGAGGGTGGCGGCCGGACTAGGAGCTCGACGGGGCTGCGGTGCTCCGATGGGCGTCAGGCGACGTGGAATGACGTGCTGGATTCGCCTCGAAGAAGCGCAGCTCGTGGGCACGTCGGCTCCCTCGGCGACGCTTGTGGGACGTCGATTTGGGGCCGGCGGCGCTACTCTGCTCTTGGGCGTGGTGGCTCGGGTGGCCTTGCTGCGTGAGAGTGACGAGAGGACGGGATTCAGGAGGGCGTTGAAACGAAAGAGAAGGTCATCTGGAACTCGTCGGCATGCTCACCAGTAGCGGAGGAAGACGGTGCTGGCCGGAATTTTGCCGCCGGCGGCGATGGCTTGGACCTCACGTGGCGGTGCTACTCCGGTGGAGGAAAGACGATGAGGATGGGTGGAATCGATGTGGATTGGCGAGTAGATGCTCGTGGGGGTGGCAGCTTCATGCGGTGATGGTGGTGGCTGCCGAATCGGGACCGACGGCGGCGGCGGTGTTTGGCTCCTCGTGGTGCTTGGAGTGGGAGCGAAAGGGAGGCACCTGGGGCATTGCGGAGAGATTTATAGGGCTGCGGAGAGTAGTGTCGGGGTCTTTGGTGGAGAGGAGAAAGGGCGCTCGGTGATGAAGCAATGACGGCCATTAATGGCTCTTGAAGAAGGGGGATTGATGGTGGCGGCCGTTCCTGGTGGAGGGAGAGGAAACGAGCGGGCATCGATTGGGAGTGCGGGAAGGGTGGCGCACCCATGGGAACCGAGCGGGTGCGGAGGGAGGCAAGGCGCGGCGAGGCCAGACGGTGGAAGGGCGCGGGTCGGCACCAGCTCGGACAGCGCGGTCGAGTGCGGGTGGAGGAAGGAGAAGGGCCTAACGGCTGGGCCCGGATCGTCAGAGAAAGGAAGAGAGAGACGGAGGGGGAAGGAGAGCTGGGCCGGCTTGGGCCGTTGTGGGTGAGAGGAGAGGGCAGGCCGGGTTGTGCTGAAGAGAGAGAGGGGAAAGGAAAGGTTTTAATTTTAAACTTTTTGCAAGATTTTTCAAACTCAAACAAACATATTTGAATTCAACACCCAAAACATAATGCATCAGCATGAATGCTCAAATAAAATGTGGCCTTATATTTAATTTTAGTTCTTTATTTAAATAAATATGTAAATGTCTACTCAAATCAACAAATCCTAAAAATTTAATTTGAATTACAAATAGATTTCAGAAAATTTCATTGGATTTCCTAATTAGAAGAAAGTGGTGAATTTTGGGGTGTTACACTGCCCATTTGGTTCTAAAAGCTCGTCTACATATGCCTACACTAGAAAGAAACTATTATAGGACTGACTTTAGAAATACAAATCAGTTATTGTCATCAAATAAGTTAAAATCATTTATATTAAAGCCTCATGCCTTTAGAAATACAAATCAGTTTATTGTCATATGTGCGTTCTTTCATATACAAATACAAATAAGTTGAAATCATTTATATTAAAGCCTCATGCCTTTTTTGTGATCCATCTGCAAAAACTCATTTCTTGTGGACTATTTCCTCTTTTTTTTTAAATCATTATCTTTGCTTAGCCGGCACTTTAAACTCCATGGAAACACGGGAAGAGATATCAAGCTCACAGCGGTTAAGATCACCATTAGTAACAATGTCCATAAAATCTATTGGGATGAGAATGCTATTGTCACCAAGAACTACCTCCCCCTCCATTAGGCTTCCTAGTAAGTTTTGTCTACTTAATGTATCTTTTTCTTGTTTAGACTATATCCTGATCAGCCGTGTCAGCCATCTCTTTCTTTAATGGGTTATTTGGATATGTGCCATTACAATTTTCTAAGATTACAATTCACCTAATTGCAGATATGTCATTACAATTCACCTAATTGGAGATATGCCATTACAATTCAACCGGTCATAGATTCCTGCCATTTTCTACACCTGCCGTAGCGGCTGGCCCACCTGCAATGCTGTATACATATGAAACCTTTCGTATGGTCCATTTTACCCTTAGACAACCTCCTTTCTTGTTAGTTGCGCATGGACCCACCCATCATCTCTGTCCCGTCTTTTCTTCCTCAAATCCGACGACGTGCAGCTGGCGTGGGCGCTGGTGGTGGCCGCCGTGGGCCTCCTCGTCGCCCTCCTCCTCACGCTCTGGCTGCAGAGCTCCTGATTCCTACTTCTGCTTTCCTCCCCTGCAAACCTTTCATTCCAACATATTAAAAAACACAGAAATCTGTAGATCCCCTCCCTCCAATGGTGAAAAATGATGTGCTATCCTGCGGTGTATCTACCCATACGCAGTATAGCACATCATTCCGGTGGGCGGTGGGGGGAGCGGCCGGCGGCGACCTTAGAGGAGGTGGTGGTCGAGGTGGCGGAGGTTAGGTTTTGGGGGGGGGGTTCAGGGTCCCATGGCCGGCGGCCTTAGAGGAGGACGTGGGGGAGCGGCGGACCGGCGGAGGTGGTGGTTCGGCCGGCCGGGCAGGGGAGGACCCCCAGCGGGCGGCGGGAGTGGCGGGGGCAGGAAGAGGAAGAAGAACAGTGCCGACAGCAGGGGCTGAGTAGATTTGCCGCAGGTTAGGAAATCCAGGTTGCTCCAATGGCTGCCACTAAGTTGGCAGCAACCGTTCCTTCTCCGATCCATCCTCCCTAGTCCCTCCAATGGCCGCCACTAAATCCAAGGATCTGGCAGCCCGGCACAAATCTATTTCCTTGTCTCCTTCAAAAATTCAGCGAAACATCTCCATCCTTTCTATTCGTCTTGTTCTTCTTTCACCTTCCGTGTTTTTTTTTCCCACCGAAGCCAAATCCACGTTCGAAGGAGCTGCCGTGTGCAAGGCCAGGAGGTGTAGGCGTGTTTGATTTTCTGTTCTTTTGGGGATTGACGCTGCAAGCAAGAAGAGGAAGAGGGGACAACTAGCGGATTGATGCCGACGCGTTGCAAGTGTTCTAGGGGAGCTGAGCTAGTGCTGCTGCGCCGCCGCCTAACGCGTGGAGGAGTTCTTGGACGGGGACTGCGCCCATGGCGCACTCCACCTGGACAACCTCGACGGCGCGGGCGCGCTTGCAGCCAGCGGCCTGGTAAGCGGCGTCACTGGGCGTACCAGTGGCGAGTCGGAGCCGTCGTTCGCGACCACGGCCAACCATAGGATGTGCGGCGGGTGTTGTGCGAGTCTTTTTTTAGCACAACCACTTTATTGATTAAAAGGGCTATACGAATTACAAACACCAGCTGGTGGGTTAAAAAACCATACATGTCTCCCTAATTCAGAGTGAAGAACACATCTAGCCGGGTTATGGGCATCACATTCGATGCCCGTCCCTCATGCACAAAATCAACTACCTGGAAGCCTAAAGCTCTCGCCTTTAACATTTGAGGCACTGGGGACAGGAGCTGTTAGATTATTGGGCTTGGCCCATATGAATAATCCTAAGTAAATTCCAAAAGCCCATTAACATTTGAGGGGTACGTCATCTATTAGTCTCATATTGCTAATGGATGAGGGTGTGGGGGGTTTTCCTCCCAATAAATAGAGACCACCTCCCTCATAGAAGAAGTGCACCATAGACTCTATACGGAAATCCCCTAGGTTTAAGAGTCCCTAAGAAAGTCTATACGAGGTAGGGTTTTGCTACTTCTCATCGTTGCGTTGCCATCGTAGTCTACTCCATCCCGAGCATCGGCGTGTACTGGCGAACGGGAGGGTAGGTCTCCGGAACCAGTCGTCTTCGAGATCCTGCACCGGGAGAGGCCGAATAAGGTTGAGTCTGGTGCTGTGGCGTACCATCATCTGCAACATCGACGTCGTCTGCTGCGCTCCGTTCATAGAACCGTCGTCGTTCCGACTGCGCCGTTCGTCTTCCCTGCAGCAATTCCTCAGTACGTACACTGTGTTTTAATCATGTTTTCTGATGTCATGATTATGTTGTTCGTACTGCCTAGTCTGCTAGAGAATTGCATGCTAGGATTATTTATCGTCATGTTTAATCTAGTTCGAAAATTAAACTTACAATTGCCTATATTCCCAACAGGAGCGAGGACTACGCCACGGGAGCGCGGTCCACCGCCGCCATGGCCACGGGAGGAGCAGAGCGTTCCGTTGAAGAAGACGAGTTGAGAAAGAAAAAGACGTAGGAAAGAGATGATAGGTGGGCCTCATGCGAAGTGACTGAAAGAGGCCAAGGGCAAAATGGACCAAACGAACGGTTTCACACGTATACAACACCTGCTGGTGGGTCAGCCATCACGGCAGGCATAGAAAATGACAAGAATCAGTGACCGGTTGAGTTGTAATGACATATCTCCAATTAAGTGAATTATAATGGCATATCTCTGACCTTAGAAAATTGTAATAGCACATATCAAACAACCCTTCTTTAATCTCTCTGCTTTCTCCCTCTCGCCGCCTCCAGGGGTGGCGTGTGAAGCGAGGCGAGGCGAGCCGGTGATCGAAGCTAGCAGGCCTTGCGAGGCGAGCAGGAAGGCGGCACCTTCCTCTCTGTCGCGCGCTTCCTCCTCCTGCTCGCGCGCGCCGATATCGGTCACCTCCTCGCGGCCGCAGTGCTCGCTGGCGCCGCCATCTGTGCTCGCGGATTGATCCCGTAGCCATGGCGGAGGCAGCGAGCCTGCGCGCTCAGGTGAGCCCTCGGGATAAGCAACTAAATCCAATCGAGATGGAGGCCAAGTGTTCCTCTCTGTTCCAATCGAGATGCAAGCTCAAATTGCAGCCGCCGCACGCCTTCACCACAAATCGAAAGAAAAATATTGTAGTACTGTGGTCCAAATCGAAGCACAGAGAGATACGAATACGAGAGCTTGCAATAGTATCATGGTCCAAATCGGCAGCAGCAAGGCCACGGGCGAGGAGCTCTGCGTCAGCCACGGCGCGGGAGGCGGAGCGCGTGCCCTGGCCGGCGGCCGCGCGCGTCCTCGGCTCGGGAGGCTCCCGCGCCGCGCGCCAGGCCGCGTCCAGGATTCCGGGTCGCGGTCATCCAAGACAGAGAGGCGACGGTGACGGTGGCAGGAACCCCAGCAGGCGGCGCAAGCAACGGGAACCCCGGACTGGGTCGTTGGGATGGCGTGGATGGGCCCGACGCCAGCGCCACGTCCGCTCGTAGCGTAGTCATGGCTTCCCCCTGGGTGACCAGGCTGTGACGTGGATGCCAGATCAGACTGAAATAGCTTCTGGTGAGATCGGGGGGGGGGGGGGGGTCTTTTAGCCGGTTTTGATAGTTTGAGGAGGACAGTTACCCAGTTTCAAAAATGAAGGTTGAATCTGATTTTTATTTTGGACAAGCGAACATGTGAATCAAACGGGTGGCCAGGATGCATAGTAGTAAGCAGCAAGAACTACATTGGTCATCCTCTCCACGAGGTCCATGCGCGGCAACAGCAACGGCCTGGCTCGGCAGCATGACGTCGCTCACCGACCTCGAGCTCAGCAGCAACTTCCTCGCACGGGGCGCATCCCCGTGTCGCTGGCGAGGCGCGCCTCGCCAACCTAGAGTTCCTGGAGCTCTTCTTCAACGAGCTGGAATGCTGGATGCCGTCGTCCCGTGGAGCTCGGCAACTTCACCGGCGGCATCCCGGAGTCGTTGTGCACGATGCGCAACCTGCGCGTGCTTTAGATATACACCCACTGGCTCACCGGCCGCATCCCGGCGGTGCTCGGTAACTCGACGCAGCTGCGCGTCCTGTCCGTGTACCGCAACCATCTGACCGGCAAGATCCCCGGGACCTCAAGCGGTACTTGGAGTTGAACGTGAACGAGGATGCGGAGAACCAGCTGACGGGGCCGCTGCCGCTGTACGCTTGCGCCGGCGGGCAGCTCCAGTACATCCTGGTGATGAGCAACCTGCTGACGAGGCCCATCCCGGTGGCCTACGCCGAGTGTACGCCGCTGCTACTGTTCCGGGTAAGCAACAACCACCTGGACGTCGCCGTGCCTGCATCGTGGACCTCTCCTGAGACGGGGCCGGTGCCCGCCGGCCGCGGCGAACCTGACGTCGTAGTTCGCCGGGGCAGATCCAGTGGGTTGCACCGGTATGGTGCGACATATCATAAGCCCAGCCCAATAAGCGTTATAGTCCATATAAAAAATAAAAATTTTGCAAAAAAAATCCTCTTAAAATGGGCAATTGGAGACCCGAATTCGCGCTTGAGGGCTTAAAGCAAACGTCCTAACCACTGGAATATATGTCTGTTGTTATTTTCCAATAGCAGAACCCCCCCCCCCCCCCCCCGCGCGGGCGTCGAGGCTTTGCCGTCATCTTGTTCGTCTACGAGCGGAGCTCGTGCTCCAAGGCCCGAGCGACGACTCGCCGCGCGTTGCAGCAGCCGCTGCGGGGAGACGGCGGCTGCGGTGATCCCTTGCGCGCGCGGGAAAGACTGCTTTGCCGCTCCCAGTTCGCGCCAAATCGAGATCAGCAGAAGAAGAACAAATCCAGTCCAAGAACAAAAATCCAACATCGAGAACATCAAATCCAGCATCAAGAACATCAAATCCAACCCTTGCCGCGGTCCTCCGAGCAGCTCGCCGCCGGGAGGAGGCTCGCTGAGGCCTCCGTCGCCGCCCGCGGCCGCCTCCTCCTCGCGCCCCTCGTCGTGGTCCTCCGAGCAGCTCACCGCCGGGAGGAGGCAGCACGCCGCCTGGATCGGACGCGGCCTGACCACCATCGACATCACCTTCTCCGGATCGAGCACCACGCCGCCTTCTCGCAGCACGCGAGGGAGCAGGGACAGAACAAGAGAGATTGAGAGCTTCAACAGCATGAGAGTTCGAGGTGGAGCAGCGCTGCCGGGAGGGAGTAGCTAGCAGCTCGACAGTGGAGCAGCGCTGCCGGCAGGGAGCAGCGCCGCCGAGTTCATGCGAGGCCAGGACGGAGAGAGCGAGGGAGGGGAGAGATGCGTTTCAGGAGAGATCGAGCGAGAATGAGAAGGATCGAGAGATGGAATATTCGATGTGCTGGTGCGGTGGCCGGTGGGTAATAATATGTGCTGGTGGTGCGATGTATGGAAAAAGGAAAAAAGAACAGAAAAATGAATTGGAAAAAAGATTAAAAAAGAGATGGAAAAAAAGAAAATGGAGAAATATAACACCATATATGCCACAAAATAGCTACAAAGATCAAGTATGCACTAGATCCGTCATGATTTGTGTGTTAATGGATGCATTAACATCAACAGACAGTCAAACAGACAACCTATTGTACAAATTATCTATTCACTGTTGTATTTGCCTCTCCACTCGGCCTCTCCACTATGGGCCGGCGAAACCAGTCCAACAAATCAAACAATGAATATGGCACTATGCCTCTCCACTTCTAATAATATATGAACCATGAATGTGGCACTATGGCACTATGAGTGTTTTGCTGGCTCTGTGCCTCTCCGCTTCTAATAAATATGGCACTCAGCCGGCGTCCCTCACGAATCACGCGTGACCTGCGACGGGCCGATCCCGAATGCGGTGTGGGCGGCTGTCCGGGGCTCCTGGCGCTGGCGGGCTTCCCGTATGAGGTATGAACGGCTCCATCCCGGAGTCGCTGAACCTGTCGGACAACACGCTGCCCCGGCGCGATCCTGGACTCGCTGTGCACGTTGCAGCCCAACTCCTCGATTTCTCCAACAACAACCTGTTGGCCCCGCGCCAGGGATGAAGGAGGGCCTGCTGGAGAGCGTTGCGGGCAACCCGGGGTTGTGCGTGGTGTTCCGGCTGAACGCCTGAACAGCGTTGCCGCTGTGCCCGCGGCCTCGGCAGCTCAGCTATGGCGGGGGACTGGCCGGGGACGTGTGGGCAGTGGGCGTGTGCACGCTGGTGTGCGTGGCGGCGGTGCGGCCGCGGAAGCATGCGGAGCAGGAGTGCAGGACGGGGCGCCGACGTCGCCGGTGACGACCTCGTCCTACGACGTTACGACTTACGAGCTTCCACAGGCTGAGCTCTACGAGCTTCCACAGGCTGAGCTTGGAGTAGCACGAGATCCTGGAGGCGCTGATCCAGAAGAATATTGTGGGCACGGCGGGTCCGGGACGGTGTACAAGATCGAGCTGAGCAGCGGCGAGCTGGTGGCGGACTGGCGGTGTAGAAGCTGTGGGAGTGGCGGCGCCGGCGGCCCAACAAGCAAGCAGCAGGACCACGGCGATGGCGGCTGTCTGCGCGACCGCGAGCTCCGCAATCCGCATGGAGGTGGAGACATTCTTCTGCTTCTAATCCGGCGCCGACAACATCCTGCTCGATCGTGTACACGCCCAACGGCAACCTGTGGGCTGTGGGAGGCGCTGCACGGACTGGCCGACGAGGCAACCTGCTGCAGGACTGGACGACACGGCAGCGGGTGGCGCAACGCAAGGCCTCGCCTACCTCCACCACGATCTCATGTTATGTTCCCCATCGCCCACCGCGACATCAAGTCCTCCAACATCCTGCTCGATGCCGACTTCGAGCCCAAGGTCGCCGACTGCATCGCCAAGGCACTGCAACAAGCCGCCGACCGGTACGCCACCACCATCGCCGGCACATACATTGTGGCGCCAGAGCACGCCTACTCTTCCAAGGCAACGACCAAGTGCGACGTGTACAGCTTCGGCGTGGTGCTCGATGAATCATGGAGCTGGCCACGGGCAGGAAGCCCATCGAGCCGGAGTCGGGGGACACGCGGGACATCGTGCACTGGGTCTACGGGAATGTGGCCGTCGGGCGCTGAGGCGGACGCGTTGGACATTGAACAAGCGCGTGGCGTGGAACCCCTACGAGGAAGTGGTGCGCAGAAGATTCTCTACCCTGCGGCGTATCCGCGTTGGGAAATGGTCCAGGCGCTGCGCGTGGCCGTGTGATGCACCTGCAGCATCCGGTCCTCCGCCCCACCTGGCTGACGTCGTCTAATGCTCGCCGGGAGGTGCTAGCGTGGGGCGGTGGGGGATTGGATTCTGACGACAGAGAGCGATCCCAACTTGCTAAGGATCGGAATAGGGCTGGTTGCCTGGTTCTGGTCGACGCGGAGCCAGGGTTAACCAAACCGGTCCGGTAGTTCGAACCACCGGCCGGCGGTAACGGTATACCGGACCGGTTTGACCGGTAACCGGTGAAAACCGATTGAATTCAAATTTTGAATTCAAATCCCCGTGCAATTGGTTTTTGGCGGCTAACCGCTCGGATTGACCAGTTACCGACCGGTTTTACCCGGTTTTGTGGATACCCCAAACCGCTCGGTTTGGGCCGGTAACCGGCTGGTTTGAACCGGTAACCGTCCGGTTTGAACCGGTTCGATGGACAGCAAAAAATTGGCATGAAATATGCGTAAATTAAGGAAAAAAATAACTAAAAATATAGACAAACATCCATACATATAATTGTACATACAAACATAGTACAAATGTCCATGCAAATAGTTCAGTAGTCCTCTGGTACAAATAATTGTTAATACAAATAGTTAGTTTAGTAGTCCTCTCATACAAATAATTGTTCAACGGTAGCATCGCGAGGCCATTTCATACTCCGCGGTGGACATCACATTCAAACCCTGCCTTACAAGCAACTCAGCTTTGAAGTCTTGCCAAGTTTGGCCCGTCCAGGCCGATGTCGTCTGCCATTCCTGAAGTAACATATTATACCAATGAGGATCTTGCCATTCGTACACCCATCTCATCGGTGGCTGCATGCTCAACTCCGGTACAGGATAGTGATAACTAGACTGTGAGGATTCCCTGTAGGAGGAGCTAGAAGAGAACTGTGCAGAGTCATAATCCGTCGGTCCAACCGTTCTCCTCTGCGACATCGGTGCTCCATGGTCAATGTCCTGGGTTGCATGTGTGAACTCAGTCTCCCCTGCAATGAACCACATAGTATAATTAATACTCATAAGTCAAAATAATAAAAACATGTTCATATATACGTACACTTGGTACCTGTAAAATGGAGACCAGCAGGTGGGTTTGAAGGTGACACGCCTCGGCCCCCGCCACCGCCAGTAGCACCGCCACTGCCGCCACCACTGCCACCACCATCATTGCCATCATCACCATCACTGCTACCATCCCCATCATTACTATCATCACCATCATCGCCAGAGCTGCTGTCCTGAGACTCCTGATACTCTGGGCTTTTATCACCCTCACCATCATCAGTGTCTTCATCGCTCAGGACTTCTATTTCTTTCTGTTTCCCTTTTCCCGTTGCCTGGCCTCGTTGGCGCTTTGGGACAACCTTGCTAGGCGCGATGTGGTACTTCCGCTTCCCTACATGAGTGTCACCCACATGTCGCCGTGCCCAATCACTAATGCAATCTTCCCCTGTAGAAGTACGGAGGTCCGCCGGATTTATTTTATCAGCGACAATATTAGATGGAAGCGGCGTGTCACCTTCATCGTCGTCCTCGTCTAGAACAGGAGCTTTGTTTGACCTTCCATATTCCATCCATTCCCGCACTGGATTTTTAGGCTCATAGAATGAAAGATGGGCTAGCTGCTCAATGAAATCTTCTTGATCCCGTGGAGGATCGGCAACATCCGCAAGTCGCAGGCGCAGGTTGTAGTTCACATAGACAAGCTTGTTCAGTTTTTTGTGTGACAACCGATTGCGAACCTTTGTATGCAGCAAGGCAAAAGTACTCCAGTTCCGCTCGCATCCACTTGACGAACAACATTGAGCAACAAGCCGCAAAGCAAGGGCCTGCAGCCTGGGAGTTTTGTTCCCGTTCATCATCCACCAAGAAGATGCAGTTGTCTTTGGGTCATGCGCCATTTGTTGTGCCAATTGTGTGCCAAAGTCACCACGTTTCTGTCGAAACAGCTCAGCCTCTTGCAATGCCTGGACGGCGCTAGAGATATCGGTCATGCGCTGAAAAGCATCCTTCAGTGTACTCCACATTTCTGGACTTAGAATAAACGAATAGGCATACCTCGGATTCAGGACAGAAGCTGCAAAATAGAAAGTACCACGAATGAGCATAAGGTGTATGGAACGTGAAAGTATAAACTTTTGTTCACAATGAGCAGAATCCGTCTTACCTGGAACCACATAAGTGTCAAAGAAGATGTCCTTCAACCTTGCGTTGTAAAGCGCTTCATACTCTTTGTCCATGGAAACATTACGGCCAAAGAAAGATTGCATCTCATTTCTCACACTCTGTACGTTGTGACATACCTCGCACATGTTCGGCCGCTTGTCCTGATCAGCAAAGCGAAGTAAGCTGTATATTGGTTGGACTGAGTCAATGACAAATTTCATTCCCTCCCACCACTGTAGACTTGAAAATCTCGTATGAGTAAATCTACCCATATTTGTATTGGCCCATTTGCTCTGCAAAAAATCAGGAGATCCCATCCACTGCATAAAACGATCACGTTTCCGATACATGCTGTCAAGGAACATGTAGTTGGTCCCAAAGCGAGTTGCACACCACTTCACCAACTCACCACCAATCGCCTGCCTCATCATTGCATTCAACTGACCATGATTGTGTAACCACGTTGATATTTTCTTGCATTGTTCGATCAAATCTTGATGTTCGTACCTTTCACCGATATCCTTTAACATCAAGTTGACAGTGTGTGCTAGACAAGGTGTCCAAGTAATGTGTTCGTATGTTTCTTGAATCCCCCTGCAGGCTTTCTTGTAGTTGGAGCCGTTGTCCGTGATCACATGAACGACATGCTCTGGTCCAATTTCGTCCACCACCTTCAGAATTTCCTGCAAATACACATATTCTTTAGCAACATCCAAATTATATTCGGATCGAAATGAACTAGGTACGGGGTTACCTTCCGCAAATATGCAGAATCTTGAGATCTTCCAGTCGCATCAATAGACTTGTGGAACCACATGACCCCATTGCAATATATCAAAAAGTTAATGACACTCATCTTTGTCGGCCCAGTCCACGAATCACACATCAACGTGACGCCGAACATAGGCCACTCTGCCTGAAACTTTGCATACTGAGCCTGCAAGTCTCGCTCGTTTTGATCTAGGTACTTGCCATCAATATCCCATCCAGTGGGTGACGCGATACCTTCACCTACAAAACATATGGCAGTCATGAGATTAGATCTAAACATGTAGTTACGTAGCTACTGTTTTGGCTGCAAAGAAAACATACCCCACTTCTGTGTCTCTCTGACCGCACTGACAAAGTATGGACTGTCAGCTTGTCTTCCAGGAACTCCCGCAGTATGGAAAAACTTTGACCAAGCTTTCCCAATAGCTTCCTTTGCATTCTTACCCTTCTGCGTCCATGAGCCTGTGTCAATCCTTGGCTGCGTTGATCCACGCGCCGAACCTAAGTTGTAGTCCGTCACCCCAGGAGTCTGCCTCGCTGAAGTTGCCCTTCGAAGCATCCTCTGCAACGTACCCTCTCCCCTCGTACTACTACCCCCTCCATGCTCGTATGCACCTCCTCTCTGTTGCACCCCGCGACGGAACTCCTCTTCCGCTCTTGATTGGTTCAGGGCACGCTGCAGCTCAGCCTCCTCATCATACGCTTCACCTCCACCAGGATAGTTACCTTCCGCTGTAGCCTTCTCCTTTCTCAACTTCTCTTGAGCACGTTGAGCAGTTAGCTTCTTTGTCCTTTCAAGCTCACGCTGAAAGTACTCACGCACCTCCTTTGAAACCTTTTCACAATGGACGACCTCCGTCCCCCGGCCTGCCAAATGTTGTTTCAATCTAGTGGCACCACCGCCTCCCTTGGACTTATGACAATAGTTGCATCTCCAACCGGGGTGAAGATTTTCACCGTGTTCCCATACAACATCTCTATCTCTGCCAGACATTGCGTACCTGCAAACATCGAACGAACATAAACATATCAATGTCAACTTCACAACACATAGCTATATCACAATACTTAAATCCTACATCCATTTCCTTATTTCCAAAATCACAATACCCTACATCAAAATGTACATACATGGCTACAAATCACTAGATCCACTTCATACATTCTAAAATCACTTGGATGCAATCAAAATATACCTAAATATCTCCATCACTACATCCATTTCATAATTTCATAGATCACAATAGCCTAAATCATTGAAACCCGCATCAAATCCATACCTCACCCGCGGTCGGGCGGTAACCGCCGAAACCGAGCGGAAACCGGAGCGGTTTGCCGGCGTGGGGAGCCGGGAACCGCGGCGCCGAGAACCGGGGCGGTTAGCCGCTCAATCCGAGCGGTAACCGCTCGTACCGGCGCGGGATCCGGGCGCGCGCGGCGGTTGCGCGGCTGGGGGCGGTTTTTCGCCCGAGCTGAAGCTCAGCTGCACGGGGGGGGAGGGAGTGAGGGGGTGTTCTGGGGGGTGAGGGGGCGGGGGGGGGGGGGGGGGTTATTAGGGTTTACGTGAGTTGGGCCGAGTTGGACCGACTTGTTTTTTTCTTTTTCTTTTTTTATTTAACTTGTATTTCGCGAAAAAAATAGCAAATGACCAAATATTTGAGAAATTTTGACACCAATAGATCCAGCACACCATGAAGTATTTTTAAGAATTTTTATCCGATTTTTCAAATTTTTAAATTCAAATTTGAAATTTTTGAATTCAACCGGTTTCAAACCGCCCCGAACCGCTACCGGTCCGGGGCGGTTCGACCGGTAACCGCGGTAACCGGACCGGTTACCGCGAATTTTATAACCCTGCGCGGAGCAGCCTGGAGGCCCGGAGACGGCGGCGAGCGGCACATCATCAGCATCCCGGCCGTGACTACGGGCCAGACGCCGAGCTCCATAAGCTGATTTTTTTTTTAGCACGCTCCATAAGCTGATTTGATCTGCTCAGCTTCTACGAAGTTGATCTGCTCTGCTCCCCTTTGCTCATAAGTCATAAGATGGAATTTCTTCACCTCCGCGGCTTCCTTGTGGCCTCGCTGGGCGCTCCAGGCTCGTGCCCGTCTGGCCCCCGCTCATCTTGGCCAGGCTGCCCAGCTTCCTCCACCAGCTGCTCAAAGCCGAGGGCCCCTGGCTTCTATTGTTCAGAATGTAATGACAACTTGACAAGGTTGAATGCAATGACTACTATTTTCATAGTACAATATTGAGGTTTTTGTTCAATTGCTCAGAATGTTAGTGGCAAGTCTGAATGGTTCAGATATTTGGTCTGTCATGAAATTTTGTGTAATGGAGAATGATTTTCATAGTACAGTATTGAGGTTTGTCATGAAATGCTTGCCAGGCTGGCAGCAAATGCTTTTGACGAGTTCAAGTCAATTGAGCTCAACCGACTCACGGCGGCGCGGCTCTTTTACCCTCCAGCCGACTCACGATGCACGCCGTGTCCTTCTAGTCCTCGCAGCCCCGCCGCTGACGCCCCTGCGGCCTCCCTGAGCAGATGCTCACCTCACCGTCGCCACGCTCCGCCTCGGTGCTCCTAAGGCCCGCACGTCACTCGTCAGCTGCAGCGGATGGCCTTGCCTCCGGGGTCGCCATAATCAGATTTGAGGAGTCTACAACTGACGGGAAGAATGAACATTGGTAACGATTGAATTTGGCTTGCAAAACCTGCAAGTAATTCTAGCCCAAACCAATCTAGCTGTACAAATGAATGCAAATTGAGGAACATTTGGTATGCATAACATAGCATCGACTGCTGATCCCAATTCAAACCAATATGCCACTATAAATTAATGCAATTTAAGGAACATTTAGTCTGCATTGATTCTGCACCGTTCAACATGATTCTTGCCGGCACGGAGGCCGATAGGCCGTAGGCGCCGATGATGGGAACATGAAGAAGAGGACGAAAAGCAAGCTCTTGCAGCAGAAAAGGGCAATCAGCCAGCCAGCCGAACAGGCTCGATAACGTCTGCTGACCTTCACAAAGACCCCTGGACCCCGAGTAGTCGACGAAGTTAACGAGATGACGAACACAATGGCGAACAAGATTGGAGACGATGGTTCAGACTTCAGAGAAAAGAAGGGAGCCGGCTCCAGTCCGTTTGGAGCCAAGCCGAACAAACAATTCGCAGCGGCGGACGAGGGGCAGAGCCGCTTTCCCATGCGCGCCTCGATCCGTTATGCATCCACGTGGGTAGAAACCAGGGCAGGGCTGCATGGCATGCGCTTTCCAGCCCTCCTCCACCCTTTTCTTTTTGTTCGGTTATATCAGATTTAATTCGGATAAAAAATAATAAATATAACAAAAAAATTATGATAGGTTCGATAAAAAGCTAAGATTTATTTTAGGTCAAAAGCTAATTTACTTACGATAGTAACACCAAAAGACCGAAAATCAATCCACTGGTAAGTGGTGGGAAATCATTTCGGGTCTCTTGTTGTATCCGTCATGATTTCGGGTCTCTTGTTGTATCCGTCATGAGTAAATTAGTTACCCCGGATTAAATCCCGGTCTCTAGCTATACCTATCATGAATTTCTTATTATATGTATCATTCTCCGCCCGGATTGAATTTGATGAAACCGAACAAGCCCCGAGAAGTATGTCGCGAGGTCATCCCAAATTCGAACCATGAGGCCATAGGAAGCGGACCGGCTTCACAATCCTGATGGTTCCTCGAATACTGACGGCAGTAGAATGCGCTGAGAAGTTGAATAATCTTTGCTCAACCTTTGTGGATTACAATTATGAAAAATTAGTGTCCAGCTTTCGAACAAAGAGTACAGGACTATTGTCGATCGAATGATATCTCAGCTATCATAGTTTCATTTTTTAAAGTAATATAAAAATATTACGCGAGAGGAAATGCCCTGGGTGTTTGATAATTAAGATACTGGGCACCTCGAATGGAAACGGTCTGAACAGCATCTAATGGATGTGTAGACCAAGCTTTGCTAAGAATGACGCTAATGGACGAGATGTAAAGTAAAACCAACAGCTGTGTGTCATGTCTCATCGAAACGCTCTTCGAGTAAAAAAATGTTACCACAAATGTCAAAGTGTTAGGGTATAACCATAAAGCTTGATATAATTCTCTAATGCTGTTTGGGGAAGACAAGCTAAGCTGATGCAATTCTCACTTGTTCGGCTACATGGTGGTTTGGTCAGACCTCCGCACCTTCTTGTGCTTTGACCGCTTCTTATCGTGCTTTGATTCTTCTCCCCTGGTCCTTTTTCGCCCACCGGACTGCTTCCTATAAGTAATGGGCAAAACACATTGTTAACTGGAGAAGCCAACACAGAAAAAGTGTATATTTCAAATAAACAATCTAGAATTGGTTACCTTTCAGCTTTAGCTTTTTTTTCATGTATAACGGACAGGGCTTCCTTCCAGTCGTCTCCTATCATAAGCTTCAAATCTTTCTCGACACCAGTAGCTGATAAACAAATCTTTTGAGCATATCCGTCTTCTCCATCGTTGCCATGTTCATCTTGACAGATGCAGTCAGTTAAAACAACACCATTTGCTTTAGCTGTCTTACTGAACACAGGTGTCGAAACCATATTGTTGGTTTCTTTGTGCTGACACAATGTTATGAAGAGATCTTTTGAGCCTTCTAGTTCAGTATCAGGTGAGGCATCACCGGCTGCAGACTCACATGAGGCTTTTGAGATAAAACATTTGATCTTCTCATAGCTTGTTGTTGAACTTGGAACAAAGACGAGAGTGTCCGACTCCTCAACAGGGTCCTTCCATATAACACTTTCACAGGTATCGTTTACTTCACCAGTTGCTAAAACAGCAAAATACCTTCCAGAAGCAAGGCATTCAGCAGGTTTTGGTGGTTTCTCACTGAAATGAACCACTAAACCTGGCTGATGTACCTTTTTTTTCTTGGTTAGTACAAAGGTATCCGACTTTGTCTTATGGATCACACAGCCAGCACAGAAACTTCCATTGTTGACGGTGTCTTCGACAGTTACAATACTTGGTCTGACACGGACAGCAAGATTACGGAAGAAAGCAGCTTCATCCTATCCAAAATAAGAACGTAAAGGCATAACCATGAGTGCACGATTCGCAGACATATTAGCACTAACTACAGTGCACTATGGGCAGCAAGGTTACAGAATACTGCAGCTTCATCCTATCCAAAGTAAGAACTTAAGGCATAAAAATGTGTGCACTATTCACAGACAGATCAACAGTAACTAGAGTGTACTATGGCCAGCAAGGTTATGGAAGATTGCAGCTTCATCCTATCCAAAATGTGAATGTAAGGCATAACAATGAATGCACTATTCACAGACAGATTAACACTGACTACAAGATGACTATGTAATGTCTAAAAAAAATCTTTTCTGAGTAACCGTTACATCACCGCTTGACTCCTATATTACCAGAGCTGAAACTCCTACGAAGAACACCCCCACCCCCCTCCTGTCAGCTCCAATTCAATAGAAAATGAATCACGCTTCACAAAGTCAAACCAACTCAATCTACACATTTCCCTGCTCCACACAAACCAATTACCAATCCAGCCCACTTTGATCTTTCCACCCAAACAAAATCAGTTCAGTTTTGAACCCCAATCCTCAACACAACACCCTTCTAGGCTTCTTGCCAAAAATCTGCCTATGCCCTAGAGATTGCCCCTAGCTACTACGATGTGCCCAGTTTTGGTGTAGCAATAACAAACGGACACTGAGTTGTTGTGATATCTCTGCTTTACCGGAACAATGCTTACCTCCATCGGTTGATCAATGTACCTTGGTTCCGTGTAAAGGTCAATCAATATCTTAAATAGCCTATGCTCCACTCAACCGAAAACAAAAGTACCTATTCCAACAATTGTAATTCATATCACAATAGCGAAGCATCAAATGCACAATTCAGAGAAGATATCATATTTCAATCTATTCAATTGAAATAGAGAGGATAGGTCATGGGATCGAGGACTGGGGAAATCAGCAGTGCTGAACCTGCTGTCTCCGAGTCGCCCTGCGCTGCGCCGGACAGTTACTGGTGGGAAACGGGGAGAGCGGAGATGAGCCGACAGCGGGGCGCCGCGTGGCCAACGGGGCGACCGCCCGAGACGTGCGGGCACAAAGGAAGATGAGCGGAGCTGCGGCGCCCCGGCACGGCACGAGTGGCCAGCTGCGGAGCAGCACCCTAGCACCCGGAGAAGGCCTGCGGCGCCGCTAGGGCTGCGACTGGCGGTCGCGGCGACGCGTTGAGTGCGTTAGTCAATGGGCCTTTCGAGCCATCGAGGCAACATAAGGGGCTTTTGTATTGAAAGCTTATTCTGTAACGGCCCATACCGTTTGGTTAAAATAAGTTGGAATTCCAAATAAATTTCTTCATGGGCTTTACCTGATAAGTTAAAGTGGCCCATTCGGGAGAGAGCCTATTTCTTCCTTGAAAATGTCTTTTGACCTCACTGAACGTTAGGCCGAGTTCAAATTTCTCCTAGACCACAAATCTGGATAACCAAGCTCCTTGAACTATTAAAACCGGAGTTTTAACTCCCCTCACTCACTGGATATAAGCGGTTTTGAAGGCGGTTTAGTCTTTTTCTTTTTTATTTATTTCGGTTGAAACTTTAAAAAAATATAATAAATCGTAGAAAATTCATAAAATGAAAACTTCAATTTTGTTAAACTCTATGTAAGTATATAAACATAGAAAATATATAACATAATATACTTTATTATAATTTTTTATTATAGATTTAGATCTATTTTTTATAATTAAATAGAATAATTCATAATTGCATTTTTTATGGTCTAATTATGATGAAATTTTTATGGCAGCCTAGTTATTGTATACTTCGACTGGTCCAATTATGATGAAATTTTTAAGAATCACGGTCCGGTATTACTATATCACATAAAAGTAATTAGGCCGGCATTGTGGCAGAGAGGAAGATTCCATTCCAAGCAACCGATAATTAAAATGATATACTATAAAGTTTTCGCCTAGGGCTGCCCGAGTTTTTTAAACGAGTTCACGTAGATGTACGTAGTAGTACTTAATTACCGTCGTCGTCGCTTTTGGACATTCCCTATGTTCAGGGGCCTTCCATTTCTTTAAGGAATCAGCTTAGGCCATCTCTAACCAAGATACCATCTTGTAGTGTCCATGCATCCATGTCAACTAGACACTACACATAGAAATCACCTCTCCAATAAATAGTTTTTTGAAAATAAATTACCATCCAATCCTATATCTTCTCTCTCCATTACTCTTCCTATCATCGTAATTTCTTTCTTGGTTCTTGTGTAGACATGGTTTCTCATGCAAGACACCATGTCCTTCTCTCCCTCCTTAATTGTTCTGTCGTATCATCAAATTGCTTATGTGGCAGCTTATTTAATACTATGAACATCATCCTAGTCATTGGGTTGGGGATGGCCTTAGAGATCAGTAAATAATTCGATCAGTTTAAGTAAAGCTCGTGGGCTTGCATTATATCCTGGGTTTTTACTTTGCGGTGGGTTCGTGAGCGCATGTGAGGGTTTGATCAGATTTAGATTAATTAGGGCGGGGCGGACGGCGTGTTAAGTTACTACTTTACTTAGGCCTTGTCTATTTGGTAAAGTTGGTGTAAAGTTAACGCACTAGAAAGCGTGTTCTGTGAGAAGAGGTACGATTATCAGTGTGTAAAGTTGGTGAAAAGTCAGGAACTAAACAAGGCCTCTGCCTCTCTGAGCTACTGCCTCGATCGGGGTCACGTGAGGGGTTTTGATTTTAGCCAATGTTACCCCTCTGTCCATTCACTGAGAGCTTATCCGCGTAGGGGTACAAACGAAAAGTATGTATTTCTGACGTTTAGGGTTGAGTAAGACCGTGTTTACTTTCACCTAAAAGTAATTTTTTCACTATTCATCCTATTTATCCTCCTCACAAAACACGCTTCCCAACACACTATTCATCTAGAAAAAGTATTTTTTTCCTCCCAACTAAACACCCTGTTGTCCTGCGCACGGGGGGAGAGGAAATTTGGGTAGTTGATTGGAGGAGAAAAGAATTTTTTTGCGAAGCGTGTTTTGTGAGAGAGATGAATAGGAAAGTTGAAGGGAGTTGAAGGGAAATTTTTCTAGAAAGCGTGTTTTCTGAGAGGAGTGAATAGAAAAGTTGAAAAGATCTTTTGCAACATAGCCTTGGTGGCAGCGGCGCATCCCTGCAACCGTCACTTCTCACTTTGGTGCGCGTTGCTTTGCTTATCTGTAGGGGCTAGGCTGGGCGTGCTGCGTACATGAAGCCGGCAAGACAGATGGGTTTCGTGTGTGGACGGTCAGTTGATGGTGACGGCGTGGCACTCGGCATAGAGTCTGTGTGCCGAGTGTCAAGGTAAATGCACTCTACAAAGCTATTTTATTTGCTGAGTGTTTTTACGGACACTTGGTAAAGATCCAACACTATAAAAAGCATTTTGAAAACCCCTAGAAGCACCTCTTCTTCGAGTGTCTGGACAAAGACTCTTCTAGCTAGTTGTTTTGAAAAAAATGTTTGATAAATGGCTTCAAGAACACTTTAATATTTGAGAAGGGAAGTTAAATCCTTTTGCTTTTTCTCTCAACCGATGAAAATCATTTTGGAATTTTTAGGGTCAGCCCGTCTGATTTTTACCCATTTCGTAAGTGTTAGCTGGAAGGCATGTATATATTGAATAAGGCGGCGAAAAAGTTTTACTAAACTAATAGACGTCCAGATTTCAATGAAAAAAGTATGAAAGGAAAACCGATTAGACCTAGTCATGTCTACACGCTTGATTTATTAATCAGTAGGAAGTGGATAAAGAAGAAAAAGGAAAGAGAGAAAAGCGGCGGTGGACACATGGGGGTGTGCTGCTAGCGGCGTGCACGCATGATGCATGGATCGGTGCACGCCATGGCCCATGGATCTAAAAGCTCCATCGACCGGAGTCTCTTATGCGAGATATAATCATATACACTAGCACATGTACGTGCCGATGGATGGATATATCATACAACAACTCCGACATGACAACTCATGCAAAAGTTGGGAACAAATTGTTCCGGCTGCTGCTGGTGTTCGCCTATTAGAGCATGAATAGCCGCGTCCACTGCCGGCTGGGAGGCACGCCATGATGATGGTGGTGCCGCTAGCTCAACCAATAGCAGCGCACGCAGGGCCTCTCAGCCGGCTTCTGCGGGCGTATCGCGAGGAGCTCGCCTCGTTCTCTCTCCTCCACGTAGATTCTTAGCGGGCTCTCAGCCTCCTATAAAACTTGCTGTTATATGGATCGATCGATGCATGGCTGCATGGGCATGGCCGGTCGGCGTACGGCTAATAAGGTTCACTGGAAATCATTAGCGCGTTGCGCCTTTCCTGACACGGAGATGCTGCTGTCGATCGCCGGGGATATGCATTATGATATTCTACAATCTACTCGGTCTTTCGAAGTGGAAAAGGTGCGCATTGATGCCATGGTTATTTGTCTAGATTAGTATCACTGCTTGCTGCTACAGTGCGCTACTAACACTAATGTGACGAGCTCATCAAGACAACCGCAGGACCCGGGGCACACGCAGTTCGTGGTCTAGTGCTGGATCATCAGCTTCGGCATCAGAGCATTTTCAGTGGTAGCTCCTAAATGGGTCCTATTCTAAATTTTAGGAGCTAAAGCAAAAAAACCTTTTATAGTGGGGCTTCTAGGCTCCCTTCTATTTTACATGGCTTCCTAAATTTCTCCTCCAAGTCCAGATTTGAGAGCCTCTCATCCTCCATCTCAAACCATCATCATCCTTCTCAAACTATATCCCACCATTTTTCATGGCTCACTAGTATATAGATGCATATTTCACTAGAGTTGGATGCAAATTTAGGTTCCTAAATTTTACATATATAATAGGATTTATGAGCCCAAATACTGGAGATGCTCTCGGCACGCACGGCAGTCGTCGGCAGTGAGGCTGGCTCCACCTCCATGCAGACTGCAGAGACACGCTCAGACGCATGCATGCCGCGGCATGCCCTACCCCGCGCCCGCGGCGCTGATCCATCGACACGCACGCGGTCTCCCGTGGGCCGCTCGCCCTTTTCAGATCCCGCAGCAGTACGTGCCGCCACTGTTGGCACGTGCGCGCGTGCCAGCGCACACACGTGACCGCGCACCCGGCGCCCCTCGGCCCTGATCGCCGCCGCAGCGATTCCAGAACTGGTCGGTCCCCTTGCCGGAGGCGACGGGAAGGCCCCTCGGGCGGGCTCGATCGGCGCCGGCGTTGCTGCGCGCGCTGCTGTTGTTGTTTGTGTCTGGACGTGGCGGGGTGCGGGGTAGTGCGTGGCCGGGCCACCACCCCAGAGGCCGGTCTGCACACGCGCACGGGCCCTTGTCTCCCCCGGCCCCACTGGCTCGTGCGCGCGCGCCTGATCGGTCGCCGTACGTGACCATACGCTGCCGACTGCTCTGCGCCGTCAGGGCTGCTCCACTATTATCTCTCGGTTTCGGGATCGCCGAAAGGGAAAATACCAGTGACCATTTCGAGGGGGTGTTTAGTTGGACCTAAAAAGACTTTTATTCAAATTCAGCCCATCTACTGTTCATGTGAAGAGGCAGCCCGCTACTGTTTATTGAACAGGCCGCATTGTGTGGGCCTACGAAAATGGCTGCCTCATAACGCGTGGGCAGTGGGCGAACCCTAGGGCGTGTTTAGTTGAGGTTGGTAAAAAGTACTTTTTTTCTGGAATGCGTGTTATGTGAGGGAGATGAATAGGAAAGGTAAAAAAGGAATTTTTGAGGATGCGTGTTCTGTGATGGGGATGAATAGGAAGTAAAAAGGACTTTTACGAACTAAACAGGCCCCTGGCCTCATCCACTCCACCCGCCGCAGCCGCCGCACCTCATCCACTCGCTCCGCTATCCCGCTTCCGTACTCCGCGCCGCCGCTCGCCGTAGTAGCGCCGCTGCTCGCCGTCCGCCAGAGTCGGTCGGCCGGATCTTCGGCTCCCCAACGCCGTCTACCGCCCACGGCCCCCTCTCCCCCGCATCGCATCCAATCCTCCGCGCCGCCGCTCGCCGTAGTCTCGGCGCCGCAGGCCTTCGTCTAGCTTCGGGGGCCTGTTACCCTGGCTCCCAAGCGTCGTGTACCTGCCGGTGACTCCGGATCTGCTCCTCTCCGTCGCTCCGCGCGTCTGCGTCGGGGGATGTCGGGCGGCAACCCGTGGGATTGGATGGCGGGCACATTCCCGACCCCCGGCGGCTACCAGGAAGGGGGCAACCAGCCACCCGCGGCGTTAGGGCCCTAGGGTGGGGTCGGGTCGCCTGCCGGCATGGAGGGAGGCGCGGCTTACGGGCCCTTCGTCGGCTTCATTCCCGGAAGAGGAATAGGCCCCAGCGGCGGGTACATGCCAGGGGTAGGCTTCGGGCCCGCCTTCGGCCCGCACCGACCCGTGGTCTTCCTTCCCGCCGGGTCCAACCTACCACTCGGCGCGTTCGGATCCACCGCCAGCTACCACTCACCGTCAAAGACAGCCGGAGCGTTCGCATCCACCGGTGGAATGCACTCGCCGTCCAAGCCCGCATTCGACTTCTTCGCGCAGGAGGGCCTCTCAGGCGCCGCTGGAGGTGCTCGACCTCCACCTGGGAGTCCACCAGACCTATCTCGCCTGGCTCTTGACGGTGACGCTGTCGATCCATGCCGTCTTAACCTGCAGCCCTTCGACGACGTGCCTGCAGCACAACTACAGCCTAGATTTGCAAGGGCGGCGGGACTGGGCTGCACATTTCCCGGTGTGGCGGACCACTCTGAAATTATTCCAAGTTAAGTACCCCTGGACCGCTAACCAAGCAGTCAGGCACTTAATCCGGAATAAGCTGGAGCGCCGTCGTATTAAACCCGATTAACCACGTACTTTCTCGATCGAAACAACACGCGCACCCACACGAAGGTGAGTTCTAGAAATTACAACATTCCACAAATACATCATACATAAATAGTATCATAAAGTTATTACAAACCAAGTTTAAATTTCAAATCAGAGTATAAAAGTTCATTGCAGCGGAATTTAAGTTCAATGCAGCGGAATATTAAATCTAGCGATGATACATAGTAACACCACGATGAAGCCTGCCATGATGCTACTCCTCCCGATCCTCGGCAGAGGACGGAACCCACTCGACGTGCCATCCAGGGGGAACCTGGGTAGGCCAAATGATGGCATCGACTGCCACATCCATCAAAGTACCTGAAATAATAGCCACAAGTAAGGCTGAGTATACTAATACTCAGCAAGGCTTACCCGACGGGTGAAAACTACATCACCGACTTCTAGACATGAGAGGCTTTTCGCTGGTGGGTTTGTTTGCCCAAAAGCAACTAAGAGTGGATCCTTACTTTCATGATTTTAGCATCATATTCTATTAGAATTAACCATTCTAGATTAGCATCCTCTCTAAGCATACAAGTAGTGCAATACAATTTAATTTATACAACAAGTTCATCATCCTCATAGTTCCACTTGTTACTCAATGCAGCACAGCGGTCAAGCAGTCTCATTAACCGCGAGAAGCGGACAGTTCGAACCGAATTTTGCTACCTGGCCAGAGGAAACCCAACACACACGGATAATGCTTGCTATAAAAGGTACAAGCACTTCCCAACCTTTCCCATTGATCCACAATTCGCAACCGGGTCCACTTCTTTAGGATAAAGGTTTACTGCTTCACTCACAGCATCACGCATATACCGACATGTGTACGGCAAGGGAAACGAAAGTTTCCAAGGAGAGATGGCTATCGGCCCTAGCTGCTTCAATCTGGTACCGGGCTTACCGATTCCCATATATCGGCATGCATGTGGTACGTTCAAAAACTTGACACACAGAACCACACGTTTCGACCTAAATCCATTATCATACACGGACGGAAGATCTACACATACCATCCCGCCCGTCCATCCTTATGATTCCAACAAAAGTAAAGACAAGCGACTCCTATGTCTCGCGAGTGACAGGAAATCACTCGACTTGTAACGGACCTATAGCATTGCACTATTGACCTTATCATACTAATGTTGCAAGACATAGGTACTAGAATTATGCAACTAAGGTATTCAATCAACTCCTTGAAACGTAAATGCACAAGCATAGATAATTCATAGTTGCGTAAACTTTAAAAGTTAGGTTATGCTCCGGGGCTTGCCTTCTTGCGCTAGCTGATTGTTAGTCTCCGGGTCGACTGCTACTTCGTTGGCACCACTCTCCGGGATTCCTTCTTCGTCGGCGGGGACGAGGTGATAGACGCCGTTCGCAAGAACGCCTTCTACATGAGATGCATAACTTTATAGTGGCTGCCTAATTGATCTAAAACCAAGGCCTTGAAGGCCATATTCACCTAGACATGCTAGTGTACCACTTTCTACTTCACAAAATTAGAGGAGGGTGTGGGAAAATTTTACGCAGCTATGATGGTGATTGTGTACACATATAAATAAACCAATTTATTATTTTGAAACTAAGGTGCTGTTCTGAAATTTAGATTTCACATGTCCCATGTTTAATTATTTAACCAAAGTGATTTATTTCCTTTTTATAACTCAATTCTACTCTAATTTCTTCTCATTTTTGTTTCTCTGTTTCTGTTCATCCTTTTTATCTACAAACTTTATGACAGCTACTGGAGTATAAGAGTTAGGCTCACTCCAAAATTTAGCTAAAACTAAGCTACACAGAATTTATCAAAAATAGATCCATTTGCTGCCCCAGAAAACAAAATTAATTCATATAAAATTGAAATCACTTCCAAATCAGGTAATTTTTCTACCAGAGCTAGTCAGGAGTGTAAGGAGGGCTCTGGCCAAGTGGTGGCTCAAAATAACCCTTGGACAGTCCTTAAAAAGTTTTTATCCGAAAACACACATCCATTTATTTGCTAGTCTAAACAGGGTCAAAAATTAAGTTTAGCATTTTTAACATATGTGCTAACAAGTTCTTAGGCCTGTGGAGAAAATTGGTGATTTTTAGCTGCATGGATTATTTTTAATAATTTCAGGACTACAACAAGACAGGAATCTCAATTTAGTTCATAACTGATGCTACAGTCCATATTTTTAGGTCCCCTTTGGACACAAGGTGTCTAATGTCACTGCAAACAACATATCCAAAGCTCAGCCCTAGCGGAGCTCAGGATCTGAAATGGTGCACAAGTTCCTAAATTCACAGTTTGAATTTTAATTCAAAAACGGTTCACCAAAAGTATATACATGCTAACATGAGAATGAAGTTTACAATATCACAAGTCCAGGGAGTATTTTTGTGCATTTTTCTGATTTTTGTATGATTTTTGGTGGATTTTACAAGATTTCGGGAAAAAGGTTTAAACCTTAAGAATCTTTTTACGCCGCGACCCTTGAATCTTTTGAAACTTCGCGAACAGGTCCCTGCCTTTTTCACTGGGAACCCTGGAAAAAGGAAGAAGATGAACTTAGGTCCTCGGCTCATCGACGGCGTTGCGCCGGCCAAACGACGGCGGGAGAGGGTCGGGGAAGTGGGGGAAAAGAACCAGTGGCTCACCACGAGTCGAATGGTGGCGGTTGGGAGGCCGGAGGAGGCTCGGAGCTCGCCGGCGACGTGCGGTGGCAGTGCGGCCGCCGCGGGCTCGATTCCGGCGAGGGTGGAGGCTGTCACCGGGGTTGGAGGGGTCCGTGAGCACCAGTGGGACTCGGGGAAGCTATTGGGATGCTTGGTTGACCTCGGGGAGGGCTCGAAGTAGGTGCTCGACGTGTGCGTGCTCCGGCGGCCGGAAATGCGGATTTGGGGGGAAAATCCGATTTCTCGCCGGAGAGTTGGGGAGAGCTCGCGAGAAGTGGGGGAAATGGAAGCTAGGGAAGTGGTCTAGCTCTGTGCGCGAGGGATTTGGGAATGGTGGAGGGACGAGGACGAATTTTGCTCGGGATTCAAGTTCGGTCCGTGCGGCTAGAGGTTGAAGACGATGGGAGCGAGCGCGGGGAGGAGAAGTGGCAGCGTTGTGGACTGAGGGGAAGTGATGAGGGGCTCGGTGGAGTGCTTTGGCACGCTAGAGAGCAATGAATTGCCTCGGGAGCGCGCGTGAGGAGGGACGGGTGACGCGACGCGCCATTGAAGCGCTCCGAGCTCGAACAGAGCGTGCGCGAGGGGTTGGGCGAGGAGGATTGTCGCGTGAGGGAGTGGGATACGCTGCAGAGGAGACTTGGTGCGTAGCGGGGGAGGGAATCCGCCGTGGAGCGGCTCTGCGCGGCGCGCGCGCGCGACGGCCAACGGCGGAGCTCCGCCCGCCATGATGGCCTGACTGCGCGGCGCGGCAATGCGGCGCTACAGCGGGTGACGCGACCGTACGAGAGGCCGGACAACTGCACGAGGACAAACGCCAGCTGCCGCCGCAGCTCGGCCGGCCCGGCGCGGCCTCCGCCGCACGCCGGCCACGTGGCGGCCGGACTCCGGCCAGGAGCAGGGCGCGCCAGGGGTGAGCTGGCAGCCCCGTGGAGCTTCTTTGCCCCTTTTGAATTTTCTCCAAAAATTTGAACTGAACTTTGAAAAGTGTAAAAATAAAAGTTGGAGTTTGAGATGTGGGATACAACTTTCTTTTTGGGGTGAACCTGAAATTTCAAATTTTTCAAGCTGAAACGACCCAATTTCAAAAAGGTGTTCAGAACTGTTTTTCGAGTTTTCGAGGGGCTAAACTGCAAAATTTTCAAAAGTTCCTAACAGTGACTAGGCCTTATTTGTGATGACAAACCTATTTTTGGAGATTTTCAAGTTTAGTACAAAATTCTTAAGATTTCAGTTGGGTGTCAAAAGACCTTTGTTTTTGAATTTCAATTTGAATTTTTGGTCAATTTTTGAATTCCAACACCATTGTTCCCCCTTTTAACCTGTTTTAAAGGTACTTTCAATATTTTTCATCAGGGATGTCACACCCGTAAAGGGAGCAAGACGTCTTGCACGCGGTGGTGGTGGCGATGAATCACGGCGCAGCCTCCCGCCTGGCGCACAGGACTACGGCGGTGCTACCGGAGGTGAGCCCCCCTTGAGGCGCAGGAGCAAAGCCAAGGGGAAGGGCCCGACAACGGCACAGCCCGAGCCCGAAGCTCGTATCACCCGCAGCCGTGCCATGGCTGCCCGTGGTGTCACTGCTGCTGGTGCAGATGCACATGGCAGTGATGAAGACGATGACGAAGACGAAGGCGACGCCCATGTTTCTGAGGTAACCAACCCCACCGACTGAACTGTTTTGTTTCATTTGGGTGTGTCGATGTTTTCTTTGTCATGGAAGTCATTGTTTGGCTATGTCGTAGAATCATCGCCATAGACATACGTGAACCGATGTGGAGACCACGTTTATTGCGAACTATATATGGATCAACTCAATGAAGGGTACTGCCCTAACGGTAGGATGAAGAAGGTTGGATGGCAAAATATTAGGGCCGCTTTAGCGGAAAGGCTGGGCCTCCGGCTCAACAAGAAGGCCTTGTAGAACAGAAGGGATACCCTCCGCAGAATATTTGTTGCTTATACAATCTTGCGTCGTCGAAGTGGTAGAGGGCGTAACAAAAAGGGGGTTTCACGCCCCAAAATCAACTTGGCAGAAATTGTCAAAGGTAATTATTCAATGCAGCAGAAGTTGTCATTCAGTTTGGTTAGCATTTCCCTTCACACTAACCTAATACATTTTCGCATGCATGATCCGCAGGACTGCCAAGAGGTGATGCGGCTAAGCTGGGAAAGCCCCACCTGGTTCAGGTGGCTCGATGATATGTTCTGGCACATAATCGTTGATCCTGCAACCATGATTGCTACTGCTCCAGAAGGAGAAGAGAAAGGGGACGCTGATGAAGCAGAAGCAACAGGCGAGGAGGATGACGGAAATAGAGAACATGAACATGACCACCTGGGCAATGCAAAGGCAGCCAAGCAACATCTTAGGGAGAACACCCCCAACTCTAGTAGTTCTCGCAAGAGGAGTAGTGGAGCAGCTGACACCACTGGCCCTGGTTCCAAGCGGTCCAGGATTCCAGTTCTAGGCTGTTGGACCACTTTGCAGCAGGGTCTAGAAGAACATACTAGTAAAGTGCAGGAGGGACTCAGTACCTTTCTGAACAAAGAAATGCCAGATGCAGACGAAGCTAAACACTGCCTCAACTTGGCCAAGGCGTGTGGGATAGATCCTTTGTGTCGGGAGTACTTCTTGCTCATGAAGTTGTTCAAGGATCCCTACTGGCGCGCTCACTTCCTTGAATGTCATGATGATGAAGCTAGGAAGGCGTGGATCGCCAATATAGACGCTATGCTTTAGTATGTTGTGTGAAGTCATGTTTGTGTGGCCTAATTGTGTGTACTATTTGAGTGTATTGCTTAATTTACGGCTGAACTAGCTTATGTTTGAGTGTTGTGAACAAATTTCAATTTGTACTATGTCAGTTTCATGTATTGTCATTACGCTTGACTGTTTGTGGCTTTGCTGATTTCATGTTCATGGCATTGTGGTTCGCTTATGGGACAATGTCTATTTGTAAGATTATTTTCATTTTTGTTGTGCACCCTTTTAATGCATATCACTTCATTGTGCAGGGTTCCAGTACAGTGGAGAATGAGGCGGCTTTTGCTGAAGGAGACATTATGGCCGGCGATGATGCCTGTTCGGCGATGGCGGAGAAAATCAGAGATCCAGTCCGGCGTGAATTCGCCCGTCTCCTCGTGGCTGATTTGCAAGGTATCCGTAGGATCGTGCAAATGGCATCCGTCCTTGCTCAACATGAACAACTATACTTGCATAGAGGGCCATATAGGGAGACACCAGTTCTGTCCGGTCTAGATCATGTTAGCATGCATGCTGCTGACTGGGAAGGTTGCCATGAGATGTTTAGGATGAGGCCACCAGTGTTTGAGCTATTGCACCAAGTCCTGGTTGATTCCTATGGTCTTCAAACCACTTCAAAAATGTCATCTAGGGAGGCTCTGGGTTTGACCCTGTGGATGTTGGGGGGCCGCAATCGGTTAGGACTGTGAAGCGTATATTCTGTAGGTTAAGTGGGACGGTGAGTACCAAATTCAATGAAGTCATTTGTTGTCTGTCCGAACTTGCCAAACATAATGTAAGTCCTAAAGACCCCGCGTATAGCACGGTTCACCCTGTGGTCGCACGACACAGGTATGGCAACTGCTTTAGAAATGCCATAGGAGCTATAGATGGGACTCATGTCAAAGTGTGTGTACCGGGGGTTGAAGTAGGCAAGTATATAAATAGGAAGAGTGACAAGACTCAGAATGTGTTGGGCATAGTTGACTTCGATCGTAGGTACACTTTTGTTGCGGCTGGTATTCCTGGATCAGCACATGATGCTAGAGTGTTGAAAGAAGCACAACAAAAGTATGGAGCCAATTTTCCATCCCCACCGCCAGGTATGATCATTTTTGCATTACTACTGTTTGGTTAATTTTGGTTTCAGTTGCTGTCATGAACTTATTGTTGGCTGAATGCTTAGGCAAATACTATCTAGTCGATGCTGGATCGTCGAACAAGACAGGGTTTCTGGCACCTTATAGGGGAGTGAAGTACCATCAAGCACATTGGCGCACAGGACCCCGCCCAACCACGAAGAAAGAGGTTTTCAACCAAGCCCACTCTAGCTTGAGGTCAGCGGTTGAGTGCACCTTTGGCATGTGGAAAGAGAAGTGGAGGATTTTGAAAGGTATCCCAAGTTATCCAGAGGTCACACAAAGTCATATTATACTTGCATGTGCTGCACTGCACAAATTTATCATTGACCATGGGGAGGAGGAGGCAGAGAATGTGGAGGTCCATAGAGAAGAAACGGACGACGAGGGTGGTAGCCATGCATCAGAGGAGGAAGATGGTAATATGAATGACTTGCGTGAAGAAATTGCAAATGACTGCTTTAGTCTATGGAACCAGAGAAGGCGATACTAGGGATTGAATTATACTTGGGTTGCTGCTATATTCGTTACGGTAATGTTGTTTGCGCCATGTGTATATAAAAAGATAAAATGTACTACATAAACCTGGAAAATTGTAGCATATATTGTATCTGAAGGTACCATGTTTCTTGTTTGTTACAGGTTCTTGCTGCAAGTGCACGTGGAAAGGATTGGTGGGATGTTCGTGGTAAGTTTGCATTTCATGAGACGATGCAACCACAGAGGAAATGTCGCCAATATTATCAGTTATGCATGTTACTCTTTATTGGTTGAAGTGTGTTCATGTGAGCTATTGACTTGAGAAAAACTATTCCATTTTCATATTTATGTGCTTACTTTTAATGTGGATGTTCGCCTTGTTGATCCTTTGTGATGATGTATTTGATGCTGCCTGAATCTTGTCATGCTGCTATGATCGTGGCTACTGCCCAATGGTAGCAGCTTGTAGTTTGTCACCTAGGATCTGATCATGGTGTGTCATGATGCTGTGAATATAGTTTGGGTGATGAATGATGATTTTGTGCAGCACAATTCTTGGATGGGTGAAGAATGATGATTGATCATGGTGTTATCTTATGTGCAAAAGAAATTATGCATTTCTGCTTAAACACCTAAAAGTACTTTTGACACATTGCAACTAAACACCTAAAAGTACTTTTGGTGGGTACTGTTCATTCTCGAAAGGTACTTTTGCTGGTAAAACACCCCCGAGTGAAGCTGCGAAGGAGTGTACTGTAGGCAGCTGCATTGCACGCAAGATCCTGGGAAGGAAGCATAATAGCAAGCAAAGGGCGGCATGTGTTTCAGGCACAGCACCGTTGTGGGGAGTTAGGCCGGCACGCACTCGCTAGGAAGCAGACAGATTGTCGCACGTGTTTCTATTTGTCGTGCTGGGAAAAGCAACGACTCGAGCTCGGTCGTCGCCCCGACATCCCAATTGCGCGGGACGAGTGACGAGCGGACGCGCGCGCGCGCTGATCGACCTCGTGTGCACAAGGTTTAATATGTATCGGTGCTGACACATTTCTAGCTGTTATTTCTAGTAGAGCCCAGTACGTGACGCAGAACATTTGGGACCAAAGCACAACACCCACGCGGCTTCAACAAGGCTGTGTTTAGAAATGGAAAAAAATACTTTTTTTTCTTGGAATACGTTATGTGAGGGAGATGAATATAAAATGTGAAAAGAAAATTCTTGGTGACGCGTGTTCTGTGAGGGAATGAATAGGAAATAAAGAGTACTTTTTGTTAAGTGAAAAAATTAGTAGAAGTGGGATGCGTGTTCTGTGAGAAGGATGAATAGGAAGTGAAAAGTATTTTTTAGTAAGCGAACACAGCCTAAAATTAGCAGAAGTGACGACTGGATCTGCTGGAAGCGGCGATGGGTCACGCGAAATTGGGAGACACAGACACGACGCCTGTCCTGCGGTCTGATCCGTCGAGACCACGTACAGAGACCCCGAAGCCTTTTTCAGCCCAGCACCAGCACGCGCGCGCCCGCCGGGTGCGCGTACACTCGGCCGCCTCACAGACAGCGCCATCACGAGAGCTACCTATGGATGCGGCGCCGATCGAGCGAGGCGGGGACGGGGAGGCCACACGCCGCGGCCCCGAGAAGTGCGCAGCGGGCGACATGGCCACGCCCCCCCACCACGCGCGCGCTCCTGCGCCCACGCAGCTCGATCCCTCGGCGTGCGCGCGCCAATGCAACGACGGGGACGCGAATAATCCTGCGTCACGACTATTACTTGTGGATCATGGCGTGTGGGCGCGCGCGTCCTCTTCGGACACGACGACGACGGTGCGCGTGCTGTTCGAGGAGGCGTGGAGTTTACGTGCCGCCGCGCGCGCGGGGTGGGAGAGGGGAGGGTAGCCCGGCCGGTGGGTGCGGCGGGCCACGTGCGGTGAATTCGCCGGGAAGCGAGCGGTCGGCGGAGACGGATCATGTATATCCTGTCTCCCCGCCCGTGCCTTATTTTTTGCGCGGTAGACGGGTAGTAAAAAGGGTCGCGAGTAATAGATTTAGGGCGCCTTTTGTCTCGTACGCGCCACGTGAAGCGGTCTGCGAGTGTTGGGCGAGAGCCCCCCAGATTTACTTTTGGGACGCTGATCGGTTTCACCGAACAATTTTTACCGCGGAGCGACATGATAGAAAGTTAAAGACGAGGGCTAAAGCGCGCGCGCGCGCGGTGAGATGAAAGGCAACAAAAAAAGGTCAAAGGGCAGCAGTAGGTAAACCACAAGGAGTTGGCGTGGACGTGTGCCTCTCCCGAATGATTCTTTCACTCGTACCCAAGTTTGTTGGAGATCCATGACGGTAATTAACTTTGTCACCGACCAACCGCGCGTCGAAGTGCTCTAGTACCGTCATGGTTCTCGCACGGACGATGACGATCATCCGTCGTCCCTCCTTTCTACTTCCCGACGGAGTAGAAAGCCCCGAGCCGAGAAAAAGGATCGACCGTGTTGCGTCGTGGCCTAGCCGAATCTGGAGCACATGACCCGGCGGCCGTCTCCATCCACGGGATGCCCGCAATTCCCGGCCTCATGTGCCAACCCCGCACCCCACGCGCGGGGCCCCACACGCGCCCCCAACCGTCACGTGACCAACTCCGGCGCCCCGTCCACGTCGGCCGCGTCTCCCCGGGCCCGCGCGCCCCTAATTAACCCCTGCCTCGGGATTAACCCGCAGAGAAGCTCGGTGCTGTGACAGAGTACGGCGTGGACGGACGGGTGATTAACCCGGGGCGGCACGTGCGCGCCGGGGCTAACCGCCGTCTCGGTCTCGGCTCGTCTCTCGCGTGCGCGGCGAGTGAAGGAAGGGAAGCCCGCGCGGGTGCGCGTGGTTAGTTGACGGGCGCCCAGCCGTATAAAGCGTCTCCGCGCGCAGCCGAGCCATAGATAGCTGCTGGTAGAGGAGCCGGGGAAGAGAGAAGGCGAAGCCAAGCCAAAGCAAAGGTCGTTGAGAGAGAGAGAGAGAGAGATCACGTACTCACGTGAGAGAAAACACTCCGATCGGAGGGGCTTCTTCTGCCGGTGGACAGCCGAGGACGGAGGAGGCTCGGGGGCTATAACCGAAGAGAATTGCGGCGGCGAGGAGCTGAGCCGGCGTCCATGGCGAAGCGCTGAGTTTGATGCGCGGCGATTATGGGCATCCAAGGTACGAACGACGCTGCGACCGCGCAGCCATGATTTATCTATCACTAGAGCTAGATGCGACTTTTCTGTGTGCTAGCTCCTCTTGAACCATATTGCTTTGGTGGATGCATATCGATCGATCGCCGAATTCAGCTCAAGTTTTTCTCTTTCTCCGGGCGCATGTGTGAGCTCGTGCAGGGAACAAGGCGGCGACGCATGAGCACGACTTCCTCTCGCTCTACACCGCCGCCACCGCTAAGGACTCTCCTCTGCAGCTCCAGGACTCCAAGTCACCTCCTCTCTCTCAAGGTATGCATGCACCTCTCTCTCTCTCTCTCTCGGCAAATTCTGCTCCTTCCAGCTCCGCAGTAGTGGTACGTAGATCCGCGATAAGGGGGGTTGCATAATTCGGCTGTTAATTCCTGCGGGGATCAACCAGCCGCGCGGGAGGAATAGCAAACAAGTTTAGCTCCGTTTGTTTTTAAAAAAATAAATGATTGATTAACCAGTTAGTCGCTCCGACGTGTGACGGTTGGGGTTTAAATAAACAAATAAATAAATAAATTCCGTGCGAATTAAGCTGGCTGGCGATAGGAAGCGACAAGCAAAAGCAACGGCGGGTCACGTGTGGGTTGGACGCAAGGAGCCGTCGACGGCCTTCCATCCCATCTGGCCGGGACCCACACGCACCCCCGGCCACCACCCACGAGCTTTGCCTGCCTAATCATGATTAGCCAACTATCGTGTCAATCCCGTTCAATCATACTGGCTCAAACTCTAGCGGCTGTATATATGAGTATATCTACCCCCGTAGCTGTTGCTGAGATGAAAATCCACTGCATGCAGGTAGTTTCTTCCTCAGGACGCACGACTTCCTGAACCCGCTGGAGAAGCCGCCGGCCGGAGCGCCACCGGAACCGCCATCGCCGTCGCCGTTTCCCGCCGTCTCCGGCGCGGACGACAGCGGCCACCACCACCACCAGCTTGTGGTCGCCAACAGCAGCCAGCGCGCGCTGCCACTGCCCGGCGGCGTCGGCACGTTCACCATCTGCCCCGCGCCCGTCTCGGTCGCGCGGCCTTCATCGGCCGCCGTCGTCAAGGCGGAGCCGCCGGCGTTCGTGCTCTGGGGCCAGCCCGCGGCGGCGCTGCACCCGGGCGCGCGAGGTACGTGCACGACTCGCACAAACTCCGTGTCCTCTCCTCGGCATGCACACCGGTATCACCCGCCTGGTCAGCCACACGCGCACAAACACACACGGACAGTTTCGTTTAGCGAGCTAGCCGTAGCGTGCGCTCATGGCCTCATGCGCAACGCAGTGCGCACGAACACGCGTTGGGTTACTCGTGCACGCGGGGTTTACGTGCTTGTCTCAACAGTGCATGTGCATCATCGATCAGGGAGGTTTTTTTTTTTTTTTTTTTGATACTTAGATCAGGGAGTTAAAAGAGCTCGAGAGAGAGAGGGGCGAGTGGATGAGACGGGCCTCGTGCATGTACACTGGCCAGCAATCTGGGCCCGTTTGGGGGCCCATGTTGCCCGTGCAATTCAGCCTCTCTCGTCGTGTCGTGTCCCGACCCACCACCACCCCACCCGCCCCCACGTGAGCTCCAGGTGCTCGGGCACCGGGCCCGGCCCACTGCTGGCCGCGAGCCGCCGGCTACATCCACGCCGGGCGCTAGCTGCCACCGGGCCCACCGCCCCTACCACGCCACCGGCGTGTGGGGCCGCACGCCTTCCGCCTGCGCAATCCTTCTATTGCTTTTTTTTTGGAAAAAAAAAGAGAGGCTAAAGCTAAAGGCGGGCGCTTTGTGTGTTTGTTGTGTTGTGGCCTCCACACCGCAGCAGGGCACCAACAGCAGTGGGCGCTCCCCTTCGCCGGCGCCGGGCAGGCCAGGCAGCAGCCGCCGGACAGGAAGGGGCGCGGCGTCGGGGGCGGGCTCATGGAGTCCGGCTCCAGATCCAGCGGCGGCGCGGGGTTCGACGACGACGACGGCCTCGCCGCGCGCCGCGAGGTCTCCTCCTCGCTCAAAGGTACTACTACCCCCCAATTCCGCTAAATCTATGAGAAATTCGTTCACCTTTGTTGTTCGTGAATCCTGGGGTGGTGGGAACATGCAATTTTCCTGGAATTTTAACGATTTCCGCCGCATGTTCGCTTTGTAAATATTTTCGTGGACGCACCATTCTTGTACTCACCGGGTGCAGTGTTCCGTGTTGGTCTAGCAGAGTTGACGGTGAGGAAGAGGACGGGTAGTGTGGAAGGGATGAGTTCGCACGCGCCGTCGGCGCCAGGCGCCGGCGCCGGCGCCCCGCAGTGGCAGCCGGCCCAAGTCCACCAGCTTCATGCCCACCTCCTTGTCTCCGGCCGCCTCCGTGGCTCGCCTGCTATCGCCGCGCTCGCCCTGCTCCGCGCCGCCTGCGGCGTGCTGGTGTCCCCCTGCCTCCGTCCGCTCGCCCGCCACCTGCTCGACGGAATTCTCCACCCAACCCCGCAACTCCTTCACGCCGCCGCGCGACTCGCCTTTCGCCTCCGCCTGCCTTCCCTTGCGCTTGGCCACTACCTGGCTCTCCGGGCACGCCACCCAGCATTCCTCCCGCCTGCCCCTGCCATTGCCGACGTGCTGAAGTCCGCCCCTGGCCGTGCCGCGCATGCTCACGCGCTACGCGTCGCTGCACACGCAGTGGACGCTCGTTTCCTGGCCAATACGCTCATAGCTATGTACTTTGCCTGTGGTGACGCTTGGAGCGCACGCCAGGTGTTTCAGGGAATGTGCGACCGGGATGTCGTCTCATGGACTTCACTAATATCAGGGCTTGTGCAGAATGGCTGTCCCTTGCAAGGGCTCCATCATTTTGCATCAATGATGCACAGTGAGGTGTGCCCTGATTTTGTGTTGCTTGTATCTGTCCTTAAAGCGTACATGGATCTTGATGACTTGCCTGGTGCGACAGCAGCTCATTCCTTAGTGGTCAAGAGTGGCTTTGACAATGAAGTAGATATGGCCATCACACTGACATCCATGTATGCCAAGTTTGGGTGCATTGTGGCTGCTAGGGCACTCTTTGACAGGGTGCCTGCCCCAAGGGTGAACTTGATCCTTTGGAATGCCATGATATCAGGTTACTCTAAAAATGGCCTTGCCAATGAGGCAGTGCAACTTTTCAAGCAGATGAGGAAGGTTGCGCAGAGCATGTCCCCTGACTCTGTTACCATACGGTCAGTGATCCTGGCTTGTGCTCAGCTTGGTTCGGTCAAACTTGCGGAGTGGATGGAAAACTATGTCCAAGGCAGTGAGTACAGGGACGATGTGCTTGTTAACACGGCGCTGATTGACATGTATTCCAAGGCAGGGAGCATTACCCATGCACATAGAGTCTTTGAACGAATGCACGTGCAAGAGCGGGACGTGGTTGTCTGGAGTGCACTGATTGGTGGTTATGGGGTGCATGGCCACGTTAAGGAGGCTGTTGTCCTGTTTGAAGACATGAAACACTCTGGGGTCAAACCGAATGATGTGACATTCCTGGGCCTCTTATCAGCTTGCAACCATGCTGGTGCTGTGGAGAAAGGGTGGAGCTACTTCCATTCCATGAAACATGACTATGGTATTGAGCCCCGGCACCAGCACTATGCCTGCGTGGTGGACCTGCTTGCTCGTGCTGGTCATCTTGACAGGGCTTACAAGTTTATAATGGACATGCCCATCAAGCCAGAGATGAGTGTGTGGGGCGCCTTGCTTCATGGTTGCAAGATGCATGGGCACTCGGGCATGGCACTGGCTGAGTGTGCCGCGCAGCACATTTTTGAGCTGGAGCATTCCAATGCAGGGCATTATGTGCAGCTTGCAAACTTGTATGCATCTGCGGGGATGTGGAGCCATGTTGCTGGTGTCAGGGTCACCATGAGAGAGAAGGGTGTTAGCAAGGCAACAGGGTGCAGCTCCATTGATATCAATGGCGAGATGCACTCCTTCCATGCAGGGGATCATTCACATCCTAGGGCTGCTGAGATATTTGCTTCGCGTAGTCTTCTTTCTCCAACTCCAGCAGGAGGTGGAGGCGGACTAGATTTTTTTTGAATGCCTGTTAACCCCTCATTTTTCCGGAGGGAGCATGTGTTACCGTTACGCGAAATTGCCATAATTCTTTCCCTTGGTGTCCCATCATGAGCATGGATTTTGCCATTTCGTGTATCCCTTTCCATAGCACAACCATGTTAGGGCACTCAAATCAACAAATAAGCATGGATGTGAAAATTGTGCTGCATAAAAAGAAGTGGCACAACTGTAATTTGATTTAAGATGAGTAAAAGAGGGTTCACACACCATTTCCTGCATAATTTTGTACTAATGATTGTGTTTGTGTAAACAGAGATGACAGTAAGGGTGGATCGGAAGGGCGGAAGCTGCAGTGATGGTGACACAGATCAGCGGCCAAACACGCCCCGGTCAAAACACTCAGCCACAGAGCAGCGCAGACGCAGCAAGATCAATGATAGGTGATTTGATGTCATAATTTTGTGACCATTTCTAAGCACACATTTAATCTTGACCTCTGTATGGATTATATTTTTCTTTTACTCCACATCATTCCTACAGGTTTCAGATACTTAGGGGGCTGTTACCACACAATGATCAAAAGAGAGACAAAGCAACATTTCTCTTGGAGGTAAGGTTTTCAACACCTTCCACTTTTATCTGCGTAATCATTTTAAGTTGATTAATATGGTTCTTTCTTGCTATCCTTTCTGATGCAGGTTATCGAATATATACGGTTTTTGCAAGAGAAAGTACAAAAGTACGAGGCAACATTCCCAGAGTGGAACCAAGAAAATGCAAAGATGCTTCCATGGGTACTGGTTCCTTGCTCCAAAGCTGCAATACTTGTTACTTTTGTTAGGAACGGAACAGTCAATTCCTCATTGTCTGTGTCTGAATGTAGTTTTACATTTTTGCAGTCAAATATGTATTTTCGATCATTCTGGAAAAATGTGCAGGCAAGTGTTTGCTGCTAATGATGCATTTGCCCTATCGAAATGTTATATTGACTTTTTAGACCACCATCTTATGTATACTTGTTAATTTTGTGCTGCAGAGTAAAGGTCAAATCCCAACGGGAGATTCCCTGCCTGACCCTTCACATTTCATTAGAAATGGGTCCTCCCCTGGATCTAATTTCACTGGGAAACTTGATGATAATCACAATATGGTGACATCTGCAGCTGCGTCAGGGGCACAGGATCAGGTAGAAACTGATCACATGGCTAGCCTGTGCTACAGATCAGCAGAAACTCCGGCAAATGTTACAAGTACGATCCACGACCCACTGCATTATTCTCTGAAGTGGTTTCTGAGACTAGAAACAGCATTGGTTACTTGTGCGTTTTTCTTTGTACGCAGATAATGCTATATCTCAGTCCCAACCCCAATGGACAGGTCCGTCCCCTGTGGATGACTGTGCAGTGAACAGTGGAATGCTTAATAACCAGCGTTTGGCCATCGATGAAGGAACTATCAGCGTGTCTAGCCAATATTCTCAAGAGTGAGTCAAAAGAATATTCTCAAGAGTGTATAGTCCTTAATGTCAATAGATCCCATAGTTTTCTTTATTACTGTTAGTCAATTTTTACTTTGACTGGGCTCAATGGTAGGTTTTGCCCACCAGAATGTCTAATTTACCCCCTCACCTATTAATGTTTATCTACTTAACCCCCTCATATTTAAAACCAGGTATTATGCACCCTCCAAACTATCCAAAATCATCTAAATAACCCCCTACGATCGTTTTGTTATGTCTGCGTGGCATTACATTTTGGATAGTTTGAAATGCAGAATATCCAGTTGCATAGGTGAAGGGGTTAAGTAGACAAACATTAATAGATCACGGGGTAAAGTAGACTTATCCCTTGGCCACCTGAAATTTCTTATTAAAATTTGTTTTGTACCTTGGTTCTTTCAGAATGTTGAGTTCAGAGAGGAAATTGTGTGGCAATTAAGAAATTTGTTATCTTTGCCAAAAATGAAATTATGTTGATACATCTACATCTTATCTTTTGTTCATAACAGATTAGTTAATTCATTGACTCATGCCCTTCAAAGCTCGGGTGTAGATTTGTCCCAAGCCAGCATTTCTGTGCAGATCAACCTGGGTAAGCGGGCTGTCAAGAGACCTGGTGCTGGTTTACCCTCCACGGTATAGTACCTCCTCAACCATATGCACAAATGTTTATTTAAAAGCTAGCATGCCAACAAAAGTAAAGTTAGTTCAGTCGTTTGTACAACCCATTCCTAGCTTGTGATGATAAATGTGTGATATTTCACCAGAATGAAAATATGGGCCTGCTTGTTGACGATGGAAGTCTGTGCCTGCTTTGTACTGATAGATAGATGCCTGCATAACTTTTTAAATCTTAGTATAGCACTGTTATAGACAAACATCGGAAACTCAATGGTGATTATCACATAGGCATCTGCCTCCGCTATTCATGATTTGACATGGTACTTCAATTCTGTGTAGGAACCAACCGATCCAGCATCTAACGACGAAATAGATCAGCAGCTTGCAATGTTGGGTGGTGGCGCCGAAGATCTCTCTCATGCAGCGAAGCGGCATAAACCAGGCAACAGCTGATGGTCATCCCCGCCTCGCTCCGGGACCCGATTGATCATTCTTTCTTCCCAGCCAACGCAACGGGAGGCTCTTGGATTGCTTGTACATTATGCTAGCTGTGACAGGCTTCTTGGTGATGAACGAGACCCTGGTGTATTCTTTCATTTTATCTCCCTCCCGCCATCCTGTTTAGTCCATTGGTTTCTTAGGGTAAAAAAAAAAAAAACCATGGAGCTTCCATCGCGGATTGTGAAGCCGCTCTTGTACACAGGCTTCCATTCATATGAGAAGCTTCTCCCCCCTTTGACAAAATCTTATGATGTAGGCTCTGTAGTGACCTGTAAGATATGTCCAAGCAAGAACTCTACCAGTCGCCTGTTGCTAGTCAGGCTGTTCCGTTCTGTCGTTGCCCCCCGTCTCGGTGAACTGATTGGCTCGTTCTTGTTTCCCCCCCCTGTCGATGCAAACTCTTTTGCTGAATCGTCTCAAAACGCCTGAAGCCTTGCCCGCCTGGTCTCCGGTGCCGCAGCTGGCTGCTGGTCTCCCTCCGCCCCGTGCCGTGGTTGCACGGCACGGCGGAGCACCGGCTGAGAGCCCGTCGTATATCCGTCACGCTGTCACCGTGTCAGGTGGGCTGGTTTGTGTCTTGCAGAAGCCGATCGGGGCCGTGCCGCGTGGTCATCCGGTCAGCGAGTTTACTATCTTGGTGCCGGCGGCTGCAGGTCAGCTGGTGGCGTGGCCTGGTGGTCGTCGGACGTCACGTCACGACGGTTGGCTGCGGCGGCGGGGGAGATCGAGCCCGAGATACGACGGCGAATCCGTGGCGCTACTATGCCGGCTGCCGATTGAGCACGCACGTATGTTGTGGGTCCTGTGGACCACGCGATGCATCGACGTATCGTATAGCCAGGTGAGGACAAGCACGAGACGCGGCCACTGTCTCAGCTGGGGTCGGGAGTCACTTCACACACCGTGTCCGGTTGTCTAAACGCCCGTGTCCGTGTGTCGCTGGTGCTAACCAAAGCTCTTAGTCCACGCGCACTTCCCTGTCCTAGTGCGGTCATGCGCTTCAATCGGTGTTTAGATTGGGGAAAAATACACTGTTCATCAAAAATACACTGTAGCTGAATAGTGTTATATGAGTGAGAGGAATGAGATGAATAAGAAAAAGTTAGATGAATAGTAAATTTTTGGAAAGCTTTTGGGAAACTAAACACACTCTAAACTACACGGGACAGTTGATTACTGAACACTAATGCCAACTGGATGGAGACTTGCTATCTGGCAAAGCGACGAATCCGAACTCCAGATTCGAAGCAGCCACCGAGAAGCCCGGCCAAGTGATCGATGACTTGACCGCGCGTGCACAGCCCTGTCACGATCCTGCGCATCATCGGCACTACTTACGGGAGGGTCCCACGCAGGAAAAAAAATTGAGCTTTTTTACGGTGTCTTATACTACTAATCAGTAGTATAGAGTATAAAGTAAATCCAACGGCTCCCAATCAGGGGTAATTTGGAAACCTTTGTTCATCTAATTCTACAGAATCCCCTCGCGAGTCGCAACGCCCTAGCCTTAAACCCCTGGATGCCTAGCCGCGCCGCCACGAGTCGCGTCCTTCCCGCGCTGCCGCCAGCCGTGAGTGGTGCTGTTCGTCGCCAACACCAGTCATCCCCGAGACGGAGCGATCCGCTCCCCGAGCAGCAGGCAGGCAGCTCTTGCCTTCCGGTTCGATTCATTTATTTCTTATTTGGCCCATGTTTGGCCTGATGTCACAAAATAGATTACAACACACTGCTTTCATCGTTCTCGAGTCGGCAACGCCAAAGCGCTACATCGCTCTTGCAGGCTGCAAAAGTCGGTCGTAGTGTCGCTTTTGTTCTGCTCTGAAGACGGCACCGTTGCTCTTCTTCCAGAGATGCCAGCAGCATAGCATGTGTCGAAGTGGAGAGGGGGCACATGACTTGGGCGAGGCTGCGTGTGCAGCCTCGTCGTCGTCCAATCCAGTGATTGAGAAGCCAAGCTTCTACCAGAACTCGAGAGCTAACGGACATTCGAAGATGATATTTGATACGCCCGACAGTAAATTGATATTTGAATTGTGACAGGATATCCAAGAAACAATGTTCATTATCAAACATAATGCGTTTACAGATGCAGACCAATTGTAGACTAAATAAATGCTCATCACTTTTAATCGACAATTAGTAGACATCATGGTTCTATGCCCGCGTCCTGCGATGCCAGGATCTGGAATCCGGAGAGGCGCCGTCGCCGGCCTTGACATAGTGGTCCTTGTGCAGCACTGAAAGGCGGAGGAGGAGGCGAGCGAGGTCGTGTACTCGGGTAGCGCGTCGCCGACGACGTCCCCAAGGCAACACGACTGACGTCGGGGCCGAGTGCGAGCGCCTGGAGCAACTCCTGCGCCGCGGGCGGCCAGAAGAGCACGCCGTCGCCGAGGACAAAAGGGAGGAGAAGATTCAGTGCTGCTCCTCCGCCACCGATCTAGTGTTGCCCCTCCGCCGCCGACCGCCACTTTTCTGATCTGGTCGCCGGTGTATGAACGAGAGAAGATAATAACGATGAATCAAATGGCCTATAATATCACAGACACTACCATATTGTACAAATGACATTCTTATTAGTTGTTTTCCGTAATACTTTTACCGTTATCAGAATATTACACAATTGCCATTATAATTATTGGTTCAATATATTCTTATACTACCCATACTTACTACTCTATACTAGCTATACTACCAAAGAAGTTGCTAGTAGTATATAATTATTCTGGACCGTTCGATGTTTTCATATTAGTCCTTTTTAGATGATAGTATAGCCTAGTATAAGGCATAGTAAAAGACTAAAAAAAATTTGAACGCACGGCGCCGCCCACCATCTTCGTTGGCCCCGGCTTGGAGCCGGCGTACGTCGCGATCCCGTTGGCAACCTGTGATCCGAGTTCAGAGATCCTTGCACGACTGCTGTACTGCACCTCCACGAGTTCTTTTTTGAAATAAAAATTCTTTCCTTGCGTTCGATGGATGCTTAGCACGGACCGGGGCGGATATATAATCCATCATTGGGGCGCTAAGGAATGGTTGACGACGGCAAGTCGGCAAACGTACGAGTACGTGCGGTTGCACGTGTGATTGCTTGCGGATGGACCCGTTGCCTGAATCCACAGACGTACTGCTTCGGTTGCGTGGCTTCAGCAGGACGACGGCGGCGGCTCCCAAGCAGGGTTAAAAAATTCGCGGTAACCGGTCCGGTAACCGCGGTTACCGGTCGAACCGCCCCGGACCGGTAGCGGTTCGGGGCGGTTTGAAACCGGTGGAATTCAAAAATTTCAAATTTGAATTTAAAAATTCGAAAAATCGGATAAAAATTCTTAAAAATACTTCATGGTGTGCTGGATCTATTGGTGTCAAAATTTCTCAAATATTTGGTCATTTGCTATTTTTTTCGTGAAATACAAGTTAAATAAAAAAAGAAAAAGAAAAAAACAGCTCGGCCCAACTCGGCCCAACTCGCGTAAACCCTAATAACCCCCCCCTCGCCCCCCTCACCCCCCAGAACACCCCCTCACTCCCCCCCCCCCGCGCAGCTGAGCTTCAGCTCGGGCCAAAAACCGCCCCCAGCCGCGCAACCGCTGCGCGCGACCGGATCCCGCGCCGGTACGAGCGGTTACCGCTCGGATTGAGCGGCTAACCGCCCCGGTTTGCGGCGCCACGGTTCCCGGCTCCACACGCCGGCAAACCGCTCCGGTTTGACCGGTTTCCGTTCGGTTTTGGCGGTTAACGCCCGACCGCGGGTGAGGTATGGATTTGATGCGGGTTTCAATGATTTAGGCTATTGTGATCTATGAAATTATGAAATGGATGTAGTGATGGAGATATTTAGGTATATTTTGATTGCATCCAAGTGATTTTAGAATGTATGAAGTGGATCTAGTGATTTGTAGCCATGTATGTACATTTTGATGTAGGGTATTGTGATTTTGGAAATAAGGAAATGGATGTAGGATTTAAGTATTGTGATATAGCTATGTGTTGTCAAGTTGACATTGATATGTTTATGTTTGTTCCATGTTTGTAGATACGCAATGTCTGGCAGAGAGAAAGATGTTGTATGGGAACACGGTGAAAATCTTTACCCCGGTTGGAGATGCAACTATTGTCATAAGTCCAAGGGAGGCGGTGGTGCCACTAGATTGAAACAACATTTGGCAGGGCGCGGGACGGAGGTCATCCATTGTGATAGGGTTTCAAAGGAGGTGCGTGAGTACTTTCAGCGTGAGCTTGAAAGGGCAAAGAAGCTAACTGCTCAACGTGCTCAAGAGAAGTTGAGAAAGGAGAAGGCTGCAGCGGAAGGTAACTATCCTGGTGGAGATGAAGCGTATGATGAGGAGGCTGAGCTGCAGCGTGCCCTGAACCAATCAAGAGCGGAAGAGGAGTTCCGTCGCGGGGTGCAACAGAGAGGAGGTGCATACGAGTATGGAGGGGGTAGTGGTACGAGGGGAGAGGGTACGTTGCAGAGGATGCTTCGAAGGGCAACTTCAGCGAGGCAGACTCCTGGGGTGACGGACTACAACTTAGGTTCGGCGCGTGGATCGACGCAGCCAAGGATTGACATAGGCTCATGGACGCAGAAGGGTAAGAATGCAAAGGAAGCTATTGGGAGAGCTTGGTCAAAGTTTTTCCATACTGCGGGAGTTCCTGGAAGACAAGCTGACAGTCCATACTTTGTCAGTGCGGTCAGAGAGACACAGAAGTGGGGTATGTTTTCTTTCCAGCCAAAATAATAGCTACGCAACTACATGTTTAGATCTAATCTCATGACTGTCATATGTTTTGCAGGTGAAGGTATCGCGTCACCCACTGGACGGGATATTGATGGCAAGTACCTGAATCAAAACGAGCGAGACTTGCAGGTTCAGTACGCAAAGTTTCAGGCAGAGTGGCCTATGTTCGGCGTCACGTTGATGTGTGATTCGTGGACTGGGCCGACAAAGATGAGTGTCATTAACTTTTTGATATATTGCAATGGGGTCATGTGGTTCCACAAGTCTATTGATGCGACTGGAAGATCTCAAGATTCTGCATATTTGCGGAAGGTAACCCCGTACCTAGTTCATTTCGATCCGAATATAATTTGGATGTTGCTAAAGAATATGTGTATTTGCAGGAAATTCTAAAGGTGGTGGACGAAATTGGACCAGAGCATGTCGTTCATGTGATCACGGACAACGGCTCCAACTACGAGAAAGCCTGCAAGGGGATTCGAGAAACATACGAACACATTAGTTGGACACCTTGTCTAGCACACACTGTCAACTTGATGTTAAAGGATATCGGTGAAAGGTACGAACATCAAGATTTGATCGATCAATGCAAGAAAATATCAACGTGGTTACACAATCATGGTCAGTTGAATGCAATGATGAGGCAGGCGATTGGTGGTGAGTTGGTGAAGTGGTGTGCAACTCGCTTTGGGACCAACTACATGTTCCTAGACAGCATTTATCGGAAACGTGATCGTTTCATGCAGTGGATGGGATCTCCTGAATTTTTGCAGAGCAAATGGGCCAATTCAAATATGGGTAGATTTACTCATACGAGATTTTCAAGTCTACAGTGGTGGGAGGGAATGAAATTTGTCATTGACTCAGTCCAACCAATATACAGCTTACTTCGCTTTGCTGATCAGGACAAGCGGCCGAACATGTGCGAGGTATGTCACAACATACAGAGTGTGAGAAATGAAATGCAATCTTTCTTTGGTCGCATTGTTTCCATGTACAAAGTGTATGAAGCGATTTACAACGCAAGGTTGAAGGACATCTTCTATGACACTTATGTGGTCCCAGGTAAGACAGATTCTGCTCATTGTGAACAAAAGTTTATACTTTCACGTTCCATACACCTTATGCTAATTCGTGGTACTTTCTATTTTGCAGCTTCTGTCCTGAATCCGAGGTATGCCTATACGTTTATTCCAAGTCCAGAAATGTGGAGCACACTGAAGGATGCTTTTCATCGCATGACCGATATCTCGAGCGCCGTCCAGGCATTACAAGAGGCTGAGCTGTTTCGACAGAAACGTGGTGACTTTGGCACACAATTGGCACAACAAATGGCGCATGACCCAAAGACAACTGCATCTTCATGGTGGATGATGAACGGGAACAAAACTCCCAGGCTGCAGGCCCTTGCTTTGCGGCTTGTTGCTCAATGTTGTTCGTCAAGTGGATGCGAGCAGAACTGGAGTACTTTTGCCTTGCTGCATACAAAGGTTCGCAATCGGTTGTCACACAAAAAACTGAACAAGCTTGTCTATGTCAACTACAACCTACGCCTGCGACTTGCGGATGTTGCCGATCCTCCACGGGATCAAGAAGATTTCATTGAGCAGCTAGCCCATCTTTCATTCTATGAGCCTAAAAATCCAGTGCGGGAATGGATGGAATATGGAAGGTCAAACAAAGCTCCTGTTCTAGACGAGGACGACGATGAAAGTGACACGCCGCTTCCCTCTAATATTGTCGCTGATAAAATAAATCCGGCGGACCTCCGTACTTCTACAGGGGAAGATTGCATCAGTGATTGGGCACGGCGACATGTGGGTGACACTCATGTAGGGAAGCGGAAGTACCACATCGCGCCTAGCAAGGTTATCCCGAAGCGCCAACGAGGCCAGGCAACGGGAAAAGGGAAACAGAAAGAAATAGAAGTCCTGAGCGATGAAGACACTGATGATGGTGAGGGTGATAAAAGCCCAGAGTATCAGGAGTCTCAGGACAACAGCTCTGACGATGATGGTGATGACAATAATGATGGTGATGGCAGCAGTGATGGTGATGATAGCAATGATGGTGGTGGCAGTGGTGGCGGCAGTGGCGGTGCTACTGGCGGTGGCGGGGACGGACCCGGCGGAGGCGTGTCACCTTCAAACCCACCTGCTGGTCTCCATTTTACAGGTACCAAGTGTACGTATATATGAACATGTTTTTATTATTTTGACTTATGAGTATTAATTATACTATGTGGTTCATTGCAGGGGAGACTGAGTTCACACATGCAACCCAGGACATTGACCATGGAGCACCGATGTCGCAGAGGAGAACGGTTGGACCGACGGATTACGACTCTCCACAGTTCTCTTCTAGCTCCTCCTACAGGGAATCCTCACAGTCTAGTTACCACTATCCTATACCGGAGTTGAGTATGCAGCCACCGATGAGATGGGTGTACGAATGGCAAGATCCCCATTGGTATAATATGCTACTTCAGGAATGGCAGACGACATCGGCCTGGACGGGCCAAGCTTGGCAGGAGTTCAAAGCTGAGTTGCTTGTAAGGCAGGGTTTGAATGTGATGTCCACCGCGGACTATGAAATGGCCTCGCGATGCTACCGTTGAACAATTATTTGTATGAGAGGACTACTAAACTAACTATTTGTATTAACAATTATTTGTATCAGAGGACTACTGAACTATTTGCATGGACATTTGTACTATGTTTGTATGTACAATTATATGTATGGATGTTTGTCTATATTTTTAGTTATTTTTTTTCCTTAATTTACGCATATTTCATGCCAATTTTTTGCTGTCCATCGAACCGGTTCAAACCGGTCGGTAACCGGTTGAAACCGAGCGGTTTTGGGGTGTCCACAAAACCGACTCAAACCGGTCGGTAACCGGCTCAAACCGATCGGTAACCGGTCAAACCGAGCGGTAAGCCGCCCAAAACCGATTGCACGTGGGATTTGAATTCAAAATTTGAATTCAACCGGTTTCCACCGGTTACCGGTCAAACCGGTCCGGTAAACCGCTACCGCCGGCCGGCGGTTCGGATTACCGGACCGGATTTGTAAACCCTGCTCCCAAGTTCCAATGGCAACTCCTCGAACTCGCGTCACATGCTCGCTCATGTACTTGTCATCCACTCCAGCCCAGCGGCTACCAAGCTATTATAAGCTCCGGGTCAACAAGGGAAACAAAAACCAAAAGTCATAGAATAGTGCAGGCTAGAGTCCATGTTCAGGAAGAAGCAGGAGGAGAATTACAGTGCACGTGAGGAACAAACGGCCCAATTGCACACCGGAAAACCTTTTTACTATCATATCATGGCAACTTCGGCGGTATGTATTTGCATCATCATCACAAAGAAGATCAATACAGTATCAGAGACAACATCCCCCCTCTTTAACAAATCTCTCTTTTTTTATTATCACTATATATCTGTACAAACAAACAAAAAAGATCTTTATTTTTGGACAAAAAAGAAAAGAAAAGAATCGGTGAATCACGTCATCAATCTGTGTCTAAGAATCGCCTAACTGAAGGATGCCCTTTTATCTGTCATAGGCTAGCTCATCAGAACGAACCAGGGCCTCCGTTTATTGCCAATCCAATCTGAAGTATAATCCTCGCCAATCCTTGTCTAGCCGTCTAGGGTGTGCTATGGTGTTCTGAGCCCTGAAAGGCGCGGATGTATTGTGGGCTGTGGCTATCACAAGACGGACAGATGGTCAGGTTGGTGCAAACATGAAACATTCGTGTGGATTCGCATAGAAGTAGTCCTCTTCCTTGGGTTTGTCAGGAATCGCCTCCCTCCTAGACGGTTCGCCCATGCGGCTCATATGTGATGCCTTGACAGCTGAGGAGAAATCAGGCCAGCTCAATGTGCCGTTTCTGTACTGATCGACGAGCTCCACAATAAGCTTCCGATCTAGCAGTACTGTCTTCTTGAAGCCCAAGTATCTGTTGGGGGAAAATTTCAACGTAATTTGGCAAAATTGTAATGCACAGCATCCACGTGTGAGAATAACCAGCCTGTGAGTTTATTATTGCTCGAAAGTTAATATTAAAGTGAGCTAAATTACCTGCGATGACCTTCAACTACTTTTGCCATGTTACCATCGTAAGTGGGGATGAAAATATCACTCTCCAAAGATACCATATAATCCAGCGCTGCCATTTGGGAAGAGTGGTTCTGGAAAAGACCGACATCTGAAGGTAATAGCGTCTCTTTTCTGACCTGACCAGTACCAAACGATAAATAATTTCAGAGGAATTGAATAAAAAAAATGAAGTGCTACTGTACTAGCAGTAAGGTGCCAAACTGACCACATTGGGATAAGCTGAGGTAAGGGCGGCCATTCTTCTTTGTCCACCATATATTTCACCTGCGGCAATGTAAATTTGATAACTGCGATCAATGTCAAGTGCCTGCAATACCAGTGCAGTCTCCTCCGGTGTTAAAGGACAGAACCCATCCTTCCTCTTTGCATCAGAGTCAATCACTTTCTCCTTCCACCACGGGTAGGCATATCTTCCGAGTTCAAAATAAATTCCTTTTTTCAGCAATAGATTAAAAAATTCACCTGGCAAATATTGAAGGATGATGTTATACCTCATCTTTGTGAGCTCTTCAGCCTCCTTGTCGCTGCAACCATGTGTGCATCCAGAGAAGGCGAGCATGTCCATCTCATACCGTAAGTGAAGAACTACAAAGGGTCCATTCCGACGAAGAGCTTGAACCAGACGTCTGCCCAGCTTTTCTATTTCAGGAGTAAATCTCAATGCATTATAATTGACACGACACCTTAGCCTCTGAATCTCCACGGGTAAACCATTATTTGCAAGGCGAGAATCCGTCCTGTTCAGGTGGAGGACCTTGTACTTCCTTATCAGAGGTAGAATCTGTTTTTCCCCAAATAAACACTTACAATCTTCACCTGGTTTCGGATATAGTTTCAGCTCATGATGCCGCATTAGCGAAAAAGGGTTACGCAATCAAACCTGATGATGGTAGTAGGAGATATCAGACCAACTGACAGGTGGCATGGAGCGAAGAAATCCCATTTCAACTCTTCTTTTCAGTCTTGGAGGCAGTTGTCTCAGAATCCGGACCTCATCTCTTAGTGATGCTATGAAGTGGTCCACATCAAATATATCTTGGAAATCACTGTAAAAGAAGTACCAGAAAAAAATTTAAGGCAAGACAATTGGAAATGAATTGCAGTGAATGAAGAAAGAAATTATCACCTGGGATCAGCCCAAAATGAAGTTTTATCCAGCTCTGGTACAATAAGAGTGACGTTCAGATACCTTGCAATCGTCACCATATCACAAATCTGTTTGACCGAGAAAAGGAGGGAGAAGTGGAACTATTGGGCTTAAGTTTCATGTATTTTAATCACCGCGAAGATTCGTAAATATCAACTCTGATAGATGTATAGAAAGTTTGATATGCAGAAAGTTTAGCAAGTGCAGAAATTCAGAATAAAATTGTGTGATAGTCGTACTAAGATTTTGATACACATTACTTACAGCTGCTCGCATCTGGTTAAGCCCACCGTTGCAGGAGACCATCAGATAACCATTGTTTTTGTAGATTCCTGAACGTAGTATAGAAGAAATCAAATGACTGGCCATGCATATCGGTGTCATGGTATAATTCATCGAAGAATTCATGAAACCATATGACAAATTGGTCAGTGACTACATAAAACGAGGACAAAATTGAGCTGGAGTGGAAATAACCCCAGGAGTTCCTCGAACGAAAGCAACATATCAAAGACACCACAACCAAAAACTGAAAATACTAAAGCGAAGAATTGAAAGTTCTTCTGTTCTTTTGGGAGTTGAGAACAGAATCTTTCTTTTCCCCGACAAGAAAGGAGTATAAGTTCTCAGAGAGGGGCAAAAATAAGAAAGTTCCAAATATTCCTAACCAAAGAAAGAAGAAAGAAGGGAAGTCTGATATTCGCAAATATTCCACAAACCAAGAACCAAGAAAGCGAGCAATTTACTTTTGGGCGGAAGCGGCGCAACAAGGTGGTGCGCCGCCTCCCTCTGGCCGCCGTCCGCCACCGCCACCGCCTCCGACGGGTGGTGCACGGCGTGGTGCTGGGTGAAGCAGCCGCCGGGCCACCGGATGAGCACGCTCGGCGCCCAAAGCTCCCGGTTGGCCGCGAGGTGGACGAGGCACGTCCAGAGCAGCACGGTGGTGGCGCGCGCCACCCACAGCTTCACCCGCGCCGCCGACGACCGCCGCGCCTTCTCGGCCTTCCCGCCGCCGCCCATCACATCCGAGGCACGGCGCGGGCAGGCCCTCCTGACCTCCTAGAGTGCTTGCTGCTTACTGCTAAGCCACTTGGAGGTTTCTTGCGATCTCCCGTGACCAAAAGCTCAGCGCTGCCTCGGCGTATTGCTGTCTTTATGGTTCTTGGCTCCTTGCCGAAACCTATGTGCGCGCGCGGGGCGGCGAACGGTGACGTGCCCGCCCCGCCGTGGGGGGCTGCGACGGCTACCGGCGGCGAGGAGGAGGCGCGTGTCAAGTCGCGCCCGTGTGGCCGCCCGGGTTGGCTTTTTATTTGTACGCGCACGGGGACACGGGGCCTGTCCGTACGTCAGGCAAGGGTCAGCGAGGCGCCCAGAGGCCTATGAAGAACAATATGCGGGACCACATGTCAGTGAAGAGCGGATATGGACAGGGTGTACGAAGCCTCCGATTTTGACTTGAGGAAGCAGGGCGCCTTTTTTTTCTTTTTTGCCATGGCTCCAAACTCCAGCCCGAAGCTGGAGCTAGCAAAAATAGCCAATTTATGGAGCAGACCAACTCCATAGAGATAACGAAGCTGTAGTTTAATTTCTTATAGCATATATTTTGCAACTTCTAGAAAATCTCGAATATAGACCTAGACAAGCATCTCCAGGAGCATTTCTAAAATATAGCCTCTAAATTATCATTTGGAGAGTTATTAAATAAACATCATTTTCCATCAGCTTGTCTATGTCTTATGCGCACTCTAGAGAGCCATCCTTGCTCTCAATCTTTAGCTAGAGAGAAATCCGGAACGGAGGATATCTTTTAGAATAGCAAAACTTGGAGTTGGAAGCCATGCCATTATGCCAATCAGACCCATAGATACAGTCTACCTTATGTTAAAGTTTGTGGCTAACAGTATGAAGTTTTATAATGTAAAATGATAGGTTTTATCTAGTTTTAAGTGTACGTCCACCGTAAGCGCTGCGGCAAGGGTATATCAATTGGAAAATGGTGTTAAAATTTTGACTTATAATAATCTAAATATTCTTATATTTTTTCATTAGGATGAATCAACGAATAAAATGTCACCTACCATGGGTGACTGGCTGATTCGTTACAGGCTATGACTACACGCCAGAATGTTCTTATAACCTGCTGAAGAGAATATACGACCACAAAGTCAAATGGGAAAAGCGAAAAGAGACCGAACCGTGGGGCGTGGTGCTGATTCTGTGTAGGAGCATGGAACCCAATAACCCGCACGCCAGGAAGGTGGGCGGCCAGGATCTCCATGACGGACGACGTGGACCTCTCAGATGGAAAAGCGTCGAAAATAGACACGGGTGGAGGCCTCAAATAGTTTTCATCTTGAAAACGTCCAAGAGTAGTCCCCTCAGAACAAGCATTGCTTGTAGAGGATGAGGTGTGTTTGGTCTAAACCAAATTGTTGCAATATTTCAGTTGCTAAAATTTCGAAGGCATCCAAAATTGGTAAGTGGTTTACTCGCCAAACTAAAATAATTCTTCTCGCGATGCCAGCATTTTTGTCGTGCAATCAAAACTGACATCGGGTTGAAGCAACAGTAGCAAGATTCCGGTATCATCAGCTACACAAAGACCAGTTAGCTATCAAATCTGACATGGTTATATTCGCTATTTCGCATAAGCTCACACGTCGTCACACCTGGCACACAACTCAAGGTGGAAATGTCTGAAACTTCTTCCAAACCTCTAAACCTGCTTACGTACACGTCTAGGAAACAGCCACACATAAGCATAGGATGAATCTGACAGCATCTCTCTACTCTACCTGTCCGCTGGTAACCCCTCCTACTAATCCTTGGAACACGGGAACAAAAGAATCGTACTAGTGCTTCGAGAAGAAGAGAAAGTATCAGTAATGGCTCTTCGCGACCGATGTGCGTTACCACGTTAGGTTGTTTACTTCCACTCGCGAGTCGCGACTACCACTATATATCGTTGTATTTGTGCCACCAATGCATCAACACTGACACCCAGGCGACTACAACCAACAGTTTGCTTGTCAACACTGACACTCAGGCGACTACAACCGTTCGGCGCAAGCAAACCACATCAGCAGACCTCACGGATCGTGATAGCAACCAACGCGCGGTGCCGCCGTCTCGACCAAGCAATCTGTGTGGCCCAGTGAATCCATGACACCGCCGCTGTGGAGTTAGAACCGAAAGCAGGCGCGAGCGAGAAGCAAAGTAGCTAATCCCATCGACCAACGACACCACACAACACAATAGCATGCGCCTGCCCGTTCGACGTTCAATCCAAAATACATTACAATAGCATGCGCCTGCCCAGCATATCATCGTCAAATCAACAACCGCCATGGTCTCGTCGCCACCCATGCCATGATGGCGGTATGGCACGTAAAGTTGTGATAGTCGTGCCGGTTGGTGCTTAAAGGATGGACATGATAACCAACTGAACGGTTCCTAAAGAGACGAATCACAGATCAGGAGTCTATGATAAAATCATGAAGAAGCCAGGTGAATGGTTTGGAGGAGATCGGCACCGAGAAGCCGAATGCAATGAGATTAGGTCATTCATCGCACCCCACAACGAAGTTGAGATTGTACTGGAAAACCAGCTAGAAATCAGATTCAGGTATTTTATTTTAGATACACCTTCAAGCACTCGGTGCATGTGGCTGGTATCACCACATCTGCAACATGGCCTGGACTCTGGAACTTGGAAACACTTCAGTGATAATATGTGAAAACTGAAAAGGGTATCAGGGTAACAATAACCACACCCGTACAGTAGAACTTTGGTAATGTGTATTGACAAAAACTAGGAGGCATTGAACTCCACGACTTGTCCTTGGGGGTAGTTAGCTCTAGAATATTATATGTATGACAGTTGTTTATATCACGGACCCATATGCACCAAAGGGTACTTATTGGTGCGAGAGCACCGTGCACTACAAGCCTAAATAATTGAAACACAGAGAGTGCAATCTTAAATTAGGATATCACGGAGAAATGTGCTCAGTAAGTTTCAAATAGTCATCATTTGCTTTGTATTGCTGCACTTGACAATGTGGACACTTCTATAACAGAAACGGTGATTAGGATCCTCGCAGAAAAAAAAAAAGGAAGGAAACAGAGACTAGGATACGCTCAGAGCAATGTGTTCAGTACGTTTTAACAAGTCATCATTTAATTTGTAATGTTGCACTGGACATATGTGGCATGAAAAAAGAGGGTCAGGACAATTAAACTCATAAAATATCTGCACAAGAATGTGACGTGTAACCTGATCTTAGTTTAAGGATGGTATACAAACAGCATACCATCTGTCAGATGAGCCAAAGGAAAGAAAGCAACATCATAACAAAGCATTTGACTACAGACCTATCTCACTTCTTAATTCAGTGCTTAAGCTCATAACAAAGCTAATGGCAGACAGGTTGCAGGCTATAATCATACCTATCATCCACAAAAATCAGTATGGTTTCATAAAAACCAGAACAATTCAAGATTGCCTAGCATGGACCTTTGAGTACATACACCAATGCCAATAGTCAAAAAAAGAACCGGTCATCTTGAAGCTGGATTTTGAAAAAGCATTTGACACTATTGAACATGCTACAATTTGGAAGATGTTGGAAAGACTAGGATTTAATTCTACTTGGATCAATTGGGTAAAAAGGGTCTTGGATAGTGGATCTACTTCAATTCTGCTAAATGGTATACCTGGCAAACAATTTCAGTGCATCAGAGGGGTAAGGCAAGGTGACCCCCTATCACCCTTATTGTTTGTTCTGGCAGCTGACCTCCTCCAGTGCATTGTTAATAAAGCTCACCGTGAAGGTCTCTTCTCTCTCCCTATCACTGCCAACCCCAGCAATGACTTCCCCATCATACAGTATGCTGATGACACTATACTAGTAATGAAAGCAAGCCAGAGAGAGCTCTTTTGCTTAAAAGGTCTCCTACAATCTTTCACTGAATCAACTGGTCTGAAAGTTAATTATTCAAAATCCCAGATGATCCCTCTAAACCTTTCTCAAGAGCAAGCTGTGATTCTCTCAAGTACTTTTGGATGTCAACTTGGGACCTTCCCCTTCACATATCTTGGCTTACCCATGGGAACAACCAAACCAAGGGTAGAAGACTACATGCCACTTATGGACAGAACTGAAAGAAGATTGACATCAACTTCTGCCTTCTTAACACAAGCTGGAAGGCTTCAATTAGTAAACTCTGTTCTATCCTCTCTACCGACCTATGCAATGTGTAGCCTAAAAATTCCAGTGGTTGTTCTGGACTTCCTTGATAGAGGTAGGAGGCATTGTTTCTGGAGGGGGTCTGATGCCAATGCAAAGGGCAAGTCATTGGCAGCATGGACAAGGGTAATCAAACCCAAGGATAAAGGTGGTTTGGGAGTAATAGATTTGAGATCTCAAAATGAAGCTCTGCTGTTAAAGCATCTGAACAAGTTTTATAATAAAAGAGATATACCTTGGGTAAACATGATCTGGCACTCATACTACTCACAAGGACATATCCCTCACGCTTCTGCAGACAAAGGCTCCTTCTGGTGGAAGGACCTCCTCCATCTCTGTGACAAATTTAGAGGAATTGCTAGATGTACAGTCGGTAACGGTACCACTGTATTATTTTGGTCTGTATTATTTTGGTTGGATGTATGGAATGATCTCCTCCTCCAGGAAAAACTCCCAAGGTTATTCACATTTGCAAAAAATCAAAAAATCTCAGTGGTTGACTTCCTTTCAACAAAAGACTTGGCATCTCACTTCCACCTACCACTATCAGAACATGCATATGAGGAGTACCAAGAGTTGCAGGAAATCGTGTAGAGCATTCAAGTCAGACAGGAAGATAAGGATCAATGACTATACATCTGGATGTCAAAGAAATATACCTCCAAGAATTACTACCAATATCTTCACAAAGAAATAAAACCCCCAAAGCCCTTCCTATGGATTTGGAAGTCTAGATGTTGCAATAAATTAAGAGTTTTCTCATGGTTACTCCTAATGGACAGACTTAATACTAGGAACATGCTAAAGAGAAGGAAGTACAAGCTTGAAGGCAACAACTATAATTGTGTATTGTGCCCAGCTCAGAGAGAAGAAACTGCCTTCCATTTATTTTTTAGATGTCCATTTGCTTTGGAGTGCTGGCAAAGTATTGGAATTCAGTGGCAGATGGGTGTTCCTTCTTTCAAATGATGGATTTGGCTAGGCAAGACTTCAACCATACCTTCTTCATGGAAGTTTTCATTATTGCAACTTGGCACATCTGGAAACAGAGAAATAATCTAATCTTCGAAAATTGTCGAGCAAACACAACCAGTTGGAAAAGAAATTTCAAAGAAGAATGCAATCTTCAAGCTCAAAGAATGAAAGCATCTCTGCAATCCCCCTTCTTTGTTTGGTCTAACAGCTCAATTTAATTTGTACAGTTTCTAGGTCTTGTTTATTCAGTAGTTTAACATTTTTTTTAGATGGTTTCGCTCTGTAAAAAATTTCTTTTATTTAATAAATTTTCAACAGCAGGGGCCTCCCTCGCTGTTTTCGGTTCAAAAAAAAAAAGAAAAAAGAAAAGAAAGCAACACGCACTAACCTGGCGCACAGGTAGGAGATCAAAACAAATTATCCTTTGCCCAATAGCTCTGTATCTAAACAGCATCAGGACCTCAGCTAGAATCGAATGCCATTACAGAATTGTTGGCCTACTCGATCATGATTCATGCTGATTGGTATATTCAGAAAAGAAAAAACGGTTTCATAAATGCAATATTACATAACCAAATGATTCCTAGATTCTCAACATTCTAGATACCATGTTTCTACCGTGCTAGCAAGATTTGTCCATACTAATGCAACTATGTCAAATAGAGTCCCAGTAACTGACCTAATTGATGAGCACTTCACCTTGGCACCGTTGATCAGCAGCATCCAGGAGTGGTATTTTAAAGCACAAGTCGATAATCTGCAGTTCAGAAATCCACAGCTTGTCTATCAAAAGCCAAACAACACGTCAAGGGTGTGTGACCTTGGAGTGCAGGCTCTTTAATCAATAATTACGAGGGTGCAATCTTGTCAATTGTGACACGGATCACAAAAGGTAACAATCTCAGCATTTTTTCCTTTCTGAATCTCACAAAATCTGTTCTGTGAGAAACCACAGTCATGGGTCCACTAAGTCATACTTATGTCATCCAACCCCAAGGCCTTCATGAGAAATGCATACTCGAAAGCTGTCTCATCACAGTGCATGAAGCGCCCACCCTCACCAAAATGGCCACTTTGCATATTTGTTTTGAGTATAATTGACCGGGAACAGGATGGGCATGTGATATCTCTCACTTTTGCAACCCACTTAGCAGCTTCCCAAACTCCTACCCTGCCAAACAAAATGAAGAACTGTAAGGAAACTAATAGGAAGGGTGAAAATAAGTTCAAAACATGAACTCGCAATTAACATGGCACAAGTATTATACATATGATCCATGCAGTCTGTAAAGAATGGATTTAATAGGGAAAAAACCTTGTATCATTGAATGAAGCAGTCACCAGGACTGGTGGATAGCATACACCAGGTGATAAGTTATCATAAGGAGAATAACTGCAGATCGCCTCAAATTCATCTGGGATATTAGGGTCACCGAATTCTTCATAGTCCAAGACAGTGAGAGGTAAAGTTGGATCCAACATTGTGTTGCAGATATCAAGAAAAGGGACCTGTTTTATTAAGTACAAATACAGGTAAACGGCAAAAGAAAACCTGAATAAAATGATTATTACCAGAAGCATAAGTAGGGAGAGAAACCCCCAGTATAAAATGAATCCATTTACTTGCCCAAGAATTTGTATCGTTGTATGTCTAACTGAGCTGACTGATTTACCTTGAGAACTGCAGCAGAAAATAAGTCTGGAAGCATATTAATGACTGCACCCACCAGCAGACCACCAGCACTACAGCCTATAGCACAAAGACGATTTTGGTGAACCAAGCCTTCCTTGATGAGATGCATACCACATGCAGCAAAATCTTGAATTGAATTTATCTTCTTAGCTTTCGTTCCTGCCAGATGCCATGATAAATCCCCTCCACCACCCCTACATGATTAGGCTTAAGAATTCAGTGCCTCACATAAAACAAGAATTCATGCAACAAAAAAGGAAGAAAACAATAGTCTTCTGTTCATGTTGCATAGCATTACTATCAGCAGCTTGCGTCATACCACATAAACATTGACAGCTAAGCTAAACTACACGTGGCTGTTCAGATCTCCAAGCAACTTGGGACAGAAACTAGAATTTCATAACTCCAAAACAGCTAGTTTCAGACATCTGATCAGTACCCCTCTGATAAGGGATTGTTGGATGAGGGCCTGTATATGCCAGGGCAGTAAATCACACATTGCTTCTTGCCCAACACGGAGCCCCATTTATCCCAATAAGCTAGCAAATTTGTGTACTGCTAAGATTCAATGGGTTACCATCAAAATATATTTTGTTATAGCGGCTTGCAGTAACTCCTGGCACATATGTAGCAATGCTAATCTGCGTGTCAAATAATCTTTATATAGGATTCTGAAATGTGGTAGGAAGGGCAGTGACTGCAACTCTGCAATCTGAACATACCTAACATCTGCAAATGCAAGAACCCAACCTCGAGAGAGGAGACTTAACCTCTCCGAACACCAGTTTTTGTCCAACTCTTCTCCATAAGCTCCATAGCCATATAAAATCCCAGGTGATTCCCCATGACAATGTGCTTCACGCGAATACAGAATGAGTAGAGGTATTAAAACACCATCATGTGATATAACTTCGATCCTTTTACATGAGAATAAGTTGGAAAGATCACTCCAACTTTGTGAATTTTCAACAGTCTGCAGGTTTTGCTTGATGCTTGAAACATTGGATTGCAAGCCTGCAGTGCCTAGATTTGCAGAAAGGCTAGTTACTTCCTCTTGATGAAGAATGGTGAAAGTCCTTCTCCTCAAATCGTAGTCCACAGTTAAGTCTGGAATCTGAGACATAAATATATATAAAAAAAAAATATAGGAATAAACAGAATTGACATGCAAGTGTGTTCTGCACAATCTGTTGGTTAACCAAATGATAAGAAAATGGTTTAGTATGATTGAAACTATTGTTTAACCGTAAAGTTTTAGGGAATATGTCCAATTCTATGGTAAGTGAAACCGTACAACAATGTCATGGTAAAATATAATTTCCTGGGCTTTGATCTAATAGTGTTAAACAAAAGCATCAGATACTGGAACTCAAGTAAAGGACAGCTAATGATATTTGGAAGGAAAATTATACGAAGACACTTTTACACAGATAAAAGCTGTACCACAGGCGATGAAACAACCAGACGATAAGTAGACGACATGAAATCATTGTTGGATCCAGGAACAATGCTGCATAAGTTTGACGGTATTGGGAAATACCATGGATTTAGATCATCAAGTTCTTTTCCCTCCTGAACGATCCAAAAATGTAGTAAATCAATCTGATTGCTCCAAAAAGCTCAAAATTGACAAAAAAAAGAAACAATAAAGATAATTATTAGGTCCTACATACAACAAAACTCAAATACATTTTATATTCCACAACTTCTGTTAATAAAGTTATATAGTACAATATAGGTCAATGCTTGCATCATACTAGCTTTGTACTCCTAGTCTACGAGACGAGTTGTGCATTGAACATCTATGAGTTCTCAGTAAACAAACCACAATACAAATGATCCAAAGAAAAGAAAATATACCTGAACATCATCATCAATTGGCATATCGATGGCGCAAAAAAGAGGAGTTCCGTTCTTCTGAAGAAAGAGAACTAAATTATCATGAAAAATGTCCATATCCTGAATGGTGCAGTCTGAGCCAGGGAACGCCACAGTCTAGAAATAGGCATACAAGTGCCAACATAGGAAAAGATTGTGACACTTAATTTCAAAATAATAGCACCTGAATAAAAAAAACTGCTTACAGTTTATAGCAATGATTTACACATGGTAGAGAACTACAATGAACTTGTATCCTTCAAAGGCGGATGTATCAGCATTTTTTGAATTTAAGACAGCGAAAACTGCAAAATCTACCTGCAAGTCAGGGGAGTTTCAAATACCCACCTGTTGACCTGATAGTCTCATACGACGACAAGTTGAGCTACCGTGTTACTAAGTGTTTCCATATCCCCCACCCCCGCGTGCCTGTTGAGCTACCGTTTGGCCTCCAGCACCACCCAACTCGTCCCACATACTATGAGGGGGTGCTAGAGATGCTACACGAATACGCCAAAGCTTGCCAAGTAGAAGAAAAGAAGAAACATATGGTGCAGCACTTGCACCCAAACTTGAGCAAAATAGGGTCAGTCTCCACTCTCCATGGTGAACATGCCAAAAAATCTGGGAAAACTCTGACAAGCTTATTAGAGATAGACCATATGGTCCATGAGGTTTTGCGATAGCTACATTGGTTGGTCAATGAGAACGATGGAAATTTGAAACATATAAAACTTGTAGGAGTTAAACACTAAATTGAGATGCAAGTGGATATTTGTTGCGGGTAGGCTTTCGCAATTTCCATTAAAAAAAACTACCAATGCTATCGAATAAAATATCTTAACATTACTAAAGTAACAAGCAATACATATCTAATTTGTTCTCCACCTCTACGAACGTGCGCTCTACTTCCAAAGTAGAAAATCCACCAGCACAGCACAGAGAAAGAGATGCACCTGCCATCTATCCACCAGTGACTTTTCAGCCCTACACCTGGCCAGATAGTAGCCTTCAGTTGTCGGTTCAGTACCATTTACAGGAGCATTTGTAAGGATGTAAAAGAACCCATTGTGGTGCTCCAAAAAGTACTGAACTTTGTCAACACGTTTCCGTATAGGCCATAAGCCTTCTCTTACATTATCAGATTCCATCACAAAAACCTGCAGACATAAGAAATTTATTTTTTAAAAAAGAAAAGATATATGCAATAGAACATCAATGTTGCAAAGCACAATTGGAATCAGAATAAAGGTTTAAAAGGAAACTTTCCTCAGATGATGTCCTTGTATTAGAATTGACAGTCATATACCTAAAATCTTTTGTGCTTGTAATATCCACACAACAGTTTACATCTTTCTCTGTGAAAACTAGAAACTCGGGTTCATCTGATTGCAACTTTTTGCAGAAAACCCTGTGACATGTAAGCATATCAAAAGCAGAAAATGATCAAAACTGTTCAAGCTTCGTAACTATACAATATCTAGCACCTTTGGTGGAAGGGAAATTACTGATTAGGACGCAGAGTCTCATCACAGACAGTGTAAAACAAACTTTCACAGCTGTGAGCCCATGCTAAACTAACTATTCCCTTGTCCGGTGAACTAAAGACTACATTTTGAGTCTGAAGATCTTTCACTTCAAGGGAAAATAGTTCACCCCCAGATGTATCAACTGTATACGCAAGAAACCTATGATCAGGAGAGATTCGACAACTCCCGATGTGCACGTAACCTGCATAATATCCAAAATTACAAAATGATAAATTTACATAGCCAAGCAACAAACATCTTCATTTTGAAAATTCAGAGAACAGAAGCAAATAGGTATGATGTAGAGGTTGTGTATATTTTTCATTATCTAAAAAAGGAGGGGGAAAACAATGTACAAATATTAACTGCATAAACAAAATAACCAGCTCATATGAAACTACACCAAAGTAAATCAGGAGACCAGGTCAAGATCTTGATCGTTGAGTATGGGGAATTGCAGACAACTTAAATTTAGCACTTACCATTTTTTTCTGCGACCTCGTTCCAGTCAAGCAACACTTGTTCCTTCTCTGAACCAGAAAGGTAATCAAGCAGCGCTCGTGCTAGACCGCCCAAGGGCCTCAACTTCCTAGATAAAACAGGGTATTCTTTTCCCTCCGGAACATACTGGTAATACAACCTGGATCCAGAAATGAGTTATACGTCTAGGATCTACCTCTGAATTTATTTTTGCAAAAGTGGCACTATATATTCAAGCAGGAATATACCAATATATGTAATTTATCATATTGTATTGTACTTAAATATTGTATTGTAAATATTGCAGCACTGAGAAATAAGAACCAAAATCAAACATAATTACAATCAGTTGTTTCAAATTTGCACTATTTTTTTTTTGTTTGAACTTGTTTTCAAAAAATCAAAAGAGATGTGTGAAAAGCTACAATTTCAATCAGATGTGTTAGGGAGAAATGCTGTGTATCCAGGAAATTGGGCAAAATATTGACCATGCAACCTTTCAAGTTGTAGTTGTGGAAAATGGTATTGAATATACCATGTTAGTGCTCCCAGAACAAACCAAACAATCCGAGCACTTTTACAATCGGAATAGCAAAACTCTAAGGTAAACAAACAGTGCATGTACAGTCACCCTAGTGCTACTACATTGTTAGCATTAGAATTAAGAAAAAGGTGTATAGCTATCGGATACATTAAACAGTCGAAGTATGAAAAATCTCATCTCAAGCTCAGGAATCACAGGACAAAAATGACGCTATGAAATCGCCACGATTCAGGAAACAGCATCAATACATTCCAATCCATACACTAGAGAACAACGAGGCAGCGAGATACGAACCAAGGACCCCAGGGCTGTGGCGGAGTGGCGGCGGAAGGGGGGAGCCGGGCGCGCATCTCGGCTGCGAGGCGTGCGCGGAGGCCGCCGCCGCCGGCCGAGCCGACGAAGGCGTCGGCATAGGTGTTCTCCGCGGCGAGGAGGGCCGCGAGGTCCGGGTCGGAGGTATCGCGCATCCAGTGGTACGGGTCACTCCACGACCTCCCGTGCGCTGACACGGTGAAGGGGACCTTCTTCGCCACCGGCGGCGGCGGCGGGAGAGCGGCAGGAGTCGGTAGGTGCGGCCGCGAGGGGTGGAGGGAGCTGCGGCGGCAGGAGGTGGCGAAGAGGCGGAGGAGCGCGCCGGAGCGCGGGCGCCGGCGGAGCATCGCGCCGGTTTGAGGATTTTTGCTACCGCAGTTTGCAGCGGAAGGAGTGGGCTGTAGGGGTTTTGTTTTTGACGCGGTCGGCGGTTCTAGAGGACCGGCCAATCCATCATGTTGCAAGCTCTCACAAGTCAAAATTCAAAAACTATCCTAATTCCTATCACGACCCCATAACATTATTCAGAATACTGATTGCGTCGTTTACTCTATCTTTTCCGCACCTTTGCAATCATAAATGTAGTAGTAGTAAATAGGGTAGTTTTTCTTATGGTGTGCAGTAAGAGCGTTCGAGCTTAAGGCTATTAGCACGTAGCCTTATGCTAACATTGTTGGGTTACTTTTATTATGGGTATCTTTGGTTGTTTGTACCATTTGATTCGTGTATGAAATAATTTAAAATAAGAATGATTCTTTTTATTTTGGTTAGGCTATCCTACCTAATATGTTACTCTATTAGTTAAAGTGAACAATGTTGTATAAACCCTAAACCATATATACAAATTGGTTGAATCATCCCATTCAGGATCATCATCCATACATGTATCATGTGGTGCATGAAACCAAGCACACCCTAATTGATGTGTGGCATTGTCCTATGTAATTATAATGTGTGAATTGAATTTATTATTTATTTGTTCTTCAATTATATGATACACTCGTACACCGTCTTTCATGTGTATTCAGCAAGATAAAAGAAAAAACAATTTTATAAGCATCACGTGGTTATGTTCGTACTGTCGAATGTTGTCATAGTGGTTGACTCTTGACTCAACAAAGTCTAGTACTAGTATTTTTTGTGAGTGCTCTATTTCTTTCTACGTTCATGGCACAATGCGAAAATTGGTTCGTACTAGTATTTTTTGTGAGTGCTCTATTTCTTTCTACGTTCATGGCACAATGCGAAAATTGGTTCCAGCTAGATGGGCCATATAGAAGAGATTATTCAAGTAGAACATAAGAGGTTTTAAGGTCAGAATGAATTCATAAAAATAACATGAGCTAGGTAAAGCCACCTAATTCGTCTTTTGCTTTTGGAACTATATTGAGTACCATTCACAACCATCAAAATATCATTGCACGGGTGATTGCTAATCTAGACATTTCACGTGGTTCTTCTTATTTGCTAATGGGAGTGCTCGCTGCTGCCAGCAAAGCCAACAGCTGATCGACTGCATCATTTAAGGACAAACAGCAACAGTCTAAGTACCTCTTTAGCAACAGTATAAAAAAGCACAAAAAGTGCTACTGGCTGGAGCGTTGTTGGCATGCTGCTGCAGCGAGCACTTCCAATGTCGTTGCTTGCAACACCTTTGTTTGTCATGTACATATTGCTCGCCAGTACCACTTTTAAGACTTTTTCATGGGAAATAGTCTCTCCCTTTTTATCTTCATCATAATATTAGATTGTCGGTGCCTGATTTGGTCACACCGGCACAAACAAGTGATTGCGGTGCTAATCCACTCGTTGCCCTGATGGTGGGTGAAGAGACGGGGGTTTTATCCTGGTTCCGGCCACGGGGTCGTACGTCCAGCAGTGGTGCTGAGCACCGGTTTACGTGTTGCTCGTGGTAGGGGGTTACAAGCAAGGTGGGAGAAGGAGATGAGCTCCTAAGTCCCTGAGTCTGGCTATCGCTAGCTGAGTGTGTGTGTTCTGTCGTATGTGAACTTGCTGTCCCTTGCCCTTTGCCTGGGCTTCCCTTCCCCTTTTATAGACCAAGGGGGAGGGCGCGAGTACATGTGTTTGTGGCGTTGACGTTGCTAAGCGCACTGTGCTGCCCATGCCGCACATGATGCGAGCGGGAATCACGCCTTCCAACTCCGGCTGACGACATGGCAGTGGCTGACGTGGTGTCCTTCCTTCTTGTGACGGCTCACGGCGTCGAGGGTGGCAACTTGCGTACGGCGTCCAGACCGAGTCTCTGTAGCCTCCTTCGAGGGTCGCCTTCGAGGATGAGGGCGCACCCGAGGCGAGCAAAGTCAGCGGAGTGGTTGGCACAGTGCTGCTGCCAAGTTAGGCGTGGTCGTGCAGCATGGTGCTCAGAAGTCCACTGTTGCAAGTGGATTTGACCGGTGTCTTCTCCGGGGTGTGGGCGGTGGTGTGGCGCAGTGATTCCCCTGCTTTTTGACTGCAGAGGAGTGTCATCATGACTTGGAGTGATGGGTCGCAGAGTCTAGGGCGTCGTTCCCAGTGAGACTGGCTCGAGCTTGGACCGCAAGCTCGAGCTTGCCGAGCCTCGAACGAGACGGAAATGCCCGCTCGAGGGTGAACGTCCCCTTCGAGCTCACAGAGCCTCGATCGTCACGGACATCCCCGCTCGAGGGTGGTCTTCTACCTCGAGCGGGATGGGTGCCGAGGAGGAGTTGTTGTGGTGGGCCTCTGCCGGGCTGTAGAGTCAGCCAATGTCGTTGTGGGCCTTGTCGTCGAGTAGTTCTGGGCCTAAGTTAGGGTACCCCTTTTACAGGTACCCGACAGTAGCCCCTGAGCCTCCGCGGGAGTGAGGTTCAATCCTGCGGAGGTTGGTGTTCGTCGAGGCTTCCGAGGCCTTCATCCGTTCGCGGGTTCTGGGAATCCGTGGGGGCGCGCTAGCGCACCCGCGGGTGTAGCCCCCGAGGCCTTGGGAGAGTGTTTGACATTCTCTCAAGGTCTCAACTCGATGTAAGGTGTTCTCGTTGCTTCCCCAGGTGTGGGTTCGTCCACATCGCCTGAGGTCCTCGAACCCAGCCTTGTTTGGCGTGATAGGGGAGATTTTGAGCTTTCTTCGTGCCTCGTGGTCCCATTCGAGGGGACTGAGGAGGAGGCGACCCGTGCTTCCCTCGATGGGATCGAGCCATGGATGCCTGGTTGAGCTGGTAACGGGTGGTTCGAGCTGACGTCCATGCCCCGTTCGATGAGGGTAGGCTCGTGGTCATAGGACACGCCCGTGAAAGCTTTTCGCAAAAGTATGCTAGACGGGACTCGACCTCGTTCGATAGAGGTCGAGGGCTCGATGCTCCCCCTCGAGAGGTCCCTTAGTCTAGGCTTTTTGCCTGGCCTCGAACATAACCTATTGTTTTCCTCAAACATTTGAGCTTCGAGGGTCACTTTCGAGGGTACCGTCGATTATCCCTGACTCAGTTGATCTGGGGCCCTTGTCGAAACCTTTCGAAGGTCTAAGGTTCGAACCCCTGATCAGTAGAACGATGACTTCCTCCCTTCGAGGGGGAAGCCTTGAGCGTTCCCTCCACGTGCTCCGCTCCGTGCGGGGTAACGAGGCTTTCGAGGCCTCTGTCCCTCGACGGGTCTTCCCCGAGCCTTCGAGCTTCGAGGCTTTCCCTTCGAGGGTGGGCGCCTTGAATGCGCCCTTCCTCGTTTTGCGCGGGTCATGATGACCACCAAGAAGATTTTGTGGTTTCGTGGGAGAAGTGGGCGTGCCTTTTTAGGCGAGGCGTGCGGGCGCGGTTCGACACGACCGCACGTTTACTGCGCCAGATTCCTCGAGTATTACGGCGCGATTAAGGCGGTTAGCGCGGTTGACGCGGCCCGCGCCGTTACGTCTCCTGGGGCGGGCCCGACTGTCAGCCTAGGGGGCTGGCGTGTCACGGCCGGCGTCCTGCCGTGCCTTGCCCCACAGGAGAGCATAAATAGCGCGGCAGGGGCACCTGCCGAGGGTACGCCGCCCTGCCTTCTAGTCTTCGCCTTCAAGCCTTTGCCTTCTAGCCTTTGCGTCGTCTTCTTCCTTCGCCTAAGCTCCCACCTGCCGCCATGGTCCGACTCGTCGACCCCGCGCCGTGAAGCCATCGACGACCACTAAGACTTGTCTGGATAGTCTTGTGGAGGTAGGAGTGCTGCCGCCAAACATCGACGGCGAACCGCCCGTTTGGATCTCGCCGGGGGCCGCTGCGGAGCCCACCCCGCCGGCGGGCTACGTCGTCAGCCTCGTTCGCCTCCATGAGCGGGGCTTCGGCGTTCCGGTGGGAAGATTCTTGCGAGCGTTGTGCTTCCACTACAAGGTGGAGCTGCACAATTTCTCGCCCAACGCGATCTCGCAGGCGGCGGTATTCGTCGCCGTCTGCGAGGGTTACCTGGGCATCGAAGCCCACTGGGACCTGTGGCGCCACCTCTTCTTCGGCGAGCTCTTCTTAGAGTGTGTCTCCAAGGGGGTCCGTCGCCCTGCTCGCGCTGGTGGCCTCGTGCTCCAAGTCCGGAGGAGCCGCAAGGAGCTTTACATCCCTTGTTCCATGGTTTCCAACAACCAAGATTGGAACAAGGGGTGGTTCTACCTCCGCAACGACGGGGGGCGTCTGCCGCCCTACACCGGCAGGTTGCTGACGGAGAAGCAGGACCGCTGGGCCTACGGGGTGTCGCCGCCGGAGCAGAAGGACAAGCTCACTCCGTTGATCGAGGCGCTCCAGCGCCTTTCGAGACACGGCCTCACCGCCGGTGGGGTCATCGCCAACTTCCACCGGCGGCGGGTGCTTCCCCTTATGCAGAGGAGGCTCCCGCTGTTTGGGATGACGCCAGGCGCCGACGTCACCGGCACAGCGATGGCGGCGGAGCCATTGCCTGTCGCCACCGCCGTTCAACGGGCGCGGCGCGCCGTCGACCGGCTGGCGGACGACCCGTGGGTAGTGCCCATGCGGCCTGAGGATGGCTACCTCAGTTTCGTAAGCTCCTTTCGATTCTCGTATTTGTTTCTTGTTTCGGTTTCGTGTCTTTGACCTCGCGACTGGTGTTTCACAGGGTCTGTCCCGCGTTCACGCTTCCAAGCCCCCTGTCCCCGAGGACAGGGCCGTTAACCGCACCCTCGCCGAGAAGGCGAAAGAGGCGCGGCGGAAGCGAAAGGATCGGAAGAAGAGGAAGCACTTGGCGGAGAACCGCGAGCGGGAGAGGCAGGGGCTCTCACCGCTCCCGACGCTGGAGACTTCCCCTGATACCGATGGTGAGGGATCCGAGGAAGATGGTGGGGCGAGGAGTCCATCTCCTCTCGAGCTTCCCATCTCTTCTCGGGCCTCCCCCGGTGGAGCCGCCCTTGCTGCAGCGTCTGGGGGCGGCAGCGGAGAGCCAGTCAACCTCGAAGCTCCGCCGTCGACCGTGGTGCTCGCTCTTGGGAGCCCGTCGAGGGCAGCGGCGGCTGCCCTCGAGGTACCCCAAGATCGGGACGAGGTACCCGAGCGGCCGGGCGCTGTCGAGGAGGCCTCAGCTCGTGGGCCGGAAGTGGAGGTCCCCCAAGTAGATGCCGTCGTCTCTACGGTGGGCGAGGAGGCTTCGATGGTGACTCCTCAAGGGGAGGCCAACGCCTCCACGGGAGGCGAGGTCTCGAGGGTGGCTCCCGTCTCAGCCTCGAGACTGAAGCGGAAGCTCCCCATCGTTCGGTGAGTTTTCTTCGTTACTCGCTTGTTCATCGAGGCTTCAAGTCTGTTACTAACTGATTTCTTCTTGGCGTAGTCGGTCTGGCGAACGGGCCATGCCTTCCATTGCGCCGACCAAGGCCCTCAAGGTCGGGCCAAGCTCGTCGCCTCACCCATCCTCGCAGCTCCTGGGTCTGGCGAACGAGGTGGTTCAAGACTTCGTCACCTTTTTCGACGGCCAGGCGGGGCTGCAGGTTGGGCGGCAGCCGTGCGAGGAGGCGCCCCGGGTCCTCGAGGAGCCAAGGCCGCCTCAACTCCTCGAGGGCGTTGTCGAGCCCCGCGCCGAGGTTGCTCGGACCGAGGACGCCACCCCCGCGCCTGGGGAGGCTCTTCTTGTCGAGGAGCCGTCTGCGGCGCCCGTGGAGGCGGACGCCGCGGTGGCCCCCCGCGTGAGGGGGGACAGGAGCGAGCCTTTGGCGGCGGGTTTCCACACCTGCCGGAGCTGGCCGAGGCTCTAGAGGTGCGAGCCCCCGGGCCGCAGGGGCACGAGAACGGCGGGGCCGCGCCGTCGACCCTCGTCGTGCTTCCAACGGGACCAGCGTCGGCCGAGCCCAGCGGGGTACCTGCTCGCGTCAACGAGCATGGGTCCCCCGTGATGTGGCAATCTCGCAACGATCTTCCCGAGCAGTTCGTTCGTGAAGCCGCGGCGGAGGAGCGTCTATGGGACGCTCAGTTGGAGCACGGTCAGGGTGTCGTCTGAGCCCTGCGGGACGCTCTTCGTTTTCATGATGAGGCCGGCAAGGTCCACCAGGTGCGTTTCGTTGCAGCCGGTGTTCTGCCGTAATAGCTTTTTGAGAGATGCTTAGCTCGTTTTTTGCAGGAACTCCGCAAGGAGGCGTTCGCGAAGAACGACCAAATTGCGGTGCTGATGGTGGAGCTCCGCCGATTGTCGGGGGTGGTGGAGGCTCGGGACCGCCAACTGGCCGACCTCCAAGACGCTCGGGACCGGGTTGCCGCCGAGTGTCGGGAGAAAGGCGAAGTCATCACTCGCCTAAATGACACGGTTGGCGCCCTGCGCGAGCAGCTCGCGAACAGCAGCACTTGGCTGGACAACGAGCGAGTCACGCGCCGTGCGGCGGAGTCGGCGCTTGGGGAGGAAAGGCGTCTCGTGGTGGAGGCTCGAGACCAGCTCGAGCTAGAGCAAACGGCTCGGGCCACGGCGGAGAAAGGCCACGAGACCGCCCAGGGTCAAGTCAAGGGTAAGCTGATCTTGCTCGAGCCTCGATCCTTTTGCTTTGTCGCTTTTTCGTTTCTGACAGCCTTGTTGGTGCAGCGTTGAAGCAGGCGCTCCAGGCCGAGACGGAGTCGAAGGAGGCCATGCTGGTGGCACACTCGACGACCCAGCATGAGCTCGATGAGCTGGTGCAGGCTGCTTCGGCGGCCTGCAACGAAATTGCTGGCGCCGACGTGCAGTTCGGCAGCTCCCTCGCCAGTCGCCTTCGAGCGCTTGGGGGGCACTTCACTTCTCGTGTGAAGGAAGCCCTCCTGCTCGGGGTTCGGAAGGCGCTTGGAGTGGTCACGACCCACTACCAAGCGGACCTCTCGAAGCTCGCCGCCGGGTACGTCGTCGCCGACAACCTTAACGATGAGGAGGCAGTGGTGGCGATCGAGGAAGCTGATGCTGCCGCTGACGAGACGGCACGAGTGCTTGCTGGCCACTTCGAGGGTGTCCTCTTTCCTGGAGAGGATGGTGACGGCTGGGACGACCTTGGCGGCGGGGGCAATCCCTGAAAGTCTCGGGCCATCGAGCCCGAGTGTAGAAAGTAGTTTAGGAACTTGAACTTTTTTGGTGTAAGATTAATTTGCTTACATCCTATTAAACATCGTTTGTTTCGTTAAAGCGAAGGTGTTATTTTCATGCGGTATCTTCGCGACACGCATTGTGTCCGATGCTTGTGCCTCGAGAGGAAAACGTCACTAGGATCGATCGTTCGTGAATGACTTAGGCGGAGGGAAGTGAGGTGTTGCCGTAGCCTCGAGGCGTAGGCGAACACTCGGCTCAGGTGACCCTGCCCTTGTCCGTTTCACGCCTTGTGTGTTCCCTTCGAGGGTTTGCAAAGGAGTTTTTTTGAAAAAAGTGACGACTTTTTCGGGGGTCCTTCCCCATTTAGCCCCCCGAGGGAGGGATGGGTCTACCAAGGGTAGAGCCAATCCTCCCTCGAAACGTGCATGGAACAAAAGTTCGTTTTATTCATTTTCAAACTGTGGGGATTAACAGTCGACACTTGAATCAAAAGATTTGCACAAATCTAGAGCATGTACAAATGTTTCGAGGGCCACGGGCCACTCTAGGGATAGAAACGACGTAGCTGTTGGATGTTCCAGGCGTTCGTGAGGATCTGCCCGTCCTTGTCAGCTAGCTTGTATGTCCCGGGTTTGAGGACTTCGGCGATGATGTATGGCCCCTCCCATGGGGGTGTAAGCTTGTGTCGTCCTCGGTTGTCCTGTCGAAGCCTTAACACGAGGTCTCCTTTGCAGAGATCTCGGTGCCGTACCCTTCGAGCCTGTTGTCGACGTAGGCTTTGCTGGTACCTTGCTGAGTGGAGTAGGGCCACGTCTCGAGCTTCGTCGACCTGGTCGAGCAAGTCCTCTCGAGCCTGGCAGTTTTGCTGTTCCTGGTACGCTCGGAGCCTAGGGGACCCATATTCCAGATCCGTGGGGAGGATGGCCTCTGCCCCATAGACGAGGAAGTACGGGGAGAACCCTGTCGCTCTGCTTGGAGTCGTTCTCAGGCTCCAGATCACCGATGATAGTTCTTGCACCCACCTGTGCCCAAACTTCTTCAGCTTGTTGTGAATTCTCGGCTTTAGGCCTTGTAGAATCATGCCATTGGCACGTTCTACTTGACCGTTCGTTTGTGGGTGGGCCACCGCCGACCAATCCACTCGGATGTGGAAATCATCGCAGAATTTTAAGAACTTTTTTCCCGTAAATTGGGTGCCGTTGTCGGTGATGATGGAGTTGGGAACCCCAAACCGATGGATTATGTCGGTGAAGAAAAGCACCGCCTGCTCAGACTTTATTCTATTGATGGGTCGAGCTTCGATCCATTTGGAGAATTTGTCGACCGCCACCAATAGGTGCGTGAAGCCCCCGGACGCTTTTGCCATTGGCCCGACAAGGTCGAGGCCCCATACGGCAAAAGGCCACGTGATGGGGATAGTTTGCAGCGCCTGGGCAGGAAGGTTGTCTTGCGTGCGTAGAACTGGCACCCTTCGCAGGTTCGTACCACCTCCGTGGCGTCCGCCACGGCAGTGGGCCAGTAGAAGCCTTGTCGAAAGGCGTTGACTACGAGCGTGCGTGGGGCGGCGTGATGTCCGCACACGCCCGCATGGATGTAGAGGATGAGCTCTTTTCCCTCGGGTATCGGGATGCAGCGTTGTAAGACCCCCGAGGTTCCCCGTCGGTATAGTTCCCCTTCAATGATGAGGAACCGTTTAGCTTTCCTCGCAACGCGCCTTGCCTCCGTTCGATCGTTAGACAAAACGCCTTGATCGAGCCAGTCGAGGTACGGGCTCCGCCAATCTCGAGGCGCCGGGGCCTCATCGATTTCCATCGCCTCCGCTTTGTCTTCCTCTTCCGAGCTATCCTCGTACCCCATGGGCTCGTCTTCATCCACCAAGAGCTCCACGCTCGTGGGGTCGAGGGCGGCCGCTCGAGTGTCGGGTGCGGTCGAGGCTCGGGCCGAGGTGGCGACAGTAATCGAGGGTCCGTCGATGTCCTTGGTGAACACGTTCGGGGGAACGGTGGCTCGCCCCGACGCGATCTTTGCCAATTCGTCGGCATCCTCATTATATCTTCGTGCGATGTGGTGGAGCTCGAGGCCGTCGAACTTGTCTTCGAGGTTACGTACCGCCTGGCAGTACGCCACCATCTTTTCGTCGTGGCAGCTGGATTCCTTCATCACCTGATCAACTACCAGTTGCGAGTCGCCGCGGATGTCGAGGCGCTTAATGCCGAGCTCGAGCGTGATTTTTAAGCCGGCAAGGAGCGCTTCATACTCCGCCATGTTGTTGGATGCGGGGAAGTTGAGTCGCACGGCGTATCGAAGGTGCTCCCCGCGGGGTGAAACGAAAAGCAGGCCGGCACCGGCGCCGGTCTTCATCACCGACCCATCGAAGTACATTTCCCAGCAGTCGAGGCTGGACTTCGAGGGGGGGAGCTGGGTGTCGGTCCATTCGGCTACGAAGTCCGCCAAGGTCTGAGACTTGATGGCTTTCCTTGGCGCATAAGCGAGGGTCTCCCCCATCAGCTCCGTTGACCATTTCGAGATTCGTCCAGAGACCTCGCGGTTCTGGATGATTTCGCCTAGTGGGAAGGACGACACGACGGTCACCGGGTGAGCCTCGAAGTAATGTCGCAGTTTACTTCGAGCCAACACAATGGCGTAGATCAGCTTCTGGACATGGGGATACCTCGTCTTGGTCTCAGTCAGGACCTCGCTGATGTAGTACACCGGTCGCTGGACCGGCAGAGTGTGTCCTTCCTCGGTTCTTTCCACCACTATAACCGCGCTGACGACTTGAGTGGTCGCCGCGACATAGAGGAGGAGTGGTTCGCCCTCTTTTGGTGAGGTAAGGATCGGCGTGTTCGTTAACGCTGTTTTGAGTCGATCGAGAGCTTCTTGGGCCTCCGCGGTCCAGGCGAAATGCTCTGACTTCCTCAAAAGTCGATACAGAGGTAGCCCCTTCTCCCTGAGACGAGAGATGAAGCGGCTTAGGGACGCCAGGCATCCCATCACCCTCTGTACACCCTTTAGGTCGCGGATCGGTTCCATTTGCTGGATGGCCGTGACCTTTTCGGGGTTGGGCTCGATGCCTCGTTCGGAGACAATAAAGCCTAAGAGCATACCTCGAGGCACACCGAAGACGCACTTCTCAGGGTTGAGTCTTACTCCGTGCGCCCTGAGGCAGCTAAACACGACCTCGAGGTCGCGCACCAGGTCGTCCGCCTTCCTGGTTTTTACGACGATATCATCGACATATGCCTCTACGATACGACCTATATGATCCCCGAAGACGTGGAGCATACAACGTTGGTACGTGGCCCCGGCGTTTCGAAGGCCGAAGGGCATCGTAACATAGCAGTACATGCCAAAAGGGGTGATAAAGGAAGTCGCGAGCTGGTCGGACTCCTTCATCTTGATCTGATGGTAACCGGAGTACGCATCAAGGAAACATAAAAGTTCGCATCCCGTCGTGGAGTCTACAATTTGGTCTATTCGTGGTAAAGGAAATGGAACTTTTGGGCATGCTTTGTTTAAGCTGGTGTAATCTACACACATTCTCCACTTCCCATTTTTCTTCTTTACTACTACAGGATTAGCTAGCCACTCGGGATAAAAAACTTCCTTGATGAATCAGTCCTCCAAAAGCTTGCGTACCTCTTCACCGATCGCCCGCCGTTTCACTTCGTCGAAACGGCGGAGGCGCTGTTTGACCGGCTTGGAGTGGGGGCGGATATCAAGAGAGTGCTCGGCGACCTCCCTCGGAATGCCTGGCATGTCGGAGGGGCTCCACGCAAAGATGTCAGCGTGGGCGCGGAGACAGTCGACGAGCACCACTTCCTATTTGTCACTGAGGGAAGAGCTGACCCTCAACATCCTACTGTCGTGGCTGTCGGGGTTGAGGGGGACAGTCTTGGTGTCTTCAGCGGGCGCGAAGCTCCCCGGTTGCCGTTCGTTGGCATCAGGGGGCGTGTTGACGATCGCCTCCAGATCAGCTACGAGGGTCTCGTCGAGGGCGAGAGCCTCCGTGAGCTCAATGCTCTCGACGTCGCACTCATAGGCGTGTTCGACGGTTGGGCCGACCGTGATGACTCCGTGAGGCCCTGGCATCTTCAGCTTGAGGTAGGTATAGTTGGGGATGGCCATGAACTTGGCGTAGCACGGCCTTCCCAAGATGGCGTGGTAGGCTCCTTTGAAGCCCACTACCTCGAAGGTGAGCACTTCCTTGCGGAAGTTTGCCGGGGTTCCGAAGCAGACGGGCAGGTCGATCTGCCCGAGAGTTTGGACGCGTTTTCCGGGCGCAACTCCATGGAAGGAGGACTTGTTGGGCCGCAACTCACTGGTGCTGATTCCCATGAGCTCCAAAGTTGGAGCATATAGGATGTTGAGGGTGCTGCCGCCGTCCTTGAGCACCTTGGAGAAGCGCGTGTTGCCGATGACGGGTGTAACACCCCTGGTGTTAATTAACACTAAACTCATGATTAAGCTAAGCTAAGCAAGATTCAAAAGTCAAATCAAAGAAAATGAGGAAAATTTATCCAAATTCGAGCCAAAACCATTCAAATGAACCAATAAGGAAAACTTTGAAAACTTCATAAGAACTTGAAAAAGTGCAAATGTAAAAGTTGGAGAGTAAGTCAAACCAAGCAACTTTCATTTTCAGACCATAGCCTAAAAATGCCTGGAAGCCTCTCAAAATTTCAACCCCAATCTTGGAATTTGAAAATTTCAATTCAAATTCAAAAGCTGAAATGGAATCTTAGCCAAATCTCAAGTTTTTACCACAGAACGTCAAAATCTCACAAAAGCAAAGTTGTTCTTCATCACATTTCAGAACTTTGCCTCTTTGGACATTTTGGCCAATTTTGCCATTTAGCCCCTCGAATTTTAGAAATTCAGTTCAAATCAGGGAATTACCCCCTTTTGAATTACAGCCAAGATTTCAACTTTTCCTTCAAAATTTCAGTGCAGGGACGTGTCTCATAAAATTCTAAACAACTTTCATGTTGGAAGATTTTCAAGTCATGTACAAAATTTTGAAATTAGAGCCATGCCAATCAATTGACTTTTGCACCGCTCACGGCGCGCTCACGGGATGCCAGCGCCGCGCTCGCGCGTGCCCGAGCTCGCCGCCGGCAGCCCCCGTCGCCGTCCGCCCTCGCCTGAGTCGACAAGTGACATGGCTGGGTGTCCCCGCACGCGACGCACGCCTCTGGCAAGGTCTCACGGTCGGAGGCGCACTGTAGCGCTGACTCCGCGCTCGGCGCCGTGTCGCCGCCGCGGACCGCCGGTCCTTGCCGTCGCCGCCGTTGCCCGCCGGTCCAAACCGCGACTTTCGCGCCCCCGCGTGCTCCTTTTCCACGCCCTGTCGCTTCTCGCCTCGCCCACGCGCATCTGCCGCCTGCAGCACGCCTGCGCGCGCGCGTTGACGCCGCGCGCGGCGCCAACACGGCCGCGACAAGGCCCTACCGCCGCGACAGCTCGCCGAGCTGTCCCAGCCTCTAGCTCGAGCTTCCCGAGCACCCTTTCACTCTCCTCTCACGCCTACTTAAACCAGCAACAGTTCCCCTCGCTCAGCACGCCGGAAAAACCTCACCGGAGCTCGCAGAGTCGCCGCCGAGCTCGCTCTCGTGCACAGCTTCCCCCATTGCTCCCCCGGCCAAACCGAGGCTCTCTCGAGCTTCCCCAACCTCCACTGCCACTCACCAAGCAATCCCCGACCCAATTGCCCCACCAGAGCCCCCGGCGTAGGTCGCCGGAGTTCACAGAGCCCTCCGCCGCCGCCCGTGCACGTGCACAGCTCGCTACGCTCCACCTCCGGCCGAACCAAGGGCACCATTAGCTTCCTCGTGTCGTGCTGGTGCTCACCGACCACTTCCCCGAGCTTCTCCGACACCGACGTCGCCGGTAGCCGCTCACCGGAGCAAGCCGAGCCACCACCGCCGTCGTTGACCCCGCTCCCGGCCATCCCCGACCTCGAGACCTAGCTCAAACGAACCGTGGTGAGCCCCTCTCCAATTTCCCCCACTTCCCCGGCCCGGTCTCGCCGCCGTTTGGCCGGCGTAACCACGCCGGCGAACTCGAGGGCACGGTTGTGTCTTCAACCTCTTTCCAGGGGGCTGCGTGCAAAATGCAGGGGCCTGTCTGTAAAAGATTCAAAAACCCTAGGGTCCCTCGCGTAAAATAGATTCTATATTTTTGGATTAAATCGCTGAGATCTTCAAAAATTCGTAGAAAATCGTAGAAAACTCAGAAAAATGTCAAACCAATTTTGTAGTGACCAGTGAATCTAGAAGAACAGATTCTTCCTTTGCACCTCACTCAGCTGAGCTGTAGATTTTGAATTATAAATTCATTTAGGTTTGAGCACATTTCATCATAGTTCAAAATCTACACATGCACTAGAGCTGAGCTTGAGATATGTTGTTAGGATTGGGGTGTGTTGGCATTTCCAACCATTCCGTATGTTTGGGTTTTCCCTGGCCAGGTAGTAAATTCGGTTCGAACTGTCCGCTTCTCGCGGTTAATGAGACTGCTTGACCGATGTATGGCATATTATGAAGTGGAACTTGGAAGGATGAAATCTTTGTATGAAATAATTGTATTGCAAAACTTGATTGCTTAGCTAGGCTCACCTAGAATGGATAGACTAAAGAAATTAAAATTGAAATGAAGAAATTAGAAAACAGCTTAGTCGCTTTTGGCAAAAGAACCCCACTAGCCAAACAGCCTCTCATCTTAGGAGTCGGTGATGTAGCGATCACCAGTCGGTTAAGTCTTGTTGAGTATAACTAGTATACTCAGCCTTGCTTGTGGCTTAAATTTTCAGGACCGTCCCCTCAGGAGGTAGCTGCCTCTATGGCTTGGGCCTCCCAGCTTCCTCCTGGTTACAGCATCGAGTGGGAGCCGACCTCTCCCGAGGATCGTGAGGAGTAGCGTCACGGCTGACTTCATCGTGACGATACTATGGATCGACGCTAGTATCTCGTTATTTTTCCGCTGCCTGAACTCGAACTATTTTATTTACCTTACCATTTCAATTTGGTTGTAATAACTCTGAACCTTGTTGTAATTTGAATTGTGGAATGATGTGATCTTTGGAACTCACCTTCGAGTGAGTGTATGGACGGACGATCTTCAGTAGCCGTTGGTCGAGCTTGACTCGACGGTCGAATCCGCACTTGGGAACATTTTCGTGTATTAGCACCAATGGAAGGTGGAATATACTTAAGTGGGCCCATTTCTCGGGTGAGATCGCTACAACGGGGTCGACGACGAGGGGATACTGTCCGGGGTTCGGGATATGGTCGGGATGGTCTTCGCGACCGAACGAGATGGTCTCTGAAGACCAGTCGAGGTATGAGGGGGTCGCTGGCCGGGCCAGCAGGACCTCCCTGCGTTCCCTCCTCCGCTGTAGAGGTTTTAGGTTGCCTGCGGGGCCTCCCATGATGAAGAACACATGTTCCACCTTGGGGTATCCGTCGTCGTCCTTGCCGCCACCATCCTTGGGCTGACCGCCATCCTTTCGAGGGATGCGGTTGTAAAACTTCCCAGCATCTCACACTGCTCGAGAGTGTGAGCGACCGCGGTCTTGTGGTACGGGCATGGCTTCTTGAGGAGGTCATCGAAAATGCCCCCACCACGCGGGGGGCCCCGAGGCCCCTTGAGGTTAGGGTCGACCGCAAGGGCCTCATCTTCGACGTCGCCCGCTCCGCGGGGCGCCCGGAGCTTCTTTCCCTTCTTGCCGTGCTTCCGCTTCTTCGAGGGGCCCTTTGTCTTGTCGTCCTCCGCGGACGCTTCCTCGGGGCGCTTTCCCTTCTTATCATTAAAAATGGCATTGGCCGCCTCCTCCCCTGAGGCGTACTTTGAGGCCACCTCGAATAGCCGGTTTGCGTCGGGGGGTGGGCTCCTCCCCAACTTGCACACCAAGCTATAGCACGTGGTGCTTTCGAGGAAGGAGTGGATGATCTGATGGTCGGTGATGTTGGGAAGCTCGGTGCAGCGCTTGGAGAAGCGCCGGATGAAGTCCCTCAAGGATTCGCCGGGTTTTTGTTTGCACCCTCGAAGGTCCCACGTGTTCCCGGGGCGCACGTAGGTGCCCTGGAAATTCCCCACGAAGGTTTCGACCAGGTCGTTCCAGTCGCGGATCCGGTTGGGGGGGCAGATGCTCGAGCCATGTCCGCGCGGAATCTGCCAGGTGGAGTGGCAGATTGCGGATGATCATGTCATCATCTGTAGCGCCGCCGAGCTGGCATGCTAGGCGGTAGTCATTCAACCATACCCTGGGGTCCGTTTCCCCAGAGTATTTGATGATGGTAGTAGGCTGTCGGAAGCGAGGGGGAATCGGAGCGGTGCGGATGTTGTGACCAAACACCCGCGTTCCCGCTGGCTTCGGGGCCGCATCCCAGTTCCACCCAACGTCGGTGCGCCCGCGTTGGTGGGACCAGGCTCCCTCTCGCTGCCTCATTTGGTTCAGCGTGTTGCGGGCGTCGCCATCGTTGATCGCGCCTCGGGTGTCCCGGAGGCGTGATCTCGCAGGCACCCTCGCGGGAGGTGTTCCTGCTTCGGGTGCACGTGGTTCACCGACGTGGCGTCGCGGCATGTCCCAGTGGGAGCCGCCCCGGGACTGTGCTCGTGCCCTGCCGTTAGGCCGGGGTGAGCGTACCAATGACTCCCCTCCTCGTTCGCCCTTCGAGGCTGATGAGCGTCGAAGGCGGGAGGCTGAGCTCTCGGCCTGCTGTCGGGCGGCGTTCTCAACCAACTTTTGGGCCTCGAGATGCAGCTTTCGCCCCTCTGGGGTAGCTGCTTCTGGCATGGCTCGGAGTAGCGCGGCTGCCGCGATGAGCTTTTGGCTCGTTCTAGGAGCGAGGTCGTCGTCCTTGCCTTCGGCGAGGATGCAGGCCTAAGCTACTCGCCCCGCGCGCCGCGCGTCCGTGCTGTGTTCGTGGCCTTGTTTGGGCAGCTCGTGATCGGAGCGTGCCGGTGGTGAGACGTCACCACTTCCCAAATCATGGGGGCGAGCAACCCGTGGCAGGCGGCGTGGATGCCGCTCGTCCTCGGAAGGCGAGTGATCCGATGGGTCCGGTGGCTGCGCGCCTACCGGATCCGCGCCATCGCTGCCCCCCTGGTCGTTGTCCTCGCCATCATGGTCCGACGTTGATCCTTCGCTGATCCGCCCATCGCTGATGACGAAACACTCCCTGGTCGGATCATACTCATCATCGGATAGCCGAAGCAATAATCCGCCGCTGTTTGGAAGGCTAGAAAGGCCTCTGGGTCGCGGAGACCCGAGTAGTCCCAACCAGGGTGCTCATGCTCAAAGGCGTATCGACCCTCTGATTCCGTGCGGGAATCATCGGGCGTCAGAGCGGCGAGGTCGCGTCCCGATGCCAGATGACGGTCTGGCTGGCCATCATACGCACTCATGGCGGTGCGGACGAGCGAGGCGTACGTGGCCGTAGGGCCGCGTAGCCCATAGGGATAGGGACGTGCCGTCGTAGCACGTGGTGCAGACATGGGTCCCGGGAGGAAGGGAGCAGCCCTCTCCCGTGGCCCTGATCGTGTGATCTCCCCTTCCCTCGCGGGAGGGGGGATGCTGACGTCGGCGGCGCGCGCTCGTCGTACGCGAGGTCCGGGATGACTCCGTCGTTGCGGTGCTGCCAGTGGCAGATGAGGAGCCTCCAGTTGGTTGCTTGGTTCCTCCTGGAGGATGCGCATGTGGTAACCATCGCCACATGCCTGGAACCGTAAGCTCCCAAACCAGATCTCCTGCCCCACTGGGAGCAGATTGCTCTCGCCCAGCGGGGGACGTCCTTGGTCGAAGTTCGCCATCGGGAACGAGGGTTGCGCAGCGCTGGTCCCCTACCTGGCGCGCCAACTGTCGGTGCCTGATTTGGTCACACCGGCACAAACAAGTGATTGCGGTGCTAATCCACTCGTTGCCCTGATGGTGGGTGAAGAGACGGGGGTTTTATCCTGGTTCCGGCCACGGGGCCGTACGTCCAGCAGTGGTGCTGAGCACCGGTTTACGTGTTGCTCGTGGTAGGGGGTTACAAGCAAGGTGGGAGAAGGAGATGAGCTCCTAAGTCCCTGAGTCTGGCTATCGCTAGCTGAGTGTGTGTGTTCTGTCGTATGTGAACTTGTTGTCCCTTGCCCTTTGCCTGGGTTTCCCTTCCCCTTTTATAGACCAAGGGGGAGGGCGCGAGTACATGTGTTCGTGGCGTTGACGTTGCTAAGCGCACTGTGCTGCCCATGCCGCACACGATGCGAGTGGGAATCGCGCCTTCCAACTCCGGCTGACGACATGGCAGTGGCTGACGTGGTGTCCTTCCTTCTTGTGACGGCTCACGACGTCGAGGGTGGCAACTTGCGTACGGCGTCCAGACCGAGTCTTTGTAGCCTCCTTCGAGGGTCGCCTTCGAGGATGAGGGCGCACCCGAGGCGAGCAAAGTCAGCGGAGTGGTTGGCACAGTGCTGCTGCCAAGTTAGGCGTGGTCGTGCAGCATGGCGCTCAGAAGTCCACTGTTGCAAGTGGATTTGACCGGTGTCTTCTCCAGGGCGTGGGCGGTGGTGTGGCGCAGTGATTCCCCTGCTTTTTGACTGCAGAGGAGTGTTATCATGACTTGGAGTAATGGGTCGCAGAGTCTAGGGCGTCGTTCCCAGTGAGACCGGCTTGAGCTTGGACCGCAAGATCGAGCTTGCCGAGCCTCGAACGAGACGGAAATGCCCGCTCGAGGGTGAACGTCCCCTTCGAGCTCACTGAGCCTCGATCGTCACGGACATCCCCGCTCGAGGGTGGTCGTCTACCTCGAGCGGGATGGGTGCCGAGGAGGAGCTGTTGTGGTGGGCCTCTGCCGGGCTGCAGAGTCAGCCAATGTCGTTGTGGGTCTTGTCGCCGAATAGTTCTGGGCCTAAGTTAGGGTACCCCTTTTACAGGTACCCGACATAGATAATATAATAAGACAAACCTATAGAGTTACAAGTACCAAAATATGTCGTGTCACTCCAAAGTGGTAGAGAGACGATAAAAGCGCGCGAAAGGAGACATGCGCATGGGAGCATGGCCTCATGTAGGGCTGCTCGGTTTGATGCCAAAACACGACAAAATTGGGGCACATCTCTGGTGATGATGTTGTTGACCTGTTTAATTCCGAGGAATATGATCTCTGGTGAAAATCCGAGTTTTGCTCGGGTTGACGGCGTTGGATTTGAAGGTTGCGTCGTGGGGGCCAGAGTTGGCCGATGCGTCTGGGAGGCAGTGTACTCGGCATATGCGCCTAGCAGTAAGCCCTCCTCTGCCGCTTCTACTTTGTGGAGATTGGCTCTGGCGTCTAGCGACAATTGGAAAGCGGTTTGGATGGTGTTGACAAACGGATCCGTGAAGTCGTCGAGGAAAATGATCAGGAGTTTTAAACTTTTTTGTAATTTTTCTTTTTTCAATTTTTGTTTGTGAAAGAGCCGGTGTAACGTGCTAAGATTAATACATGTTCCTTTCTAAACAATTCCTAAACGTGACGGCGCAGCGAGGCAGCGATGAAACCATCATCCTTTCGTCCGCACGATCGCGTCACATGCGCTTCGCCACGCCGCGCCTAACTACTTCGGGTCCACCGGCGTCGCTTCAGCGCGGTGGCCACACGAACACACCATTCCTCACTTCCTCGGGCACCTGCCGCTATCCCGCTCTCTCCTATGATCACTACTACGCACAGTACTCCTCTGTGTCAGCTGTAGTAGCTCGTAGTCGTAGCCTCGTACCAAATAAACCGGCTCTGCCGTGCCCACACATTCGGTTGTGTTTAGATGGGTGGAGAAAAGTTACTTTTTTTCTCTGGGATGCGTGTAATGTGAGGGGATGAATAAGAAAGGTGAAAATGAAATTTTTAGATATACGTGTGGTGTAAAGAGGATAAATAAGAAATAAAAAGTACTTTTGGAATTCGGACCCTGAACCAATGCGCTGGCCTAGTGTCAGATTGCTGGCTGCAGGGCCATCCCGGCCGGCCGGCGTCGAGGTCCCTGCGTCGACGACCGATGGGCGCCAACACGGCGTACGGCCCGTGCCCGAAGGCGACGAGCACCCTCAACCCAGCCAGCCACCGCTACTGGCCCCCGCGTGCTAGAACCTAACTTGTCAGTTCTGTGACTTTTGTCTCGGCACCTGTAGCTGACTCACACTCACCGCGGCTCAGCTCCAGTGCTCCACCGGCGGGCGTGGCGGGGGGCAGCGGGCAGGCACGGCGCCGCGCCGGTCCACGATGCAGTTACCGCGGGGAGCGGGGCTTTGGTACAGCATGGTAGGTAAAGAGGGTAGACACTAGACTAGCGGAGAGGGGCAGGCGGGTGTCGCCTGGCCCCCGCGGCGCCCGTGCGGGCACCACGGACCCGTACGGCACCGCCCCCGCACAGTACAAATTCTCGGCGGTTCCTGCCCCCGCCAGCCGGTCGCCACCGTGCCGCGGTCAAGCAATGAACGGTGACGCGTGCGTGCGGGCGCCCGCGCCACCCTGACCAACTCCACCACAGTTCACACGCCCCATGTACCGTGCCGCCGCGCCGCTTGACCGCGCGCCACTGACGTGTCGGCCCGGCCGGCGGTAAAAAACCGAAGCCTTCGTGAAGTTTCACCGTATACCTGCTCCACCGACCCGGCGACGGTGCCCATAAACCCGAGCGCAACGCTGCGGCAGCTGAAACACACCGTCAATCTGCCTGCTCCACACGCCGCTCGCGACGAGCTAGCTGCTAGCTCGGCACCCTGTGTGCTAGCTCCACCAGAGTCCCACGGTCCACGGCGCCGCGCATGCAGTTGCAGGAGCCCGGGCGCCGGCCCGCTCCGCCGTTCCCGGGCGTCGACCTCCGCAGGCCCAAGGGCTACCCGTCGGCGCCCGCGGAGGAGGAGGAGGAGCCCGCCGCGTCGTCGGCGCCCGCCATCGGGGACCCGTGCCCGCGGTGCGAGTCGCGGGACACCAAGTTCTGCTACTACAACAACTACAACACGTCACAGCCTCGCCACTTCTGCAAGTCGTGCCGCCGCTATTGGACCAAAGGCGGCTCCCTCCGCAACGTCCCCGTCGGCGGTGGCACCCGCAACAAGACCTCCTCCTCCTCCTCCTCGTCGGCCTCTTCTCCGTCCCCCAACAGCACCAAGCGGTCGAAGAAGAACTCCAAGCGCCGCCGCGTCGCCCCGGCACCAGACCCCGCCCCGAGCACAGACGACGCCTCCGTCGCCACCACCGGCGTCGAGGACACAACGACAAGGGCGCCCGTGTCGGAAGCCGCTGCAACTGCGGCTGCCACGGAGAAGCCGGCCGTGCCGGAGGCTGTCGCCACGGAGAAGGCGACCGTGCTGCCTCCGGCGGACGCCGTCGGCGGTTTCACGGACACATCTACTACAGCGCCCGTGCTCTCTGATGTTGGCAGCGGCGGCGGGAAGGAGCTGCCGGCGCCGGACCCGAACCACTTCGAGTGGCCGTCGGGCTGCGAGCTGGGGCCCTACTGGGGCACCGGCGTGTTCGCCGACACAGACCCGGCGCTGTTCCTCAACCTGCCATGAGGACGCGTCATGGAGCACCAAGTTAACTGATCGACTATCACGACGTGCGAGAGATGATGATGAACATGAGGCGAGCAGCAAAGCGTCAAGGGGTGCCAAAGTTGAAGACCTATAGCTACTAGCTGCTGTAGTTTCCTGAGTCCACTGTTAGCGACATCTACTCCTCTAATCTTTACAAGTAGTAGCTTTTACTGTTTTTTAATTAGTCCCCGTTATTTAGGCCATGCTCAGATTCCCAACTATTCACTATTTATTCCAACTTTTCACTATTCATTCCAACTTTTCACTATTCCTCCCTCACAAAACACGTTTCCCAGCGAATGCTATAGTGTTTTTCTTATGCTACAGTGTTTTTCCCTACAATCTAAACACACCCTTACTCCAATCTAAAGATCCGACACGCACGGGCTAGCCGCGCTCGCTCTGTGCCCTGCGCTTGTTTTGAGCTAGACACAAGAACCTTTGCGATAGATCATAGAGCTGAGAGGCATATTCTAAAGCCGGCTAAGCGTGTCGTGCTCATGCCCGTTCTCGCACACCTTAAACTAGTATTATCGCTAGGCCATCATCCATCGACGATAATGTTCTAAAAACACTGTAGATAATATTGTTATCTAAGGGGAAGAGGTGAGATGAATAAAAAAAATTAGATGAATAAAAACACTGTAGATAATAGTGTTATGTAAGTAGAAGAGGTAAGATGAATAAAAAAAAGTTAGGTGAATAGTGGTTTTTTAAATCCTCGTGAACCTAAACGGGGCTGATCAGCGGCTTTGTTTGGCAACGCGCGTACCTCACGTACGGGGCGGTGTATGGCAAAGGCGTACGGTGCTGGCTGGAACCCAAGTCGCGGGTCCGGCCGTTCGGTTGGACGTCGGCGTCGCGGGGGCTCCTTGGAAATTCCGGGCCGCTCCGGGCGCCGACAACGCCTTGATTCCCGACGGCGATGCCTCTCGATTCCCGACGGCGATGCCTCTCGATTCCCGACGGCGACGCCAGCGCGCCGCGCCAGGGACGGGGTCGGGGTCAGGGGTCAGGTCGCCGCGCTGCACCCGCCGCGGACGTGATTCGCTTCGGGGTCGAGGCGGCGCGCGCGGTGCTAGCGCGGAGTAGTACGAGTCACGCCAGCGGACGGAGGGTACTGTTTAGAGAGACGACTTACATTATTACCCACCCCAAAGAGAAGAGAAGAGCAATGTCTAATGTTCTCACATCGTATAGCTTCAAAAAAGAAATACCCATCCCATTACAATGTATTTAGTAGAATTTGCTCTATTCCAGCACAAAATTTTACATAAATTCTACATGGTCGTGTGAAGGATTTGGCTTGATATAAGTATTTAAACAAGCATTTTTATGAAATTATGAATCACAATAAACGTCTGTAGTGAGATGAAATAATATCATTGGCCAAATTGGGCTAAGCATATTTTGGATTTGGCTTGAACTCGTGTTAAGTCAGGTTAGGTTTGGTGAAGTAAGTTTTGATTTGGATGATTTCCTTTTCTTTTTTTTGAACGAAAACGGCACGAGATTATGCCTTTTTGCATTGATATAGTAGGAGGAAGTTACATATTTACAAGAGCCGTCGAAGCGGCAAAGAAAATTAGGTTTACTCTCCCGCTAGTAGAAACGCCAAGGGCTTTGCCCCTACTTTGAGCTAGGCGTTCGCCTCTCCTTTAATTTTCCTTAGCAATGCTAGCGTTGACAGCTCCTTTTTTTTTTCGAAGATCCTGGCGTTGCGCTCTTTCCAGATTTCCCACACAACTAGCATGGTAATGGAGGCTGCAGTTTTCTTTGGCATTCCACCACCATTCCAGGTGTGGATGATTTCCACTTTCTTGACCAAAGCCAACCCGCTACCAAAAAAAAAGGACACTGAGGTGGTCGGGCTAACTAGAGTTTTATTCTGGATCGGATGTCTTTTCTAAAGAATATTTTGTATTCAAACCACTATAAACTCCCAAAGTTCTCCCATGTGAGCACTTTATTTTTCGAATTTTGGCCCGAATGACATATCAAACACTAGCCATTTTGTTAACAACTTAATTTGGACTCCCACAGTTCATACAGGGATGTTTGGCGCCGACCCCACCGCAAAAACATTCGTCCTTTGATTTCTTATCCTAACAAATTAGGATTTTTTTAAAAAATACAATAACTTGCAGATTGAGTAATATAGGCTACAAAACCATACCATGGGCCCACTGCCCAGTTAGTGGTAGTGTCGTAAGCGGGAGCATCCGGCAATTTCACGGGTCCACGACGGTGCGGGATAGAATCGGTCCACCACTCCCGTACCCCGACCACCTGAGAGACCGTGCTCCCCTTCGCCGCCGCCGCTGCCCCCGCCGGAGAAGATGGCCGACAAGCCGGGCGGACCCACCCCAAGGACGAGGACCCGAGGCGGACTCGCGGCCTCGGCGCCCTCCTCCAGGTCTCCCTTCCCTCGATCTGCATTTCCACCGCCGTTTCGTTTTTGAATCTTTTTGAACTCGCTCCAGCTGTTCGTTCCTCGTTCCTGATGCAGACGGCTCTCTTCGATATCGTACACCCCGAATCCAAATCAGACGAAGAAGGTGAGGTTTCAGTAGTCACTTTCGAAATATCTGTAACTTCCCTCTGCGCTTTTCTAGCTTTTGGGATCAGGTGTTTGTTTTGTTGGTAGTTAGTGGGGTTCTTGTGTTCAAAGTTTGAATCTTTTTTATTTTGGGTACCAGGTAGTGCTACAGAATCTTTTATGAGTGGGCACTGGGCAGCGCATTGATGGACCGGAGTGGGGAATTATCCTTCAATAGTGCCCGTTTTCAGTTACCGGAATTGCAGGCCTGCTACTGTGGTATTACTGATTGTTTGCTGATCTCTCTACCAACATCTCCATGTGCAGGTGCCTGACCCTCCCAAGGCTGTAAGGCCAACCAGAGCCACGCCTGTCAAGAAGCGGCCAGAAGTGGATCAAGCACAGAAGCGGAGAGAAGAGATTGCTGCTCTGCAGGAGCAGGTTAGTGGCCTGCAAACAAAGCTGCTTGAGAAGGAAGAAGCTCTGAGATCCGCCGAGAACTTAATCAGCCGAAGTAGTGCTGCGACTGAAGCGGTTGAGGGGTTGAGACACCAGCTCTCTGAGAAGGAATCGCTGATCGAAAATGCTGGTTCGGAGCTTCATGGCACAAAGGTGGAGTAAAATTTGTTAAATACCTTTTGTTGTGCACTTCATTCATTCAATATGTTGTTGCCTTTGGAGCTCTTCCATTCAAGAAATAACCACCCTAGCTACTGCATTGTTGTCTGAACAATTTCGAGAAGAATGCTTAGTACCTTGCTCTAAAAATCCATCATTTTTTTACTTACGATATTGCAAAAATTAGGATATCTGATTTTCTTCTTGGAGTAACTATGAAGCGGAATTGAGTGCTAATTTAAGTATTCATGCTGAAAATGTTTCCATTACTTTACAGCATCTTTTTTCTCTCATAAACCCATGATTATCCTACAATAGATGGTCCATACTTGTATTATCAATTCATGAGTCGTGTTGAATTGCACGGAAGAAACAAACATCTGGTGCTATAGTTTGAGGATCTAAAAATACTGTTGCAGTGTCGCCTGACATTCAGTGTTGTTGTTTTCATGGGTTCAACCATTTCATATTCAAACAAGAAAGAGGCCACACTTCATAATCCTACTATTTGAAAAAACATGTTCCAATTAATCATTGGGTAATTTCTCTACTATCCTGCAGCGTTTCCTAAATTTTTACTGCTATAAGTGATGGATTTGAAATGATTGATCCTGTTAGCCATCATTAAACAGCATTGTCCATTGTGATATATTTGATGTTTCATGACTTTTGTATTTACGCATGTTTCTGTCACACTATATAACAATTGCATCTTGTGAAATCGCCTCTTGCAACCCTATATTTATATGATACAACTACGACTGCTCACTGAAATCACATCTTTAATAGCAAAAACTGTATTAACTTGCTGTGCGACTTTTATTTATTGTAGATCATGCTAGCAGAGAAGCAGGCAGCAATAGAGAAGTTAGAGTGGCAGGCAAAGGTATCAAATACAAAGATGGAAGAACTCCAAGTCGATGTAGCTTCTATGGATACCGAAGTTTCTGCTCTCATGAAGTTGTTCAGGAAAATAACAGAGAATGACCGAGCCCCTTCTCCCAGGGATAGAACCGACGATTTATCTTTGGAATGGGAGCCAATTCAACTTAATGTAAGTTATCTTGTCCTTCGTCCTGTTTCGATACCATTTTACTATATTGTACTTGTGTTCTAGACTGGTTAAAGCATATGCATATTTGTGTTTTCTTTCTGAATTCTTACATGCTGCTCGTATGGATATGCGGCAGGACGAGGATGGGGATATTGACGTAGAGAAGATGGAGCAGGAAATGTCGGCCTATATCTCGGCTCTAGCTGCTGCAAAAGAGAACCCAACCGATGAGTTCCTGGAAGCAGTAACCGAGGCAAGATTGAGACTTCAGGCCTTTGTACTCTGACTTGACTGAAGTCGCTGCATAACCAAAGGAGCAACTCGATACAGTAGCTGATCGTGGTGTTTTGCCAGTGGCGCCCATCCAATCTGAGTGCTTGCTCAGGACCTTGCATTCTAGAGGATTGGCGTTTGTATTCTCTCATTCTGAATCGGATGGAACGCCGCCTCTGAGCCTGTTGTAACCTGTAACGTTATGAACTATGAACCGTGGTGTATGTGACTGAACCTCCTAATAGATGTCATCATGTACCTTTTTAGTAGTGAACTTATTACATGATGGACCATTTCGTCTTGATGATCGAAAAGTACTCGTTTTCTGTCGCCCATACTGCACATATACTTTGCAATCTTTTTGTTACTCTAAACAGCAAATTTTGATGATGAATTGATTCTGTCTAGGCAAGTACTGAATTAATGAATTGTGTCCAGCGCTTCTGTCTAATTTGGTGGCTGTTGCCGGAACCTAAGCTTCCTCCTTTTATTTCCTACCTTGTATACTGATCCATTGGAGGTGTCATGGTGTGATGACCGAGAGTCCGGGAGTCAAGCTTTACAGTTAACAGCGAGGCCCAAAAAATGGCACGATCAATTGCCAACCCGGTAGTGAACTGGTGATTATACATGATGCGCGGCCTGATCCGACCAACGTCCCAAGAGTACGTACGTACGCACGCCGATGCGAACGGAGCTCCGCGCGCCATCACCTGCCACGGTTGCCATGCCCATGGCCGGCTCTGGGGCTAGGCGGGAGGGGCGACCGCCGGGGACCCCGGCCGGAGAGGGGCCCAGCAAATATATGTCACGTTGTCACTTCCGTACTCGTCCACGTACAAACGTCGATCAGGTATTCGTCTCGTCAATCAGCGCCAACGGCAACGACATGTCATCGTGGTGATTGCGCTCGTTCACACCCTCATCTCGTCCAGTCGTCTGCTCAACATCACTTCCGGTCACATGTTGCTCGGACGCTGTAATTGTGCGAGGCACCAGCCTGCTTAGCTTCTGCGTTAGCAATCAAGATAAGAGATCGTTGTCCAGTCGATCAATTAGTTAGGGTTAGTTATGTGCTGATCAGGGTTAACCATACCGCTACAGGACCGATTTTTTTTAAAAAAAAACCGGTCCGGCTAACCGGTAAAACCGGCCGGCTAACCGATGGTAGCAGTTTACTAGGCTCGGTTTGGGAGCGGTAACCGGGGTTTTTTGCAACCGGGCCGGACCGGTTTGGTCGGGAACCGGTCGGTTCGGACCGGTTCCCACCGGTTTGGTTAACCCTGGTGCTGATCGCTCTATTGCTTTTCCATTCGCTTTTGCGTATAGCGCATTAGACAATTAGACTACTATGGTAGATTCTTAAATCTTCAAATTCTAACACTTAATTTCTGAAAGAACATTAATTTGATATGGCCTTAATAATTTTGGCAACAAAAATTGCTGAAGGTATATTTTTTCTCTTATCAAGCACTGAATTATTATTATATATGAAGTCATTATATAATGTCTGTTGTAATTTTATTATGCTATTTTTTATAAAAAATAGTATATGCAACTACTGTTTTTCATATTTTAAAGAAAATATTTATCGAGGGCCCATCCTTCCAGTCCGCTCTAGGGCCCTCCGAACCATAGAGCCGGCCCTCCGAACCATAGAGCCGGCCCTGGCCATGCCAGGTGGTGGCACTCAACACTCAAACCTTGCCGTGCCAAAGATAGGCGCGCCACCTCCCGACCTCCGTCTCTCTCGCCCCCACACGTATAGCCGCGCCGCGGCCAGTCGGTCACCGGCGCCTCTTCGCCTTCGCGTCACGGCATCGAACTAACCACGGTCACGCTCCCCGTACCTTCCCCGGCTCCGGCCGGCCGATCGAGAATAACTAAGCCCAAAGAGACGCGTCGCACACCATGGCCCCCGCGCTCGCCGCCGTTCTCTTTGCCGTCGTCATTGCCAGTACGGCCGTCGGCGTCATCGGCGCGCACGCGCCAGCCCACTCGCCGGAGCCGTCGTCGTCCAAGTCGACGACGTCGCCGTCCATGGCGCCCGCCGGGACACCTGATGCCATGGAGATGGAGACCCTGTGGCTGTCCCCCGCCGAGGCGCCGGGGCCCTACGGCTCTCACGCCCACCATGCCGCCGCTTCCCGGGAAGAAGAAGACGAGGCTCCGGGAATGGCACCGGGCCCCGACGCCGCCGCTTTCTCGGAGGAAGAAGAAGAAGAAGCGCCCACGATGGCGCTGGCCTACTCTCCCTTCGCGATGATGAGGGAGTCGCCGGAGGATGCCCCGGCGGGCGCGCCGGAATTCGAGAACGACGACAACTATGCATCAATCGCCGCTCCGCCGATGGACGACGACGACGCGCCCACCATGGCGCCGGCCTTTGCTCCTTTCGGGATCAGCGAGTCGCCGGAGGAAGGCCCAGCCGGCGCACCGGAGGCCGAGGCCATGGCCCCGTCCTCCGAGGAGGTAATGGCTGCCGCCCCGTCCACCGAAGACTACGGCGTGTTGAACGAGGAGGCACTCGGGCCTGGCGGCGGGGCAGCCGGTGAGGTTACGTCATCGACCGGCCCGGAAACGGAGGAGAGCCCCGGCAAAGGCAAGACGGCGGCGGTCTCCAAGACCCCCGCGGAGGCTCCCTCGGGCGACGACGCCGACAGCAGCGGCGCGAGCACGGTTGCTATTCACACCCGTCGTCGTGGCCTCGTGGCTACCGTCCTCTTCGCGGCAGTGTTCGCCGTGGCAGCTGCTTCCTGATGTGCTGCCTGCTTGATCGACGACGAGGCGCCCGGCGGCGGAGCTCGGAGGGGATATAGCTCGTGGAGGAATCGCGATGGCTGGACCCATGTTTGCTTTACATACATCATGCATGTGCTGATAGCCTGATTTGGTCCAAAAGCGTGAACGTGGACGATCTGGTCTGGTCATTTGTACCTCGAGCATATGGATGGATGGATGATCGAATGAATGGAATATACACGAGCGAGAATGGATTTGCATCTCTGTTCTATGTCGCACTGAACAATGATAATCCTTATGTTACTATGAAAAACCTTCATTTTGGGTGTCCTTGCGATGTCAAAGTTCGTTGCATATCGCTAGAGAGCACTCAAAGAAGGGGAGAGAGAGGAGAGGCCGGAGATGGAAGCTTTTGTGCAGTGTTGTTCATATTTGGAGTCCCCTACTCCAGAGCGATTCTGAGCATGGGCCTCCAAGAATCTCGACGGGATTGCACCGGGTAAAATGTTATGGGCTTCCAGTATGTTGCCGGACTACCGGTTAAAGCCCGCAAGGCCCATATTGGTAATCGGCCGTTTCGCTTTTGATTAATTTCGAAATAATTTTCATCTTTGATTATGGATTTCTGGCTACGCTCAGCCACGTGACTGGTCCACACAATGGTGCGAAAACCTCTGTTACCGGCCGCTAAAAAACAGCGACGAGCCGACGAGCTATGCTAGTTAATTTTTACGAGCAGGATTCCCCCTTACCGTTGATACTCGACCCTACGTACCGTAATACTGTGTTACAGTTTAACCTCGGCGTTCGTCTTCGCCTGCACACTTTTCACCGTGCCGCCGGCCGCTGCCGACGCATCGCAGATCTCGAGTGTTTGTCCTGCGTGCCGGCCATCACTCTTCTGTAGTAAAGTGCCATCCCGCGGGGACCGACCACCCTGCGGAGATGTGATAAACCAGAGGTGCGGAAGGTTTGGGTGAACACCGTACCTTATGCTGGTAGGCGGCTACGCGTTATATAGGGTGAGGAACATCCCCTCACGTGGATATACATCAAAACAAGATCACGCCGGCTAGCTATGGTTGTTGGTTACAACAAACCCTATCGCAATCTAAACAACTCTATAGCCAGCCGACTCAATCTGATAAGCATAGATTACATCTTAACAAACAAACAGGGAATCTACTTTATCTAACACCCCTCCTCAATCATAACCGCCTAAGGTTGAGATTGTGCTTGAAGTTTTCCAACTTTCGTACAGTCAATACTTTAGTGAAGCCATCTGCAACTTGATCTCCTATAGGAACAAAATCAATGTCTAACAAATTATCCATGACTCATCCTCTTGCAAAATGATAATCAACTTCTATATGTTTTGTTCTAGCATGAGACACTGGATTAGAAGATAAATACTTAGCTCCAATGTTATCACACCATAATTTTGCTGCTCTAGGCACTTGAATCCCAATTTCCTTAAGTAAAATCTGAATCCACATAATTTCTGCGGTTGCATTTGCAATTGCCTTATACTCTGCCTCTGTACTTGACCTAGAAACAGTAGCTTGTTTTCTAGCACTCCAAGAAACCAGATTCCATCCTAAGTAAACTGCAAATCCTCCTGTGGACCTTCTGTCATCACAAGAACCTGCCCAGACAGCATCAGAAAAACCTCTAACCAATGATGAATTACTTCGGCTAATCTTAAGACCCACTTTCGTATTCAACCGAATATATCTCAATATCCTCTTAACTGCTGACCAATGTATATCTGTAGGAGCATGTAAGAATTGACACACTTTATTAACCGCAAAGGATATATCTGGCCTTGGCAGTGTCAAGTATTGAAGTGCACCAACTATGCTTCTATAGTTTGTAACATCTTTAGGACCGAGTGGTACTCCTTCATATGCTGACAGCTTTTCACTAGTAGACAATGGGGTGCTGACCGGTTTGCAACTAGTCATATTGACTTTCTTGAGAAGATCCGAAGCATATTTATCTTGCATCAAAATTATACCATCACGTACCTTGTTTACCTCCATACCAAGGAAATAATGTAATTCACCCAAATCTTTGAGTGCAAAATCTTTGTTCAGCTCTCTCAACAATCCTGTTGTAGCTTCTATAATTGAACTCGCAACTATTATATCATCAACATATATCAACACAAATATAGTGACTGGCCCTTTATGAAAGTAAAATAGAGAAGTATCTGCCTTCGATGCACTAAACCCAAGACCAAGCAATTTTGCACTTAGACGAGCAAACCAAGCTCGCGGAGCTTGTTTTAAACCATATAGAGCTTTCTCTAATTTACACACGAAACCTGGTCTTGTTTGATCTACATATCCAGGAGGTTGTCTCATATACACCTCTTCTTCTAATATACCATGAAGGAAAGCATTTTGCACATCAAGTTGTCTCAGACTCCAGCCCCTTGAGACAGCCACTGACAATATAATCCTTATTGTGGACATTTTCACAACAGGACTAAATGTATCTTCATAATCTATACCATACCTTTGCTTAAAACCTTTAGCAACTAAACGAGCCTTGTACCTATCCAAAGTACCATCAGCTTTTAGCTTGGTTTTATACACCCACTTGCAATCTATAATATTACTTCCTTTTCTTGGTGGAACTAAATGCCAAGTTCTATTTTTCATCAAAGCATCATATTCTAAATCCATTGCTCCTTTTCACTCTTTACTGACCAAAGCTTCTTCTACACTATGCGGTTCTCCAGTAGACGTAAAGAATCCATACCGAACATGACCATCATTGTAGATTTTGGGTTTCCAAATACCTGCCTGAAGTCTGGTACACGGGCGATCCGGCACTGGCGTAGGAGATCCAGACGGCGTAGAAGATCCAGCAGCTCCAGCGATCTGCACCTGATCCAAAGCAGATGCGGACACAGGCGCAGGAGGAGGTCCAGACACAGGAGGCGACGCGGTAGGTGGTGCTGACGACAAAACTCCCCTAGGCACCGACAGCCGCGTGGCCACGGTCGGGGGCGACGGAGCAGGCAGCCTGGTGGAATCTCCTGATTGGAGCGGCAACTCAGGTGGTGTCGCCGAGGGAGATGCGGCGGCAGAATCTCTGAGCGGTGCCGCCGATTACGATGTGGATTGACGCGGAATGAGTGCCGGATCAAGTGCGGGAGATGCGCCTGTACTCAAACTTGGGTCTGCAGCTGATGCACTACCTGTATCTTCATAAAGATGATTAGTAATTTCTCTATTAGACACATGATCATCTACTAATTCGTCCCCTGATGAAGAATTTCTTAATGATGATGGAAGAAGAAGAATCTCTGCACGGAGACGATTATCATGTAACTTGGCAAACGGAAATATGTTTTCATCAAAGATAACATCCCGTGAGATGTATATACGACCCGAAGCAATGTCAAGGCACTTAAAACCCTTATGTAGGTTGCTCTAGCCAAGGAAGGCACATTCTTTAGATCGAAAGGCTAGTTTGTGTTGATTATATGGTCGTAAGTTTGGCCAACATGCACATCCAAATACACGGAGAGCACTATAGTCTGGCTTGGTGTTGTACAATTGCTCAAGAGGTGTCTCAAACTTAATGACTTTACTAGGAATTCTATTAATAAGATAGGTGGCAGCAAGGAATGCTTCATCCCAAAACTTTAGAGGCATGTGTGCATGAGCTAGGAGAGACAAACCGACTTCTACTATGTGTCTGTGTTTTCTCTCGGCTGACCCATTTTGTTGGTGTGCATGTGGACAGGAGACGTGATGAGAGATTCCGACCTTGGAGAAGAAGGAATTAAGCTTCTCATATTCTCCTCCCCAATCGGATTGAACATCAATGATTTTACAGCTAAAAAATCTTTCAACTAATTGGTGAAAGTCTCGAAATTTCTCAAAGACCTCAGACTTGTGTTTTAGAAGGTAGATCCATGTAAATTTACTATAATCATCTATAAAGCTCACATAGTATTTGTGCCGCCCAACAGATTCTAGAGCAGATCCCCAAACATCAGAAAACACAAGTTCAAAAGGACGAATGGAAACACTTGTTGAGACAGGATATGGAAGTTGATGACTCTTGGCTCTTTGGCACGCATCACACACAGCATCTTTATTCGAATAAAAAACACAAGGAAGTTTATTGTTCCTAAGCACACGTTCAACAGTAGGAAAAGAAGGATGCCCTAGACGGCTATGCCACCTATCAAGTGACACTTTATTGACTCCGAAGACTTGTTTGGATGCTGGTGTAGAGGGCAAGGGATACAACCCTTTGCAGCATGGACCTCCAAGTAGTGTGCTCCTCGTGTCCTGATCCTTGATAAGAAAGAAGTTTGGATGAAATTCAAAGAACACATTATTGTCAGAAGCAAGACGATGGACAGAAATCAAATTCTTCTTTGTAGAGGGAACATGTAGGATACCATGTAATTGAAGATTTTTATTTGGGGTACGAATATTAGAATGACCAATGTGTCTAATATGCATACCTGCACCGTTGGCAGCATGGATCTGGTCTCCTCCATTGTACTTTTCACAAGTAGCAAGCTTCTCAAGCTCACCCGTGATGTGATCTGTTGCACCGGTATCAGTGTACCAGCTGTTGTCGACGGTGTAGGAGTTCATTGCGGCTGACGCATGCCTTTCCTCAGGAACGTAATCTTCCTCAAACCTGTGCCAACACCTATCTGTAGTGTGGCCAGTTTTGAGGCAGACTTGGCATACCGGCTTGGAACTGGTGCCTCCTGCACCAGTGCGTCCAACACCACCACGCCCAAAACCTCCATTGCTAGCTTGGCGTTGGTAGTTGTTGTAGTTGCTGGTGTTGCCACGGCCGCGTCCTCCATTGCCACGGCCACGGTTGCCACCGTGGCCACGGCTGTAGTTGCCTCCACGGCCTCCCCGGTTGGCTGAATTAGCCGAAGACCCGGAGTGGCCATTCCCAAGGAGCTCCTTGCGAGTTTCAAACGCAAGGAGTTGAGAATATGCTTCACTTATAGAGACAGGATCAGTGCGTGCAAGGAGAGACGTGACAACGGGATTGAACTCGACGTCGAGGCCGGTGAGGATGTAGGTGAGCAGCTCGTCATCGTCAATCGGCTTCCCGGCAGCTGCCATCTCATCACCAAGGGTACGCATCTTGCCGACGTACTCAGTGATGGATTGACTCCCTTTGCTTGCAGTTGCAAGTGCAAGCTGTGTATTCACAGCCCTTGCGCGGTTCTGCGATGCATACATTGCCTCGATCGCAGACCATAGACGCGTCGCTGTCTCCTTGGCGGCGACTTGGGAGAGCACGTCCCGTCCCAAAGATCCAAGGACGAAACTCAGGACCTGTTGATCCTTTGCATACCATTCTTCGTATGCAGGGTTGGAGGAGACCACTTCGTTGCCGGTGGTGTCCTTGCTGGAGATTTCAGCCTCAGGAGCCGGTGTGGCGCCGGTGAGGTGGCCAACAAGGCGCGATCCTCTGACGGCGCCGAGGACCTGCGCACTCCACATGGCGTGGTTGGCCTTGCCGAGCTTCTCGGTGATGGCGACTCCCACCAAGGGGTTGATGATGGTGGAGGAGGAGGCCATGGGCTAGCAAATGGGTTTGGTTTGTCGGTGGAAGGGATTAGGCTCTTATTACCATGTGATAAACCAGAGGTGCGGAAGGTTTGGGTGAACGCCGTACCTCATGCTGGTAGGCGGCTACGCGTTATATAGGGTGAGGCACATCCCCTCACGTGGATATACATCAAAACAAGATCACGCCGGCCAGCTATGGTTGTTGGTTACAACAAACCCTATCGCAATCTAAACAACCCTATAGCCAGCCGACTCAATCTGATAAGCATAGATTACATCTTAACAAACAAGGAATATCTACTTTTATCTTATCTAAACAGAGAACCCTGTCCGTCTTCGCCCAAACCGGCAAACCGACGTGGCGGCATCATATGGCAGGCATGGCGAGCACGTACGCTCCGACGCCGCCGCCGCGCGCGCCATCATCCCACCCTTCTGCTGTCTGCATCCTGATCCCAAGCCTTGTGCACCTGTGCTTTGCTTGGCTGCAGAGTCACACTATAGGTGATAGAGATATCAGAGCATTGCTTTCCTCTCACGTTTCGCAGACATGCTTTTGACAGCGCGACGCCGTGTGCGTGGGGCCATGCCGGAAGCTTCGGACCGATCGCTTTGTTGAACCGAGCCGAGGCACAAAAATGCCGTGGCCTCTGCCCTCATCACGTGCTTAGAGGAGCTCCCGTGGCAGTGTGGCACCTCGAGACCTGCAATGCCGTCGGACGGCGGGCGCTGATCGGGCCGGTACCAAATAGCAGCTGGTTCCGCCGTGCCCGGAGGCTTATTAGCATCGGATTCGGAGCTTTTTGGCTTTAGGCCCCGTTTAGTTCCCACAAAAATACACTATTCATCCCACTTTTCACTATTCATCCCATCCCTTCTACTCACATAATACTATTCATCTACAGTGTTTTTTTGGTGAACAGTATATTTTCGAGGAATCTTTCCCCAATCTAAACGCACCCTCAGCTAGCGGCTCAACTGACCACCCCGCCCCGCGCTGGGGATCCGGCGCCGGCCGGCGGAAAGCGACGCCGGCCCGTGCGCTTTGCACCGCCCAGCGCCCCCCACGCACTCTGCTACTTCTGCAGCAGAAAAAACTGTCTGGCCCAACCCGGTTAACGCAGCAACACGCTTAGGCTAAGGTGACCATTACGGCACGATTAAACGTTAGTACATGCGTGGCAAGCTGAAGCGACTGCTGCACATGCACCGGTAACGGTAAGCTTCACTGCTGCTGTTCAGCTGTTGTGCGCTAACCGAACCGAAAGGTCCGCGACGACGGTAGGGACCCCGTGGCCCCGGCAGTTGATGGCCGTTGAGAAAGCCGCCCTGGGCTGGACCCGATCTGTCTAGAGACAGGAGATATCGCTTTTGACCCTCGGAAAACCCACAAGGCAGTTCAATGCAAACTAGAGTATGGGTCTTATGGAACTGTGGCTACGATGCCTCGCCTTGGTATCGCTAGCCGCGCGAGCTCTCCCTCCACGCTAAGCTACCTTAACAAAAAAAAGAAAGTCTCCCACATCAGGATCAGATAAAACCCTTGTTCCAAAGCACAAGAGCGCTGGCTGCTGAAAGTAAGATCCGGAGAGTGAGCAGCTGACAGTGTTTGCCCAAATTGCCCCTGTCGACCTGCAACTCATCATCATCGCCAGTGCCATCAGCATATTGGGGATTGGACAGGCCGTGTGTACGTACTCCGTCCGTATAAACGTCTCATGATCATATGCGAGGCATAGGGTTATATTAGGCTTTGTTCACGTACCAAAAAGTACTTTTTATTTTCTATTCATTCTCCTCACAGAACACGTATCCTCAAAAATTCTCTTTTCACCTTTACTATTCATCTCCCTCACATAACACGCATCCCAGAAAAAAAGTACTTTTTCCTATACCATCTGAACACAGCCTATGATACGAAGGCACAGGCACGCAGAAATAGTTAGGACTTACTGTAGGACACAATTAGTAGGCGTGTGAATTTTGTTTGGCTCATCGTGGGCCCGCGGCTCACCCCATTACTCCATTAGCAAGGCCCGGTCATCATTCTTCTCGATTGCTCTCGGCATGCTGGAAAAAGCCACTCTTCCTATCTGTACCTTTTGCGATCGTGCAGAGGTAGGCTGAAGAAATGGGACAAAGAATGTCTGTATTACATGCGTGTATAGTAGAGTGTGCTAAGAGGCGATGATGCTAAACAGCTGAAGAAGTTGCTTGCTTTTACACAAAATCCAACCAAAACACACGACTCGACACGAAGATAGGCTGAGGAGGAGAAAAGAAAAAGGAAACTATCACAGATAGGACAAGAAGACTGTTCGGAGCTAGTAGAAGCAATTACATTACACGTGAAGAAAAATGTTTGGAAAATGGCAGGTCTCGAAATTGAGCTAAAGTCCAGGGGCATCACGCCGAGACACCGAGCTAAGTGCACGCCAGTGGCCATTCCTGCTCCCACTCCCCTCACTCCCACGCGCACGCAGACCACGGCGCCGCCCGCACTCCCTCCACGCCTCGCCCCCGCCACAATGCGCCGCCTCCGCCTCGCCGACACGCTCCTCCTGCTCCTCCTCGCCCTCGCGTCCTTCCGTGACGCCGCCACAGCAGCGTCGTCGACACCCGCCGCGCCGCCGCTGCCTGCGCCGCCGAACGTGACGGCGGAGATGGCCAAGGGCGGGTGCAAGGCGTTCGCGGACCTGGTGGCGTCCTCCCCCGACGCGTCCTCGACGTACCAGTCCGCCGTGGAGGGCGGCCTGACGGTGTTCTGCCCCTCCGACTCCGCCGTGAGGGCGTTCCTTCCCAAATACAGGAACCTCACCGACGACGGCAAGGCGTCGCTGCTGCTGTTCCACGCCGTGCCCGTGCACTACTCCCTCGGCGGGCTCAAGTCCAACAACGGGCCCATGAACACGCTCGCCACCGACGGCGCCGCCAAGAACTACAACTTCACGCTCCAGAACCAGGGCGACGTCGTCACCATCAAGACCGCGGCGTCGTCGGGTGGTGCCCCCGCGCGGGTCAAGTCCACGGCGGTGGACAAGGACCCGCTCGCCATCTACGTCATCGACGCCGTCGTCGAGCCCGTCGAGCTCTTCAAGCCCGCGCCGGCGCCGGCGCCGGCGCCCGCGCCTGCCCCCGTCGCCGCGGCGGACGCGCCGAGAGCGCCTGGTAAGAAGCCCGCGCGCCGCCCGGCTCCCTCCGCCGTGGCCGACGCGCCAGGGCCAGCTGCGGATGACGCTGCACCGGTGGATCAGAAGAAGGACGCCAAGAAGAGCGCGGCGGCCGGCGCGACGTGCGTCCGGTGGTGGCTCGCCGCCGCGTTGGTGGCCGTGGCCGGGGCCTCCACGTTGGGTTAGCGGCCGGGCGAGCGATCGAGGGGCTTTAGTTTTTGTTTTGTTCTCGGTTTCGGTGTAGGGCCATTGGCGTGTGTGATGGTGGGTGTGATGGCGTGCTTTGCGAGATTTCTGGTTCTTGTTTCTTGGAAGGAAATAGTGTATTGTGTGCTTACATATTTGTGCTTCATTTTAGATTTTTGTTTGTGATTTTTGGTACTCGTATTCCACTAGAGCGAGGCTGCTCAGGTGTTCATCAGGACGCGCTGCATTTTTTTTTTCGTTCTGACGAATGCAATCTGGATGCTGAATTGCTGGTTTTGACGAGCATCTGGTGGTTTCTCGTCGCGATTTTCGTCAGAGTAGTTGACAACTCGCAACGTTCTCGGTTAAATCTCCTCTCATTTACAAAATCTGAACCTGTTCTGCTGGTCTTCTCCAGAGCCACATAAACAATTCCATCGCCGGATCCTTTGCTCTGAACAGAGTGCCGCCTCCGCGCATTCATTTCTTGCGACTCCAGTTGTCGGTGGATGCTGTTCCTCACTAACCACAGGTCAAACAAAGCAAAGCCACTGCCCACACATCGGAAGCACCAGTAAAGATAATCGGAGGGTGGCTGCAGCTTCTTTTTGGAGTGTGGCAGTAAAATAACTGTGTCCACCACGAGGACAAGTCGAGGTTGATCGGCGGGGGGCGGCACTGCGAACGACGGGAGATGGCACACGACGCGTGAACTCCGGCCTCCGGTTTCCATTCTGGCCCAATCTTCCGCAATGTGGGGCACGAAAGTGACCCTAGTGCACCACCGACGGAGCAACGGTGGGCCTCCAACCCTGACAACATCCCACTGCTGCTGCTGGGTTGCGATTTGCAACCGCATGTCCGCATAGCCCAAACATCTTTTGGTGCGGGAAAGTACTTTGCACTGTCGGTCCGTTCACAGCACAGCGAATGCCAATCTCGTGTCAGCAGTCGCAGTCAGTCTGTTAATGACACGTCGACACCGGCCTTGTTTCGCGCAGCTGCAAGCGCGCGCCACCGCCGAGGCAGCCAGAGGCCAAGGGGCCGCAACGGATGCAGCACCGCCTAAAAATGGCCATCGCCTCCCCCTACATAAAGCCCGGGCCCTCGAGTTCGTCATCGCCAGGCGGATCAGCAACACGCAAGGACACGGTGAGCTAAGCTTAGCTAACCAATCGCCGCGCACGCACGCAAACGCCGGTCGGCCGCGCCAATATGGCTCGCGCAGCGCTCGTCCTGGGGCTACTCCTTCTCGTCGCCGTCGCGGTGGCGCCGTTCGCCGCCGAGGCGGCGGACTCTGCCGCCACCGCGCCCGCGCCGGCCGGGGACGCAGCCTCTGCTCCTGGGCCCAGTGGGCCGGCCGCCGCCCCCGGACCTGAGGGCATCGACGGTGTCGGAGACTCGGACGACTCCGATGACTGATCGATGTCGGTTTCTTCACACTCCGCAGTTCGATTCGGATCGGGATGGAATGGAAGCGAAGCAATGCAAGCGTGTTTGATCACCGAGCTGGATTTGAATATGCGCTTTTCAGTTTTTCATATTTCTTCTCCTTCTTTTAAGTTTTTTTTTTCTGCTGTGTGATAATTGATATTGTAACTGTAATATTTGGTAATGTTAGACTATGAAATTATCTCTGTATGTAATTATGCTTCAACGTGCCATTTTACATTGCACCTTATGGCTTGATTACTTGAGACGCTACAAAATTTTTATTTCCGCTACCGCCAGATAGATATACTGATATACATGGTCACTGTCTGTAGCTATGGTAAAACTATTTTACCACACGTCATATGCCTAAATAATCGTTGTTGTTTACGAAAACAGTAGAACAAAATTCACAATTCAAGGTAATAGCTACCGTCTGGCGGGGTGCGAGGCTTAAAGCCCGCGTTAACTTTCATATGTTTCTCCTCTTTGCGTAGATCTCCTTCGTATTCGAGCGAAAAAAAATTCACAATTCAATGTAGTGGTAGTAGCTTCTATCAAAGAGCAGGTGACCCGGTGTTAGCAGCTGTCTCTGTATGTCATGGACCGTGTCATCGAACTGTGCTCGGTTACAACACGAGGTGAGCCTGCAGCGGACGACGACGGAGCTTACCGCTATATCGAGATCAAGCTCGGGGACCAGTAGCGTGCTCATCGCCTTGAGGACGGAAAACGGTATGCCATGTCGATCTTGCCCATAGTCTCTGGGAACGTGGTGTGAGGCCATGTTTGGGGAACACATATACATTTTCGTCCTGATTGTTAAAATCACTCTCACGTACCAACAGCATACCATGTTCCGGAACTTTTCTGACTAAACTCTTGGCAGCAAAGGCAAAGGCCTGGTGGTGGATTTGAACCAAACTCAATCAACTCGAAAATAACGATTACACATTAGAACTAAACTACCACTAGGCTACTATATACTACTACTACTAGTTTATTTTTTTAACTAACTAATTTATCCTAAACTTCATATATTAAAAAGCGGAGAGGGTAGGTCGCTTGCCTGACCAGCATGCTGTCCTTGCTTCGAGCTCATGCATCCATATGCATCACACTAGTACTACTACTTGAATTGTGAAATTGCGCTACTGTTGACAGCTGTGCTACTTTTAACTCTTGGTATGCGCTAGGTATTACTACCTCCATATCATTTTATTTGACGTTCACTAGTTCAAAGATGGACTAAGAAACATCATATATTATGAGTTGGGAGGTAGTATATGTTAAACCGCCATTCAGTTGTGCAAACACTACCGGATCCAGGCTCTTTGCCGTGAGCCTGACACTCTCGGCAAAGAGGATCATCCTCTCGGCAAAGGCTTTGCCGAGAGCCGGCTCTCGGCAAAGCTGACTCGGCAAAGTTTTTTTCGGCGAAGCTCCCTTTGCCGAGAGCTTTCTGTCGGGCTCATGGCAAAGCCTTTGCCGTGTGCACCAGAGGTATTTGCCGAGAGCATGTAGCCTCTCGGCAAAGACCTGGCGCTAACGCCGGCGAGACGGCGTTGCGCCGTCTCTGTGGGGCCCGCAGCTGGGTTTGCCGAGAGCCACGTGCCAGGCTCTCGGCAAAGAACTCAAGGTTTGCCGAGAGCCACGTGCTAGGCTCTCGGCAAAGAGCCCATGGGGCCCACACCGGGGGGGGGGGCAGGCGCGGGGCCTCTACACAGGGCTTTGCCGAGAGCGCCGTCCAAGGCTCACGACAAAGGTGCATGTTTGCCGAGAGCTTGAGGCTTGGCTCACGGCAAAAAATGGCTCCTTTGCCGAGAGCCGGGCCCTGTGCTCTCGGCAAACCCCTGGGCTGAGGCCTTTTTTATTTTTTATTTGCTCATATATGGTGCCCAACAACTGAAATATATCACACATACATCTCAAATACATCACAGGCAATTAATATAACCATTACACAAACACTTCATGCACATAACATACTGTTTCGACCACAAGTTCAACCACAAGTTCAAGAACAAGTTATACCACAAGTTCATGCACATAACATTCAAGTTCGACCACAAGTTCAACCACAGATAGTTCAAACTCCAACGTCCGTCAACTACCTAATGGTAGTGCCGCCATTCCTACAGGTTGTGCGGTTGGGAGGGGTTGGAGAGGTCGCGATCCTATGAGCCCTGTCCGTCCTGCTGAGTTTCCCAAGGCGACCAGTCCGACACACGAGGCGCAGGCGACACACCAGGCGACATGTTGAACATTCCAGCGGGATCATTTGATCCCGCCGAGAGACCCTGCAGAAAGGAGAAATGTTTTTACGTGAGACAAGATTTAACCAATGAACTTACAAACCAAAAGTTTTTATACTCACAGGGGTCGGTTGCCGAGGCGGTGGCTGGAACTGAAGCTGTGGGGGAGGGACGGACACTTGAGTGCCCACACTCTGCATCCAGAGGTACATTTGGGTGAAGTTGGCCTGTAGGCTCTCCCGTTCGGACCTCTCCTGAGCGAGCTGGGACTGCAATACATACCAAATATATATGTTAGAATGCGAAGCAATCGTACATCAAAAGCAATGGAAAACAAAGTAAAAAAGAGAAATAACCTGTAGAGACGATATCTGCATCTGCTCCTGTGTCATGCGTGGGCGGATTGTGTCGCTTCCGCTCGGCGCCCTTTGCCGAATCTCGGGGAGTCTTGGCGTCGTGGTCGACTCGATCACGCTGTCACCCATCCAGTACCGTCCATGCTTCTTCCCTCCGCCCACCTCCATGACGACTCGCCCATCAAAGTTCTGGGTGCTTGGAGCGTAGTCTGGCCCATGGATCTCCCTGGACCTAGATGTGTACTCACTGACCCTCTGGGGGATGGTGGGGTTGGTGAACGCCGAGTGGGGAGTGTCCTCGCTGTAGTCGATGTCGTCCGTTGCCTTGCCCATATGAGCTAAGCACCACGCCTTGACCTGAGGGCACTCCCGGTTGCCATGTGCTGCCGACTGCGGAAAAAGAGAACAAAGCGGTAAGAATGTTTTATGTCTTGCATCAGAATAAACAATTGAAGCCGCTTACCCATGCCTTCGCGTATCCCGTGAGGTCTCGGCTGCCCTGGTGGTGCGATGGTCCTGCCATCTTCAAACGCCTGTCCCGGTGAATATTGTGCTTCTCCTGCCACTCGGGAGAGCACCATTGTCCACCATCTTCTCCCAGGCCTCTGTGTGATTATTACACCAACTAGGAGGCACCTGCAATTCAATGCAATTAAGGTAGAAGATCCAATGAAGCATGTTTATTCTCAGGAAATAAAAGTTTTGATGTAAGTTAGTTACCTTGAGGAATTCCTCCCTCTCCAACGTCATTGTTACGGCTTGCTTCTTGGTGACCTTTCGAAGTTCGTAGTGGGCGTGGTAGTGGACGATAGCCTAGAGGCGCGCCTCGTAGTGAATGTCGTGTAGGAGCTTCTGGCAGGCTCGGTGGGCGTTACGCTCCGCCCTCACCTCAGTTCCCGGCTCGCACCTGTAGAAATCCTGCATACACACATCAATTATTATGTCAGTATTTAAAATGCGATGAATTTAGTAATGTAGTGCCAGAAAGACTTACCCACAACTCGGCCTTCACCCGCTCCGCCTTGTTGTTGTACTCTCGGCCTAGGGTGTCCCGCTGGTCCGGCGCGGAGTAGTAGTGCTCAAAGTGAAAAGCCGGCTTGTACTTTCCGGCATGCTGGACCATGCTGGGGAAGTGCTCCTTGCACAAGAGACCGAGTATGCCATTGACAAGGCGTGAGTGGTTTCCACCGCCCACCAGGTCCCAACCCCTGAAAATAATTACATAACAATTTCAATGCTCTACTCCTCTCCTGGAAAAATAACATAACAATTTCAATGAAAAATTTCGGCAGCAATTCCCCTGCACGGTGAGGTTTCTAAAGCCCACCATCATATCGATTTAGTCACAAAGAATCACATTCACATTTATAGAATCACATTCACTTTATATAATCACACATTCATACAATCATATACATCCACAAATATAGAACAACCATTGTGGGGTACCTGTAAAAGGGGTACCCTAACTTAGGCCCAGAACTACTCGGTAACAAGGCCCGCCAACGAAGTCGGCCTGGCTCCGCAGCCCAGTAAAGGCCCACCACAACAACTCCTCCTCGGTACCCATCCCGCTCGAGGTAGACGACCACCCTCGAGCAGGGATGTCCGTGACGATCGAGGCTCAGTGAGCTCGAAGGGGACGATCACCCTCGAACGGGCGTTTCCGTCTCGTTTGAGGCTCAGCGGGCTCGAGCTTGCGGTCCAAGCTCGAGCCGGCCTCACCAGGAACGACGCAAGGCTCTACGACCCATCAACTCAGGACATGATGACGCTCCTCTGCAGTCAAAAAGCAGGGGAATCACTGCGCCACGCCACCACCCACACCCCGGAGAAGACACCGGTCAAATCCACTCGCAACAGTGGACTTATGAGCGCCATGCTTCACGGCCAGACCTAACTTGGCAGCAGCACTGTGCTAACCACTCCTTTGACTTTGCTCGCCTCGGGCGCGCCACCACCCTCAAAGACGACCCTCGAAGGAGGCTACAGAGACTCGATTTGGACGCCGTATGCAAGTTGCCACCCTCGACGCCGTGAGCCGTCACAAGAAGGAAGGACATCATGTCAGCCACTGCCATGTCGTCAGCCGGAGTTGGAAGGCGCGATTCCCGCTCGCATGGTGCACGGCATGGACGGCACAGTGCACTTAGCAACGTCAACACCACGAACACATGTACTCGCACCCTTCCCCCTTGGTCTATAAAAAGGGGAAGGGAAGCCCATGCAATGAAAAAAAAGGGAAAGCAGGTTCACACACAGCCAGACACGCACGGCCAAGCGCACTCAAGTCCACACGCGCTAGAACACACACCACTTAGCTGGGGACTTAGGAGCTCATCTCCTTCTCCCACCTTGCTTGTAACCCCCTACTACGAGCAACACGAAACTGGTGCTCAGTACCACTGCTGGACGTACGGCCCCATGGCCGGAACTAGGATAAAAACCCCTTGTCTCTTCACCCGCCATCGGGGCAATGAGTGGATTAGCACCGCAATCACTTGTTTGTGCCGGTGTGACCAAATCAGGCACCGACAGTTGGCGCGCCAGGTAGGGGACCAGCGCTGCGCAACCCTCGTTCCCGATGGCGAACTTCGACCAAGGACGGCCCCCGCTGGGCGAGAGCAATCTGCTCCCAGTGGGGCAGGAGATCTGGTTTGGGAGCTTACGGTTCCAGGCATGCGGCGGTGGTTACCACATGCGCATCCTCCAGGAGGAACCAAGCAACCAACTGGAGCCTCCTCATCTGCCACTGGCAGCACCGCGACGACGGAGTCGTCCCGGACCTCGCGTACGACGAGCGCGCGCTGCAAGGCGCGCCGCCGACGGCAGCATCCCCCCTCCCGCGAGGGAAGAGGAGATCCCGCAATCAGGGTCACAGGAGAGGACTGCTCCCTTCCTCCCGGGACCCATGTCCGCACCACGTGCTACGACGGCACGTCCCTATCCCTATGGGCTACGCGGCCCTACGGCCACGTATGCCTCGCTCGTCCGCACCGCCATGAGTGCATATCATGGCCAGCCCGGCCGTCATCTGGCCTCGGGACGTGACCTCGCCGCTCTGACGCCAGACGATTCCCGCACGGAATCAGAGGATCGATACGCCTTTGAGCATGAGCACCCTGGTTGGGACTACTCGGGTCTCCGCGACCCAGAGGCCTTTCTGGCCTTCCAAACAGCGGCGGATTATTGCTTTGGCTATTCCGATGATGCGTATGATCCGACCAGGGAGTGTTTCGTCATCACCGACGGGCGGGTCAGCGAAGGATCAACGTCGGACCATGATGGCGAGGATGACGACCAGGGAGGCAGCGATGGCGCGGATCCGGTAGGCGCGCAGCCACCGGACCCATCGGATCACTCGCCTTCCGAGGACGAGCGGCATCCACGCCGCCTGCCACGGGTTGCTCGCCCCCACGACTTGGGAAGTTGTAACACCCAGATTTCCAAGAAATCCGAATGCTTCCATATGTGTGCCCAGGATGTCCACAGAACACATATAGATTAAAAATATTGAATCACAGAGAACACAATGCTCGAATAAAATAGTTTATATCAGAGTTTAACACAAGACATAGTCTTAAATAAATAACACAGCGGAAGTCTTAATATTATTTAAACGCTTCATAACTAGTAGAGCCTCAAGTCCATAGGGACACCGACTGGTTGAACACATCTAGAAGTACGGCAGATCCTCCGGAAACTCAGCAAGCGACTGATCATTCACTGCTCCATCTGTTACCCATCCGGGATTTTGTTGAATAGTTGCAAGTGTAAGTAAACCATCTTACTTAACAAGTATGACACGGGTTATGCAAGAACAAAAGGCTTGACACAGTTATACTGCATTAGCACTTTTAGTTGTTTCATTTTATTATCATCTAATTTACTACAAATGAGTAGAACCCAAGTATAAACCCATTAATAAGGTACAAGTGATTATAGAACAAACCAATATCAACCACTAATATCATCTTCTAATCAAAAAGGATCCAGGCCGCTCGTATCCGTGAGCACGGCTATCATGATAGATCAACACTCTGCAGAGGTTTCGCCCTTTACCCGCCGGCCACATAAATCCAAAAGAACTTATGTTACGAGGACTTTCACAAAACACCCTAACAAGCACAGTAGCCGTTTTGGTTCAACATAGGCAGCATAACCCGAGGCATCGAGATTGACGTACGCTCAGGGCGCAACGTGAGGGGGTCAATGGCGTCCAGAGCGAGAGCGCAATCATCGCAATGTGTGAAGTTGCCGTACATCGGGCGCTTACATCACGGGACTTTGCCTAACGAGACATAGCCAACGGATAAAACCGTCCTCGATGGATCAAACTATACTCTCACCCATGCTCCCCACATACGCCTTTCGGTAACCACTGGCGAGCTAGAGACGTACAAGCTAATTATCCAAGACCAGAGCCATTATAGTTCCAACGGCGGCGAACAGGTTCCTAGGTTGTCGCTTTAAGAACCGGACCTTATGGAGAGACATTAGAACAAAGCACGAAGCACATGCTCCAATTCCCTAGACCAAAACCTTATAGAGACACTAGAACAAAGCACACAACACATGCTCTAGTTCCCCGAACCATGTTGCTAAAAAGCATCTTTTAACCATCATTGAAGTGAACCATTAATTCAATATTGACATTAAAAAATAAATGTTGGTTGCAGCGCGTAGCATAGTCTAACCATAATGCATAAAACCCCGGGTAAACAAGGAATAAGGTAAAGACTAGGAACATCCTTAGTGGTTAACAGTATTAGACACATGCATATGATTTATGTGATTAATCGGTGTATAGGTAACAAGGATGGTCCGTGTTATACTTGCCTTCCTCAGCGAACTGCTGCTGCTCCTGCTCTTCGAGAACTGGATCGTCGGCGAACTCGAACGGCTCGTCAACTACTCACATCGATCACCATACAAGCATCCACACATACATGCAAACAAGATATTTAATTAGAACAGTACACCAAACATAAACAAAAGATGAAAAGAAGGCTTTAGAGTTACTCTACGCTTCACTACTAACACGTGAGAGAGAAAATCACTCAAATCGGAGTTAAAACGAAGAAACTACGCTTAAAACGGGCTCGAGGGGCTTGCTGGTAAAGGTTTTAGGCTTCTAGGGGTGTTTTTGAAAGAAACCAGGGACCTAAAACATAATTTCGTATAAAAACCCGAGGGCTACGGTGTAAAACTGCCATCTAGGACGGCGGGCACTATTTTGCAAAAGAGCAGTGGCTAAACCGAAAGAAAAAGGACTTGGTTGTAAATACTTTTGAATAGAGGTGGACTGCGGGTTGATTTTCGAAAACTACAGGGGCTCTTTTGCAAAACGGGCACGGCGGCTGCTGGATGCTGACGTCGGCTGACGTCACCATGGACCGGACCGTAGACCGGCCATGAACCGCGGTTCACGGGTTCACGGCGAACCGGCTCGGTTTAGATCGATTTCAGATCTAGGCCGTTAGATCTAGATCGAACGGTGGCAAACAGATCGGGGCGCTCGGCTCGCCGGGGACGGCGGCTCGCGGCGGCGCGCGGCCGGAGTCTCGCCGGAGTTGAGGCAAACGGGGGCTACGGAGCTCCGAATCTCGCCGCGGCTAGCTCAAAAGGGAGAGGAGAAGATGGGGAGTCGGTTTTTGAGGTCCTGGTTGAGGGTCGAGCGACGGCGGAGGAGTGCGGCGAACCGCGCCGGGCGAACACCTCCAGTGAGGTCGCACGAGCGAGGCAGAGGGAGAGAGAGGGGGTTAAGGGGCTCGGCGAGTTCCTCACCTTGCGGCGAAGCTCCGGGGCAAGCTCTTGGCGGCTATGCGGTGGCGGAGCAGCGGGTTGGCGGCGGCACGCTCGAAGCTCGGTTAACGGTGGCGGCTAGGGTTTTGAAGGAGGGGGTCGAGCGAGGGGGAGACGGCGCTTAAATAGGCCGGCCGAGGTCTCCTTGGCGTGCGCGCCAAGCAGCGCGAAGTCCGGGCGCGGCGCGTGAGCGAGGCGGACTCGCGGCGACGCGGTGTCCTGCTTGGACACGGCGGGAGGAAGAAGACGGCTCTGACGCGTGGGGCCAGCGCGTCAGCGGCTGCCGGAGGGAGAAACACGGAGCGGGCTGCTAGCTGGGCTGGCGCGGTGGTGGGCCGAGATGGGAAAGGGAGAAAGAAGATGGGCCGCGCGGGAAAGAAGAAGAAGCTGGGCTGCTGGGCTGAAAAGGAAGAAGGAAAAAGGGAGAGAAAAGGAAAAGGTTTTTCTTTTATTCAAACACTCATTTGAATTCAAATTCAAATTCAAATTTGAATTCAACAATAAAAAATAAATGCACCAGCATGAATGCAACAATAATGTTTCTATACCCTATATTTGCTTTTAATTATTCCAAATTTTATTTTCCCTGCATTTTTCATGAACACTTGAATATAAAAGCCAATTATTTACTAAATTTTAAATAGGGCATTTTTAGGGTGTTACAGAAGTGGTGACGTCTCACCACCGGCACGCTCCGACCACGAGCCGCCCAAACAAGGCCACGAACATAGCACGGGCGCACGGCGCGCAGGGCGAGTAGCTCAGGCCCGCATCCTCGCCGAAGGCAAGGATGACGACCTCGCTCCTAGAACGAGCCAAAAGCTCATCGCGGCGGCCGCGCTGCTCCGAGCCATGCCGGAAGCAGCTACCCCCGATGGACGGAAGCTGCATCTCGAGGCCCAAAAGTTGGTTGAGAACGCTGCCCGACAGCAGGCCGAGAGCTCAGCCTCCCGCCTTCGACGCTCATCAGCCTCGAAGGGTGAACGAGGAGGGGAGTCATCGGTACGCTCACCCCAGCCTAACGGCAGGGCACGAGCACAGTCCCGGGACGACTCCCACCGGGACATGGCGTGACGCCACGTCGGCGAACCACGTGCACCCGAAGCAGGAACACTTCCCGCGAGGGTGCCCGCGAGATCACGCCTCCAGGACACCCGAGGCGCGATCAACGACGGCGACGCCCGCAACACGCTGAACCAAATAAGGCAGCGAGAGGGAGCCTGGACCCACCAACGCGGGCGCACCGACGTTGGGTGGAACCGGGATGCGGCCCCGGAGCCAGCAGGAACGCGGGTGTTTAGTCGCAACATCCGCACCGCCCCGATTCCCCCCGGTTCCGACAGCCTACTACCATCACCAAATACTCTGGGGAAACGGACCCCAGGGTATGGTTGAACGATTACCGCCTAGCATGCCAGCTCGGCGGCGCTACAGATGACGACATGATCATCCGCAATCTGCCACTCCACCTAGCATCTACCTCCCAACCGGATCCGCGACTGGGACAACCAGGTCGAGACCTTCGTGGGGAATTTCCAGGGCACCTACGTGCGCCCCGGGAACACGTGGGACCTTCGAGGGTGCAAACAAAAACCCGGCGAATCCTTGAGGGACTTCATCCGGCGCTTCTCCAAACGCTGCACCGAGCTTCCCAACATCACCGACCATCAGATCATCCACTCCTTCCTCGAGAGCACCACATGCTATAGCTTGGTGTGCAAGTTGGGAGGGAGCCCACCCCCCGACGCAAACCGGCTATTCGAGGTGGCCTCGAAGTACACCTCAGGGGAGGAGGCGGCCAACGCCATTTTTAATGATAAGAAGGGAAAACGTCCCGAGGAAGCGTCCGCGGAGGACGACAAAGCGAAGGGCCCCTCGAAGAAGCGGAAGCACGGCAAGAAGGGAAAGAAGCCCCGGGCGCCCCGCGAAGCGGGCAACGTCGAAGATGAGGCCCTCGCGGTCGACCCTAACCACAAGGGGCCTCGGGGCCCCCCGCGTGGTGGGGGCATTTTCGACGACCTCCTCAAGAAGCCATGCCCGTACCACAAGACCGCGGTCGCTCACACTCTCGAGCAGTGTGAGATGCTGCGGAAGTTTTACAACCGCATCCCTCGAAAGGATGGCGGTCAGCCCAAGGATGGTGGCGGCAAGGACGACGCCGGATACCCCGAGGTAGAACATGTGTTCTTCATCATGGAAGGGCCCGCAGCCAACCTAAAACCTCGACAGCGGAGGAGGGAACGCAGGGAGGTCTTGCTGGCCCGGCCAGCGACCCCCTCATACCTCGACTGGTCTTCAGAGACCATCTCGTTCGGTCGCGAAGACCATCCCGACCATATCCCGAACCCCGGATAGTATGCCCTCGTCGTCGACCCCGTCATCGGCAATACACGCTTCTCCAAGGTGCTCATGGACGGCGGCAGCAGCCTCAACATCCTATATGCTCCAACTTTGGAGCTCATGGGAATCAGCAGCAGTGAGTTGCGGCCCAACAAGTCCTCCTTCCATGGAATTGCGCCCGGAAAACGCGTCCAAACTCTCGGGCAGATCGACCTGCCCGTCTGCTTCGGAACCCCGGCAAACTTCCGCAAGGAAGTGCTCACCTTCGAGGAAGTGGGCTTCAAAGGAGCCTACCACGCCATCTTGGGAAGGCCGTGCTACGCCAAGTTCAGGGCCATCCCCAACTATACCTACCTCAAGCTGAAGATGTCAGGGCCTCACGGAGTCGTCACGGTCGGCCCAACCGTCGAACACGCCTATGAGTGCGACGTCGAGAGCATTGAGCTCGTGGAGGCTCTCGCCCTCGACGAGACCCTCGTAGCTGATCTGGAGGCGATCGTCAACACGCCCCCTAACGCCAACGAACGGCAACCGGGGAGCTTCGCCCCCGCTGAGGACACCAAGACTGTCCCCCTCGACCCCGACAGCCACGACGGTAGGGTGTTGAGGATCAGCTCTTCCCTCAGTCACAAATAGGAAGTGGTGCTCGTCGACTGTCTTCGCGCCCATGCTGACATCTTTGCGTGGAGCCCCTCCGACATGCCAGGCATTCCGAGGGAGGTCGCCGAGCACTCTCTTGATATCCACCCCCACTCCAAGCCGGTCAAACAGCGCCTCCGCCGTTTCGACGAAGTGAAACGGGTCGAAACGGCGGGCGATCGGTGAAGAGGTACGCAAACTTTTGGAGGCCGGATTCATCAAGGAAGTTTTTTATCCCGAGTGGCTAGCTAATCCTGTACTAGTAAAGAAGAAAAATGGGAAGTGGAGAATGTGTGTAGATTACACCAGCTTGAATAAAGCATGCCCGAAAGTCCCATTTCCTTTACCACATATAGACCAAATTGTAGACTCCACGACGGGATGTGAACTTCTATGTTTCCTTGATGCGTACTCCGGTTACCATCAGATTAAGATGAAGGAGTCCGACCAACTCGCGACTTCCTTTATCACCCCTTTTGGCATGTACTGCTACGTTACGATGCCCTTCGGCCTTCGAAACGCTGGGGCCACATACCAACGCTGTATGCTCCACGTCTTCGAGATCATATAGGTCGTATCGTAGAGGCATATGTCGATGATATCGTCGTAAAAACCAGGAAGGCGGACCACCTGGTGCGCGACCTCGAGGTCGTGTTTAGCTGCCTCAGGGCACACGGAGTAAGACTCAACCCTGAGAAGTGCGTCTTCGATGTGCCTTGAGGTATGCTCTTGGGCTTTATTGTCTCCGAACGAGGCATCGAACCCAACCCCGAAAAGGTCACGGCCATCCAGCAGATGGAACCGATCCGCGACCTAAAGGGTGTACAGAGGGTGATGGGATGCTTGGCGTCCCTAAGCCGCTTCATCCCTCGTCTCGGGGAGAAGGGGCTACCTCTGTATCGACTTTGGAGGAAGTCAGAGCACTTCGCCTGGACCGCGGAGGCCCAAGAAGCTCTCGATCGACTCAAAACAGCGTTAACGAACACGCCGATCCTTACCTCACCAAAAGAGGGCGAACCTCTCCTCCTCTATGTCGCAGCGAGCACTCAAGTCGTCAGCGCGGTTATAGTGGCGGAAAGAACCGAGGAATGACACTCTCTGCCGGTCCAGCGACCGGTGTACTACATCAGCGAGGTCCTGACCGAGACCAAGACGAGGTATCCCTATGTCCAGAAGCTGATCTACGCCATTGTGTTGGCTCGACATAAACTGCGACATTACTTCGAGGCTCACCCGCTGACCGTCGTATCGTCCTTCCCGCTGGGCGAAATCATCCAGAACCGCGAGGTCTCTGGACGAATCTCGAAATGATCAACGGAGCTGATGGGGGAGACCCTCGCTTATGCGCCAAGGAAAGCCATCAAGTCTCAGACCTTGGCGGACTTCGTAGCCGAATGGACCGATATCCAGCTCCCCCCTCGAAGTCCAGCCTCGACTGCTGGGAAATGTACTTCGATGGGTCGGTGATGAAGACCGGCGCCGGTGCCGGCCTGCTTTTCATTTCACCCCGCGGGGAGCACCTTCGATACGCCGTGCGACTCAACTTCCCCGCATCCAACAACATGGCGGAGTATGAAGCGCTCCTTGCCGGCTCAAAAATCACGCTCGAGCTCGGCATTAAGCGCCTCGACATCCGCGGCGACTCGCAACTGGTCATTGATCAGGTGATGAAGGAATCCAGCTGCCACGACGAAAAGATGGCGGCGTACTGCCAGGCGGTACATAACCTCGAAGACAAGTTCGACGGCCTCGAGCTCCACCACATCGCACGAAGATATAATCAGGAGGCCGACGAATTGGCAAAGATCGCGTCGGGGCGAGCCACCGTTCCCCCGAACGTGTTCACCAAGGACATCGACGGACCCTCGATTACTGTCGCCACCTCGGCCCGAGCCTCGACCGCACCCGACACTCGAGCGGCCGCCCTCGACCCCACGAGCGCGGAGCTCTTGGTGGATGAAGACAAGCCCATGGGGTACGAGGCTAGATCGGAAGAGGAAGACAAAGCGGAGGCGATGGAAATCGATGAGGCCCCGGCGCCTCGAGATTGGCGGAGCCCGTACCTCGACTGGCTCGATCAAGGCGTTTTGCCTAACGATCGAACGGAGGCAAGGCGCGTTGCGAGGAAAGCTAAACGGTTCCTCATCATTGAAGGGGAACTATACCGACGGGGAACCTCGGGGGTCTTACAACGCTGCATCCCGATACCCGAGGGAAAAGAGCTCATCCTCTACATCCATGCGGGCGTGTGCGGACATCACGCCGCCCCACGCACGCTCGTAGGCAACGCCTTTCGACAAGGCTTCTACTGGCCCACTGCCGTGGCGGACGCCACGGAGGTGGTACGAACCTGCGAAGGGTGCCAGTTCTACGCACGCAAGACACACCTTCCTGCCCAGGCGCTGCAAACTATCCCCATCACGTGGCCTTTTGCCGTATGGGGCCTCGATCTTGTCAGGCCAATGGCAAAAGCGCCCGGGGGCTTCACGCACCTATTGGTGGCGGTCGACAAATTCTCCAAATGGATCGAAGCTCGACCCATCAATAGAATCAAGTCTGAGCAGGCGGTGCTTTTCTTCACCGACATAATCCATCGGTTTGGGGTTCCCAACTCCATCATCACCGACAACGGCACCCAATTTATGGGAAAGAAGTTCTTAAAATTCTGCGATGATTTCCACATCCGAGTGGATTGGTCGGTGGTGGCCCACCCACAAACGAACGGTCAAGTAGAACGTACCAATGGCATGATTCTACAAGGCCTAAAGCCTAGAATTCACAACAAGCTGAAGAAGTTTGGGCACAAGTGGGTGCAAGAACTACCATTGGTGATCTGGAGTCTAAGAACGACCCCAAGCAGAGCGACAGGGTTCTCCCCGTACTTCCTCGTCTATGGGGCAGAGGCCATCCTCCCCACGGATCTGGAATATGGGTCCCCTAGGCTCCGAGCGTACCAGGAACAACGAAACTGCCACGCTCGAGAGGACTCGCTCGACCAGGTCGACGAAGCTCGAGACGTGGCCCTGCTCCACTCAGCAAGGTACCAGCAAAACCTACGTCGACAACAGGCTCAAAGGGTCCGGCACCGAGATCTCTGCAAAGGAGACCTCGTGTTAAGGCTTCGACAGGACAACCGAGGACGGCACAAGCTTACACCCCTATGGGAGGGGCCATACATCGTCGCCGAAGTCCTCAAGCCCGGGACATACAAGCTAGCTGACAAGGACGGGCAGATCCTCACGAACGCCTGGAACATCCAACAGCTACGTCGTTTCTATCCCTAGAGTGGCCCGTGGCCCTCGAAACTTTTGTACATACTCTAGTTTTGTACAAATCTTTTGATTAAAGTGTCGGCTTTTAAACCCCGCAGTTTGGGAATAAGTAAAACGAACTTCTGTTCCATCACGCTTCGAGGAAGGTTTGGCTCTACCTTTGGTAGAACCATCCCTCCCTCGGGGGCTAAATGGGGAAGGACCCCCGAAAAAATCGTCACTTTTTTCAAAAAAATTCCTTTGCAAACCCTCGAAGGGAACACACTAGGCGTGAAAGGGACAAGGGCAGGGTCGCCTGAGCCAAGTGTTCGCCTATGCCTCGAGGCTACGGCAACACCTCACTTCCCTCCGCCTAAGTCATTCACGTACGATCGATCCTTGTGACGTTTTCCTCTCGAGGCGCAAGCATCGGACACAATGCGTATCGCGAATATACCGCACGAAAATAACACCTTCGTTTTAACGAAACAAACGATGTTTAATAGGATGTAAGCGAATTAATCTTACACCAAAAAAGTTCGAATTCCTAAACTACTTTTTACACTCGGGCTCGATGGCCCGAGACTTTCAGGGATTGCCCCCGCCGCCAAGGTCGTCCCAGCCGTTGCCATCCTCGCCAGGAAAGAGGACGCCCTCGAAGTGGCCAGCAAGCACTCGCGCCGTCTCGTCAGCAGCAGCATCGGCTTCCTCGATCGCCGCCACTGCCTCCTCGTCGTTAAGGTTGTCGGCGACGACGTACCCGGCGGCGAGCTTTGAAAGGTCCGCTTGGTAGTGGGTCGTGACCACTCCAAGCGCCTTCCGAACCCCGAGCAGGAGGGCTTCCTTCACACGTGAGGTGAAATGCTCCCCAAGCGCTCGAAGGCGACTGGCGAGGGAGCTGCCGGACTGCACGTCGGCGTCAGCAATTTCGTTGCAGGCTGCCGAAGCAGCCTGCACCAGCTCATCGAGCTCACGCTGGGTCGCCGAGTGTGCCACCAGCACGGCCTCCTTCGACTCCGTCTTGGCCTGGAGCGCTTGCTTCAGCGCTGCACCAACAAGGCTGTCAGAAATGAAAGAGCAACAAAGCAAAAAAGATCGAAACCCGAGCCAAATCGGCTTACCCTCGACTTGACCCTGGGCAGCCTCGAGGGCTTTCTCCCCCTCTCGAGCCTGCCGCTCCGCGCGTAGCCCGAGCCGCTTGCTCTAGCTCGAGCTGGTCTCGAGCCTCCACCAGGAGACGCCGTTCCTCCCCAAGCGCCGACTCCGCCGCACTGCGCGCGGCCCGCTCGTTGTCCAGCCAAGTGCTGCTGTTCGCGAGCTGCCTGCTGTGACATCCCTGATGAAAAAGTATTAAAAGTACACTAAAAACCAGTGCAAAAGGGAATAATGGTGTTGGAAATCAAAAATCCATCAAAAATTCAAATTGGAATTCAAAAACAAAGGTTGATTGACACCCAACTGAAAACTCAAGAATTTTGTACTCAACTTGAAAATCTCCAAAAATAAAAGTTGTTTGTCGCCACAAATAAGGCCTAGTCACTGTTTGGAACTTTTGAAAATTTTGCAGTTTAGTCCCTCAAAAACTTGAAAAAATCTGAACACCTTTTTGAATTTGGGTTGTTTGAGCACGTAAAATTTGAAATTTCAGGTTCACCCCAAAAAGAAAGTTGTGTCCCACCTCTCAAACTCCAACTTTTATTTTCACACTTTTTCAAGTTCAGTTCAAATTTTTGGAGAAAATTCAAAAGGGAAAAAGGGAGCTCCACGGGCGCCAACAGTGGGCCTGGCGCGCCCCTGCTCCGGCCGGGAGTCGGCCGCCACGTGGCCGGTGAGTGGCGGAGGCCGCGCCGAGCTGGCCAAGCCGCGGCATCGGGTGGCGCTTGTCGCCTTGTGCTTGTCCAACCCCTCCCGAGCCGTCGCATCGCCATCGACGCGCCGTGTTGCCTCGCGCCGCGGAGCGCCATCATGGCGGTCGGGCGCCGCCATGGCCGCGCGCTCGCGCGCGCGTCGCGCAGAGCCGCCTCGCGCGATTATCCTCCCGCTACGCTCCAAGAGCTCTGCAGAGGATCTTCCACTTCTCCACGCCTCAATCTCCGACCCCCAATCCCGTGCGCGCGCTCTGCCCGAGCTCGCCGCGCCATCAATGGCGACCGCGACGGCCCGCGCACGCGCACACACACCCCCGAGGCCACTCAGTGCTCGCTAGCGCACCCAAACCCTTTGCCGAGCACCCTCATTCCTTCCCTCAGCTAGTGCCCAGTCCATCTCCCTCTCCCCGCGTTCGCTTTCATCGTCTTCCACCTCGGGACGCCTTGAGCCGAGCTCGAGCTTCCCCGCCGCAAACTCGAATCGACCGCGGATCCCTCCACCCTTTTCCAATCCCCCGCTCGTGAAGCTAGCTCACTCATCCCGCTAGCCGCTCGAGCACTCCCCAGCTCGAATCGAGCCTCCCTCGCCGCGAATCGAGACTTTTCCCCACCGCTCGGCCTTTAACACCGCGAACCGCACCTCCACGTCGAGCCCCATACCCCGGTCATCCCCGTCGCAGACGAACCCCACGACGAGCTTCCCCATCGTCCAGTGAAACTCACACGCCCCTCCGCGCACCGTCTCGACCACCGCAGGCCGCTAGCGACGTCGCCGGAGCCAACCGCACCGCCGCTCAACGTCGACGAGCCGCGCCGCTTCACCCCCGACCGCGAGACCTACCTCAACCGACTCGTGGTGAGCTCCTCTCCGTTTCCCCCAACTTTCCCCGAGCCAACTCGCCGTCGTTTCGCCGGCGTAGCAACGCCGACGAGCCCTGGACCCGACTGCGTTTCCCTTTTTAGATCTAGGGTCCTTTGCGTAAAAGTCAGGGACTTGTTTGAAAGGTTTTGAAAGTTTTAGGGTCTCCAGCGTAAAAAGATTCTTAAACCTAGATCTATTTTTCCCGAATCTTGTAAAATCCACTAAAATTCGTACAAAAATCAGAAAAATGCACAAAAATACTCCCTGGACTCATGAGGTTGTAAACTCAAATCTCATTTAAGCATGTATATACTTTTGGTGAACCAATTTTGAATTAAAATTCAAACTGTGAATTTAGAAAATTGTGCACCATTTCAAATCCAGAGCTCCGCTAGGGCTGAGCTTTGGATATATTGTTTGTAGTGACTTTGGACACCTTGTGTCCAAAGGGGACCTAAAAATATAGACTGTAGCTTCAGTTATGAATTAATTTGTGTTTTCTGTCATTTTGCAGTGCAGAAATTGTTAAAAATAATCCATGCAGTGAAAAATCACCATGTTTCTCCAGAGGCCTAAAAACTTGTTAGCACATCTGTTAAAAATGCCAAACTTAATTTTTGCTCTGATTAGACTAGCAAATAAATAGATATGTGATTTCGGATAGAAATTTATTGAGGACTGTCCAAGGGTTATTTTGAGCCACCACTTGGCCAGAGCCCTCCTCATGCTTATGACTAGCTCTGGTTGGAAGATTTCCTGATTTGGATGTAGTTTCAATTTTATATGAATTTATTTCATTTCTGCAGGCAGCAAATTGAACTATTTTTAATAAATTATGTGTAGCTCAGATTTAGCTAAATTTTGGAGTGAGCCTAACTCTTATACTCCAGTAGCTGTCATAAAGTTTATAGATAAAAAGGATGAACAGAAGATGAGATACAAAAATGAGAAGAAATTAAGGTGGGAATTGAGTTATGTAAAAGAATAGAGTTTTTGATAATTAAATAAGATATAGCATGGAAAGGTTTAAAATTCAGAACAGCACCATATCTTCAAAAATAATAAATAGAAATTCTTTTATATATGTACACAATCACCATCAAAGTTACGTAAAAATTTTCCACACACTCCTCCTCTAATTTTATGAAAAAGAGAGCAGTACTTAAGCATGTCTAGGTGAAATATGGCCTTCAAGGCCTTAATTTTGGAATCAATAGGCAGCCACCTTAAGTTATGCATCTCATGTAGAAGGCGTTATTCCGGACGGTACCTACCACCTCATCTCCGCCGACGGTGAAAGCATCCCGGAGCACGGTGCCGGCGAAGAATCGAACGACCCGGAGGCTAACCCCCAGCTAGAGCAAGAAGGCAAGCCCCGGAGTATAACCTAACCTTTACAAAATTATGCATTTATGAATTCCCTATACTTGTGCATTTACGTTTCAAGGAGTTGATTGAATACCTTAGCTGCACATTTCTAGTACCTATGACTTGCAACACTATTATGATAGGATCGATAAGGCAATGCTCAAGTCCGTTACAAGTCGAGTGATTTCCTGTCACTCGCGAGACATAGGAGTTGCTTGTCTTTACTTATGTTGGAATCATAAGGATTGACGGGCGGGATGGTAGATGTAGATCTCCCGTCCGTGTATGATAATGGATTTAAGGTCGAAACGTGTGGTTGAGTGTGTCAAGTTTTTGAACGTACCACATGCATGCCGATATATGGGAATCGGTAAGCCCGGTACCAGATTGAAGCAGCTAGGGCCGATAGCCATCTCTCCTTGGAAACTTTTGTTTCCCCTGCCGTACACTTGTGGATATATGCGTGAGACTGTGAGTGAAGCAGTAAACCTTTATCCTAAGGAAGTGGACCCGGTTCCGAATTGTGGATCGATGGGAAAGGTTGGGAAGTGCTTGTACCTTTTATAGCAAGCATTATTCGTGTGTGTTGGGTTTCTCCTGGCCAGGTAGCAAAATTCGGTTCGAACTGTCCGCTTCTCGCGGTTAATGAGACTGCTTGACCGCCTTGCTGCATGGAGTAACAAGTGGAACTATGAGATTGATGAACTTGTTGTATGAATCAAATTGTATTGCACCACTTATATGATTAGGCAGGATGCTAATCTAGAATGGTTAAATCTACTAGAATATGATGCTAAAACTTGAAAGCAAGGACCTACTCTTAGTTGCTTTTTGGCAAACCAACCCACCAGCCAAAAGCCTCTCATCGTCTAGATGTCGGTGATGTAGTTTTCACCCGACGGGTAAGCCTTGCTGAGTATTAGTATACTCAGCCTTGCTTGTGGCATTTTATTTACAGGTACAATGTTGGATGTGGCAGTCGATGCCCTTACTTGGCCTACCCAGGTTCCCCCTGGATGGCACATCGAATGGGTTCCGTCCTCTGCCGAGGAACGGGAGGAGTAGCACCGTGGCAGGCTTCAGCATGGTGTTACTTGTATCGTCGTTAGTTTGTCTTCCGCTGCAATGAACTTTTATTTCCGCTGCAATGAACTTGCTACTCTGATTTAAATTTGAACTTGGTTTGTAATAACTTTGTGATACCTATTTGTGTAAGTTAATTTGTGGAATGTTGTAATCTCTGGAACTCACCTTCGTGTGGGCGTGCTGTTGTTTCGATCGAGAAAAGTACGTGGTTAAATCGGGTTTAATCCGACGGCGCTCCAGCTTATTCCGGATTAAGTGCCTGACTACTCGATTAGTGGTCCCGGGGTACTTAACTTGGAATAATTTCGGAGTGGTCCGCCACACCCGCGCAGGGTGCCGATCGTGTCGTCTAGGCGGGTGATGACGTCGCCCTTCTCCCGACACTCAGCGGCGACCCGGTCTCGAGCGTTTCGGAGATCGGCCAGTTGGTGGTCTCGAGTTTCCACCGGCCCCGACAAGCGGCGGAGCTCCAACAACAGCGCTGCAATTTGGTCGTTCTTTGCGAACGCCTCCTTGCGGAGTTCCTGCGAAAGACGAGCTAAGCCTCTTTTGAAGAACAATTACGACAAAACACTGGCTGCACCGAAACGCACCTGGTGGACCTTGCCGGCCTCATCATGAAGACGGAGAATGTCTCGCAGCGCCTTGAGAACATCCTGACCGTGCGCCAATTGAACGTCCCACAGGCGCTCCTCCGCTACGGCTTCACGAGCGAACTGCTCGGGAAGCTCGCTGCGGGATTGCCACATCACAGCGGATCCGCGTTCGTTGACACGGGCAGGTGTCCCGCTAGGCTCGGCCGACGCTGGCCCCGGCGGAGGCACGATGGGAGTCGACGGCGCGGCCCCGCCGCTCTTGCGCCCCTGCGTCACGGAGGCTCGCACCCCCAGAGCCTCGGCCAGCTCCGACAGATGGGGAAACCCACCGCCAAGGGTTCGTCCCTCTCCCCCCTAATGCGGGGGGCCACCGCGATGCCCGCCTCCACGGGCGCCGCCGATGGCTCCTCAACATGGCAAGCCCCCCGAGACGCGGGGGTGGCTTCCTCGGTCCGAGCAACCTCGACGCGAGGCTCGACGACGCCCTCGAGGAGTTGGGGCGGCCTTGGCTCCTCGAGGGCCCGAGGCGCCTCCTCGCGCGGCTGCCGCTCGACCTGCAGCCCCGCCTGAGCGTCGAAAAAGGTGACGAAATCCTAGACCGTCTCGTTCGCCAAGCCCAGGAGCTGCGAGGACGGGTGAGGCGACGAGCTTGGCCCGACCTTGAGGGCCTTGGTTGGCGCAAGGGAAGGCACGGCCTGTCCACCAGACCGACTGCGCCAAGAAGAAATCTAGTTAGTAACAGACTTGAAGCCTCGATGAACGAGCGAGAAACGAAGAAAACTCACCGAACGATGGGGAGCTTCCGCTTCAGCCTCGAGGCTGAGACGGCAGCCACCCTCGAGACCTCGCCTCCCGTGGAGGCGTCGGCCTCCCCTTGAGGAGTCACCCTTGAAGCCTCCTCGCCCACCGTAGAGACGACGGTATCTACTTAGGGGACCTCCACTTCCGGCCCACGAGCTGAGGCCTCCTCGACAGCGCCCGGTCGCTCGGGTGCCTCGTTCCGATCTTGTGGTACCTCGAGGGCAGCCGCCGCTACCCTCGACAGGCTCCCGGGAGCGGGCGCCGCGGTCGACGGCGGAGCTTCGAGGTTGACGGGCTCTCCGCTGCTGCCCCCAGACGCTGCAGCAAGGGCGGCCCCACCGGGGGACGCCCGAGAAGAGATGGGAAGCTCGAGAGGAGATGGACTCCTCGCCCCACCATCTTCCTCGGATCCCTCACCATCGGGATCAGGGGAAGTCTCCGGCGTCGGGAGCGGTGAGAGCCCCTGCTTCTCCCGCTCGCGATTCTCCGCCAAGTGCTTCCTCTTCTTCCGATCCTTTTGCTTCCGCCGCGCCTCCTTCCAATCCTTGTCCTCTTTCGCCTTCTCGGCGAGGGTGCGGTTAACGGCCCTATCCTCGGGGACAGGGGGCTTGGAAGTGTGGCCACGGGACAGACCCTGCGAAACACCAGTCGCGAGGTAAAGAACACGCGAAATCGAAACGTAAAGCAAATACGAGGGCGAAAGGTCGCTTACGAAGCTCAGGTGGCCATCCTCGGGCCGCATGGGCACCGCCCACGGGTTGTCCGCCAGCCGGTCGACGGCACGCCGCGCCCGCTGAACGGTGATGGCGTCGGGCAACGGCTCCGCCGCCATCGCTGTGCCGGTGACGTCGGCGCCAGGAGTCATCCCAAACAACGGGAGCCTCCTCTGCATAAGGGGAAGCACCCGCCGCCGATGGAAGTTGGCGATGACCCCACCAGCGGTGAGGCGCTAGAGCACCTCGATCAATGGAGCGAGCTTGTCCTTCTGCTCAGGCGGCGACACCCCGTAGGCCCAGCGGTCCTGCTTCTCCGTCAGCAACCTGCCGGTATAGGGCGGCAGATGTCCCCCGTCGTTGCGGAGGTAGAACCACCCCTTGTCCCAATCTTGGTTGTTGGAAACCATGGAACAAGGGATGTAAAGCTCCTTGCGGCTCCTCCGGACTTGGAGCACGAGGCCACCAGCACGAGCGGGGCGACGGACCACCTTGGAGACGCCCTCTAAGAAGAGCTCGCCGAAGAAGAGGTGGCGCCACAGGTCCCAGTGGGCTTCGATGCCCAGGTAACCCTCGCAGACGGCGACGAATACCGCCGCCTGCAAGATCGCGTTGGGCGAGAAATTGTGCAGCTCCACCTTGTAGTGGAAGCACAACGCTCGCAAGAATCTTCCCGCCGGAACGCCGAAACCCCGCTCATGGAGGTGAACGAGGCTGACTACGTAGCCCGCCAGCGGGGCGGGCTCCGCAGCGGTTCCCGGCGAGATCCAAACCGAGGGTTCGCCGTCGACGTTTGGCGGCAACACTCCGACCTTCACAAGCCCCTCTAGGCAAGTCTTGGTGGCCGTCGATGGCTTCCACGGCGCGGGGTCGACGAGTCGGACCATGGCGGCACGTGGGAGCTTAGGCGAAGGAAGAAGACGACGCAAAGGAAGAAGACGACGCAAAGGCTAGAAGGCAAAGGCTTGAAGGCGAAGACTAGAAGGCAGGGTGGCGTACCCTCGGCAGGTGCCCCCTGCCGCGCTATTTATGCTCTCCTGTGGGGCAAGGCACGGCAGGACGCCGGCCGTGACACGCCAGCCCCCTAGGCTGACAGTCGGGCCCGCCCCAAGAGACGTAACGGCGCGGGCCGCGCAACCACGCTAACCGCTTAAATCACGCTGTAATATTCGAGGAGCCTGGCATAGCAGACGTGCGGTCGTGTCGAACTGCGCCCGCACGCCTCGTCTAAAAAGGCGCGCTCACTTCTCCCACGAAACCACGAAATCTTCCTTGGTGGTCATTATGACCCGCGCAAAACGAGGAAGGGCGCATTCAAGGCGCCCACCCTCGAAGGGAAAGCCTCGAAGTTCGAAGGCTCGAAGAAGACCCATCGAGAGACAGAGGCCTCGAAAGCCTCGTTACCCCGCGCGGAGCGGAACACGTGGAGGGAACGCTCAAGGCTTCCCCCTCGAAGGGAGGAAGCCACCGTTCTACTAATCAGGGGTTTGAACCTTGGACCTTCGAAGGGTTTCGACAAGGGGCCCAGATCAACTGAGTCAGGGATAATCGACGGTACTCTCGAAAGTGAGCCTCGAAGCTCAAATGTTCGAGGAAAACAATCGGTTATGTTCGAGGCCAGGCAAAAAGCCTAGACTAAGGGACCCCTCGAGGGGGAGCATCGAGCCCTCGACCTTTATCGAACGAGGTCGAGTCCCGTCTAGCATACTTTTGCGAAAAGCTTTCACGGGCGTGTCCTATGACCACGAGCCTACCCTCATCGAACGGGGCATGGACGTCCGCTCGAACCACCCGTTACCAGCTCAACTAGGCATCCATGGCTCGATCCCATCGAGGGAACCACGGGTCGCCTCCTCCTCAGTCCCCCCGAACGGGGAGCACGAGGTACGAAGAAAGCTCGAGATCTCCCCTACCACGCCAAAAAAGGCTAGGTTCGAGGACCTCAGGCGATGTGGACGAACCCACACCTAGGGAAGCAACGAATGCTCTTCACATCGAGTAGAGACCTTGAGAGAGTGTCAACCACTCTCCCAAGGCCTCAGGGGCTACACCCGCGGGTGCGCTAGCGCGCCCCCACGGATTCCCAGAACCCACGAAGGCCTCGAAAGCCTCGACGAACACCAACCTCCGCAGGATTGAACCTCACTCCTGCGGAGGCTCGGGGGCTACTGTCGGGTACCTATAAAAGGGGTACCATAACTTAGGCCCAGAACTACTCGGTAACAAGGCCCGCCAACGAAGTCGGCCTGGCTCCGCAGCCCAGCAAAGGCCCACCACAACAACTCCTCCTCGGTACCCATCCCGCTCGAGGTAGACGACCACCCTCGAGCAGGGATGTCCGTGACGATCGAGGCTCAGTGAGCTCGAAGGGGACGATCACCCTCGAGCGGGCGTTTCCGTCTCGTTCGAGGCTCAGCGGGCTCGAGCTTGCGGTCCAAGCTCGAGCCGGCCTCACCAGGAACGACGCCCAAGGCTCTGCGACCCATCAACTCAGGACATGATGACGCTCCTCTGTAGTCAAAAATCAGGGGAATCACTGCGCCATGCCACCACCCACGCCCCGGAGAAGACACCGGTCAAATCCACTCGCAACAGTGGACTTCTAAGCGCCATGCTGCACGGCCAGACCTAACTTGGTAGCAGCACTGTGCTAACCACTCCTTTGACTTTGCTCGCCTCGGGCGCGCCACCACCCTCAAAGACGACCCTCGAAGGAGGCTACAGAGACTCGATCTGGACCCCGTATGCAAGTTGCCACCCTCGACGCCGTGAGCCGTCACAAGAAGGAAGGACATCATGTCAGCCACTGCCATGTCGTCAGCCGGAGTTGGAAGGCGCGATTCCCGCTCGCATGGTGCACGGCATGGACGGCACAGTGCACTTAGCAACGTCAACACCACGAACACATGTACTCGCACCCTTCCCCCTTGGTCTATAAAAAGGGGAAGGGAAGCCCATGCAATGAAAAAAAGGGAAAGCAGGTTCACACACAGCCAGACACGCACGGCCAAGCGCACTCAAGTCCACACGCGCTAGAACACACACCACTTAGCTGGGGACTTAGGAGCTCATCTCCTTCTCCCACCTTGCTTGTAACCCCCTACTACGAGCAACACGAAACTGGTGCTCAGTACCACTGCTGGACGTACGGCCCCGTGGCCGGAACCAGGATAAAAACCCCTTGTCTCTTCACCCGCCATCGGGGCAACGAGTGGATTAGCACCGTAATCACTTGTTTGTGCCGGTGTGACCAAATCAGGCACCGACAACCATCATATCAATTTGTATTTTTAAATTAACTCATTCCTACACATGAATCCAAATTTTCTACAAATTTATACAATTTTTAATTCAATGTTTTAATGAAGCAGTTAGTTATCAACACCATTTTCAATTCACATTTTGAAATTCAATCATTTTTACCTATGGCGAGGCTCGAGTGGGGCGCCACAAGGAGCAGCGGGCGATGGGCGGTGTAGCGGGGGGCCGATGATGAGCGCCGGGACAAGCTCCGGCCGGGGACGGGGCCGGCTCTCCACACGGGGAGACACGACCAGGGGGGCAGGCCGGCGGCAGGGGCCAGGCGGGCGGCAGCCGAGGCCGGCAGCCGGGGCCGCGCAGGCGCAGCTGCCGGGGAGGGGCGGCCGGCAGCCGGGGCCGGCGGAGGGCGGCCGGCTGTGCGGGCGACGGCGACCTCGCCGGGGCCAGAGAGGACGACGGCGGCGACGGCTGTGCGGGGAGAGAGTCGCGGCACGCAGTGGAAATGAGGAGATAGGATTGGGGGAAAATTATTAAGCTAAGTGGCTGTACGTTTGCCGAGAGCAAGATCTAGCTCTCGGCAAACAAAAAAACTCTCGGCAAAATGGAATTTTTTCAAACTTTCCACAAAATTTGGGCGGCCGCCCAAATAGAGAAATAGGGTTTAGGGTCTTTGCCGTGAGCATAAAGGAGGGCTCTCGGCAAACACCCTCTTTGCCGAGAGGCACACGCTCAAGCTCTCGGCAAACACCCTGTTTGCTGTGTGCGCGCCTTGTGGCTCTCGGCAAAGAGTAATTTCCCCATTAGTTTTTTATTTTATTGTGCTCTCCATTTCTTTTTTTCTAAAGTGTTGGTGATACTGATCTTATTTAATATGATGAGTAAAATCATGAAGTCCTATTTGTTTGCATATTATTTCATTATTTCATGTGTATTTTAGTAAATTTTCATTATTTCATGTATATATGAAGTAGAAATATATATCAAATTATTCTGAAAAAATACCAAATTTTGACATAGACCATATTATAGTGTCTATAACATGTGCACAAAGTTTTGCATGCAAACTCAAATTTAAAGTTCCATTTGAGTTCAAATTCTAGAGATCACATGTGATGTTTACGAAACTTCTACGGAGATGTTCGGATTTGTGCATGGTTTGACACAAAATTGCCCGAAACCTCATCTAACTTTTCGCACACTCTTAGTACACCAAATCATTGGATGTCTACAAAAATCATGATTTTCGGACTCCATTTGCTATTTTTAATAATTGCAAAACTATTAATCCACGTGGTCTTTTCCATGTTTTCATCAAAATATACTCTTATTTTGTTGGTAAGGCTTCACATCACACTTACTTACATGAATCTCATTATTTAATTCATTTTTTACCATTTTTGAATCATATCTCTATTCAACTTAGAATTATTCCATAAACCCAACGAATTGATACAAAGAAATTAAAAATAGCAAACAAATTGGTAAAATAGTCAAATGCTCACATGTTGTACTTTGTAGGATGTGTGAACTAAGAAAATTTATTTGGACGTTGAAATGTGAAAAATGTGGGACACTTTTGCAAGAGCCGTGAGGAAGCTCTCGACAAAGCATGCTTTCGCCGTGAGGCTTTGGAAAGCTCTCGGCAAACCTTGCCTTTGCCGTGAGCTTAGGCAAAACTCTCGGCAAAGAGGCTGCCACGTGGCCATGCCGACCTGACGGATGCCGTGTCACGTGTCCAGTTTTGCCGAGAGGGCGTCCACTGCTCTCGGCAAAGCGCCCTTTGTCGTGAGAACCATGTAGGCTCATGGCAAAGAGGTTGACGGCCGTTAGCTGCCCCACACGCCGTCTCTGGCGGCGGGAGCACGAACGTGGCACGTGATCACGTATGCCGAGAGGTCCAAGTTTGCCGAGAGTATCTTTGCTCAAGCTCTCGGCGAAGTTCGCGTTCGTCGAGAGTGCAAACTTTGCCGAGAGCCCAACCTTATAGGCTCACGGCAAACATTGTTGTTGCTGACGGTTGTTCCTTTGCCGAGAGTCTAGAGGCTTGGCTCACGGCGAACGTCTGATTTGCCGAGAGCCCGACATTTGGCTCACGGTAAAGATTGAAGCTGTCGGCATATTAGGATTTTCCGGTAGTGAAATAGATCATTTTTTATTTGGTTTGTAACGTCCAAATCAAGGGGGAGCTGATCGAAAATGAGCAAGGCTTGACCCTGGATGAGATGATTCCGTATATATCTCAATATAAACAAATATGTTGGCTCGGTTTTAGAATTGGATAGCTCTAGAGCCTATCCGTGACATAATCTAAACATGTTGTATGTGTGACACTATTCTTTCAAACACGACATAGATGCACACATATACGCACGCGCTAACCTCTATAAATACGCACACAACTCTATTCCTACTAGCTAGTATCTTTGTGCTAGTGGTTTCTTTAATTGCAGTGCATGGCAGCTTGAATGGTTTGATATGTTAATAACAAAAAGGTTTTATTTTATTTTGTTGGATCCCTGCGTGCGCTATCTTAATTCATTCGAATTCAAGCCTAGTCCCCTAATCTTTTTATCACCAAATATTTGGTATTTCAAATCTATCCAAATCTTGGATCTCTAATCCCAACATCCATAGCTCTCTAGACAAATCGGCCTGCCGTCTCGCTTCGGCGAGGTAGACTACTCTCTCTCTGAAAGGTCATGGGAAAATTTGTTAGGTTTTTTTTTGTGGGGGCAAAAGTTTTGCTCGCCTTTACACACAAAAAAATGATTTGCTCGCCAAGGTAGGATTTTGGTCATGTGTTCAGAGAACAAGTGAAGATACGAGGATCCAACATAAAAATAGATTTGGTTATATAATCTAATTGCAGCAATACCCTTCGCTCCCATGCAAGTTGGAAAGTTTAAGAAGTAACAACCTACGGAAAATAAAACAAAAATGCCAATTTTGCCTTCACTCGAAAACCCACTGTTTGGTTTCGGAAAAAGAAAATAAAAGAGAGAGTAGAAAAATCATGCCCGGACAACACTCAAAGAACCCTTGTCCGACGGCTACGGCTACAACCGCGCGGCGCCAGGTGCGGAGGCGCCCCGCTTCCAAGCCCAAGCGCGGCAAACGGTGTCCGGTCATGGGCTGCCCCGTTCAAAAATAGCTCGCCTCCGCCACCATATAAACCTGGCCGCGCCTTCTCTTCCTCCCCGCACCGCTCCAAGCCCAGTGAGACCAACCAGCGCGCATAAGCCAGATCGCCACCACATAAAGCCAGCAACGCCGAGAGGCAGAGGCACCCATGGCTCGCGCTCGCGTCGCCTTCGCCCTTGCAGCGCTCCTCTTCATCGCCATGGCCGTGGCACCACAACTGGCGGAGAGCTCCGCCGACGCACCGGCCCCCGCCGCCGACGCGCCTGCCGATGGGCCCAGCGGCCCGGCGGCCGCCCCTGGCCCCGAGGGCATCTCAGGCCTCTCCGACGATTCCGACGACGGAGACAATTAATTAGAACCGAAGTACTGAAGTAACAGGGCATGCGAAGGAATGAAGATCAGTCGCCGGATTTGTTCTTAAACGAGATAATAATGTGTAGTGCCATGCTAGGATGGTCGTGCTCTGAATTTGTTCTTTCTTTCTCTTTACTGTTCGAGTTTGGATGTTTGTATGTTCTTAGTGCGTAATGGTTATACATCGTTTGGAATCCGTGCATTTGTTTGGATCATATATACGCCATTCTACTGTTTGATCACTTCTGTGCTTCTGAGCAACTGAAATCGCGTGCATATGCATACATTACGAAAGTAATCTTATGCCTTTCCTCTGTTACATCGTACCAATTGAAAAAGCAAGTTAGTTCTCTCTTGCACCTGCTTACCCATCAATGCACAATTTTTATTCAGAAATCATTTCGAAATTGTTTTCCCAAAACTTTGCAACCACAATCCAGTGAGCTATCATTCTCACAAGCAAGAATGTCACTGACGAAGTGACGAGCGGTAACAGTGTTGGACAATGATGTCACTCTATTGCTTAGCTCTACACGTTTTTTATTTCCCTAATAGCACCAGACTGTTAAAAAAAAAAGGTACCATTGTAAGGATGACCATGAAACTCTGAAGGGTAAGCCTTAAGCTTGACTGCTTGAGGGTCAACATTAAACCAAGGCCGTAGCCCGTAGGTGATAATGGAAAGGAAGGGGCAGAACATAAGCATTTGATGGAAGACATGGTTTGTCACGAAAGCCGAGCCAATATTCCACATGGAGAGCCTAGGCTTCCTTTTACGTCACTGGCATTGCTGCACATATGAACACAATCTGAGAGCACCTCCAACATAAGGTCCTGTTCAGATTCCCCAACTTTCCACTATTCATTCCAACTTTTCATGATTTATTCCAACTTTTCACTATTTCTCCCTCACAAAACACGTTTCCCAGCGAATGCTACAGTGTTTTTCTGATGCTACATTGTTTTTTCCCTACAATCTAAACACACTCTAAGTGTCTAATTTAAATGGGTACTACAGGTGCCTGAGAAAGATTCCGTAGCGCAACATTTTTTTTTCTTTAATAAAAGTGATTCAAAGCTGATTTTGAGAAGTGATTCGAAGTTTGGTATTCTTTTAGAGCAAAAGCTTTCACTAATTCTTCTTTTCGAAATGATGGAGTTCACATAAACACGGTTTGTTTTCCAAAGATATCGGGGGGACCGGGAATACTAAAGATGGTATGAATCTAGACACCCAGTGACATGGCTAGACTTACATTCTTTTCGGGACATAAGGAGTAACTCTTGCAATTTGGCATTTTTTTTGTTTGCCACTCTAAAGTACCCATAACCCAACGTTGACCACAGCGCGCGTAGTCGATCTGATCGATCGTGATCCTTCAGCCAGCGAGAAATATGGCCAAGCCATAGGCGATTCTTTCCAAATAAGGCCATCTAGCACCTGGCAGTCCGACACTTGTCCCCACCCGGCATCGGGGGCACAAACCCAACGAATCGCCTCGCCTCGCGCGACCACCAACCGCGCCCGCCCGCCCGCTTCTTGCTCCCCGCGTCAATATATAGAGCCCTCTGCTTCCTCCCTCGCCCCTGCCGTAGCCACTGGTTCGCCCGATCACCACGCACACGAAGCCCGCCCGTCGTCCGCTTGTCATCAATCATCGTCGAGGCACATCACATGTCTCGCGCGCTCGCCCTCGCGGTCCTTCTGCTGGCCGCCGCCGCGGTGGCGGCGCCGCTGGCCTCCATCCCTGGCGCCAAGGACCTCGCTGGGGGCGCCGAGAAGTTGGCGGTCGGGGCCGATCCCGACCCTTCCCCCGTCAGCGGCCTGCCTGCAGACCCGGCGCCCGACGCGCGACCCTAGGCCAGCACCGTCCGTTCACGTGCGTTGGGTTGTTGATGGTTAACCTGTGCATGTGTTCGCTTGCGTTTTCATCCTTTTGGTTGTCGATACGATACGCCGCAGTTTGCAGTTGAGTTGACCTGTCGGTGTGGAAATGCCACTCTGTGATGATGCTTGTGTTTCCATGCATGTCGATCCAGGCATCCAGGCCGCTGCTGTTCTGATTTCTAATGTCAAAGGAATTGGTCATTTGATTGTTGTTGAAAAGATGCATATGTTTTGATGAGATCGAGGGTACTATGTTGTGTTCCTATTTTCCATGCTTTGAGTAGTGGTGTATAAGGTCATCGCTACCGTATGAGGTCGAATCGACCTTAGTGGTGGGCTCCACGTGAAGATGAGGTCGCTCGAGTAACGTATGAAACCTGCATCGGCTTTAACTATGGGTCCCGCATGAAAATAAAAAACGTTTTCAATCTCACGCGAGCAGCTCAGTCCTGGCAATCATCTCGCGTTCACACCACCTTTCTACCATCCTGTGACTTTTTTAATCGATAGAACCCGGCCTCAAGCTTAGGGGTGACCTTTGCTTTTTTCTGCTTAGGACCGAGCCTTGAAACCATGCGCTAGTGTATAAGATCGGCCTTTGATAGCTTAGGACCGATAAAAGCTGCACACCAGTGATGTCCTAACGACCCTTCAAGTTTACAAGTGAGCTCGAAATTCATATATATGGAGTATGCATTCATGATTCATTATCTGGTCCAAAGAGACCAACTGAACTCAATGCAATCAAACTTTGTCGCACCGAGTGCATGCCATGTGAGGGCTTGATGAGTAGTGCCAGCTTTCATCCAGCACATCTGCATGCATGCATACAAAAACGAGGGAGTTTTGAGTTTTTATACAACGCCGGATCTTGCAAGCAGCCACCCCTGCTGTACCATTTTGGCGTTTCTCCTTTCAATACGCGACGAACGATCTTGCAGAGTATCATCATCTCCCGTAATCGTTGATCCCACGCGAGGGGCTTTGTGGCATGTCTCGAATATTGTACTTTAGTTTCCATCAACAATAACGGTGCTTATCTGTAAAGTGTTAGTATATGATATAGTACCATGGTAAGCATGGTGCGCATATAGTAAAGTACACTGCATCTGTTTTATGGTCTATACTAGTCAGTTCGACTGACTAGTTTTAATCCCACGTCGACTAGTGGATCCCTATGCATTGGTTTATACTACTCCCTCCGTTCCAAATTGTAAGTCATTCCAAGATTCTTGGAGAGTCAAAATATCTCAAGTTTGACCAAATTTATATAACAAAGTCCGACCATTTCTGATACCAAATAAGTACCATTAGCTTCTTCATTAAGTATATTTTTAGATTATATATATTTGGTTCCATAAATTTTTGTGATTCATTCTATAATTTTGGTCAAACATAAAAAGAGTTTGACTCTCCAAGAATCTTGGAATGACTTACAATTTGGGACGGAGGGAGTAGTATACTACTCAAGACTGGATCATATCTTTTATCTACAAATCTGTAGGAAAGATGATTAAACTATCAGAACCGAGGGTATGGATCACTTTGGCTAGGGTGCTGGCTAGCACATTATTCTGCATCCTGAGCCTATGTGCTTTTCAATCCAACGGTTCAAAGGTTACCCAAAATTGTTGTACCATGGTGACATATGTATACTAATACAGTCTACAGAGGATTCCTGACAAAATGAGTTCTAGCATGGCGAATTTTGCACACTAGGCATGACTAATATCAAATGGAACTTTCAGAGAGGCTTTGACGCTGACCTTCTGAAACTGTGGTGTTCTAAAGTCTTAGCCCCCGCTGGCTGCTGCTTCCCTGAATTCATATTCCATGGCGCCGGGGATGTTAATTTCCGTAAGATACATCTCCCAGTTGATGAACTTGGTATCACAAGGGATCAGCTCTCTGTCTCTTTCATTCATCATCGTGCCGCCTCTGCATCTGCTCATTCTTAGGGATGGCAGCGGATCGGGTTCGGAGCGGATATCCGCGGGTTTCGGGTATTGGATTCGGAGTCACATTTTCGCCCACGGATTTTCGGGTTCGGATATCCGAAACACTGTGGATTCGGGTCAGATTCTGAATCTCGCCCGTGGAGCTCCATCGGGGCTCCGGAAAATGCAGCCCAATAGCATCCCATATATGAATGTTGATGAATTGTGTTGTTTTCCTCTTATTTTGAACTTATGTGTTGTATGCTTGTATTCGGTATTTGTAATAATATGGACAAAGTGTTGGAGCCAGGACTATGCTTTTGGAATGTTGAATTGTATGCTTTTACTTGTCTCCTTGGAAAAAACATTATAATGTTGTTGGAAAAATAACTTGTGTTGATTGTTGAATACTTGTAACTTGTCTGTGTATTTTTTTATGGGTTACGGATTATCCGTCGTGTTTCGGATATCAGCGGGTTTTGGATTCGGAGTTGGATTTCCACCCGAAACCATGTTCGGGTTGGGTTCGGATTTTGACTTCGGGTTTCGGGTTTGGATGTTCAGACAGCACATCCGATCCGGGGTTCCGCCCGTTGCCATCCCTACTCATTCTGCTGGGAGGTGAAGGAAGCCTGACTGCTGGGCCGCAGGAAGGTGATGACTTATAAGAGAGGACAAAAGAAGATCGCAAGTATTGCGCTGGCCGTGTGCTTGTATGTGTATTTGTTTCTTTTCACACCTCAAAAATTCATAGCAATCCAATTGTTAGTCGAAATTCGATGTAAACTACACAAAATATTAGGATTGTTCAATAACATGTGGTTCAATTTTGAAGATTTTCCACATGCTATGGGTTGTAAAAAATTCATACAAGTCGACTGCTTTTAAATCTTTAATTAATTTAGAGCAGCAATTTATTTTTTTAAAATTACAGGAAAACTGAGTATTCATCATTTCATTCACAAGGTGTAACTTCTCATTTGATTCATAATCCAAATTCGTACATTCACACACTTGCTAACAAATGCATGATTGTGCATACATCGCACCATACTAGGTAACTGATAGAAATTGTAGTAGCACCTCCCTTTTTTGTAGGGACAATACAAAACAAATGGCCAATCCAGTGTTTACAGGGGGATCCTACATCACTACTAGACAAATGCCCTTGATTCTACATTCAGAGCCTTTATGTTTCAGATCCAATGCTCGAAAGACAACTGCAAACTAACTATGTACCATGGTTCACCACGGTTGTTATATGAGACTTTTCGTTCACTGATCTTTCAAATGGAAGTTATATGAGACTTCCAAAGAAACCGCGGTTGTAAGTGAGTACGCAACTGACCTTCCAAACTCGTGCGCAAACTCACCTAAAGCCTAGCCCTTGTTGGCTCCCTTGATTCACAATCCATGACACCAGGGATGTGTATTTCCATGAGGTATTTCTCCCAATTGATGAGTTTGGTGTCACAAAGAACCAGTTCCCTATCTCTTAGGTTCATCATCGTAATAAGCCTCTGCATGTTGGTGTCATCAAACCTGCAAGGTGCAAGCGAAGGTACAAAATGGAACAACTCTTGATCAAGAAATGGTTCGTGGTATCCTTCTTGGAACTACCTCTACCTTACCTCCTCTTGAAGAGCGTGCTTGGATGGAACACATCTGCAACCCCCATTGTGAAATCATACTCTCTCTTGAGATGGTTATATCTGTCATACTCGTCAGTGGTCAATAACCCATGGCGTGCCATATCCTGAAACAGAAAATATTGACATGCTTTGTGAGCAAATAGCCACACAATTAAATGCCCAAGTTATATTATATTTAATTATAACCAACCTGCAAAGGCAACTTGTAGTGTATGTCCATGTGCTCATAAAAGCTGGCCATTGTTGCTGGCATAATCAGTTGCTTCAATTTGATTCCCTCTCCGTCTGCACCGACAAATGGTTTCTCCGAGAAGTATCTGAGCATTATATGTATCAGATCACCTATCTTGAGTGGATTGCGTATTGAAGAGCCGATGTGATAGATCAAGCCTGAATGATCTCGAGGGTGGTAACTGATAATGCAAAGCATTGCATTGACCACAATGTCCACAGGTACCTGCAAGCCATTCACAAAAATGATACAAATCTGTAGTCAATTGCACTTGTTAGAACAAATCGCCTGTAGTTTCTACTACAAATCAATTCTTTATGCAAAAACACAAAGAATGTACTGTACAATGTCTATGACAGTTGCGACTTCTCCAGGAAGAACCTTCAGAATCCCCTTGCCATAATTGGTAACCCAGGTGTCAATTGTTCTGCATCAGTTTCACACATTATTTGTCGATTATAATAGAATGGAAGTTAATAAAGCAATCAAGTGAGAACCAATGGTTCATCATATTGATGGAACTGACTTGATTCCTTCGATCCATCCAGGAAAAGGCTCTTTCCATGTGCTTGTTGTGGATGTTGGCCGGATTATGGCAATTGGGAGCCGCATTCTCTGTTCATATGCTAGCATCTCGCCCATTGCCTTCGTGAAAACATAGGTACTCATCCACCCAAACTTACGAGCCCTGTTTAGTGACCACGTAGAAATTTCGAAGCATCACTCCTGATGATATATCATGTATTAAAGTGAAACTCTCGAGACTAAATTTTGCAGGTGATGAATCAAGTTTAGATGGATAACCTTTGTATGCCAATCTTCTTCATGGCACGTCTTATGTTATCTTCTGAAGCACTCCTGCAAACAAGCTCCTTCAGCTTCGCCTCTGCCAATGCTATTTCTCCTGAAATATCTAGATCTGATTGGCCATCATAGCTCCTGTACTGGTGAAGTGGCTTCTCCAGCATGATCCCCGATTCCTTTCCATTAACATAAGCTGGGATTGGGAAACAGTTTTCCCATTTAAGAAGAGTTCCTTTTTGTTGGATAGAAGTGAACTGATGCCGATTTCAGGTCTCACCAGTTGACACAAGAAGGAGCTCTAGCTTTGTGCATCTTGATGCGATTTCGATAACATGCTTCACACCCATAGTGTTTACTGCCAACGCTGTGTCATATCTGCACTTACGATTAGGGGCAACAATGTGAGTATCATATACTACTCTTTTTATATACTCTGAATAAATGGAAATTACATTGCAGCACAGCCTTTCTCACCTTTCTCTGAAGTTAACTGCCGCAGCCATATGAACGATAATGTCTGTTTCTCTCAGTATATCTTCAGCAAGCACAGCATCTCCTATACCCAAATTCTTCAACGAGACATCTCCTGCCACAGGGTAAACCTTGTCCCAGAACCATGAACTGAAATGTTCTTGGTACTTCTCTCGCAAAGGTCGAAATATCTGAAGTTGCATAATCTGACAGTCCAGGCCGAAGATAAACCGAATCAAAATTTAATCAATCACTCAAGTAATCCAAAAGAGAATGCGAGATATTGGCAAAGAGCAGCGCAGAGGAGAAGACGACCTCGGACCGGACCCGCTCCGTGGCCGAAGCCTGGTCGCCGGCGCGCACCAGGAGGTACATCCTCCTCACCGGGGGCTGAAGCCGCAGGGTCTTCTCCACGAGGACTGCATCTCTAATAACCCAACAAAGCATCAAGATCCAATCCCTGGACTCCTCAAACACAGTACAGTACACTATAAGCATGACGGCTACGTTTTGCGATGAACCCGGTGGCGCCCGTGATGAGCACCGTCCTGTCGCGGAGGCGCTCCGCGACCCCGGCGGCGGTCTCCATGGCTACACCGATGCGGTGACCGAGTGAGCCGAGCACGAGCAGGATGACTGGATGAGAATGGTGGTCGGCGTGTCCCCGAGATTTTTTTTTTAATTCCGTGCAACACGAGGGAGTATTTTATATTATCCCTATATCAGGGCGGATGGATTAATGGAAAGCATGTGCTCCGTCGAGGCGTCGTTCATGATGAGAGCCCACAGAGCGCAGCTCAGGCAAGGGGTCATGGCGTGCAACGCCGTACGCGATCGCGGCGCCATGTACACAAAAGTCTACAATGGCGCGCCAGACGAACACCTTGCCCAACCATGGAAAGATGTCATCGGCGGTTTCCACCGGGGGAGCCGTGCAGGGCAGCGCAGGACGACAAGTTTTCTCCTCGCTGGAGGCTAGCGTCACTGCCAGGTGGGACCCACGAGACGGGTGGATGGACGGACCCACCGGGAGTTCACACGCGCAGCTCGCGACAGAGCGGCGAGACAGATCGAGCCATTCAAGCCGTCGGATCACTGGGCCCCGGCCCGAAGCGGTAATCGCCACTCCACAGATCTCGTCTTCGCCTCTCTGCCCGATTCAAAATTTTCGATCCCTCCGCCACCGTCTCCTCCTCCACCCAGAGACGACGAGGAATTAGCCGTTCCCCTCCCCCCACCTCCTCCATGCCCAAACCCTAGGCGCCCACTCATCGACCCTCCGCGAGAGCCGAGCAGGCCCCAGCCATGGAGCACCTGTTCATGCAGGCCTTCGAGCGCCGGGAGTGGCTGGCCGCGCAGATGCAGCAGCAGGTGGACTCCTACTCCCAGACCCTCGCCAACAGCCTCCTCGCCGCCGGCCACGCGCCCCCGGAATGGCTCCTCCCCTCCACCGCCCTGCCCCAAGGTGCGCCCCGACTCCTCCCCCACTCCCCTTTATCTTCCGCCCCCGCGCCGGTGCCGTCGGATTCGGGTGGTTCGAGGTGGATTGTGTTGGCTGGTTCGGGCTGTTTTCGAATTCCGGACAGAGCTTGTTCAGATCGACTGCCCGGTTTGGTGTCTAGTAGTGATTTAAGCTTAGGTTGCCCTACAGCAGGTTGTAGCTGACTATAATTTGTCTAATGCTAGCATTTTGTGGCGAAAACGACCATGGGGGTGGTAATTGCCTAAGAGAAGAAATATGGTTGGGGGATTACTTAGCGTTACAGACTTCTTCCTGCTTCCATGACTATCATGGCTGTATATACTGATATAGTTTGTTGTTGCCGGTATAGTGAATTTTTTTAATGCTTCCACAAACAATATAATTTCCAATTAAACAAAACAAAGACAACTATATTCTATTTGGTACTTGAGTAGTTGCTGAATGTCTTTATGCCATGTATAACCATTTCGCTGTGAATATTGTTATGTTATCGTTTTGGTCTCTCTTATGATCTTTCATTTTATTCGTATACTGAAGCACTCCATTATGTGCAGAGCTGAATGGAAAACCAATTTTTCTCACTGGAAGGCATATCACAACACCAGCAGCCAATAGGAGCATCTTCATGCCTCTAGCTGTTCCTAGCACTTTGTCTAGTAATTCAGAGGTTCCAAATGGATGTACTTACCCAGACAGCAATTGTACTGCTCTGGGTAATGACATACATGAAGAGGAGCATCAAGATCAGACTTCACTTAGCCACGGCATTTCTGAGGCCTGTACTGCAGATAAAATGTTTTCAAGGATTCAGCGTTCCAGGTCAAGGCAAAGACATATTGAAGATCGTCTAAATGGAAAGGATCAAGCTGCAAAGAGTGGAAGCCATGACGGTATGGAAGATGGGAAGCATATGTCTGACGTTGGGACTTTAGGGCCAAACAGAGCTACTGCACCATCATCATCCATACCGTGTGATGCTGCTGCAAACATAGCTGAAACAACATCATCAGGTCCAGGTCAGGATATGGATTTTTGTGCCACTCAGGTGAGATCAATTGACCATGGAGTTCAATTAGAGGGTTTTCCATCACACATAGAGAGCAAAATTATCTGTTCTAATAGCAACATTGTGGTCAGTAACAACTCTTCTGTTAGAGATTCATTGACTGTGCCACTTCCAGATCTGTCTAAGGCAAGCATTGCAGATAGTGTGTGCGACCATATTCCTGAAACTCACATGTTGGTTGAGCCAAAGAAACTTCAATTTGATGGCATTGGATCAACTTGTATGAATCATACCAGTGCACAAACAGACCAGCAACAAGAATCTGGTGTTAAAAGTGACCATCTTGATCTTGCTAGTATAATTCCTTCAACTGAAGGCCCATCTTCTACCAGTTCTCAGGGTCCTCATTCTATGGGCAGGTTATCGCTTGATCATGTTAGGTTGGGACATTTGAACCCTGACAGTGCACCAGTGGACCAGCATCATAAATATGCCATAGAATGCAGTCAGCCAGATCTCACTGGTATGCATTCTCCAAATAAGAAACAATCTCTTACGTGCCTTGCTGAAGCATCGGATGCTATGGGTGAACCATTGCTTCAAAAGGATACAGAGCATATTCCTGAAAACTATTCTTTGGAAAGAGCACATCCCAGGGTCAGCCGACCACTTGAAATGGACACATCAAATAGTGATGACTCCAAGTTTTCTCAAAGGCCTTGTTCTGGGTTCAACCCGCTGCTTGAAAGTGATACATTGCGTGCAATTGAGGATACTGAAAAACTGCAGGCTTCCAATTCTCATGTCTCACCTCCATACTGTGGACCTTTGCAGCTACCTACCCAACTAGCTGATTCAAGGTTTGGTACTCATGCATTATCAGGAACATCGCCAAACAGTTTGTTAGGAGAAGATGGACATCTATCAAAATTGCCAAAAAATGTCAGAAATAGCCAATACTCCCAAGGCAGGTCTGCTTTAAGCCTAGAGCTTCTTCCAGCTCAAATTTGTAATTCCAATGATGTTTGCCCATCAAGCCTCTTATGTTGTAGAACTCAAAGTACAGACAAACATTCCAATGGTTGTGCTGCTGTGAATAACTTGGCATCTGCTGGTAAAGAATTATCTCAGGAACCTTATTTATCGTCCAGATCGTCTTTGGAATTTAATGGGAGTATTCCAGATGCGGAAACCCCATCTGGCCATCCTGCTCTGGACATGGAAAATTTGATGCTCAAAGCAAACCCAGTACCTGACTTGGTCAACTGTTATTCAGGAAAACTGTGTGATGATGCTCTAGTCAGCAAAGTATGTGGTGGTTCTGCTGATGACAGAAAAAATGAGTCCGTGGTCCTGAAAGTTATGCCTAGTGATTCATATCAACGAACCACAGAGATGCATGGAACCGAAATGAACAGTGTGGTTTCGTCAGAAAAATGCAATGAAAGCCTGCACCAAGGTATTGTGATTGCTCCATATAGATCATTATCCTTCTGTTTTTGTAGTAAATGACACTAATATATTCTTATATAACTTCCAATTTTTCAGGAAAAGAACAAGTGACCCCTCATGCTGAGGATGATGCACAAATAAATGCTGATTCATGCAGATCTGAGGATATTGAGAGGAGAAAGTCTGAGTTTACTTTGGATTCACATGAAAAGAGCAGTAGGCACCAGGAGGACAGAGGAAGTGCTCAGATGAGATCGGGTGCAGGTGGTGTTCAGATAAATGGGGGTACATCATCCAAAAGAAAACGAATAAAATGCAAAGACATTGTGCTAACCAGTTCTTATGACACAAAGCCATTGTCTCCGAACCACCATGATGTCACTAGCACCCATGTGGTAACTGGAGAAAATTTCTCGGGGAGATCACAACCTTCAGGTCGTTACTTCTTAAGGAGTTCAGGATCTGGTGAGTTCATGTCTCTCAAGTCTGAGACAACAAATCACAAGATGTCAGTTGCTAGTGATGCTGAACAAAATGATAATTCTTCCCACAAATTAAGAAATAGGTCCTGCCTATCCGATATATCCCTCTGTAACTCTTCTAGTGCGAAGGCTTTATCACCTCATTTTGACTCTGGTATCAGCAGCAAGATTGCAGTTGAAGAAATGGACCTCAACAACTATCAAACACAGTTACAAAATGTTTTTGATGTTGAGACAACTTCTCCTTTGCCTAGCAGCTCTAACATTGCACTTGATAACATGGAACTCTGCAAGCAACAGGTATGTTTTCAGCAAGCGATCCAATTCTTTCATACTGAAAATGTGAAAAATGTCATTCTAAAACACTAAACTTTGGATTACCCAAGTGCAGGATTAGAGATTTGGATAATTTGACTTTTATCCAAGTGAAAACTTAATTCGTGTCTGATTCTTGAATATACTGTTAGACTTGTTGCTCGCTGAATTTTACTTGTTACATTTTTAGCCAGTAGAGTTTTGCAATGTTCTCTCTGAATTCTAACTTACAATTTTCTGAGAGTGCTAGTGAATTCCAGTGCATTGACAACTTTTCTTCTTTGTTGGCAGGAAAATTGTTACTTACAAGGTGAGGGCCTACGTGTTTCAAATTCCACTGCAGAACATCAACAAATGTCTCTTCAGATGGATGAAATATTGTCCAAGAGTGTGGTAATTAATCCAGCAAATTATTCCAGCACTGATTCAACAAATATGTTTCTCAGTGATGGACTGGATCAACATGGTAAACAGGTATCTGCCCCAATTGCATTGGTTCATGGGAAATTAAGTTATGGTTCCAGCATAGAAGTTGATAGGAAATTTAGAAGTGAAGATCTAACAGGAGTTTTGCTGTCTGATGACATGATACCAAGGCAAAAGGATGATGAATCTGTGGACTTCAATGATACAATGCCACACTTTGAGAGCTTTGATTTTTCTGTTCCATTTGACAGTCCAACTACTGAAGAAAGGACATTCGAGATCCTCCATGATTCCAGACAATTTGCTACATTTGGTCATGATGTCTCCAAGAAGTATCAGATGAACACTCTGAGTGGTATACGTCAGCTATTGGGAACTATGTCGGGGAAAGCTGCAAACTGTTCATTTGATTATGGTGAAAAACAACACAGTGAAAGTATTGATGGAAGAATAACAGGCATTTTTGGTTCATCTGGATTGGGACGTAACGGGTCCTTTTTCACTTCTGATGTTGTCGCCCCATGTTCTTCAAATGTTAGCAACAAACAGGAGAGCAGTGAAAATCCATTGACCCCTGCTGTTGAAAAGTATAGTCTTGGGAAACTTTCAGGAAAAAATGGATTTGTTTCCGAGTATATGGGTTCAATTCCTGAACTTTCATGCTTCCGAATTGATGAAGACACTGATGCAGAAGAAAATGAGTACCAAGAGATAATACCAGGATCTGTAGGTAGCCCGAGACAATCTGGCAGAAGAGTACTTGAGGATATCACTGGATTGTGTCAAAGAACTAGGAATTCTGCCTCTTGTTCCATAGGTTTCATGGATACAAGTCACACAGACCTTACTACAGAAACTTGGACCAGTGAAGCCAATCATCATCCAGGTCGCAGGAATGATTGTGATAACAAGAAGCCTAAACAAAGCTGTGTTTCTTTAGTAAAGAAAGAAGGGGAAGTGTCTCATTCTCTCCATAACAGATTAAGCAAGGCAGAAGCAAGACACATGAGTGAAGCAAATACTGGCAAACGCTCTAAGCCAAGCAACATTGTGGCTAATGTGGCATCCTTTATACCTCTTGTAAAACCAAAGGTGCAAACAGGAGCATGTGGTAAGTCTTATTTGTTCACTTGCACAATTTAGTTTTATTTAAAACATGTATGCTAAATCTATTTGCAACTGATCCTTTGAGTTCCAAGTATTTGTTTGAGTGGTGCTCACACAAATGGGCTTTCTGCCTTGTAGTGAAAAAAGATGTTAGAGTGAAGGCACTTGAGGCAGCTGAAGCTGCAAAACGTCTTGAAGAAAAGAAACAAAATGAGCGTGAAATGCGCAAAGCAGCAGCAAAACTAGAGCGCGAGAAATTGAAGCACGAGAAAGAATTAAAGCGAAAACATGAAGAGGAGCAAAAGAAGAAAAGAGATGTTGATGTAGCAACTAGAAAGAGGCAGAGGGATGATGAAGAAAGGAAGGAAAAGGAGAGAAAAAGAAAATGTGTTGAAGAAGCTCGAAAACAACAGAGGCAGCCTATGGAAAGAAGGCACGCCAACAGTGAGAAAGATGCTCGTCCAAAACCTTCTGTAAGTAGAAGCTATATGCTTGATCTTTATCCAAGTGTTCCTTAGGATATGTACTTGTTATAAAGTATTTGGTCACTGCAGGATAAGAAGGAGTTGCAGAAGAATTTGGCTGAGGTGGTGAAAGGCCAAGTAAAACATGATGAAATGAAAAGTCTTGGAGATGAAGCCACTAAAAGTAACAGCGAAAAGGTTGTGGTTGCTGATGAGAGGCCCACAGTTATTGGATCTCAGTCTCAGGAGAATATCCCAACAAGTCTTGAGGAGGTATGTTCTGTAGTCTTTACATAACTTCATCTTAGGGAGAACCTTACCTGTAAGCATCCATAAAGTATGCATGGTTTTTAGACTAATCGCTTCAAATTCAACGGATTGTTTACAATCTTAAAATAAGCCTTTGGAAGATATTCCACTAAATATTTTTGTTATTTGAGGTCACAGGGCTTAGAAACTCCGCAAAATGGTGAAGTTAACAGACTACAACATAATTTTGGATGGGGAAAATGATGTAGATCGTCAAAATTGGCTACTTTGATTCATTTAATAGCATTGTTTCACTTCAGTGTCGATCAAGGTTCTAATTCAAATTCTCTGCTCTGTGGTTTGTTGAACTTTCGCAGTCTTACATGATGACTCCCTACAAAGATTCTGATGATGAAGATGAGGATTTTGAACTTAAAGAAGAATCAAGACGAAGAAGGAAATTGATTCCGTCATGGGCTCGGTATGTGTCAGTCTACTTACAATTACAGAAACAGAATCCCCAATTGAGAAAACGGAGGCACCTCCTTAATGCTCATTTCCACTTTGTTACTTGGCTCTTCAAATTTTCCCTTTTAAGCTGCTAATGACATGGTCTTCATCCTGATTTGCAGGGGAGAGAACTTGGAAAAAATCTTGCTATCCAATTACGTGTTGGACCATAGAGAAATCTTTGAACGAAAGTGCTCCTCAAATCTATCTGAAAGTAATCTCCCATTCATCAATATCCTTGTCAATTAACTTTGTTCTGGAAGTTGCTAGCACTTACTTTTTTTTTTCCTTTGCAGTTTGTCCAGTCCACATTCCACAGCGTGGTTTCAGATAGAGTTTCCATTTGACAAACTGTTAGTTAATTATAATTTATATGCTGCAGTCATTTGGCTTCTGTCAGCCGCATGTGTATAAGCTAATCACAACACTCTCGTTTCAACTCTGTAGAACATTCTTGTATCATTAGGCAATTGCGGCAACGATCGTTGTTGTACATAGTTTTTTTTTATTAGTTCACAAAGACTTTGTTTCGGTTGCACTGTTCTTTGTGCAAGGAGATAACTGTTAGTTGGTAAGAGTAGCATTTTTGTTTGGGTGCTGTGCTCAGAAGAGCAGCGTGGTAGCAGTAAAGCTACTTGTGTCATTGTGTGTGTACATCAGAACATACTCTTTAGCATGTAATGCCATGAGGTGCAATTTTAACATGAAAGGTGAAATGTCTGCTGTTCTTTTCGCAATGAAATTTACATCATTGAATGTTAAATCGGGTATGATCAAGGAAGCAAATCTTTCTTACTGTACCGAGAATAATAGGTTGATGTTCTCTAGAGGCCAAAAAACAAACTTGGACGAATAACCCGTCAGCCATGAGACTAGTAGCTTCTGGGCCAGAACCCAGAAGTTAATTTATGTGTGGCGTTGTTGCGGCCTGGCAACACAGCACATCTGCCTCCTGCGATGAGGCGGCCATGGCTTCCCCTTCGGCCCTTCCTTCCCGTGCAAAGTAGACGTGCTGAGGATGCCCTGTGAGGACGAGTGCGGTGACTCGGCGACGGTTGACGACGAGGAACGCCCTTGAGGATGGCCAGGAGCAGCAGGATGTGGTCCACAGACCACAGCACGTCGGCGCTCGTCTCGATGGACCCACAGGTCGATCCGCGGCCGCGTTCCATGCAGTATTAGGGTGCCGTGTGCCGTTCCACCCTCACCGCCGGCCGCGCAGGGGCCACCTGCACGAGCAAGTAGTGCACATATGAAAGATTGCGATGAACTAACCCACGAGAAGATCAGAAGAACATATGATGCCAGTTGCATGGGCATGGCGAGTTGAGCACAGATGGAGCATGGTTGGGTTGGGGTGGCCGGACGGCGATGACAGTGAGAGCAGAGAGCACACGGCCCTCGCAGAAGCGAGGCTTTTTCCTCGCTGGTGCTGGGTTGTGCTCTCTCTCTTCTGTCATGACTCCAGAGCTCCACTCCCACCGCTCTCCATGCGCGCCGCCGGCGAACCCTGCACCCGAGAAAAAAAAAACCAAATAATCAGAGACGCCATCGGTCTCGCGCGGCGAAGCCATCCATGTAGGAGTGTGATCTACCCACGCCACGGCAAACGCCATCGTGCCGTGGGATGATCACCGGCAGATAGCCACTCCCGACCGAAACAGAAAAAGGCGTCCATGGAGCTGCTGCTTAGCTTCGCGGCGAGGAGGAGCAGGAGATGAACTGAGCGTGACGACTGCAGAGCAAGAAGACTACTCCGATCCGACGCTCTCGCCTCCTGGCCACTGGTTCGTGTGCAACTGTGCAAGGGTTGGTGTAGTGTGGGACTGTAGCTGCAAGTGAGGTGGTTGTGCTGTGCCTGCGACGCGAGACGTCTGCGTCGTCTCAAATAAGCGCGCGCCGCGCCGTGCGTGCGCGGCGCCTTGCCGGTGAGCCACGCACGGGGGGCGCTGCTGCTGCTGCCTGGGGACGTGGTGGGAAAGCGTGTTTACTCTTGGGGGCCACGCGCGCGCCCCGCCCCCCGAAACGGCGCCGAGAACGTGGCCCTGCGGCCGCGCCGCGGCAGCGCCCCATATCGGGGACGGCGACGGGGAGATGCCGAGCAGCTAGCACCATTCAGTCAGGCAGGCAGGCAGGCGCGCTGCTATTAACTCCGCGCCGCGCGATGGCCTGCAGCCCACTGTGGCGACGCTCGAGCGCGTCGCGCTCGCGGCGCGGCGCCTAGAGCTAGGCTAGCGTATGCGTATGTGATGACCCGTTTGCCGCTGGACTGAAAGGTTGACAGTTGACGAAATCTCCGAATGCGAGAGGAGAGGCATGAGGAGGGAAGGTGTCTTCTCGGAATTCAGTTCAGAATAAAATGTGAGTTCATCTATCGCACAGATAGCAAATCAAACTGCAAACATGACGTTTTCCCTTCTCCCGTCTACGCTTACGCCTTCCTTCTGCTGATGCATGTGTTAGGAGCCTAGGAGGATGAGGGTGCATGCATTCGGCGTGCCCGTGCTTGCTGAGCGTGTGTGTGAATGTGATGGGGGTGGGTGCGCGGTTTTTGCATCGTCAGTTATTGATGCATTGGCATTCGCATTGGCATTGGCCACCAGGCAGCAGCCATATGTAGCAACTGTTGCAGTGGCCAGTGAGCCAAGCCATACGCAGAGCACGGGATTGCTTTTGATTTCTCATGCAGTCATTATGAGACACGATGCAAACTCGCTCCTGACAACCAGAGCTGCAATAAAGGTTTAATGACAAAGTTTAACGACACCAAGCTTGATTACAAACATGCTTAGGCAATCCAAAAATAATCTCGACTGATCGCAAAATCTACTCAGATCTTCTCCGGTGGCCAATCACTGCCATTGCTTGTGTCTGACGCCATCACGGTGGCCGCGCCGAAGGCCACGGTCGTCACCTCCCGGAGCAACAGCGGAGGCACCTCATGTAGACACCTGTTGCACTGCCGAATTTGGCGCCATCACATCACCTCACGTATGTTGCACCTGCCGAACCAGACCAGGATTTGCAGTAGTTGCAATCCTGACGCGCTGCTCCCACGTGTACGCCACATCATATACACTTATGACGAAATGCAGCTTGCAAATGGAGTAACACTTGGTTGTTGTGGCCTCGTGGGTGTCATGACTCACGACGTAGCTGGACCCAATGGATCGATCTGCAGCGTGGCTGATACTGTGTAAAAGAAAGGTAGCTACAGTACTTACTAGATAGTAGCTGAACCTAAGCATTGGACCGACGGTCAGTGGTTCCTTCCCTAATAATCTACTAAACCAGAGAGATTCGTGATTACATAGTGTATTTGGTTGTTTTATTTTAGGTGATGATCAAGGACGCACGAAGTGATCAAGGGAGATTCAAGAGTCAAGACCAAGCATGTTAGAGTTTTATTATTTAATTACGGCCTCACTTTTCTTCTTCTTCTTTTTTTGAGTCGACATTACGGCCTCACTCGAGGGCGATCCGGAGAGACTGTCACGACTCACGAACCTGAAATGGTTCTCTTCGATTCTTTGACTATTATTAGTACCATGTTTCTTATGACATAATAACTCTCGTCAATAAAATTCAGAACATACAGAGACAAATATATCTATCTTCAGAGTTCGTCTATCTTCCAGGCTATATACAGTTTAACTACCCCTGAATCTTCAGAGTTTAAATTTTTTTATCCTCCTATTCCATATTTTATTCCTTGAGTTCAGACGATTTGTTCTTGGTGATATTTTTTTTGTTATTTTTGTACTACGTTTTCTTCCACTTAAATAAATGTTTATTCCTTGAATTTAGATAATTTATCTACGGTATTTAATATTTTTAGCTCATAGATTTGCTTACATTCATTTTGCTTGGATAAACTTATAAAAGTAAATCTAAACATAAAACAATCAGCGTTGATCAACACTTCATAAAGAAAAAAACACACCCAATTGAAATTAATAATAACTCTTTTGAGAACATGGAATTAATAATATTTTTTTGCAAAATGAAACTAATAATAACTTTTTTGAGAGAATGATATTAATAATAACTACTACCTCCGTTCCAAAATATAGGTCGTTTGACTTTTTGAAAGCCAAGTTTGACTGCTCGTCGTATTTTAAAAAATTATACAAACCTAGTCAAATCTGAGTCATTCAAGAACTTTGATTATTAAAGCATGTCATAACAAAAAAATATGACATTTTGCATAATTTTTTGAATAAAACGAGTATTTCAAATTAGAGTTAAAAAAATCAAACGACCTACAATTTAGAATAAATGAGTATTTTTTGAGATAAATAATAATAATATTTTTTGAGAAACAGATAAATAATAATAACTAATAAACATGTCCCATCAAATAACAACGGCAGGGTCCAAAGGAAATAAACAATACGGCCCACAACTGATCTGGGCCGCACGCAGGCTTGGACGCAACACACCTGCACGGGCCGAGCTTGTTTTTATTTTGGAGAAAGTCTACATCACCTTCCAACCTATGGAGGCTGGACTACGTAAACCCCAACCTATGAAACGGTCTATATCTCCCTCTGGACTTCTCAAAATCGATCAAATTAAAATAGTTTAAAAAAATCATAGTAAATCACAGAAAAATCATAAAATAGAAAATACAATTGTGTTGGACTCCAAATGAGTAGATATATACATTGAACATGTAATATGGTATGCTTTAGTACATTTTTAACTATAGATCTATGCTTTTCTCTATGGCAACGTATCCTATGGAAACCAACCTCCCGTGGAAACTATGGAAACTTAAATCTGGACACGATGTTGATCTAAGGGTGTGCCCAGATGGGGTGGGAGGGGTGATTTACAAATTGCCTTTGCAATTCACCTCTCCCACCTCTCCTGAGTTTTGCAAATCACCCCTCCCACCTTCCCTGAACGTACCCTTGGATCAGCATCATATGACCCAGATTGAAGTTTCTATAGTTTCCCCGGGAGATTGGTTTCCACCAAATATGTTCTCTTTATCTGTAGTTGTAAAAAATATTATATGTTCAGTATGTATATATACCCATTTGGAGTCCAACACAATTTGATTTTCTATTTTATAATTTTTTTTATTTACTATGATTTTTTCAAAATTGGTTTAGGGGGTAATTTGATCGGTTTGGAGAAGTCCAGGGGTGATATAGACCGTTTCATTGGTTGAGGGGTTATGTAGTCCACATTCCATAGGTTGGGGGGTGATGTAGACTTTTTTCTTTTTATTTTTCTTAAAAAAAGGCTTTGTTTTTATCAAGGTTCAAGAAAACGCTAGGCGCTAGGCGGGCGCTGGGCTAGATTTTAGCGCCCAGACTGAGTAAACGTAGATTAAACGTGATTAAGCGTTTGTGAATTTAATATTATTTTTCAATCTATATATTAATTTTTGGATTTATGAGTGAAAAATAGATAATCATATAACATATTATGTTGTGGAATCATTTATTATTCTCTAACTATCCATATCAATATATATGTTTTTTTTTAGGGGGGCATATCAATATATATGTGCCTGACCCTAACCAGATCCTTGACAGATTCATCACTGGTTTCCTAGAGAAGGTAAAAGAAATTAAGGAAAAGAAAAGAAAGGACACGAGGAACAGATGGGCCACTGGCCTGCTGCTTCCCGGCCCAGTCAGCCCACTACATCCCCCTATCAATATCCTAACAGCTAACAATCTAAGAGGCAGCCTGCAACCAGTTCTCGTCAACCCGTCGTCCTCCTCGAGCAGCCGCCGGCCGCCGCCTCGCCTTCCCATCTCATGCCTCCCCCTGCCATGTTTTCACTGATGTCACTGATGCACCAGCTTCATCCTCTCCCTGTCTTCCCCTTCACGGCACACTTCCTCCCTTCTACTCTCTTCTGCTCTGCCTTCATGGCGCCCCACCTGTGGGGACGACCTGGAGGCGCAAATCAAGATGAGGGCCGGCAAAATCGAGCAACATGAACACCATTAGGTAATATTAGATGGATTCACACTCCCAATGATCCATTCTGCACAGTCCAAATCTCGTCTCTCTAGTTTTCTTCACCATTCATAGGTTTGACCGTTCACCGAGCGTTTAATTGGGCGTTTATGCCTAAACGCAACGCTAGGGTCTGATTTGCGTGTAATCGTGATTAAACGTACGTTTAATAACGATTTCTCGAACATTGGTTTTTATTTGACCTTTTGTTTCAACTAGCATAGCAATGTTATCTCAAAAAAAAAAAAAAGCTGAGTACCTGACCCTATCCCACCATCACTCCCCACTCGTGTCGACCCCCGCTCGTCGCCTCCTCCCCATATTCCGGCCGCGCCAACTCCCAAAGCCCCAGCAAATGGAAGGGGTAGCGCCCGCCGTCTCGCTGTTCCGCTCGCGCGCTTCCGCGCGCTTTCCCATTTTCGTCGCAGCGGATTCCGGTGCCGCCCGCAGGAGCCCCCGTGTAGACGGTAATTCGAGTTCGCATCGCGTGAAATTATACGTTTGTTTGGTTAACTACTATGAGCGCTCGTGTAGCTTGACCATTGGGGCATTTTTTGGTTGGATTGAAAGGGAGAAGCAGGGTGTCGAGGCGTACCCTTGAGACTTCTCCGCCTGGAGCAGCAGGTAAGTGGGGCCCGGGGGGACAGAGTTACTGCTCGTTTATTTCATCCAGTGTAATATTTTCTGCTTTTATTGGAAGGGTCGAGTGCGGGGCGGAAGCACGGCAGTACTGAGACTGCACCTCGCCGATCAGGTAAAAGGTGCTGACGATCACAGTGGTTGTGTTGAGAACAACATGTTTGATTGTGTGATTAACACACTTACTCAATTAGGCGCTAGGCAGTGATACATGTTTGAAGCGAGTTAGTAAAAAAATGTGGATCAAAATTCTAGCGAGTACCGAATGCTTATCCAATGTAATGCACACCAATCTGAATGTGGCAATATTGCAATAACTTCGCCGTGTATACTGATACACTTGGAATGTTTCTGTCTATTATTTGTTAGAAATATTCTTGTTCCATAATATTGAATGCTTGTAGATTGTTAGAACTTAGAATATGCTTGCTTGTAGCTTGCTAACTTGGTTGATGGCTGCTTTTAGATTTTCTCACGGGGTAACTGTAACATTGTTTGCCACTACCATGATCATAATCCTCTGCGACATGTTCTCATATCATTTCCTGCTACTTGTTCTCATATTATTTGAAACTTGAAAATGACGTCTTATGGTTTGTCCCGCTTCTGTAACCAAGGAGTTCTTGTTGCTAGAGTTAAGGGTATCTTTCTGAGACCGCTGGAGAAAAACCTTGCTGATCCTTGTGATTTAGACTTACTTTAGTAAAATCCTCGAGTGCCAGTATCTGGTCAAATGTTTCTTTTTCTTTTTCTGTTTCATAGTTCCTGGAGGCATGTTTTTCTATTGACTTGCCGGGAAACAAGAGAAACCACCTATTCTCAGAAACGATGTTACTTGTTCTCAAAAAAGGATCATACTTAACTGCTTTTGTGATTCTAACTACCGGTCCAAATCTCCAAATGATTTTCGTAGGAATCACTAGAGTTCCAAAGCTTGGGCCTGCAGTTTCTACTAAAAGAGCAGGTAAAGATTGCTATCTGAATAGCTACAATTTAGATGCTCATTTTTATAGTTAAAATATATGTTTTTTGTTCTCTTAGGGAGGAGTAAGGATCCACATATTAATTTGGAGGTTTCGCATCACAGAGCAGGTAAAAAGTTTATTGTCACAGTTCCCAATTTTTTTTTTTTGAGGAGAAACCACAGTTCCCAAATTTTACTATCCATGTGTTGATTTTTCACAAATTTTAACAGATAAAATAATTTGTTGGGGTTCTGTTTAATCATTCATTTTATTTATGTCACCAAATCAGTTGCAGCGGTGAGGTTGCTACGAATTGAGAAGGGGAAGGCATTTGCTGATCTTTTGAATGAGAAAACAAATGATTCTGGAGATAATGAGATGGGATATGTGGAGAGGACACTAGGTTTCAGGACACGCTATTTGGAGGACAGGGATATAAGACTGGTAAAAGTTACATATCATAGTTGTTGAGTTGGTTGCTCTGTTTATGCATTTCTATTTGTTCAAAAGGCATACACTATAAGATTGATTGAAGTTACATACTGCACATATTAAATCTGTGTTGATGTTGACTCATTTTAATTTATCCCAATAAGCATACACTTCTGGGATTGCTGGGAAACTTGAATTATTTACCACAAAAAAACTTGTAGTTGGACAACCATAACCCCTTTAATATTTGATGAACATATAGCTAACCAGTTCTCAATTCTTTTTGGTATGTTCAGTTCTTCACTTATTACTACTTGTTTATATAGGATGTTATACTATGGTGATAAACATGTTGTCTTCAGTGGCTTGTAACTATGTTTGAAGGCTTGTATATGCCTGTACAAATGGGTTCAAACTTCAAAGCTTCTACTTCACTCTCCTATGCTTCCATTGTTAGGTTACCGTCATAGTTGCTGGAACTGTGCGTTGGAAGCGCTATCTAGATTATCTTATCATGTCGCTGTGTACTGAGGAGAAGATGTTCAGGGAGATGGAGCCACTACTTCTGCAGGTCTCTCTTAGTATCTTATTCTTTGTTCAAGACTCATTTGAGTAGTAAACTCCACACTTGTAAAACCTTAGGATGTTAGCACTCTGTGATTTCAGATATTGCGAATTGCCTTTTTTGAAATTCTCAAGCTTGATGTACCAGCTTATGCTATCGTCGATGAGGTATTTTTATTTTTCTTTCTTTCCTTGTTTTTTTTATCTTTGTACTGTTGTTTAATCACATCATTAGTAGTAATATTTTTAGTCAAAAAGCTTTACAATCAGTTCATGTAAGTTCCACAGCACAAATATGGCATTGAGCTAACAGTGCATAGCTTTGTTCTTGTCATATTTATTCCAAAATTGAGATTTTATTGAAATGCTGTTGTTTTGTGGTGATAGCTACATGTGATTGTCTGATTGTCCACATTCTTTTGTGCGCCCACTCAAACACTTCTCCTAGGAAGCAATATCTATTATATGTTCGTGGATAACATGGATGAAATGAATCTTTTAAGTTGTCTGTGCTTCTATTTTGTGCAGCTTACATATTTTATATTATGGTGATATCTCGTAGTACGTTCAACATAACTAAGAAAAAAATATGGTCATGTCCTGTTTCATTCAGTATTCTAAAATCAATTCATTTTTTTGACTAATCCTTGTTAATTGTTTTCAACCTTTGTGTCCTTTCTTTGGGATACATATTATATATTTGTAACTATACTACTAATATTATTATATTAATGTTAAACAGAGAATTGTATATATGTTTATCACTGTTTCGAAACATTGATCTGACGATATATCCTGCAAATCCAAATTTTAGAATGTAAGCCTTGCTAAAGCAGCTTTAAGGCCTGGTGCGGGAAACATGGTGAATGCAATTCTGCGTAAACTCATATTGCTGAAGGTATGGACAGTAGACATTAATCTTATGTGCCTGATGAATAACACGATGTTGCAACATAATGTTTTGTTTCTCTTTGTAATTCAGGAGACAAACTCTCTTCCTCTGCCAAATATAGAAGGTGATGATCGTGCCCAAGCACGTGCTCTCTCCATAATTTATTCTCATCCTGTTGTAAGTTTGCTCTACTTCTAAGAAATACTTATCTTGTTTTTTTTTTCTGTTTTGCTGTGCTGTTTCTCACTACAATCAATATACAGTTCTGAAGAAATCATCTGAATTAATTCTTTTTATATTGACCAATATCTATATTACTTGGAGTAGTGTAGCTATAGGGGTGGAGGAAAGCAACACACAAGATTTTGAGCAGTTCGAATTTTTGAACTATAATATGTCTCTGCTCTTCAGTGGATGGTGAGAAGATGGATACGATTTCATGGAAAAGACGACACTCTAAGATTGATGAATTGGAATAATAGTGATCCCCATTTCAGTCTAAGGTTTTAGCCAATGTTATTCTTTACTGCATTCCATCTGCTCTGTTTCACGCATTCGTGCCTTGTCGAGTGATCTTTATGTATTTTCCTTTATAGGGTGAACACATCAAAAGGATATACAAGGGCTGACCTTGTAAAACGATTGGAAAGTTTACAGGTGTTTTCATAAATTTCCATTAATCTTATTACCTCTTGTTCTGTTGCGAATGAGTTTGAATATAATTTCTCAGAGCCAAGAAATAGCTGACTGGACATAGCATGTACCTTTTGAGCTTCATGGAGGCATATGCCTAAGCCATTTTAAGTCACATGTGACAATATCAATCTTGATATAAAGCTAGTTAGTTTACCTCTAGTATCACATCCAGGTTATTGTGAATTTTATGAAAATTTTGGTTAATGTTATGGATGATTGTTTTTTTTTGTAGGTTCATTATGAAGAGTCAATTATGGATGAATTTGTCCGCATTCGGGAAGGGATGCAGGTAAGGAAGATGAATAGATTGGTCCTGCTTTTTGTAGCTACCTTTCTTGTGTAATTTATTGAAATAACATATTTGTTGATCTCCTGTGTATCCTGCCCCCTGATCATAGTCTGCGTATAGTTGTGTGAGTACCATTTCAGAGCCTAGCTGATATGTGAGAAGAGAAAGAACCTTTATGAAATAAACTTAAATACTTAAGATGTATTAGCAAGTAAAAACAAATGAATAAGAAATAATTAAAAACTTGACCTGCAGGGGCCAGGGGGTAGGACAGCCCCTGGGCATTTTGCTAAACAGATAAGTCCTTCTGGCCAAGACCCCCCCCCCCCAAAACCCCTACCCCATCCTCATACAACGGCACCATAGTCGGAGAACCTGAAATTCGCTCCCTTGGGGGAATCCCAGGACCTGAGGAGTGCTACTAGAGCCATCTAACCAACTCAGCTGGAGGCCCGTTTGCAAAAAAGAAAAAAGAAAAGAAAAGGAAAATAAATAATAACTCTATGCTTCTGAATTGCTTCAGATGTTACTTTGGTTGTTATAACTGTGGATCACTATAGCTTATCATGTATTTCCTGTCGGATAAGTTGTGTATAATTCAAGTTCGTTGACATTCAAGGAAGCAACCTTTGGAGTCTTTATATGGGCTCACTGTTTTCCTTGAAGGAGGAAGCACCATTTGATTGTTTACCCATTATGAAATTCACTGATTTCATTTTTCATTGAATCATGTTATCTAATTTTTGTTAATATTCTTGATTATGCCTCTTGTTATGTTTCATAACTGGATAACCTAATTTCTTCCTTGTATAGGCAGTCTTGCAAGCTGGATTACTAAAAGATGGCATGTGTGCCGTGCAAGACGAGAGTGCAGGTACGTTATGATTGTTATTTCTTGATCGCTAAGCCTGTACCTTAGTTTTCTAAAATGAGATTGCTGCATTAAATGATGCCCTTAGCAAATAATTGCTTATGGTTGTATAAGCACAAAACTATTTCAGCTTTTCTTATCACTTCCATTTAGTTGAGAGTGATAGTAATTTTCATTTGAGGAAGTTATTGCTAGTCTGTGCTGAGTCATGAAGGACCTATTGCAGGTCTTGTAGTTTCTGTGGTCGATCCACAACCTGGGGAAACCATTATTGATTGCTGTGCTGCACCTGGTGGAAAGACTCTGTTCATGGCATCACGATTGTCAGGACAAGGTAAGAAAATGGAATTGAGAGTGGGTTTCAATAGTCAACTGCTGTTAAAACATGCAAACTATAGTAAAGTTGTTTTGCTACTATCTCACGTTACTTCAATGCCATTCATCATACTGTGTTTTGTTAAGCATGCTTATGATCCCTATGAAAAATATGTGAGTGAATGTTCGAATGAGCCACTTTCCATTTGTTATTACTGAAGCCTGATTAATTGAGATCCATATGGCAGTGGTTGCCAGGCTAAATTTATTCGTGAGATATAAACTTAATATCCATGCAGTTCAAGTGGACCATCTGATGGCTAGTTAAAGCTGTACGTCCTTGACTACTTCACTTAAAACTAACATTTGTGAATGCTTGTATTCAGCATGAACAAGTACGTAGAGCTCACAAAAATCATTTTATGGATTCATTGTTTTACCAACACATCCAGACATCCTGTATTTTCATGTGGATCGAGTTCCATGTCTGGATTCTGGAATGGATGATAGTTTGGAGAATCATCATAATAGTGTACTCTGATACAGGGAAGATATGGGCTCTAGATGTAAACAAAGGCCGCTTGAGAATACTCATGGACGCAGCAAAGTTGCACAGTCTCAATGATATGATCCATGACATCCATGCTGATCTTCGACTATATGCTGTAAGTTCCCATGAAAGTTTGTTGTTGCTAATCCAGAAAAGAAAAAAGAGGATTATAAGGAGAAATTTCCTTCTAACTCTTGCCCAATGGAAATATTTTAGGAATATTACTAGTTATTATTAATTTCGTTCAAAAAGGAAAAACTAGTGACTACCATGGTTAATGGTTTGTCCACGTGACTACTAGTGATAAGGAATTTGGCCCACGTGAAAATATATTGCAGAAGGAAACTACTGCTAAATATGACAAAGTATTGTTGGATGCTCCGTGCTCTGGCCTGGGAGTCCTTTCCAAGGTACATTTCTTCATCAAGTTCACCTCCAAATTTTACCCTTCTAGTGTTCTGTTGAACTAACCTGAATCTGAAATGACAAGTTAATTGCTTTATAATTTTTTAATGTTCCTAAGAGGGCAGACTTGCGTTGGAATAGACAGTTTGAAGATTTGGAAGAGTTGATGTGTTTACAAGATGAGCTTCTTGACTCGGCATCAACGTGAGATTCCTTGGACTGCAACATTGTGAAAGAATATTTGTCTGAACAACAGCTGAGGTTGTTTAGAAGTTACAATGATTTTATTTGCAGGTTGGTAAAGCCTGGTGGTATACTAATCTACAGTACATGTTCGATTGACCCTGAAGAAAACGAAAAGAGGATTACTGCTTTTGTCAAGAGGCATCCGGTACTTGTTCACATACAACCAGCATGGATTTTTCAGTTGACGTTATAAATTCAATTTTCAACTTGAATTTTGAAAAATATGGCTGTCCTTACTGTTTGGAGACTGTCCGTATTATTAAGTATGCGTATAGTTTTTTCTACTCAAGTTGGTAGTAGCACAAGAAACTTCTAAAATCCTTTATTCGCTTGAAGATCCTTGTCTAGTAATTGGAAATTCTACATAACCATTAACCAACCATTCCTACTACACCTTAGCACTATTATTTCAGGTCTTTAAACTCATAGTTCTTTGTGCGCACTCACAAGTACGTGCACAGTTAAACTTACTGTACCACTCTTTTTTCTGAAACTGAACTTCGTGCATCACAATTTATGTCTTCAACTTTGACAATGCAATGTTTTGACAATAAGAATAGTATTTTGATAATGTTTTTTTACACCTGTATATTAATTAGTTTATAATATGCTGTAGGAATTTGCCATACAGAGTGTATGTGGATATGTGCCTGCAGAATTTATCACAGATGAAGGTTTCTATTCCTCAAATCCAACTAAGCACTCAATGGATGGGGCATTTGCTGCTCGTCTTGTCTGCTCAATTCTAGGAGCGCCACAAGGCCACAATTAGGTGAGATTAAGTTGAACAAAGAACCACATGTACTGCCGTAAAAGTTAAAGTGCATCGAATCGCTCCTCCAATATCCTTATCTCACAGATTCTTGAAATATCGCTTTCCTCTTGCAGTCTGCATGAAGAAGTATGGTGCATTGACTTCACAAAAAGAAACACGGTCAAATTCATGCAATATTGCTTCTTGTACAGTACCCAGATTAGTTCCATCACAAACAAGAATACTGAAGCTGCTTTGACAAAGACCATTTTGATTATGAGTACAAGAAGAAATGTTGTTTCTTCTTCAGCACCCAGATTAGTTTCATCGTGAACAAGAAAGCTGAAGCTTGCCTGACAAAGATAATTTTGTTGATGGGAACCATACTAATGTATGTTGCAAGCTAAGGTGCCTGGAACGACACTTGCCTGAATGGTCTGCACCTGGACATGTCTGTTTAGTTAGATCCTAATGTAGCATGACATTGATGCTTTTGTCGAATGTTGCAAATGGTATAGTGGCAAGAATTTTCCAGATGGGTTTTACATCCAAATGTAGCCTCACGCGTGCATTTAGTTAAGTATTACATTCTCAAAAAAAAAAAAAGTAGTGCACATGATTTATAGACAGTGTAACAATCACTAGTGTGGGTAAAACAATATTTATTATCAGCATGGAGGTTATGTATCATTCCTTATTGTCAATGATTAAGTATATTTTTTCTACTGTATTTGGGCTGTATAATTGCTTGTCAGTGAATGTTAACGAAATAGTTGGCCTGGCCTTGCAGCAATTTCAAGTGAAAGGAGATATAATTCAGTCCAACAAGTAACAAATGTAGCGTGTAGGCAGGTACCCGATTTTTTTTTTACAGAGGGATACAATTTGTGAGTGAGACGCTTGAAGAATAGACATGTGCTTTTTGCAGGTCCTTTACACATGCATGTGTATAGCTTGCTTTGCGCAGTACACAGCAGAAGCTGTACAACCTCCTGTAAACTGTTTGTGAGTTATGTGTCACATACTATTGTTCATATTTGATTATCTTCCATCTCAACTTGTTTTTATGTTCTCTCCTTGTTTAAAAGATCGTCCAATAATTAGTGACGTTTTATGTGGAGCATGATGTCAATGAATAGTGACGTTTCATCCTACTGGAGACGCTTATAGTGACAAACATATCACATACACTGCGTGCCCAGTTGGCAAAGCTAAACTTCTGAGGTGAAGCTGGGGCTTCTGCCCTTAATGTACTTCGACATTTTCTACGGTCTACAGGAATGGTTAGTCTTTCTTATGATCCATCTTATGTTTGTCACTATTTTATTTTATATTTTGCTCAGTGCATGAACAAAATAAAGTAATGCATGTTTTCTTTGAACTTGTCAAAATGACTAACATAATGGTTTAACCTCCTGTACTGTTTCCACTAAAAAACACACATAATGTCCCAAACATTATAATAAGGTAGTGTTGTTCTAGGACGCTTTGAGTTATTCATGACAGGAGTTTAAAGAATTGCCAGAATACAAACAACTTTTGCATCATGTGCTCTTTGTGTAGTACTCCTTGTGTTACAAATTGTAAGTTGTTTTGGCATATTTAGATACATAGTTAGTAGTATGTACTTAGATATACACTATATCTAGATACATGTCATAAGCTAGTACATGCATATCTGTAATTCACTGGACTAGATAGATATATGGGCATTGCCGACGTGTCATAGTCACATTTATAGTGGATGACAGATGATAACATGTGGGTATTTCAATGCTGATCCACCCATATGCATATCATACACAAGCAAAGAGCTCAATTGGCTGAGAGCTCTGTTCTATTGTTATTTTGACACGAGACAACTGAAAGCAGTGGTAGAATACAAGCATTGTTTTATGATTGGGAGATAAAAGTATTTGCTATTGAATGGTGACCTTTTTAGGACATCAAAATATTGGTACAACAAGGGCTAGCATCACAAAGCCAACAGAAGCGAGTGTGACCGAGAATGGTATTCTTCCTCTGTCCTTCCTGAGGAACATTGCTTCATAGATTGGGATGTTAATGATCACAAGCAACCCACATAGAAAGATCTGGAGGAAAAATCCATTCAACAGCACATTCTTGCCACTTATCAAGATTTGGCCTAACCCTCCCACCAGGCACACGAGGTTGAGTAAAGCAACGGTTGCAATGATCACATATTCTGGTGAGGATGTCCCAAATTCCATGATTTCTTGCTCGTACCTCTTTGACTCATCTTCATCACTTACCTTTGGTGAAACTGCAAACCCCATCTTTGACAGTCCTAACAGCTTCCTGATGTTGTCAATGACACCGTAGAGGTATGAGGTTATTCTTTTAATCATCCACATCCTTTGTCCATTCCACCATCCTTTCAATGTGTCTCCACATAATAATGCCTCATATAGGCTGTAAATATTCTTCACAGCTGAGACATATATGAATGGAATGATCCATGGACTCATAATCTGATAACGTAAGGGATACATGTTAGTTTCAATGCAAATCATATGAAAATGAAGTAAGGCTTCTCATGAAACACATACCTCGGGGAACAAGAGGGTGCCCTTGAGAAGGCCTAGTGAAGGGATGAGAACGTAATATAGTGTAGGTAGCGAGTTGGGCGCCCATAGACCATAGATGCAATAGCCCATTTGATGTGGTAACCTGGTTTTTCCATGCGCAAAGAAGAAGGGGCAGTACTTCGAAAGAAAAATCGAAAAATTACCCTCACTCCATCGCTTGTGCTGAAGTATTGTCTGAGCCATTGTCGTTGGGCCTACACCAATAAATGCTGGTCTTGGGGGATCATTCCAGACTGACTCCCATCCTCTACAATGTATTGCAAGTCCGGTGATAACATCTTCCACTGGGCAACCATATTTCAATCCGATCTCATTTCCCCACTGTGTGTTATGCTCATATGTGCAGGTTGCTAACGACTTTGCTTTCTCTTCAGTCTGGTCTATGTGCTGCTGTGTCTTAATTCCTCGGTTCCAGTCTTCCTTGTAGTCTTTGTTGAAGCTCCTGCCACATAGAGCCTCCCTTCTGTGGAAGCATCCAGTGCCAATATACAATGGCCCACCCCAACTATCTAAACCTCTCAGCTCCACCTAAAAATTCAGTAGCAGTGTTAGTGTCACGACGTGCAATAATGATTATATAATTAACCTGTTATGAGAGAACTCATTGAAGTCACAACTGATGTTGCTGACCTGATTGATGACATTGAGGGAGTTGCCATATATGTTATTCTTGGTCATATTGTTATAGTTCTGAGGGTACTGCACAAATGCGATCTTGTGGCCCATTTCTTCATCCAGGAAGAAGCACAACGCTTCTCTGATCGAATTATTGTTGTTTGAATACATATCACAGTCCACATTCAAGATGATAGGGCTGTTGCTTATCACCGATGATACCCTTATCTGCATTTCAAATAAAAAGTTGGGAACTTAGAAATATGCACTGTGGTTACTTAAGCCATTTTCTTCCATGGAGTCAGCTTTGTATTTATATGGCTTGACACAAATTAATGCGAGTTCATTTATGAGAATTGGCCAAGACTCCATAGACTGTGCCACACTTAATGGTATCTGGCAGCCGCCATTAGTTTATCTCATACAACCATAGTCCTTGCAGAAACAACAGATTTGAACTGCATGTTATGGTTTTCTCGAAAGTAAATGATAGCTGTCCTTACCTGTTGGCTACTCTTGTGAATAGAAAACTTATGGTTGTGAAAATCAGAATTTATCTCAACAGTCATGTTATTACAAGCAATTATAAGCTAGCATGCCTTTCGCTAAGGTAAAATGCAGAGGTCTGCAAATTTGAATAGTTAGAGATGATGGACTGATAAAGATTAGAGAGTGTACCAGAGCGTTCATTGCTCCAGCTTTGAAGTTGTGGTGGTACTGAGGCCTCTTCTCACGTGCCATGTATACTAGTGTGGGTAGCACATTCCCTTCGTTGTCAACTGCACCTATGTCTTTACCATCTATCAGAATCTGGCAAATGACAAAATTTAGTACTCTGGAATCTCAATGCCTATGAAGTTCTTCAACTAAAAAACTAAGAAAATCATTGCTCCAGTTCGGGGAATAGGAAAGCCACCTGAACAATTGGCTGGTGATCTTTTGACGTGCACCCTGTATTCCATTCAGAAAATCCTTTATGATTTACTCTGATTTGTTCAGGAACTTCCCCTGACTTAACAACAGAATCAATTCTCTCTGTCATTTCTTCGTATAGGCCCTGCCCAAAAGAAATGTCAGTTGAAATTGTCACAACCGTTTCATCTAACAATGTAATGTTTCGAAAATACATATACCTTGACGAATGACCATTCTTCCAATGCTTGCGAATCAATAGGCCTATCTGACAGGGTAAAGTAAGCCGCAGGTGACCTTGGCTCGATGCTGTATCTCCTGCAGAATGGAAGCCAGTGCTTCGCGAAGGTGGCGGTCTCCCACAGAGCATAGAATGTGAGAATCGAGCCCCCATCGTCTGAGAGATACACGTTCAGGTTCTCAGGTGGGTAATTGTACGCCATGAGTGACAGGACCGTGGCCATGACGAGGCTTGGTGGCTCAGAGTGCGGATCTGCAGTGCAGACGAAGATATCCACACAGGGCAGCCGTTCCCCGTATCTGCTGCTCCAGATGACACACAGTATGTTCATGTTGATGCTTGGTAGTTGGTACAGACATCATGTTTATTTTTTTTATTCAGGTACAGATAGCATGTTGACATCTCATGGATGGTGTGGGCACAACAAATTAATAAACATAGATGTTGACACTAAAGTTGTCCTTGATTAATAAACATAGTTGTCCTTGAATAGATTGGAGACGCGGACACACACGTGCATGATTGGGGTTGGCAGTGGATCAGGTATCGGGCGCACACTAGGCTGCAGCGATTTGCTTGTCCACGAAAATGGACGCAAATCTGACGTGCATGTCATCATCAAATCGTCCTGGGCCGTGTCCTCTCTCTAATCCGGCCGTGGTCTGTGGTCGCTGCCACACCAGTGTGGTTTCAAAGGTACTCGATGCATGTCAGCTGTGGCTTACAAATTTTTCAACGGCGAGCTCAATGCAAGTACTAATCATTCTCACGTACGCGAGGTTCATTAGCAGAACCTTAATTATTGGCTGGGTTATCCACTAGGTACTTGCCTACTTCTACTTCGCTCAGCTTCACTGAGCTACTTCTACTATAACTCCACTTGCATGTTAACGCTACAAACAGCAGACTGATTATACCTTGCAGCATTTTGGCTTAAAGACAGCTCTAAGAAGATTAGGAACGTGCATATGTATATATGCCGATATGCGTGCATATGTTGATATGCATATAAAGTGCATTCATGCATGCATACAAAGTGCTGTAAACAAGCCCAAAGGATGATGGGTAATGCATAGACCTGGCGGCGAGCCTGTCGGTGAAGGCGCGGCGTCGGATGGGGCACCACCGCACGGACTGCGTGATGACCCAGTAGAAGGCGAACCAGAGCTCCGCCGAGAGCATCCCCAGCCACGCCGCCCTGCCCTCCGCGCCGGGGACGTGCGTCGCCCGGTAGTAGAGCACCAGGCATATCCCCGCGAGCACCGTCGCGGCGTGCAACCTGTACACCGCCCTGCCCCCCAACTTCTCCGTGGCGAACAGCCTCTGCCTCCCCACCATCTCTGCTACCCCCAGACGTGTCGACGATGATTCTGGCTCAGCTGGCTGGAGGTACTCGATCGGCCGGAGTGACTTATATGGTGTTTGGTGTGTTACGGGCCGATGGCTAGCTAGGGGATGAGAGCTAGCGTCGGCGAGGTATATGACAATATAGCATCAGGCGCTGGTGGACTGGTGGAGCAACGACACCGTGCGTGGGGCCTTCCTCTGATCGTGTATCGCTGCTGACACCGACAAGGTGAGAGGCTGTACTGTAGTGACCAATATAGTGGCTGCTGCAGAGACACGTACGGCACACCTGGGCAATCAACACTTGCGGCGTTATACTGTACTCTCTATGTGTACGGTATGCTAGCTGATGCCGCACTATATACGGTGCGACGCCATTGGGTAGCGCCGCATGCAGCTGTGTCGTCGAGAGATTATTGACCGTGAGACGCAGTGAGCACACGATCGATCTGTCGTATACAGCGCGGCGCCCATTATTTTACTGGGTGATGGATCGAGCTGGGAGCCTGCGTGTTGGATCGGATCTTCCTCGGTGTCGCCTTGCAACTCGTCTTCTCGTGCGCCCTCCAATCAGGAGGTAGGCTAGCTTCCGTGAGCGTGCAGGCGGCGACGATGACTGACGATAGCCTATTAGAGTTTTAGTGGGGTTTCATGGACACAGTTATCTAGACTGGAAACTAGAAACACCTGTGCCACAGGGGTTTCATAGTGATGAAACTCCCCTCACATCCTATGAAACTCCCCCTCTTAATTACCGTGCCATGTCAGCTAAATTACTGATGTGGCAGTGGATTTAATGCACATGAAACTTCTATGAAACCCACGTTAAGACTGGCCTACGAGCAGCAGGAGTTGCGGGTCGTACGTGCCCGGCTATCCTTTTCGACCACCCTCTCCTCTTCGGTCGCGGCAGCTAGCAGCTACCTGCGGCTCTCATTGATTGGGTATAGTATGGAAGATCGACGGCGCGGCTTTCCCCCTGCTGTCAGCCCGTACGTCAGCACCCACAAGATATCGCGAAGCGATCCATCGTCGTCGATCGTCGGGGTTATTGTCTACTCCTGGTCCAGTAACAATTATGCACAAAACACCCAAAGATGTCATATGCGTTTGTCCTGACTATAGAGAGAACCCTTTTGCATCGCTCGACAACTAGCTTTTAAAGCTACGTCGATGGACAACTGCCAACTGCGTTCTAATAACTTAGCATTCTTCAGTGTCACGTGGACGTTGCCACCAGCGTCTCGCTCCATCGCCGGACCCGCCACCGGCCCTTTCTACTGGAGAAATCCCTTTGGCTTCCGTCGTCTGCCGTGTTTCGCCCCGCGACCTGCGATGCAAGTCGCCAGGGTATAAGACGAACTACTCTTTTTCATAGATAGAAAACCTTTTCTTTTTATTTTTGAAGGATTCATAGATAGAAAACTAATAGTACTACTAGTAGATAGGAATATCCATTTGACTTTTGAGCAGGCATGTGCACCTACTTGAAAGTATATCCCTCCACTACATGTCTATTACTCAGATTTGTCCCTTTTTTTGTCCTCTAAACTAGCAAGATGGGCCGCACTAGCTAGTTTTTATCATACTATCATTTATGATTTTGCTACTTCAAAATAAAATTATTCAAATAGATCCTTTTGTATTTTCTCATTGTTTTGTCCAAATAGATTAAGGGTAGTATCATTTTTTTCTATCATGATATTATACGTTGCATGGTATGGAATAAACTCATGATAAAAAAAATGTAAACAAAGTTTCAACATATACTTTTTTATCTTTTGGTGAACTATGTTAGAATTTTAGTTACAATGTCAATCTAGTTTTAGCTATATAGTTCTGGCAGGCAAATGCGGCTTAACCCTACTCAGTCCAATTAGCATATCTAAGTGGCCTAGTTTGAAGTTTATCGTATTATTAACTTGTTTCTTCAATCTTGTATTGACGAATGCTTTGGTTGGTGAATAATCATTGTCTTGTAACTATGGTGTTGTTGTCATTCTACTTTTTGCATAAGTTGGCCCATGCTAATCGTGCGGCTAGACTCATTACTCAGTATTCAGTACACTATAACATTAAGTTGTACAAGTTATACATTACAACCGTTATGTTCTTGCATTTTTTTTATTTGGAGGGTGTAAATCATACTTTTTTGTTTTTATTTTTATAAGTCTCTAGGTCTTATTTTTCTTATGTGTCCTACTTTGAATATGGCTTACCTAACCTTATGTATGTTTATCTCTTCTTTCGTCAAATGAATGAGGCATGTATCATTTACACGCCTGATTGAAAGCATTTGCTCGTAACAATTATAATTGCATGATCCATATATTTAGATATTTTTTCTTGCCAATCCAATTAGAATCAGATTCATATTTAATATTATAAATTTAACTGCTTATCAATTTAATTTTTGGATGGAGATAGAATATCTAATGTTTTGTATTTTCTTAAAGAGCTAGGACTCACCTACTATATATGGGCTTAGTTTCTTTATAATAGATCTACCTTGTGAATTCAAAATCTCTCATCCTCAAATATGACAGCTGCCTTCTAGCGGCAGCCGGAGCTACTTCTAATCTAGAATCTTCAGTATGTTGATCATATTGGGCACTAATCTTCATTTGTTCTAAGCTGATTTAGTTACAATCTCATTGGGTAATGAGTCTTTATTTGCTGATTTTGTGTCGTAATTTAGATAAAAAAATCATATTTCTATAATTTTATTTTTGATTTACTAATTATGTTGTATATTAACTGTATTTGACATTCACTACTCTTCACTTTAGACTGATCATAAACTCTAGCAATTCTAATTAACGTGATACTTTCTAAACCGTCTCGATGAACGTCTTGGCTTCAACGTTCCCATGCCACCGGGCTCTATCGGCTGCTAGTCGCTGGTTGGTGGTGCTCCTTCCTTCCGTGCATAGCGATGGCCAAAGTGCATTCTACTTCCTCCATTCTAAAATATAGTTGTGTGACCTTTTTTACCCCAAATTCGACCGCTCGTCTTATTAAAAAATATACAAATATTTGTATTTTTTGTTATGACTTGCTTTATTAATCAAAGTTCTTCAACATGATTTAAATTGACTATGTCTGCACTATTTTTTTTAATAAGACGAGCTGTCCAAGTTAGGGTAAAAAAAAAGAAACGACCTATAATTTGGAACGAAAATAATACTCACGCACTTAGCTTTTCACTGCTTGTTGTGTACTTTATATTTAATCTGCCATTAGCCGCGCCGAAATCTGTTTGATTGCATCGCGCATATATTATTATTAATCACAGGACTACTGTATTATCTAAGCCTTGATTCCGACTTTGTTATATTACTAGTTTACTACTAGTAGGTGATCCAAATTAAAGTTGGTGGACGATGCGGCGGCTATACGCGCGCGATCCATCGTTGTCGCCTTGCGAGGTCGCGACTCGCGAGTCCGGCCGTCCGCCGTCGGTACGGTGTGCGTGCTATCGAGCTCCTATGACAGCCGCGGCCGGGGATCGAGTAGTCGTGCTTGACAGCCTTTTCCTCTGTCATCATGTATTGATCATGTCACGGGTGACGGCCGCCAATGCATATGACATACTACGGCCGGGCTACGGCACATGATCATACATGAGACATCCGGGGTAAATTTTCCTCGCTCGGTACTCCTGTGCATGCGGATGCCGTTCGTAGCCGGCCTCCACTTACGTAGTTATGTTTACAGCGACAACACACATGTATACTCTTCTCCCTCGCTGATCTCTTTGCGTGTTTAATTATTTTGTGGAGCAATTGCATGCGACCCGGCCCGGATCATCGCACGGTCAGGACTCAGGACGTACGTACGTGTCGTGTTGCGACGAATGATATCGGCAAGTTTGCTACCGATCGGATCAATTATTGCAGGGATCGACGGCGAATGTCCACGTTAGGACAGTTCCCATTGTAGGTAGCTATAGATTCGGAAATCAGAACGGCAAGTAATCTCTCGAGTCTCGATCACCACAAATCGGATCACTACGTTCTACGCACTGTGATAAACAGATGAGCAGCGGTGATAGCGGCATCTTGGACCGGGGCTGCAAAACAGTGGACGAGATGGACCTGGCTGGCTTCTCTCTGCTGATGAGCCAATCATGCGTGGCCAAATTAAATTCAGCATGGACCTCTGCCTAAATAATGGACCAATAATTCTTTTTCAAGGAGGTTTGTCCACTACCGTGAGTTGCAGCACACATAATCGTGTGGTGTCCGTTGCTTCGCGATTCGTGAAGTCAACCAACCATGTGCCTGCTCCTTGCCTGTAGCCCGTAGCAGCCGTCAGGTAAGAATTTGGGCATTGGATCATGAGGCAGATTCCTCCTGAGCTGCCCACGACTATTTGCGAATCAATTTTGAACTGCTGCCGTCGTCTTCAACCTTTCTTTCCTCTCTCCTCCGCCATTCCTGGGTCTGAAGCTCCTCTGCCATTCTTGTGTCTGAAGCTGTCCTATCCACCATTGCTGCCCCCTTTCTCCATGGATGGAAACCAAGAGAACAAAGACCAACTTCTGCCCCGTCGTCCTCAACCTTTGTCTCCTCCTCCTCCGCCATTGGTGGGTCTGAAGCTCTGTCATCTTCGCCGTTGCTGACGCCTTTCTCCATGGATGGGAACCAAGAGAACACAGACCACTTCAGTGTTCCTCCCAATACACAATGGACTACTGCTTATCCAATAAATTCATCCAAGGTCACAGGATCTACTAGCTCCATGAAACCAGATCCACTCTTTGCTTTATCAGATGGGATTGAAACAGGTATGCAATTTTGAAGCACTCTTCTCCCTTGCAGATTAGTACATAAGTTATCTTTAATGCCTAGAAGTGAGCATTTTGCCCTTTTTGGATTTGGCAGTGTGCGATTTTCATACAAGAATATGCCGCTTATATATGCATAATGCGAATTTGTGGTGTCTAGATTTTCATTTGTGTTGATTTCCTTTCCCGATTTTGAAAAGAATCCAAGGAAGAAGATGGGGAAGTGTACTGGGTCGTTGTGTAGTGTACCCAAACTTGCCTGGCTGCATGCAAAAGCAAGTTCACGGGCGGCAGGCACAGTCAACTCACGAGGCAGATGCAGCACGAAAGTTAAAGCACAATGAACGGCTACAGATAACAGGTGGTGTGCCACACGGTTGTGGTCCTGCTTTTCCGATTCTTTTTGGATTCTATCCGTCTATCGCTTGATGAACAAGCGGCTGGGTGGACGGCAAGATTCATAGATAAGTGCATGTGACTTGAGTGATACTGAACGCGGTCGGAAGATGGGAACAGTAGCAAATAAGTCAATCTTTAGTTTTGTCGTTGCTCCAGTTGGTTATATCTATCGGAGGAATATCATGTATATTCTGTGTGGCATATATTCTGACTATTACTGCAAGTATCGTCACTTTGCTACCCGTCGCCTTTAGCCGTGTGCTCCCACTTCCGTAGGCTTTCATAAGCCAAAAGAAAAGGTGCCACCGTGGGAGTGCCAGTGTAATAATTTTTTTTTTGAGGGCGTGCCAGTGTAAGAAATTGGGCAAGTTGAGGTGCACTACTTACTTTCTCCGTCCAATTATAGATCGTTTTAGTGTTTTTAGTATATAGATTTTGCTACGTACTATACAATATGCGATGGAGGTCTAGATACATACTAACTTCTCTGCAAGACTACAACTCTGATATGCGATGGAGGACCAGACGGAACAGCAGGGACTGATATTTGCCTCCTCCACGGTGGCAAAAGCGTTCGGACCAAAACGACACTGTAGTGTACTTCCTCCGTAAAAAAACAAATCGTCCTATATTTTAAATTTTGTCCTGAAAAACAAGTTATTATATCGTATTTGGTATATGCATACTCATGCAAGAATAAACTATAATTAATAAATAGGGACAGGCAAAATAATTTTCATCTTCCTTTATGTCAAAAAATTCCTAAAGTGACTTATTTTTTTGGAGATGGAGGGAGTATCTGGCAGTGGGGCTTACTATCTATCTTTCGTTAAGCTATGCATATTTCAGCCCACTAGATCCATCATCCATCTAGCTTAACCATTGCAGCGCACTAACCATCATCACAAATTTTAAATAATATTTTTTTATATTCGATTCAACAATATATGAAATTACTTGCAGTGCAATCTGGAAATCTCGGAACTGATTTCACTTCTTCCACCGAGTACGTCCTACTAATTTAGTCATATTCCTGTCAGATGTAATTCCTACTTCCAATTTTTCTACTTCCCCGTATCTCACTTTGCTAAGTATGATCGATCTTATGAAAAGACAACTAGACAAGGCATATAATCAGCTATTTGACTTGGCTCTAATGGAGCAACCGCAATATTTCTGAAACGGCAGGCAATTGGCCACCCTATCTGCCTTCCAAAGCCTCAAGTGATGACCCGGGCATCTTCCTTCTCTTCACTTTCACCAATTACAATGTCCATCCTCACCTTGCACTGATGATGACAAGCTAGCGTACCTCAACAAATATGTTACAATTTTCTTTGGTAATTGTCCATGCATAGTACCACTTGAAGTAACACCTTAAAACAAGGGTAAATTATATGTTCACAAAACTAAGGTTCCAATTGCATATAAAAAAAAACTATTCCACATATTTTTGGCGCCCTGGGTCCCATCTTACAAACTACATAAGACAATTCTAGGAATGGTAAATGCGAATGTAAATGCAATAAGTAATGTAGAATGTAAACTCAGTATGGTGATCTTTCATCGAAAAGCTCTCGCTTTCCACTAAACCCTAATTAGAGCCCCTCTTGAGGGAATTCCCACGGAATGCCCACTAAAAGATAGCATCGCTCCCAATCGAGTGACATCATAATCATGCTTGGTAAAACCTCTTGGGATCGTAGGTGAACACTTAAAAAAATAGAAAAATTCTAGGAATTCTCATATAAGTTAGAAACATCGATCCTATGACTCTAATCATAATAGTAATTGGATATGTTATCTTTTTTTAATAAACAACCCACCTTTATCATTATGAATATGGGCTAAAATAACCCCCTAAACATATATCTAAATTACCCACCTTTGTCATTATAAAAATAATCTAAGGTAACCCCCTAATTTTCATGCAATTACCCACCTATACCATTGTAAGAATAGTATCATATAACCTCTAAATTTGCACCCAAACTATCTAATTATGTTATTATCAAAATTTAAAGTAACCCCTAATTTATATATGTGTTATAGAATTATAAAAAATCTTAAAGTACGACAACAAAAAAAATTAAATTACTATTTATTTTTTAATAATGTATTATTTATGCTATTATTTATATGAAAATATTATCCATGGTGTGTGTCATTATGTCTTTATGTATGAGGAAAGATATAGGAATACCAACTTTTATATTTATATAGCTTCAATAATTATATATCAAACATAAACATATATGGAGGTGTGATAAAAAACGAAACAATTTTACTGACTAAACTTACTACAATTAGATAATAATAAATATGTATCTCTAGAGTATTGTGAAATCTAATAAATAAAAGAGAGCACAATATATATAATTATAATCATTAACTTTATTTTTTCATTTTTGTATCACAACAATGTTCATATTATGAAGTTGACCTCTCAAAGTACTATATTTGCCCATATTAGACAGGCCGGCAGCACAAGCCCAATAGCAGTCAGAGTCACTCCCGGCGCCATCCTTCCCCTATCGTTCCTTATAAACATCGCTTCGTACACCGGGACGTTGATGGCCACCAGCGCTCCACATAGAACGATCTGGAGAAAAAACTTCAGGCAGCTCGCGGTGCAGCCACTCGCCACGATCCAGCTCAGCCCGCCTGCCAGGCACACGAGGCTGAGCAGCGCGATCGCCGCGACGATCACGAACTCGAGAGACGACGAGGGCCCGAACTCCATGAGTTCTTGCTCGTATCTCTTTGACTGGTCTTCGTCGCTTACTTTTGGGGTGATGGCGAACGCCATGGCTGACAGCCCGAGCAGCCTGAAGATGGTGTCGGCCATGGCGAAGAGATAGGACGTTGTCCGTTTGATGGCCCACATCCTTTGCCCGTTCCACCACCCTTTCAGCGTGACCCCACAGCTCAGTGCCTCGTAGAGACTGTACACGTACGTCGCTGCCGGCAGGTACACGAAGGGTACGATCCATGGGCTTGTGATCTGAATGACATCATTAGCATAAGAACGCAAGTGAAACTGTGAGAGTGATCCAAACTTAATTTCAAACTGGGAGTAGGGGGAGGCAGAAGGCAAATAAAACTTCAGAATTCAAAGAATCACCTCTGGGAATAGAGGGATGCGACAGAGGAGGCCAACTGACGGAACGAGGATGTAATACAGTGTAGGGAGCGAGCTTGGGGCCCATAAGCCGTAGATGCAGTACCCCATTTGCAGCCATAGCTTCACCTTCCCATGCCCGAACAGAAACGGGCAGTACCTTGACAGCAGGATGGAGAAGTTGCCCTCACCAAATCTCCTGTGCTGCAGCAGCGTCTGAGCAAGCGTCGTCGGAGCAAGGCCAAGAAACGCCTTCCTCGCCGGGTTGAAGTAGACCGACACCCATCCTCTGCACTGGATCGCCAGCCCGGTGATGACATCCTCCACCGGGCAGCCGTATTTCACCCCGACCTCGCGTCCCCACTGCGTGTTGTTGCATTCGTAGTCGCAGGTCGCCAGAGACTTGGCCTGCTCTTCTATCTCATTCATGTGTTCTCCCAGTTTCTCCACGACCCCTGTCTCCCAGTCTTGCTTGTAGTCTTCACTGAAGCTTCTTCCAGAGATGGTTTCCCTTCTGTGGAAGCATCCGGTGCCGATGTATGCAGGGCCGCCCACACCGTCCATGCCACATAGCTCTACCTTCAAATTTTGAAGGGCAGAAGCAAGGCCCAAATGTCAGATCTTACTAGGGAAGTATAATTGCATTTTATACCACAGAACAATTAAGGATTGCGTGTAATTTGCAGTTTGGTGCCACTTACCAAACTAAAGCCTTCCAATCAAAGGCAACTAAGGGAGTAGTGTAGGATTAGGATTGGGTCTGATGGCCCAATTACACATGACCGAGGTCAATTCCAACATTCTCCCCCTTGACCGAAGGTCAACGACTTATTCTTTATAATTTTGATATATTGATCATGTGCAGGTGGATACACACATATCAATATTCTCTCTCTTAATCGAACAATCGTAATCTTAAAACTTAAGCTTATGTTCGTCTTATATTCACACTCAATACCATAGCAGCACCTAGCGAATGAGTCATCGGCAGAGACTACAGTCATATCGGGACATCATTAACTAAAGTCCGCCATAGTATCTTGATAGAACACTTATTAACTTATTTGGGAGTTTATTTATCGGCCTCATCCAGAATCACATTTCAGGTTAATCATCAAATCCATACTAATTTCGCAAAAATAAGATAAGAGATAAAACCATGAATTAGTCACATTGCTAGCTATTTTCTTAATGCATTAAAATGACTTGATCCTGGAACCCTTCTTTCATAACAATATATTTGTCAATCGCCTTGACACCATCAACTATATGTCATTACTTGAAAGTAATACTGTAATCAAATACAACGTCATTGAATTTAATCAATGCAAATATAATTATGCCGGAATATATTCTATATGCCTGCCTGAGTTAAAACATGCCATACAAAACGAACATTAATAATGCTAATCTTGTTCTAGAGCTTTCTGCAGAATTGCTCATATTTGCAAGAGTGAAGGATACAAAACTTAATTGTGCACATTTATATCCACACTCTTACAAAAAACTTAAATAAATAAGCATGTTATTCAGTGTTGTAATCTTTAAAACACCATTTTCAGCGGACCTCCTTTGGACTAAGACTAATAATGTCAAGCATTCCGGCATGTTATGCTAAGTCAATTTCTCATATGTCTTAGCATATAGCTTCATTAGAAGCTTTAGGAACGTCTTCCTATTTATCTTATTCTTAACTTTGTACTTATGATAAAATTTGCTATATCACGCAAACAAAACAGGCATAATTGTGTAGATGCATTCACATTTTGTCACTGCATAACTTTTCTCAACTTTTGCTCTTTAGTGACAATCCCGATACTTATTTGGGTCCCATCTAAGTGTCATGCTCCCCCAGAACTTAGGAAAACATACACAAGATGTGTCTAAAGACATGATGAACATATTTCTCCTTTCTTGGAATGCATACTTATTTCTGATAGCTATGGAGAGATCATTCACCTTAAAGTATCATGATAACAATTTAATCCACCTTGACTTTACAAATGAATCACGGTTCCCATGATGCATACTTATTGTGAGTTATAAACTTAGCATCTTAGTTTCTTTTGGAATCACTATCAAGGCATGTAGACCCATTATAGCCTACTGCTTTGACTCCATCAGAAAATTGCTACGAAAAAGGACTGTACTTGTATTTTAAGTCACATACTCCATTAATTATAACCTCTTCATTATAAACATAAAATGACTGAGGTTTTTCCTTGTGCCCAATACTTATCGCTAAAACATTACACATATTTGTTACGGGTAGACAACTAATGTCAATCCTCAACAGACTGTAGTAAGGAATGAAGGGATACTTATGGCACGATGTATATGAGGAGATCATATATTGTAGATGTATATATACATATATCTTCTTAAATCATCAATATAGATAAACTTATTCTATACCTCATTAAGATTTTCTTCTCCCCCATTTTCTTACTTCTTAGTGAGCTTCCATTGAATTCTGAACAATCAGAACATTAAATATGTCGGCCCCATAAACTTATCTAAAATAATTCATAATGGTAGCTTTTATAACTTATGTATCTTCGGCGTGACATTTACTATACCACTGATCAACTTTCCTTGCTATCCTAGCCCACATCAGCTGTGGCCAGAAAATAAACTAGAGTAGTAAAGCTATGATTAAATGTTCATAAAACAGCGTTGGCCAAGAATCATGAACACAACCATACTTCAATCATCTCAGATTACAATTGAACTAATCCACAACAACGTTGGCCAGAAATGGATAGAACAACAGAATCTGTGATGATTACCCCGTACCCAGCGTTGGCCAGCATAAAGGATAAAAATCACACTTATTTGAGACAATTGGTGTTTGTGGAGTGTTAGTCCTATCACAATGGTATTCGAATAATCATGTCTAGCATGATAAAGTTGCTCTTATTCTTAATTTAAGTAGCAAGATATAGCGAGTATATATTATGCTTTATTCTTAATTTTACCTTTGAAAACTTATGGACAATGAAATTTTGTGGAGAGAATATTTGAGAATATCTCTGAGTAGTTCTCAGTTCAATTCTCAACTGACAAGAACAACAAAATAATGAGACATTCAATTCTCCCCCTCGAATTTATGGTCTAAATGTGAGTATGCCACATATTCGACAAGGTCTCATCACTACTTAACTTAAAGAACGGTCAAAGACAATAAACAATAATAAACATTAAACAAACCTAATGATGTATTATCACTTATAGAGAATACAAATGTCCATGATTTCTCATCACATAGAACAAATATGTTCTTTCTTAATCTAAAGTACATCATAAGCTTGTAATAAAGCTAAATCAAATGTCTTAATGTAATGCGAATCCCAGAGTCTTGCCTTTGACAAAGTCTTGTAGACTATGCTCCCTTGAATCTCTCCTCCTTTAAAGTCTATGAAAACCTGGAGGAGGTTCAATATGTGCAGGTGCACCTGAGTTGTTCCACCAAAATAGTGGGAGCAAATAAACTTAATGAAAAAACTTATGAGATAACTTAATTATATAATAATCTGGGCATCACTCTTGCATGTGGGTGACTTATTTGCAAAAGTTGCATATAACTTGAGCATGCATATAACCCTTGAGATATATTGACCACGCTCGTGTACGCTCAATACACCTTAATCATTGTAACGTGAGGTTGTTAATTTCATGAGGAGGAAGTTCGCTAACTTATGTTTATACATTTCCTCAATTGAGTACAATAACTCCTTAACTAATAATTCCTTATCTCTAATCTTAGTAGGCAAATAATTTCTCAAGGCCTTAATGATGGTTTGACCATCTTTGCCGATAAGTAGATTTCTCCCATTGATCTTAATTTGAGTTGTACTCACTTCTTACCAACATAATTCTGAGTTCCAATCACCAGAGCAGTTGGCTTATCCTCACATAGCGCACAATCAAGATCCAAAGTCTTGAGAATGCCTAGCATATTCTTATTCCAACTAGGGAAGTCTGTGCCATTACAATGCTCAATGATGCTCAAAACTTTGTATAATCTACTGAAAATTCATAAAGATGTCTCAATAGTAGTACAATAAGATGCACATGAAGGCATGATTTTAACCCTACGTTGGCCTGATTAAAATCACGCAATAAGTAGCAACTTGCATCACCGGTGGGGAAAACAAGCGAAACTTATCTTAAACTCATAATTAAAACGCGTTGATCAGATTTAATTACAAGTGTACTCTAGATGAACTTCTCGTTGGTTCCATTCTAATAGAGGCATCTGAATGCACTTGGTGGAAAGGGAATTTTCAGCTTAACTTATATGAAAATGAATAATGCAAAGTTTGAGCTCAACTTAGGTAGAATCATTGCAGATCTTATTCATAACTCTTACTTATTTGAAACAATATGCAAAGATCAAAGCATTTTGACTTTGCACTTAAACTTAGAAAGGATGCTTAACAGCAAAATAAAATTGCACTAAAATAATCATGACTTAATAGATCAAAACCTAATATTCATAGCGAAAATATCTTAATAAATATTTGAAATACAATTCAAATATCATATAATCTTAGACCTAAACATGGCAAGGAAAGATCATCGTTATTGGGCAGTTAACTTAATAAAATAGATCCTAACCATGTTTAAAGTTGCAGGGAGAAGCAAAATACTTGAATAATTAAGAACTCATGGTTCTATAAACTCATGAAATATGTATTGTGTACATAATAAAATTGCCCAAAATTTTAGCTCAACTTAATGGCTAAATTAATTTGAAGCTTATGCCTTAAGTCATTATGCTCATACAAATCTAAATATTTCTCTAATTGAATTAGAAAATTAAATAAATACTAATAAAACTTAATATAGTAGATGAGCATATATTCTCAAACTGACAGCAGAAGCTTAATATATAGCAAAATAAAATATTGCTACAAAATTATTCTTAGGAATTGAGCTTAAAATAATTTCTAAGAACAAAGCATAGAACAATTTTCCAATTAATAATTGAAAATTGTGCCAAATAAACTTATAAAACCATTAGAAGTTTGACTGCAACAGAACTTAAATATTACTTAATTCGCAGCAAAAACAAGCTTAAAAAAATTAATTAATTTCTTAATTACTTAACTTAGAATAGGGAATTACTAACAGAGCTTAAAATAAACAATACTGAAATAACTTAAAAGGAAAGGGCGAAAATTGAATTTAGCCCAGATCTTAAAATGGCCCACGAAGGCCCATAAAACGCGCAATTAACCCTTAACACGTGTGCGGCCCATCGTAGCACAGCCTAGCGTGCGGCCCAGTAGCGCCAGCCCAGCGCGCGGCCCAACAGCGCAGCGCACGCGCGTGAGGCGGCTCGCGGCTCGGCTCTGGGCTCGGTTCTGCAGCCCAGGTCACGGTATGGAGCCCAGCAGCGCGTGCGGCTCACGATCAGGTGGCGGCTCAGCTTAGTGCGGCTTAGCTTAGCTGCTCGGCTTGTCACTTAGCTCGGCTCGGTTCAGAGTGCGGCGGCTTGGCTGGACCAAGCGGCTCGGTTCGGCTTATTGGCTCGGCTCTCAGACGCGGCGGCTCAGCGCGGCTCAAAACTGGGCGCAAAACGGCCCAGTAGAGCATGGTCGCCCACAGCTGACTTAGCAGGCCAAGGGCCCAAGGGCGAACGGGTGGGCCGCCGAACCGGCCCAGCTCGCGCCAGCTCCCCCACCCGCATCGATCTGAGTCGTTCGTCCGGATCGGACGGTCAAGCGCGCTTGGGCAACGTATAAAACGTGGAAATCGCGCCTATGAGGAAACCCTAGGGTTTCTTCCTTCTCCTCCCCCGTCTCTCTCACTCAGCCATGGCGGCAGCTGCCGGCGGCGCGCCGTGCTCCGCCGTCTCCACCTCCCTTTTCTCAAGCGCAGCAACCGCCGGCGATGCGTGCGCCGTCGCGCTCTGCTGCCTCTCCGCGAGCGGCTCCTGCAGCGTCAGCCACCGGACGCAAGTGCAGCCGTGTTCGCCATGACCGCCGGCCTCTCTTCGTCTACTCTTTCTTTCTCCCCTTCCCATCCCGAGCAGCTCCTGTGGCAGCGGTGGCCGTGCGCCGGTGCGCGGCGTACCGCGGTTTCCGCCGCACTCGCTCCTCTTCTCCAGATCCAGTGAGGGAGAGCCAAGATTCGCATGCCCGGGAACCTCCTCGCCGGAGCTCCACGGGCCTCCTCTGCGGCGCCGCGTGCGCATGTGCGCGCGGCTCGTCGAGGGGCTCCGTTGGTGCTCCACGGCAGCGGTGGCTCCTGACCGGTGGCGGCGGCAGCCAAGCACGCGACCAGGAGGTGCATGCGCAGCCAAGGCGACTGGCCGCGTCATGACCGACTGATGTCACGGTCGCGTGCTCAGCCGTCAAGGCTCGGCGGAGCAGAAGACGGCGGTCACGTGCGCAGCATCACTGCCACGCGTGGCCGCCAAGACCAGGTAGGTCCTGAGCTTAGGGTTAGGGTTTCTGATTTGGATCTGAGTTGGAGTTTCGGGTGAGAGTTGTTTGGGAAATAGGGCTGTGATGGCTAACTGCGTGTAGATCTAAGTTTAAAAGCATGAACTTGAGCCAATCTGAAGAATCCTAGGTAATAAACTTTCTGATCTACTGCTCTAGTCATGAAAACGAAACTGATCTAATAAAACTTGAACTAAAACTTACTTGCATGACTAATCACTCTGTTAGGCACTAATCCTAACCATAAACTTAGGGTTTATGCTAGGGGATCTAGTAGAACTAGATCTAGGCGACTGATACCAATTGTTAGATTAAACTTGATCTTAACTTAGAGCATGAAACTGATAGGATCATCTAGTCTAACATAGACCACACCTAGCACTTAGATCCAATACGGATTTGGTGAAAACTTAAGACTTACGATCCATCCCAGTCTGTGGATGACGAGGTGTAGACGTTGTAGAACCGTAAAGGAAGTAGACGTGGTAGACTTGCCGTATGTTGATGCAGATCGGGACACCGAGCTTCCACGACTTGCAGCACTCTTAGTGATTGATTAGGTCATGGTAGAAAACACCATGAAGGCTTAACTCGCGATTAAAACGAGAGCAGGGAACCCTAGGGGTCTCCCCTTAGTTATATAGTGCTGTAGACGCGGGGCCGGGCCCTAAGTGGGCTGAGTTTGCCTTCCAATCAAAGGCAACTAAAGGAGTAGTGTAGCATTAGAATTAGGTCTGATGGCCCAATTACACATGACCGAGATCAATTCCAACACGCAGTGCACACGAAGATGTCCACGCAAGGGAGGTTGTCTCCGTACCTGCTCAAAACCATCCCATATTAGAGAGTTTAGCATGCATGCAGCAGGGTTCACAAATCCGCGGTAACCGGTCCGGTTACCGCGGTAACCGGTCGAACCGCCCCGGACCGGTAGCGGTTCGGGGCGGTTTCAAACCGGTTGAATTCAAAAATTTTGAATTTGAATTTAAAAATTTGAAAAATCGGATAAAAATTCTTAAAAATACTTCATGGTGTGCTGGATCTATTGGTGTCAAAATTTTCTCAAATATTTGGTCATTTGCTATTTTTTTTCGCGAAATACAAGTTAAATAAAAAAAGAAAAAGAAAAAAACAGCTCGGCCCAACTCGGCCCAACTCGCCTAAACCCTAATAACCACCCCCCTCGCCCCCCTCACCCCCCAGAACACCCCCTCACTCCCCCCCCCCGCGCAGCGCAGCTCCGAAGGGCGAAAAATCGCCTCCAGCGGTGCTACTGGCGGTGGCGGGGGCGGAGGCGTGTCACCTTCAAACCCACCTGCTGGTCTACATTTTACAGGTACCAAGTGTACTTACATATGAACATGTTTTTATTATTCTGACTTATGAGTATTAATTATACTATGTGGTTGATTGCAGGGGAGACTGAGTTCACACATGCAACCCAGGACATTGACCATGGAGCACCGATGTCGCAGAGGAGAACGGTTGGACCGACGGATTACGACTCTCCACAGTTCTCTTCTAGCTCCTCCTACAGGGAATCCTCACAGTCTAGTTATCACTATCCTATACCGGAGTTGAGCATGCAGCCACCGATGAGATGGGTGTACGAATGGCAAGATCCTCATTGGTATAATATGTTACTTCAGGAATGACAGACGACATCGGCCTGGACGGGCCAAACTTGGCAAGAGTTCAAAGCTGAGTTGCTTGTAAGGCAGGGTTTGAATGTGATGTCCACCGCGGAGTATGAAATGGCCTCGCGATGCTACCGTTGAACAATTATTTGTATTAGAGGACTACTGAACTATTTGCATGGACATTTGTACTATGTTTGTATGTACAATTATATGTATGGATGTTTGTCTATATTTGTAGTTATTTTTTTCCTTAATTTACGCATATTTCATGCCAAATTTTTGCTGTCCATCGAACCGGTTCAAACCGGTCGGTAACCGGTTCAAACCGGTCGGTTACCGACCCAAACCGAGCGGTTTGGGGTGTCCATAAAACCTGTCGGTAACCGGGTCAAACCGGTCGGTTACCGACCCAAACCGAGCGGTTTGGGGTGTCCACAAAACCGGTCGGTAACTGGCTCAAATCGGTCGGTAACCCGTCCAAACCGAGCGGTTAGCCGCCACAAACCGATTACACGGGGGATTTGAATTCAAAATTTGAATTTGACCGGTTTCCACCGGTTACCGGTCAAACCGGTCCGGTAAACCGCTACCGCCGGGCGGCGGTTACCGGAACCGGTTCGGTTTGTAAAACCCTGGCATGCAGAAGATGTAATATATACCACACGGAATTTTTCTGATGCCATTTTCGAAATGTTTTTCAGTCAAAACCAAGAAAGTCCATTCATCTCGGAACAGTATTGGCTCTGTTTGCATCAATCAGAGATTGTGACTTAATGCATGCGTGGTATGTCTCCCAAACATCCTGCGAGAATGTGTGATCTACGTACAGTGTTCGACGAACATTACTGTGATCGAAATATCAACGCGTGATAAATCAAAAGGGGACAACGACATGCGATGCATTCTTATATATTATCAACCGGGCGGGCGAGACGACGACGGCCAAACCTGGCGGCGAGCCTGTCGCTGAAGGCGCGGCGGCGGACGGGGCGCCACCGCACGGACTGCGCAACGACCCAGCACACGCCGAACCACAGCTCCGCCGCGAGCATCCCCAGCCACAGCCACGAGGCGGCGCGGCCGCCGCCGGCATCCCCCGGTACGAACGCCACCCGGTAGTAGAGCACCAGGCATATCGCAGTGGCCACCGTGGCGGCGTAAAACATGTACAGCGCCCTGGCCCGGAGCCTCTCGGTGGCGAACAGCCTCTCCATGTCTCACGAGCCCGTGCCGCGGCTATGAGCCTATGACTGTGTAACACTGCTTATATAGCATTGATATATAGAACACTGCGTGAGCTGTTAACGCACTGCTGGCAGAAGATTGGTCCTACAGCAGATAGATCTTCCTTCACTTAATTGAGTTTTAGACGTTAACATAGTTTCAAAACACAACCTTAGCTAGGCCCGTTGTTTGTTCCAACATATTTGTAAAACATAGCAAATGCACAGCCTAATTAACCAAACTGCTTCACGAGACAAATATATAAGTATCCTTTATTAAAGCTTGATTAAAACTTTTTAAAAGTTGATTACAAGTTGCAATATAAATATAGCATTAATAGCATTCCTCCGTTCGGCAATAGATAACGTTTCAGACAGGAGGTATCTTTGGTAATGGGCTAATGTGGTTGGTCCGAGCATAAAATAGAAAAGATAGGGGTAGTAGTTATTAGTATATATCTAAGTATATAACCAAATTTATGCATTTACAAAAGCTATAAACGACCTACAATTTGAAACCAGGGCGAATTTATACACCGAGAAAAACAGCCTACAATTTTGGACGGGGGAAGCAGGGGTATCACTGTGATATGAGTTGAGTGAAGCCAAGTCTAAATTTTGGTTGACGTATCAATCGTAGCAATGATATATAGGTGGCACGCGGCCCCTGCAAGGGCCTATCTGGTCCAAGAATCATCAATACAGCAGCACTGTCTAACCTTCTCTAATGTACTGAGCATTAAATGATGAAATTATTCAAAATGAATTGAAGCAATGTTGTAATCTGGAGATGGAATTGAGCATATGGAAAATGGTAACAACTTGTAGTTAATGATGTTCAGGCTTCAGGCCAATGGAGAAGTCATGACCCGCTGAAGGAACCGTGGTTCAGATCCATATTCATAGTCTTTCTGTAGAACAGAAAATATTATTGTACAACATGGCTACAATAATGCATGGGGAAGGTTATCATTTACAGGAACTACAATTTTTTAAAACCAAACAATGCATTAACCTTAAAGGATATGAACTGTCTGTTTCTTCTGAATCATTTTTGCTTGGTACTTTCTTCAACTCTGGTAAAAGCATCTGTTATTACATCGGTAGCCCAATCCTTGACATCCTCCTACAGGTCAGGTATACAAAGATAAGTAATAAGATAAGCTATGAGCAAAGAGGTCGTTTAAAACATAAAGACAGCACACCATTAGAGATGGGAAATTCGTCCGCCTGGTTTTATTATTTCGTAAATCTTTTCCTTAAGCTATTTTTTTTAAATGAAGTTGCCTGGTATCATGTCGATGTTAGGTAGTACAAAACTTAAATATACGAGGACCTCATGAATGTCTAGATGTTATGAAGTATTTATGGCAGGAAGTTGCTAAAGTAGGGTCAACAAACCATAAATTTTCAGAATTGAGCAAAATGGTGGATAAAATAAGTACTATAACATTTCAGAGATAGAGAATGACATACATTATACGAGAATTAGCATTGCGAAACTTATTACGGAAACTGATGATGAGAAATATGTGTACTAACCAGTCGCATTGGTTCCCCAGTTCTTATACGGGCATGTGGACGAGCTAATTTCGATTCGAAAGGGGTCCTTGGCCTGACTTCTTGGACCTCTTCCCATTCTTCACGACTGAGCATCCTTACTTTTCCTTGGTCAGGGTGGCTATTCTGTATTTTGCGCTCTCTCCTTTCTTGATCTGTAGCTTCATGTTCCTACTCACAAAACAGCATAACAAAATTTTAATGCCCCACCAAACACAAGAACACCACCAAAATGTAATGCTTCTTTGATGCCCCATACAGACTATGCAGTAGTTAAAAATCAACCCTGGCTTAAAACAACAGTATTGAATCTTGATGATTTAGTTTACACGAGAAGGATGTACACATCTTGTCATGAAACAATAGGCAGCAAACCAGTATTTCAAAACGTGACACTATAAAAACTGCTAATATAAAGGAATGTTGTAGAATTCATCCATGGGAAAGGGAAGAAAATCTGGATGGACTGGACTATCAAATAGATTCAACATGGGAGCCATACTTGGGATAACACAAACCTACACAGGCCCATGAGAATAAAATTTTACACACTAGGAAGAAAATAGAAAATAAAAAATCCCAGCAATTCCCCATGAGAATAAAATTTTACACACTATTCAATTCCAGTAGTTCAACACGATCATTGTGAGAACAAGTAATCACAAATTTACCAAGGCCCAAATCTAACAATCTGAAGATTTTACACTGCGCGCCATGGTCAATCATGCACGCAAGCACATTCACCAAATGATTCAGATAATGCTAAAGTATTCAAGGAAACACATAGCACTTGCAATTGGAATAGAAAACAACCCTAGCTAGGAGAAACCAGGGAAAGCTCCCAGGCCTAGGAGACGGAAGGCTACCATCATAAGGAGCTTGGTGAAGAGGGCCACGGCGGCTGCAGTAAGCACCATGGGGAGCGAGACCGAGTCGAGCCACGCCAGCGACTCCGGTGTCGGCACGAAGAACTCATCGCGCCCCGGGTCGCGCCGCCGCCGCCTGGCGCGCTCCCGCTCCGCCACTCGCTGCCGGAGGAGGTCCCTCGGCGAGGCCCCACCTTCCCACGCCGCCAGCCGCGCGGTGGGTCCTCCTCGCCGTAGCACCGACCGCAGCATCGCCGCCGCCTCCTCCACGCCGCCGGCGACTCGACTGTCGACTGTGTCGAGAGGAGGAAATGGACACACCTCAAATGGGCTACTATTAGCGGCTAGAAGGGAGATAATGGGCCTTGGCCCATGAAAATACTCGGCCTATTTCACAGCAAGTTCTGCGTGCCTGGCCGCCTAGGCTTCTTTCTTCTCCACTTTTCATTTGTTTTTCAAATAAAAATTACTCAGATTAAGAGATGAGATATCACAGTAAGAAAAACACTAACTCAAAAGTTTAGTTCTAAAATGGACTTTGTAAAAACCATATTTTTATAAAAAAAAGTCACTAGTATAAAAACTAGATCTTGGCGTTCATTTTTGACTAATCCTTGATCGATAACACTTTGTAAACCTACCAAAATTAGGCACTCACACTTGTGTGTAGGCTGATGCTTTTGGGTACACTTTGACGACTAAACCGATCTCGCTTTATCAACGAAACAAACAAAAGTGCTTTTCGAGCGAGATTGAGATCGGCAAATCGCTCTTTGCCGGGGAGCCTTTGGCTTTCTCGTATCCTGCATATCTCCGTGGCTCCAGCGTCACCCGGAAACCCGAGCTGCAATGTTGCCTTGCCACACCAGCTGCAGATCGACAGCTTGTGATGGATGCGTATCACTATCAGCGCGTGGAGCTGAGAAAAAAGGTCGACGTGCGTGCGTGAACCCAACCGGGGTCCGGGCGAGATCGCGAGAGGGGGCAGCGACAGCGGAGACATGTCACCGCCGAACACCCGTGTCGCCGGCAGGGTGTCGTGTCCGTCGGTCACCACTCACTCATCCACGCTGCCACCTGCGCCTCCGAACGCTGAACGCATGGCGTGGCAGTGGCACCGACCTGATTCCGCCTGAATAATGTGCGTTCATCCGTCATTCCGTCCTGCTCGTGCTCTCCATGGAATGGATTTGAGTCCATCCGTGCGAACTGCTCTTCTGGCTGCAGGGCATCCCTTTTCTTTTCGTTTTTCTTTTTCGCTGATGGTGCGTGTTACGCGTGGAACATAAACTTCTTTTATCATCTTTTGCTAATCGTCTGTCTTTACCCTCCTTTACGGCTTTACCCTGCAGGTGGCCGGTAAAGGCTGGCGTTTTTGTCTTTGAGCGTCTTTTACACCTGCACAAATCACCATCATCCCCTCACTTCAGTCGCCCATTGCGTTGCCCGTCGCCGTCGTCGCTTTCCGGGGAGCAAAATAATCCCCTCCGGCAGGACGCTGCAGGCGACCGTTGTCACCTTCATCACCTCACTCACCCCCCGTCCGGCCGGCCGTCGGCGTCACGCCGTTCATCCAGCACCATCACCACAGCCTGATCTGCACCATCATCTTACCATCGCCAGAAATCAGTGAACAACACGACGACCACGCTGTCAGTCTGCCTGCGTGCTCACCGGAGCTTATCAGTTTCTTCGGCGCGATCAAAACCTCCAGGTCACGAACAGAACACCCCTGCCCTGACTGATTGGCATCCAGGCCTCTCTGCTCGCCGGAATAAAAACAGAATCCGTCCCGTGCGCCACTGCAGGAGCACATGTCCATCGCCAAGCTCCAGAGTTTCAAAACAGTGCGCCCGATAGTTTAATGGGCGCGGAGCTTTTGGCCATGAGGGGCTCCATGTGCCGCTGTTCATGGCTCCAAACGTAGGCTTTGTTGCCATCGACGTTAAATTAAACAACTCCCTCGCCATTTGTCTATGCCGGCCCGGCCGACTGGCTCGCTAGCTACAGCCTCAGAGTCCTGCTACTATACGTCGTGTGCCTAGCCACGCGCACACACACTGGCACATTGCTCGGCACAGTATAACCGGGCCGGGAACGGTCAAGTGCTCTGCACAGCATGACCTAACACACTGGCCTGACCTAACACTCGAAAAGATTCCACGAGACATGTATATATGTATCTATATTTCTAGCTACCAATCATGCATGGACCACGACGGGGAGGGATTAATTTGTGTAGCCGGAAAGGGATTAGGCAGCGGGCTACAGCGGTAGGGAGAGAGACCGGGGGGGAAAGGCGGAGGAAAAGGGGTGGCGTGTGTCCTGGAGTGTCGCCGTAGTGCTGGCCGATTGGCAGGTTTCAGGTTGCTGTCTGCTCGGGGGCGCCATGATCGGCTGCCATGCCCGGGAGGACGACAGCGATGGAGGTATGGAGGGCGCTGATCATGCAATGCAGTCCTCGGATTGTTTGATCCCTCATGACTGGCTGCACTTCTATTTTTCTCCCCAATTGAACTGCAACTGAAGGTCTTCTGAAGCCTAACCGTATCAAATGACAGTTGATAGCGGAGACGGTGATCAGAAATTTTAATTTACAGAAATTTTATTACTACACAAAAGCTGTTCCACAAGAGGAATATCTCACAATGCAAAAGGAGGACTAACACAGAGGAGAAATTTTAACTGTATTACTACACAAAAGTTGCTTTGGTCTTGTGAGCCGGACGAGAAGAAAGGACCTCGAACACAGAGGAGGCTATGATTTCGGTCTCGTGGTTCTAGCTTTGCTGCTAGCCCAGCTCAAGACCGGCGCAGCCGCACCGAGATTAGCCGAACCGCCAAACCAAGGGCGATCGGTTTTGATCACTCCACTCGATATTTCGAGGTGCAATTCCAAGGCTGCTTTTGGGCGTTCGAGATTAGCGAGTGTGCTAATGGTGGTGCCACCGTTCTTTATCCCTCCGTTACCGAAACTGCCGGCCATGGACTGCAGACCAGCCAGTTGCGTGATTACCTGCAGCGTGTTGCTACTCGGCACCAGGCAAATGACACCCAGGAGTTTTACCCTGGTCTACCAACAATAGAGCACTGAACATTCTCTTCTGATAAAAGTTTATACACCTGAAATCTTCAGCTGTAGTTTTTTCTCAGAGACAGAATTAAAGAAGATCTTTTGGATAAATTTTTTTTTGTATGCTCAGAATGTATGAACCGATGCCGTTTCAACAATGGAATATTAGTAGAAAATAATACAGTTGCCACTAACTCAATTTTCACTGGAAACTAAAAATGCTCATATTCCGAACTTTCAAACAGGGTTTAACATATACTGCCTGGTCCGGCCCCACCTGTCAGATTCTTTCCCAGGGCAGGCGAGCAGCCCTGGCGTTGTCGCCTTGGCCGCGAGCCGAGAGACCCACTCGGCCACGCCCTGCACGCCGCGCCGGCGGTTCCCCAAGCGCATCGCCATCAGATTAGTTTAGTGAGTAGTAACCGCTTTGTTGGTCCACCCAAAAAGCCCATCTTTTTACCACCAACCTTTGCCTTTGACCCGTCCCACCCTCGCGCACCCTTTGTCTCCTTGCACCTCGCATCCTGAATCCCCAAGCCCCCACACACCAATCGTTCTCAGTCCCGTCTCGTCTCGCGCCGCCGCCCACAAGTATGCAACTCCGCTCTGCTTGCCGTCGCCATGGCTCAATCATTTGAGTCTCATATACAAGGCCGCCATCTCACCGCCTGCAGTCAGCACCGGCAGCGCCATGGCCGCTTCTTGGTCCTAGCAGAGGTAACCTCTCTTCTTCTTCTTCTCCCCGCTCCTCGGCTGACTGACTGATTGATCTACTAGGTGTCATTTTCCCCAGGTGGGGATGTCCATTCCTGATCTGTTGCTTTAATGCATCCCCATCACTTTCCAGATCCAATCCACCTCCTTCCTCCTCCCAGCGTCCTTATAAATTTCTCGCTGCCGCATTCACTGGCCACCGGAGTTAGTGCCCCCATGTCCTGACGCGGATGCGGGCGGAGCACACCACATGCGGATGTGCTGTGCTGTTTGCCTTGCCTTGCCTCATATGATTCCGGTGTGCGCCATCATACCTGCCTCTTCTTTTCCGGGGGAGAAAAAGGGGGAGCAGCGACTTGTGCGCCTTGTGAGCTTGCAGCTGTTCCAGGTTGCAATGCCCGTGCTGCTCCTGCTTTAGTTTAGCTTTGGGGGATATCTAAAAGAAAAACTGTCCCTTTTGTTGCTAATCTCTCTGGCGCTGGCCCACTCCCAGCCCTATTTTTGTGGGGAATGCGGGGGGTGGGGGCTTGTGATTTTTGAGCCCTCGTTCTAGTGCTTGGCCTTTTGGGGAGTGTTGATGCGTTGTTATGGGGCGCTGGATCTCTTGTCCAGCGCGAGGTCGTAGCTTGTGGGGGAACCTGCAAGGTGATTTCCTGGCCATGGATCCTGAAAAGATTCCTCTTCTCTTTTTTTCCCCATAGGAATCTGGTGTGTTTGCTGTGCGTGTTTTCTGTTCGTTGCAGATTAGTGCTTCTGTGTTGATTTCTTCTGTTTATGTTCAATTGCTCACTATGTCCTGGATTTCAGATCAGGAGTTGGGAGGGTCGCGCTACCACGCTCCTGAATGCTTGAAGGTGGAGAGCTTGTGGTGTTGACCAGCCTGTTCAATTCTGCTCTTCAGAGTCTCTGATCAACTACCCAGCCTGGTTGTTGTCTTCTGAATCCGTCTCCCCCAGCATGGCCGGGCAAGCTGCAAAGGTGAAGGAGTCAGGGAAAGAAGACAGACAAGAACCCAGAGCTGAGGTGATGAAAGAGAAGCTAGTGCCATCTCACCCTCAGCAAGAAGAGACTCTAGCTTCTGTCCTGGACAAGAATTCTTCAGGCATCTCTTCGGTTCCTGGCGATGTGTCGCCGGTCCTGGACAGGGATTCTGGGGAGTTGAAAGTAGAGGAGAACATGGATGGCAATGGGAATAAGGAAAAGAAAACGTCTCAGAAGAGCAGTACGAGTGATGGCTTCGCTTCTGCTAAAGTGAGTGATGGGACAAGTAGTTTGAGGAAGACCAGTGGTAGTGCGACAATGAGTACACGGGCTGATTTCACTGAGAGTGGGAAGAGCAGCATGTGCCGTGCGAGCACAGGCAGTGACATTAGTGACGAGAGCTCCTGTAGCAGCATGAGCAGCACCACCACAAAGCCACACAAGGGGAACGATTCAAGGTGGGAGGCGATCCATGTGGTGAAGTCCAGGGACAATGTTCTTGGTTTGAATCATTTTAGACTGCTTAAGAAGCTTGGTTCTGGTGATATTGGCAGTGTGTATCTCTCTGAATTGAGTGGTACACGGAGTTACTTTGCAATGAAAGTCATGGATAAGACTTCTTTGGCAAGTCGGAAGAAGCTGCTTCGAGCTCAGACTGAGCGGGAGATCCTGCAGTCCCTGGATCATCCATTTCTACCAACCCTGTATACTCACTTTGAAACAGATAAGTTTTCATGCTTGGTTATGGAGTTCTGCCCTGGAGGGGACCTTCACACTCTTCGCCAAAGGCAACCTGGAAAATATTTTTCTGAGCAAGCAGCAAAGTATGTGCTTATGCTAACGATAAGTTCAATATCTTGCATAACTTGTTGGTTAACTATGCTTGATGCTTCTTATCCGCAGTTCAGTATTTCTGCATTGAAATTTTATTCTGTCTTCACTGTGTGGAATATTTTTTTGGTACTGGCATAATCAGGTGCATATGACATGGTTATCCATTTTATATATGAATGCGTGACCTATTTATTGTTGTCGATTAAGACAGAGGATGCTGGTTGTATGCCCGTTCAAACATTTCATGTTGCATTCTCCATATTGGTACAATACTACAGTAATTTACACAATCATAACCTTGTTATTGGATGGCAATATGGCATGAATATTGAAATGCTGCTAATTTGACCTATTTATGAAGATGTGCTATTATCAGTCTGCATTAAAATGATTTGTTCAACTTATTTTGGCACTGATTGGATGTCTTGATGTTTCAGGTTCTATGTAGCAGAGGTGCTCCTTGCATTGGAATACCTGCATATGCTTGGGATTATATACCGTGACCTCAAACCGGAAAATGTCCTTGTCCGGGAAGATGGCCATATCATGCTGTCAGACTTTGATCTCTCTCTTCGCTGTTCAGTAAGTCCAATGGTGATCAAATCTGCAAATCCTAGCCTGGATGCACTGCAGAGGAACAATGCAGCATACTGTGCCCAGCCTGCTTGCATTGAACCATCCTGCATTCAGCCCTCGTGTGTTGCTCCAACCACTTGCTTTGGCCCTAGATTCTTCAAGTCGAAATCGAAGTCCAAGTCCAAGTCCAAGAAAGATAAGTCGAAGTCTGATGCTCCAAACCAAGAGAATCTATTCCCGGAGCTCATTGCTGAGCCAACCGACGCCCGCTCCATGTCCTTTGTTGGCACCCATGAGTACTTGGCCCCAGAAATAATAAAAGGGGAGGGCCATGGAAGCGCCGTAGATTGGTGGACCTTTGGCATATTCTTGTATGAGCTGCTGTTTGGCAAGACCCCTTTCAAGGGTTCAGGCAATCGGGCTACACTATTCAATGTCGTTGGTCAGCCCTTGAGGTTCCCAGAGTCCCCAATAGTGAGCTTCTCTGCCAGGGACATGATAAGAGGATTGCTAGTCAAGGACCCCCAGCACAGACTTGGATATAAGCGAGGTGCTACTGAGATAAAGCAACACCCTTTCTTTGAGGGCGTGAACTGGGCGCTCATAAGATGCGCCAGCCCTCCAGACATACCAAAGCCTGTAGAGCTTGACTGCCGCCCGAAGCAAGTGCCATCGACAAATGGAAAGGTTGGACCTGTCGCCAATCAAAAGGGGCCAGATAATTATCTAGAGTTTGAATTCTTCTAGATTTTTAATTTTCATTTTTGTGATATCTGAACTGAAAGAGTGCATCTGGGCTGATGTTGTGGAAGAAAGTGAAAGATGAAGAGCTACTCTAGGAATATTTTCCTTTGGCCGGAATATTTCGGCCATTAGACTGTATGCTCACTCCAGGAGCCCCCAGGTTGTTTTACTTGTTGGACTGCTTGACTCTAGGATGTACTCAATTCATCATGTATGTTGCAATTTTCGAAACCACCTATGGTGTCGAGCTGTCGATGTAATTGTTGCTGAACTTTGTAATTGATGTTTCCTCCTGTCTTGCTTAACAAAATGCTGATATCTGGACCTGAAATTGCAATGCAGCTTATCGCAGCCTTCAAAACAACTCTTATCTTGATTCTGTCGCATCGATGATGGAAATGGGTTTCTGTATTAGTTGCTTGTCAGGACTCTCAGGACGTTAAATGAAACATGGTCAATGCAAACAAGAGACACTTCGAGTGAGCAGCTGCGAGCTGTAGGGTCCCTGGAGCTGGCATACTATGTCACAAGTCGCAACGTATTGTGGTTGTGGCAAACGCTTTTCTTCATCAGTTTTGCTGGATGTTCAGGGATACATGGTGGCCTTTGGCCCTTTGCCCTTTTCTCACTTTGCCGGGGATTCAGGCATGCGCCCGCCTTGACCGCGCCTCGTCGAGACATGTCCGTGACATGTCGAGGTGTGGTGGCGAGGGTGCAGCGAGGAAGCGGCCTACCAACCAGAGCATAAAGCATTGCTACATCCTTGGCGCCAGCCCTGGCAGTAGTGGCTGGCTTGCGGTGAACGAATGGCCTGTGCATCCAGCATCCACGGCATGTCGGCGTCGCGTCAAGCTGCGCGCGATACGAGCATACGGCGAGGCTGGGCGAGCGCCTCGCCATCGTCGGATGTGGCGAACACCTTCTTGTGTCAAAGCATGTGGCGCAACACCTTCTTTGGTACGACAAGCTTGTGTCAAAGCATGAGAGAGGAAAGAGAAGAAAAAAGATAGCTGGTATGTGGGTCCCACCAGGCATGTTAGCGAAACCACTCACTAAAACAACTAGGGGTGTGTTTAGATTGTAGGAAAAAACACTGTAGCATAAGAAAAACACTGTAGCATTCGCTGGGAAACGTATTTTGTGAGGGAAGAATAGTGAAAAGTTGGAATGAATAGTGAAAAGTTTAAATGAATAGTGAATAGTTGGGAATCTGAACATGGCCTAGATGCCCAAATGGAGGCTTATAGATAGAAACAAATCAGTTTAAACCCCATTTTTCTAGTTCCTATGATGTACTAGAAGCTTATAGATAGAAACAAATTAGTTTAGACCCCATTTTTCTAGTTCCTATGATGCACTGAAAGCTTAGAGAGAGAAACAAATCGGTTTAAACAGTCTCTGGCTTTGATGGAAACTAATCATCGCATTGTTAGGTTAGAGGAGTTCAATATGAATCTTTTGGGACTTAATTATCATAAAATTTATCTCCACTGTCTACTAGTGAAAGATCGAAAAAAAATCTGTTCTACACATATTATTTTTTCCAAATCACAAAGTACGTATGCAGATGCTCACATATAAACTAGCCCCTACAAACATACACACTCAACCATATCCTTATGAGCACCTGCTAAAAGACTAGATCGGCAAATTCTCGAAATTGATGAAGTCACCACACACACCTACCACTAAAAGATTGTTGCCAGTTAAATCCTAGAATAATAGAATAATATAGGAACATGGAGACCAGAGTTGTACCTCAGTTGAGTCCGCCACCCGAGCCGTTTTCGCCACAGAGGAGGACGGCGAGCGTGATGGCCCATACGGAGAGCATGGGCACGCCGAGCACCGAGAGCCACGACTGGACGAAGCCCGCGACCGCGGCCGCCGCACCACCGGAGGCGAGAGCTCTTGCCATTGTAACTCCAGACCCTAAACTCACCGAAACCATACCCTAAAGTCGCCAAAGAACTACTAGAGATGGAGAAGAAGGCAAGAGGAGAAGAAAATCTCAAATTGGTGAGAAAGAGAAGAAACAAAATTCGAGCATGAGAAGCAAAACAAGTACTCGAGTAGTTTTAACAAGACGGATGGTCAAATATACTTTGGTAAGGAAAAATCAACAATGACAAATATTTTTTATTCTGAGGGAGTACATAATGAAAATATGATCTCGTTGTTCATGATATAAGATCACGGTATAACACCCACAGCCACCAGAGATAAACTCGGCAACAAGCAACAACGCACGATAAACAAACTCTAATAATAATGCATATAAACTAGACTGCCCCTATTTAATCGTAAGATATAGGAGTATTTACATACATGACACACAGCCTCGCGCGTAGCATGCTTACATTACATATGCCCTCTGACTTCCTGATGAACTGCAACAACACGAAGCTGAAGCATCTGATGTGCCACTGTGCCTCCTCCAGTCGTCTAGCAACCACCGCCGCCTCCGCCTCCGCCACAGCCCCCACCGCCACCGCCACCTCCGCCGCAGCCCCCTCCGCCACCGCTGGCACCACAGCCGGTGCCGGCACCGGCGCCGGCGCTAGCTGCAGCTGCTCCAGCGTTGTACCTCGGTCTGCGTCTGCCCGAGCCGCTGTCGCCACAGAGGAGGACGGCGAGCGTGATGGCCCAGACGGAGAGCAGGGCCACGCCGAGCACCGCCAGCCACGGCTGGACAAAGCCCGTGGCCGCGGCCGCTGCACCACCGGAGGCGAGAGCTCTTGCCATTGTGAACACACACAAACACACAAGTATAGACTAGCCGAGGGAGTTGGCCGGACTATATTATAGCAGCCAGAAGAGTAGCAAAAGTCTTCGCCTCGTCGAGTTCGATTGGTTGGCAAAACTACGGGGAAATGATACGCATCATGAGGTTCCTAATCCCAAAAGCATTGCAAACAGTGGGCGCTTTCTGCGTTGGTTCCATCCGGACCCTGTCAAAAGACCGAGTTGAGCGATGCTAAGCGCAGCTCTGCATCAACGCATGTTGGCATGTGTGTCATGGACTCATGGGCTGTGGTATGCCGGTATGGTCAACAACAGTGGCTACGGCAAGGTCTGCCGTGCAATGCACTTCGTCCTCTGTAACTAAAATATTGCTTGCGAGCCTAAGTGAGAACACCTGGTAACTAAAATATCCATATAGAAAATCAGGATTCAGGAAATGGTTTTTCTTTTGTTTGAACCCCACATCACCCCATCCCCATCACGCCATGCATGGCAGACGTCGAAGAGCTAACGAGACTAACGACACAGCACACAGTAAGTTGTAAGGGTGGCCCAAGTAATTTGGAAGCCCAGAGCCCATATGCTCGTGCATGGGCCGTGGATAAGCATGTGCATGTCGTCCCCATTGAGAAACTCACGCTGTTCAGGCTGTTCGGTGTGTATGTGGCATTGTGGTGTGGCAACAATATTGGTGGGTCGTCTAAAAAAACAATATTGCTGGGTAAAAATCCTAAATGCAGATATCACGCTAGTACAGTTCGAATTTCTGACGAAGTAGTCTCAACGTTCATTTTCCAGATTCACTATTGAAGCAAGATTTTTAAGTCACATATATGACGTGGTCATATTCATTCCATAAACAAACAAACACGGCCTTGGAAAGAGATCACATATATGAGCATATGAGTTATGTGGAAAATGAATAAATTTTAAGTATTCATTGATTACTGGGAAAATTCTGGCAATTTTTAAAGAAATTTATGAGAAGGGAATATTAGTACTCTGGAGCTCTGTTGTTGTGTGCCACGAGAAAATGCAGAAAGCAACCATTGAAACTAGATAAATATATTAGTAAACATAGGTAGTCTATTTTTTTAGTTCATCATAATTGGTTAACGTAGAACGCTTCCTAAAAATTTTATTCGTCCTTTTCCGATGTAGGATCACAAGAGCAAAAGGTTCCGTAGACCTACTCTCCCGTTTGTCGGGTGCACACCGACGTTCGGGATGGAATAGACTAAGTAGGCGGCACAACAGCGAGAAGAAGCAAAACCCTAACTCACGTAAACGTTCTTAGTGATTTCCAATCCTAGGGACTCCCTCTACAAAGTCTATGATGCACTTTTTCTGAGGGAGGTGGTCCGTATTTATTGGGAGAAAAACCCATATACCCTCGTCCATTAGCAGTACGAGACTAATAGATGGTGTACCAACCCCATTAATCTAATTAATAATCCCCACGAGATCTCGTATACCCATTTAGAGATTTTGTTTTTTTTCTCACTATTGTTTATATACTAGTGTTTCATCGAGAACTGTTAAGTTGAACTTTCGCCTAAAGCTTCAAGCTATACTTATCCACTACACCTTGAATTGCAAGTTTTATACGAACAAGTTTCACTCAAAGACCGAACCAATAATTGGCTGCTAGCCTACCCCACGGGTGGAGCATATACATCCTACTCCCTGGTCTCTTCATGAGCTTACTAGAGATCACCCATATCTCATAGAATGCGACATTTTATAGTCGCACTCATATATGTGTATTCTTTCAAAAAAGCTCTATAGGACAACATCTTCTCTTAAGCAAGAATATCAACAAATTAAAGCATATTGCTAATCTGTCTTATAGCACTTCAGAGTATTGCATCTCCACTCAAAAAGAGTTCATTAATTACTCTCCTTAGTCAACCGACATCTTTCTAGGTCCTAATTCACGGGATCTTCGATCACATAGGTTGGGTTACCGCTGCGGTAACTTATATGAGTCTCATACCTCCCTCCCTTGATGCACTTTGTATCACATTCCGTGATAACCCTTTTGTAAAAGGATCTACTAGGTTTTTCAGTTTGAAGATAAGTCACACTTATTACTCCGAAGTTTCTCAACTTCCTGACAGACTGTAATTTTCTCTTGACATGTCTTGATAAATTTGTATTATCCTTAGCAGTGTTCACTTTGAATATCACCGTTCGATTGTCACAATTCATAAGGATATCTGGTATTAGTTTCTCAACCACAGGCAAGTCCATTAAGAGCTCACGCAGCCATTCAACCTCAACGGTGGCTTTGTCTAAAGCGGTAAGTTCTGCTTACATAGTTGATCTCTCATGAATAATGCCATGTTCCTCACAGAATTCATAACCACGATTAGACTTTAGACGCTTCACCTTTCTCTCCAGTTGATTCTCAACTTTGGCCTTGTAGACTTTAAAGTTGGCCTTGTAGACTTTAAAGTAGTCTAACGCTTGATCCTTAGTTTGCAACATATAAACATAGAAAAATCTAGTCGCATCATCTATCAACGTCATAAAGTATCTCTTTCCACCCTTTGTCAAGACACCATTCATCTCGCATAGATCAAAATGTATGGGTTTTGGTGGTGCCAAGTGTCTCTCCTCGGCAGTCTTATGAGGCTTCCTAGGTTGCTCCGATTGCACACAACTATAATGACGTTTGACTATTCATTTTATTCAAAAAATTAGATAAGTAGTATTTGTTTTGTTTATAACTTCTTTTTTATTATTAGGAGGGATGACTTAACTTTTTGTATATTTACAATAATTTTTTAATAAAATGTGAGGTCAAATGTTGTAGGAAAAGTCAACAACGATAAATATTTTGGTTCGGAGTGAGTATATACTAAAAGTATGAGCTGATGGAGTCATGGTCCATAATATAAGATCATGGTATAACACCACCACGAGAGATAAACTCGACAAAACGAGCAACAACGATAAACAGGCCCTCCGCAAAAACAAAAAAAACAAAAGATAAACAGCCTCATAACAATGCATATAGATAGAACACTCGTGATCTTCGAAACGCAAGTATTTGTAGACTAGCTAGCTAGAGAGCCGAACGCGGCAGGGCGGGACGGTCGTCGCCGTCCGATTTGCTGCCGCTGCTTCCCGAGCCGCTGTCGCCACAGAGGAGGACGGCGAGCGTGATGGCCCAGACGGAGAGCAGGGCCACGCCGAGCACCGCCAGCCACGGCTGGACCAAGCCCGCGGCCGCGGCCGCCGCACCACCGGAGGAGGGGAGAGCTCTGGCCATTGTGAACAACACTCGTGATCTTCGACACGCAAGTATTTGTAGAGGCTAGCTAGCTAGAGACGAAACGCGGCAGGCCGGGCGAGATGGTATAGTACGGGACGCGGGATCGACACGCAGAAGAGTAAAAGTCATCGCCTCGTCGTGTACGTGTATTGGTTGGATAGCAAAACTACGGGGAGTTGACATGCAGCCTGAGGGTCTAAAGCATTGGAAGCGCCTTCTGGGTTGGTTCCGTCCAGACCGACCATGTCAAGAGACCGAGTTGACTTGAGTGAGGTACCAAGCGCAGCTCTGCGACTGCGTCAATGCATGTGCCATGGCCTCATGGGCTGTGGTATGGTCAACAACAGTGGCTAAGGTATGGTCCGTCGTTCAGATCGTCGTCGGTAACTTGATATTGCTTGCGAGGCTGGGAACACCGGTAACTAAAATATCGGTAGAAAAATCAGGACTGAGGAAACGTTTTTTTTTTAACTGAGGCCAAAATCTTCTCCACTCTCTTTTCCACCGTCCACTCGCTCGCTAGGAGTATGTTCCCGACAACGTTTCCGTGACGACCAATGCCAGCCCACGCACCAGACAAGCTCAAAAAAGAGTTAAAAGAGAAAGAGGGTGGCCCAGGTATTTTCGAAGCCTAGATCCCATAGTATGTAATTTTCTCTGTGCCATGGGCCGTGGACAAGCATCTTATGCGGCAAAGAAAGCGTGTTCTCAAGGTCAGTCTCAGGTCAGTCTCAGCGAAGTTTCATGAGTAATAAATAGTGCCACATAGATATTTTTTATGATAGTGTATTAATAAAGAGAGAGGTGAAATGAGTTTGATGGGGATACCCTGTATACACAGTAACGTTACTAGACAACTTGTGTCTTGCATGCAACTTAGGGAACCACAATAGATGAAACTATGAATTGAGAGGGGTGTTTCATCATATTTTCAAATATTTTTAAATGATGTGGCAGTAATCATGTCCACAAAACTTAGATTGAGAATGGCCTTACGTGAAAACTAGCGACGTGGCCTGTAGCCCTACACTAATAGGGTGGGTAGCTACTAGCTAGTTTTTTTCTAAGCCTCGGCTTTTTTATTTGAAAATTAATCTAAATATTTTTCCCATTGTCATTGCTTGTTCTCAATCGCATCAGCATACCATATTATATTCTCTTGTCATCACGATACAAATATTTTCTCAGACGATATCTGTGAGTTAGCAATTTTATTCATGTAGTCCATTGTTCGGAGGAGCTTGCGACAAATCCTGTGTCCTATCTGGAGGCCGCAAGGAGACGAGAACTAGTGGATCGACACCGGGTGTATTTAGCATAGAATTTAAATGCTTTATACTAGATTTGGGCCTCGTTTGGTAATTGGTATGGCTTCTCTTGACAAGGCTCTGGTTTTTAACTTTTCTGGTGGAGCAGCTTCTTAGTGCAACTGGAGCCATTTTTAGAAAGAAAAATCAGTAAAACAGCTGCAAAAGCACATGGGGTATTTGGTTTTCCTGCAGCAGGCGTCCTCCAAACCTAAATTTCATTCTTTTCTTTTTCTTGCGGCCGGGGAGACACTGCTCAAGATATAAAATGGCGCCGCAGAGCCGCCGCTAGCTGATAACCTCGAGCTAAGGGCGATAATTTAGATCGGAACAGGAGAACAACAATAAAAATCACTTTTGATATTGAAGAAAACAGTGACATGCATGGCTTTTACACGATGGACAAAGAATGGCCTGCACGTATGTATAACATCAGTACGGACGAACTCATAGTTCGTTATTGTGAAATCAAGCTAAATAGGCAATAACACCACGTAACTTGGCATCAAGCAACATCAATAAGAAGTTAAGCACAAACCCATATAATACGTATATAGGCTGCTTCTTCGTAGTAGGATCTATAATATATATTTACGTATGACAACACCGTGCAGGGTTCATATATGCATGATCTGTTCTGGCTTCCTGCACTGATGCAACTACATAGAGCTGACGCATCCGACGCGAAGATGACCACAAGATCTAGCAACCGCCACCGCCGCCACAGCCTCCTCCGCCACCGCCACCGCCGCCGCCGCCACAGCCTCCTCCGCCACCACCACCATGATGACCATGACCACCACCATGATGTCCATGACCATGACCGCCACCATGATGACCATGACCACCACGACCAGCGCCGCTAGCTGCAGCTGCTGTAGCGCCATATGCGGCGGTGCTGTGCCTGGGCCTGCTGCTGCCCTCGCTGTCGCCACAGAGGAGGATGGCGAGCGTGATGGCCCAGACGGTGAGCAGGGCCACGCCGAGCATCGTGAGCCACGGCTGGACGTAGCCCGCAGCTGCGGCCGCCGCACCACCGGCTGCTGCGAGAGCTCTGGCCATTGTGCAACACTCAGCACGCGCAGAAGTTCGGCGGCAACCCAGCCGGATGGAACGTGCGACGTACGACAGACTGCATCTATATATATACACCCTCCATTAAAAAAAAAAGAGTCGTTTTAGGTGTTCGTGCCATTAGTTAGATAAAATTTGTAGAAAATATGTGTAACGCTAAAATATTCAAATATTTTTTTATAAAAAACTAGATCTAAATATCTATCCAATAATATCTATATTGTACCATAAATGTTAATATATTTTTATATATACTTGGTTGAAGTGTTTTCTCGGTAGGTGAGAAAGACACTTATTTTGGAGCAGAGAGAGTAGGATCGATCAAGAAGTCAAGTCATCGGCTCACAAGTCAAAATGTTCCCATCAAGATGTTAACAAATATCCTGCAAATTTCTAGTGAATTAGTGATAAGGTACACAATGCAGACGGGCCATGGACCGTGCCACTACCACAACACAACATGAGGTTTTCCCTGGTTTGGACGTCCACTCGTCCAGAGGCGTTACTTATCAGTGAAGCAAGCAGTGTGCAACTTCTGGGTTGGTTTCATTCGGACCGGGTTCGTGTGGTCGTCACGGGCTGTGACGTAAGCTGATCACTTGGTCAAAAACTTATTGGCTGTGAACATCTGCTAAACGAAAATATCCATAGACACCTGTCCATCTATCGCTAAAGGTAAGGGGCATTGTTTGTTTATGGATATTAGACTGTTATAATGTGATCTTTATATACTACAGAGGTCTGAAACTATAGCACAATTATTCATCAGGTGCAACTTTGCAAGAGCATGTTGGTATACTATTGGAATCCCGAAATTCGCCGTGTACCAGAGGCACACGGCGAAGTCTAAAAGACACACATCAAAGAAGCCGTGTGTGGTCCACGATGAAAACCTGACAGCGAAGCAGGCTTTGCCGTGTGCCTTTTGTTAGGCACACGGCAAACCTCTATGCCGTGTGTTTTGGGGGCCACATAGTGACATAAAGAAGTTGGATGGCGATAACCGGTGGCTTTGCCGTGCCCGCCCAGCTAGCACACAACAAACATATTTTTTAAAAATAACAAAAAACACAATTTGTTTTGGAGAGGCCCCACTGGCCAGCCGACGCCCCATCCCCTCATCAAGTCGCATGTTTTTCATGTAAAATCCACACGTTGCGCGGTTGGTGGGACGAAACAGTAGGGCTTACCCCTAGTGCTTATATATATATATATTATATTATAAAAGTCATAATATACTCTACCTCTCGTGACCTCTCCCTTGCGCCTAAGTATAGAGTAGCTGGATGGAGAAGGCACAAGGCAGCAATGAGGCGAGGCTGGACGGGACGCGCAGACCAGACTACAGTATATATACAACGTAGCATATCTAACACCGCCGTGGATTGTCTGAGCAATTCACTGCAGCAGTGACTTTTGACAACTTCTGCACCGCATGATAGCCTATGGATGGATCGGATCTCCCCGCTACAGTGAATTGGAACAGTATTTTCTAACAGTAAAATCGCCACAGTGAATATGCTACCGTGAAAAACTGCACACGCACTGTTCATCAAGACACAAAGATGATGCCTTTGCTTCAGCAAGTCAGACAAGTTGAACCGATATAACACAAAGCTGTGGACCATGGAGACATGGAGTTTCCCATGCCATGATTTTTCGCTGATAAGTACGACAAGAATTGTAGCTACCGCTTTACTTTCTGTAGCTGTTAGCTTATTAGCTACCCCTCCGTCTCTAAAAGAGTATTTTCCTCGTTTCTAGAGAAAAATTTATGACCAATTATATATAAAAATATATTAAAATTTATATTATAATATAAATACTATTAGATAGATATTCACATCTAGTTTTTTATAAAAATAATTTGGACACAGCAGCAACAAAGGTCCACAATACACAGAGCAGATACGGCGCCGGTCACGATGGGGCGCGATTGACCTGGCTCGCCGTCGGTTTCGGACAATGAAACTATATTATAACTGAGTTTAGGCCTTCATTATTCTCCAGTGGGAATCTCGGAGAAAGGCCAGTCACCTGTGTAAAGCGGTAAAGGTAATATGCATGCACCAAATCTTCGTCTCTTTTATTTATTCATTCGTTGTGTATGCCTCATGGATGATTTTTTTCGTCATGCTGAAATTTTACACCCACAGTTTAGTTCGGCCTTCTAGAATTCTCTGACTTTCACGATGGCTTGGCGTGTAGATTTCACCCTCAAATTTTGTCCAAATTGGATGGTTGGATGGTTTTGGTGTCTGATTTTATAGTTGTAGGTTGAAAATCAGACTTTAGTAACAATTGAAGGGTAAAAACAGACTTTTCGCTTCTAAATACATGCAAACATATTACATAAACTGTAGCAGACTCAATCCCATTCTTTTTTTCTTTTTGTATTGTTCAATTATATGCCACAGTATTTCAGATGCACACTTCTACTAGCTCATGTGTGCTGAATTTCTTGGCTAGAGCAGCTGCACACCTCGAAGTAGAAGGGGATGGACTGTTTAGAGGAGCCATTGTCGCCTGGCTTTCACCAATTGGGATGGACGGTTGAGAGGAGCCATTGCAGCCTGGTTTTCACCAATTTGGAGCTGCAGCTTGGCCAGGGCACAACTGCTCCTAGCCTGTATCGGTATACAGACGATTTAATTTGCACAAGTGCTCAAAGTTTGCTTGGGAGTGATTATGGCATTACAATTTGTTTCCATATATATTTCAAAAAACAGAAAAAAAAAATACGGCCACAGCGATCATGCTGGCAACTCGAGCAGGAATTGAACTCTCTGCCGGGGAACAATGAGTCACCGTCCAGAAATCAGAGACTAGTCAAACGGCGCACCACCATACTACATTCTCTATTCAACTTCAAAAGGTTTGGTAGGGCCTTTACAAGCAGCTATCATTTGGCAATTAAGATCGGCTATTAGTAGTAAGTATGCAACAGGATCAACAACCCAAAAGAAATTGTGGGAAATGACCTTGATCAACTAATCATAACAAACTCTACCAAACAGGAAACAAAAAAGGAAGAAGCATATCAATTCAGAACTCGCAGTCTGCACAGCACCAACCACCACAGGTAGCGCCCAGAGGTCCGACTGCATCATGCCATAACACAGTTAGGAGAGGGAATGGAGCTCAGGACTGAATTGGCTTAATCTTGAAGTGGAGGCTGATCAGCGAAAACACGAAACACTTGAGATCCTGCATGGGGTGGAAATGGGGAAATAATTTAGAAACAGAAACCTCATATAGAGTATTGTGTGTTGTACACTGTAAAAATAAAGTCCCAAAAGAGGTTAAGCCAGGATGGCTTAACACCATGAAATCATTAAATGCTTTTGGATAACATGGAAAGTACAAAATCTTATGACAATGACCCAGAATTATAATTCAATCAACCATGAAAAGAATCCACAAGTCTGAACCAACAAAAGCATTAAAAATCTATTGAGAAAAAAATACTGATACTAGTAAAAAAAAAAATGAAACCAATGCCCATCTTTTCCCCTGCATCACAAAGCATAGGATATCAGAGAGAGGAGCTAAGGTATACTCCCCAAGGTAACCAATACAGATTGCTAGGCTTATGGCAATATTGCTGTCCACCTCACGGAGTACTCTATTTTGGTTCACTACTTTTTATAGGTTCTGTTTTCATATAGTACGGATAATTTAGGGCTATAACTAAATCTTTACCACCAACAAATTAAAGACCCAAGTATCATCCAGATTCAAGAATAGCCATTGATTCATTGCTTATTAAAATAGTGAGTTGCGCTCATGTCAAACGACCTCAAAAGTATGAGCAAAGGCATTCAATTTATCCCAATGACCACAATCTGCAATCAACCTAGGGATGCAAGTGGGTTGGATTTGGTTGACCCAGAATATGACCCATGCTACCCAGAAAAAATGAATTGAGTTTTGGGTCGACCCAAATGTAAGAAGACCTCAACACTGGTTACCCAATTGGTTAAAAAAACACCACACAACAGTGCTTTACGAATGATGAGATGAAAAAGACAGCCAACGTATTTACGGAATAAAATGGGATCAATCTGCAAAACGATTTGTCTAGGACGGAACCATTTGGTGAGACAAAAATTGAACAGCGAACTATCACTTGATCGATACAATGCTATGGCTCTGATTTAAGCTGTTGCGCTAGTATTTGTTTCAGCACAAGCTAATCAGAGCCAGGACGAGTTCAGATTTCAGAAGCAATCCAATAGATAAACAAACCAAATAGCAAATCCTCCTTGACCGATTGCTTGCCTGCTGCCTTTGCCTGAATCCAGGAAGACCTCGATCTTCTCATTGGAGAAGGACGACGACCAGCCGAGCACGATCTAGCAGTTCGGCGTGGAAGAAGATGGTGGCCATCGCAGGCAATCACCCTGCCTTGCGCTAGTGACGCCGTGGAACAGCCAAGCCCGCAGCGCACGCATCCAACTATGGACGGAAAGAGCCGGACCTGAATCTCCGCTGCTCGACCTACCTCAACCATACGGCGGCGCCGTCCAAATCTCCCCCGAAGTCGATCTGGACTAGCGAGAGGGAGACTGCGATTCCTGGTGGAGTCGTGGAGGACGAAGCGCACTCCACGATTGTCCGTCCAGGGAGGGGCGGAAGCAGCACGGATACGGCGGCCCGAGGTCAGCGACGATGAGATAGCGCCGCCGCTGAGACGCATCGAGAACTCGTGAATGGGTTACCCAATGACCCGTAGGGTGAGACACTTCTAGACACGGGAACTTAGTGGGCCAACTCATTGGGTATTTACACTAACTTTTTTATTTTGAGTATTAGGTTATTGGGCTGACCCAATGAAACATGCATCCCTAAATCAATCTCAGTATGTTTTCATATAGTACGGATAATTTAGGGCTATAACTAAATCTTTACCACCAACAAATTAAAGACCAAGTATCATCAAGATTCAAGAATAGCCATTGATTCATTGCTTATCAAAATAGTGAGTTGCTCTCATGTCAAACGACCTCAAAAGTATGAGCAAAGGCATTCAATTTATCCCAATGACCACAATCTGCAATCAACCTCAGCAGCAAATCTAGTCTGAAATTAGATTGCACAAATTCTGCTATGCACGAAACATTCGAGCATACGAACGGGTCAATCGGCAGCAAACAGAAAAACGACGAGGTCCTACATTATGTCAGCAAGGTCATAGTTCTGATTGCAAATGCAATTGTGCCAGTTGAAACTACCATGACTAAACAATTCCATACGCATGATCAACACATTGCCTGTTCTGTTCAATCTAAAACAAGTACAGAGTATCTCGCATGTATATGCGTGTAATTGAAGATCAGTAGCATCTAAAATAGTAATGCACGGCAAGGGGTCTGCGGGTTTAAAACCTGGACGAGGTAGTAGAAGATGCGTAGGCCCTCGGGGTCGTGGCTTGACTGAACATTGATGAGCGATCCAATCTTGGAGGTGATGAATGAGATGTGCTGGTTGCCCATGACGATTTCGAGCTCCTGCTTACCATCGCGGTCGGGCACGGGCCAGTTCCTGTCGTCCTCCTTCATAACCTACAGCGCGATTAACCAATCAATATTCATTACTCGCCCTTTTAATTTCTGCTTCCAGAGCAAAATAACCCTAGTCTGTCTGACGGACCGAGAATCGAATCAGGCATTCAGTTCAGAGGAACCGCAAACAAACCTGCGACTGCTCGACGATTCTCCTGGCCTCGCGGAGCACGGTGGGCGAGACGAAGACCTCTTTGCGGATCATGGTGTCGTTCCTGTAGTTGGAGTTGTTGGCGTACCGGAGCTTGCCGTCGGGGCGGAACTCGAACTCGAGGAACTCGTGCCCGAACTGGCCCTTGTGCCCCACGTAGTACCGCAGGTAGAATTCCTCTTCGCCGCCGCCCCTCGCCATTGCCGCCGGTACGACTGCTTCGGTTGCCTCTTCTTCTTCCAAAAGTCGGGGGATTTGGGGTTTTGGCCGCCGTGTCGGAGCTCGGTGCTCGCTTCTTCTCTCCTCTCTTCTTCCTTGTTCTTCCCCCTGCCTCTTCTTATTGGACCTTTTTGTCGAGTTCGATTCGGGCTTTGAACTCGGCCAGGCTCTTCTTATTGGACCTTTCGTCGAGTTCGATTCGGGCTTTGAACTAGACCAGGCCCGTTTACTTGTAGGCCCATTAATTGTATGTTACCTACAGGCTACAGCCCGAAAAGGAGAAAAAGCCGAGTAACATCCAATGAATCCACTATGTTTCTCCAAAAAAAAAAAAAACTGAACCCACTATTATGAAGAAAAATAGAAGTCCCAACCACTACGATATAAACATTTTTTTTTGTTCAATTTCTTCTCTACTAGCAAAAATGCCCGTGCGTTGTAACGGGTTTGAAATTGATAAAAAATAATAAAAGATTGATAACTTGCCCTGCCCGATCTTTAACGTGCACTCATAGGCGACCAAATGTGGACAAAACATACATTTGATACTGATAGTCTCCAAATTCATTTTTGAGCCAGGAAAGTAACCATGATATCTTGTTACTTTGAAACACAACACTGGTGCACGTCTATGACTCTTCCCGGCCCAACAACTTCCTACGACACGCCACTTCCCAACCGGTCCCAGCCCAACAAGCAACTTCCTACCACACGCACCTCCCAGCCGGTCCCAGGCCCACTGGCAACAAACATCTTCTCTTCTTCCGCCGTTTCCTCTCCCAGTCTTATCCTCTGGAGAGCACAGCAGGCTCGCACCGACGGGAGATGCCGATGCCTGCAGATCCAAGTGGACACTGAGCGAGGGTGATTCTTTGAGGTGGATTGGGATGCGGCTCGATCCTTACGCTAGCTGAAGTGCGTCGGCGAAGATGAGGGCGACCGTGAAGGTAGGTCAACTCGTGCATAGCAAAGGAAGATGATGCCGGTGGCGACTGGCGAGTGGAATGCATAGTAGTGGGTTTTTCTTGTTTCCTTTCTTCCTATTGGAAATGTTTTTTATGTTGCTCGATTTGAAACTGTCGGTTTGTTTTTGATTCGAGGTTGGAGCAGATTCGAGCTTGAAAATGTTTTGGATTCGATTCGAGATTGGAGCGGTCTGCATGTGGATCAGACTCGATTGGGGAGGGACGAGCGCACGCACGCGCTGTCCCTGCCAGTTGGGACCCCACGACGGTCTCACTGATAAGTGGGGCCCACGACGGACTATGAAAAGGGCAAAATCATTGCTTATATAGATACACAAATCCCGTCAAAGTAGGAGTAGGAAGAAGAATGAAAATGAAAACTAATAGCTGCCCGATCGTGGGGCTGCCTATTGAACTCCTGATGGAATCTTACTATGACCTAAGCTATATATGCAACAGAAAGATCCCCAAGCAAGCCCCTCCCTGAGTCCTTTTTTCTAGAAAGAAAGGCCCAACAAGAGTTGGAATGATCAAAGGGAATCGTAGTTCATCAGATCCAGTCGATTCAGTGAGGCCTGTGAGGGCAACCTTGAAAGACGATTTTGTAAATTTTCACCCCTAGCTAATTGATTTTGCTTCTTTTTGCCGATGTAGAGCCACGATAAGCCAAGTTAGCAAGTCAAGTTTGTTCCAGAGCTTAGAGTAGCCTTTTTTCACCATTATAGTACTCATTTATTCATCAAATAGCGAAACTTGGTGCAGAAACACTTGAGATCTAAATGGTTCTTTTGGTGAAATGCAAAATTGTCGGAATTATACTCCTAAAAGTATTTAATCAATAAAGACTAAATTTGTGATTTCAAATTGATAAATAAAAGAAATAATGAATACTGTGCATGCGCAGTGGGTTTATGTGCAATATATCCGAGCAGGGATTGACATTTCTAACAAAGTAAATTGTAAAGAAAAGGCCAAAATATAAATGATATATGAGACGATGATTTTTGCAATGTTTTGGCCAAAAATTTGCCAAGGGGCTGGTCAAGATTATGGGAAGCAACAACAATGTGCCACCAGACGCAAAGAGACCACTTCCACTTTCTAGTTTCAAACAAAAACCGGGTATAAACGTATAGCAAACTTATGGGGTGGAACCATACCCCATATGTCCCTTGCCTTGTGCAGGCAAGAACAAGAGACATCACTGCACCTCCTAGACTCCTAACCAAGTGTAGATACAGACGACGGGTTTGGACACGATGGCAAGTTGGTTAACCCTCCCTCCGATAGTCCGAGCTCAGTTCGCTCCTGTCAGAACCACACGATTCATGAAATAGTGGCTGAAACCAAAGGGCCGGGAATTCAGACCAGCCAACACAGCAACCAGTGCAGGATCAGGATGTCACACAACAATTGATGGAACCGCCACTCCGCCAGTGAGTACATGGTCATTCTTAATAAGTTCTAGTAAGTGCTGACAGTACACTTAGTCAAGATAAGTGAAATCAACATACGTACACTTTGCTGTAATGACAGATGAGACCGTCAGGCTATATAGCAGAAGGTCATTGGATACCTTTCGACGATCCCCAGGCCGATTTTCCATGGACACTTTTTCGGGGTCGATAATGCATTAATGCGTGAAGCTGCAGCGTGCAGCACAGGTAGCTGGAAGAAGAAAGCGAGGGACCGAGGGATGGTTGAGCCTGTGCAATGTGGGTTTCACCGATCGGGAGACACAGGTAGGCCAGCAGACTCTAGGCAAATTAAAAGATATGTGCGCAATGACAACCTTTCGTGTGCGTTTCTCTTCTTCCTTCGCAGTTCACATAAGGCTGTCTTCAGATTAGAAGTAAAAAATACTTTGTTTAGATGAATAGTATACTGTGAAGCGTGTTATGTGAATGGGATGAATAGAAAAAACTTTTTAGAGAAGTATTTTTTCCTGAATCTGAACACAACCTAAGTGTGGTTTAGCACCCTGTGCTAGCTACATCTAAATGTCATAGAGTGCATACCGTACTGCGTCTGCGTGCCCGCCACGTCGTTGTCCATCGATCAGACGATCACATGAGTGTCCTTTGAGTCCCTTTATTTCGATCGACGAGCGAACGAACGGTGGGAGCAGCTTCCCTATGACCCTATCTCCTGCCCGCTTGTATTCTGCGCTCGTCGATTTTTGAATTGGCTCGAGTCCTCCGGGTCAATAGTTCAGCTTTCGAAAGATAGATAAATTGCTACAGACTAAAGCATGGAAGCGCATGCATGCATGTGGTAATAAAACACAGCAGTTCATGCCTGAATTTTGCACAAATGAATACTGCTATGCTATCCAACTGCCAGGTCGTAATGTTACTATAGCTGAAGGAATGATCTTGAACAGGAATGCGTTTCAATTCAGGGTTCCACAAATTTGGTGGCACATTAGTTAAGGGCAGTGCATCACCTTTCCGAGCCCAGGTAACTACCAGGCCATCTCAGCTCGGTTGTTGGCACCAGCTGCTTGCAATTAAGTGAGGTGCAAAGAATCAGCTTAATTACTACTCTCTTTGTTCCCAATTATTAATCATCCTAGGTGTCATTTTGAGTGTCTAAGTTCATGAAATCATCTATGAACCTAGACATATACTTGTCTAAATTCATAGTATATTCAATGAATCTAGTAAAAAGGTAGGATGACTAATTTGGAACCGTTATGGTTGGAAAGGTGTACCAGAGAAAGAAGCGTGACTGAAGTATTGGCAGAGGACTACAGAAGGGTCGACGCACACGGGCACGCGTGGGCGAATTGCCGAGTCTCCTACGCTCCCACGATGTGGAGCAGTTTAAATGTTTCTTATTTTCTAGTTTAAATGATTATTAATTCCTATGTTTTAGTACCAACTGCAAGTATTGTAACGTGGAGATATATATGTCTTTATTGATAATGAAAGGGTATGTTTGGAGATCAATCTGATCTCTGGACATCGTAACTGCTATGTCCTCTTGCATTCGAGCGTATTCCTCTCGCCGGCCGTCAGGGCGGCGACTCGTCTTTGTTAGAATATTTGGGCCTGTCCCATTATTCTATTTATTCTAAAAGGATTATAGCCTACTTTTAATGTTATAGTTATTATGGTTAAAACCATATTGGTAGTGGAAAAGAATCTCAACCGACTTAGAGGGTCAACCTTCGTTGCACCTCTTGTGAAGCCGGTAAGGGGAGATTGGCGAGCCACACGCGCGCGCTCGCTCGCCGGGCCGGGCCGGGCCGTGGGCGTGGGCGTGGGCGAGACGAGGCGTGGCGTGCGTGCCGTGCCTGAGCCTGAGCCTGAGCCTGCGTGCGGGAGGGGTCTCTCTTTTGCTGGTTATGGCAATTAAAGACACGGTGATTGAGGGGGCTAGTTATGGCAATCAATGATACCATAATTGAGCCTTCCCGATTCTCTCCCGTCCAGGTTCATCCTCCCGTCTCTCTCCGCTGGGCTATATAAACAGGCCCTCCTTCTCCTTCGAGATCCAAATCTGAGACACTACTCCTCCTTCCTCTGCTGCTACTGTGCTTCCCCATCGCCGGCGCTGCGCGCACATCACCGGCGAGAACAGGTGCCTCCGACACCGTTGCCTCTCTTCGAGATCCTGCTCGGGATACCAGGGCAATCAGGTTTCTGGGGAGCGTCTTCACACGACTGCTCGCCCAGAACCGCTGCGTCTTCACCGGCGTACGGTTCACCATCCTGGACACTCCGCCACCGGCGCACGGACTGCACTGCGTCAACAGATTTTCCTGCATCGAATCTGTACGACTCCTTCGAGCAAGGCCAGTCGAGGGACACCATGAGTTCAGATGGTATTCCTCCATCTGGTAACGGCGCAACCGATGCCTCCGGCAAAGATCCCGCCTCGGGGTACTTTTCGATGTCCGAACTGTTAACCTTTAGTTTATTTGTGTCCTTATTTAAATCTGTGTTAAATTTGAACACATGTACATGGATTGTTTCACTCACAATAGTCACAATAGTCATGAAAATATTTGTGAATTTAATTATAACATTTGGAATTAAAATATGGCCTATTACAGATAATTATCCAACAGCCCAGAAACCTGATTATAGTGATAATTATGTGGATAGGTTTTCGGTTGCTCAATTTGCTTCATCCATTAAGCCAAACATTTTTGATTGTACAAACTTTGTGAGTTGGTGTGAACGGATGGTACTGTGGTTGACCACCATAGGTATCATGGATGTGGCGGAAGGGAAGCCCGAACAATGCACTTCCGAGCAGGGAAGTGCGTTCGAGGCTAAAGACAATCTCTTTCACGGATGCGTCCTTGGTGTTATTGCACCACACCTCATTAATCTTTTTCTTAAGAAGAAGACTGGGAAAGAGATGTGGGACGCCCTTGACGCTCAGTACGGGGTGTCTGATGCTGGTAGTGATCTGTATCTCATGGAGCAGTTCCTAGACTACAGGATGGTGGAAGACCGTCCTGTGGTGGAACAAGCTAATGAGTTGCATGTGCTGGCAAAAGACCTCGGCTGTTGCAACAAAGAGAACCCTTGTGTGCTAACCGACAAGTTTGTGGCCGGAGGTATCATCTCCAAGCTGCCACCTTCTTGGAGGGATTTTGCTACTTCTCTGAAGCACAGGAGGTAGGAGTTCACGATTGATGGACTCATTGGCACTCTTGATGTGGAGGAAAATGCAAGAGCAAAGGACACACGCAACAAGGGAACACTTGTTGATGCCAGCGTGAACTTTGTTCAAAAGAACATTAATGCTCGCACCAACAACAAGGGCAAAGGCAAGAAACCTCCTCAGTCACAGAATCCTGGGAAGGCTAAACAAACCACCGGTTTCAAGAAGAAGAAGAGAGCCTGCTACGTGTGAGGGAGTGAGGACCACTTTGCTGAAAAGTGTCCTCAACGCAAAGGAGGCAAGTCTGCCAACATGGTCATTAGCGAGCCTGGAAGAACATCGGGGTACGGTAATTATTTACCTATAGTTCTTTGAGTTATGTGTACACCCGAGTGGTGGGTAGATACCGGTGCTAATATTCATGTATGTGCTGACATTTCCTTGTTTTCTTCATACCAGGTCGGGGGGACTACCTCCTTGTTGATGGGGAACGGAGCTCATGCGCGTGTACTTGGTGTTGGTACGGTCAATCTGAAGTTTACTTCAGGAAAGATCGTGCAGCTGAAGAACGTGCAGCATGTCCCTACCATCAGGAAGAATCTAGTCAGCGGCTCTCTACTTTGTAGAGATGGTTTTTAATTAGTCTTCGAGTCAAATAAATGTATCGTGTCAAAGTTTGAAACCTTCTTTGGTAAAGGTTATGATAGCGGAGGTCTGTTCCGCTTTTCTCTTGATGATGGGTGTAATAAAGTAGTGAACAATATTATTAACGTCGATGAATCTAATGTTTGGCATTCGAGGCTTTGTCACGTTCATTTTGGTTGTATGTCACGACTTGGCAAATTTGAGTTTAATTCCAAAGTTTACCTTTGCCAAGAATTCTAAGTGCCTTGCATGTGTTGGTTCAAAACAAATTCGCAAGCCTCACGTGGTTACTGAGGCGAGGGACTTGGCACCTCTAGAATTAATTCATTCTGATCTTTGTGAGATGAATGGGGTGTTGACAAAAGGTGGAAAGAAATATCTCATGACACTTATCGATGATAGTACTAGATATTGTTACATTTACTTGTTGGAAACTAAAGATTAAGCTCTTCACTACTTTAAAATCTATAAAGCTTCAGTAGAAAACCAACTTGAGAGGAAAATCAAAAGAATTAGGTCAGATCGCGGTGGTGAATATTTTTCAAAGTCTTTTGATTTATTTTGCGAAGAACACGACATTATTCATGAGAGAACGCTTCCCTATTCTCCCCAATCAAACGGGGTTGCCGAAAGAAAGAACCAAACCTTGACTGACCTGGTTAACGCCATGTTGGATACATCGGGACTTTCCAAGGAATGGTGGGATGAGGCTATATTGACAGCATGTCATGTCCTAAACCGTGTGCCTCCAAAGAATAAAGAGAAGACACCATTCGAGGAATAGGAAAAGAAAAGGCTAACGCTTTCTTATTTGCGTACTTGGGGTTGTTTGGCCAAAGCGAGTGTACCTATCAACAAGAAACGCAAACTTGGACCTAAAACTGTAGATGGAATTTTTCTTGGTTATGCTATTCATAGCGTTGGCTATAGGTTTTTGGTAGTGAACTCTGGAGTACCTGACATGGCTGTCGGTACAATTTTTTACACCAGAGATGCTACGTTGTTTGAGAACATTTTCCTAATGAAAGATGGAACAAGTTCATCTAGGCAAGAGATTATCGAGGATGATATTTTCGCCGAACCGATTGTACACAATGAACATTCTCATGTGAGACATCCTGAGGAGGATAACAATGAAGCTCCTAGAAAGAACAAGAGACAGAAGACTGCAAAGTCTTTTGGTGATGATTTCATTGTATACCTCGTGGATGACACGCCTAGGACCATTAAAGAGGCATATTCAACTCCTGACGCTAACTATTGGAAGGAAGCAGTCAGAAATGAAATGGACTCTAGCATAACTAATGGTACCTAGGAGGTCGTTGATCGCCCCTATGGATGCAAACCTATGGGTTGCAAATGGGTGTTCAAGAAAAAGCTTAGGCCTAATGGTACTATTGACAAGTACAAGGCTAGGCTTGTGGCCAAGGGTTATATCCAGAAAGAAGGAGAAGACTATTTTGACACTTACTCACATGTTGCTCGATTGACCACTATCCTAGTGCTACTCTCAGTGGCAGCCTCCTATGGGTTTCTTGTTCATCAAATGGATGTGAAGACAGCTTTCCTAAATGGGGAGTTGGAAGAGGAGATCTATATGGATCAGCGTGATGGGTTTGTGGCAAATGGTCAAGAGGAAAGGTGTGCATGCTGTTGAAGTCTCTGTATGGCCTCAAGCAAGCAAGCAGTGGCATGAGAAGTTTGACAAAACTCTAACCTCTGTTGGTTTTGTTTCAAACGAAGCCGACAAATATGTGTACTATCGTTTTGGTGGAGGTGATGGAGTGATTTTGTGTTTGTATGTGGATGACATACTGATCTTCGGGACTAACCTTAATGTGATTAAGGAAGTCAAGGAATTTCTCTCTCAGAACTTTGAGATGAAAGATCTGGAAGAAGCCGATGTTATCCTCAATATCAAGCTGGTAAAGGATGGAAATGGTGGGGTGACTCTGTCATAGACTCACTACGTGGAGAAGATGTTGAGTCGCTTTGGTTACAGCGGTTACAAGTCTGTCTCAACTCCTTATGATGCCAGTTTAATATTGAAGAAGAATAAAAGGATAACGAGAGATCAACTGAGATACTCTTAAATAATTGGTTCATTGATGTATCTCGCCAGCGCTACAAGGCCTGACATCGCATATGCTGTGAGCAAATTGAGCCGGTTTGTTTCAAACCCGGGTGATGATCATTGGAGAGCTCTTGAAAGAGTAATGCGCTACCTAGTAGGGACAATGGACTATGGAATTCATTATACCGGGGACCCCAAGGTTCTAGAAGGGTATAGTGATTCCAATTGGATATCAGATGCTGATAAGCTCAAGGCCACGAGTGGTTATATGTTCACACTTGGAGGTGGCGCTGTTTCCTGGAAGTCTTGCAAGCAGACCATCTTAACGAGGTCAACGATGGAAGCAGAACTCACAGCGTTGGATACCGCCACAGTTGAGGCCGAGTGGCTTCGTGAACTCCTTATGGACTTGCCGATAGTTGAAAAACCGATACCGGCAATTCTAATGAACTGTGATAATCAAACTGTGATTATCAAGGCGAACAGCTCTAAGGACAACATGAAGTCATCCAGGCATGTGAAAAGGCGGTTAAAGTTTGTCAGGAAACTGAGAAACTCCGGAGTTATAGCCTTGGATTATATTCAGACGGCTAAGAACCTGACAGATCAATTCACAAAGGATCTTTCAAGTAATGTGATAGACTATGCATCTTTGGAATTGGGCTTGAGACCTACATGAGTTACTCTTCAGTTGAAACCTATCCTGTGTGATCGGAGATCCCGTGAAGCAAGATGGTGCAACAAGCTATAGTGTAACTGAGAGAAGAGAACCTTTATTAAAGGCTCAATCCATGAGAAGATGCATTTCTCTTCAAACCTGTAAGGTAGGATGGTTTATATCTTAATGTGTTCCAAGTGGTTTTATGGAACAAGGCAGTTGCTTCCTCGAAACAGAGATGTTGTCCTACAGAACATCTTTAAGGAATACACCTATATGAGTCTGACTACTGGTCATAGTCTATGAGATTTGGGTACTTTCTAGTGAAAGGCATGGAGTATGACCCATAAGCTCCAAAACAGCGGGGATGCTTCTGCAGCCTAGTATCAATGTAGAGCTATGGTGAAACTTGTTTACACAAAACTAGCAATTCAAGGCATAGTCCATTGTTCAGTTGTGAACGAATGTAGCTCTAGTTCTAGATGGAAGTTCAACTTAACAGTCTCCATCAAATACTGGTATATCAAAGAGGATCTGAGAACATTTCAAGTACGGCTTAGAATCCTTGGTGGGGATTGTTAGAATATTTGGGCCTGGCCTATTATTCTATTTATTCTAAAAGGATTATAGCCTACTTTTAATGTTATAGTTATTATGGTTAAAACCATATTGGTAGTGGAAAAGAATCTCAACCGACTTAAAGGGTCAACCTTCGTTGCACCTCTTGTGAAGCCGGTAAGGGGAGATTGGCGACCCACGCGCGCGCGCTCGCTCGCCAGGCCGGGCCGGGCCATGGGCGTGGGCGTGGCGTGGCGTGCGTGCCGTGCCTGAGGCTGAGCCTGAGGCTGAGCCTGAGCCTGAGCCTGACTTGCGGGAGGGGTCTCTCCTTTGTTGGTTATGGCAATTGAAGACGCGGTGATTGAGGGGGCTGGTTATGGCAATCAATAATACCATAATTGAGCCTTCCTGATTCTCTCCCGTCCAGGTCCATCCTCCCGTCTCTCTCCGCTGGGCTATATAAACAGGCCTTCCTTCTCCTTCGAGATCCAGATCTAAGACACTACTCCCCCTCCCTCTGCTGCTACTGTGCTTCCCCATCGCCGGCGCTGCGCGCACATCACCGGCGAGAGCAGGTGCCTCCGACACCGTTGCCTCTCTTCGAGATCCTGCTCGGGATACCGGGGCAATCAGGTTTCTGGGGAGCGTCTTCACGCGACTGCTCGCCCAGAACCGCTACGTCTTCACCAGCGTACGGTTCACCGTCCTGGACACTCCACTGCCGTCGAACGACTACACCGCGCCGCGTCTTCTTCCAGTACGACTTCGGCGCACGGACTGCACCGCGTCAACGGATCTTTCTGCATCGATCTGTAAGACTCCTTCGAGCAAGGCCAGTCGAGGGACACCATGAGTTCAGATGGTATTCCTCCAGCGGTAACGGCGCAACCGATGCCTCCGGCAAAGATCCCACCTCGGGGTACTTTTCGATGTCCGAACTGTTAACCTTTAGTTTATTTGTGTTCTTATTTAAATCTGTGTTAAATTTGAACACGTGCACATGGATTGTTTTACTCACAATAGTCACAATAGTCATGCAAATATTTATGAATTTAATTATAACCTTTGGAATTAAAATATAGCCTATTACAGATAATTATCTCAGTCCTCGCCGCCGGCGTGAACCTTCGCCGCGTCCTCCCACCTCTCACTCATATGCACTTCGGGGACTAGCTGTTGCCAACAGGAACATAGAGAGTAATAAAGGTTGAACTGGCCAGTCTTGCGGCACCTGCTACAGCCTCAACTCGGAAATCGGAAGTTTTATAAAAAGCCAAATTAGTGGTTTTGTAGCCTGGCTTAATCAGTTTTTTGAAGCTTAAATCTTTCATGAAGCTTCCTGATGATCTAGGCATGCACCTGCATGTGTAGCATGGGTAGCTGAAATTAGGACGGTTTTAATCCGTTGGGAAACACCCAAAATAATCAAATCATAATAGTAGTTCCTAGCGAAATACTGTTACATAGATTGATCTCCTGTGGTTTCGTCTCAAGTGGTACAAGGGGGAGAGAGAGAGAGAGAGCGCTTTTGCAATGGTATTCTGATCACTGTCATTTTCACTCTTTTATCGTTTTCCTCCTTTATCCGCATCTGCAGTTCCGAAATGAATAGTAATTGAAGAGTTCATCCTTCACACAAAGCCAAGCCGGAAAAAAAAATAAAAATAAGACGATGATTTCATTCCAAATTTTGAAGCAACCGTAGTGCCTCAGCTAGTTACTTATATCACAGATCCAGACTGATTGCAAGAAATTAATTGCAACATTGATCCCTGCACTAGACAGTAGCTACGGTGCTACTGTCTAGTGCAGTTCCGAAATTAATAGAGTTCATCCTTCACACAAGCCAAGTCGAAAAAAAAAACAAAATAAGACGATGATTCTTCAGTCCAAATTTTGAAGCAACCGTAGTGCCTCAACTAGTTGCTGATACACAGATCCAGACTGATGATTGCAAGGAATAATTGCAACATTGATCCCTGCACTAGACAGTAGCTACGTTGCTAGGCAAAGCTCCATTTCTTTCTGCGAGCTTGTCTAGGAAATAGTATGCTAGCTTGCCATATCGGTAGAAGCAGAAGATTATGACGAATAGGAGAACAGTAACGAAGACTCCTACCGTCGTCACCCACAGCCATGCCGATGTCGTCACCTTGAACACAACAGTCGCCGGGGGCGGCGGCGGGGCGGTGGTGCCATCGAAGAAGACGACGTGCACGGCCATCTTCTGGCCCGCCTCGCAGCGCCCCGGCACGCCGCTGACGAAGTAGAAGGTCCCCGGCCGGTCCAGCTCGAACTTGCCGCCGCCGCCGCTGGCAACGAACGGCAACGGTGGGCTCGCCGTCGCCGTGGTGTTCGCGCCGCCGCACCTCTCGTAGTCGCCGCGGCGCGCCAGGACGAGCACCGTCCCGTTCCACCTCTTGAAGTCTGCGCACCACATCGGTCACAATTGGCATCAAAGAACGAAGAGAGTACGCGAGGGAAAAAAAAATTGGATGTGGCGGTCGACTCAGAGAGCAAGGCTAGGCCGGCGGTCCTTAATTACCCAGGACGTCGCCGACGTGCAGCGGCTGGCTCTCAGCCCACTGAGTGAGGGTCTCGTTGCCCTCGCCGGCCGGCGGCACCGTCGCTGTCCAGTACCCCGCCTCGTCGCCGACGTCGCGCTGCACGGTCGGCGGCGGCGGCGGGGACGACGACGCCGAGGCGGCGAGGACGCCGAGGAGGAGGGCGCAGGTGGCGGCGGAGAAGAAAGCGAGGCGAAGGCTGGCCATGGCGTGCTGCTTGCGTGCTCGCGCTAGGCTAGGTGTGTGTGGAGTGGAACTTGGGAGTGTGAGGGTTGTATATGTAGAGGGCCACAGGACACAGGGAAGGAGAGAATATAGGTGTGGACGTTCCACGTTAGCACGTATACGTACACTGTACAGTCGTGCACTGGTGGTCTCCGCTCTTTAACTTTGGTTCTCGGTCCATGTGGCGGATGACTGATGACCGGCCGGGGCCTTTGAGCCAGAGACTAGTCAAACAGTACCATGCATGTCGCACATCCACATGATGAGCAACAAGAGCTGAATTGCTGAAATCTTCAGCTTTCCACCACGCACACATGACACATGCTGCGCGCTATGCACCCTGCCCTGGCTAGCTACTGCCGCCGATCCAGACAGCACCCGGTAAAAGGGAAATGATGTTAATTGTGCGTGGAATAATTTGCTCAACTGTACTGATGAGCTTACAACGTTCGAAACTGCAACTTTTGCAGACTTTTCAGTCGCCTGAATGTCTGTTCATCTCTTGGTGCCACCTGATTTCGCACACTATTTAGATGGAATCAGTAGCTCTGAACATAAAGCAAATTGACCACAACAAGGACCTTCAGTTCAAGATTGCTATCATACATCATACTTACAGCAGTATAACACATAAGATCCAGGTTTTGTGGTGTTGGGATAAGCTCACTGCTGCAGTTTTTTTTTTACTAGAGACACTGATTAACACGTGTACCTGTAAAAATAACAACCTCTTTGTGAACACAGTACAAAAGTAAGGGGAAAAAAAGAGACGGTTTCAGACTCAGAGAATGTAATGGGAGAGAGCAACCCTGCCGGCGAATTACTGGAAAACTAATGAATCCAAGTTCTAGCGGGGCCAGTTGATACAGAGCCAAAGGACCAACCCCGCGAAGAAGCATCCGCTCACAAACCCTAGCCCCGCCGCCACGAACAGCCGGAACGCGACAGGTATCTTGCGGTCCCCGGACGGGTGGGAGGGCTCCTCGTCCATCCACGCCGGCGCCGGTGCTGTGGCGCCGAGCTCGACGACGCGCACGACCATCCGCTCCCCCGCCTCGCAGCGCGCCGGCACGCCGCTGATGAAGTAGAAGAGCCCGGGGCGGTCGAGGCGGAACTTGGTGTGGCCGCCGCCGGGAAGCCGCCTCACCGGCCTCGCCGCGCCGCAGCCGTCGTAGTCGCCGCGGCGAACCAGGAGCACCGAGTCCTTCTTCGAGTACTTGAAATCTGATCGAAACGCACCAGGGGGCATGGATCATGCAGGCTAGCTCAAAATCAGTGGCGCACACTGGCATGAATGAAACAACCAAATGCAAATTGAAGAATGGTGGATAAGCTTTGCGGTGGCGGTGTTGTGTTGGTGGGCGGAAGCTTACCAAGGACGTCGCCGACGCGGAAGCGGTGACTTGTAGCCCACCTGTTGAGCGTGTCGGTGGCGTTGCCCGGCGGTACCGCCCACCCCTTGTCGTCACCGACGTGGTACACCGCCGGCGGCCGCCGCGACGGCGTTGCCGAGGCTCCGGCAAGGAGGACGCCGCAGGAGGCAGCAGCAAAGACGACGACGATGAGGGGGACGAGTCTGGCCATCGAGTGCACTCTCTGCAGGCCGTGGAATGAATCGAGTAGGATCGATCTAGCGGGCGCAGGCTCGCAGCAGAGCAGTGAAGGCCACCGAACTAAAGTGCCGAGCTGACAGGTGGAACTAGCCCGTTCGTTCTCGTGTGTGTCTACTGTCTAAGCCGGCCGTATCTCCTTTTCGTCCTAGCTGGAGGGAGTATGTGCACGGTACAGAGAAGCCTGGTTTGGAGAAGGGCGAGGCGAGCACACGGATCGGAGAGGAGGGGAAGTTGCAGGGAAACTGCGCCGGCCGTGGTCTTGTCGCAGTCCGTCGTCGACCGGATGAAAGTACTCTGGCCGGTGTGATTGTGCCCGAGGACGAAACGCGCGTACGATTCCGTGCACCTGCGGCTCAACCGCTAGCTCCAGGGCAGTGCCGCAAAGAGCCTGCAGGGATGTGGCTGGAAGGTGACAAAGGGTGTAGTAGGCGGCAGCACGCGCACGCTCCGGTGGGCGCGTATGGACAGTGCATGTGAGGCGAGCAGCGAGCTCGGCCCGCGCGCCGCGGCGCATTAGGATACGGGGCCCTTTCGCTTCTGCCCGCGCTGCTCGGCTTCTTGTGTGAAACTTTGAAGGTGGTCGCTTTCAGAAGTCAGTAGCCATTGCACTCCAGCACTCGGCCATGAACAGTACTGGCCACTGAGCTCAAACAACTATCAACAACCAGCAGTGAGCATTATTCAAAGACCTTTGACCGTTGTAGTTTGAATCGAAAACAATTCCCATCTAAATTGGGCCCGTGGTACCCCTCACGTCGGACCCACCTGTAAGAGTCAACAAGGGTGGGAAGGGGTCAAACTCACCAAAACTGATATTTAGAAAATGTTTCGGCCAAAATTAAATTTTTTTCTCACCTACTTCTTTTCTACCCGCTGTTCTATTTTCCACGTTTTTTTCTCTTTTTTCCGAGTCGAACGCCGCGTCCGTGCTCGGGCCGTGGTACTCGAGCTGGTTGCGCCCACCAGGGCCGGGCCCATGGGCGTGCAGACCGGCGGTGTCGGGTATAGAAACCCCGGGTTCCCTAAACAAGCTTGGCTCCTACTATGACACCTTGTCCTACTAGGACTCCTCAATTGCAACAAACTAGGAGACTTACCATGTAAACCTTGCCCCTGGGATATATAAAGGAGGGCAGGGGTCTCTAGATTAGACCATCGGACAACGCCGTCAGGCATTGCATTGCATCACATCTCATCTATACAAGATACACAATACAAGACGTAGGGTATTACGCATATTGCGGCCCGAACCTGTCTAAATCGTCTCTTGTCACCTTCGATTCTAGATTCTCGACGACTTCTCCTCAAACCCTTCTCTCGGGGCATCCCCTCGAGAACCTAGTTAGCATAACTCGCCGACACTTTGGCGCCGTCCGTGGAATTCCCTCGTCGAGAACTCGCTATAGAGTTGATGGCATCTTTCAGCGCCTCCGTCAACGTCAAGTTCGAGGAAGGCGCGACCTTCATCTTCGGTTCCTGGCTTTGCACTGCAAACCAGGATGGCAAGCTTCGGCATGAACTGCGCGACATGACGATTGCGTCAGCTCCGCCGCCCGGGTGGACTACTGCGCGAATTGTGCGGCGAGACAATGGCGTCTCCGCCACCACCCGTGCAGGTCACCGTGCGCAGATCGTCAAGGGTCTCCAACTCTGACACGATCCTCGGATCGTATCCAACTCGGAGGAGTACTTGCAGGCAGAAGCCGAGTTCGACTCGGACAAACGATGACTCCGGCCTTGTTGCCCTCAAGTATCAAGACCAAGCAGATAGTCATGGTACAAGACTACTTGGCGGCCTGAGGATCATCTACAGCATCCGCCAGGGTACTTCAGTAAGGACCGTGACCTCCGTCACCCAGGAGGCCAGGCCAAGATCAACCCTGCGACTCTTAGGAAGTGTCGCCAGAGTTCTTTTCCTGTCCAAGCAGGGTTGTTTTTTCGATAAGAATCCAGACTATGGCAGCCAGCAGGGTTCTTTTTCCGATAAGAACCCAGACTACGATGACCAGCCGAGTTCTTTTTCAACCAAGAACTCGGACTCGGCGCGACTTCATCAACGGATTGTCCACGAATCAAGCAAAGTCATATGTTTTAATTATTTATTCGTATCTACAAGTGGATACCTTCGCGATCCATGCTTTCATCGATTTCTTCGTGCGCCTTTTGCATTTTCGCCGACTTCCTTGGTATGTTCGGTTTTATCCCTAAAAGTCGAGTTTCTTGAGAAGTTTTTGTCTGGCGATGCAAACCGTGCTTTTTCCAAGCCGATGTGTTTATTAACCGGGGTATCGTGGAGGGCATGGCTAGCAGGACTAACTACTTGAGCACGCGATCATGCCGGGTTGTTTTCACTGTGCTTTTTTTGTTTTCGCTGACTTCTTCGGTGTGCTCTGTTTTATCCCTAAAGTCGAGTGTTTCGAGAGTTTTTGTCTGACGATGCAAACCGTGGCTTTTCCAAGCCGATGTGTTATTGACCAGGGTATCGTGGGGGGCACGGCTAGCGGGACTAACTACTCGGGCACACAATCTTGAAAAGATACAAACACCAAAACAATCTCATATTGAGACACTTCGCGCAATTTGCGCTCTCGTCGACTTCTTCATGCGGGATCTACGCGCTCGTCGATTCTATCTTTGCGCAATGCGCACTATCTTGTCGATTCGTCGACAAGACTGAATAAATTTCAGTTTTTCAAATATTCTTCAACATTTGCTACATAATATTTTTATTTTTGCAGACCAAGCTTTGGCACACCATCGCAGTTCTGCGCACTTTCATGCTCAGGGGCTGATGCAAGCCGGGTTCTTTTTTCAACAAAGAACTCGGACCACTACGCCAGCTGAGTTCTTTTTCAATAAAGAACTCGGATCACCACGCCAGCGGGGTTCTTTTTTCAATAAAGAACTCGGACCATGACGCTAGCTAAGTACTTTTTTCAGCAAAGTACTCGGACATCTTCGCTTCAACAACGTTGCTTCAAATATTCTTCAAATCCTGGAGTCAAGATCCTTAATTTGATTTATTAAATCGGATCAAGGCTCGGGGGCTGCGGGTATATCGTCAAGGATTCTTCGGAATTTTTCGGTTAATACCGAATCTCGGAGTTTACGTCTGGGTTCAAAAGAACTCGGATTCTTCATGAAGACCCTCAAATTTCTCCTTCAAAGCAAAACAAGGCTCGGGGGCTACCCAATGGGTGCACCTATTCGGTGCACACCAATGAGATTCTCTAGAAGTTCTTAGAGCACCAATCAAGCTGAGAGAACTCGAATGACTTCAGAAGAACTCGGGTTGACTTCAAAAACAACTCGGCATTCTCCAAGACTCACAACAAGGTTGTACTTCAGGCAATAAAGTGCTCGGGGGCCTGTCGGGTATAGAAACCCAGGGTTCCCTAAACAAGCTTGACTCCTACTAGGACACCTTGTCCTACTAGGACTCCTCAATTGTAACAAACTAGGAGACTTACCATGTAAACCTTGCCCCCTAGGATATATAAAGGAGGGCAGGGGTCCTAGATTAGACCATCGAACAACACCGTCAGACATTGTATAGAGCAACGCCATCAAGGCATTGCATCACATCTCATCTATACAAGATACACAATACATGACGTAGGGTATTACGCATATTGCGGCCCGAACCTGTCTAAATCGTCTCTTGTCACCTTCGATTCTAGATTCTCGACGACTTCTCCTCAAACCCTTCTCTCGGGGCATCCCCTCGAGAACCTAGTTAGCATAACTCGCCGACATGCGGCAGCAGGTCCAACTCTTGGCATAATCAGAGTTCCCAAAAGGTTGTGCCTCGCGTGAGCCTCCTCCATCGCGTCCGACGTCCATGGCTACTTGGCTAGGGAGGGGCCAGGCAATTGGGCGCTTGGCGACCTGGACAACCAAGGAACCTCCAATCATTGAGCAATGATTTAGTATTTTTAATATAAAAAATTGAGACAAAGAATTCCTAAAAGTTCAAAAATTTTGCAAATAACATAATTATTGAGACCAAATAAAAATGATATGTATAAATCTTTTATATTAGGAAAAAGTCCATATTACTTCCCTCAACTATAAGCATAGTCTACGTAACCTCCTAAACTCTCTTTTAGTTTATTTTACCCTCTAACTATGTCACTTGGTCTATTCTACCCCTAATATAATTTATCTTTTTTTTGTTTCTCTATACACAAGTTGAATTTCAAATTTTGTATGATGTAGTAAACATCACAATGTACGTCAAAAAAATACTTTATGATTTTTTCGTTATTAGTTTTTTTAATTATTAAATATCTTACCCCATCAAAATAATGATAAAAAATTATTTTATATTTTCTATCATGCATTATGATGTCTACTATAATCTTGCAAAATTTAAACTTAATATGACTTTTGTACATAGAAAAATAAAAAAGAAGCATTATATTAGGGGGTAAAATAAGTCAAACGACATAGTTTAGGGGGTAAAATAAATCAAAAAATAGGTTAGGGGGTTATGTAGACTTTGCTTATAGTTGAGGAGAGTAATTTAAACTTTTTCCATTATATTATAACCTTTTAGAAACACGTGCGTACCGCACGTGCGTCTTTACTAGTATATATATACGCTTCAGTAACAACAGCCATCAGCAAGTAAGTATGAGTAGTACAAGCAACGACTCACACCATGCGTAGTGTGTGCTAGCAATTACTAGGACAAATCGAGCTCAGCGCGGTAGCTTCGAAGCGACGCAATTACTAGGACAAATCGAGCTCACTACTGCCCGACGGCACATCATGCAAGGCTTGTAAAGCCTACGTTCATACGTTCACAGCAGGTAGGCACCCGGTTCCGAAGCAAAGCATCCGATCCTTATATAGTAAGTGCGTGTCGAAGTCGAACACTACTACGATGTGCGTGTCCCCATGGGAGCAGTAAGACAGTTTTCACTTGTGTTTGGTTACGTACACCACCACATGATGCATGAATGGATGATTCTAGATGGGATGGTTCAATAAAATTGTTTGTACCACTTGGTTCACTCTGACTAGTATAACATTGTATTAAGTGGGATGGTTCCATCCTGGATGAGTTGGTACAATTCATCTAACCAAACAAAGGAATCATCATTATTTTGTATCATTATTTTGTATCATTCCATACATGAATCAAATGGTACATCTAAGCAAACACACCACCATGGACACCTATATGTACCAGACAAAACGCTCTGTTTGATCCATCATTTGAGGTTTACACTATGGGGTCTACGGCCGTTTCTCAACTCTGCACTCGTCGACTGAACCCTAGTCGGTCATGGACAAAAGGATACTAACAAAAATCATCTGTATCATACATGAACAAAAATGGATCACACCCTAATATTGCTTAGACAGACTGACAAACTGTATGTCGTTTTACTTTTATAAGTGTACATAGATTTTGTTACATATTAAGATATACATTTTGTCCATACATACTAAAAATTATATATCTAAATATGTAAAAAAACGACCTATAAATTAGGATGGAGGGAGTATTTCATATTATATGACGTCATTCCCACAGGTATAGGACCAAAAACCTCTTGGCTTAGGAGTAGCAGTATATATCTTTACAGTAAATAAATGAAACTTATTATTAGCTATTTAGCGGTGTCAAATGGATGCTCTAGTAGATCTGATGCCCTGACAGACGTCGCAGACCCAAACACAACATTAATCTTGTGTGGTTCCATCGTGCTCCACACTCCACTTGCACTTGCAGGGCCTGTGTTTGGTTACATGTACCACATAATGCATGAATGGATGATTCTGGATGGAATGATTCAACCAATTTGGTTGAACCACTTGGTTCAATCTACCTAGTACAACAATGTATTAGGTGTGATGACTTCATCCTGGATGAGTTGGTACAATTCACCCAACCAAACAAAAAAATTATTATTATTTTATATCATTCCATACATGAATCAAATGATTCAACCAACCAAACACATAGAAATGCACAGCCAGAAATGGCACTGGGATGCTCGTAGGCGTGCATCTACACAGCCTAGCGCAAGAGCTGGGAGTGGACGAACAAGGGCCGAGCGCGTTGGCCTTTTGCTTCATCCCGAAGCTTTCACCTGTTGGGAGATACAGCTCTCTGCAGCAGCGCGTGGCTCCTAGCCAAACTCATCGATTTCTCTCCCCTTTTTAATTTTTGAACCTTGAAAATAAGTGATAATTCATTCACCTCCCCTTTCCAAGCTAAAGTGGCTCAACACATCTGTCCCTACCTAGCTAGAGATCAATCCCCAAGTTTGTGAAGTGACTTCACCAACGCGCTCGAGATCAATCCCCAAGTTTGTGAAGTGTCTGTTTCCTTTCACCGGTGTTTATTTCAAAATGTGGCTTGTCACTATTTGATTTACTAGCATAACAAATTACGAGTAACAATCTGCATCTTTGGACACAAATTTGAAAATACAATCCTCATTACATATTCATTGGTAGAGGAGAGGGAAAAAAAAAAGAGATGTGTTTCACAGTTTCAGAGAATTCAGCCCAGGTCCTCAAAGAACGGCAGCGCTGTACTACCAAAAGCACAAAAGGCAGAAATAAAGGTTTGGAATCAGCAACCTAGTAGCACTGGAAATCAAATCCATGCATGCTCGATGACGGTTCTAGTTGATCAAGCTGCCGCAACATACACAGAGCCACACGACAAAAAAGACCAAAGCAAATCCGGCCCCGAACCCTATCGCCGCCGCCGCGAACTGCTTCTGTGCCAGAGAAAGCCCGCGGTGCTCGGTCACCGGCGCGTCGTCGAAGGGCTGCTTCGCCGGCGCCGGAGCGCCGCCGGCGAGGGAGGGACTGCGCGCGTCGTGGTCATCGACACGCACGGCCATCCGCTGCCCCGCCTCGCAGCGCGCCGGCTCGCCGCCGATGAAGTAGAAGAGGCCCGGACGGACGAGCGTGACCACGATGACGCTGCCGCCCGGTAACAGACTCGGAGGCCCCGACGCGCTGCACCGCTCGTACTCGCCGTGGCTCACCAGGAGCACCGAGTCGTTGCTGCCGCCGCAGTTGAAATCTGAAACACGCAGACACGGAATCAGGAACACCTCGAGCTGGTGGTGCTCAGCGTCGAGCAGGTGTGGAGGGTACGTACACAGGGAGTCGCCGGCGACGAAGCGGTGCCTGGCGGCCCAGGCGTTCAGCGCGTCGGTGGCGCCGGGCGGCGGCACCGTCCACCCCATCTCGTCGCCGACGTCGTACACCGCCAGCGACGGCGACGACGACTGCGAGGCGGCGTGGAGGAGGACGGCGAAGGAGGCTGCGAAGAGGACGGTGGAGCGGAAGCCGGCCATTGGCGTGCGTGCGGATCGAGCACACGTAGGATCTCGCCGCGTCGCTGGCCGCGGAGGAGCTTGGACTAGTGCTGATGAGTTGTGAATTGTGATTGGGGTTTTGCTGGCTGCTGCGCGAGCGAGCGAGCCTCCCTGGCCTATGTGCTGCAGCTGCACACGTCGCGGTCTGCACACGAGAGGGTTTCAGTCTGACGACCAGCTGACTGGCCGGTTACGCCCGCAATGATGCGACTTGGCATGGGGCTAGCAAACCGGCTTGGTCGGTGTGGCAAAAGGCTCTGCTTCTGCGAGTGATGATGAGCATATGAGTACGTACGAGACTACGTGTCGACCCAGCGTGTGCATTGGGAGCTGTGGCCTCCAGAGAAGCTGCAACAGTAGTTACTGTGTACTCGGAGATATTTTTTGGAAATACCCTCTGCACTTGGCCTACATCTCGCTGCTCATCTCAGTGAATTGTGTAACTAGCGTATGGTAATTCGGCCATACATAGTGAATTCGAGTAGTACTACTCGACCACGGCACCACGAGATGGCGTATATATAGGGTACTACCGTACTAGTACATTGTGAAGTAGAAAAGACCATGCAGAATTTGGAGGAAATACTAGATATTTCACTAACGGCAACTAAATAACAGTACCACCCGGGACTACATTTTTCCACTTTTCACCGTGCTAACTTCAGTTCATGCATGCCACAACTATATTATACTTGACAAACGGAGCTCCGCAACAAGTATATGCTGCCATATAGACTGCAGCAAGAAGAACAAGCACCCCGAAACCCCCAAGTACTGAAGAAACAAGACTAATACACTTTCATCAAAAAAAAAAAAAAACAAGACTAACACACATATGAATCGCCTTCTTCATCTGACGAAAAGCTACTAGTAGTAGCTGCTAGCAAAGCAAAGACTGCACATCAACCCGCACAGCTAGCTAGCAACGCGCGTGCAGAACGAACGCCGACGCGGCTGGTGCGGCACTAGAAGCAGCAGCTAGCATTTCAGCGCCACCAGAGCGCCTGGCGCCGCCTCCGCAGGAGCAGCCTGCCTCCGGCGTCGCCCGTGGCCACCTCCGCGCCCCTGACGGCGGCCATCTCCAGGTCCAGCGGCGGCGCCTCCACGTCGCCTTCTCCACCCGCCTCCCCCGAGGCGACGCGCTGGCGGGTGCGGATAAGGACGACGACTACCGATGCGACCCAGGCCACGGCCACGGCCACGAAGAGCACCATCAGCCAGAAGGAGTCGTCGTCGGGCTCCGGCGCGCCGCCAGCGCCAGCAGAGGACGACGACCCGAGGTCGACGAGGAGCCTTGACATTATTGGGTTGGAGAGGAGCTGCAATGATCGATGGAGCTGCGACGGTCGAGCTCGCACACAGGAACAGGCACGGTGGACCTAGCTATAGGGAGAGGGAGAGAGAGGCCTGAAACTGAAGGCTGAAGCCTGAAGCTACCGCGTGACTGAAGGCTGAAGCTACTGCATGACTGCGTGAGCACGACTTTTCGTACTGTGGAAGTGTGGAGCGCGCGCCCTGGTGGACGTCGATCAGCCTGAGCGAGCCCTTGTGCTTTTTGTCGATCCGTGCAGTGCGAACGCGGTCATGCGTGTGACCCCGATGCTATACACGGTAGCCTGACGCGCTGATCCATGTGGCGTTGCCAAGCCAGAGCACCCGAGGGAAGAAGTGACGGTACGGTGTGGATGACAGGATGAGGTTTGGCGAGGTTGCAAAAGACCGTGACAAAACAAAAGGAGGCCTCAATGGGAGAGCTTTTGCTTTGCATGCAACGTATGATTATTTCAAGTTGCCATGACATGCCCCATCAAAACCAAACCACTTGTATCACTCCATTTTCTTTACTTGTTCAGATATCTTCCTGACCGCGTTGCTGTTGGTCTGGCTGTACGTCCTTGTGTCCTGATCAGTGGAACAAGCCATGCAAGCTCATCTTGTTGATTGGTTTCAAGAACTGCCTGGGAGAGGCTCGGATGTGGCAATAAAAGGAGGTCGCTCACTGGCAATTCTAGTGATGTGACAATCTGGTCTGAGCGAAATGCTAGAATCTTCAATGGGCAGGAGAAGACGACACCTAAAGTTGTGGAGGAGGTCAATGATACGGCCAGGCTGTGGTGTGCTGCGGGTGCAAGGCATGTATCTATAGTTGCTGTAAACATTAGCGAGTAGTCCCTTAATTGAGTTGTATCCTTGTCGCGGAGCTTTTGTATGCTCCGGCCTGCCCCTGTGGACAGGTTGTAAACATCGGCGCCTATGACGCCTGTAAACTGCTACCTCTTCTTATTAATTAAGCCAGAATTATGCCGGGTCTTTCGGAAAAAAAAAGATAGCTTCCTAATCTGCAACATGGATTTTTCACATGCCATTGTGGTCACTGGCCACATGATCTATCACGCCCATACAATTTTAAATCAATGGTCGAAAGTAATTAAGATAGTAGATAGTAATTGTCGGGTACCTGCAAAAGGGGTACCCCAATCTAAGTCCAAAACTACTTGGCGCCAAGGCCCACAACGACATCAACCAGGCTCCACAGCTCAGCAAAGGCCCGCCATCGCTATAAGTCTTCGGCGCCCATCCAGCTCGAGGCAAGCGACCACCCTCTAGCAGATGTTTTCGGTCTCGATCGAGGCTCGGCGGCCTCGAGGACGACCCCTACCCTCGAGGGGGTGTTTTCCGTCTCGTTCGAGGGTCGGCGAGCTCGAGCTTGCCATCCAAGCTCGAGCCCGCCTCGACGGGAACGACGCCCAACGCGCCGCGATTCGTCAGAGTCGTTGAGACGCGGTCAAAAAGCAGGATCACTACTCCACGCCATCACCTACCCTCCGGAGAAGACATCGGTCAAATCCACTCGCGACAGTGAACTCTGAGCGCCATGCTGCGCGCCAGGCCTAACCCTGCTAGTAGCACTGTGCCAACCACTCCTTTGACTTTACCCCCCGCCGGATGCGCAGCCACCCTCGAAGGCAGCCTCGAAGGAGACCATGGAACGCCGTGCGCAAGACACTCCCCTCGACGTCGTGAACTGTCACGAGAAGGAAGGACGATACGTCAGTCCCTGCCATGTCGTCAGCAGAGTTGGAAGGCGCGATTCCCGCTCACGTACGGCACGGCATGGACGAACAGTGCACACAGCGACAAACACATGTACTCGCACCCCGCCCCCTTGTCTATAAAAGGGGGAGGGAAGCCCATGCAAAGGGCAAGACACGCAGAGAACACAAGTCTCAAACACACACAGACCATAACCAGGGACCTAGGAGCTCATCTCCTTCTCCCACCTTGCTTGTAAACCCCTACCACGAGCAACACGCAACCCGGTGCATCGCACCACTGCTGGACGTACGGCCCCGTGGCCGGAACCAGGATAAAACCCCGTCTCTCACTCTCGCCATCAGGGAAACGAGTGGTTAGCACCGCAATCACTTGTTGGTGCCGGTGCGACCAAATCAGGCACCGACAGTTGACGCGCCAGGTAGGGGACCTGCGCTGCACTACTCCCTTTCCCGATGGCGAACTCCGGCGAAGGACGGCCTCCGCTGGGCGAGAGCAATCCGCTCCCAGCAGGGCAGGAGATCCGGTTCGGGAGCTTGCGCTTCCAAACATGTGGTGATGATTACCACATGTGCATCCTCCAGGAGGATCCCAGCAACCAACCGGAGCCTCATCAACAGTCTCCGGCGGCACCGCGACGGCGGAGTCGTCCCGGACCTCGCGCACGACGAGCGCGCGCTGCAAGGCGCGCCGCCGACGTCGGCGACCCCCATCCCACAAGGGAAGGGGACGTCCTGCAGTCAGGGTCACATGAGAGGGTTGCTCCCTTCCTCCCGGGGCCCATGTCTGCATCACGCGCCACGACGGTGCATTCCTATCCCTACGGGCTACGCAACTCCGCGGATGCGTACGCCTCCTCCATCCGCACTACCATGAGTGCGTATGGCGACCAGCCTGGTTGCCACCCAGCCTCCGAGCAGGACTTCGCCGATCCGTTGCTCGGCGATTCCCGCACGGAGTCCGAAGATGAACACGCATTCATGCGTAGACACCTTGGTTGGGACTACTCGGGTCTCCGCGACCCAGAGGCCTTTATTGCTTTTCAAACAGCGGCGGATTACTGCTTCGAGTATTCCGATGATGAGTATGACCCAACCAAGGAGTGTTTCGTCATCAACGACGGACAACTCAGCGAGGGATCGGCGTCCGACGACGACGGCGGGGGTGACGAGCAGGGGGACAACGATGGCATAGATCCGAAAGGCGCGCAGCCATCGGACCCATCGGATCACTCTCCTTCCGAGGACGAGCGGGATCCGCGCCATCTGCCACGAGCTAGTGGTGACGTCTCGCCACCAGCGTGCTCCGACCGCGAGCCGGCCAAGCAAGGCGACGAACGCGGCACGGACTCCCGACACGCAGGACGAGTGGCTCAGGCCCGCATCCTTGCTGAGGGCAGAGATGACGAGCTCGCTCCCAGGACAAGCCAGAAGCTCATCGCGGCGGCCGCGCTGCTCCGAGCCATGCCGGAGGCAGCGACCCCCGAAGGGCGGAAACTACACCTCGAGGCTCAAAAGCTGGTCGAGCACGCTGCCCGACAGCATGCCGAGAGCTCAGCCTCCCGCCTTCGACGCTCCTCAGCCTCGAAGGGCGAACGAGGAGGGGAATCCTCGGTACGCTCACCCCGGCCCAACGGCAGGGCGCGAGCACAATCCCGGGGCAACTCCCGCCGCGACACGGCGCGACGCCACGCCAGCGAACCACATGCGCTCGAAGCACGAACGCTTCCAGCAAGGGAACCCGCGAGGTCACGCCTCCGGGACACCCGTGGCACGGACGATGATGGCGACGCTCGCAATACCCTGAACGAAATCAGGCGGCGAGAGGGAGACCGGACCCACCAGCGCGGGCGCACCGACGTTGGGCGGAACCGGGATGCGGCCCCAGAGCCAACAGGCACGCGGGTGTTCAGCTATAACATCCGCACCGCCCCGATTCCCCCTCGTTTTCGACAGCCTACCACTATCACCAAGTACTCTGGGGAAACGGACCCCAGGGTATGGCTCAATGACTACCGCCTAGCGTGCCAGCTCGGCGGCGCCACAGACGACGCCATGATCATCCGCAATCTGCCACTCCACCTGGCAGATTCCGCTCGGACATGGCTCGAGCACCTGCCCCCGAACCGGATCCGCGACTGGGACGATCTGGTCGAGACCTTCGTGGGAAATTTCCAGGGCACCTACGTGCGCCCTGGAAACACATGGGACCTTCGGGGGTGCAGGCAGAAACCTGGCGAGTCGTTGAGGGATTTCATCGGCGCTTCTCCAAGCGCTGCACCGAACTTCCCAACATCACCGATCACCAAATCATCCACTCTTTCCTCGAAAGCACCACCTGCTATAGCCTGGTGTGCAAGTTGGGGAGGAGCCCACCCCCCGACGCGAACCGGCTATTCGAGATAGCCTCGAAATACGCGTCGGGGGAAGAGGCGGCCAATGCCATCTTCAACGACAAAAAGGGGAAACGCCCCGAGGAAGCGTCCGCGGAGGACAATAAGGCGAAGGGCCCCTCGAAGAAGCGGAAGCACGGCAAGAAGGGGAAGAAGACCCGGACGCCACGCGGAGCAGGGGACGTCGAGGACGAGGCCCTCGCGGTCGACCCTAACCACCAGGGACCTCGAGGTCCCCCGCGTGGTGGGGGCGTTTTCGACGACCTCCTCAAGAAGTCGTGCCCTTACCACAAGACCGCAGTCGCTCACACCCTCGAGCAGTGTGAGATGCTGCGGAAGTTCTACAACCGCATCCCTCGAAAGGATAGCGGTCCGCCCAAGGATCGTGGCGCCAAGGATGACGACGGATACCCCGAGGTGGAACACGTGTTCTTCATCACGGGAGGTCCTGCGGCCAACTTGAAGCCTCGGCAGCGGAGGAGGAAACGCCGAGAGGTCATGCTGGTCCGCCCAGCGACCCCCTCGTACCTCGACTGGTCATCGGAGACCATCTCGTTCGGTCGCGAAGACCATCCCGACCATATCCCGAACCCCGGGCAGTATCCTCTCGTCGTCGACCCCGTCATCGGCAACACGCGCTTCTCCAAGGTGCTCATGGATGGCGGCAGCAGCCTCAACATCTTGTACGCTCCAACTTTGGAGCTTATGGGGATCAGCACCTCCGAGCTGCGGCCAAACAAGTCCTCCTTCCATGGGGTCGCGCCCGGCAAGCGCGTCCAAACCCTCGGGCAGATCGACCTGCCCGTCTGCTTCGGAACCCCGGCAAACTTCCGCAAGGAAGTGCTCACCTTCGAGGTCGTGGGCTTCAAGGGAGCCTACCACGCCATCTTGGGAAGGCCATGCTACGCCAAGTTCATGGCCATCCCCAACTACACCTACCTCAAGATGAAGATGCCAGGGCCTCACGGAGTCATCACGGTCGGCCCGACGGTCGAGCACGCCTACGTGTGCGACATCGAGAGCATCGAGCTCGCGGAGGCTCTCGCCCTCGATGAGACCCTCGTGGCGGATCTGGAAGCGATCGTCAACACGCTCCCTGATGCCAACGAACGGCAGCAGGGGAGCTTCGCGCCCGCTGAGGACACCAAGACAGTTCCCCTCGACCCCGACAGCCCCGATGGCAAGGTGTTGAGGATCAGCTCTTCCCTCAGCGACAAATAGGAAGTAGTGCTCGTCGACTGTCTCCGCGCTCACGCAGACATCTTCGCGTGGAGCCCCTCGGACATGCCAGGCATTCCGAGGGAGGTCGCCGAGCACTCTCTTGATATCCGCCCCCACTCCAAGCCGGTCAAGCAACGTCTCCGCCGTTTCGACGAAGTGAAACGGCGGGCGATCGGTGAGGAAATACGTAAACTTTTGGAGGCCGGATTCATCAAGGAAGTGTTTTATCCCGAGTGGCTAGCAAATCCTGTACTAGTGAAAAAGAAAAGTGGGAAGTAGAGGATGTGTGTAGATTACACCAGCTTGAATAAAGCGTGCCCAAAAGTCCCTTTTCCTTTACCACGTATAGACCAAATTGTGGATTCCACGACGGGATGTGAACTTTTATGTTTCCTTGATGCCTACTCCGGCTACCATCAGATTAAGATGAAGGAGTCCGACCAGCTCGCGACTTCCTTTATCACCCCTTTCGGCATGTACTGCTACGTTACGATGCCCTTCGGCCTTCGAAACGCTGGGGCCACGTATCAACGCTGTATGCTCCGCGTCTTCGGGGATCATATAGGTCGTATCGTAGAAGCGTATGTCGACGACATTGTCGTAAAAACCAGGAAGGCGGACGACCTGGTACGCGACCTCGAGGTCGTGTTTAGCTGCCTCAGGGCGCACGGAGTGAGACTCAACCCCGAAAAGTGCGTCTTCGGGGTGCCTCGAGGAATGCTCTTAGGTTTCATCGTCTCTGAACGAGGCATCGAGCCCAACCCCGACAAGGTCACGGCCATCCAACAGATTGAACCGATCCGCGACCTAAAGGGTGTGCGGAGGGTAATGGGATGCCTAGCGTCCCTAAGCCGCTTCATCTCTCGTCTCGGAGAGAAGGGGTTGCCTCTGTATCGACTTTTGAGGAAGGCAGAGCTTTTCACCTGGACCGCGGAGGCTCAGGAAGCTCTCGACCGACTCAAAACAGCGTTAACGAACACGCCGATCCTTACCTCACCAAAAGAGGGCGAACCTCTCCTCCTCTATGTCGCAGCAACGACTCAAGTCGTCAGCGCGGTCATAGTAGTAGAAAGGACCGAGGAAGGACATTCTCTACCGGTCCAGCGACCGGTGTACTACATCAGCGAGGTCCTGTCTGAAACCAAAGGTATCCCCACATCCAGAAGCTGATCTACGCCATCGTACTGGCTCGACGCAAGCTGCGACATTATTTCGGCCTATCCGGTGACCGTTGTGTCGTCCTTTCCGTTGGGCGAAATCATTCAGAATCGCGAGGTCTCTGGACGAATCTCGAAATGGTCGACAGAACTGATGGGGGGACCCTCGCTTACGCGCCGAGAAAAGCCATCAAGTCCCAGACTTTGGCTGACTTCGTAGCCGAGTGGACCGACACCCAGCTCCCCACCTCGAAGTCCAGCCTCGACTGCTGGGAAATGTACTTCGATGGGTCGGTACTGAAGACCGGCGCCGGCGCCGGCCTACTCTTCATCTCACCCCGCGGGGAGCACCTTCGATATGTCGTGCGACTCAACTTTCCCGCGTCCAACAACATGGCGGAGTACGAAGCGCTCCTTGCCGGCTTGAAAATCGCACTCGAGCTCGGCATTAAGCGCCTCGACATTCGCGGCGACTCACAACTGGTCGTCGATCAGGTGATGAAGGAATCGAGCTGCCATGACGAAAAAATGGCGGCGTACTGCCAGGCGGTGCGCAAGCTCGAAGACAAGTTCGATGGCCTCGAGCTCCACCACATCGCACGAAGGTACAACGAGGAAGCCGATGAGTTGGCGAAGATCGCGTCGGGGCGAGCCACCGTTCCCCCGAACGTCTTTGCCAAGGACATCGACGTACCCTCGATCACCCTCGCCGCCTCGACCCAAGCCTCGACCGCACCCGACGCTCAAACGTCCGCCCTCGACCCCACGAGCGCGGAGCTCTTGGCGGACGAGGACGAGCCTATGGGATACGAAGCCTGCTCGGGAGATGAGGACGAGGCGGAGGCGATGGAAATTGACGAGGTTTCGGCACCTCGAGATTGGCGGAGCCCGTACCTCGACTGGCTCGACGGACGCGTCTTGCCTAACGATCGAACGGAGGCAAGGCGCGTAGCAAGGAAAGCTAAGCGGTTCCTCATCATCGAGGGGGAACTGTACCGACGGGGGGCCTCGGGGGTCTTGCAACGCTGCATCCCGATACCCGAAGGAAAAGAGCTTATCCTCGACATTCACGCAGGCGTGTGCGGACATCACGCCGCCCCACACACGCTCGTGGGTAATGCCTTTCGACAAGGTTTCTACTGGCCCACTGCCGTGGCTGACGCCACGGAAGTGGTACGAACCTGGGAAGGGTGCCAGTTCTACGCGCGCAAGACGCACGTACCCGCTCAAGCGCTGCAAACCATCCCCATTACGTGGCCTTTTCCCGTATGGGGCCTCGACCTTGTCGGACCAATGGCAAAAGCGCCCGGGGGCTTCACGCACCTGCTGGTGGCGATCGACAAATTCTCCAAATGGATCGAGGCTCGACCCATCAGTAGGATCAAGTCTGAGCAGGCGGTGCTCTTCTTCACCGATATAATCCACCGCTTCGGGGTTCCCAACTCTATCATCACTGACAACGGCACTCAGTTCACAGGAAAGAAGTTCTTAAAGTTCTGCGACGATTTCCACATCCGAGTGGATTGGTCAGCAGTGGCTCACCCACAGACGAACGGCCAAGTAGAACGTGCCAATGGCATGATTCTACAAGGCCTAAAGCCCAGAATTCACAACAAACTGAAGAAGTTTGGACACAAGTGGGTGCAAGAGCTACCATCGGTGATTTGGAGTCTGAGAACGACCCCAAGCAGAGCAACAGGGTTCTCCCCATACTTCCTCGTCTTTGGGGCAGAGGCCATCCTCCCTACGGATCTGGAGTATGGGTCCCCTAGGCTCCGAGCGTACCAAGAGCAGCGAAATTGCCAGGCTCGAGAGGACTCGCTCGACCAAGTCGACGAGGCTCGAGACGTGGCCCTACTCCACTCGGCGAGGTACCAGCAGAGCCTGCGGCGACAACAAGCTCGAAGGATCCGGCACCGAGACCTCTGCAAAGGAGACCTCGTGTTGAGGCTTCGACAGGACAACCGAGGGCGGCACAAGCTCTCACCCCCGTGGGAGGGGCCGTACATCGTCGCCGAAGTTCTCAAGCCCGGAACGTACAAGCTAGCTGACGAGGACGGGCACGTCCTCACGAACGCCTGGAACATCCAACAGCTACGTCGTTTCTATCCCTAGAGTGGCCCCGCGGCCCTCGAAATCTTTGTACATACTCTAGATTTGTGCAAGTCTTTTTGAATCACGTGTCGATATTTTTACCCCCACAGTTTGGAAGAAAATAAAACGAGCTTTTATTCCTTTCGGGCTTCGAGGCAGGTTTGGCTCTACCCTCGGTAGAGCCACCCCTCCCTCGGGGGCTACATGGGGGTTAACCCTCGAAAAAATCGTTGCTTTTCAAAAAGTCCTTTGCGAAACCTCGAACGAGACACGCTAGGCGTGAAACGGACGAGGGCAGGGTCGTCTGAGCCGAGTGTTCGCTTACGCCTCGAGGCTACGGCAACACCTCACTTCCCTCCGCCTAAGTCATTCACGAACGAACGATCCTAGCGACGCTTTCCTCTCGAGGCACAAGCATCGGACTAGTGCACGTCGCAAAGACATCGCATAAAAAGCAAACATCACGTTTAAAGCAAAATAAACGATGTTCAATAAGCAATTTAGTCTTACATAAAAAGTCTAAAAGCTCTAAACTACTTCTTTACATTCGGGCTCGATGGCCCGAGACTTTCAGGGTTCGCCCCCGCCGCCAAGGTCGTCCCAGCCGCCGCCGTCCTCGCCAGGAAAGAGGGCGCCCTCGAAGTAGCCGGCGAGCACTCGCGCCGTTCCATCGGCAGCAGCATCGGCCTCGTCCATCACCGCCACTGCCTCTTCGTCGTTGAGGTCGTCGGCGACGACGTACCCAGCGGCGAGCTTCGAGAGGTCCGCTTGGTAGTGGGTCGTGACCACTCCAAGCGCCTTCCGAACTCCAAGCAGAAGGGCCTCCTTCACGCGCGAGGAGAAGTGGCCCCCAAGCGCTCGAAGGCGACTAGCGAGGGAGCTCCCGGACTGCAGGCCGGGACCAGCAATCTCGTTGCAGGCGGCCGAGGCTGCCTGCACCAGCTCGTCGAGCTCGCGCTGGGTCTCCGTCTGCGCCACCAGCACGGCCTCCTTCGACTCGGTCTCGGCCCGAAGCGCCTACTTCAATGCTGCACCAACAAAGTCAGCCAAAAAGCAACAAAATGAAAGGGTCAGAGCTCGAGCCAAATCAGCTTACCCTCGACCTGTCCCTGAGCAGCCTCAAGAGCCTCCTCCGCCTCTCGGGCCCGCTGCTCCGCCTCTCGAGCCTGCCGCTCCGCCGTGGCCCGAGCAGTTTGCTCCCGCTCGAGCCGGTCTCGAGCCTCGACCGCGAGACGCCGCTCCTCCTCGACCGCCAGCTCCGCCGCACGGCGCGCAGCCCGCTCGTTCTCCAGCCAGACATTGCTGTTCGCGAGCTGCTCGCGAAGGGCGCTGGCCGAGACTTCGAGGCGAGCGATGACCTCCCCCTTTTCTCGACCCTGGGCGAGGGCCCGGTCCCGAGCGCCTCGAAGGTCGTCTAGCTGGCGCTCTCGAGCCTCGAGCGCCCCCGACAAACGGCGGAGCTCCAACAACAGCTCCGCGATCTGGTCGTTCTTCGCGAACGCCTGTTGGCGGAGCTCCTGCGAAAAAAGAGCTATGCCTCCTTTGAAAAAATAGGGCATGGCGAAAACGCTACTTACACCGAAACGAACCTTGTGGACCTTGCCGGCCTCGTCGTGAAGACGGAGGATATCCTGCAGCGCCCTGCGAACATCCAAGCCGTGTGACGACTGGACCTCCCACAGAGTCTCCTCCGCCACGGCTTCGTCGACGAACCGCTGGGGAAGCACGCGGCGGGCTTGCCACATCTCCGCGCTTCCACGGGCATGCGCCTCGTAGGACCAGGCCGCCACTGGCCCCGGCTGAGCCGTGATGAGAGTCGATGGCGCGGCCCCGCCACTCTCGCGCCCCTGCGTCACGGGGGCTCCAACTCCCAGAGCCTTCGCCAGCTCCTTCAGGTGGGGGAACACGCCGCCATGGGTTCGTCCCTCTCCCCCCTCATGCGGGGGGACCTCCGCGGCGTCCGCCTCCACGGGCGCCGCAGACGGTTCCTCGACGCGAAGAGCCTCCCCAGGCGCGGGTTTGGCCTCCTCGGGCCGAGCTGCCTCGGCGTGGGGCTCGACCGCGCCCTCGAGGAGCTGAGGCGGCCTTGGCTCCTCGAGGACCGGGGGCGCCTCCTCGCGCGGCTGCTGCCCGGCCTGCAGCTCCGCCTGAGTGTCGAAGAACGTAACGAAGTCCTGCACGACTTCGTTCGTCGGGCCCAGGAGCTGGGAGGACGGGTGCGGCGACGAGCTAGGCCCGATCTTGAGGGCCTTGGTTGGCACGAGGGAAGGCGTGCTCCGCCCCCCAGATCGACTGCGACACGAAAAGAGCTCGGTCAGAGACAAAAACGAAACGCCAACGTCAAGCAAGCAACAAAGAAAACTTACCGCACGAAGGGGAGTTTCCGCTTTGGCCTCGAGTCCGGAACGGGAGCTGCCCCCGGGGCCTCGTCTCCCGCGGAGACGACGGTTTCCCCTTGAGGAGCCATCCTCGAAGCCTCGTCTCCCGCGGAGACGACGGTTTCCCCTTGAGGGGTCGCCCTCGAGGCCTCCTCGCCCCTCGTAGAGTCGACGGGCTCTACTTGGGGGATCTCCGCTTCTGGCCCATGGGCCGGGGCCTCCTCGACGGCGCTCGGCCGCTCGGGGGCCTCGCCTCCACCCTGAGGTTCCTCGAGGGCAGCCGGTGCTGTCCCCGATGGACCCTCAGAGGTAGGCCCCGCGGTCGACGGAGGGGCCTCGCCTCGGCCCTGGGCTTCCTCGGGAACAGCCGTGGCCGCCCCCGACGGACGCTCGGTGGAGGGCACCACGGTCGACGGCGGTGTCCCGAGGTCGACGACCTCTTCGCCACCACGCCCAGACGCCGCAGCGGGGGCGGGCCCACTGATGCGAAGCTCGAACGGAGATGGGCTCCTCGCCCCGCCGTCTCCATCAGATCCACCGGGATCGGTGGAAGGTTCCGGCGTTGGGAGCGGCGAGAGCCCCCGCTTCGCCCGCTCGCGGTTCTCCGCCTCGAGCTTCTTCCTCTTGCGGTCCTTCCGCTGCCGCCGAGCCTCCCTCCGGGCCTTGGCCTCCTTCGCCTTCTCGGCGAGGGCGCGGTTGACAGCCTTGTCCTCAGGGACAGGGGGCTTGGAGTAATGGCCACGCGATACGCCCTGCAAGGCACCATTCGCAAAGTCAGAAACACGAGAACAAAACCAAAAAAACAAAAGCGAAGATCGAGGGTCACTTACGAGGCTCACGTAACCATCCTCGGGCCGCATCGGCACCGCCCACGGGTCGTCTGGCAGCTTGTCGACGGTGCGCCGCGCCTGCTGAACGGCGGTGGCGACGGGCAATGGCTCCGCCGCCATCACAGTGCCGGTGAGGTCGGCGTCGGGGGTCATCTTGTGCAAAGGGAGCCTCCTCCGCATAAGGGGAAGCACCCGCCGCCGGTGGAAGTTGGCGATGACACCACCAGCGGTGAGGCCGAGCTTCGAGAGTCGTTGGAGCGCCTCGATCAACGGATCGAGCTTCCTCTTCCGTGCCGGCGGCGACACACCGAAGTGCGAGTCGTCTTGCTTCTGCGTCAACAACAGGCCGGTGTAGGGCGGCAGATGTCCTCCGTCGTTGCGGAGGTAAAACCACCCCTTGTCCCAGTCCTGGTTATTGGAAACCATGGAGCTTGGGATGTAGAGGTCCTTGCGGCTCCTCCGAACTTGGAGCACCAGGCCGCCGGCGCGAACAGGGCGACGGACCCCCTTGGAGACGCTATCCGAGAAGAGTTCGCCGATGAAGAGATGGCACCAAAGGTCCCAATGGGCCTCGATGCCAAGATAGCCCTCGCAGACGGCGACGAACACCGCCGCCTGCGAGATCGCATTGGGCGAGAAGTTATGCAGCTCCACCTTGTAGTGGAAGCACAACGCCCGCATGAACCTCCCCACCGGTACGCCGAAGCCCCGCTCGTGGAAACGAGCGAGGCTGACGACGTAGCCCTGCGGTGGAGCGGGCTCCGTAGCGGTCCCCGGCGAGATCCATACGGGTGGCTCGCCGTCGACGTTGGGCGGCAGCACCCCGACCTCCACAAGACTGTCCAGGCAGTGCTTGGTGGCGTTGGATGGTTTCCATGGCGCGGGATCGACGAACTGGGCCATGGCGGCGAGAAGGAGCTCGGACAAAGGAAGAAGACGAAGGCTAGGGCGAAGAGAGCTGAGGGCAAAGGCTAGTATGCTGAGGGAAGCGTACCCTTGGCATGGGCACTGCCAAGCTATTTATACTCCCCCGCGGAGCTAGGCACGGCAGGACGCCGGCATTGACGCGACAGCCCCTAGGACTGACAGCCAGGCCTGCCCCGGGAGACGTAACGGCGCGGGCCGCGTCAACCGCGCAATCGAGTAACTGCACCGTAAATTTCGAGGAGTCTGGCGCGGCAGACGTGCGGTCGTGTCAAACTGCGCCCGCACGCCTCGCCTGAGAAAGCGCGCCCACTTCTCCCACGATCCCACGATCGCACGAAACCGCGAAGTTTTCGCTACGGGTCATCATGACTCGCGCAGAACGAGGGCGCATTCAAGACGCCTACCCTCGAAGAAGGGACCTCGAAGCTCGAAAGCTCAAGGGCACCCATTCAAGGGAAAGAGGTCTCGAAAGCCTCGATACCCCGCGCGGAGCGGAACCATGGAATAACGCTCGATGCTTCCGCCTCGAACTGAAGAAGCCATCGTGCTACTGATCAGGGGTTCGAACCTTGGGCCTACGAAGGGTTTCGACAAGGGCCTCAGATCAACCGAGTCAGGGATAATCAACGGTACCCTCGAAGCTCGAACGCTCGAGAAAACCAACCGATTATGTTCGAGGCCAGGCAGAGTGCCTAGATCGAGGGACCCCTCGAGGGGGAGCATCGAGCCCTCGACCTCTATCAAATGGGGTCGAGTCCCGTCTAGCATACTTTTTGCGAAAAGCTTCAACGGGCGTGTCCTATGACCACAAGCCTACCCCTATCGAATGGGGCATGGACGTCCGCTCGAACCACCCGTTACCAGCTCAACCAGGCACCCGTGGCTCGATCCCATCGAGGGAAGCACGGGTCGCCTCCCCCTCGGCACCCTCAGGCAGGGAGCGCGAGGCACGAGAAGTTCGAAATTCCCCCTACCTCGGGCACGGTGGCCGAACCCACGTCTGAGGAAGCCGCGGGTGCTTTTCACCATAGGTGTTGAGACCTTGGGAGAGTGTCAATCACTCTCCCAAGGCCTCGGGGCTACACCCGCGGGTGCGCTAGCGCGCCCCACGGATTCTCGGAACCAACGAAGATACGAGGGCCTTGAAAGCCTGGACGAACACCAACCTTCGCAGGATGAAAACCTCATCCCTGCGAAGGCTCGGGGGCTACTGTCGGGTACCTGCAAAAGGGGTATCCCAATCTAAGTCCAAAACTACTTGGCGCCAAGGCCCACAACGACATCAACCAGGCTCCACAGCTCAGCAAAGGCCCGCCATCGCTATAAGTCTTCGGCGCCCATCCAGCTCGAGGCAAGCGACCACCCTCTAGCAGATGTTTTCCGTCTCGATCGAGGCTCGGCGGCCTCGAGGACAACCCCTACCCTCGAGGGGGTGTTTTCCGTCTCGTTCGAGGGTCGGCGAGCTCGAGCTTGCCATCCAAGCTCGAGCCCGCCTCGACGGGAACGACGCCCAACGCGCCGCGATTCGTCAGAGTCGTTGAGACGCGGTCAAAAAGCAGGATCACTACTCCACGCCATCACCTACCCTCCGGAGAAGACATCGGTCAAATCCACTCGCGACAGTGAACTCTGAGCGCCATGCTGTGCGCCAGGCCTAACCCTGCTAGTAGCACTGTGCCAACCACTCCTTTGACTTTACCCCCCGCCGGACGCGCAGCCACCCTCGAAGGCAGCCTCGAAGGAGACCATGGAACGCCGTGCGCAAGACACTCCCCTCGACGTCGTGAACTGTCACGAGAAGGAAGGACGATACGTCAGTCCCTGCCATGTCGTCAGCAGAGTTGGAAGGCGCGATTCCCGCTCACGTACGGCGCGGCATGGACGAACAGTGCACACAGCGACAAACACATGTACTCGCACCCCGCCCCCTTGTCTATAAAAGGGGGAGGGAAGCCCATGCAAAGGGCAAGACACGCAGAGAACACAAGTCTCAAACACACACAGACCATAACCAGGGACCTAGGAGCTCATCTCCTTCTCCCACCTTGCTTGTAAACCCCTACCACGAGCAACACGCAACCCGGTGCATCGCACCACTGCTGGACGTACGGCCCCGTGGCCGGAACCAGGATAAAACCCCGTCTCTCACTCTCGCCATCAGGGAAACGAGTGGTTAGCACCGCAATCACTTGTTGGTGCCGGTGCGACCAAATCAGGCACCGACAGTAATGCATAGGCAAGGAAATCAACAGTTAAATACAATGATATATCATGTGAGCAAAGCTAAGAGAATCATAGGTAAATGAGAGTATGAGACAAGTACGGGGCCTTTCTTGCGTGATCTCCTCCTATACGCATTTTCAACTGCCTTTCCTAGTAAAAATCATTAAGAAAGCCCAATAACCATCCCCAGCTTTAGTATATATAAATTCATTTAGTCCATTTGACTACCAAAAAAAAACATGATTTAACACATCTATGCTCCACAGTAATCATAATACAGGCCAAACCATAAGTGGTTTAGATGAAAAATAAATCTCCTAATATTTTTATGTTCACGTGACAATAGTAATCATACATAACTAAGCCGTGCCATCAATTATATTCGTGGTGAACTTGTGACTTCTTTGTCTCCTTTTCAATTTGAACCTTGAAAACAAGAGGTAATTCACTCACCTCACGTCCTCACCTTTCCAGGCTAAAGTGGCTCAACGCACCTGTCCCTACCTAGCTAGAGATCAAATCCCTAGTTTGTGAAATGACTTCACCACTGAACGCGTTCGTAGTAGGAGTGTCTTTTTTTTTTCTTGCACTTGTGTATCTTTCAAGATGTGTTTTTTCTCTTATGAACTACTATCATAATGATCTGGATCTTTCAGCACAAATTTGAGAAAGTGTAATTCTAATTGCATACTAGCCCCTTGGTAGGGGGCAGACAAAATAGATGATTTTCAGAGAATTCAACCCAGCCCAGGTCACCAAAGCACGGCACTACGGCTGCTATACAAAAAGCACTAAAGACAGAGATAAAGGTTTGTAACCAGCAAGCTAATAATTTAAGTCTGGAAAACGATCCATGCTCCACAATGTTCTAGTTCAAGCTGGCAAAACATACAGAACCACAAACCCAACGACCCATACGATAAAACAGATCAAAAGAAACACGGCCCCGAACCACATCGCCGCCACCTTGAACAGCTTCAGCGCAAGAGATAGCCCGCGGTGGCGGTGCCCGGACACCTCCGTGTCGTCGAAGGGCTGCTGCGTCCCCGGCGTCGGCGCGCCACCGGCGAGGGAGGAACGGCCTGTGGCGCGCGCGCCGATCGATCAGACGCACACGGAACCACGAACGCCGGCTCCGAACGAGCTGGACAGCTGGTGCTCAGCGTCGAGAAGGTGGAGGGTGCATACCCAGGACGTCGCCGACGAGGAAGCGGTGCCTGGCGGCCCAGTGGGTGAGCGCGTCGGTGGCGCCGGGCGGCGGCACCGTCCACCCCATCTCGTCGCCGACGCCGTACACCGCCTGTGACGACGACGACGACTGCGAGGCGGCGGGAAGGAGGACGGAGTAGTAGAAGGCTGCGAAGAGGACGGCGGAGAGGGAGCCGGCCATTGCGTGCGGATCGATCGAGCACGCGTAGGATCTCGCCGTGTGGCTGGCCGCCGAGCGAGTGATGAGTTGTGAATTGGGGTTTTGCTGCGGCACGAGCAGCCCTGGCCGACGTCGCGTCTGCACATGAGAGGGTCTCAGTCTGACCATCAGATAACCGGCCGGTACGGTACGGGCAGGGTCGCAATGATGAGGCTTGGCATGGGGATAGCAAACCGGTTGGTGGGTGTGGCAAAACCGCTAGAGGCTAGCTTCTGCAGTTCTGCAGGTGATGATGAGCATACGAGTGTGTACGAGATGCGTGTCGACCCAGCAGCGTGTGCGTTGAGAGCTGTGGTGGCCTCTGTACAAGGAGACATTTTTTTAATTTTTACCTTCTGCACTGGCCTACTTCTCGCTGTTCATCTCGCTCCGTAAATTTGGCTGGTAGCGTATGGTTATTCTGAGCCTGCAGTGATCGGGATTTACTGATTGGCCATGCCTAGTGAATTGGAGTACTAGTCCACCACGAGATGGTATATATGTATAGTAAACATTTTAATGTAAAAACAAGAGAGAAAGCAACGTTAGTACTCAGTAGTCAGTGGCAGAAAGCAATAGTACCAAAGACCATGGATAATTTGGAGGAAATGTGGATTTCACCAACACCGATCAGTAACAGTACGGAGGGTTTTCAGTTTTCACTGTGTGCTAGCATCAATTCAAGCCACAACTAGTACTTGACAAAGGTAGCTGCTCAAGAACCCTGCACAGTATGCTGCTGCCATAGACCGCAGCAAAAAGGAACAAGCACCCCCCAAAACCCCAAATACTGAAGACAAAAGCCTAATAAGACACACCTGGATCGTTCATTGCTAACACGGTAACACCGGAACAAACGATCCACAAACCAAGTGACCAACCAACCAAATAATAGTACTAGCTAGCAAAGACTGCACATCGACCCACACAGCAATAATGTGCGTGCAAGACGACGAACGCAGCAGCTAGCATTCAGAGCCACCAGAGCGCCTGGCGACGCCTCCGCAGCAGCAGCCTGCCGCCGGCGCCGCCCGTGACCACCTCCGCGCCCCTGACGGCGGCCATCTCCACGTCCGGCGGCGGCGCCTCCACGTCGCGTTCTCCACCCGCCATCCCACAGACGCGCTGGCGGGTGCGGAGGAGGACGAAGACGGCTGATGCGATCCAGACCACGGCCACGGCCACGAAGAGCACCATCAGCCAGAACAAGTCGTCGTCGGGCTCGGGCTCGCCGCCAGCGCCAGGAGAGGACGACATGAGGTTGAAGAGCCATGACATTCTCGGGGAGCTGGAGCTAGGAGCTGCTGCAACGGTCGAGCTGGCATACAGACAGACACCACAGTGGATCTAGCTAGGGAGGGAGATGTAGAGGGCCTGGGGTTTTCAGCTCGCCAGCTTCAACTGAAAGCCTGAAGCTAAAGCGTGAGCACGACGCGAGGTCGCGAGCTGACTAGCTCTTTTGTGGAGCGCGCGCCCCGGCCGATCGCCGATCAGCCCGCGCGAGCCCCCTTTGTGCCTTTTGTCTCCGCGTGAAGCGGTGGTCATGCATGTGACGCCGATGCTATACACGGTAACGACCTGATGCGCTGATGAGTGGCGATTCTAGGGGGTGCAGGGTGGGCTCCAGCCCCTCCTACCTCCCTAAAATCCATGGAGCCCCCCTAAGCTTCTTCTACATTTTTTGAGAAGGAAGAAGGAAGAAGAAAGAGAAAGGGAGAGGAAGAAGGAAGAAAGGGAGAAGAGCCCCCTTGATTTCATTTCTAGATTAGCTATGTGTGTCGAGTTGCCGGAACACCGGAGAAGTGACGGTGTGAATGCGATGGGAGAGGTTAGAAAAATACCGTATGGTAAAAAGGTTGTCTTGACAAGATAAAAGGAGTTAGGCGGCCTACATACGTGGGAGAGCTTTTTCCTTTTGCATGCAACGTATGATTATTTCAAATCTTCATTCAACGTATGACTGTACGGTGCTCATATAGTCCGATGTGTACTACTCCTAGATGGCTCTTGACAGCTATACTCGAATGATCGATCAGTTGTTCAAAAAAATAAGTTTCAGGGCATGTCAATTGGTTAATGGACCTAACATATTGGAAACTGAAACTACTGTTTACTGAAAATAATCTGCAATGTGTATGTCCATGCCTTTTTGGAATTGGAACTGAGCACTGGCCGACTGCCGCCCCTTGTGCTTTTTGTGCGTGAACGCGTTTGCATGTGACCCCGTTTCCAAATATGGCAACCTGACCTGCTGAAATATGGGTGCCATGGCAGTGCTGTGTGGGCGCCATTGCCACGGAAGATGCATGCTGCTAAAGTGTACTCCCTAGGTGTGATGGTGCTTCGATCCATCGTCTGCTTGATCGTCGTGACAAGACTAAATAAAGTGGCCTCGAGTGTGACTCCTTTTTCATGAGATCGCATTGTGTTAGATCTGGGTGTAGCTAGTGTGTGGATCTAGACGGGAAAATACTCGATCTGTGTATGTATGTGTTCTTAGATCTAGGAATGGAGAAGGGAGAGGGCTTAGATTCATAACATCACGAGTAGAGGTGTTGGATGGCTCAGTTGCTGCCATAGCTGGTTCGTTGAGGGAGATCTGCTCACGGGCAGCGACATTCGGGGAAGAGGAGGAAGTCCTGCGTAGTAGATCTCGTCGGCCCTCCGGTCACCACCGGCTTTGGCCAGGAACGGCGGTGGACGTCGTGGTGGAGCTTCCCGTCGCCGGAGCGCTAACCCTCTCGATCGGTCTAGGGTTTGAGTGTCGGTGGGGTGTGAACTCTGTTCAACCTCGTGAGTAGAGCCGTGGCCCCCACCACTCTCTTTATAGCGCTGGCGACAGGGGCCCACCAACCATATTGGGTTGGGCGCCCCTGATCAGGGCGCGGGATCAAGGCCCACGGCCTTTGGCCCTTTTGGGACTGAGAAGATCAATCCAACAATCTCCCCCTTGATCTCACTCTTTATCTTCTTTTCTTTTCCAGTAACTCTCTCATTCCATCATAGATTTATGTACAGAGCTTATCTCATCGTCACGAAACTTTATCGATAGAATCAATAGCTACAGTACACGCCTCCAATCAGAAATGAATTCTTAAATCTTATCGGGCCTTCTAGTCTAGTAATCATAGGATTTCCCTTAAACCCATACCGGCTAAGTGTTCCTTGAACACATTGGGTGGTAGGCCTTTCGTTGGCGGATCCGCAAGCATATTCTTTGTCCTTATATGCTCGAGACTTATAGTGTGATCCTGGATTCTATCTTTTATAGAATAAAATCTTACTTGTATCGGCTTGGTAGCCGTACTCTTCTTATTGTTGTGAGCATAGAATACTGCAGGCTGGTTATCGCAGTACATTTTTAATGGTCTTTCTATGATGTCTATAATTCGTAAATCAGGTATGAATTTCTTTAACCATTCTACCTGCGTCGAGGCCTCATAACATGCTATGAACTCAGCATACATCGTTGATGATGCTGCAACTGGTTGCTTTGAGCTTCTCCACGAAATAGCTCCTTCAGCAAGCATGAAGATGTAACCTGTCGTGGATTTTCTGTCATCTTCATCTCCAGCATAATCTACATCTGCATACCCTTTAATCTCTAGGGAATCAGTTCTTCTGTAAGTCAGCATGAGACCTTTCGTGCCTTGCACATAGCGTAAAGCTTTCTTTACTAGTTTCTAATGTTCTAGTCCTGGTTCTTTCTGATATCTGCCAAGCCCATTTGTGACAAAGGCTAAGTCAGGGCGTGTGCACGTTTGTGCATAAGACAAGCTTCCAACAACTGAAGCATACGGTACTGTTTTCATTTGTTCTATTTCATATTTGTTCTGTGGACTCTGAAATTCCCCAAATCTATCGCTTGACTATGGGAGCAGGAGTATGTTTGCTTTTCTACATACTATACTTTTCTAGAATCTTTTCTAGGTATGTCCTCTGTGACAATCCTAGAACCTCATTTCTTCTGTCTCGATGAATCTCAATGCCTAGGACAAATGAGGCTTCACCAAGATCTTTCATGTCGAAGTTTGAGGACAAGAACTCTTTTGTTTCCCGTAATAGGCGGACATCGCTACTTGCAAGTAAAATGTCATCCACGTACAGGATTAGGAAGATGTACTTCCCTCTCTTGAACTTTGCGTACATGCAATTGTCCTTAATATTCTCATTGAACCCAAACCTCTTTATTGTTTCACTAAACTTTAAATACCATCGTCTGGAGGCTTGCTTTAATCCATAAATGGATTTCTTTAGGTGACATCCCATATGTTCTTTTCCTTTCACAGCAAAACCCTTAGGTTGTGCCATGTAAATATTTTCTTCTAGATCTCCGTTTAGGAATGTCGTCTTTACATCCATTTGATGTAACTCTAGATCAAAATGAGCTACTAGAGCCATCATGATTCTAAATGAATCTTTACACGAGACGGGAGAAAATGTCTCATTGTAATCTATTCCTTCCTTCTGTGTATAATCTTTTGCCACGAGTCGTGCCTTATATCTCTCAATATTCCCTTTGGAGTCACGTTTTGTCTTGTAGACCCATTTACAGCCTAATATTTTGGCTCTTTTAGGAATTTCTACTAAGTCCCAAACTCCATTGGAACTCATGGATTGCGTTTCATCTTCCATGGCTTCGAGCCATTTGGATGATTGCTCGCTTCTCATGGCTGCTTCGAATGTGGTGGGATCATCCTCTATCCAAAACTCTTCTATTTCATATATTTCATAATCATCTGGGATAGCTGACCTTCTCACTCTTTGAGACCTTCTAGGGGCCTCATCATTTGATACATTTTCTGTTGGAGGCTGATGTTGCTCCCCCTGATCTGCGGCAATATTTTCTATAAGATCCTGAAGGACAGGTTCCATATTTTTATTCTGTATTGCCACAGGAGGGACCAACTTAGGGACTGACACTGAGGGTGCAACCACAGTAGGTAGTGAGAAAAATGGCTCCTGAATCATCGAAGTGGGTGCACATACCCACTTCTCCTCAAGATTAATCTTTCGAACTACCATGCTCCCCCGAATCATTTCTTCTTTTAGGAAGGCAGCATGTCTTGTTTCCACAAACTTTGTGAATCTATCTGGACAGTAGAAACGATATCCTTTTGACTTCTCTGTGTAGACAATAAAATGGCAACTCACTGTCTTTGGACCTAGTTTTCCAATGGTTGGGTTAAATATCTTTGCTTCAGCAGGACTCCCCCACACCCTTAGGTGATTCAATGAGGGTGTTCTGCCTGTCCACAGTTCATACGGTGTTTTGGGCACCGCTTTATTGGAAACTCTGTTGAGAATGTAGATGGCCGTTTTCAAAGCCTCCATCCATAGACTCTCTGGCAGTGTGGAATAGCCTATCATGCTTCGTACCATGTCCATCAAGGTACGATTTCTTCTTTCAGCTACTCCATTCTGTTGTGGGTCGCCCGGCATTGAATACTGGGCAACAATTCCTTGTTCCTGTAGGAACCTTGCAAAGGGTCCTGGAACTTATTCCGTATGGGGTATGCCGACCATAGTATTCCCCTCCAAGGTCGGATAGTACTATCTTAATCTTTAAATTGTGTTGATTCTCAACTTCATCCTTGAATATTTTAAATTTATCCAACGCTTCTAATTTTTCTTTAATCGGGTAGATATAACCATAACGGGAATAATCGTATGTAAAAGTTATGAACGAGTCATAACTGTCTATACTCGTAACTGGGAACAGACCGCAGATATTTGTGTGATATTTCTAACATACCTGTGCTGTGTTCTGCATGTTTCCTGGTTATCTTTACATATTTCGCTTTTATGCACTCAATGCATTTATCTAAATCTGAGAACTCAAGAGGAGGAAGAATTTCATTCTTAACCAGCCTTTCTATTCTCCCCCTCGAAATGTGGCCTAAACGACAGTGCCACAATTTTGATGACATACTCTGAGTTCTCTTTCTTTTTCTGTTGGTGGGTACATATTCTTTTGCATTCACATCACACACAGAATTCACACTTTCACGTAGTGATAGCAAATATAAATCATTCTTTCTCAAAGCAATCGAAACAATCGAATCGTTATAGTATATTACACACTTGCCGTTTCCAAAACAGCATTCAAATCCATCATCATCAAGTTTTGAAACACTAATCAAGTTCCTCTTAACAGAAGGAACATAAAAAAAACATCTCTAAGAAGCAACTCAAAGCCAGTGTCAAGCACCAAGAGAAGGTCTCCCACCGCCTCCACTTTGGCTTCGACTCCATTCGCGACTTTAATCTTTCTTTCTCTACTTTGAGTTGTTCGCGTTTGGATGAATCCCTGTATATAATTTGCAACATGAATTGTTGCTCCTGAGTCAATCCACCAAGTAGATTTCGCATAATCTATATACAGAGATTCATTCACAAAAGAAATAATGTTCTCACCATTCTTTTCACACAGCATCTTGTAGTAATCTGGACAATCTTTCTTGTAATGTCCCTTCTTCTTGCAATAGAGACATTGATCTTTATCTACAGTGCATTGCCCAAGCTTGGGCTGATGCTGCTGGAACTGCTGGGGAGCCTTAGCCTTGGAGGATTCACCTTTTGCAAAGTGATTCTTTTCTTTTGGTTATGCACAAAGTTTATAGAGCCACCATGTGCAATATTAAGTCTCTCTTCCTCTTGGGCTAGCATTGTCGTTGTCTTCTCTATGTCCCAATGCTCAGGACTCAAGTTGTAGCCAACTACATAGTTCTCAAACTCTGCAGGAAGGGATTTGAAGATCAAATAAACAATGTGACCCTCACTGAACTCCAAGTTCATCGGTTTAAGCTTGTTGTTGATGTTTATCAAACGGTGGATGAACTCTCTGAGTCCACCTCCTCTGAGCGTAAATCTTGGAAGAACCAGTGTACTGATTCTTTATCTTTGCAAGGTATTCAACAACATTCTGACAATCTATGATTGCCCCCAAAATGGTAGGCTCTACGGTGTTTTCCACCACTGCTAAGCATTTCTTGTTAGCAGGTTTCCATTTGATATTTACAAGATCATAACTTTCTCTGTATGCTTTGTAAACATCATGTGCTTGCTGCCAAGCAGTATCTGTCATGTCCTCCCCTCTGACTGGCGCCTGAGGCTCTACAGGCACCGGATGTGTAAGGATCCAGTCCAGATCTTGCATGGTAAAGAAGAGATTCAGCTTCTTGTACCACTCATTGTAATTATCGCCCCTTAGAGTTGGGATATCTCTGATGGCAACTCCAGCTGAAATCAATTAGGAACAAGTGAGAACAATATATAATAACAAATCTGAGTATGACTATATATTTTATCATCAACTTTGGTCAGGAAATAAAACACATAGTAACCTTTTACATTAAAACTTAATCACCTTTGGGCAGAAAAAAGTAATAATGCATGAAAGAAACATATCTATGAAATCATAATATTATTATTCTCAACTTTGGTCAGAAAATAATAATATCACAATTATTCTGAAATTTAATCTATGAGTTGAAAAATAAATCATCCCATTGGTTCAAGTTCAAATTTAAATTCCAAGTCAAAATAATCATCTATGCAGTGGAAACTGTAATATTATTCTATTCAGAAGCAAAAATTCTATAATCTATTCTCTAAATATTTATCCCTTTGGTTCAAAATGAAAAGAGATTTAAATTCTATGCAAAATTCATATTCAAATTCAAATAAATAGCTTCTGAAATGAATAAAACAAAAAAAAATTGAACTCTGTGCAGTAGGCCGCCCATACGGCCCATTCGCGCGCGCAGCCCAGCAGAGCTCTGCTCGCGCGCTCAGCTCTTGACTCGGCCCGCTCGTTCGCACGCGCGGCCCAACAGCGGCTCGGCCCAGTAGAGCGTGCGGCGCTCCGCGGCTTGGCTCGTTCTCTGTTGTGGCTCGCAGGCCGCAACCTGGGCCTGGGCCGTGAATTATGCCTCCCGCCTGGGCTGAAAGTGGCCCGATGCGGCGCGAGATGATCTGTGCCGTTCATTTCCATCCGACGGCCGTCCGTCGATTTCGCGAGTATAAGATCGGCCGGCGTCGGTGGGAAAACCTAACCCTAGGTCATTCCTCTGTTCTCCCCTGTGGCCGCAGCCGGTCTGTGCGCGCCGCCGGCGAGCAGCTCGCAGCCGCGCCTTGTCATTCGCCACTGCACCATGGTCAGACCTTGGCCGTGCCTAACTTCCTTTCTTCTTCTCTCCCCACTCGTTCTCCACCCTGCTCGCGCAGATGCACACAGAGGTTCTTGGCGCCTCCGCAGATCCCCTCGCCGGCGTGCGTGCACACCGAAAGGTGAACGCGCCGCCGTCGAGCGGGTTTGTGGTGGGGCCTCTTGTGCAGCTAGTCCCCGGCGTCCTGGTGTCGAGCGGCTCTTCTCTACGCGCGCGTGCGCACCGGCGTCCCGGCGACAACGGCGGTAGGTCTGTTCCTGCTAGGTGTAGTCGGATCTGTGTGGGGGGAATCAAGATCTATGGTGTGCGGATATGGATCTGTGGTTCTCGAAGGTTTTGGGTTCAAGGGTATTTGGATCTAGGGTTTCGGGTTTTCTTCTGTTTCTCTCGATTTCTTTCGAAATCCTTTCTCTTTTCTCTGGATCCGAACTAGATCTACACATCTAGTAGGCGACTGATACCAATTGTTAGATCTGGGTGTAGCTAGTGTGTGGATCTAGACGGGAAAATACTCGATCTGTGTATGTATGTGTTCCTAGATCTAGGAATGGAGAAGGGAGAGGGCTTAGATTCATACCATCACGAGTAGAGGTGTTGAATGGCTTAGTTGATGCCATAGCTTGTTCGTTGAGGGAGATCTGCTCACGGGCAGCGACGTTCGGGGAAGAGGAGGAAGCCCTGCGTAGTAGATCTTGTCGGCCCTCCGGTCGCCACCGGCTTTGGCCAGGAACGGCGGTGGACGTCGTGGTGGAGCTTCCCGCCGCCGAAGCGTTAACCCTGTCGATCGGTCTAGGGTTTGAGTGTCGGTGGGGTGTGAACTCTGTTCAACCTCGTGAGTAAAGCCGTGGCCCCCACCACTCTCTTTATAGCGCTGGAGACAGGGGCCCACCAACCATATTGGGTTGGACGCCCCCGATCAGGGCGCGGGATCAAGGCCCACGGTCTTTGGGCCTTTTGGGACTGAGGAGATCAATCCAACACATTCATGCAGTGTTTAGCTGCTGCTTAATTAGCGTGTCCAAGTATGGAAAAGGTGCTCTCTCTCTCTACCTGACACGATGCAACAGAGAGTTAGCGCGCAGACGCTGCCTTTCAAGAAAGTTTGCAGGGCACGCCAATGGGCAGATCACCTCCTGCCTTCATTCGCGGCCTTTTAGACGAGTGAACCGCACTAGAGTATGGCTGTGTTCAGATTCAGGAAAAAGTACTTCTCTAACAAGTTTTTTCTATTCATCCTACTCATAGAACACGCTTCTCAGTGCACTATTCATCTAGAAAAGGTACTTTTTACTTCCAATCTAAACACAGCATATGTTCATAATTCATACGATGCACCGCACTATGAACTGTGGCTACTCCTGTGGTTGCACGTACAGGTCAGCTGGTCAACTTCCCAGTCCACTGATGATTACATGGACGCAAGCACTGTATACCCAGCTGTCAGCTAGCGACAGCGTTGCTCAAACAGGACCCTGTTGCAAGCCTGCGGCCGGGACGCTCCAGGCAGCATATGTTTTGGTGCAACGGAAGCACGAAGCAACCGCGCACGCATCGCATCCATCAATAATGGTGCCCGCGCGGCGACCCCTTTGTTGAGCGAGCTATGTGCATATCTAGCGCTCTCTTTTACTAGCTCGCAGTCTCATTGCACTCCCCCACTCCCAGCACTCCAGGTCTCCAGCTAGCTTATAGGCAGCTGAGTAAGTTGACGATGAGCTCGAAGAATGCTTGCGGACGACGCAGATTCAGTGCGGTTGGGAATCAACCCTCTCTCCAAAAAGACTTGAAGAGCCCTAGGGTTTTTTACTAGTAAGAAAAACCTTTTTAGGGTCTACTAATTAGGAAGGAAACCTTTTAAGTCGTGATAGACATGGGGACATTGCGACAGTTTGGAACTATCAATTACTTTTTTTTGGATCGACTAAATAATTACGTCAAGTAAATAATTACGGTGATATATCAATTTTCTGAATTAAATACGTACAATCTTGTTATCCTAGTTCATGTTGTCAATTTTTTTAGTCGACCCAATAACTAAAGTAAATATATTAATTTTCATCCCACCAACTATGTAAGTGACAGGTCTCCTGTCGCAGACAAAATGCAGTGCGTCGTGCACCAGGACCAGCAGCGCGCACAAGCACACGAAGAGCACGACGAGCCACAGCGGCGCGTCGTGCCCCTGCTGGGGATGTGGCATCACTAGCAGGAGCATCCTTCTTGCTGCCATCGCGCGTGATGAGAAGAGGCGACTAGCAAGCGTTGGCTCTTTTTTTCTTCTTCTTCTTCTGCTGCTGCCACGTTACAAAACTCTATGGACGCAATGCAAGACTTTGGTTTTATAGTCCTGGCCCAAGAGCCTCCGGCGTACAAATGGAAAGCCAGGCACACGCATGCCATATTGACCCTGCAAACGCCAAACATAGCTCCAGCGTCCTAGCAATTCTTTCCAAATAAGTACAAACCGAAATATAACCCACTTTCTATCTTCCCTGAGAAATCTTTTAAAACAAACCTCGGTTTTTGACACAATACGACCACCACTCCTCTCCACCTAAATTCAAACACCAAAACACATTCAAATTGAAAATGCGCCCAACATAAAAGTTGTTAAAAATATATAAAAAAAAACTACATTATTTCGATAGACCAAACTTTAAAATTCTAAGCGCTTGTGGTCAGTATTAGAGAAAAAAAGATTCCCCTAAAAAATAACAATTGCGTCCTTTTTTAAATAAAGCATATATAATTTATTTGCATAAGTTACTTCTAAAAATAAAATATAACGCAACTACCAATATGCAATATGTGACAACCTTGTTTCTTAAAATGTGCATTAATCACCGCACATGCAAAAACTATCTCAAAATACTAACTGATTGATATTGTGACGATCGTCAAGTAAAAAAAATCATTAGAGCCATTGCAAAAATTATGTTGTACATTATAATATATGTCCCATCACTAAACAATTCACTAAAGTACGCTTTGCAGTTTTTGTTTTTACCTGTCCTATTATTGGCTCTCTATTTCTTATTGACACTTGATTTTTAGATGCAATTCTAGATTGTTTTTTGTCCCAACAAAAGTTATAAAATTGAATACACAATCAATAATTATTAAGGTTAGAGAACTATGCTCCCTGAATATGTGGGTCGTCCTAGCAACATAACGACCAATGCACAACTATTTGACAAGTTTTACAATCCAACCTCAGGTCACCGAACACCTACACGACTACAATTGCCTAGTATAATATGCATATATGAACCATGAATACATAAACCACATCAAAATAGAAAACAATATTTTCCTTGTGCATACAACTCTTTGTGTTTATCAAAACATATATATAATTGTTAATTTTGGACATGTATAGTAACCAACAAGCACTGGCTTAATCTAAGTTGACGCGGCAACGCCGGCCGGGTATCCGTTTCTAGTGAACAAAGAATCAGACACGTCGAAGTACTAGAAATGAACAAAGAACAACGTAATCTACTGTGTAGTAGCCTACTAGGCTAGACTACCAGCTGCCCAGCTGGGCATGTCTTTCACGAGCATCACACAAATAAAGGCCGCACGCTATGTCTCTAATCGCCATGGTAAAACTGGCACTCTCCGTCCGGTCCGCCGCATGCAACGATCGACTAGCTGCCACGAACCTCTTCAGTCAGATAAAGCAGAGTGAACAGTCGAAGTTACAGTCGCCGCATCCACCATCGCAGCAGCCGTCGCCGTCGCCGCAGTACAGGCAGAAGCAGCAGGAGCTGCTCTGCCCGCCGCTGCCGTAACAGCGCGCACAAGCACGCGAAGAGCACAAGAGCGTACAGCAGAGGACCACCATCGCGCAGACCACCAGCGCGCACAAGCACGCGAAGAGCACGACGAGCCACAGCGGCCAGTGCCCCGTGTCGGCCTGCCCCTGCTGGGGGTGTGGCACCAGTGGCATCACTAGCATGAGCATCCTTCTTGCCGCCATCGCGCGTGCGTGATGAGAAGAGGCCGGCCGGCCGGCAGGGATGCTCGGACGACTTGCTGCTGCGTGCTGTCACGATACAAAACTCTATGGACGCAAAGACTATGGTTTTGTAGTCCGGCCCAAGAGCCCCCCGGCGGCACGCGCACGCGCCATGACACCGGCTCGTATACGGCCTCTGCGTACAAATGGAAACCCTCGCCCACGCATGCCATATTGACCCTGCAAACGCCAAACATAGCTCCAGCGTCCTAGCAATTCTTTCCAAATTAGCACAACCCAACCTTGGACTACGCGATTTGATCGGACACCACACCGTCGACCCCGACGCATCCACGGAGCTTCACCCCCTGGTTAATGTTGCGTATTTTGCGGCATGTAAATTCTTTGTTATTGTCATTGCAAAGGAAAGATAAGGACATACTGGAGGCAATATTGGAGGTGAAGTTAACCAAGCGAAAATTTCAGCAAATTTGATATGATGAGTGGGATTCTTTATTGGAGATCATATGCATTTTTTTCATTTTTTTTTGTGAAGAACATGCATGACATTCCTAAGTTGGATAGGAGGATTACATTGATCGCCATATATAATCCAAGAAAAAAACAATCACAGCAACTATCAACATTACAAATATGATTGCTTGAACCCAATTGGGGCATGCCCAACGCGGGTGCCCTGTTGGTGGCCTGGTCAGGCCAACTAGGCTCGGATGCCAGGTGAAAAAAAAAGTAGGTGCCCTGCAGGTGTCAATGTGACCTGCAGAAGTCACCGAAGCCTCAGGAGAGAGAAGGAGATGAGAGAGCGCATGCAGGAGAGGAAAAGAGAGAAACCAGGCTGCTTGTGTCAGAGCTGCATGGGTGCCTGCTATGGAGAAAAGGCTGCCTCATCTGGTCTGTATTACGTGGAAGTGGTGAGGCCACTGCTTTTTTACTCTGCGTTGGGCTTGCCCTTATTGACTTGCAGCTAGCAGCGTTTCAACGATGGTTTCAATGAGGTGAATTCTAAATTTCTTACTCAGATTGCCACTTTCAACCCCAAGAACTATTTTGAGGCTTTTAAAGTCGAGAGCTTGATGGAGTTAGCTATGTCATACCTGGATGATTTTGACTCAACACAACTGACGGATCTTGGTCGAGAGCTTCCTATAATCCTATTTACATTGATATAATGTATGAGCTCATGAAAGATTTGCCAATTTGTATTTCTGAGCTAGCTAGGCTGATGGTGAGTACAAGTGTACAACAAAGAATCTCCATTTCTCTTTGGTCTATCGGCTTCTCTCAAGTTAGTACTTGTTCTTTCTTTTCAGCAATGAAAATTATGAAACAATACTGTGAAATCGTATCAGCGATGAGTTCATGAATGCTTGCATAATATGTTTTGTAGAACAAGGATTTCTAGCCACAATTCCAATGGAAGATGCGATAATTCTCTTTAACAAGAGATGGAGGATCGTCGTACACATAGAAAGAAAAAGAAGCCAGAAGAGGCTGCTGCTATTGTGGAAGACTAAAATGTCGTAACTTGTCCTGTGTAATTTTATCAACTATCGCTGTTATGTACGTAGTATTGCAAGTTTTGTGCCGACCACGGTGGTATTTTTTCTGGCTTCACCCTTGGCGCGCCCGGGACGTCCAGGCAGCATGTTTTGGCTTAACGGAAGCATAAAGCAAGTGACATTATATTGATCAGCTCTCCTGTTGCAGACGAAAGGCAGTGCTTTTTATATATAGCCGCAAAACAATGGATTTACTAACAACTTCCTCGGCGATACAGCATGTAGTTTTGCATACAATTGTTTGACAACGAGGTCTGCTGCTTCGATCTACTACAGCTGAAGAAAAACTAGACTGATATCTATATCTATCGAAATAGAGATGAACAAAGAACTAGATACGTTGTCTATTATCTGCTCTGAGGACGGCCGAGACGTGCACAGTGCACAAAACTTTATCTAGACTACCAATTGGGCATGTCTGTCACGAACATCTCACAAAATGGCAAAACTGGCACTCTCCGATCCGGCGCATGTAACGATCGACGACTAGCTGCCACGTGCCTCTCAGAATAAACAGTCCAAGTCGCAGTCGCCGGATCCACCATCCCCGCAGCACAGGCAGCAGCAGCAGATGCTGCTCTGCCCGCCACTGCCGTAATAGGGTGTGAAATTTGAATTTAGGGATGTGAATTAGAAAAAGAAATTAAATAAAAAAAATTTCACAAGTTATTAAAATTTTTCAACCTTTGTTTAATTTACAGGGAAATTTACAATAAGAAAATAAATATTTTTCTAAATAAAATAAATATGCTTTATGTTGTCTTAATTAAAGTGTTGCATTCATGTCGTTGAAACTCATCTTTCTTGAATGTGAAGTTTTCAAAATGCGTTAGAGGTCGATCAAATCATCCCTGAGAATTTCCTAGATTTTCTAGGAATTAATTCTCTTTTTCTAAAGTCAAATCCATTTATTGGAAGGCTTTAAATTCCCTTTTATCGAGCTCCAAATATTTTATTCAAAGTCTCTAACTCTATCTCTAGAATTCTTCCCGACGCGCCGCGTCCTTCTTTCCCTTCCCTTCATGGCGCGCAAGCCAAAGATCCCCTGTACCGCCCTATATAATTCGCCATAGCCTCACGAACCCTCGCTGCCTGCTCCCTTGCCCTCCTTGCGCAACGCCGCCGCCGACGAGCTACAAGCCGAGCGCCGCCTTCGCCATTGTTGTCGATTCGCCGCCTTGGAGCCCCGACGGACTAATCCAGCACCGCTACGAGCTTCACCGAGCCGATTCGTATCCTCTGCGCTCGTTGTCATCGTCGTTCCTTCACTGGAACGCCACCGCCGCGAGGAGCCCGAACCGGCGCCGCCGCACTTCCTAATCCGGCCGTCGCTGTCCACCTCCGCTAGTGGTCAGCGTCCCCTCAGGTTTGTCTCGTCCTCCACTTCTTTTTCCCTCACCCATCCGCATCCCGTAGTCCATGAATCGTCAGCGAGCTCACTGGCCAAAGTCGCCGCCGCGCACCACCGCTCGCCGCCGTCTCCCCGGTGAGGCAGCTGGTCTTTTCATCGTCAGCCGTCCGATCTAGATCTGACGATCCGAATTAGATCTAAACCCTAGTCATACCGGTCAACCGAGCCGCCCATGGCTCTTTTGTAGAAACAGCCCCGAAGTTCATGCTAATCAACCCGCGGTCCATCTCAGTTCAAAAGTAACTAGATATATGTCCTGTTTTTATCGGTTTAGCCCCTGTACTATTGTAGATTTGAACCCGCCGTCCTTGGCTACTAGTTTTACGCGTTAGCCCTCGTGTTTTCATACGTAATTATGTTTTAGCCCTCGGTTTCTTTCAAAATAACCCCTGAAAGCCCTGTTTCCTCGCAGTTAAGCCCTGCAACCTTGTTTTATCCCTAGATTCCACGTTTTAACTCCGTTTAATCTCGGTCTTGTTGCGCTAATCTTTTAAAAGCGTAGACTTTAGTTTAATAGTGTTGGTTACCAAGTTTTATGTTTTGAAAATAAATAAAATATTAACTTGCTTAATATTTATTATACGCTTTGCATAAAATCTAATTACAGCTCCAACTCCATGTTTTATAATTTATTTAAAATATTAATTTGAATAATATTTACTTCATATGCTTTTCCAAATAAAAGCTAGTAAGGTTATATAATGTTTTTCATAAACTAATAATTAATTTGCTTTATGCTCAATTTTGAATCTAGTTTTCTAAATAAAACCTGGCTAGGTTTACCATCGTCTTTAAATAAATATTAACTGGATTAATATTTATTAACTAGCTTTTCTAATTAAAAGCAAAATAGGCTTGAATCTCATTTCTATGAATAAATCTAATATGATTAATACTATTATAATTTCTTTCTAAATAACAATATGGCTAGTTCAACGTTACGCATAAAGTTGTGCGCTAGATTCTCTCACATCCTTTACTTGCAAGATAAATGTTTAATTGGTATAATTTACACATACACATTTGCAAATAAAATTTGGTTAAGCTTTAACTCGTCTTTTCATATCAAAGTATAATTTGATTAATTTAAATAATGAATATTTCTCTAAATATTCATTACATGTTTTTTCTTAATTAAAATAAATAAAGCTTATAGTCTTCTCTTTCTTTTTATAATATAAATCTCTCGATAGTTGTACCTTTCCAACCGGTGTTCCGTTTTCAACGTTTCTTGCGCTCTCGTGATCGTAGTAACGAGCCCCATCGTTTAGTACATTCTTTTAAAAGCTTTTCTTTTGATTGGTGTATTGTTCTTAGTTGTATTTATTTCTTTGCTTGTATGTTTGTGCTTGTGCTCGATGTTTGCTACGATTAGAGGAGCATCGTTCCGAAGCTGTCAAGAATAGGAGTTGAAGACTGAGCAGTGGTATTCTTTTGCGGAAAGGCAAGTGTCCCTAACCATCTTTCTACCTATGCTTTATGAGATCATATGTGTTAATTGGAAACCATGGAGAACCACCCGGGATTAACGTACAACCACAATACTACATGGCTCTGGTCTTAGCTGAATAATTAGATGAACTACATGTTGTGTTTGTGCTGCCTGTTGGGTTGTTATTTGTTTGTGGATGTGTTGGTGCGGGGATCGGAAGACTCGGTCTTCTGTTAAAATCGTAAGTGCTGGGAACAGACACACATGTAGGAATTCTTTGTAAAGGCTTCGTAGCATCCCTATGCAATCACACCTCGAAAGTGTGGTATGCGCCTTTGTGGTGCAGTGTGGTTGGGTCTAAAGTTCCTCGGAACTTTTACACGAATTGTGGTGAAAGTGTACAACCTCTGCAGAGTGTAAAACTGTTATAACAGCCGTGTTTGCGGTCATGAACGGCCTAGACCCTCACATGATTAATATACTTGAAGTTGATAATTAAATTGTTCCGGTTATTTCGGTGGCCTTGCTGAGTACCAACCATAAGTGTACTCATCCTTACTTATTGCTGCTCAGTATTCAGAAGCTGTGTGAAGTTGTTGAAGATAATGCTAGGCGTACGCAACCCCCAGTCAACTGCCTGTGGTGAAGAGTTCAAGATTCCGCTGCTAGAAAACGTTTGTATTGTATTTATTTTATTCTTTCCACTGTACCTTTGTGTTCTGTTTATTCATGGAGTCTATCATATGTGTGAAACTTGATCCTAACACACATATGAGATACATCTGGTGTTCTTTTCTAAAGTGTGACATAGGGGGCGACGAGCGGCGGGAGAGGATGCAGCAGCGGACGAGCGCGATCAGGATCACCAGCGCGCACACGCACACGACGAGCACGAGGAGCCATGGTGGGCACGCGCCGACGTACCCGTGGTGGTGGTGGTAGTGGGGCTGCAGGAGCATCCTTCTTGCCGCCATCGCGCGTGGACGAGAAGAGGCCGGCCGGCGGGAGGATGCTTGGGCGACTAGCAAATGTTGGCTATTCCTCTTCCTGTTCTTCTTCTTTCTGCTGCTGCTGTCACGTTACAAAACTCCATGGACACAAGACGGGTTTTATAGTACCGGCCCAAGAGCCCCCGGCGGCACGATATGGCATGCGATCGATGCAGCGGCCTGGCCATGAGCCCCGTGATTCCGGCTCGTATACGGCCACTGTTTATAAATGGAAATCCTCGCACACGCATGCTAATATGCCATATTGACCCGCCAAGCTAGCACTACCATAATTCCAGCGTCCTAGAAATTCTTTCCAAATTAGCACAAGCCAACCTTGAACTCCGCGATTCGATCAGACAGCACACCGTAGAACGTATAGCAGCTTTTTTTTTTAGCACGGCCCCGTATAGCAGCTGCTTTTTTTAGAAGAACCGTATAGCAGCTGTTTTTTCAGACGTATAGCAGCTGCTGAGTAGCTGGACCAGAGACGGAGTAAGCCCAATGAACCGAAAGGAGCCCAAATAGCCCCATCCTGGTCCTTGTGAATTCAAGCAGCCCGATAATTTCGACAGCCCAGGTAAAATTGCGATGGCCCAAGCCCATAGGGTGCGCACTGGCTGGGCAGGGGGAGATAAACATGCAGTGCACCTGCAGACACAGTCAGTACTCTTGAGAGCATCTCCAACAGTGTCTTAAAAAATAAGTCCAAAAAACTAGTTTTACAAACTTACTAAAAAATTTTGGGAGCAAAAAAACTCCATCCTCTAAGCGTTCCCAAAATTTGGTCCCAAAATAGTGCCATGTCACCTCATATGGGCTCACATTTTATTTTGAATCCACCGGCCCAACAAATTTTTTTTTTAGAAAAGGACCGGCCGAACAAATAAGGGTGTGTTTAGATTGTAGGAAAAAACACTGTAGCATAATAAAAACACTGTAGCATCCGTTGGGAAACGTGTTTTGTGAGGGAGGAATAGTGAAAAGTTAGAATGAATAGTGAAAAGTTGGAATAAATAGTGAAAAGTTGGGAATCTGAACATGTCCTAACTGATTCTCCATGGGCTCCTGCATTTTTCTTCCGTGGGCTTCTACGTGGATGGTGTGCTTTTGCTAAACAAAAGACCTAGACGGTGTGCTGCCAAACATAAACGCTGCCAACAGGAGGCCGGCAGCTTCGCACGGCGGCGGTGACGAGTTGCCTCCACTTTGCGAGTGCACGCCGCCGCTTGCTGAATAGATGCGAGGGGGGTAATAGAACGCGGATGGGCAGGATGGCGCGGACGGAGGTTTGGCGACGCGGGAGGGTTTTTTTTTTTTTTTTTTTTTTTTTTTGGCAATTGGGACCTCGACTCCGGGTTGGATATTTGGCTCCGAACGCTGCTGTTTTTAGTAGTTTCAATATCTTGGGATCTGTTGGAGGGTGATTTTTTTCCTTTTTGCAAAATGAGATTTTTTGGATGTGTTTTGGGCACGGTTGGATGCTCTGACGTCCTGTAGTACCTGCTAGCTAGTGTTGATTTTTTTCAAAAAAAAAAAATGTTGCCTTGTTGCAATCTTGAAAAGGACCAGACATGGCATCTCGGCTTCACCGAGACCGTGGAGAGCAGAGCACCAATCCGATTGGAACATACTGTTTGCAGCAGCATCGATCCTTCGTTTTGTTTTTCAACAACTCCTTCAACCAATAACCGGTGGGATCATGAACATCCCAGAGCGCGCGCGCCTCCTGAGCCGGATTCGCCGGCCGGACCATCACGGTTAGATAGGCCTCACGTCCGAGTCATCTTGCCTTTTCATCGCCTCCTCACCCTGTCCACGTCCCATCTGCTTCTGCCCGTGATGCATGTGTGTGGCCATCGCATCAACGAAACGATGGCCCTTCAACTTCACTCCTATCTAACATAACAGGAGTTCACGCGCGCCGATCCACTCAACCTCCTTTTCTTGCCGTGTCGTATCTAGGAAGGCCGGAGCCGGCAGCGATTACATCGCGGATCAGATCACTGAATTCCACCATCCCGACTGAACAAAATCATTTGCTAGTAGTAGGCGGTGACATGGCTTTCTGAATTCTGACGGCATTAAAATACTTTTTCTAGATGAATAGTGTGTTGGGAAACGTGTTTTGTGATGAGGATAAATACGATGAATAGTAAAAAAAAAGTACTTTTGGTAAAGCCCCGCGGCCGCGACGCCTTTCCATTTCGCCCTTCTTGTCGACAGAAGCCCCGAGGCCGCGATGCCTTTCCCTTTCGCCCTGGTCGACAGGTGCAAGCGCAACACACCCAGCCGTTCTTTCTCCCATGGAGCGGCGGACGCACACGACGCGGGCGCCGCAGTATGAGCAGGGCATCCGCTGGCCACAAAGCCCGCAACGACGACGACACCCTCTTCCTGTCGTGTCGACACGAGACAGGAAGACGGGAACCCCATCTGCCCTCCGGGGTCAAACCAAAGCACGTTGTGCAGCAGCAGCTTAGCTAGCTACGCTCCCTTCACTCCACACCCTTCAGCGGCTGTCCACACTCCGGCAGTCCAAACGCGTGTTCGCCAGCTTCGCCGGATGAAGCCGGCCGTCGGTAAGCTTAATATCAATCAGATGACGCTGCACAAGTCCGCCGAGGGGTGATGCGCACTGCTACGCTGGGCGTCTCGTCTGAACCCGACGTCGCAACAGCCTTGTCCGCACGCATAATTGGTGGCGCTCGAGCGACAAGGACCTTGCTTGTCCTCGCTCGGCGCACCGGGCAGCACCGCACGAGGCGCCCCCGGTCACTCGCGCCGGTCACCCGGAAGCGAAGCGACAAACAAAAGCAACGGTCACGGGACCGGCCGGCCGGAGACCCCGGCCGGAGCATATGCAGGCGGCCGCCGCCGCTGGACCTCCCAATTGCACGTCTTCGTTTGGAAGAACAATCACGAAGTAAATAACACAGGGCGAATTGCACACCAAGGAACCAAAATAGAGTACTGGGCGATAAGATCACAGATAGGGGTGAAAGCGGTCGGGAACGGTCGGGAACAAACATCAACCACTTTTGTTTTCATATTTTTATGCGGGAACAGGAACGAGATCGGAAATGTCCGGTCGGGAATACGAAATCGGATATACGGGATATCGGAAACGAACTAATTCGATCGGTAGCATGTCGATAACGGTCGGAAACCAATAATTAAAAACGGGAACAACAGACCACGTGTACATCATTACACAACTATATGCTACAAAATACCAAGTGCATAGCAGACCCGTAGTAACACCAAGAAAACGTGTATACTTTTTGACAAATTTATTTGATTAATAAATATTTTCTGGAAAATCATCTGAAAAACAAAATATATGAATATGATAAATTAAATTAAAGAAATAATGTTGGGCCGTTGGGGAAAGAATGAAATGAGATGGAGTAGTAAAGAAGATAAACGAACAGGTGAACGCGCCCCTGTCTGCATGCTACGTACAGCAACGAAATTCGTTCTAACGGGCTGTGGTGGGCCTGCCAAAATGGCCATCTATGCTACAGTAAAGCAGCAGCAAGCATCGGCGGGCAAGTCGTCTGCAGCTTCCAGCGCGCGCTTTAGTCCCAAACCGGGTGGGCAGGCAGCACCGAGGGACGTGCGCAAGGCTCCTCCGGTAGGCTGCTGTGTTGAAGCATGCAGTGAATAGCAACCGGGAATTCCCGAATAAGAAAACGGAAAGTTCCCGAGTGAAAAACGGGATCCGTGAATTCGGTCGGGAGAAAGTCCCAACCGATTACGGTCCCGATTTTCGCCGAATTTGCTGAATTTTTTTCTGGTTTCGAATTTTCCTGTTAATACGGTATTCAATCGGGATATACGGTATACGGCGTCGGTCGGTACAGGATTTTCCTGTTCCTACTTTCATCCCTAATCACAGAGCTCCCGGCGGCCGGAAGGTGGTGCTAGCTGCCGTGCTGGGTGCATGTATGTACATGTAGGGAGCGCATGTGCCATGGGCGACGCGGGCACATCGGGCGGGGCCCGCGAGGTTGATGAGCGCGCATGTGACCCTGCCCGCCTACTAAACAAACGCCCAACCTGCGGTGCCTTTCAGCGCCCTGTCGGTCGCCCTCCCTTATCGCATCGCACCCCAGCCCAGAAAGAATCAACCCCGCTGCAACAAGCAAAGGTTCCCATGCCTTCCTTTCCCGGATGAATAGCGCCGAATTCTGCCAATAATTCTGTATAGAGGCATGCACAGTCAACCATTCCAAGCAGAATCAATCCTATGAGCAGTCAGTGGTTAGCAACAGCACCAAAGGCAATTCGCATGGACATACACAGAGACGGATCAAGCAAATTTTCTCGGTGCTGAATTTTCCTCGATATTTTGCCTGTTGGGGGAAGCCATGTACACGAGCTAGGCTCGTAAAAAGTGCTACACCACAGCCGCTGCGGGAGCACTCGACTCTCTCTGCTGCGAAGCTTGGAGTATTTACACGCTACAGCGACTGCACCGGAAACAACAAGAGGGGGACGGGGACAAAAATTAAAAAAAAACTGAGAGAAAAAGAGAAAGCAACAGCAACTCTACTACTCCTAATCTTTTTGCTACGCGCACACGGAAAGGCCACACGGAGCCTGCAGCACACAACCGGGCGCGCGACGGGGAGAGCTCGCTCTCTCTCCCAGAGGGAGGGAGGGAGGCCGCCGGAAGGAGGAGGAGGCCAGGACGGATCACTCGCACTCCGGGTAGCGGAGCCCCGGCGCCTCGTCGGCGGGGATGGGGACGTGGGCGCGGCACAGCGGGCAGGTGGCGCGCTCGTAGCGGAGCCAGGTCTCGAGGCAGGCGCGGTGGAAGACGTGCCCGCAGGGGAGATGGTTCACCGCCGCCTCGGCCCCGAACCCCGCCAGGCACACGCTGCAGTCGTCGCCGGCCGCCGCCGCCGCCGCGCCGCAGGTCGTGGTGACCCCCGGGATCGGCCCGAGCCGGGCCGGGCGGAGCGCCCTCTGCAGCCGCTCCAGCGGAGGGGCCGAGGAAGACACGAGGCGGTCCCCGCCCCAGCCGTCGTCCTCCCCTCCGGGCAGCACGGCCTCGAGGTCGAGGAACACCAGCGCCGCCCGCACCAGCCCGGCCAGCGCCGCGATCGAGATCACCGCGTTGTAGACGAGGAACCCCAGCAGGCTGTCCCGCGGCTCCGGCATGCTCGAGATCCCCATCGCGTCGGATGACCCTGGGCGGCGAGCTCGAGGATTTGGGGATCCGATCCGAGGACCGGGCTGTAATTTCCGTTTCTTTCGAGGCTGTCGATGCGATGAGCAGCAACGGGGATGGGAAATGGACACAGGGAGAGAAGTGTGGGGGGAGGGTCCCCATTTATAGCAGCCGGCCGTCTAGCGTCCGCTATCTCGTTGCCGTTACGGCGCGGTGGGGGTTAGCCGCTGACGGCTGACGCCGCCTCGTCCCTCCGCCGCTGGATCCGCGCGGCCGTGCGCGCCTGGCCGTCCGATCGGCGGGGGACATCCCACATGCGTCGGTTCGTGGCGGCCAATAATGCCCGCAGCTTTGGGCCGTGGCGCCCAATAATGTGTGCATGGTTTGTGAGGGGCAGGGAATCCAATTATTCTTGTGAGGCCGATCCAAACCCCCGTCCTCTGTGACTGTAGAGGTTGAATCGTCGCATGACAGTACTGTCCTCCGGGAAAATCCACTAAGCATGACCGTCTCAACTGTTTGCCACAGTTCTTTTTTGGTTAGATTAGATAAGGAGACACCAATGACTTGATGGCTACCGTAATCACAGCTTGTGAGCAACAAAATATCGGCGCTTTTTGTTTGGCCACTGCGGCGCCATCCGAACCGAACGCCACGAAACATGGGGGACATTTTGGCACGATCTCGCACTGAGAAACGCAACGTTTTTTTTTTAAAAAAAAAGCAACGCATTGCAACGGTTTTCAGAAACCTTTGCGGTGGTGGCATACCAAACACGGCGCGCGGTCGGGCGGGGTCTGTACCGTCAAGGCAGTCAGGCACGACGACGACCGAGAACGGCAAGAAGGCGCAGACACGGCGCGCGCACGTCCGCAGCCACAGCCAGCAGCAGCAGCAGATGCGCTGGGCTGGGGGCGGTCGCCATCGGGCGGCACCCAACTTGGTTGGAGGCGTCGCCGTCCTCCCAGACGAACGTCCACTCAGACGCTACGGCCGCTGCGACTAGTGGGGTGCGGCGGGACGGCGACGGCTGCGTGCGCGCCGCGCCATCGCGGTGGCGAGCAGAGCAGCAGAGCGTCTCGCGTTGGGGATGGAACGTGGGATTGGGTAGGAGCTGTCACGATCGAACGCCGCGAAGATTATTCGTCGCAGCGGTGGCTGTCGAGGCTCGCTCGGTGGGCGGTGCACGTACGTGCGTGCGACCGAGGTGTTGGCGTTGCGTCTCAACTTGACCACCGCCGGCTTGACTTGGGGTCTCGTCTTCCACGAGCTAGCTACTAGTACTAGTATTTCTTTTTATTTTTCCCTAAGAGCACACCGGCACGTCGGTTAGTATAGTAGTGACGCTTTTCCGTAATGTGCTACTACCACAAATTCCATTCATACACGCGGGGTCTATGTCATGTCTGTCCCTCTAAACCGCAGCACAACCACGGCGATCAGTGTCCCGAACTCCCGATCATCTGCCGGCGATCACGGTGCGATGAAAAGAACAAAAAAAAAAACAGGGCCAGCCACCAGCGACGCCCTGCCCGGCGGCGAGGGGCCAGCGGCTCTGGCACGGTCGGAGCGCGCGCCCGACAGCGTGGGGGACACACGAGCACGACCAAGCGCCGCGCGCGATTCCGTGCCCCCCCGCCTGTGTGAGATCTGATCCCGAGCGCGAGCGAGCGGTCCGATCTGCCTGCCTCGTCAACCGCCGGGCCATGGCACATCACATGCGGGCCGGCGAGCGCGGCGGAGCGATCAGCGCCTGGTCCGCCACGCGGGCTAGCGGACGAACCCGCGTGGCGGTGTGAACGGGAACGCAGGGGAGGCTAGCGCCTACTAGCGGTGTGGGGGTTGGATTAGATTATAGAATAGATACATGGAACGGATTAGGATTAGAATAGTTTGCTTATTAGTGGGCGGATGCTTCTGGTGGTTAATGACTTTGGTTAAGCCCCGGGAGATTTGGCCGGCGATCTCGGCCGTGTGGACGACCGGTGATGTCAACGTGGGCGGTGCTGCGCCACGCACCCACACCTGGAAGAACCCCGATGACCACGAGGCCGCAGCCGTGCGAGAGACCTCTCCGCCTTTCTGCCCAACTTGCTGGTACCCGTGGCCCTTTTGTACATGCCTCTCATTGGTCAGTGGTGAGCGATTACTCTACTCCACTGATCCGATGCTCGAGAGGAGTCTAGTCGCTGCATTTTTCTAATGCCTTCATGCGAACCACCACGCCGTTTTTTAAAAAGGATAATTAGTTAATTAACTTGAAGCCCTTCCGTTCAATTCAGGAAGACAGAGGGCTACGTTCAACCGCGCAAAATGCGATCGACCGTAAAGTCATCGAGGTCACACATCACGCCAGGTGTGAGACATCTCAGGAATTTGGATTGCCAGTTAAAAAAAGAGCACGATGCGTCCGGCAGATGGGCAGAGTTTTGAATCTCGGTGATATCGTTTTTCTCTCCACTGACTAGTGCGATCCGTGTCGAGCATGTAAAACGTGATCGGGATGCATGCTCAGCTCAAATCTTTCAATTCTTAAACGTACAAGCTTCATGTGATTTCGAACCTTGCTACAAGTTTATGCTCAAGGCATTAGTTAGTCAAAGTTCAAAACTTGGTGTCGCTTTTTTTTCACTACCCAGTTCCCACGACTGTTTTGCAATCCTAAAACGAGAAAGTATGAACAGTTAAAATCTTGATGACATGGCTTTTAGCTTTTTGTGATTTTTTTATGGAGCTAAAAGTATAAAAGCATGATGCTTGACGTATAGGTCAAATCTTAGTACTACCTTTTCGCTATCAGTAATGGTTTTGGTGCTAAAGTATAAAATCATGATGCGTGACGTATATGTCAAATCTTAGTGCTACGTTGCCACTATCGGTAATGGTTTTGGTGCTAAAGTGTAGAAGCATGATGCATGTCGTATAGGTCAAATCTTTGTGATACCTTTTCACTATCATAGCTTTTGTAGTAATAAAGTGCAAAAGCATGATGTATATTTCAAACTTCGAAGCTATCTTTTTCACTTTTAATAAGTGCTACCTTTTCGCTTGAGTAATGGTTTTGAGTGCTAAAGTGCAAAAGCACAATGGGGGTCATATAGTTCAAATCTTGGTGCTATGTTTCTACTTTCAATAGTTGCTTTATGTGCTAAAATGTAAAAGCATGGTGCATGTCATATAGTTCAAAATTTAAGTCTTGGTGCTCTATTTTTTTTCCCCTCAAACATGTGCTTTTACCATAACCGTAATCGAATCATGTGTGCGTTAGAGTTTAGTCTTGATGTTAGCCCTTTTCCCCACTTTCCATGATTGATTATATTGATAGTAGCATGTAAAAGCAGGATGTGATTAAAGTGCTCAAATCTCAGTGCCACATTTTCACTTCCACGGTTTCTTTTGGTGCTAGGGTAGAAGAATATTGTGTACTGCATGGTTTAAATCTAGCCTCCTTATTTTCACCTTCTTGCAACTTCTTTTTCTGCAATAGAAGTTCATAATCGTAGCGTCACGAGTTTACAGCACAGATGGCCTTAACGAATGCAACGACTCATATGGCTCCTTCACGGTTCAAAATCGTAAACATCGAAGTCTACAATGCAGAGGTTTGTAAGAATGCAATCTGGTTGCTAGCACAATTCTAAGTACATTACCTTGGAAAAAAACATAATACATGTACATTTAGGCTTAATTACAAGCTGTCTAGCTAGTTCTACGTCCTTCTTTCTCTACAGTCCGCCGGACCCCGTGGTTCGCATAAGTGAAAAATCGTACCGCACACGTGACAAATCAGCCCCGGGCCCACGACGAGACCGTTAGCGCGTGGGGCCCCAGGAAGCGGCCGACCCGGTAGCCCGAGCTTCGCTCGCGGCGGCGTTGCTTTCCGGCGCCGCCCGAGCGATGCGGTGCACCCAGCGGGACAGGTGCGCCATCGCTCCGCCCCCGGAGCAGGGTCACGTGGCCACGACGTGGCGCGCCCTTCGCTTCCGAACTTGGACGCGGACCGGGGGGATGGACGTGTGTGCCTTCGTCCCGGAGCGGTGAACCTGGGCTGCGCGCACGCCGCCCGCTCGTGTCCCCCCCGCCCGGGCTGCTTGCTGTGTGCTGCCACCGCTCGCGCCAAGCCAAACGTGGTGGCGCCCCACAGCCGGTGGTCGAGGAGGGGTCCGTCCAAGGCGCGCTCGTCCGAGCTGTCGATCAGAAGAGACGACGGCGACGGGGCCGAGAAGAAGGATGCCAAGCTTGGAATGGACTAGGTACCGGCTGCGTAATTGGGCTTTGCTGGGCCAGTAATTTCTCATCAACCCCTTTCGAGGCTTCCACTCACTAGCGGCGGTGGAGAAACCAGAAACGCTTGGTCAGCATGTGACTTCCAGTTCCAGAGGATAACGCCAACCCGCTGCGCCCTACGCGCACGGCGGGGGAGGAGGTTCGCGGCGCGGCGGCGGTCTCACCGGCGGTAAGAGACTTGCTTGTAGGCTTTCTTCACGCCCCCTCTTGCTTCCCTTCCCTCTCTCCGTGGTTTTGTTTCGCACGTGCGGTGTCCTGTTTCGTTCGTGAGGCGCTGCTTCCTGCCGCCGTTCTGGTTGTTTGTTGTGAGCTAGATTAGGATCTGGTAATTGCTATTGTGGGAACTAGAGGAGCTGCAGGTCGCCGTTGCCGCTAACTCAGCATCACTTTGTGGATTTCTTATGTCTAGTTAGTTTCGCTCAGGCATTTAGGTTTGTCACTTTGCAGTGTTTCGCTCATGTTCAGTTCCTTGTCTGTTGTCTCAGAAATCTGGGAGGTGAGAATTTAAGACGCTAGCTGTATTCTTAATTCCAACTTCCAAGCCCGTTGTTCAAGTGCCAAGTTGGAGAATTTGGTAATGGAATCGCAGGATCTGTGGAGTCTGCAAAAATGGAGAGACACAAAAATGGTTTTCTAGGAGAAAAATTGCTTGCGATTCTTTACATGTGCTTTAGGAATTCAGGCACCATAGCTGGGTCTAGACTTGATGAATTCTTAGTTGAACATGTGTGCTTGTCTTGAGTTGGTTCGTATTAGGAATAAGTGAAACTCCTTAATTAGACTCAATAAAATGTTCTCATTTAGAGCAATCAAATCGAAGATTTTCCTATTGATGACAAAAGTACAATCAGAGTTTGATCCAAATGCTGTATAAAAGGAATTTGGATGATGCCTGCACACCTCATCTGCTTCTGTGTCATGTTACCAAAACTTTATGTAGTATAAAAGTTTCATTTGCTCCTGCATCACTAGATAAATTACAAATTCGCAATACATTCATTGCATCTGCACGCTGTGCCTGTGTTCCATGTGAACTGTAAAATACTATGATTTCCTAATTGTTTCATCTGAACTTGCCCTGTTATACTACCTGTTGATTTTCTAAAATGTAAATTGTTAGGAACTCAGGGATACTTTAGATGCAAACATAAACAGGCATCAATCTCATTCACTGCACGTATTCCTTCCATTCTCTAATGGTCATTTAGAGAATGCTGCGTAAGTACAGCACAAGACTTTCAGAATTTGATACAGAAAAATCATGTAATCATGAAAAGTACATTCATATTACTATACAACTTTTACAGCCAAATACTAGTGGCTGAAAAAGTTAGGCAAAGGCTAATCCTGAAGACTGTATCTATGCCGAAACAAGATGTGAAAGAAAACTGAGATAGTTTCGTTGAAAATGAAAGTTGAAGGCTGAAACACATTTACGATTTTATGTTGAACAGTGTATAAAAATAAAAACTCATGGACACTCCAGAATGGCCAACACCCAATATTGTTATATGCTTTTCTTCATATTAGTTGGTGGGGTTGGGGTATCATATTGTTATATGCTTTTCTTCATATTAGTTGGTGGGGTTGGGGTATCTCTTGCCAGTAACAATCTGTCGTAACTTTTCAGTATGATAAACCCTCTCATGGAGAAACAACTTATTTTCTCTCTTTCGGAATGTCCGAAGTGATTGTATTTTTCACTCCATTGTAGATTGGGTCCTGTATCTCCCGGAACTATATTTAGTCTATAGCTTCATGTTGTATCCATTATCTTTTTGCAGGTTTTCTACAGTGATTGCAATGTCAAGTCAAGCATACACAAATACACTTTCAGTGGAGAAGTCCGCCACAAAGATGCCACCAGATGTTGTTGAGGAGATACTTCTCAGGCTTCCCATAAACTCTCTACTCAGACTACGTAGAGTCTGCAAGCGATGGTGTGACATGATCAGCAGCCCCCACTTCATCAAAGAACATGCCTGTCGTGCACCTAAGCGCCTCCTTCTTTACTTGCCTAAATTTGATATATCAGCACCCTTCCATCCCAAGACTGTCAAACCATGCCGTGCAATTATCTTTGATGAAAAATGGTGCCCATCGACATGGACAGCAGCGCATACGGATCCTGATGATCACCTCTTTGCATCATGCAATGGCCTACTTTGCTTCTACAAGACGAACACACTGAAGATAGTCAATCCCACGACAGGTCATTGCCTGCATCTTTCGAAACCTGATGGGATATTGTTGCGCGACTTCCACTATCTATACAGCTTTGGATTTCACCCTGTGACTAGAGAATACAAGCTCGTGCACTTTCTCCGTCAGCCCGAGCGGTGCAAATCAGGTCTGCCTTTCCATTTCGACACCATTCAAGTGTACACCCTTGGTGATAACAGATGGAGAAATATCAAAGCTCCTAAACCATGCTGCATGGTGAATCTTGGAGTTGTTAACGTGGATGGAGCGATTTATTGGCTAACAGAAGATGAAGGGACAAGCCATGGCATGACAGTGTTGTCATTCGACCTCAGGGAAGAAACATTTACATCGATTCAGCTTCCACCATTGGAGGTGAAAGAAACAGCCTCTTGTTCCAACCCCAGAGTCACGTACTATATAACTGAGATAGATGAGAAGGTATGCATAGTGACTATACCATACCAGAGCCATGTACCAAGGTGGCGTCGTTACAATGCAGAGCTTTTCGGAAGGATGGACATCTGGGCTCTTGAAAATCAAACTGAGCACAAGTGGTTCCTGAAATACAGCATTCAGTCACCATTGGTACCCCGGTCTGTTCCTCAGCCATGCTTCATCCACAGGGGGAAGATCTTAATGCATGACCGCGAAGGTAGCACGTGGTGCCATGATTTGCGAGGCAAGAATGTGCACATTGAGCACCGGGAGGAGGTGGAGCTTTTAAACATAGGACCTTACAGATTCTATGAGACGCAGTCCTACTTCTACAAGGAGACACTCGTTCCCCTGAGCCTGTATGCACGCACTACGGCAATTGTTCGTACATCTCCTCGATCTCCTTGAGTTGCTTCACGATAGTTTTGTACGAGGCTCTTGCCCCTTGTACGAGGCATGTGTGCCGAGTCAGTGAGCATCATCTTTTGCTGAGGAGTATTGTGTAATCTTCACATCGCTATTGTGTTAACATCTGTCAAAGGTTCATCTGTTTTTTTTATTATTTTTTTTTAAAAAATTGCTCCTCTGAATGGAATGTGCTCTTGCGGGCGGTCTATTACTAGAGCTCGCTTTCAGTTTGCAGACATCTTCTAAGCGCATGGGAGGAGGGGTCGACTCTTCCCGTCACGTTTTTTTCAGTCAGTTTTCTCCCTTTTTCTTTCTGAACACAAATAAAAGGCTGCACAAAGTATGTAGTTCTCTGGAATGGAAAACAAAAGGGACTATCTATTAATCACTTACGTGAAACAACAGCATCTCTCACCCAATGTTTTTATCCATCAGAACACAATCTGATCCATCCCAGTAAATCATTTCTTTTCCAAAAAAAAAAACGTAATCGTAAATCATGCAAGTTTCATAGCCTAAACGCAATCCCAGGAGTGAAACTAGGAAAAACGGAACTACGCAACTGGGCTAGTTGGGCCACACTGGGCCTCTGGGCTCCATAGCCTTACCTTCCTTCTTAACTGACACAGACACACAGCAGCAGGAGCGAAAAAAAAGCACTGCCGCCGCGGCAGGCTGAGGCGAGATCTCATCTCGCATCCATGGCGGCGGTTGCGGAGTTGAGCCAAAGCCAATAGAGCCGGTGAGCCCCCTCTTTTGCTTGTCAAGTCCGTGTATTTATCGCGACGCTCTCCTCGTTCTCATCTCGTAGACTCGTAACGACGAGTTGGCAACTGCCGGCTAGGGTTTCTGTTTCGAGATCATTGTTTAGGGTTTGGCGTGCGGCCGTGCGGGAGGGTGCTCACGTGGGGTTTTATGTTTGGTTTGAGTTGACCCGACCGGGATATGTGTAAATCTTGACGAATGGTTGACATATGAACCTGGAGTTGAAGATGTCAGGGAGGATGCTCATGCTAGAACAACTTTTTTTAATACGTGGAGAAACTTTTAGTACTTAAGAGCATTTTAAAATTTCTAGTCAAGAAAACTCTCGCGAGATAATGAAACTTCATCATGAAGCTTGGGCAGAAACGTTGAGGATAATGTTTCTTCCTTCACTCGCTGTTCACTAGTAGATTAGATAATAAGCTTGTAACTGGGTGTAAATTATTGGGATTTCACCTTCTGTGCTAGTATGTTATTTGATCTGATAAAAACTCTATATTGGAGTGTTTTACGAGTTGATATCTATTTAATGTGCGTTCACATTTGATTATTGCTTGTTTTTAGAAGTTTAGCTCAGCTGCTTTGAGGAGGTTGGGCTATGGTTACTATGGATTCTGAGGAAACGAAAACAAAGAAGAAGCAGAAGGAGCAATGCATCATAAACTGCCTCCCACGTGACCTCATTGAACAGATATTTTTTAGGATTCCAGTGAGCTCTTTGCTGAAATGCATCGGAGTCTGCAAGCAGTGGCGAAAGTTCATCCGAGACCCTGAGTTCATTGCAGGACACCTCAAGCGAGCTCCCCGTTGCGCCCTAATATTCTTCCCTCAAGAGTCAGTTCAAGGCAAGGCCTACCCTAGTGATGCTGTCATCTTTGATGAAGCCTGGTCACAGTCAACATTGGCTGTGCCTGTGATTGGGCCGGATGATTTTCTTTGTGGTTCATGCAATGGCCTTCTCTGCTTATACACGAAGACCTCAACAATTAAGATTGCTAATCTTGCAACAGGTGAATCCGTACATCTTGATAAACCTATAAAGAACTTGAAGGGTGATCACTTCTCTTTCTACCGCTTTGCATTTCACCAAATCACAAAAGAGTACAAAGTTACACACTTTCTTGACGAGCATAAAAACTATTCTCAAGGCACCTTCAATATTGTTCAAGTTTACACTCTCGGGAGTGACAAATGGAAAGATGTTAAAAGTTCAGAAGCTCTAAGCTTGAGCTGTGTGAAAAATTCTGGTGTGGTCAGTGTTGATGGATCAATGTTTTGGCTAACTGAAGACACTGAAGCTAGCTGGAAGCATGCGGTTATATCGCTCGATCTAAATGAAGAAAGTTTTTCAAGGATACAACTGCCAGAAGTTACACTTGGAGGTTATCGTCGGTACTGGATCACAGAAATAAATGGGAAGCTGTGTATAGCGACCGGTAAAGTCCACAAAGATCGGCCCAAAATGCTTCATGATAAGCTGCAGATCTGGACGCTGGATAGCATTATAGAGCAAAGGTGGAGTCAGACATACAGTATTCCATATGCACATAATTACCTGGCAGGACCTCATTTTGTTCACAGGGATAAGATCATGATGCAGGGTCCTTCATGTGACCTGTATTTGTATGAGTTGCTTGGCAAGAACTGTGGACCTAAGTTAAATAATAGGGTGAAGCAATTGAATTTTAGCCCCCACAAACCAGACAACATGCAATCCTACATATTTGTGAAGTCACTTGTACGATTAGACGCCTACAAGAAGGTTGGTATTGTACATGGATCGAAACAGAGGGAAGGTTGGAGTTTGAAGAAGTGGGAGGCGTGGGAGCGTGAGATTTACGATGTAGAGGATGCATGGAAACAGGTCTTTGAGTTGGAGCAGGATTCTTTGGTTAGTTGCCAAAACTTTCATTAGCCTTAATGAGTATTCATTATTCTTGATTGCTTACGAATTTTTTAAGTTCTCCATAGGAAATTCTACAAGCTCTTGTCATGAGAGCCAATGAGGTGATTCGGCAACGTATAACAATGGAAATCAATCAGCTCATGCAGCATCTGCCAGAGCAGGTAAATCTATTTTGAAATAGAACTATCACATTCTCCTTTTCTTTTCTGTTTAAATGTTTAATGTTCACTTGAATCGCAAAGACTGTTGTAACAAATGTGTTTCCTGAGAGTCCAGCATCCAAGGTCTCTGCGTCGGCTCAATATGGTTGAATTGAAGCGGGACAATTGTAAATTAAAAGCTCGCATGAACAATGCAAAGGATATGGTCAAGGTATAGTGTGCTGGCATTTGTTACCCACTGTTATCATTGAGTCGGTGAGATATGACAACTTGACAAACTTAACCTGCGTATAGGCCTTGAAGCAGGCACATGTTGACATCTGCAGGGTACATGCATCAGATCCTCGTAAGGTAATAGTTTCTCTAAGTTTTTCTTTCATGCATTTGCTTGCTTATTCCTCTAAGTTTTTTATTTCTGATCTGATTAGCCATAAACATGGATGCAAGACAAGCATTTTCTCTAATAAAACAGGATTTTTTTTTGTATCTCCATTCATATAGAGATTTAGAGAAAATTCATACATAAATATTGTCTTTTCCATAATGCACTTTTCTGTTTAGTGAAATTGTTTGAGAGTGGTGCAAGTGAAATCGGTATAACATGAACAGTAATATCTGTCGAGTTTTACACAATCCGTTACTACTATGAATGGAAAAAAGGACACTAGAGTCCAATTTCTTTTATTTAAAAGTGTCACTGTTTGTTTTTGCAAAAGAAAACAGACTTCTTTACATGCTTGAATAACTGTGTTCTGGTCTGCATTTCTATATTTATACTGCTATACTGATCTGTCATGGTTTTTACATGAATCTTATCTCATCGAAATGAAAATTGCCATATTAGTAAGGCATCTAATGCAATATTCACTGCCATTGCTTTTATTTCCTGGACTCTTTTTGGAACCTGAATTTTTGTGAGTTACTGGATTTGCGATGTTTCCCTTTCTTCGGTATTTTAAGGATATATAAGGCCGCAAGATGTACACTAGATCTTTCTTCTATATAGGAAATAAAGATCATCCATGACCATGATATGGAAATACCAAACTCTTCTTCTAATTGATTCCTTTCATGTTTTGCAGGAGACTTCAAACTCGGCTACTAATATTTCCCAAGAGTGACTGGGATGGGGGTCAATCTGGTAACATGAAGACTGGAGAGCTTGTCATGACATTCTAGGCATCTCAACTATTCCGTTTTTTCCCTTCTCGATGGACTAGCACCTTTTGCAGCACCTCCGTATGGGCCATATTATTGGATAATTATTGATGAAACTTGACTTTTTTAAATACATCACGAACTTCCGAAGTCCGAAGGTTTTTGCTACTTTATAAGGATGAAATTGGTTGAATTTTGTTCGGAACACACCTAACCTGGGTACTAAATGTTCAGCTTCACTTTCCGCTTTTGATTGTTTATTAGTATTTATGTCGTAGCTGAATGGACGCATCAAGCACGGCTGCTAAAATTTATACAGTTATAGGTGGTGAATTGGCATTTTGGGTCCGTTTGTATCCCTTGCCTCACCTAGCCACACCTTGCTAGGCAAAGGGTCAGTGACGGAGCTGGCGAGTTTTCACGCCTAGGGCCAACATTTAATCGCTTAACCACCTGTGTGGCTGTACTGTGTCACATACAGATAGAGATTGAGAGTAAAGCCGATATAAAATGCTAAAAAAGCTAGCTGACGACAATTAATTTGGTTCATGCGTAGTCCCTCATGTCTTCATCAACAGTAGCATGTGAACCTGGACATACACTTAAAACTTGGACATTTAAAATTTGTCTCTTCAGTCTTCAGCGTGTAATTCTACAACGGTTGGCAGACACAAGTAACCAGAGATGGATTAGGAATTCTCATGAGCATTTGGTCATGGGAAATTTTAAGATTGAAACAGAGACTGGCGGTACGGGGAACGCCGGAACGGGGGAGGTCTCGCTGGTTCTGGCTGCTGCCGTTAGGCCATGCTGCACAAATATACACCAGAATACCAGCATCAGATCAGGGAGGAATCTCGCTCCGGCGGCCCTCCAGGAGGGAGCTTTATACAACCGCGTCAGCGCCGCTGCCATGTAGGCGCGTACAAGGATTTGGCATGTTACAATGCCTTAAAGCAAAGAACCTGTTCCTGGACTTGTAGCTTCTTTTGCCTGGCAAATCGTCTCGGCTAGTTGTAGGTATTTGCTACCATACTTTAGCAGCCCCTCGACGGCTCGACTAGATAGGTTGTTTTTTCTTTCTCGATGGATTTGCTCTCTACATGGCGGGTGTGGCGGCGGCCGCCTGTCAATCTCTAGTCTAGTGGAACCTGTCCTTCCGATTGTGCGATTAGATATACATACAAGAAGACGGCTGAGCTATCATTAGTCCCTGAAAACGGAGTTCCTTACAAACTGTTTAAATTTGTGCCACATCGTTGCACGACTCTCGAGGAGTGCCTGCAGCATGATCATGGAATCAATCAGATATTCAGATATCGGAGCATCTTCCAAAGTATCCACATCAGATGGTTCTACTGTTTATGATCAATTGAAGAATCAAGAGAGGGCTATAAACAGAATCCTGCCTGACAGTTCAGCGTCCACGGTATCTGCGGTGGCTTAATTGGGTTGAGCAAGGATGCGACATGGAGATTGGAGAAGTCATTTGCTCGTACAAATTCAAGCAGGGCATTGCGATATGCGATATAGCCCAATACTCTATAACGGAGTCCGGACAGAGATGTTTACACCTACCTGAATACGCCAATCAAGTTCAGAAGCGGTATTTGTGTCCAGCAGATACGCAAACTTCATGCAGAAGCATAGTTTCCGTTTCAATGGAAATATTGAACCACGAAACTAGGCAGTCTGGGCCGCGTTGGGCCTCTCCCTGTAGTTCCATCATCCAAGGCCCCCTATCATTTAGCAGCGTTGTCTCCAATTTCCCTCCACCTCGACGGGCTCAAAACTAAAAAGCCGCCAAAAAATCGCAAGCCACGACGGGGGAGAGAATGGATCGCGCTGGCATGGCGGCGGTTGCGAAGACCGGCTGATCCGAGATCGAGCAGGTGACCCCGCCGGCGATTTCCTCTCTTGCCTATGGAATCCGTGCCTCCCCACTAATGGTCTTGGTGTTCCCTTCTCTTCCACCAGTAATTGCGGTTAAGGTGTCGTTGTTTGTTTATGGGTTTAGATAGCCGCGACAGGTTCTACCCTTTTGTTTGGTTGGTACCTCAGGTGTCCGCCCCGCCTATAAACTGATAACAAAACTACTGTAAGACTTATTAAGAACATCTTTTCCTGATTTTTTTTCGTTTATTACCTTCATTTTTCTGTTAGCGGAGAGAATACCGAGTAGGAGTAGATCTGGAGAGGGGATGCCAAAATCCTCAGTTTTTATGAAAACTTGAAGGTATGCAAAAACGAAATGGTTGATAATGCTTAATTTTCTGGACCCAAAGGGCTCGAGAAGGTCATATATTAGGACTGTCTTGATAAGATTGAGTTTTGAGTTATTAGACGAGGTTGAGTTTTTTTTTTTTGAAAGAATAGATGAGATTGAGTTATTAGAGTTTTATTAGTACTATACAGTGGCTTGAGGTGATCTAAATTTTTGCTGCGGGCAGAAATGATGAAGCCTAGTTATAAGTTATTCTTCAGTAGATCATGATATGCTGAGGCTGAAAATTACACGGGCCAACCACAATGCAAGTTACTGAATATTGCTCAGTATCATGAAAATTCATCTTTAACTGATAACCTATGATTGTTTGGTACATATCTGTGTTTCCAGAAGGAACTGGTGGCGGAACTAGCTAGTGAATTGCCTTAGCAGCTTATGACAGTTTCACAATGGTGTACGAAAAATCTGAGTCAAAGAAGCGCATAAAGGAGGAATGTATCATAAACTGCCTCCCAGGGGATCTCATTGAGCAGATATTTTTGAAGCTTCCAGTGAGCACTTTATTGAAATGCATTGGTGTCTGCAAGAAATGGTATAACTACATCAGAGATCCAATATTTACAACGGCACACCTGCAGCATGCGCCCCGTTGTGCTCTCTTTTTCTTCCCTCAAGAGTCTATTGCAAAGAAGCTCTTCCCTAGTGATGCTATCATCTTTGATGAAGCCTGGTCACAGTCAACATATACTGTACCAGTGATTGGGCCTAATGATTACCTTTGCGGTACATGCAATGGGCTTCTTTGTTTATACACAAAGAGTCAACAATCAAGATAGCTAACCTTGCAACGGGTGACTGTCTGCATCTTGAGAAACCTGCAAAGAATTTGAAGGGTGATCACTTCTCCTACTACACCTTTGGGTTTGATCTGGTCGCAAAAGAATACAAGGTTACACATTTTCTCGATGATCATTGGAATTACTCTCGCAGGACTTTCAGTGCCATTCAAGTGTATACATTTGGCAGTGAGAATTGGAAAGATGTACATGCTCCAGAAACTCTAAGCTTGGCAAGTGTGAGAAACTCTGGAGTAGTCAATGTCAATGGTGCAGTGTATTGGCTGATTGAAGACAATGGAGCTAACTCTAAGCTTGCAGTTATGTGCTTTGATCTCAGCAAAGAAATTTTTACACTCATCCAACTGCCAGAAGTTGTAATTGGAGATTCTTATCATCGTTGTCACTGGATCACAGAGATAGATGGGAAGGCATGCATAGCATCTGCTGAAGTCTACCGTCATGTGCCCAGAATGCTTTCTGGTGAGATGCAGATCTGGACACTTGACAATAATAATATAGAAAAAAGGTGGAGTCATAAGTACAGTATTCAGCACGCACCAAATTTCCTTCCAGGACCACATTTTGTTCACAGGGATAGGATCATAATGCACAGTCGTCAATGTAACCTATATGCATATGAGTTGCTTGGCTAGAACGTTGAGATTACGAAAAAACTGAGCAATAGGGTAGAGCTTTTGGACTTCAGCCCCTACAATCCACAAAACATGCAATCATTCGTATGTGTCAAGTCACTTGTACGACTTGATGCATACAAGAAGGCTGGTATCATACATGGACCGAAACGACAGAATGGCTGGGAATTGAAGAAGTGGGAGGTGTGGGAGCGTGAGCTTAGCCACACAATGGATTTGTGTAGTACCATCCACCAAAAGGAGCTCAAGATATCTGTATGTGACCTAAACTATCATTCGCCATAATCAGTATTGATTCTCGCTTAGTACTTAACAAATTCTATTGTTTCTTTAGAAACTTGCACATTTTGCGATCATGAAAATCAACCGGATACAGCACCTGCTACCAGATGAAATGCAACACTTGGGTGAGGAAATCATCCAAAAGTTGCAGCATGAAACACATACTTCACTTCAGGTACTACTATTGAATGAACAAATTAAATGGAAACAGCAACAATTTTGGCATGTGTACATAAGTTTGGTATTTACTTGAAGCGTACAGGCATATTAGTTTTCATTGCTCTGTAACTAGTTTTGTAAAAAAATGTCTAGCCATTGTCCTCTAGGCGGCCTAATTGGGCGGAGCGCAAGAGGATCTTGGAGCAGTTGCCAATCCGTGTGGATAATCTTGAATATAAAACTGAGGTACAATGTTCTATATTTATTATTCAACAAGCATTATTTGTGGCTTCTAATTTTTACCTGCCTGCAGGCCGCAACTCAGGCAATGGAGAAGTTCTTCAGTTTACTAGATGCATCTATATCGGACCAGGTTAAACATTATGCAATTGTTAGTTAGATATGATGTCTGCTAGAGCTCTCTATAGTCATTTTGGGACATTTTGTTACACTTTTCTGCTGTGTTCACATTATTTTAATAAAGGAACAAATTAATAAAAACTAAGCCACTCAACTGTTTCTAATGATTCAAAAAAATGTACCAGCCATTAAATTGTTATTATTTCAATGCTGCATAGTTGCTGAATTCATTTATTGTAATTGTCCATTAAGGTTAAGTAACTGCACTAAAAAAATAATGTCCATCTTCCATCTAATGGCTACTAGTAATGTTTAGTACTTCTTAGGAAAATATAAATCTCTTGTGAGTAATTTATATGAGTAGGGCCGAAATATTTTTTCTCCTATCGATATGCGCCTTTGTGTTCATTTTAGGTACTTTTTTTTTACCATAGGTTGCTACCTTTTCTTTGCATCTATATTTTCGTTGGGTTGAATTCTAAAGTTAAATTTTACCATGGACCAAATCTGTGCCTTTCTTTAGATGCTCTTTCACTTCATATTTGTTTGATCCTTCTTCACGTTTCACAGGGTGCTTCATGTTCAAATGCTGACATTTCTTCACAGTGATAATGGCCACACGTTCTGTTGTAACTTGGATTCTTGAAATAATTTTGCATGGCTGCAGGCAGAAGTTTTGTTATTGTTTATACTGAACCAATGCGCCATACAAAAAATGCTGGAAGATCTTGGATGTGTCCTGCAGTATTCTGCCTGAGCTTCCAAATTCCTGCTGCTAGATGCGGCTATTAGGATGCAGTTTCAATATATGTTCGGATGATGGAGTTATTTTATAATACCGTTGTTCCTTTAGTTGTTAGTTTGCCGCATCATTTGGTGCACTTGCTGATTGTTACGCTAAGAGGTTCTCCTATTCACAATACTTGTTTTAGCCTCTTTTACTATCTTTTTTAATTTAAAAAGTCCTCTACTTCCTTCAACAACTTGTTCTACACTTCTTTTAAGGCAATTTTGCTATGATTCCTCTGATTGCTATTAGTTTGTTTATACCAGTCTGGTTTGAAAAATACCACTATGAGGGTCAAATTTCCATTACATTTTTTTTTCTGGTTTGAAACATGCATTTCATTATGTAAAGTTTTAGGAAACAATGCCATTATCTTCTTCTTGAACACCTCGTAAGATTTGTAGATAAGGAATTGCAAAAGAATTTTGTTGATTTTTCCTCCCAACCTATGAGGATTGAACCTAGTCCTCAGTAGGAAATAATATTCCATGACAGTACGAGGCGGGTTGGACATCAGCGGTAAAAGAATCAATTTTTTTTGCTCCGCTGGCATGTTCTTTCCATTAAATTGATTGTTTTGTCCATGGAATGAACAAAAGATATATATGTAGTATACATATATATCTTTTGTTCATTCCATGGACAAAACAATCAATTTAATGGAAAGAACATGCCAGCGGAGCAGCGAGTTCTTTGGACCAGGGGCGAAGCCAGAAAGTTTAGGCACCGGGGTCAGCACATAATAATCCTGTTTTTCAATGGGGTCATTTCACATAAGCTACAGTGATTCAAAGGCATTTTGTCAGAAGTCATCGGGGTCGCCGGACCCTGATGGATGACTGCCGCTCCGCCCCTGCTTTGGACTGGAACTTGCCACCCGAATTTGAGTCTTTTCCTGGTCAGGTGTAGCATTTCCTAGTTTATTTTTTTTTCAAATTAATGGCAATATACTTTCAATTATAGGCGGCGTGAATATCGATCGTAGGGATAGGGTTATACCAGTTCCGTCACTCAGATATGCTCACAGATAGTGTGTATGCCGGGAGGTGGGGGGGGGGCTCATCCCTGCTCTTGCTTCTCCATCCTCTCTTTTATTTGATAATCCATATTTTCCCTCCATCTTCTCCTCTTAATTTACACTCATTGCCTGTAGGGCGGGGACGGGGGGCTTGAGCCCACCCCTACACCCGCCACTGTGTGTATATTCATATAATTGTGTGTGCATATTTGTGAGCATTTTGTGTTTGTATTTTTGTAAAAAATCATACAAGCAATCTATTATGCACATTTGGTTTGCAGGTGGGCCTGAGCGTGTTGGATATGTATAAAATGATATGGTTCAGACTTCCAACGAATTATAATGGTATGGTTACAATTAGGTGAATTGTAATGGCATTCTTCTGAACTCGAAAAGTTGCAATGGCACGAATCCAAATAACCGTTAAAACGCGTTACCTCGTTCACTAAGAAGGGCTAGAAATTCTTACCTCGTTCGCTAAGATGGGCTAGAAATTGCTAAGACATGAAACCCTAAACCCTAAATAACATGAGACCCATAAATAACATCGTAGAGTTGACCATGTCATGAGCTGAGACATCATGCATATTTTTTTTTGATGAAACAGGAGGGGTTACCCATACCGGCTATATATTAAATTTATATTAAGAAGTTTTTACATTAGAAAGGCTCAATAAACAAAGAAAGAAATAAAGAAAATCAAGAAAGCTATACATCACAATGTTTATCCATGCAGACATGATATCTGGAAGGTTATTCAATTAGGATGGCTAGATTGAATTCTTTCGTGAAGTGTTCCCTGAAGCCTTGCAAGCTTGGTGTAATTCCTCTGAAAAATCCAAATGGCCCAGCTCATGAGGATGATTACACCCATGAAGAAAGTCACATTCAGCTGAATTCTGAAGTCAAGAAGGGATTGTAGTGGATCATCTGGCGCAGAGATGTGAAGATGGATTAGTTGCCAACACTGATGGGCAAATGGACATTGTAAAAAGAGGTGCTATCGGCTTTCTTCCACAGATAACATGCATAACACACAAGTATAGTCATCTAGGACCATATCCTTGCGATGGAATAAACCTCTTGTACTAAAAGTCTGTCTTTTAAGAGCAGACAGTAAAAAACCTTGTGTTTGTTTTGAACTGATGATTTCCAGAGCCAAGAGTAGCTGGATGCATAGGTATGGAACCACTGAGATGTTTGTATGCTTTAGCTGAGACATCACATTAGAGATAATGATCGTGACCTAAGCCATACCGGTGAATCAATCTAGCACGCACCGTGCTGGCCTACCGTTCCACATACCTAACACAAGGAGAACATGCATGGTCTAGAACATCCCTCTGGCCAAGCTTGATGACCGACGACACCAAATGCAAGCATACTCCATGTGACGGGGAAAGAGCAACGTAGGAGGGAGATTATTTGCGGTAGAGCGCACTGCTAATGGCAGAGACGTCATATGTGTATCGGGAGACGAAAGGCATAGTGTAGACGTCCCCCTGTATGGCCATGTGATCAACGATAATCCAAGCTAGAGGAAGATGAGAGTGTGGTGTCTGTTGCCACACTGCTTCAGCGTCGATTTCGGTTTGCTGCAATAGGGGCACTTTTGCAGGTATGTTAGAGGAAGACACCACACGATTCTAAGACCAATCTCGAAGAAAGCCTGAACTCAAGGGGATCTATAAGAATTGCAGCCGTTCTTTAAAATTGGAAAAGAGCTCGATCGGGGGCAGAAGATGGCTCAGCTCTAATGGTATTTGTAGCGCGTTTTACACGCACAGGGTAGAGTTGCTGAGCAACGGGAGAAAGACGACATCAGCAGACTAGAACGACACAAGAAATGATGGAGGATCGATGAGACAAAAGCATCGTACGTGAAAGATTGACCATACATACAAGACAGCACCTCGGCCATAGGGTGCAAACTAACAAGGACACTATTTGCTTTCCTTCGTTTGATCCTTGTTCACATTCTATAATGACCATATAAGCTCCTGTATAATCGGCACTTCTGCAAGGCTAAAATTTACGAGCTTGAAGATCCGAATCCGAACCAGCGTGACAACGCCCTCTCTCTTTGCTACTTTTGTACTTCGCATGTTCCTCAGTACCCCTCCCTCCAGGCCGACCGGCCGACAGGCCCACTGAATTATCGGGCCTATGTCTTGTTGGGCTTTAGATATTTGAGGGGCTATATATATCACAGTTTCACTCGCTGCCATTTCGCAAAGCCGCCGCCGCTGCCGCCGACATCGCGCGGGCTCCATCCAAAATTCCAGATGGCGGCGAAGGCGTGAAATGGTTTGTGGGTTTCTCCGATTTCTCAGAATTTCGCGGATTCCCTGATTTCCTTGTGATTTTTGCGTTTCTGAAATCCTTTTCCTCCGTTCCGGCGGGTCGCTTCCTGCCGTAGCGCGCGTAGCATAGCTTACGGTTTTTGCAGTTTTGCTTGCCGATTAGGGAGACGACAGAGGATTTAATCTCCTGGGGGCTTTAGGGCGACACGAGTTGTGCATCTTTGTGGTGGTGGAGTTTATTTTCGATTATACGTGGTACTATAATGTTGGAAAGATCTGGGTCGCAGACTCGCAGTAGTTAAAAAGGGCTTTGTGGAGCTGTAGGCCTAGCTTGTCCTCTTTCTGGTCCACTCTTTTGTCAGCCTAGTTTCTTGTAGTTTTATGTTTAGATTAATCCTTTGGTTGTTGTTTTTAAAATAGAGTCTCTAACATTAAATCACTTGTAGACTGTGTGCGTGTGTCAAGTAATAGGCCTGTGTGTAATTTCTATGTGTTTATTTCTTTTTAATATAAAGATACGTATTCTTCTGCGTATTCAAAAAAAAAAGAGAAAAGGGCTTTGGGGACACGTGAGTTGTTCAGGCAAGGCATCTCCACGAGTGCTGACCAGCCTGGGTCAGTACAATTCTCGTGTAAAACAAATCTCATAAAAAAATACAATCCTACTATTAGACCATAGGTTGGATCATTGTTATCAATTCAAACTGCATCTCCTCAAGTGAACATGACGAGACTGAAAAAATTGTTTGCCATAGTTTTTTTAGCGCCCGTTGTTTTTTTAGAGGCAAATGAATGACGCGATTTATGCATGCCTTTTTTTTGTCTTCTTATTAAACTTCCGTGCCGCTATTTAGGGATGTGGTAACTAAAGAGATGGCATGCTCAAACCGATCTTGATTGATGGTACCGTGCATTTAATAAGCGTATCTGTGGTCATTTGCTGCTACTACTAGTCTATTAAAAAAAGATTCTGGTACTCATCATAGGACATAATATTCCTGGTGGATTGGCAAATAATTTAGAGGCATTTTTTTCGCAAAGTTGGAAGAGATGAACAAAGGGAAACGATGTATGAGTAGATGTTAAGAGAGGAATGAGCACTGCTATAGCTGTTGCTAGTAATACGAAGGGTTAGTGTGTGAGAACCCATTTGGGGTAGTTTAAAATTTAGAATTGATCTGAATAAATTATTCTCATGTACTTTGTTCACAGCTCATGCATGCTCCAACCTTAATTTTATGGTCCCTCATTTTATGAACAAATTTTTCATTTGCAGGATTTCTGCCTTTGAAACTTTGACCTTTTGACGGGCTGTCTTTCAAAAAAACCTTTTGACGGGCTGCCTGGTAATTTGGCTCCTTTAGAAACATGGAAGTACAAACAACAAAGAAGAAATGTGTGACCTGCTTGCCAGAAGAAATGTGTGACCGTCTTGTATGCAAGAAATGGAACAGCATCATTCGTGACCCCCAGTTCATCATGGCACACCTGCAGCAGGCTCCGCGTTGCCCCCTCATGTTTTTCCCTCGAGAGTCACGTTCGAAAAAGCTCTACCCCAGTGAAGCAATTCTCTTTGATGAAGACTGGGCACCGTCAAGCTGGAATGCTTCTGTGATTGAGCCTGATGACCTGTTAAGTGCTTCTTGCAACGGACTTGTTTGCTTGTACTCTGATAAGACAACAATCAAGATAGCCAACCTTGCAACTGGTGAATTCCTGCATCTTGCAAAACCAGAGAAGAAATTGAAGGGGGATCACTATCGTTTCTACAACTTTGGCTTTCATCCAGTGACAAAAGAATACAAGGTTATACGTTTCCCTTGTGAGAGACGTAGCTTTCCTGTAGGCAGCGTCAATTTCATTCAAGTTTACACGCTTGGTGATGATAAATGGAGAAATGTTAGATCTCCAAAAGCTCAAACATTGGACTATGAGATGCGACCTGGAGTCATCAATGTTGGCGGAGCAATGTATTGGCTAGTTGATGACAAGGAAAGTAGTTGGGGATGCACAGTTGTGTCCTTTGATCTCAATGAAGAACATTTTGAATGGATACGGATGCCAACTATTAATCTTGCAGGCAGTCGTTGTCATATTAGTTCTTGCACGTTCCAGGTCACAGAGGTAGATGGGAAGGTTTCTAGCAACAGATCATAACGATCTTTATAGAACTGGAGTCTTTGTTGTGAAACTGGAGATTTGGACACTTGACAACAAGATAGATCAAAGTTGGAGCCGAAAGTATAATATTCAGCTTCCATCACTTCACGTTCGCGTTCCAAACCATTTTTTCATCTATGGAGATAAGATTGCAATATATGACTGCCACAGGAACATGTACTTCCAGAAATTGATGGGCCAGAGCATTGAGATTGAAGACAGCAAGATGGTGAAGCTATTAAATTACGGTTCCCGCATGGACAGCATGCTGCAAGCATATGTGCATGTGAAGTCACTTGTAGGGTTGCATGCATACAGCAGAGCTGGCAATGGGATTGTGCGTAGGCCAAAACAATTGGAGGGTTGGGGGCTGAAGAAGTGGGAGAAGTGGACACTAGATCTTTCATCGCTTATGAAACGTTGGATAAATATCCATCAGTTTGAACATTTGATAACTGTATAGTGGCTTGACTTGCATTGACCTATTGTCTTTCATTATTGTCAAATATATGACAAAAAATTAATATGCCTTTTTTTGGGCAGACACGTGCACAACGTATGGGCTTGGACGTCAATCCACTGCTGCCGGATCCACACGAAAAGGTATCATCAGAATTTACCAAAATTAGCTGTAGTAACCCTTTTTTTTGCAGCAAAGTTCATTTTAGAGTACTGCAATGGGAAGTCATGACAATTAATTATCTTGCTTGAGTGCAGCGATGGCTCAGGCTCAACTGGTTGGGACAGAAGTGGTTGTTGGAGAAGTTGGATGCTTCTACCCATAGATTGACAGGTCTATCAAAGGTATGATACACTGGAGCTTACTGGCCAGAGTCATCTGCAGTTTTCTAGTTGACACTATATTAACAAGGTCCACCTATATTTACTCCATGGAGCAGGCACTGGATGCTACTCGAAATAAAATTAGGGTCCATGAGATAGATCAGGTATTTATTAAGAATGTGTTAAATACATGTTTACTGTAAGAACCTGCTGTCTTTTTTGTATTTATTCTTGTTATGGTATAATTTTTTCTTTGTAAAACAAGCTAACGTAATAATGAAAATGATTTTTCATATTATATGTCGCTTTTTAATTACTTTTTGCTAAGTACTCTGCCATTGAAATCCATCTAGCTTTTGAACAATGGCGCATCTGCATGATGTGTCAAAAAAATTTGTTTTGCATGTTGCTTTTAGTCATATATATATTGTATGCCATACGATGAAGAAACAAACATCACAGTTGCATTAGATGAAAGTTTATCATGTGTTTTTTTTTTGGCTCACTAGTGTTTTGCGTAAATGAAATATGGTAACAGCAGTACGGCACTGGTAAAGATCAAATACTTCCTCCATCATATCACTAAACTACTATCTGTTTACCACATTCACATCTGCCAGGGTTATTTTTGGCACTCGTTTTCAGTTTGTTGGCTAAAACAAAATGGGATTCCTTTTTTATTTTTTGCCAGAGAACTAGCGAAAGTTACATTCGCTACCAGTAAATAAAACTGTCAAATCCATATACATTGAGCGTAGGAGTTTTAACTTACAAAAAAAGAGGTGTCTATTGCAGAAGTTACCTCTTACCTGAGCTGTTGCTGTTTCTCCGGGCCAAGTTTAGAACCGAAATAGTGTTTCCAGATTCGCAATAGGCCTCATTTCCACACTAAAAGAACCGGATAGCACCAAGAAATGCCATACGTTTTGATGATATAGCCGCAAGATGCATGCATGTTAATGGTAGATACATAATAATAGAGAATTAGAGATTGTCACTGTTTTCTGTCTGTCCTGACCTGGAAATACTCCAACTCGTCCTGCATTTGATCCTTGAATTGAACCTTGATTCGTGTTTTGCAGGGTTCAACAAGCTCTGCTGGTAGTAATAGTTCTGCACAGCCCCTGTGATGAATGATGAATCTGGTTGCTCAAAGGCTGGTGAACTTCTCGAGGTTTTTACCTCAATCTTTTTGCTCCTTTCTCGGGGATATATTGCCCCTGTAAACCTGTGATTCCTGCGGCACCATGGAAGAGATGGTGTATGTACTAATTGTTAATTGCATCCGTAGCGACATGCTTTCGGTCTGTGGCCTGAGCAGTATAATGTGATTTTAGGTTCGCAAGCACTCTTATTTGTAGACGTTATATGAACTATACTATTGCATTGCATAAATGGCAGCTTGTGCACATGCTGGAAGTTGGGCTAAACCTGAACTCCCCCCTGCGATTTTGAATGCCTTACATGCACTATGCATAGCAGGTGTGTGTGTGTGCTCTGATCGATGTCAATCTACTTTCGTCGGGGAGCTGCAGATGGAGCTCGCGTTGCCAGATTAGTCATCTTGGTACAATGAGTCTATGATGGTCGTCTTTGGGTTCCTTAATTTTACTGCTTGTCACTGGAATCGATCTCTGTTTATTTCTTTTCATGTTAGATGTGGTATAATCTTTGTACCTCATGGCATCTATTTTCAATAGGCTGTAAAAGTGGCGCATATGCAGGAGAGGTGTCTGAAATCACAGAGCACACACCAGACAATTAACTGTGACGGAGATTATGGACACATATATGATGTGTAGAGCACATGGTACGCTCTTGTTCTTCACAGCCGTTCGTCGTCTGTTCCTCCTTTTCCAAGAGATTGAGAGCGATGTAAAAGAGAGAGTGCTACTCGTTCTCGTTACATGCGCTCAACAAAGGCGGTTCGGATTGTCTGACTTCCTTAACAAAAGTCACAGCTGACTTTTCTCCTTCCCATGCCAGCTATTGGATCGTTTTCACAGCAGCCCACCACCAAGTGCAATCTAGGCCTAATTAAAAGCCCAGTTCGTGGATGCATCTCCCTGCTTGCGCTTGTTTGCTAAAATCCCATTTCGGCAAGAATAAGACCCTAGGAAAGAAGAGAAGTATGTGGGCAACAGTTTAGAAACCTGTTTTAGTACAGAATAAACAAGAATTTGATCCCACTATTTTGAACAATTCCATCCAAACAACCAATTTAATCTTCATAAGAGGTTAACATGGGTTTTTATAGCTAATCATATACTTTTAACCCATACTAAATCTCCACCAAAAGACACCAACTTCACAGTACTAGCAATGGATTCTCTGAACTTCCAGCAAGTGCTCAACACATTCATCCCAAAAATAATTAAATAGCCTCCCATGTGGCAGTCGAGTGCATTATCCACCAATATGCAACATTCTGGAAAGCTTGAAGCTTGATATGCCAAATTCCAAAATTTGTGGTACATAGACTTATAGCTGAGCATAGCATCCAATTTTGGATTTTCAACAATGCTCCTTCTTTTGTTGTCATGTATAGTTCCATATGTTGCTTCCCTTGTCCCACGTTTCAGAATGTAATGGCTTGGTAAAAACTTGATATCCATCTTGTTAAGAACTTTCAAAGCATGGCAGCATAATATCCTTGTCCTTTTAAATTTCTCACAACTACATAAAGCCGTTTGCTCCAAAGGATCACCAACAACTATGCGCTCTTTTTCAGAACTGAAATCACCATTGGACCTCACAATTGTAACAACATATGCGCTATTTCCATCCAACTCTCTAGCACATGCAGCCATGGATCTTTCATATTCAGCTTGGAATGCTTCAAATATGGGGGTTTTGTAAAGTTTGCCTGCTTGGAGTAGCATAGGTGTCTTCATTCTTATTCTAGGTTCCTTTTTGCTAGCTTCAAATTCTCCATCTAATTCCTTGTCTCTTTTCACTTGCACCGCCCTTTAAAAATGCTTTAAGAACCGAATGATGTCAAAATCTGATTTCATATGATCTTTTATGTCACTATTGAAACTCTCACTTAATTGTGTGCTTCTCATTCCCAATTTAAAAATATCCCTCATGTAACATTCAACCTATTTTTCTTTGAACTTGTAGATGCTATCTAGCCATGACGTCTTCTTATTCTCCACCTTCTTTCTCATGGCATTAAATGCTTCTTCAAAGGCTTCCTTATCCTCAATGTTGTACATACAAGCACTAAAATCTGAGAGTATATGAGGTTTTTCATCCTCACCTGCTTTCTTTTTTTAGAAGGATCTTCATCTTTTTTCTTATTGCACAAGTGTTTGACTACATTCTGCATTATATGATGGGTGCACAATCCATACCATGCCTCTGTGAATACCTCATGAACAGCAATAAATATAGCTTTAGGTTCCTTTCCATTGTGTGCAGCTAGAAAAGCCTTAAATAGCCATTCAAAAGAGGGACTTGTTTTATCAAACAAGAGAGCAGCTCCAAAAATAACAGTCTCTTTGAAATGGTTGGATCCAACAAAAACACCAAAAGGTCGGTATTCTTTATTCGTGCCAAAAGTAGTGTCAATAGTGACAACATCCCCAAAATATGCATAATCAATTATCATCTAAGCATCAGCCCAGAATATATTGGCTATCTGTTCTTCAATATCCAATTGCAAAGCATAGTGGAAAGAAGGGTTCTCAGAGATTATTGAAGGTACTTCAACATGCTTCCTATCTGACCATATGCCAATTCCCTTTGGCGCCTGCTCTGCAAATAATTTTTGTGACCACGACAAGTGTAGCTAAGATTCATTGATCCTCCAACTTGACGACTAGCAAATTCATGTGCAGCTTTTGGCCTAATTCTAGAATCATCAGCAGCTTCAATTTCAAAAGCTTGGACTTCTGAAATCTTCCTTTGCGATGACATTAAATGGAAGGTTTGTGGCAAGTAAAGAACATGATTGTGTACAAGCACCACATCAAATACATCATATTTTCCTTCTACTCGATATTTGAAGACCCATCCGAACTTGACAACCTGTTCTTGTTTCAGCTCGAGAATTCTTTATGTTATGATCTCTCTTGTGTTGTGCTCGATGACCCTCCTTTGGGACACACATATATAAACGAAGTTGCCTTTCCATCATACTTACTCTCATTTGTGTACCTCTTTCTGACCTCAAAACCTACATGACCTCCATAATTTACCCAGAAAGACCAAGCATCATCCAAGTTTCTAAATTTCTGACCAACTTGAGGTAAACCAACTAGGACTCACATTCTCCCTACATGAAAATAAATACAATTATTGCTAGCGATCTGGATGCAAACAAAATCAAAGAAGTATTGACAATAAACTAGCTTACTTATTGGTTTGTGCCATTGAATCTTAACGGGAGATCAAGGACTCACTGAATACTGCAGAGTCATGAACAAACGAAAGAAGTTTTCAGTTCTGCTCACCAATAAAGTGAAAGAGGAAAGATTTGTTTGGCCTACCTGTAGAGAAGAAGCATCACTGGGAGGACTACATGTAGAGAAGAAGCATCACCGGGAATATGAGCATGCAGCACGGACGTCGGCGACGGTGTGACGTGCAGCACGGACGCTGGCGACGGTGCGACGCAGGCTTTCTCTCGCCAAATAATGCTGCTCTGGCGCCCTGAACTGGGCTTTTGATTGGGCCACTATTGTATTTGGTGGCCTGCTGGCGTGGGAAGAAGAAGCAAAGTCAGCTGTGACTTTTGTTAAGAAAGTCAGACAATCCGAACCGAAACAAAGGGCGCCCGGCGGCCATTACTGATCGATCGTCCCGACCGCAGGCCGGCTTGCACTTGCAGCAGGGTACTGTTTGTGGGAATTGCTGGCCAGCTATCCATGCATGGCATAAGAGCCAGTAACCAGTTAGCAGGTTGGGTTCACTTGAGCTGTAAAGTCAGTCTTAGTGGAAGGGTCATAAAGGAGTGTCGTGACATTAAATATCATGCCACATCAGTAAATTTGTTTACATGTCAGTGTTATTTATGAGGAGAGAGGAGGGAAAGTGTCACGGGATGAGAGGGGAGGGTCATCACCATGACCCTTGGCTGGCACGGGTCTCCAAGTTTGCAGTCTTGGTAACTGTGTGATGACCGCCTAAGATAAGTCACAAGTCAACTACAAAGCATTATATTCATGATCGTCTAAAAGGCCGCTAAAACTAGAGATGACACTAGCACAGAACATGGATATTGTAACACCAACTTATCTTACTATAGGTCCATAAAAGTGTTGCAATGCCATCTAGTAACACATTTTATTAGTGTTGCTAAGTTCAATGTTACTATAGTATGATCTATTGGAACACAAAAGTTATGTTGCTTTTACATAAAAATTGTGTTACTGCTTTGTAACATAATTACTCATCAAGTGGAACGCTTATCAAGTGTTATAAAATTCTCCTTTGTAACATATTTTTTAGCTCTTGTAACACTTTGACATTTTTGCAGTAACACTTTGTGAACAGAAAACATCAGAATAAAATAACAAAAGATTTTATGCACTACGTGGCTGGCAAGATTCAAACCCATGACATTTTTCTCATGTGTAACATCCTCTACCATAGTACACCACAATGTCACTTGTGTTAAAGTTCTGTTTTGGACACTCATATTATTCCAGGTCGAGTGTAAATTACTTACTTGAGGTCCTAAACAAAATGAAATTAAAAAGTTGTCAACTACAAAGTTTCATAATTTTCTGAGTTGCATAATTTTTATTTTGGTAGTTTCTCAATTTCATGTTTATAAAATTTGAATTTCAAATTTCAAATAAAAAGGTTATGAACTACAAAGTTTTGTAACTTATTGTGATATACTCCCTCGGCCCTAAAAGAGTGTCTTTCTCGCTTCCCGAGAAAAACCAACGGCCAATTATATATAAAAATATATTAAAGTTTATGCTATAATATAAATATTGTTAGATAGATATTTAGATCTAGATTTTTATAAAAAAAAAGTATTTGGACACTTAAATGTTACACGTATTTTCTACATATCAAGTTAAACTTGTGGCACGCACACTAACAACGACACTGTTTTAGGGACGGAGGGAGTACCACTCGTTTTGTCTGTTGCTCTAGCTGTGATCATTTGAAAAACTCAAATTTCGAATTTCAGGAATTCAAGCATACTTCTCGTTGCTAAAATTAATTCAAATTAAAAAGAGTTTAGATACAAAGTTGTGTAACTTCTAAAGATCTACAACTTTTATTTTTTAAAAAATGTTACTATCGCTTTGTTGAAATCAAGAAATAACCATTGTGTCATTTATTAAATAGATGTGTCTGAAAAGACAAAAGGGACTACTAAGCTAACACTTGTTAATTTTTTGTTCAGGCTTGTGTTTTTCTTCTTCATGACTACTCTCCATCAATCGAGGTTACAATATGTTACATTGTAACACTTTAGTTGTAACAATATTTTATATGTGTTACAATATAACACATTTTGAAACACTTAAGGTGTAACATTAATTTTGTGTTACTATAACTTCTATTGTAACATTAATTTATAGACGAGCATTACGTGTTACTAACTTATTCTGTAACACATGGTTTTGTGTTCCTATATAACTTATTTGTAACACATGGATCAATATGTTACAATAGTATGTTACAATATGTGTCTTCTTATTGTCGTGCCATGATCAAACTTTTATGGACGTCCGACGGCCTCACCTCTCTTGCATTAATTATGCGTGTCAAGCTAGTAGTGTGGAGAGCCAGAGACTGGCAGTAGCACAAAATCCATCAAGTAGCTAGAGAGCCGTCCACGCTAACCAGTTAAAGTACTGCTAGTAACTGTGTTGACGACCAAAATTGGCTTAGGTAGTCAAAACCGAAACTTCTGGTTTTGAAAACCGGAACCTCCGGTTTTGGAAACCGAAACTTCCGGTTTCGGCAGGGAGTCCGAGAAAATTAGGAAATTGTGTTAGATTCATATTTGTAAAATGATTCCTTGCGGGGCAAGACCTCTCCACCCTATAAGTATAAAGGGCCATGGCCGATTGAAGGGATCCAATCGACACAAATCAATCTATATTTTATCGTTTACCTTTTTATCTCTTTGCCCTAATCTTTTCCAACCCCATGTGCTGTTCTTCTCTTGTCTCCATGGCATGAGGAGGCGTTCTAGCTGGCCTGCCGAGCCTAGGAAAACCCAGAGTGCGCCTGCCCCGACGGGGTCCCTCCCGGGTGGACGTTCTTTGGTTTCTCGCCGGTCTGCCGGCAGAAACCGGAAGTTTCGGTTTCTGAAACCGGAAGTTCCGGTTTTGAGCTACGGCGCTGCAACGTGCGCTATCGCTCACTGCACGTGCTAGTTCTCTCATGTGTTGGCCCTGAATTTGCGCCAACATATTTTGGCGACTCCGCTGGGGACGAAGGATCTGGTTTTCATGGCCGATTCATCAACCCCTAATGATATGATGACACTTGAAGATGAATATGATAAAGCTTGCGACGAGTACGTACAAGAAGCAAAACAAATCTGCAAGGAATCGTTTTTATCTTTTTACATGAAGACGGAGTAAGGCGTTGTCAAGGTCAAAGAGTGGCAACCTCCATCGGACATCGCCATATTGAAGGAGATTCAATCTTCAGGTATTATGTCTACTCGCTTATCCCATTATGTGAGTCATAAACTCAATTCTTTGATTGATGAAGAGGATAGCGTAGATGTAATTCCTGTTGTTCAAAGGTCGGCTATTGACAAGCCGGCTAATGTTATTATTGATTCTTGCAATTATTTGTCAATTCGTGATGATAAGCATAATGTTGATCAAGAAATTCGGCCGTCTCAAGCCGAATCTGTTGAATGCATAAAGATCACATCTAGTAGTCCCATACTCGGGGGGGGGGCAATGCAACAAGTTGAAACTAAAGATGGTTAAACCCAAAAAACCCGAGATAGGTGTTTGGAAAACCATTGAATCTAAAGGTCGTCCCAAGCATCAAAAGGAAAAGCCGAAGCCCGTTCTTGAAGAGCTTCAGCTAAATCCCAAAAACAAAGTAACGATGCTAGTCGGTCTAACAATTCCAAACAATCCAAATCACCTCCAGGACAACGATTCAATGATCGGAATCGGCAAGGGAATAATTTTTCTACATCAATGCCGGCTTCGACATATGGATCGTCTATGTATGTACCATATGGACCGTATTTTAGCATGCCTTATTTCTGTCCACTATGGTCTTTTAATTCATTAATGCCGTCTGCTCCTAGATATTTTTGTCCAGATTATATTACTTATAAAGAGCCAGTAATTAATGAGTCACCACCTATGTGTAATGACCGTTTTGATCAAAAGAATCGGTCTATACGGAAAAATAAGCGCAAGGTGATCAAACAAGTCTATCGTGTCAAAAAGGATGGTAGATTAAATAAACATTCAGATTTGACACTAGATATAGAAAAGCCGAACATTGAAGAACCATCGGCTAGCTCTACTGATCCAAAAGCCCGCAATGGTGATAATGTTTTAAACAATATAGCTGAACAACAATCATGTTCGGTTGGGGGGCAAGATGATCATAAAGTAGCTGATTCAAAAGAAAAGGTGCTGAGGAAGAAGCCAGGCTTTGCTGAATTATTGCATAAATATCATAAAATAGCCGAGCAAAAGAAAAACAATCGGCTAGGAGATGATCAAAGTAGCAATTCTTCATCACCAAGAGCAAAGAAGCGTCAACGGTCATCATATTGGTCTTCGGTGCATGCGCCATGGAATACATATTCAGATATATTTAATTATAACCCGTGGCTTTGGTATAATCCTTGGTTCTCGTTTTATAATTATCATTATGCTTATGATTTACCAATGAGCTGCAATTGGTCACCATGGCCATATCAGGACTTCACTTATTAGATGTGCTGCTTAGAAAGCCGAAATAGTAGTCTCGTACATGTTATACTCATAAGGATTTTGTTTTGGCTACAAAAGCATTCATAAGATAATTTAGAGACCATCATATGGCCGATGTATTGTTCATCATCGCTCTTGACAATTTTGGTCCAGAAGTTTGTTTCTTGGTACGCTAAGCTTTACCAAGAAACAGGAGAACATATGTTGACGACCAAAATTGGCTTAGGTAGTCAAAACCAAAACTTCTGGTTTTGAAAACCGGAACCTCCGGTTTTGGAAACCGAAACTTCCGGTTTCGGCAGGGAGTCCGAGAAAATTAGGAAATTGTGTTAGATTCGTATTTGTAAAATGATTCCTTGCAGGGCAAGACCTCCCCACCCTATAAGTATAAAGGGCCACGGCCGATTGAAGGGATCCAATCGACACAAATCAATCTATATTTTATCGTTTACCTTTTTATCTCTTTGCCCTAATCTTTTCCAACCCCATGTGATGTTCTTCTCTTGTCTCCATGGCTTGAGGAGGCGTTCTAGCTGGCCTGCCGAGCCTAGGACAACCCAGAGTGCGCCTGCCCCGACGGGGTCCCTCCCGGGTGGACGTTCTTTGGTTTCTCGCCGGTCTGCCGGCAGAAACCGGAAGTTCCGGTTTCTGAAACCGAAAGTTTTGGTTTTGAGCTACGGCGCTGCAACGTGCGCCACCGCTCGCTGCACGTGCTAGTGCTCTCGTGTGTTGGCCCTGAATTTGCGCCAACAAACTGCATATGGCATCGAGCCCCTTATGGCCTTACTTAAGTGTTGTCACGACGATGTCTTTAGTAGACGATCGATCGAGCTTCACCGTCACACCGTCGTTGCTTAGCAGCTTATTCCGATTTGTGGCATGGATGGCAATGGTGTTGGGGATTTTACTCCGCCATGCGCAGCCGAGTGAGAGACTAGAAGTAAACAGAAAATAACAGAGCAAGTGAGGAGTGGCAATTTTTGTCCGAGAGATTGGACCCCTTGGATCCTTTATATAGAGGTTGAGGGATGGCAATTTGTGTCCAAGCCCCTAGTGGGTACGCGATTTACGAACGGAATGTAAGGCCTAGCTCAACTTCTATATGGGCTGAGCATATTCCGCCCACAAATGGAACCCATGACTGCACTACTAAGGCAGGTAAGTCTTTTTATTGTATATAAATCCCAATAATAGCACATTTTTATTGGTGAGTATACTCCGTGGCTGGCCATAGAATAGTTATTCTATAGCTAGGCCAGTCTACTACACCAACGCACCAATTTTACTGCACCAACGCACCTGGCAACATCTCTCCATTGGCCCATTGGTGAGTAATTGCTGTGGTTAATGAGCGGTAATTATCAGTGGAGTAATCAAGCTATTTATAGCCACTGAGCCGAGGGAACGGAGCCATATCACCAGTAGGCGTCCAATCCGTGATTAGCGTGCCAAATGTTTTTTTTCCCTGCATGAGCATAGAAGTACGAGATTCAGAACATCGTTACGATAAAAAAATGTGAGCATGCACGTGCACAACAGGGAATATAGCCTTTAATGATATATAAGAGGAACATTGAGGAAAATAGTTAATGAATTACAATTGCTCGAGAACATAATTAGAGAATTACCACAATATATCATCCAGTTAATATGAGGACCTGGTTACTGTAACGAGAATTTGAATAGCTTAACTGATAAAAAGGACGCAGAGTTACAACAAATTACCATCGGTTGCTTCTAAGACACCAATTACATGACAAATACGAGTTTACCATAGCAATTCACCATCAATTGCTTCCGAGAAAACAATTACTATAATGACAATGAGTTTACCAGAAAAAAAAGTAGCAGAAAAGAGAGTAACTACTATTTGGCATCAACCTATTTTACCAACTATACCATTTGGGCTGTTGTATGCCATTTCATTTTATGGTAATTTCTGTGAATGATTTACTACAATCTAACACCTTATATGTGAATTACTATAGAATCTATAGTCACAAAATCCCGATAAATAGAACAAAAAATTACCACAATTAATCCCAGTCAAAAATTAATTAGGCTATGCATGCACACATGCAAAGAAACAATGCAGGTGATATCTCTCTCGTCAATTGATTTTGGCTAATTTATTGCACCCTGACCGGATGAGGATGGGGCTGGCTATAAAATTACTTATTTTGTGGCTAGCTACGGAGCATAGGGTCTACATTTATATTATATATAATAGGTATAATTCTTAGACAAACACTACTTAGAGAACAAAGAGTTATAAGTAACATCAACTTGTGTTATTATACTCAATGGCCATACGTGGATCATAGGATGGTACCTTTTTTTCCCTTCAGGCCCCCATGTCGCTTGCCCTGGGCAACCTAGGTGGCTCCTCCGGCCGCCGCCCCCAGCCCGTGTCACCCTCATCCCCTACCTCTGCCGGAGCTAGCCGCCAGAAGCCTGGCGGGCAACAAGGAGGGTGGCAGCAGGGCCATCCTATCTTTTCCCTTCCGTTTCCCCCTTTCTTGCATGTTGTTCCTTCCTCCTGGGCATGGACGATGACGTGGTGGTGCTCTGGCGAGGTGGGCATGGCCGGCAGCTAGATTCGCATAGGAGATGGCGCCCGGATTCGTGTTTAGAGAGGCCAAATCTACCGGTTGGGTCTTGCTGTGGTCGTGATGGTGGTTGGGGCTGGTGGCCCCTCCTCCAAGGCCATGCTGCTCGGGCTTTGGCGACGCGGCGACCTTGCGGGCTCCCGCCACAACTCTGACAAAACTAGGTGGCCTCACGCCAGGGTTGTTCGTGCTCATGTACCTTATCATGGACACCATCGCCATTGTGTACAGGCTGACGGGCATCCGTGGGGAGTCGGGACCTCCTGTGCACGTGTCAAATGCCTCCACTCAACGTTCAACTTCTCCTACATTGGCCTCACCACCAACCACATGCTCGTCTTCGACAACATGGCTGGGTCGTGGAGTCGTCCCCTAGACACCGGCGATGGAGACCAGGGCGACATGATCCACAATGAGACCAAGCATGAGCACGATGAGGAGGTGTGCATCAAGAGCACCCAGTCCAAGGCTGTTGTGGAGGTGCGTGCCCTGCCACCGGAGTTTGTGGGCGAGGAGGATGTGGAGAGCGACGATTGAGGAGGAGCTAGTGCTCGCACACATCACCATCTCCGTGGCAGGGGCAAGGAGCCCGCCATGGAGGCACCATCTATGGGCTAAGAGTAAGTGGAGAGCGGTGACCGAGGAGGAGTCGACGCTCGCATGTGTCATCGTTTGTGTGCTCCTCACCAACGCAGGGACAATAAATGTTGATAATCCAATGAACACAATAGTTTAAGAATGTGAAATAGATTTTTCCACGCCATGTCAGTACAAGTAGCCGTGGAAACTGGAGAAGGATGAGAATAAAACAGTTTTGGCACTTGGAGTTTGAAAGATTGTTTATTTTTGTACATCCATGTTGAAACTCGACCGAGCATCATAGCTCAGGATGTAAAATAGATTATAAATCATAGCTCAGGATGTAAAATAGATTATTTTTTTCATTTATGATAGCCTTTCAATAGCATGCAACAATTCGGCCTGGGGCATCAGCTGTGGCCTGGTTTTGCTATCTTTATCAGTCTATCACTAGACATATATCACAAAAATTGCTTAGTTTTCAATTTAACCACTAAAAATATGAAACTGTAAGCATAAACAAAAACACTTTTTCACAGAATTACTACAATTAGGACATCCCAACCCAAGACATCATTTAGTAGTTTCTATACATCCATATTAACTAGACACTACACATAGAAACTAACTCCTTGATGCATAAAAATAATTTACCATTCAATCTTATATCTTCTCTCTCCTCTACTCTCCCTGCCATCTTGCCCTTTTTTTTGGTCTTCATGTAGATATGGTTATCATGCAAAACACTATGTCATTCTCTTCTCTCTTTGTATAGGTTGGAGATAGCCTTACAGTGTTACCAATTTTCTTAATTTTCTATAGAAATTATTAATAATGATACGGTGGTAGATAATATACCTGCTGATAACAAAATGTGCGTGGTGGCCTTATTAATCTCGTCATGTGCCGCCGTGCCGGCGTAGAGTCTCATAGGATTGTCGTCTACGTTCACAAGTGTCTTACCCATAGTCCATAGACCCATTTACAACTTTACATATGGTGGCATTGTCAAACTGAAGATCCATGGTCTCCACTCTTGAGGTATTCACACTAGTAGGGTGTGCCATGTATTTATCAAGCGTGGCGAACAGTATGGAACCCTCGATTTGTCTTAAAAAAGTAAGTATTAATTTGTTTGTCCTTTGTGATTAAAGGTGTTGCAATTGTAGACATGTGACCGTTCATATATCCGCAAATATTAGTCTTCCTATAATGTTTAATTTTTTATTTTATGTCTATAAAATAGTGCAATGTGTTTTTCTTCTCATTATTTACTAATTCCTTTTTAAGTTGTCTACGTCTTGTACTGTATGCCGTTACTCTTTGAATATTAAAATAGTGGAAGAACTTGTAGTGTTTTATAATTAATGTGTTTTCATTTTGTCCATTTCATTTTATCTTTTTATGTGGTTTTTTTTTCAAAATACAGGTCTTGTTCATGTCATGGCCTCTATCTTGTGAAAAAGGTCCTTTTGACTAGATGATAGATTTCTTCCCAGTTTATGGCTATGCCTTTTCTTTTATTGATCTGTGCCCATGTATTCTGCCAATTTCCTCTTTGTTTTTCAGTGATAAAAATCGATTGAACTTTGTTTTCACCTCACCCAAATTTTAATTACTGTCACTGCATGGCCTCAATTTATTGGTTTGAAATTGAGTGGGGGCATCATTCTTTTTACTTGATTGTTAAGTAGCTATTAAAATAACTAGTCAGGTTGACGCGCGATGCACGTCTATACGGAATATTTAATGATGAACTATAAATTTATTATCTTACCTTTCTATTAGATGAACTTTTTTATTTTAATGATCATGTAAGCATTATATCACTTTTTTTGTTAGAAATTTGATGACTTTTAGGTTGGTAGAAGAAATAGCTAACTGATTGACGTGTTATATTACACTTATTCTTTTTTATAGAGAAATATAAAATTAGTAATGAATGATCAATAATTGGATATTAGTTTTTCAAATTTATGAAATGAAAGCAAAGTAAAAAAACTACGGCAGTAGGTGAACATAGTTTATGAAGTTAGTTAAATCATTAACTTTTTAAATGATAGAGGCTCTTAATAGTACCATGGTCCGACTAAGTGGGCCTCATAATGAACGTGCATGGGTTCCACATAAATAGTGCATTTATGGGCCCACGTGGGTCCAACCTAAACGGTACGTGGGTCCCATCTAGGGGTCTTACTTGTGAGTCCCGTGTGGGTCCTACCTAAATATTGTGTGAGTATCACGTTTCACGTGGGGATGAAGTAGGGATGGCAACGGGTCGGGTAAGGTGCGGGTAAGGCCTTTACCCTCCCGCGAGCCTGCCCGCTGCTGCGACCTTTGCCCGCCCGCGAGCTTGCCCACGGGTAAAAACTTCTGCCCGTGCCCGCGTCTGACGGATATTCACATGTATCGGGTAATCCGTTACCCGCGAGCAGTTGTCGTCCGCCGCGTTCTCCTGCCGTTTAGGTCCAGTGCCCGTGCTCGCGGCGGTGACGAACTAACTATCGCATCGTGCCACCGTGAATGTGTTGTTTTCGCATATACTATACCAATGTTGATCTTGCAAATTGTGTGGGCGGTGGTTTTCGCATATACTATACATCACAGAGGTAGATGGGAAGGTGTGTGTGGTTACAGATCAAGAACGCAGTGTGTCCAGATGGCTTCTTGGGCAGCTTCAGGTTTTGGGCCCTTGATAACAAGATAGATCAAAGCTGGAGCTAGATGTATAACATTCAGTTATCATCAGTAAACATTGCAAGATCATATTTCATCCATGGGGTCATGGGGCAAGATTGTAGTGTATGATTGTGGTAGGAACATGGAGTATATTAGGCCAGTCTCAGTGAGAGTGTCATAGAGAAGACCCGCGAAGAAGCATGAAAGAAGTGGAAAACACAGAGGTGACGACTAATTCGACAGGGTGTCCATCGAACCAGTCGGCGGCCCATCGAATCAGTCGATGGTGTCGAAAGGCAGGCAGTGCGCACATCTCTGGAACGCGACGAATAGTTCGACGGGGTGCCCGTCGAATCAGTCGACGGTTTATCGAATCAGCCGATGGTGATTGAAGACCCGCGTGCGTTCGTCTCTGGTGGACGACGACTATTTCGACGGGGTACCCGTCGAATCAGTCGACGGTGCAAAGTAGTTGTTGGAATTCAAAGATTCAAAGAGAAAGGAAGCGACGACTATTTCGACGGTCCCTCTTCTGCACCCGTCGAATAAGTCGACGGTACGCAGGAAAGTGGCAACGGTTATCAAAGGCTAGTTTCATTGGTTGGGGCTATAAATAAGAGGTGCCACGGCCATTTGAAGTGTGCTTGGGCTCAGGGAAAATATTGGCAAGTGTTCTACATATTCTTAATTGCCCAATCCATCAAAATGCTAAATAGAAGATCTAGGTGATTAGCAAAGTGATTAGTGCTAGTTCTAGACCTATTTGCGCATCTCTTAGGTGTTTAGCGAGGTTTGCATACCTCTTGCTTTATCCGGTGCTTGCGCGCACCAAGTGTTGTAACCCGGAGCTTGAAGTCTTACGAGACCCTCCAACCGAGTTTGTGGAGAGGCCGCTGGTGGTTGTGCCAAGTGTTGCAATCCGGGGCTTGCAATCTTGCGAGACTCTGCAACCGAGTTTGTGGAGAGCCCCCTGGTGGTTGTGCAAGGGAGGAGGCCCTTGGTGTTTTGGCCGAAGCTCTACCAAGTGTAGGCGGCGAGGAGCATCCGGGGAGGAACGAGCGGTGACCTACTTGTGCGTGGGGAAATCTCGTGGTCACCTACGGAGTTGCTCGACTGGGGAGCTTATGCCCTTGCGCGGGCATTCCCTTTGAGAGGGGCTCCAACAACGAGGATTAGTGGAAATCTCGTGAGCTTTGTAAAAATCACCGTGCCGGAAATTTGCTCTTCTTTATCCTTTACCTTTCATAGACTTGGTATGCTAGTATAGGATTGGACCTATGGTGCAAAACTTTGTAGCGGTAGAGATAGCAACACATAGAGAAAACCTAGAGCACATTTAGATAGAAATTAAAATAGGTTTTTATATGTGCTTGGAGCCTTAGTTTTTTAGAGACACCTAATTCACCGCTTCTCTTAGGGTGTCACGGTTCCTTCAAACCTGCTATTATACTTGCTCTCAGAAGAGAGTGGCATCACCATGACCCTTTGCTGGCACAGTTTGCACAGTTTGGTGTATTGGTAACTATATAATGACATCCCCACTGAGACTAGCCTTACCATAAACTGTTGGGCCAGAACGTTGAGATTGACCAAAGAAAGATGGCCATCTTTCTGTAAGCTTGCATCATTCTGCTCTCTCTCTTCCTCTCTCTCAGTAATTTGTGGTCACTTAATTTTTTGGGGCTGCACAACCACCATGACGTAAAAATTAGGGCAAAAATACTAATAACAAACATTTTGCCTGCCTTTTATGTTGTGTGCCTTTTATCGCATCATTTATTTTTTAATTCTGATGTGCATCGGGTAAATGAAATTTGAACACCCCTTCCTGTTTCTGATCCGTACTCTCACATCTCGCAGAGTAGTTCATCTCCGAATACAGACAATTCTGGGCAGTCCATGAGACCATGACGATGACGACGGCACTAAAAATCAGCAAGGCATCAATCTGGTGCTTGTTAGCAGAACTAGGATCAGATATTGCTGTCTGATTCTTACCAAAAAAAAAAAACGGAAAACACTAGCAACTTCGGCTTGCATGCTCCATCTCGGTCATGTGTGCGGAGTTATCTTATATATATCCATGAATGTTTTAGAAAAAAGGAAAAAGTCCAAATTACTCCCCTTAACTACAAGCAAAGTCCACATAACCCCTAAACTATTTTTTTTTATCCCCCTCTAAACTATGTTATTTGGTCTATTTTACCCCTAATATAATTTCTCTTTTTTATTTTTTCATGTACAAGTGTCATATTGCGTTCAAATTTTGGGAGATGGTAGTAGACATCATAATGCATGATTGAAAAATATAAAATTATTTTTTGTCATTATTTTGATAGGGTAAGACATTTGATAATTAATTAATTCTTAGGACACGATATTATACAAAAACTAGTGATGAAAAATTCATAATATATTTTTTTTGACATACATTGTGATGTTCACTACAATCATGCAAAATTTTAAATTAAAATTCAACTTGTGCATGGAGAATTAAACAAGAGAAATTGTATTAGGGGGTCGAATACACCAAGTGACATAGTTTTGGGGTAAAATGAACCAAAAGATAGTTTAGGGGGTTACGTGGACTTTGTTTATAATTGAGGGGAGTAATATGGACTTTTTCCTAGGAAAAAAAAGGGAAGGCACCGTTTTTCCAAATTCTTCTATATCTCCTTTGCTTACATTCACAGACTGACGGGCGACAAAAATTGGGTCTTGCTGATATGCAATTCTGAATGACGCGAAATACTGCAAACGTCTTGTGCCCGTCTTTATCGCCGTTGTCTGATGCTATAGGTTTCAGCTCCTGCGTTTGCTTGCAGCCGCTGCCCACTGGGGGAGTTTCAGGCTGCTTGCGCCAGATGGCCGAGAAGCCGGCGGTTCCTCGCAGCAGACTGGGCGAGCCCCGGCGCAGGGCATGGCGCGTTCTCCCTTCCAAGAAATCGCTGCGGACGCAGGAAACCGAGACGACTAGCAAGCAGGTCGGCAGGTGTCAGCGACGGGCGTGGCAGACGTGCACGGTGGCTGTGTGATGCAGTGCAGCGGGATGACGCCTGCCGACGCAGGTGTGTGTTCCTGCCGCGAGGGTGCAGGCGCTGGCGCAATCAGCGAGAAGGAGGATGAAGCGGTTGGATCCAAGCTTCATTGAAAGCTGATGATGCTCCTTGTTGGTAGGTTTTGTCTGCCCATGGGTGAATGGGGGGAGAATTTATGGGATCATGGTTCTTTTTTTTTTCCATCACACGATTCCTAGATTCAGGACAATGGACGGCTACGATTTGCTGTAAACTGAAACACTAGGAAAAGCATGCGCTCGTTAAATGTCCTCTCGTTTTCTTTCAAAATTAACTTCAAATGCACTATGATAAATCTTGAGATTTTTCCCCCAGGCGCTGGTCAAGCTCGCCGGGTATATTGGAGTTGTGTTGTCCTTTGGGAGTCACGAGGTTGAACAAACGGCCCAGGTTGTTTACTCGGGGGAAAAAAATTGGGTTTTCCATTCCATCTTACTCCCTCCGATCCACAAGTACTCCATAACCATTTCTAGAGTTTCAAGGACATATCAAAGATAGAGAAATAGACGCATATGTCCTCATTAATCGTTGTGATCCAGTAGCTTATGCATTAAATCTATCTTCATTGTTAGCAAACTTGGTTGTTCATTGGTTAAAATCCATGCGGTTGCATGAGTCCCATGACATGCACTATGATGAGGAATATAAAAGAGTATGTATTGCAAAAGAAGTCGTTTAGGACATTGACATGGTCTTAATTTTAACTAATATGTTTTCTGTAAAATATTTATAAGATATATTTAAAGAATACTTTTATGAAACTATATTTTAATACGAATATGCTCATACCATTTTCATATTTCTAATATTTAAGACATAAAAAGATACTTACAGTCAAAGTTTACAAAATTTGACTCAGGACAATCTCAAAATAATTTCTTTTACAATACGGTGGGAGTATTTGTTGACATATGAAAACCTATAAAACTTCTTATATTTGTGTATGGGTATAGCAAACAGTAAACTAAAATTCTAAGGGGAAACTAGCAGTTGTTAAAAATGTTGCAACGACTCTTTTATTTTTTAATTCAATTGAAAACTATTAAGAACTTACTTCATCCGTTCCAAATTATTAGTCATCCTGGATGCCATTTTGGGTGTCTAAGTTCATGACATCTTCTATATATGAACCTAGACATTTATTTTTTTTCTAAATTCATAGCATCCTCAATGAATCTGTAAAAAAACCAGGATGACTAATAATTTAGAACAGAGGGAGAATCTTGATTAAAAAGGACAAGAAATCATGGCAAAAAAAAAAGATCTAGTGTATCTATTTCTCCTCCATAGCTTACATGGATAGAAGAAAAGGGCAAAACCTGGTCCACTGCATGAGTTGCTTTGGTTAATCAATCTGATTCGTAATCCAAAGCTAGAAACTAAAATATGTTGACAATGATATAATTATTGGTACCAAATGTTTATTTAAAAATGATAAATTTGATCTTGGAATGCATTATGTGGATGCACACGAATGCATCCAAAGGTTGGTGTGGCAATCATAAAGTTGGTATTATTGGCCCCCCAAACAGCCCCACTCATACATGCACGCTGCACATCTAGTCAAGATTCCATCCATTTAACCTTTGCCCATGTTTACAAAACTATTTCTATTGTGTTTATTTTTCTTATTGTTTCATGTGGAGATCTTCCACATCTTTTCTATGAGGTGAGCACACCAAAAGATAGTTCAAGATAATGACTAATCTTAACTCATGTGAGCACTACAAAAAGGCTTGGTCCCAGTCTCAATTATTTCCCCATATAGAATAACGCCTTTAGACAAGCAGGTATGTACGTGTCAATGTGTGTACTAAGACAACAAAGCCCTGAAATCAAGGAGTGCAATTTCAGATCTAACCACTAAGCATTGTGCTTACGAGACATTGATATGACCCCAAAAAAGTGGGATAATATGCATACCGGGTCTTATTTGAAGCACAAGAATTTCACATAGAACAGCGAATTCTTGGAAGAGTTGGTAAAATCCGTAAGTTTGCAAGTCGCACAGAGTGGCCATGGATCTCAATTCTTGCTTCGTGTGCGTAACTTCATCCCTGCATATGAAGTTCGGAGGTTCCAATGCGAACATGGAAAGGACAGCCAGCAGTGATACGGTTGTGCTCTTTTTGTGTGCTCCAAAGCTTGCGACAACTCACTCTTTTGCAACGTGTCTTCCGGGAAAAAACATCAAACATGGAGTGGTGCCGCCAGAACTAGCAGGGTGGCTACGTTAGGTCAGGTGGTAGCCATCCATTCTTACTCGTAATCACTCCGTAAGTCGTTTGATTTTTTTACTTTGACCACTCGTCTTATTTACTTTTTTTATTATTTTTGTTATTGCTAGCTTTAGTAATAAAAGAATTTCAAGAATTACTTAAATTTGACTATAATTGCACAAATTTTTTTTGCATAAAATGAGTTGTCAAAGTTAGAGTAAAAAAGTCAAATGACTTACAATTTGGGACGGAGGGAGTAACACATAAATGCATCACCAATGCTAGTAGGTCCACACTTCTCTTTTTTTACGTGGAAAAAGTTTTCGTGAGAAGGTTATTTTTTTTATTTAAATATGAACAAGTTGCACGTCGATTTGCAATAATTGAACTGTATCAAGTGTTTCTATAAGGGTGATTATTAAATACCATAAAAACCAAAGCGTGTTATTGTTAAGCTAATGGTGTGGCCCTGATTGCATCTATATCCTGTTCTTGGATTTGTAGCGAACTGTGAACAACACGTGAGGAGGCAAAATGGATCAAGATTCGTTATGCATTATTATTGGATCTTTGACCCTCATCAACTTCTATCTACACATTCTAGGAAAAATTATATCTTGATTTTCTTGGATCTTCTATCATATTCATATATTGTCATGCACGCAAGGGAAGGGCTCATTTTCCTTTATAGCTGTTCATCCTACTTCATAAGACACAAGCAATTTGCCCTAATTGTCATTTCTTTGTTCATCAGTTTGAACCGAATCTATGTTCCTCTCATTTCCCTATGCTACTAATTTTTAACATGAAAGATGAACACGGAAAACTATGATAAGGTAGTAGGCTCAGTGAAGCAGGCAGATGCCCCGAAATCATCAATCCTGTCCAACTTTGGTCAGACCAAGTCATGCAGCATTTCATAGGTACACTTTGCAAGGAGACCAATAGAACCTCGAACGCCATCTTAAACTAAAGCTTTGGTGAAAGAATGTTCTTATATGGTAGAAATTACCATGGTGAAAATGTAAAATATCACAGACACATTTACCATTGAGCATTTTAGCATTGTTGCTTGCAATCAGGACTGACAGTTTCGGTCTATCAGTTTGCAAGCAAGGGGTGACGTTATGAGACACGGCAAAAGCTCTTTGCTGTGCACCAGTGATCCAACTGTTCTGATTTTGGAGAATGTGACCTCCAACAGCTAAATATAGCCAGCTATGTAGTGAATTCCGGAGAATGTGAACCCCGCAGCTGTATTGTGATTTGGCAGGCTAGATGCCTAACAATGACGGCTACTTCTAGCTTTCCATTTGCTCTGCTATTTGCAGGCAAAAAATGACTCTGAATTTGGGAACTGGGAAGCTGTGTCCTTTGCGCATTGTTTAACTGTTTCAACTTTCAACCTTTCAAGGATGAATGTTCTTAAGCCGGCAATCAATTTTAATTACTTTTTGACAGTGCACCAATAGTTATTCCCCAATCAGATCTATCCGCTTAAAGTCATGGAATTATATAAAAAAATGGTACAAGCATATATTTGTTTTTACTGAAGGAACATGATGTATAGGATCAGATCTTGGCAACAGGCCTGAGAAATGTCACACTGTCAGAGAATTAACGGAAGAATTAGCTGTCAAAGAACTGTGACTCTCAGTTTAAAGAAGGTACAGGTCTACAGGGTTTATCCTAATCAATCACGCGACAAGTCTCCTTCAAACTTAACCATGTGCTCGATGCCTCCATATTGTCCACAACCCGGCCCCTTGATGGGATCTGGATCCAAATCAACCTCATATTCCCTTGATGTTTACCACCATCCCATATTACTCAAACATTATCAACCATGTGTGATACCTAACATGTCTCTGGGCTTGTCCATCATCACCCATGTGGCCACATTCTAACCATGACTTAGCGTGAATGACGGTCAATTAACATGCGGTGGTATAAGTTAATTTGGCACAGCTGACTTGAAATTCAGAACAAGTTTTTTTTTCGAGAATAAAATTCAGAACAAGTTTACTGATACAAGTTAAGAAGCCATAAGTAATATCACTAGCGCTGACAAAAAAATGCCATCTTAAGTTGAAATTCAAATCTTGTAACCAGAGATCCGTTCATCTTCCGTAACATTTCATTTGAATAAATAATTTTGTGGTGAACAATTGATCTGAGATAATCAGAATACAATGTATGAAAAATAATGAATGGAGTAACTGTATATCGACCAAGTGTGCAACACATGCTATTTTCTTTTCAAGGATCATGTTTTACCGTTTTTGTTTTTAAAAGTTGTAAGCTTGATGTTGAAATGTTATGTCAGTTAAACAAATTAAAGGGATCTACCAGCCATGGTCATGATGCTAAGCTAAGATAGATCCATGGATTTAACTAAGAACAATAGGGCGGTTATCTTAATATCTTATTCCTCAATGTCCCTTCCACTCAAAGGCATGAACATGTTCTTGCTCCAATTTTTTTTTATCACCGCACATCCGATCTTTTTCGTTCTTTCCAGCGGTTTGCCAACTATTCACATGGGTAAGTTGCTGAAAGTTTTTTATGCTTTGCATTGTACTAACCTTCACCCCCCTTTACTTACCCTCATGTGCACCCTAAGATTCCTCTCTTATTCCCTCTGTCTTGCCCCCCTTTGTTTAACCAGCAGGCCTCTCTCTGATTCTAATGATGAGTTCACAGGGGCAATTAGGTTCTACCAGTTCTACTATGACAGTGATCTCCTTTTCTGCAGAAACTAATGCATGTGACTGAACATGCTTCCTGAACTTCATCTATACATTCACCTGTTACTGTGATGCAGAAAGAGTAATTGAGCTCATTGATCATTCGTTGATTAGTGTATATAGCTCAACTTCATTGCAAAAGAGATGAAGGAGAAAGGAAAATATACTGCACTTATCGCAACTGTGAAAAGATTAAGTTCATTATGTAAAAATCGCATAAAAAAGATGATAGGTAATGGAAAAACAAATTTAAACACAGGGACTTTGAACGTTCAATTACCAACGTAAGATGTGCCGTTTTTTACTGCTGCACTATCACTGTAAAGGAGGAGATCTTCACCTGCAAAGAGGTTACTGAAAAAGAAGCACTGTCACAGCCCTGACATCAGAAAACGTTTTAGAAGGTTACATACACCTAAAGCCAACCATCAGTAGCAGTCACTGTCAACTCCTGCTCAACGGTACAAAGGGGCAGGGATTAAGAATTACTCCACTGCATGCGAAATGCTCTTCCATGGAACATTGGATAAAAGCCCGATTACCGAGGGAATTAGCAGTAACCTGTTTTCACAGAACACGAGGAGGGAGGAGATGTTTTCACCTCCAAAGACCAGCAGAAGCAATTAACAATTCAGGGAGGATGCCATGGCAGTAATAAGTACACCAACTGGGGATAAACATATGCCGATCATGACACTAACCACACCACCTTCCTCCCATCTTCCCCATCACTTGTAAAACTGCATCTAGTAGCCTTTTACTGATTAAAAACTAATTCCAGTACATATATCCTTTAATTTTGATGCCAAGATCCAATCAAGCCTGCTCTCAGTAGCAGCAGCACACTGTCAACACACTACACTGCAACAATCAATCAAAATCCGCCCTTCCGTTTGGAATTTTATTTTCTTTTGGCATCCATTGCTCGGTGCTCATTTGGATCCAGATCTCCTGTGTTTTCCCTGTATAAACAATTCATGGGGTCTCCCCCTCTACAATCCCAATGCTTGCGAGAGGCGCCGCCACCTCACCAAGCGATCCATCCACCGCATTGCCGCCGCCCCCCTCGCCTCTCGTCACGACGCCACCCGCCCGCCTCGGCCTCGGCCTCGCCACCTCGGCGCGCGCCGCCAATGCCGCCGCGGTCCCGCGCCGCCGCACCGAGGCCCACGCTTCTCGTGCTGCTCGCCTACGCGCTGCTGCTGGTCTCCCCGTGCCACTGCGTCAACGAGCAGGGCCAGGCGCTGCTGCGATGGAAGGACACGCTGCGCCCGGCGAGCGCCGCCACGCTGGCGTCGTGGCGCGCCGCGGACGCCACCCCTTGCCGGTGGTCCGGCGTGTCGTGCAACGGCGGCGGCGACGTCGTCGGGCTGAGCATCACCTCGGTGGACCTGCAGGGCCCGCTCCCGTCCAACCTGCAGCCGCTGGCTGCGTCGCTCAAGACGCTGGTGCTCTCCGGCACCAACCTCACCGGCGCGATACCCAAGGAGCTCGGCGGGTACGGCGAGCTCACCACCCTTGACCTCAGCAAGAACCAGCTCACCGGCGCGATCCCGCCCGAGCTGTGCCGGATCGCGAAGCTCGAGTCGCTGGCGCTCAACACCAACTCCCTCCGCGGCGCCATCCCCGACGACATCGGCAACCTCACAAACCTGACGTACCTCACGCTCTACGACAACGAGCTGAGCGGGGCCATCCCGGCGAGCATTGGGAACCTGAAGAAGCTGCAGGTGCTCCGCGCCGGCGGGAACCAGGGGATGAAGGGGCCTCTGCCGCCGGAGATCGGCGGCTGCACCGACCTCACCATGCTCGGCCTGGCCGAGACCGGCGTCTCCGGGAGCCTCCCCGAGACGATCGGGCAGCTCAAGAAGATCCAGACGATTGCCATCTACACCACCTTGCTCTCCGGCCGGATCCCGGAGTCCATCGGCAACTGCACCGAGCTCACCAGCCTGTACCTCTACCAGAATTCTCTCTCCGGGCCAATCCCGGCGCAAATTGGACAGCTCAAGAAGCTCCATACTCTGCTCCTGTGGCAGAACCAGCTCGTCGGCGCCATTCCCCCGGAGCTCGGACAGTGCAAGGAGCTCACGCTCATTGACCTGTCTCTAAATTCCCTTACCGGGAGCATTCCGGCGAGCCTGGGCGGCCTCCCGAATCTCCAGCAGCTGCAGCTGAGCACGAACCAGCTGACCGGCGTCATCCCTCCGGAGCTCTCCAACTCCACGTCGCTGACGGACATCGAGGTCGACAACAACGCGCTGTCCGGTGAGATCCGCCTCGACTTCTCCAGCCTGCGCAACCTCACCCTGTTCTACGCCTGGAAAAACCGGCTCACCGGCGGCGTGCCGGCGAGCCTCGCCGACGCGCCCCGCCTGCAGGCGGTCGACCTGTCGTACAACAACCTCACCGGCGCGATCCCCAAGGAGCTGTTCGGCCTCCAGAACCTGACGAAGCTGCTGCTGCTGAGCAACGAGCTGTCAGGGTTCATCCCGCCGGAGATCGGCAACTGCACCAGCCTCTACCGCCTCCGGCTCAACGGCAACCGCCTTTCCGGCACGGTGCCCCCCGAGATCGGCAACCTCAAGAGCCTCAACTTCCTCGACATGAGCGAGAACCACCTCGTCGGCCCAGTGCCCGCGGCCATCTCGGGGTGTGCCAGCCTCGAGTTCCTCGACCTGCATTCCAATGCTCTGTCCGGCGCATTGCCGGACACGTTGCCGCGTAGTCTCCAGCTCATCGACGTCTCCGACAACCAGCTCGCCGGGCCGTTGAGCTCCAGCATCGGGTCGATGCCGGAGCTGACGAAGCTGTACTTGGGAAAGAACCGGCTCACCGGCGGCATACCGCCGGAGCTCGGTTCGTGCGAGAAGCTCCAGCTGCTTGACCTCGGCGGCAACGCGTTCTCCGGCGGCATCCCACCTGAGCTCGGGAGGCTACCGTCCTTGGAGATTTCGCTCAACCTCAGCTGCAACCGTCTCTCCGGGGAGATCCCCTCGCAGTTCGGCGGCCTCGACAAGCTCGGCAGCCTTGACCTGTCGCACAACGAGCTCTCCGGGAGCTTGGAGCCTCTCGCGGCGCTGCAGAACCTCGTCACGCTCAACATCTCCTACAACGCCTTCTCCGGCGAACTCCCGAACACTCCCTTCTTCCAGAAGCTTCCCCTGAGCGACCTCGCCGGAAACCGGCACCTCATCGTCGGCGACGGCGGCTCTGACAACGACTCCTCGCGGCGTGGGTCCATCTCGTCGCTGAAGATAGCCATGTCCGTGCTCGCCGCTCTCAGCGCGCTGCTCCTGGTGGCCGCCACCTACATGCTCGCCCGCACGCGCCGCCGCGGCGAAGGCGGGCGGATCATCCACGGCGAGGGCACGTGGGAGGTGACGCTGTACCAGAAGCTCGACATCACCATGGACGACGTGCTCCGCGGGCTGACGTCGGCGAACGTCATCGGCACGGGGAGCTCCGGGGTGGTGTACAAGGTCGACACCCCCAACGGCTACACCCTCGCCGTGAAGAAGATGTGGTCCTCGCCGGCGGACGAGGCGACGTCGGCGGCGTTCCGCAGCGAGATCGCGGCGCTGGGCTCGATCCGGCACCGCAACATCGTGAGGCTCCTCGGGTGGGCGGCGAACGGAGGCACGCGGCTGCTGTTCTACAGCTACCTCCCCAACGGCAACCTGAGCGCGCTCCTCCACGGCGGCGGCCTCGCCGCCGGTGGGAAGGGCGCGCCCGCCGACGAGTGGGGCGCGCGCTTCGACGTCGCGCTCGGCGTCGCCCACGCCGTGGCGTACCTGCACCACGACTGCGTGCCGGCCATCCTCCACGGCGACGTCAAGTCCATGAACGTCCTGCTGGGCCCGGCATACGAGCCGTACCTCGCCGACTTTGGCCTCGCACGCGTCCTCTCCGCTGCCACCTCCAAGCTCGACGCCGGCAGCAAGCAGACGCGCATCGCCGGCTCGTACGGCTACATGGCACCAGGTCGAGATCATTACACGAGTTTCAATTCGTGCGCTTCGTAATTTTTTCATGGTCTTAATTTCTTCTGACGAAATCCTTTTGTTCTTCCTCGTGTAAACCAAGCAGAGTACGCGTCGATGCAGAGGATCAGCGAGAAGAGCGACGTGTACAGCTTCGGGGTGGTGGCGCTGGAGATCCTGACGGGGAGGCACCCGCTGGACCCGACGCTGCCGGGCGGCGCGCACCTGGTGCAGTGGGTGCGGGAGCACGTGCAGGCGAAGCGCGACGCGAAGGGGCTCCTGGACGCGAGGCTCAGGGCGGGGGCGTCCGAGTCCGACGCGCACGAGATGCGGCAGGTGCTCTCCGTGGCCGTGCTCTGCGTGTCGCGCCGCGCCGACGACCGCCCCGCGATGAAGGACGTCGTCGCGCTGCTCGAGGAGATCCGCCGCCCACCGGCGGGAGACGACGACGCGAAGCCTTCGCCGCCGCCACCTGCAGCGGCGGGTGCGGCCGGCGCGCAGGTGTCACCGGCGAGGGGCGCGCACTCGGGGGGGCAGTCGTCGAGCTGCTCGTTCGCCGTGTCGGAGTACTCTGCATGAAGGACGGGGTCGCGAGATTTTTGCGAGGCGTAGTGAGGTTTTAGTAAATTAATTAGCATGTTAGCGAGCCATAAAACAGTCTGTTGAGTAGGCAAGGATGTGCTACTGTACTTGTGGTTGTGGTGTTGTACGTAGGTGTAATTTGCCCTTGTACATTAACCTGAAAAATGAATGTCGATTTTAGTATCAGCTTTTTGCCCAAAGTTTTTGTCAAATGTGAACATATGGTCGATCAGCGATGCAAAATTCTCGCACTCTCTGGAATGCGTGACATGCACGTTCTGTTGGAGAAAAGAAAAGTTTGGTGCCATCTGCTATAGATAGCGATAAGGGATCCCAAAGTTTGCGATGTGGTGAAGTAGGAGCACGTCAGCCGCATTCCCGAACCGCTTGTGCAATTTTCAGATATGACGCCTTTTCCTTTATTGTTGTTTTGTGTGTGTCGAAATGGATTTGAGACGGCGCGTCCGTCTACCCGTCACTCTGGCATTCTGGGGGCCATGAGCATCCGAAATTCCTTCTCGTGTCACTGACTTCTTCTCGTCTCTCTTGCCACCCGACAGGCGACAACGCCTGGTGGCATCGTCCTCTCAGGTCATCGCTAACGTTAATCCATCACCATTCACCAACAATCTTCAAAGCCTCGCCTACCTCACCATCTTGGGGGAAAAAATGCAAACGGTCCGAATAATCTAAAAGCTAATTGATCCCAACCATGTGTCCTGATTGCTTGCAGTTCTAGCCTCCGGCTGTACTGACGCCGTGACGTTCTACTTGTATCCATGTCGTTGCACAGTGGCTCCATCACTCATGGATTAGACCAGGGGATACGCATTAGAGCGGAACAGTACAGACTTGGGCGCTTGCCTGGACCCCAAACAGATGTCGCGGGGCCCACTTGCCAATGATTAGGCGCTCGCTCTCGCTCATCACTTCGGGCTATCTAGTGGGTTACTGTCCGGGTGCCATCCTTTTGGAATGATTCCTCGCCTGATGATGGGTTTGATATGATCGCCGGGGCCGGGCCAGAGATCTCTCCGTTCCGTGGGCGGTTGGCGGCACGTCGGCCTCGTGCCGACGGGACGCGGGGTCGTCTCGCCACTAATGTTGAGTGACCTGCGGCGGCTGCGTCCACGCTGGCGCGCTTCATGCTGTCTGCAGCCCCTCGCAAGCTCGCTGCTGATGCGCCGCTCTCCGGTGGTTGGGGATAAAGGTGCTAATGGTTTGAAAACCACACCAAAACTACACCAAACCAACTAGTATTTTACTTATTGATTAAACCACACCACACCAAACCAAACTGCATATTTCAAAAACCAAACCAAACCAAACCAAACTTCTTTTGTCTTCAACCCAAAACAAACTAATTATTTAACTCTATCTATACATAATTTTATATTGTGGGACCCACGTGCAGGTCTATCCACACCACTTTGCACAGAGTAGCTGTCAGTCATACCGAGTCATTTGTAACAAAATCCAGCCGATTTCAGTAAAATTTTATAGTGTGAACGCGAGGTTTAAATTCTAGGGTCCGGCTCTTGACGTGGGGCCCACCTGCAGGTCTAGCCACTACACTTTGCACAGAGTAGCTTCCAGTTATGTTGAGTCAACTGAAAAAAATTTCAGTCGATTTCGGTAAAATTTTATAGTCTGAACGCAAGACGTGGCTAGGTGTAGTATCTGTACGATTAGACCAATTCAAACCGTTCTAATTACTAATCCAAACCAAACCAACCCATTATTCTTTTTAGCCTATTTACCACCAAACCAAATTGGCTCAAGTGGAAAACCAAACCATAAGAACCGGTTTCAACCCAAACCATTACCAGCTCTAGTTGGGGACTAGGGTGCACTGCGGCCAACAGTCCAACACCGCGGGTCGGCCCCACTCCCGGACGACGTGAAGTTACCCGTGTCACATAAGCAGTTGTTATGACGTAGCAATAAATTAATGAAGAGAGAGGTGAAATGAGTTTTATGGTGATGAAACTCTCCATAGCAGCTTCTGTCTTACATGTAACCTAGGGAACAACAATAGACGAAACCATGCATTGAGAGTGGGGTGTTTCATACTAGTTAAACATTTTTAGATGATGTGGCACTCTAGGTAATTGTGTCCATAAAACTCTCATTGATAATGGCCTTATGGCGTATTCTGCACGTGGAACTAGGGTGCATTGCTGCTGAGGTACTCTTTTTAAAAACACAGTAAATAAAGTATGCGAGAAAAAGGTTCCAGAAAGGGAAAAGAACCCCGGGAAATGCTAAGCGCCATAGCCCAATAATGTTTCGTGAATCCAGCTTGCCTAGCCCATGAAGTAGTCTTGTCAATGCTAAGCACTTTGGTGCAGGCCCATGCAGGTAGAGTCCTGCTCATAGTTTTTTTTCTTTTAAATAAAATGCAGAGCATTGCTATGTGATACAAGAAGAAAGCATTGGTACATAACGAGCTGAAGCGTACACCACCACACAAACAGAACACAACACACACAACACTACACCATCCTCTCCTGGGAGAGGAGCCGAAAGCAAGCCGTCGAAACTGCGCCGTCATCTTCCAACGCTGTGCCACGCCATAAGGCATAGCCCGCTGCAAGCTTGAATGGCCACTGGAACTCCTCCACCATGAGACCATCCCCCTCAAGCCAAACACACACGATCGTCGATCCCCCTCTCAAGTGAAGCTTCAGCAGAACACTTCTGTCGCAGCAACAACGTGAACCAGTGATCCTGGCCACACTACGTGGGGGTCTCGCCTCTCCCACCGCCTCGCTGCTCATAGTTCATGGTAGTATATAGAACTATGAAGTTGAGCAAATTTGCACAAATGCACAGTATTATGTCTGGACACTTTCTTCTGACATGCCTGCATGGGCATGTTCCAGGAAGACGATACACACGTGCAAGTTAGAATTAGTGCAGGCGCTTGTCCACAATCGGAAGCATGGAAGGATGACATATAGCAAAAGAAGGGCAGAAACATAAGCAAGTTGCTGAGAGCATCTCCAACAAGGTCTCTAAATCACACCATGTACTTTTTAATAAGGGTTCTCTAGATCATACTCTCCTCTCTAAATCTAATGGGTGGAACCTATTTGTTGGTGAATAGAGACCCCATAAAGACCACAAGAATAAGAGTGGGAGAGGTGAAGGCCTCTTTAAAATAGAGGCTGCAATATAGGCATTGTTGGAGTGTAGTTTTTTCACTACTCCTTTTTAAATTTAGGAAAGAGGCCTAGAGCGTGACAGTCGCTTTACAGGGTTCTACAGGGAACATGTAGAGAGTATCACAAAAAAAGAAGGGGGAACAAGTAGAGAGAAAACGGGACTAGACTATCTTAGTTTTGTGCCCGCCCGATGACCACAAGTGACAAGCCCAAAACAAGGCTCTAGTGCACTTGTGCAGCCTCGCCAAGAGGTGGCCCAAGCCCAATCACGCCTGTGTTCTGGCAGATTACATATGACACGTTTGAACAGGTTCATGGTCATGGACGAAGAACTCCGAGCACACACGCCTGCAGGAATGCAGGATAGACATGTGAAATGGAACATACTAACGCGTTTCTGGAACGAGTAGAGTTGGATTAAAAGGACCAAAACCGATTGGTAGAAATGAGCATCTCTGTTGAACCCACTGTACGGCATTGAACCAAACTTGATCCACCGAACTTTCACATTCATATCTTTCTGAATTATGAACCTGAACTTGAAAGTGCTCACTTGCCTAGCTGAAAAGGCTGGTCGTAGTTCATCCTCCCCTCAGCCTCTTCTGTTGTTGTGGCAACGTAAGTATATGAATGTTGAAAATCAACTTGCTCGACCAGAAATGGAGCCGCTGCCATGTGGGCCCGGACAGCCGAGACCGCAGGCAGAAACGTAATTTTTTTCATTTTGGCCCTTTTCTCGTAAGATTTTTACATATGGACCCCTGGACGAAAGATTTTAAAAAATGGACCCGAAGCTAGGCGCCAGATCACTTAGCGCACAGGTTCAACGGGTGGGCGCCAGAGGGCCAGGCGCCAACCTTTGCCACGTGGGTTCCAGCGTGGCTGAAACCCTAGATCGGGTGCGGGAGCTAGGCGCTAGGTCCCCTGGCGCCCACCCGTGCAACCTGGGCGCTAAGGGACCTGGCGCCCAGCTTCGAAATATAAGAACCACGGCCGCCCCTTTCTTTCTTCCTCTCCTCTCTTTCTTTCCTCACCAGAGTCGCCCAGGGCCCCCGCCGGCGCCCCCAGCGCCGCCGCCGGTCTCCTCCGCCGCCACCCTCATCAAGGAGCAAGGTAGCCTCCCTCTCCTCTTCTTTTTTCATCAAGTTCTTGTTGTATTTGTAGTTGAAAATGAAACCCTAGGTTTTGAATATATGATGAGTTGAATCTTTGATTATTGCGGGGATTAAGTTGAATTAGCTGTGTAGATGGACAATGTGGATGTTTGTGACAGTTTTGCTAACAATTTTATCAATTTCTATTATATTTGTTGTGTTGTTTAGCAAAATAAATATGAAATCCCCTATGTTTATTGGAAATATATAGGAATTTCAAATTGAAAGTTTGATTTGAGGTTCATGCAATATTCGTGATGCAATTAAATTGTCTTTGTTGTCTTTGTTGCAATAGATAGATAAATTAGTCACATTGCGTTATGGTGGTAACGTGAGGACAAATCGTATGGGGGATTTTGAATTTGAGAAGATAGAAGTGGTTTCATTGTTTTTCAATGCTAGACCGTCGTATGGTGTGCTTGTGCGACGAATAAAGGATAGTTTGCTATGGTCAGAGTCTGGTGTTGATGTTGAGGTTCAAGGAGTTATTGATGTCGGGTTGAATGGGAGAAATAACAAACGACTGATCCCAATTGCTGGTGAAGTGGATTGGAACAATTATGTAACTCTTGTGATGAATAGTGAAGTTAGAGCGTTGGATTTGATTGTGGGGAAGGTGGTGACACAATTATCTCGAGGCTTGGTGGCTGATCTAGGTCCTTGTGAGGTTGTGGTGACGCAAGTATCGGAAGAAGATGATGTAGGAGGTGGTGGTTGTGATCATGATATGGGAGGTGGTGGTTGTCATCATGATGTGGCAGATGATTTTACTGATGATATGGGAGGTGGCTTTGCTGATAATGTGGTAGGTGACATTGCGGATGAGCTCAGAGGTGGTGGTGGTACGGATTATGAAAGGGAAAGCGGTTTAGATGAAAGGAGAGGTGGCTCTGATGGAGCAGGAGGTGCTGAAGACCTTATCCAATTAGCATTGCCAACAGACATGCATGTGGCTCCAGCTTTGATAATTCCAGATAATGGTAGCCCTTTGAATCGTGGCAATATCCCAGTGACTGGCGATGACGAGACTTATGAGACCGCACGTGCCCTTGATTCTGATGATGACCGTGCGGTGCCTCCTGTGTCACCACGAACTGCTCAAATAATGAGACAATTCCTTTGTGACCGTGACCCTCTTGTTCCTTATTTCTGTGACCTCAGATATTCACACAGAGCTGTAGCTGATGGAGGGGTAGTTGAATCTGTCATTCTTATGTTGGAGTCTACCACAATGATTCGGAAGGGGCATGTGTTTCCGAATATTAATGCACTTAAGATGTGGTTGAAGGAGTACGCTATCGTGCATAACAGGCCACACCGCGTGAAGAACTCTCAAGCTGTCGGTGCCTGATTTGGTCGCACCGGCACCGACGAGTGATTGCGGTGCTAACCACTCGTTTTCCCGATGGCGAGAGTGAGAGACAAGGGTTTTATCCTGGTTCCGGCCACGGGGCCGTACGTCCAGCAGTCGTGCGATGCACCTGGTTACGTGTTGCTTGTAGTAGGGGTTTACAAGCAAGGTAGGAGAAAGAGATAAGCTCCTAAGTCCCAGGCTATGGTGTGTGGGTGCGTATGAGACTTGTGTTCTCTGCGTGTCTTCGTGCTCTTCTAGTTCCTTGTTCCCCTTCGCATGGGCTTCCCTTCCCCTTTTATAGTCCAAGGGGAGCGGGGTGCGAGTACATGTGTTTGTCGCTAAGTGCACTGTTCGTCCATGCCGCGTACTGTGCGCGAGCGGGAATCGCGCCTTCCAACTCCGCTGACGACATGGCAGCGGCTGACGTATTGTCCTTCCCTCTCGTGACAGTTCACGGCGTCGATGGTAGGAAACTTGCGTACGGGGTCCAATTCGAGCCTCCGTGGCCTCCTTCGAGGTTGCCTTCGAGGGTGGCAGCGTGTCCGGCGGGGGTAAAGTCAAAGGAGTGGTTGGCACAGTGCTGCTGGCAGGGTTAGGTCTGGCGTGCAGCATGGCGCTCAGAGTCCACTGTTGCGAGTGGATTTGACCGATGTCCTCTCCGGGAGTAGGTGATGGCGTGGAGCAGTGATCCCTGCTTTTTGACCGCGTTATGATGACTCTGATGGGTCGCAGGGCATTGGGCGTTGTTCCCGTTGAGGCGGGCTCGAGCTTGGATGGCAAGCTCGAGCTCGCCGACCCTCGAACGAGAACGGAAAATATCCCCTCGAGGGTAGGGGTCGCCCTCGAGGCTGCTGAGCCTCGAACGAGACGGAAACTGCCCGCTCGAGGGTGAGGGTCAAGGCCGCCGAGCCTCGATCGAGACGGAAACCGCCCGCTCGAGGGTGAGGGTCGAGGCCGCCGAGCCTCGATCGAGACGGAAACCGCCCGCTCGAGGGTGAGGGTTGAGGCCGCCGAGCCTCGATCGAGACGGAAAACCCCGCTTGAGGGTAAGGGTCGTCCTCGAGGCTGCTGAGCCTCGAACGAGACGGAAACCACCCGCTCGAGGGTGATCGTTCACCTCGAGCGGGACGGGTGCCAAGGTCTCGTAGCGATGGCAGGCCTTTGCTGGGCTGTGGAGCCAGGTTAATGTCGTTGTGGGCCTTGATGCCAAGTAGTTTTGGACTTAGATTGGGGTACCCCTTTTGCAGGTACCCGACAGTAGCCCCCGAGCCTTCGCAGGGATGAAGTTTAATCCCGCGAAGGCTGGAGTTCGTCGAGGCTTTCGAGGCCTTCGTTTCTTCGTGGGTTCCGGGAGTCCGTGGGGGCGCGCTAGCGCACCCGCGGGTGTAGCCCCCGAGGCCTTGGGAGAGTGGTTGGCATTCTCTCAAGGTCTCAGCTTGATGTGCAGAGCATTCGCTGCTCTCTCAGGTGTGGGTTCGTCCACCGCGCCTGAGGTTGGGGGGATTTCAAGCTTTCTTCGTTCCTCGCGCTCCCTGTTCGAGGGTGTCGAGGAGTAGGCGACCCGTGCTTCCCTCGGTGGGATCGAGCCACGGATGCCCGGTTGAGCTGGTAACGGGTGGTTCGAGTGGACGTCCATGCCCCGTTCGATAAGGGTAGGCTCGTGGTCACAGGACACGTCCATAAAAGCCTTCCGCGAAAGTATGCTAGACAGGACTCGACCTCGTTCGATAGAGGTCGAGGGCTCGATGCTCCCCCTCGAGGGGTCCCTCGATCTAGGCACTTTGCCCGGCCTCGAACATAATCGGTTGGCTTCCTCGAGCGTTCGAGCTTCGAGGGTACCGTTGATTATCCCTGACTCGGTTGATCGGGGGCCCTTGTCGAAACCCTTCGAAGGCCCAAGGTTCGAACCCCTGATCAGTAGAACGATGACTTCCTCCCTTCGAGGAGGAAGCCTTGAGCGTTCTCTCCGCATGTTCCGCTCCGCGCGGTGTGGCCGATGTGGGGAGGAACACGGTCGTGTGGGTTTGTCCACAGCACTAGGAGCCCCCGAGCCTCGTTTGGCTCGAGATGTCCCAAATTTTTCTTCGTTCCTCGGGATCCATTTCGAGGGACTGAGGAGGAGGCGATCCATGCTTCCCACGATTGGGATCGAGCCATGGATGCCTGGGTGAGCTGATAGCGGGTAGTTCGAGCGGACGTCCATGCCCCATTCGATAGGGGTAGGCTCGTGGTCATAGGACACGCCCGTAAAAGCTTTTCGCAAAAGGTATGCTAGATGGGACTCGACCTCATTCGATAGAGGTCGAGGGCTCGATGCTCCCCCTCGAGGGGTCCCTCGATCTAGGCATTTTGCCTGGCCTCGAACATAATCGATTGGCTTCCTCGAGCGCTCGAGCTTCGAGGGTACCGTCGATTATCCCTGACTCGGTTGATCTGGGGCCCTTGTCGAAACCCTTCGAAGGCCCAAGGTTCGAACCCCTGATCAGTAGAATGAAGGCCGCCCTTTCAAGGGTTGGTGTGTTGAATGTACCTTCCACCTCTTCGTGCGGGGTCATGATGACCGTTAGGGCAGTTACTGCGACTTCGTGGGGGAGTGCGCGCGCCTTTTCAGGCGTGGCGTGGGCGAAGTGACCGCACGACTGCCCTGACGGCGGAAGAGCGTCCTTTCCCGGGCGAAGATGGCGGCGGCTGGGATGACCTTGATGGTTGAAGCGGACCCTGAAAGCCTCGGGACATCGAGCCCGAGTATAAATAGTAGTTTAGAGACTTGCGTTTCCTGATGTAAGAACAATTCGTTTGTTTTCATACATCCTACTTATTTTCGTTAAACATCGTTTGTATCGTTAAACGAGTTTTATTTGCATGCGACATCTCTGCGATGCACGTCGTGTCGAATGCATGTGCCTTGAAAGGAAGTCGCCACTAGGATCGATCGTACGTGAATGACTTAGGCGGAGGGAAGTGAGGTGCTGCCGTAGCCTCGAGGCGTAGGCGAGCACTCGGCTCAGGCGACCCTGCCCTTGTCCGTTTCACGCCTAGTGTCTTCCCTTCGAGGGTTGCAAAAGAGCACTTGGCGATACGCTCGAGATATCACAAGAATTTCGAAAAAGTATTGACTTTTTTTTTTTGTTAGGGGGTTCGTCCCCATTACGGCCCCCGAGGGAGGGATGGTCCTAGCGAGGGTAGGACCAACCCTCGCTCAAGTATGAGTGGACTCGAGTCCACTTGATTCGTTCACACTTGCGAGAGCTAAGCCAAATACTTAAACAAGAGTTTGTACAATCGAAAGTATGTACAAAAGGGTTCGAGGGGCTGAAGCCGCTCTAGGGGTATAAGCAACTTAGCTGTTGGATGTCGTAGGCGTTCGCGAGGATTTCCGTCGGCGGTGGGTCGTCCCATGTTGAAGAACACGTCGTCGGCATCAAAGACTCTCCTCCACACGGAAGGCCTCGAGGCCCCCTGTGGCTGGGGTCCACTACGGGGACTTCGTTCGCCGCTGTTGCCTTTCTCGCGAGGGGCTGGATACTTCTTCCCCTTATTGCCTTGATTTTACTTCCTCGAGGGCTTCCTTGGCTTGCTGCCCTCCGCGGGCGTCTCTTCGGGGCGCTTTCCCTTCTTGCCGTTGAAGATGGCGTTCGCCGCCTCCTCCCCTGAAGCGTATTTGGAGGCTACCTCGAATAGCCGGTTCGCGTCGGGGGGAGGGTCCCTCCCCAACTTGCATATTAGGTTGTAGCTAGTGGTGCTCTCGAGGAAGAAGTGGATGATCTGATGGTCGGTGATGTTGGGCAGCTCGGTGCAGCGCTTGGAGAAGCGCCGGATGAAGTCCCTCAACGGTTCATCGGGCTTTTGCCTGCAACCTCGAAGGTCCCACGTGTTCCCAGGGCGCACGTAGGTGCCCTGGAAATTTCCCACGAAGGTCTCGACCAGGTCGTCCCAGTCGCGGATCCGGTTCGGGGGCAGGTGCTCGAGCCATGTCCGCGCGGAATCCGCCAGGTGGAGTGGCAGATTGCGGATGATCATGGCGTCGTCTGTGGCGCCGCCGAGCTGGCACGCTAGGCGGTAGTCGTTGAGCCATACCCTGGGGTCAGTTTCCCCAGAGTACTTGGTGATGGTAGTAGGCTGTCGGAAACGAGGGGGAATAGGAGCGGTGCGGATGTTACGACTGAACACGCGCGTTCCCGCCGGTTCCGAGACCGCATCCCGGTTCCACCGAACGTCGGTCCGCCCACGTTGGTGGGCCCGGGCTCCCTCTCGCTGCCTTATATGATTCAGGGTGTTGCGAGCATCGCCATCGCCGACCGCGCCTCGGGTGTCCCGGAGGCGTGACCTCGCGGGCACCCTCGCTGGAAGCGTTCGTGCTTCGGGCGTCCGTGGCTCGTTGGCGTGGCGCTGCGCCGAGTCACGGCAGGAGTCGCCGCGGGACTGGGCTCGCGCCCTGCCGTTAGGCCGGGGTGAGCGTACCGATGACTCCCCTCCTCGTTCGCCCTTCGAGGCTGCGGAGCGTCGAAGGCGGGAGGCTGAGCTCTCGGCATGCTGTCGGGCAGCATGCTCGACCAGCTTTTGAGCCTCGAGGTGCAGTTTTCGCCCTTCGGGGGTGGCTGCCTCCGGCATGGCTCGGAGCAGCGCGGCCGCCGCGATGAGCTTATGGCTCGTTCTGAGGGCGAGATCGTCGTCTTTGCCCTCAGCGAGGATGCGGGCCTGAGCCACTCGCCCCGCGTGTCGTGGGTTCGTGGCGTGCTCGTCGCCTCGCTTGCCCGGCTCGCGGTCGGAGCGCGCCGGTGGCGAGACGTCACCGCTAACTCGTGGCCGGTGGCGCGGATCTCGCTCGTCCTCGGAAGGAGAGTGATCCGATGGGTCCGATGGCTGCGCGCCTATCGGATCCATGCCACCATCGTCGTTCCCCTGGTCGTCACCCCCGCCGTCGTCGTCCGACGTCGACCCCTCGCTGGCTTGTCCGTCGTTGATGACGAAACACTCCCTGGTTGGGTCATACTCATCATCGGAATACTCGAAGCAGTAATCCGCCGCTGTTTGAAAGGCAATAAAGGCATCTGGGTCGCGGAGACCCGAGTAGTCCCAACCGGGGTGTCTGCGCATAAACGCGTGTCCATCATCGGACTTCGTGCGAGAATCGCCGGGCAATGGATCGGCGAAGTATTGCTTGGAGACTGGGTGACAACCAGGTTGGTTGCCGTTCGCACTCATGGCAGTGCGGATGAAGGAGGCGTACGCATCCGCGGAGGTGCGTAGCCCGTAGGGATAGGAGTGCGCCGTCGTAGCGCGTGGTGCAGACATGGGCCCTGGGAGGAAGGGAGCAGCCCTCTGCTGTGACCCTGACTGCAGGACGTCCCCTTCCCTCGCGGGAGGGGGAATGTCGACGCCGGCGGCGCGCCTCGCGGCGCGCGCTCGTCGTGCGCGAGGTCCGGGACGACTCCGTCGTCGTGGTGTCGCCGGAAGCTGGTGATGAGGCTCCGGTTGGTCGCTTGGATCCTGCTGGAGGATGCGCATGTGGTAATCGTCGCCACATGTTTGGAACCGCAGGCTCCCGAACCGGATCTCCTGCCCCGCTGGGAGCAGCGGAGGCCGTCCTTCGCCGGAGTTCGTCATCGGGAACGAGAGCAGCGCAGCGCTGGTCCCCTACCTGGCGCGCCAACTGTCGGTGCCTGATTTGGTCGCACCGGCACCGACGAGTGATTGCGGTGCTAACCACTCGTTTTCCCGATGGCGAGAGTGAGAGACAAGGGTTTTATCCTGGTTCCGGCCACGGGGCCGTACGTCCAGCAGTGGTGCGATGCACCTGGTTACGTGTTGCTTGTAGTAGGGGTTTACAAGCAAGGTGGGAGAAAGAGATAAGCTCCTAAGTCCCAGGCTATGGTGTGTGGGTGCGTATGAGACTTGTGTTCTCTGCGTGTCTTCGTGCTCTTCTAGTTCCTTGTTCCCCTTCGCATGGGCTTCCCTTCCCCTTTTATAGTCCAAGGGGAGCGGGGTGCGAGTACATGTGTTTGTCGCTAAGTGCACTGTTCGTCCATGCCGCGTACTGTGCGCGAGCGGGAATCGCGCCTTCCCTCTCCGCTGACGACATGGCAGGGGCTGACGTATTGTCCTTCCCTCTCGTGACAGTTCACGGCGTCGATGGTAGGAAACTTGCATACGGGGTCCAATTCGAGCCTCCGTGGCCTCCTTCGAGGTTGCCTTCGAGGGTGGCAGCGTGTCCGGCGGGGGTAAAGTCAAAGGAGTGGCTGGCACAGTGCTGCTGGCAAGGTTAGGTCTGGCGTGCAGCATGGCGCTCAGAGTCCACTGTTGCGAGTGGATTTGACCGATGTCCTCTCCGGGAGTAGGTGATGGCGTGGAGCAGTGATCCCTGCTTTTTGACCTCGTTATGATGACTCTGATGGGTCGCAGGGCCTTGGGCGTTGTTCCCGTTGAGGCGGGCTCGAGCTTGGATGGCAAGCTCGAGCTCGCCGACCCTCGAACGAGAACGGAAAATATCCCCTCGAGGGTAGGGGTCGCCCTCGAGGCTGCTGAGCCTCGAACGAGACGGAAACTGCCCGCTCGAGGGTGAGGGTCGAGGCCGCCGAGCCTCGACCGAGACGGAAACCGCCCGCTCGAGGGTGAGGGTCGAGGCCGCCGAGCCTCGACCGAGACGGAAACCGCCCGCTCGAGGGTGAGGGTCGAGGCCGCCGAGCCTCGATCGAGACGGAAAACCCCGCTCGAGGGTAAGGGTCGTCCTCGAGGCTGCTGAGCCTCGAACGAGACGGAAACCACCCGCTCGAGGGTGATCGTTCACCTCGAGCGGGACGGGTGCCAAGGTCTCGTAGCGATGGCAGGCCTTTGCTGGGCTGTGGAGCCAGGTTAATGTCGTTGTGGGCCTTGATGCCAAGTAGTTTTGGACTTAGATTGGGGTACCCCTTTTGCAGGTACCCGACACAAGCCGATCGTCGGTACACCCTTAAGTGCGAGGATAGTAATTGTGCATGAAAAGTGTGTGCTAGAAAGATTAAATACTCTCCATAATTCAAGATCACTACTGTTGTTGGACCTCACACTTGTAGTTCGGCGGAGATAAATCAGAAGCATCACCAATTGACTTCAAAGTTCATTGTCAATCGCATGTTACCTGTTGTTAAGCTTCAACCTCAGTTGCCCATTAATGCGGTGATTGTGATTGTCAATTTGAAGTGGAAATACAAAATCAAATACGGCAAGTCTTGGAGGGCTCATCAAAGGGCTTTGAGAATTATATATGGTTCTTGGGAGGAGGCCTATGAGCGATTTCCTATGATGCTGAATGCAATGAAAGCTGCCAATCCCGGTATGCACTATGAGTATGACCCCATTCCAAATGTCATGAAAAATGGCCGACAGATCTTTCAGTGTGCATTCTGGTGCTTTGGTCAGTGTGTGAAGGTATTTAGGCACTGCAGGCCTGTTTTCTCTATTGACGGCACATTTTTAACAGGCAAGTATACGGGGACAGTCCTTGTCGCTTTCGCGATTGATGGAGACAATCATCTCCTTCCTTTGGCCTTTGGTCTGGTTGAGAAGGAGAATAAGGGTAGTTGGTCATGGTTTCTATGTTTGGTTCGGATCCATGTTGTAGGTCATGGGAGGCCTATTTATATGCTGTCAGATAGACACGTCGGTATCTTGAACGTCGTGACTGAATCGATTCCAGGGCATTCACAGGTTGTGCATCGTTGGTGTAGTCGGCATCTTGCTGACAATTTGGTGAAGAAGAATCATATAAAAGAGAACTTTGAATTGTTTGAGGATGTTGCAAGACAACTGACTATTAAGTCATTTGAAAAGAAACTAGAGGATTTGAAACCAAAAACGAACGCAGAAGGCAGAGATTGGCTACGAGGATTGCTGACTGACGTGGAGAAATGGTCTAGGGCACATGATGGTGGTTGCAGGTATAATTTTCAAACAAGCAACATGACTGAGTGTTTCAATGGTTTGCTCAAAGGCTCCAGGCAGTTTCCAGTTACCGCCATACTTGCGTTTACGTTTTATATGTCTGTAGAATGGTTTGCAAAGCATGAAGGGCAGGCTAGGAATTTGTTGAGCAAGGGTGAAACCTTGACACCGAATTCCAAGCATTATCTGGACAATGCCAAGTTAGCAGCAAACAGTTTTGAATGCAGTCTATTCCATCACCAGTCTGGGACATATGAGGTTACTGAGCCAAGTGGAATAAATGAAGCTGGCAAGGCGACAGAGGGTCAGAAGCACACCGTTGTCATCTTGAGTAATACATGCACATATGGACGGCCACAACAGTTCCATTTCCCTTGTGGGCACATGGTTGCTGCTTGCAGAGCACGTCGGGTGTCTGTAGAGTCGAAGATCCCTCATGTTTTCTCCGCCCAATGTTACTTGGACACTTGGTCTGCTCATTGGTTTCCTTTTCGTGACAAAAGCGAGTGGCCACCATACGACGGGCCAAAGTACATAGTCGACGAGACACACAAGTGGCAGGGCAGGGGAACGCACAGAAGAATAAGATACAAGATGCAAATGCATCGGATTCCAGGGAAAACTCGTAGGGGAAAAGGGAATCCCCTTGTAGTCGACCCCGTGGAAACACAATGTGGAAAGTGTGGTGGTCTCGGTCACAACATGAGAACTTGTGAACGACGATAGGTTAATGTTTTGTTTTATATCTTTGTACTTTTCGTATATTTTTCAATCTCCTTGTAACTGACATTTTTTCTATGCAGGATGGCGGCTCAGTTTCGGCTCCTGGACGAGCACTATGACCAGAAGCACCGCGCGAGGCGCATCGAGGCCAACCCAGACCAGGTATGAAAAAAAACTAAGTATACAATATATGTAATCATGTTAAATTTACTGATTCCTCATGTACACCTTGCTTTCAGGCCCTTCCAATCCTTCGGCCCCGAACGCATGAGGCCATCAGAGTCATACACTACGACCACCGCTACATGCCACTCCTCCAGCGTGCTGGCCTGCACGTTATCTCCTCAATTGTGAGGAGAGGTCTACCGCCGTACAACCCAACTGCCCTGACTGCGCTGATCGATAGGTGAAGGCCAGATACTCACACTTTCCACCTGCCATGCGGTGAGATGACGGTCACATTACAGGATACAGTTATGTTGTTGGGGTTGGGCATCAGAGGGCGGCCAGTCTGTGGATCAGCTGTCTCTACTGGATGGAGGGCACGTGTGGAGGCGTTCTTGGGCACAGCACCACCCACCCCGATATGGGGGACGGCGAACAGCCGAGACGTACACTATCAGCTGGCATCCCGTTACGTTGGCTTAGAGGGACTTTCGCCGTGTGCCCAGACGATGCAAACGAGCTGACAGTCACCTACTACTGCCGGGCTTGGGTGTTGAACATGTTCGGCTCCGTTCTTTTCCTGGACAGCATCGGAGATTCAGCTTCTTGGATGTACATCCACTGTCTCCAGGACTGGGACAATGCATGTACTTTGAAATGTTTGTCTCATTTACTATTTCTGAACTATTTGCATAATATTTGTTGGTACTTCTAATTGTTGGTCTCACGTTATTATAACTTCATGCAGGCACGTACAGCTGGGGGTCAGGAGTACTTGCGTTCCTTTACCGTCAGCTTTGCGAGGCGTGTCGACGGCAGGCAAATTCCTCAAGTGTTGGTGGGTGTACTTTCCTCCTCCAGCTGTGGATGTGGTCCCGGCTTCCAGTTGGCAGATCTGAGGTTTTCCCGCCTCGAGCTTGGGACTTGGGAGTGCCAGACCTTAGACCTACGGTCGCGTACCTTTGGGACAGGGTGTCTACCCCTTATGCCACTCACTGGAGAGCGTACCTTGACTACCAGAACGAGCTGGATGCCCTAGTCCCTTCCTCTGTGAGTACTCCCTATATTGACTGGTGATTAGTGTGATTCTTAAATTAAACAATGATGTGTTTCTTTTCACAGGTCATTTGGGAACCATACAACAATGAAGAAGTTCTCGCCATGCCTTTGAACGTTATGTGCAAACGTGACCAAGATCTTTGGAGGATGCGGTGCCCTCTGATTTGTTTCTACGCGGTGGAGATTCACCTACCACACCGTGTTGAGCGACAGTTTGGGTTTGCACAGACTTTTCCACCGGACGAGGTCTCCACGTCAATCGAGCTGCATAAGTAAGATAAAACTGAAAACTAGGATATAAGTTGATGAAAACTTTCCATTTCTTCGCTCACGGGACTAGACTCCTTACGGTCTTCATTGTGCAGGTTCGATTGGGCCCGGCAGAAGAAGGTGACATATTTCCTTAACTACCACCATGAGAGGATCGAGTGGTGGAACAGGATGGACGACAATGTTATGCCCCCGCCGGGCCCGCATAGCAATGCTAACTTTAGAGCTTACTTGGCGTGGTACCACTCGGCTACTCGGTACAGGCTCCGGACGGCTTGGACACGGGATGACTACGCGGAGATTGCCTCATCTGATGATGAGGACACAGCTTATGACTTGCGAGGACGTGCCGGAAGAGCAGTGGAGCTAGGCCGCATGAGGGCATTGCTATAGGTATACATCGTGTTCGTGACATCGATGCGGTACTTCAGTCCTCTCCTGGTGACCCGGAAACTGAAGGCCGCATGAGGGCATTGCTATAGGTATACATCGTGTTTGCAATATCCTCTCCACTTGATATTTTACAGAAGTTACGGTCCCGTTTGATATTTTGATATTCTGCAGAAGTCACGGTCCCGTTTGTGTCGAGCAGCTGCTCGTGTCGGTTGTCGGACTCGGCCTGGGGATGTCCACGTACCGTACAACTTACAGTCGTCCGCTTCCGCGTCATCCCACAGGACAGTGACAAGGAGCAGGCAAGGGGCGTCATCTTCACGTGCAACCACCTTCACCTCTCAACGTGAGGAGAACGAAGACTCGAAGGAAGAGGAGGAGGAGGAAGACCAGGACCAGGACAAGGAGGAGGAGGAGGAGGAAGAGGAGCAGGACTACGATGAGCTTGGCTCGCCCCAGCTTTCCGGTGCTCCACCAGCCACGCAGCCCTCACAGCGCCCTCGCCGCACTCGTCGACCTCCTCCATGCCACACGCCGGGGGCCGACGCACTAGGCAAGCGTCGGTCAAAGTGACTTTCTTATGTTTGTACTCGACTCCGTATGTGCTGGGCTTGTGACTTGTATGGAGTTTATGTGACTTTAGTTTGTATGGACCCTATGTGCCTTTATGTTGCATGAACTTTATGTGACTTTGTTTATGTGTCAATGTGAACTTTGTGTTTCATGTGAATGTGAACTCTGTTTTTCTGTTTTTGTGTGAATGTGAACTTCAACCTCTGTGAATGTTCTGTTTTGCTGTCTGCAATTTGGGCGCCATTACCATTGGCGCCTAGTTTCATACCCTGGGCGCCAAAGATAATGGCGCCCAGCTCTGGGCGCCATAACCTTTGGCGCCTACCTGCATAACCTGGGCGCCATGGTCTTTGGCGCCCAAGCTTAACAACTAAGGCGCCTTCCAGGTATCTAAGTTGGGCGCCATAGCAGTTGGCGCCCACATATCTGGCGTAGGCGCTAACTTAATTGGCGCCGACCCTAGTACCCTAGGCAAATTGGAACCCTTGTCACAACAAATTGGAATGGCAAAGGATCTCAAACATTTCTGACACATTTGTTAACCACTGCAAATACAGAACATAGAGATACATAACTTGTTCACACATAGTTCAAACATAGCTCGCATAATCCGAATACAAAGTTACACAACTCACAAACATAGTTCAAAAACATAGTTCACACGTAGCTCATACATAATCCGAATACAAAGTTTGAATATATAGCTGACACATATATGCCAGACCTCACACATAGTGCAACATTCATTCTTCATCAGGCCTATGTAGGTTAGCAACAAGTGACTTTATTAACTCTTCTTAAAACTTTTGTGTTGATGCATTTTCCTTCTCTTCTTGTTGTTCTCCACCTCCCTATTAGAATATTTTCATTTGACCTCCTCCTAACATTGTTCTGGCCAGTGCTATCCTTTCTACCATTAGATCTAGGCCATAGTCCCCTTCTTCTCGCTTCCTCAATTGTATATTTTTTACGATGCCTGACATAGCTGTTTAATACCTCAGGATGGATTCCCTTGTTCTTTTTCAACCAAATCTGAGTGTCCACCGTTGGCTTCTCAACATAAAATTCAAACCGACACTTTCGAGTTCGCTACAAGCAAAAACATAAAGTTTGTACCTTAAACGTGTCAAAGAAATGAAGGAGTGTATGAAACATACAGAAATAGAATACAAAACTCACCAAATTATCCCCAACCATGTGACCGTAATAATCACCAATTCCAAGCTCTGATGGCACTACACCATAATTAGCTTTGATCCCACAATAACATAGTCTATCCGGTGCGATGCACCTCTCTTTCTCCTTTTTCTTGCTACCTTCCTCATCCACAGGCCAATATGACTTCGGGCCATAATCATAGTCAGAAAAAGAACATAACGGATATCCACCCTGATTTTGAGAAATACAAACAAATGAAGAAACATCCATGCCAATCTATCAAGGCGCCGTAACCAAAGTTTAAGTTAACTCACTTTTGTTCTGTTGCGACACTCAAACGTTGGGGTGAAAGAACAATTCTTCACGGTGCGATGAATCTGAGCAGGATCACCACAATGGCATAATGGTGGTGTTTCCAGACGTCTCGCAATGGCTTCTTTCTTCTCCTCATTAGTCATAGGTGGTGGGTTAGGAGGAGGAGGGAGCCATCGCTGAAAAGACTCGTAATTCTTCGACGAAGATGGCTGAAAGAGAAGGATGTGTTCATCCACCTTCTCAGGACCATCAATCCACTGAAAGAAGTTGCATTGCTCCCAGTCCTGCATCAAACGTAAAAAAGTTACCGAATATGTTGAGAATATTGTATCCACAAGTACGAATCTAGGATGGCAACTACTTACACGATGATCACCGCACTTGTAGTACGCTCGAGCAGCAGTGTCGGGATGCATCGATTGAGTCACCCGCGTGGGCTTACCACACTCACATTGCGGACTAGGGAGAGCGGGAGGGACTGGGGCATCCTTGGAAGACACATCGGGATAGTTCTTTTGAGTACGATCCTTCCACTTCTTCTGACGCCACAAGTCATCCATAACTAACGGTTATAAAAACAAAAAAAACATATTAGGCTCTCATTTTTCACAACTATACCTATCACTTTTGTACTTATCAATGTAGCACAAGTAGTCACACACATATTTGCCACCGCATACGTTGACATTCTAGACTTTTCACTTCTTCTAAAACCACATACACTATGCTATTTTCAACAAAATTACTAGACCTAGGGTTTCATATTTTTCAATTGACAACAAAAAAACTAAACCAAAATAAAGGGAGGAGAGTGACCTTACCTTCCCCAACGTCGTGTGGAGGCCAACAACGACGAGTGGACCTCCCAGAGTGGGGGATTTGGAGAGGGGCGGGAGGAGGAGGCGCTGGACGCCTCTCTGTTCTGTCTGAACAGAGGAAGAAGAAGAGGGCGGCTGGGGCGGCCGCCCGCGGGTGCGTTTAAGTTGTCGAAGCTGGGCGCCAGGTCCCTTAGCGCCCAAGTTGCACGGCTGGGCGCCACTGGCGCCCAACTCCCGCGCCCGATCTAGGGTTGCAGCCACGCTGGAACCCACGTGGCAAAGGTGGGCGCCCACCCGTTGAACCTGGGCGCTAAGTGATCTGGCGCCTAACTTCGGGTCCATTTTCCAAAATCATTGGCCTAGGAGTCAATATGTAAAAATCTTACAAGAAAAGGGCCAAAATAAAAAAAATTTACGGCGGAAACCGGGCAGTTCGCTGGCTACGTGTCCAAGCGCCTCTGGGACCCACCACCCCGGTTTCCACGCTTCACACTTGCTACTCCGTACACGATTCCGCACCACTTCGCCTCCGGTCGGCGGCGAAGCACGCACGCACACGGGCCCCCATGGCCGTGGCGGTGGCCGCGCCGTTGCTGATCGGGCTCGTTGCGGAGGCGGGAGGCGGAGGGGGCGGTGATGGGGACGGGGTGCCATTGGAGGTCGCAGGGAATGAGGTGCCGCTGCCGGTCGAGGTCGACGGGAAGGGGGCGCCGCCGGCAGAGGAAGTACCGGTGGCGGTCACCGCGGGAGAGGAGGAGAAGGAGAAGGAGAAGAAGAAGGAGGAAGAGAAGGGGGAGGGGTTGAAATGGCTGGGGCATTACTCCTCCGCGCAGGACATACTGCTCATCGGCGACGGGGACTTCTCCTTCTCGCTGGCGCTCGCCACTGCGTTTGGCTCCGGGGCCAACCTTGTCCCCACGTCCCTCGATTCCTACGGTTCGTCTATTTCAATTTCTTCTCTCCTCCCCCGACGCACTAGTATATGGGTGAATGGAATGGTAATGGATTCTGTCAATTTATTGGCACTTTGCGCCTTGGGTACGGTAATAGATTGGAGCACTTGATTGATGGATGGATGCATACAAGAATTCTTTGTGCTAATTAGGCGATTTCAGGAGAACGTGGTACCTTGTGTTAGTTAAAAGAATGGTTTGAGTATCTGACACACACACACGCTCCATTTAAACCGTGGTTATCTTAAAATGGGTGAACTATATTTTGCTTTCATATGGGTTGAAGCCCCCCCTGCAACACAGAATATCCACGTTACTATGTATTTTTTTTTTAGCACCTCACCTCTGGTGTGTGATTGTGTCAAGGATGATACATTCTTTTTTGGCTGATATCGTTTTTTGGGGAACATAGCTTCTTTATTAATCAAACATCACGATTACAATCAGTCTGCAAGCACTGCAGTTTTGGCTGATATCGTTAACAGTCAGCAAAAGGTAATAAAAACATCATATCCTGCCATCTAATTGAAACATTAATTCTTTCAAACTGTGATAATACTTTTTGAGGATTTTTTTTTTCATAGTTTTATAGTCTTTTGTGTTGTCTGCATTCGTACTTTGTCCTTGGGCCCATGCATGTTAAGATCACCTTGTAATCTTGAAGAGCTACTATGTCTTTTTCTTTCTTCTTTTGTTTATCATTAATTATCTCTTAGTCTTACCTATGTTCTCTGCATTTTGCAGTGGCTCTGAAGAGGAAGTACAGCAAAGCGGAGTCAAATGTAACAGAGCTGAAAAGATTGGGTGCCACGGTGTTGCATGGTGTGGATACAAAAGAATTGAAGTTACACCCTGACTTGAAGAACAGAAGGTTTGATCGAATTGTCTTTAATCTTCCTCATGCTGGCTTCAAAGGAAAAGAGGACGATACCCATATGATCAAGTATGTGCATAATCATGTTATGTGCTTTTTGGCGGTTAATGTTTAATTAAACCCTGGATAAGGACATTTTTTTTCTTGTTCTTTAAATGGATTCACTGCATTGTTTTGTTTGTCCTAAATTAGTTACACAATTGAATACATATTCCTAGATCCTAAGGGCTAAGGCTACATCTGCGCATGAAGGGCCATGTTCTCTTGTTCAGAGAACGTTCCGCTTATTTAGAAAACATGTGTGTGTAAAAGACATTGGATAGCATTTCAGCAAAATTATTCCGTTTTTTTTTTCATTTTCAATGTAGGCACAATTACTCCTATTAACTTGTTTTTTCCCTGAAATGAACAGTAGTTTTCTATGCTTCCATTACATTATGAATAAGTAACATCTTTGAGACGTTGCATCAATAATAAGTGGCAGAGATCTTAGCTGACATTATAGTCATTTTGCTATAGATATTATGATACAGTAAAAATTTCCCACCTGAGCAACCTTACAGCAGGAAAAATAAAGTAATAAACCAAGACCATTGTTTGTTGGTTCATTGCCGTTGTGCTTATAACATTTTTGCAGTTCCTTGTAGTATGATTTCTTCATACCTTCTTTGTTGTTACATACTTGTGAAACGAGATTGATAGATTTGATGAGAAGGTTCACTGTCATATGACAGAGGTCAGGAAATAGTTTGCTCGTGTTTTGCCATGAACATTTAAAAAATATTACCATGCTGTTGTTCACAAAGATATGTTTGTTAGATAAATAACTTATCCTTAACCATCTGCTGTGACCTTTAGCTCACACAGGGAGCTGGTGTGGGGCTTCTTCAACAATGCACCCCACTTTCTTCGGCCTTATTGTGAAATCCACATCAGCCACAAGACAGGAGGGGCTTATGACAGGTGGGGTCTTGAGAGCCTAGCCTCAGAGGCTTCTCTTGTTCTGGTTGAGAAAGTTTCTTTCCGGCAGGAAGATTACCCTGGGTATAACTAAAAGAGAGGAGATAGTGCAAGGTGCGATGAAGCTTTTGATTTAGGCTCTTGTTTCACATTCAAGTTCCGGATCAGAGACCTAAAGATTCAGAAGAAACTGATTGGAAGCATGACAAGTTCAATCGCATTTCTTGGAACCATTGCCCTGGCAACTGAAAGAGACTCAGGCCACTTGTTTCCACCTAATGAAGCATGGCCTCGGCAACATCGTCCTCCACCAGTTAATGCAGTTCACATGCCAATAACCCTGGAGCCTTACAGAGTTTCTCAAAGTCAGCATCCGGATGTTACACTGAATTTTGGTGGCACCACGAGGGACCCTTATTTTCATCAACAGGGCAACCCCAGGCTAACGCTCAGAACCCCAGGGCCATTGGTGAATGCTCGGCCCAATCTAGGCGGCGCCATTTCTCCACCAATGGGCAAAATCCCATGTCCTGATCTCCTAGCTCCTCAGAAGGAGCCTTGGTATCAACATAGACCTGCAGACGCTTCAGGAAGGGATCACTCTTGCTTGGCGCGAGAACACCATTGGGGACTGCATAGGGAACGCCAGTGGGGTCTGCAGAGGGATTGTGAAATGCAGGGATATGAGATGCCATGGGAGAGTCATTCTGCCTTGTTGGAATATCTGCACAGGGACAGGGAGTTTGCTCGCAAGAAGGACCGGCTGCGAAGGATGCTGGCGTTGTATGGTGGTATGCCGTGAAGGATCTTTGGGAGGTTTACGTGTAGAGATCCAGAATAAAGGTGCTAGGCCTGGACCTCTCCAAATCACACGTGCTACGATCAGTCATCAATGTTTGTTTTGTGTTCCTAGTGTGATTATTCGTCAGTGTTTTGTGTTCTACTAACCTTCTAGGCTGTCTTGTGTTCTAGGCTTGTACATGTGGTGCATTTTTTTCCTCTTAACTGTATGCTTTGGCTCTAGCTTACACAAGAAACTGGGATGCATATACAGATATACGACCAGTACCAGGTTTCAGGTGTGAAAAAACGGAGTGATATGGAATGTGGATTGCCAAAGAATATTGAGAAGGCTATTACTATGAGACATCGCTGTTTCTCTCTTTGCAGTTCCTGCCCTAGAAATTGAATTATTTTGCATTTAATTTTAATTAATATAAAGGAGAAAAAAGACAATACAGTCAAATGTCTACAGTTTCTTCGAGAGGGTGGTCCTGTGCGCGACTCCGTCTCTCCTGCCAGTGCCATGTGAAACTGAAAAGTTACCCTTACGTGGCATGTTGATATGGTGAAGAAAGAAAGACAAATCACATTCGTTTGACACGACCTGACCCCGAATTGTTTATTTGCTAAATATTCACTATTACTTTAGTCTTTTCATATAATAAAAAACTGTGATTAACCTCATAAACTTTTGCTATTGTGAAATTTTACTACAGTAAATTTTCTTCAACCTCCTCCAACTAAACAACTTCCAAGTAAATAATGCGCTCAAAACTGAAAATCAAACAATGAAAAAAACTTCAAAATGAAAAAAAAACCTTGAAATGGGATTTACGAACATACTCTGTAGTCTGTATTACATATCTGCATTTACGAGGACGAAAAGTGAAGACCAAACGCGGCGCCCTGGGCGACGCGTGCCATGTGGGCCCGGACCACCACTCGGACACTCGGCTGTCGTCACTCGTCACGTCGACGCTGATCAAACCCCCCACCCGTTGGTCGCTTGACTGGAGTCCACAACGTTCCGTCTCCACCAGCGACGGCGGCGCACGCACGCATGGCCGTTGGAGTTTGAGGCGCCATTGGTGTCTGCTCGGAAGGAGACGCCGCCGCCAGTGGAGGGGGTGCCCGCAATCGAGGTAGAGGGGAATGGGGCGGCGGAGCCGCCCTTGGAGGGGCCCCCGACGGTGATCACCGTGGAAAGGGAGGAGGAGATCTTCAAGGTCGCCCTTGGAGGGGCCCCCGACGGTGATCACCGTGGAAAGGGAGGAGGAGGTCTTCAAGGTCGAGGAAATGAACAAGGCGGACGCGGAGGCGGGGTCGGCGGATAGGGTGCCCGCAGTGGAGGAAGAGGGGAAGGGGGCAGCGGCACCACTGGAGGGGGCACCGGCGTTGATCGCTGTGGAAGGGCAGGAGGAAACCCACAAGACCGAGGACAAGGAGGTGGAGGCAGCGACGGTGGCGGAGGAAGGGGATGAGTCGGAGAAATGGCTGGGGCAATACTCCTCCGGGCAGAGAATACTGATCGTCGGCGACGGGGACTTCTCCTTCTCGCTGGCGCTGGCCACTGCGTTCGGCTCCGGCGGCAACCTCGTCGCGACGTCCCTCGACACCTATGGTTTGTTTACTTCGATCTCTTCCGCTTGCTCTTGCGGCGGGCAAAGTAAATGTGCCTTTCCTATTGCGAATAGTACTGTCAGCAGTTAACGGAGCTGATTCCCCTTTTGGCATGTTGCGCCTTTGGGATGCGAATCAATGGAACCATTACCATGAATGGATGGATGACAGTTGTGAATCCCTGAATTGTGATAGAATGGTGGCTGTGGTGTTTAAAGTAGCTTAGCTTTCGTACAGGTATTGCACATTTCAGGCTTGCAGCAAAACATATCCACTTCATTAAGCTGTGTAACCAGCAAAAAAAAAATGATAAAGCGATTCAAGCAATTAGTTTGGAGCCAGTTGGAACCGAAATGAACTTGCGAGAACATTAACAATTAGTGAAAGGGATAAACACCATATATATAAATCCTTCTAATAAATCTGTCACGTAAATATATCACAGTTTATTTCTTAGGAAATTTTGTCGCCTGTTAATAGTTTCCTTGTCTCATATATGTTCCTTCTAACTATGTCTTTGGGACCATATGTGTTGTCGATGTGTTCACCTTGTAAGTCAAAGGCATACTATTGTTTTTGTTTTCTTGTGCATTGCACTGCTAGAGTGATAGACTTATCCACTTTTCTGCATTTCCTGTGGGAAATCCTTGCTTGCAGAGGCTCTGAGGGTTAAGTACAGCAAAGCAGAGTCAAACATCATGGAGCTGAAAAGATTGGGCACCACAGTTTTGCATGGCATTGATGCGAAAAAAATGAGGTTTCACACTGACTTGAAGAACAGCCAATTTGATCGGATTGTCTTTAATTTTCCCCATGCTGGCTTCAAAGGAAAAGAGGACGATATGCATATGATCAAGTATGTGCGCTATTTCATTATTATGTTCTTTGGCAGCAATCATTTGATTAAATCCTGGTTTAAGGTAGTTGTTCATGTTCTTCATATGGACTGGTTCGTTATTTATTTTGCTGAGCTCCTTAAGCCCAGAGTTGATTAAATATTTCCAAGGCTACATCTGCACATGAAGGGTTATGCACATCTTTTATGTAAAACCTGAGCAGAAATGACGTTGGATATGACCTCAGTGAAAGTGTTTCCTTTTTCACCCTACCACCATTGATCACTGCCGAACTTGTTTTTTGAAATGATCTTTAGCTCTTTGTATTTACATTATGAATAAGCAGTACATTAGATATGATTTACCTCAAGAACGAATTGAGAAATGCCCTTAATGGGCCATCGGCTAGAGTACATTTAGCTTAGATCTTATCATCTTATGATATAGTTAAAAAAATCCAATATGATAATCGTAGTGCTAGAAGAACAAACTAAGATCATTATTGTGCTGGTGAAACCTTTTCACATGAACTTTTAAAAAAAAAATTCGGATGTAACTTTATTCCAAGCACTTAATCGAAACTCTTTAATTTTTTACAAGAAGCTTTTCCTCAGATGTGGAATAAGATTGATCAGTTTCTCCAGAAGCTTCCTCTTTCCATGATACTGGTCATCAAATAGTTAATTGATTCTTTCTTAGTGGTGCTAAACAACACAAAAATCCTTTTGAAATGTGCCACAGTTATTTTACAGCATTCTTTTTTCCATAATTAAATTATTATTAACCATATGCTTTGACCTCAGCTTGCACAAGGAGCTGTTGTGGGGCTTTTTTCTTCAATGCACGCCACCTTGTTCGGCGATACGGTGAAATCCATGTTACCCACAAGACAGGACACCCGTATGATAGATGGGATCTCGAACACCTGGCCTCTGGGTCTTCTCTTGCTATGGTTGAGAAAGTTGCTTTTCGAAAGGAAGACTACCCTGGCTATAACCAAAAGAGAGGAGACAGTGCAAGGTGTGATGAACCTTTCGATCTAGGTGCTTGTTGCACATTCAAGTTCCAAATCGGGGACTTAAAGAAGCTGAAGAAACTGAATGCAAAGAGAGCTGGTTCAATCCGAAGCCTTGGAGGCAGCAACATCCATCCTGGCCATTGGGTAACTGACCGAGGTTCGTTTCATCCCCTTCCACCTTATGAAGCACGGCCTTGGCAACATTTTCCACCGCCAGACAACACAGGTAGTATGCTGATGCCCCCGCTGCCTTACACAGCTGATCGAAGGCCACGACTAGGTTTTCCACCGAACTCTGATGGCATGGTGAGAGCACCATATTTCCGTCAACATGACAGTTTCCATCCAATGGTTAGCATGCCTGGGCCATGGCCAAATGCTTTGCCCGATCAAGGCGTCATTCATCAACAGCATAGTTTCCATCCAATGGTTAGGATGCCAGGGCCATGGCCGAATGCTTTGCCTGATCATGGCATCATTCATCAACATGACAGTTTCCATCCAATGGTTGGCATGCCAGGGCCATGTCCGAATGCTTTTCCCCCCTCCTGGTGGTGTTCCTCCACCGATGGGCAGAGTCCCGTGGCCCGATCTCCTTGCACCTCAGGATCAACATTTGTGTCAGCAGGGAACTGTTCCTGATCTGCAAAAGGGGCAAATGATGCCTGGAGCAACCTGCTTGAACCGTTCTGCTTTCTTGGAACATCGACACAGGGACAGGGAGAGGCTGCACAAGATGATTGCACTGTATGGTAGGCATTGAAGAATGTTCGATTTGGGTGGCGACGGCGGCGTGGTTTATCCGTAGATCGCCAGAGTAGACGACTATAAACACAGGGGGTGTTTCCCATATTACACTACTTTCGGTGCGTCAGGGGTGTTTTTGTGCCTGCCACTGACCATGGCAGCAAAACAACTTGCTGTTGCTAATGTCTGTAGTCTGTACGCTCTTTTTGTAGTGGAGCTGTCTGAAGAGAGTTTCTGATTAGTGTGTCCCCTATTTTGCATCAAAGTATGGCTTAGGCAGTGTTTGGATCGGATATATATTCTAGAATCCAATCCAAACGGGCCTCGGTTTTCTTCGAGTGCAGCACTGGTAGTCTGGTAGATCGTAGATGGTCATACAAAGATCGCGCCAAAGGCAGCTTGTTTCTAACTGCAGCAGCTACTAAAATGAACAGGGAGCCGGAGTTGGAAACTGAGACATCCCAAAGTTTTTTTTTATTATTTTTTTGGTGACAACCAAAGATTTTTTTTTGCGGGTAAAGAATTTTTTTTGACGGGTCAAATCACAATACAAATAATTTGTTGAAGTATATTCATATCGGCTTTGGAAAAGCACCTCTGACTTTGAGGAGTATATGTGAAATGTCGTTGTGACTTTTTTTTATCAAAAAGTGCAAATGGCGATGAAATTCCCATCTACTAGCTTTCGCATATCTCACTAAATTCATCGGTATTCGGTATCAAATAGTACGAAGCAATTGTGATTTGCAAAATGTCACGAAATTCTGCTTGAAGTTTTGTACTGCATGTTTGTTTCATCGTCCATGCGTCTTCTTTTTTTTTATGAGGAATCGTCCATGCGCCTTCCTTCCTCGCGAAGCCAGAGGCCCAGGGGCCAGGGTGGTGTCAGACAGAAGCCCAAAAGCCGGCGGCCTCCTCGGTCATGCGTGGGTCCCTACCCGATCGAGTTACCCGGGGGAAGCCTTTGTGCCACTGCATGTGAGCCCAAACGTGGTCGGGTCCACGTGACAGTGACTCAAAGCTAGGTGCAAAGTTATGAGGAAAACCATTTCGCCGGAAAGGTCCGAACCTTTTTCTTTCGCATTTCGCTACGTATACCCGTGTTTGAATCCACTGGAGGCTGGGGGAGTGGAGTCCAATGATGGCCACAATTCAAAACAGCGCGGCGCATGGCGGTGGCCTCGCCGGCGGTAGGGCACGCCGCGGCGGGGGACGGGGCCGAGGCGCCGCCACTGTAAGGGGAGCCGGGAATGGGGGTAAAGGCGAAGGGGACGGCGCTGGTACTGGAGGGGGTGCCGCCGGCAATCGCCGACGCCGTCGAGGGCGGGATGAGGCGGAGGAGGTGGAGGACGACGAGGCGGCGGAAGGGAGCGAGGATGGTGTCGGGGAAGAGGTGAAGTGGCTAGGGCTTTACTCCTCCACCCAGAGCATACTGCTCGTCGGCGAGGGCAACTTCTCCTTCTCGCTGGCGCTAGCCACCGCGTTCGGTTCCGGCGGCAACATCGTCGCGACGTCGCTCGACACCAGCGGTTTGCCTCCTTCCATCGCTTCCGCTTCCTCTTGTGCCGAGTAAAGGTGCCGCCTTGTGCAGTGCCATTTTTTTTTTTACCCTTTGGGCATTGCATACCGAAATAGTACTACATGGGGAAAATACCACATGCTAATACGGCTTCCAAATGTGGTGTTTTGTGAAGATGGATGCGATGCATTTAGCTCCCTTGAGATCAAGGCTACCGTGCCTTTGCGTTGTGTTGATGGATCCATGGAGGTGATATTGCAATTGCAACATGCTTCTGAAGGAGCTAGATGCAATTTGATTTATACATTAATTTTGTGGGATGCCCTTGAATCTTATAGGACTATTGGAGTGTATTATTGATTCATGGAAATAGACTTCTTACTATTTGGCAAGATTCTAATGAAGTTAAGTGTAAAAAAAAGTCTTATTCCTGTCATATATTGTTTCATACTGCTAGAGATGTACTGAAGCAGCACGCCTGTTGAGGAAGCACTCTTGCTATATTTTTTTTCGGGTGCTTCTTGTATAGTTTGATTCAATTGGCCGATGACAATGTGTGCTTATGAAACATATGGGTCGTGCAATTGAAAAGGCCTAGTTTAAATTGCTTTATTTTATTTATCTTTGAGTTGTAGATCCCTTCTCGCTCAACTGTTTGAAACAACCTGCCTGTTGTTTGCACATTGTTATTGCACCTTCACACGATGTATCAGCAAAAGAAAAGTTAATCAGCAAGAGCAATAACATTGTGCCAAGAAAGAACAAGCACACTCACACGCTTGCACACCCACACCTACATCAGGCTACCTAATAAAATTATCATGTTTTCTTCGATGTAAGCACTAAGCACTTCATATTTCCATTTTCAGGGAGTCTTAGTATCCTACTTTGTTTGCTTTTGGCTCAGACACATGTAACTTTGAACTGACTTACTGCTGTGTGATTTTGTGATCATTGCTACTTATACTAATTTAATCTATTTTCCTGTTCATTTGGCAATCCTCTTCTACAGAGGCTCTGAGGAACAAGTACGGTGGAGCAGAGTCTAATATAACAAGTCTGAAAAGGTTGGGGGCCACTGTTTTGCATGGCATTGATGTGAAAACAATGAAGTCTCACACTGACCTGAGAAACAGACGTTTTGATCGCATTGTCTATAACTTCCCTCATGCTGGCTTCAAAGGAAAAGAATGTGAGGTGCATATGATCAAGTAAGTGTGCTACCTTGTTATTTTCTTTGCAGTTAGCTCTTCTTTAAATCTTGGTTCATAAACTCATTGTTCTCCTCCATGTGGATTGGTTGTATATTCCTTTTTTTGTGAATTCCTTAAGTTTGTAGTTGACTTAGTCTTCCTATGACTATATATTTGTACGACGAGTCATCTTCTTTTGTTTAGTACGCCTATGGGCAGACATGACATCGGATATAATCTCAATAAATTTGTTCCATTTTCACTTTCCATCTTAGCCACAATCTGTCCCTGCTACTTTTTTTTAAATGGACTTCAAGTCCTTGTACTTACAATAAGAATATAAAACATCCCCGTAAAAAAAAGAATATAAAACATCTTACATATGCTACCTCAAGAATAAGTCAGCTATTTTATTTCTCCTCCTAAGCAAGAGAACGGTTTTTCTTTAAATCTTACATACAGCCAATACAAATCATGTGGCAACTTCTATTGCAAGAAGACTAAGCTGAGAACAAAACGTTGTCGGTTTCATTAACTGTTGTGCATGTATCTTCTTTGCATTACTTTATTGTAGTTTTTTGTTATTTTCTTCTTTATGTATACTCTACAAAATTGTTCCTGTAAATTGTTTTTTTAGATAATGGAAAAAATATCCGGCTTCAACCTTTCCGAAACGAAAATTGTCAGTAGTAGTTTCTATAGATAGCCCTATATGAAATAGGATGGAGAGGTCACCAGTTGATTTTGTTATGACAGTTGCTTCTAGAAAACACAGGAACCTGTTCAATATTTGTGGGTCTTCATTTAGCAGCCTTGTGTTTCTTAGGTAAATGCTTATTACCCATTTGCTTTGACCTTCTAGGTTGCACAAGAATCTGGTCAGGGGATTCTTCCGCAATGCATGCCACCTGCTTCGTCCTTATGGTGAAGTCCATGTTAGCCATAAGACAGGAAAGTCCTACGACAAATGGAATCTTGAGCATGTAGCTGCCGGGTTTTCTCTTATTTTGATTGAGAAAGTTGGTTTCCAAAAAGCAGAGTATCCTGGTTATAACCAAAAGAAAGGAGATGGCCCAATGTGTGACAAACCTTTCAAATTAGGTACTTGTTGCACATTCAAGTTCAAAATTGGAAACTTAGAGAAGCAGAAGAAGAAGAAACGAAATCGGAGAATGGCTAGACCAATCTCATCCATTGGAAGTAACACAAGGCCATCCCATCTTCCTCCACTTGTTCAGGCATTGCCTGGGCTAGATTTTCCTCCACCAGCTACAGTTCTCAGCCTTATGACTCTGCTGCCTCATGTTGATGTTCAAAGGCCACTGTCAGGTTTTCAATTCAACTTCAATAGCATGCTGAGAGCTCCATTTTTTCATGAAGTGGGCACTGTCCGTTCAATGATCGGCATGCCAGATCCATCACTGAATGTGTTGGGGCCTCCTGGCGGCATTCCTCCACTAATGGGCAGAGCCACAGGTACCAGCGTCCTTGATCGTCCTCAGGGGTATCCATGGTCTGGGCAGAGATTCATTACTGAGCCACTATTCTTCCTTGCCCGGGAATGCCAATGGAGTCTGCAGAGGGAGTTTGAGATGTTGAGGCAAGTGATCCCTAGCTTGAACTATTCTTCCTTCTTGGAATACCGCTACATGGTGTCTGTTCAGAGGCAGGAGGGGCTGCGCAGGTTGTTCGCAAACAGTTGTCAATGAATGACCGTCATCTAAGGATCGCCATTGGGATTTGGGAGATCTATGCGCAGAGGAACTCGATCTCTCCAGTTATGCTATATGTTAGACATGACCACAAGTGTTTTGTGTATAGGTAGGGCCATTTTGTGTGGCAAACACTGGTCACGGCTGCCTTTAGGGACGCAGATTAAATTGTAGCAACCTCACTTTACGGAGGGTAAACCTGAACCCATACTTGTATTGTTCACTCGTTGAATGGGGGGGCATCGATGCGACGGTGCCTGCTTGTGATCGCGTCCTTTCTGTGCAGGGCAGCACTTGTGTAGGCATTCGTTCCTTATATTGCCGTCAGCTGTGAATTTTAATTTGAAGCAGTGTGTATACTGGGGCTATACGGACTGTTAGACTTAATCTTGTTGCTTATGTGTTTTGTTTTAGTTCTAGTTAGTCATGTGTCAGGTCAGTCGTGCGTGTGTGAGTTAGTCTTGATTAGTGTGGCCGTGATAAGCATGTAAGTGACTGCATGCAGTGAGTTCTACACGTTGGCTTGGAGGAGTGGCCAAGTCAATTGGTGAGTGGAACCATGGCGAGAGAAGTGGATCAGATAAGCCCATGCATGTAGTCGTTAGTGGTGCCCAGCATGCAGTTAGTGGTGGCTTGCATGTAGGGAGTTTAGTTAGTGCAGAAGCCACGGAATGCCTGGCCGAGTTGTGCGGCCGGAAGTGGTGTGCGTGAGTGTTTATTTAAGTCTCTGTAGTCACCGTGTTCAGAGTAGATGCTGTGGTGAAAAGAAATACAGAGAAGTGCTTGTGTGTTCACGCTGATGTGCAGCGTTAAAATTCTTTTGTGTGTTCATCTCCTTCCTTCTTCATTGCCTCTGTGTGTGTTCCATCGAGTACAGAAGAGAGAGCTGTGTGTGATTGAGTGGCTGGGCCAACAAGTGGTATTAAGAGCCTCGTTCGAGAGATGGGGAAGGTCGGCGGCGACGGCAGCAAGTCTCCTGCCGGTGGCGACGACGACGACAGCAAGCTGGTGGTGCAGCACGTGAAGGAGGCGGGGGTGACACTACGTTACCCCATGCTTTCGGAGAACAACTATGGCGTGTGGGCTGTGAAGATGAAGATCTTCATGCGTGCACAAGGTGTGTGGGCAGCCGTGGAGAGCAAAGGTGCGGTTGATGAGAAGATGGACCAAATGGCTCTCGCCGCCATTGTCCAAGCTGTGCCGGAGGCCGTGGTGATGGTCATTTCGGAGGAGGAGACGGCGAAGAAGGCGTGGAAAGCTCTCGAGGAGATGAACATGGGTGAAGAGCGCGTCAAGAAGGCCCGAGTACAGACCCTCAAGAGGGAGCTTGATGGTATGTACATGGGTGATTCCGAGAAAATTAATGATTTTGCTTTGAAGGTTACCGCAATTGTGAACGAGATTCGCACCCTCGGCACGAAAGTGGCGGAGACCGCCGTTGTGGAGAAACTCCTGCATTCGGTCCCCGACAAGTTCCGACCCCTCATCGGCACCATCGAGCAGTGGGGGGATGTGTCGGAGATGACGGTGACGGAGACGATCGGGCGCTTGAGGGCGTTCGAGGAGTCTTCAAAGGGACGGCGTCGTGACAGGGAAGGAGAGCAGCAGCTGCTGGTCGCACAAGGCGAGCCACGCCTCACACGTGCAGAGTGGGAGGCCGTGGTTGCTGAAGAGAAGAGGAGAGGTGAGAGCTCCGGCAGCGGCGGCGACAAGAAGAAGTACCACGGCAAGTTCGACAAGTCGAAGATCGACTGCCGCAAGTGTGGTGAGTACGGACACTTCGCCGATGAGTGTCCCGTGGAGAAGAAAGTGCTGAAAGGTGTTGCGCAACTCGTTGTGGCGGACGCTGATGACGAGCCGACGTTGCTGTGAAGTCCAACACGGAGGTGCAGAATAAAGTCAACAAGATTAGGGGGTGATTGTTAGACTTAATCTTGTTGCTTATGTGTTTTGTTTTAGTTCTAGTTAGTCATGTGTCAGGTCAGTCGTGCGTGTGTGAGTTAGTCTTGATTAGTGTGGCCGTGATAAGCATGTAAGTGACTGCATGCAGTGAGTTCTACACGTTGGCTTGGAGGAGTGGCCAAGTCAATTGGTGAGTGGAACCATGGCGAGAGAAGTGGATCAGATAAGCCCATGCATGTAGTCGTTAGTGGTGCCCAGCATGCAGTTAGTGGTGGCTTGCATGTAGGGAGTTTAGTTAGTGCAGAAGCCACGGAATGCCTGGCCGAGTTGTGCGGCCGGAAGTGGTGTGCGTGAGTGTTTATTTAAGTCTCTGTAGTCACCGTGTTCAGAGTAGGTGCTGTGGTGAAAAGAAATACAGAGAAGTGCTTGTGTGTGCACGCTGATGTGCAGCGTTAAAATTCTTTTGTGTGTTCATCTCCTTCCTTCTTCATTGCCTCTGTGTGTGTTCCATCGAGTACAGAAGAGAGAGCTGTGTGTGTGATTGAGTGGCTGGGCCAACACGGACAGAGCAGTGCTGCTGTTGGCTTTCTGACACCGGTTGTGCTTCTCGTATCACGGCACAGAATTCCATTTTCAGCAGCGTTCAGGCCCCAAATTCCAGATGACTCGCGAGAGACCCTGAATTTTGGCTGAAAGAATTCAAATGTTGTTATCTGGCGGAACGGTTCACCTGCACGGGAGTTGAAGCTGTGGGTGGCGCCCGTGTTGGGCAGCGTGGCGCCGACCTGACGCGACCATCCCCGGGCGACGCCATCTGCTGGGCTGCCGTTGCCAACACATCGCCCTGCGAGAACGGCCTGGCGCCGGGCCACGTGCCCCTACATGGTGCGATTCGCTTCTACTACAACCTTGAACTCCTGCTCCGAGCCCATAAATACAATGGATAATATTTTGGTACAATGGGGGTGGTGTAGTGCTACCAGCTTCCTGTCTGTTTGTACTCTGAGAAGCCAATAGGTAAGGCTCACTCGAGTGAACAGCTTAGCCACCATCCCACGGGCCGCACACGGGCACGCACGGCGGTGGAGCAGCTGGTGCAACAGAAGGTTACGTTGCTGGAGCCTGGAATGGAGAAACTGCTAGCCAGAGAGAAGGGACCCGTGAAGAGGTTGAACCATTACAACTCTTCTCAGAGCATCCTGACTGTCGGGGATGGCGATTTCTCCTTCTCGTTGGCGTTGGCTCGGGCGTTCGGCTCCGGCGCCAACCTCGTCGCGACGTCACTCGACTCGTACGGTTAGTTCGTTGATTGCTTCCGCTTGCTCATCATGTAGCGGGCCATCTTTCCAAATACGCACGGTGCACGTTTTTCGTCGCTTTGCCTTCTGCGGTTTGTACTATATGTGAACAATATGGAGTCGATGAATTATGCTTTGCAGTTTGCAATACATGTGTGAAGGAAGCTGATGAAATTTCGATCTGACAAGAATCTAAGAACGGCATATTAAGATATCACTTTGATCAGATTGGGAGAAAAACACTATTCATCTCAATTTTTCCCTATTTATACTATTTCTTCTTCTCACAAAACACGCCTCTCACAAAACACGCTTCACAGGACTTCATTGTTTTTTTTAATGCTAAGCTCCAGTGTTTTTTTGGAGCTGCAATATTTTTTTCACTAATCTAAACATAGTCTTTGGAATTTTGACATATATATGTGTTGTTTAAAAGCTTTATGGTTAATGGTTATACTGATTTATTTTCTCTCCATTTGCTGTGGGTAATCCTCCTTTACAGTTGCTCTCTTGATCAAGTACAGAGAAGTAGAGTCATTTGGGGCCACGGTCTTACATGGCATCAATGTGAAAACAATGAAGCTTCACACTGAACTCAAGAACAGACGGTTTGATCGAATAGTCTTCAATTTTCCTCATGCAAGGTTCAAAGGGCGCGAGACCGAGCTGTACGTGATCAAGTATGTAATGCTTCACCATCTTGTTATGTTTCTTTTTTTTTTGGGAAAAGTCTATTTTTCACTCTTCAACTGTTATAAAAGTCTGATTTTCAACCTCGAACTACAAACCAGATATTAAAGGCCTTCCAACTATCCAAACCATGCAAAATTGGCCCTTTGGGTGGTTTTGAGGGTGGTTTTGGATTTTCTAAAAATAGCAGAAATATTATTTAAACTTTAAAAAACCATAAATAATTTATTTTGGACCCAAAAAATATGAAATCAGTATCAAAAGTTCTCTTAAAATGTAACCAACCTATTGGCACATCATTTAATATTATTTGGGTATTATATATTTATATTATTAGTGTCTTATTGTTTTTTAAAAAATAATTAGAATAAAAATAAATAGTATGCAAATAACTTCTAATGGTGCACCAACATGTAGGTCACATTTTTAGAAAAACATTTGCACCAGATTATAATTTTTCTTGTTCAAAATAAATTATTTATGAATTTTTTAATACAACATTATTTTTTAATTTTTTTGGAAAATACAAAACCACCTTCAAAACCATCCAAAGGGTCAATTTTGCATGGTTTAGATAGTTGGAGGGTGTTTAGTGTCCGGTTTCGTAGTTGTGGGTTGAAAATCAGACTTTTGTAATAGTTGAAGGGTGAAAAATAGACTTTTCCCTTTTTTTTTTTAGATAATGGTTGGTTAAATATTTGGCTAAGAAGGCTAATGTCCCTTAATTCCCGATCTCAATTGGAAAACACATGCATATAAGCAATCAAGCAAATGACGACGGATATCATTACTATAAAATTGTTTTATCTTCCAATAATTTTCATTCCAGCCACCTTGATCACTAGTATTGCTTTCCAAAATAAACTAGAGCTCTTGCTTTACATTAATTAAGAACTTATATATGATTAACTTATCTGCTCTGTCATTGTGACCTCTAGTTCGCACAAGGAACTGGTAGCTGGCTTTTTCAGCAACGCGCACCACCTGCTTGGGCGCTATGGCGAAATCCATGTCAGCAACAAGACAGGGCACCCATACGACAGTAGGGATCTCGAGAACCTTGCTTCCAAGTCTTCTCTTGTTCTTTTTAAGAAAGTAGTTTTCCACAAAGGAGACTATCCTGGCTACAACCAAAAGAGAGGGGACGGTCCAAAGTGTAACAAATCATTCAAGCTAGGCCCTTGTTGCACGTTCAAGTTTCAAATCTCAGAAGCAGGCAGGAGTGGCAACTCAGGAGCTTAACCTATCCAGACTGAGGATATGATATACTATCTCTATTCTTAAATATACGGCGTTAAGGACAAGCAAAGTACTTTTGCTTGGCCTAAACATTATATATTTTAGGAATAGAGATAGTATATGTTAAATATGACCGGTGTTTAGCTAATGAAATTTCATTAAAAAAAATTCACACTAAGAAGTGTGCTCCCTCTTACCGGACACACTTCTTAGCATGAATTTTTTTTTTCACGAAATTTCACCATCTAAACACAAGTGTTACCTGTATGGACAGATCCCGGTTTTGCTTGTGCGGCAAACACACAACAGCACATGGGAATGCTAAATCCTTTCAGATTGGCTTAGAAGAATCATGAGAAGTTGAAGATCTCGTAGAACACAATGACCATTCACCAGGGGTCTTCGGCGCATGAATACAGTTGAAGAGATGGCTGAATTTGTGATACCGTGGGATGCTATCCAGGGTGTACAGTTCTCTGACCGTGCCGATCGTCTGGAGATGGACGTCCTCAGGAGTCAGGATCCTACACTTCAAAATTGGCATTACTAAAATGCACCTGCGGCACTTGGGTGGGTGCTACTACAATCTGCTGGGGTGTAAATGCCGAGGGTAAACACAAATTCTTTGCTTCTCAGCTTGTACGGAGCAAGCTTTCGGTAGCTGACAGGCTTGCCGCTTGCCTTTCAGGAACCTTCACCAGGTGATTGGTGAACGGAGACGGTCTTCGTCGGCTGAGCACTTGTGCCTCCACTGCACATGCTAAAAAAAGTCCGGTTGATGGTCAGCTATTGGACCAGTGGGGTTTGTTCCAGTGCCAAATGTTGAAGGAGAAGCACAGGAATGATCGCTTCACAGATAATCCACATGAAGCGAGTTTCACGTTTCGGCCACTGCCGGGTGGGTCGGAGAAGGGAGGACCTGGAAGTTCAATGTGGGTCCCACTTGTCGGAGCAATAAATGTCAGAAGCCGAGTTGTTGGATTGGACGTTTTGGACTCCAGTCTTCTGCAGCACACTACCGCAGCCGTGTCTCAGTGCACAAAACCAGGCGCGCATGGGGGTGGCGTCGCCGGCTGTCGGGCACGCCGCGGCGGCGAAGGACGGCGGCCGGGAAGGGGCAGGTCGGGCGACATTTGGGGTTGCGGGGAATGAGGAGCCGATGGCAGCGGAGGGGGTCCCTGGAAGGGGGGTGGATGTGAAGGGGGCAGGGCCATCGGATGGGGTACCGGCGGCGATCGCCGTGGAAGGGGAAGAGGAGAAGGGGGGGTGAGGAGGGAGATTGTCTTGTCGCGGCGGCGGCGGCGGAGGGGGATGAGGAGGGCGATGCGGATGATGAGGACGAAGGGGAGAAGGTGCTGGGGTGCTACTCCTCTACCCAGAGCATACTGCTCGTCGGGGACGGGGACTTCTCCTTCTTGCTGGCGCTGGCTGCCGCGTTCCGCTCCGGCACCAACATCGTCGCCACGTCCCTCGACACCTACGGTTCGTCTACTTGGATCGATTGCTTCTGGTTGCTTGAGACGCGTAAAGGTGATCGTCTTTGCCGTTACGCACTTACGCTCCAGTACATGGGTCATGGGTGATTAGGGTGAATAGTGATGCATTACTTTTTGCCTTTGGTGCCTTTGATACGGGAATGAATGATGGATGTATTCACGCATACGGCCAAACCATATGGCCATTACTGGACAATGTGGTAACAACTAACAAGCCTTTAGCCTTCATGTGTGTAAATGTGTTGGGTTTGTCAAATGGCGAGTATGAAGTTAATTTCCTCTTACAGTACTACATACTAGTGATATAAACTGTTCCGTTTTCTTTGTATTTTGTGCCTGGTTATAGAAATGAACGCCATTGATGGATGCATATGAGAATGTGGTATCTTGTGTTGGCTGAAGAAGAAATTTGTTGCATATTACCCTGTTGAGATCAATGTTTTGTTGAAAGTCAGTGCCTTCACATTGTGCTGTGGAATATCTATGGCAATATCCATTGCGTGGAGGTGGAAGCGATTTGATCTATGCATCGAATCTGTGCGGTGCCCTTGAATCCCATCTTTGTGACTTCTTAATTCTTGGAAATAGGTTTTGTGCTACTCTATTTTGAAAGGTTTTACTCAGTTTGATTGTAAGGAAGGATGTCCGATTTGGGTGATGTGTTATCTCTTATAGTGCCAGAAATTGTATGTTATCTCGTCATTTTCAGCCAAAAGAATACTATATTTTGCTATCTAGTGAAATGCTCTGATTTCTTTGGGAAATAATTTGACACATCGATATCTTTTCTGTTTCCAAATTTCTTCATTATAATTTTTGCATTGAGCTGACCTCTTGCGTAAGCTCAAAAGGGCAGTATGGTTCTTGTGTTTTTGTGATCACTGATCAGTAGCAGTTGTACTTACACATTTCCCCTGTATTTCTTGTGGTCTATTTCTCTTGTCCAGAGGTACTGCTAGGCAAGTATGGCGAGGCAGAGTCAAATATAATGAAGCTCAAAAGTCTGGAAACCACAGTTTTGCATGGCGTTGACGTGGAAACAATGAAATTTCACACTGACCTGAAGAAAAGACGGTTCGATCGGATTGTTTTTAATTTTCCTCATGCTGGCTTTAGAGGGCGTGAGGACCAGATCCATATGATAAAGTATGTGCACCACCTTGTTATGTTTATTTTGGTTTTTATCAATGTGGGAATTAAATCCCTGAATGAGAATGTTCTACTTCTTGCTATTCTTCCTGTGGGTTAACTGTATCATTACTTGTCTTAATACTGAATTTCTTAGTGAATTTCTGCATATGTAAAATTGACTTAGTATCCATAAGTTTACATCTGTAAACTATGTGCTGTTGTGCTGATGTGGATTAACTGTATCCGTTTTTTTTTTGTGAATTTGAATTTGAAGATTGCTAGCCACGTGTTCCATAGAACAGCTATGTGCTTATGCATGCATCTGGTATTGGGTAGATTATCAATGAGTTTGTTTCAATTTTCATTCTAGAACAGCTGATCTCCACTGAATTTGTTTTTAGAAACTGACTACAGATAATTGTATGTACTTTTATTAAAGAGTAACTACCATATTTCATCAAAGAAGAGTAGTGAATACATTAGATTATCTAAAAAATTGTGAGCCTTTTGGTGTGCAGCTCCAATTGTGATTTCAGGGGAGCTCTGCTAAATAGTGGTTCGCAGGGAAATTCCTAGAGTACTTTAGTGAAGTGGATTTATCAGAAATGAACTAAGATGCTGGGAGTTGAAAAAACTTCTCCTAGTTCACTTCCTGCCTAGACTCATTTCCTCCGTAGTCCATAGAGTTCACATTCAGCCACAGAATCACATCATTGTCCTTCACAGAACCACTTCCAGAGGAGCGCTCTGTCAAACAGAATGTAGATGTTTTACCTCGAATTGAGTTGCACGAATCTTGTCTCTTCTCAATCAGACATTTTGCTGTATGATTTGGAGAAGGAAAGGTTCCTATGTCCCAACCTTCAATACAAGAAGAATAAGCTAAGAACTTATTGTTGGTTTCATGGATTTTTTTTGCTGCACTTCATCGTAGCTTTTTGTTAGTTATTTCTCTTCCAAGTGCACTATACTAGAATTTTTGTTGGAATTGGTTAGTTAAAAACATTTTCTGTGTATAGATAAGATTAGGTCTGACAAGAAAGATTATATTTGTATGCCGATGGTAACTAAGTAATTACCACCTTGCAAGCAGTTTCTTATTGAGCATTTCAAACTTACGATGTTCTCTTCTTTATGCCTTTCTTTTCTTAGTTATTCTTATGAACTATCTTTTCTTGACATTAGCTTGCACAAGAAGCTGTTGAGGAGGTTTTTTAGCAACGCATGTCACCTGCTTAAGCCATGTGGTGAAATCCATGTCAGGCACAAGACAGGACAGCCATATGACAGCTGGGATCTTGAGCATTTAGCTGCTGATTGTTCTCTTATTATGTTTGAGATAAAAAATTTCCAAAAAGCAAACTATCCTGGTTATAACCATAAGAGAGGAGATGGTGCAAGGTGTGATCAACAGTTTCCTCTAGGTCCTTCTTGCACATTCAAGTTTCAAATTGGAGACTTGAAGAAACTGAAGAAACCGAGTGGAAACAAGGCTAGTCCAAGCTCATTCCTTGGTGGAAGCAATTTCCGTCCTTCTGGCAAATTGGAAACTGATACAAGGCTACTTCATCTGCTTCCACCTGTTCAACCATTGCCTTGGCTACATTTTACTCCACCAGCTAACACAGTTCGCATGCCAATACCTGTGCAGCCTTACATGTTTTCTCAAAGGCAACAGCCAAGTCCTCCTCTATGCTTGGATGGGATTGTGAGGGCTCTTTTTCATCCACAGCCAATGTTCAGCATCGCAGGACCATCGCTGAATTCTCTATGTGCTTCAGGCAGCATTTCTTCACAAATGAGCAGTATTGCATGTCCCAATCTCCTTGGATCACAGGAGCATCATAAAAAAAATATACCTGGTCTGCCAGGAGATGACTTCTCTTACTTCGGATACCAAATGCGTCTGCAGAGGGATCGTGAAGTGCAAAGGAAAGCTATGATGCCCGGAGCAGCTGGATTGACCTATGCTCGTGCCTTCTTGGAGGGACAACGCCACAGGGAATCTGTTCAGAGGCAGGAGTGGCCGAGGGGGTGTGAAGTGCAGAGAAAAGCTACTATGCCTGGGGCAGCCGGCTTGAGCATTTCTTCTGCCTTCTTGGAACAATGCCGAAGAGACTCTGTTCAGAAGCCGGAGCGTTGAACAAGATGATCACATACAGCTTGTCAGTGAGGACCATCGCTAGGATTTTGGAGATGTGTTTATATCTGTGAAGGGGACGGATCGAGTATAGAAACTTGACCTTCCTAGATAGGAGGGTTATGTTAGAAACGACCATTTTGTGTAGGACTGCTAATTTTGCTATCTTTGTGAAGGAGCAGTAACCTTGGATAGCAGCATTTAAGGGCGCAGATCAACCGTAGATAATCTCACTTTATTATCAGCAATGCAGCGGGAAACCTACTGCAATCTTTATTTTCCTGTGTGATAGTCTTGTAGAAATGTGCAGCTTTTGTTACTCGGTAGAGACTAACCGATATCATATTTTTTTAGTGTGCATATGTTAGATTTCTGTGGAGATTACGGGTGAAGTGGCGTGATGAAATCGTCTGGTTTGGTTACGGTATTCATATGAGAAGATGCCTAGATATTTAAAAGGGTACACCTCTTCCTTCACCTGAAAAAGTGAATATAGTCTCCATATTGTTTTTAGCCTCTCCAAAAATAGTAGCTCTCTCCTATGGAAACTAATTTTTAGGCCAGATAACTTTTTAGAAGCACATAACACTAACTTATTGTTTTTTTCCTTGCTTTAAATTATCAATAGTAGCTCTCTCCATATTGTTTTTTTTCTTGCTTTAAATTATTTTCCAAAAAGAGGATTGTATCGTCGTCGTCGTCGTCGTCGTCATCATATTGGAGTATTGATAATCTCCATCTATCAAGTGAGGCACTGGACCCTGAACTGTGTGTTCGTTTTAGGTAGCCCTTGAAATGAGGGAGAATTGCTAACATGTCTGCTACTCCACATTAAAAAGAAGCATATGCTTCCGGATGGCGCTGACAGAAGCAGGCAAACCAACAATGGCCATACTTAATTCACAAAGCAAGTACCCCCTGTGTCCCACAATCTAAGCATTTGGAGCATTCCAAGTGAAGAAATAACAATGTGAGGAAATGACGCATGTACCCTGAGTTAAAAAAAAAAGCACCATTAGTGGCCCAATGAAAAATGCACATGTGTCGGAGATGTGGGACTGAGAAAGAGGGAGGGAGGCTGGGAGGGGGGCTTCCGCGGATGTGGGTTTGCCGAATGAAAACTAAATTGGTTCGGTTCATTCTAAACTTGCACATCTGCGAAGCAATTAACAATTGTTTTGCACACCACTGAATGCCTCATATTTTGCATCACATAATCATCTGAAACAGGACTTGAATACCATCACAGTTCACACGAAAACCAATGTATTCTGACACTTCAGACAGCAGAAATTTCCTGCTTTGATTGGAAGTCAAGAACAGAGGAACCCATGCAAAGTAAACAGAAACAGCTGGGGATTCCATTTTTATTTGCAATGTGGCTTAAACCATGGGATAATGGTACAAATAAACATCAGGTGAAGGCAACGAGGAAGTTGTCCAGTTAAGGAGCTTCTCAGATTCTGACGTTGGGTAAGCTGCTTACGATCAAGATGCTTGGAGATTACAGCGCTGAAGCTGCCACGATTGTGAAGTCACTGCAGGACAAATCGAAGGTTCTGACGAAGCCTCAGCATGCTCGAGAAGCAGAGGTGGAAGTACACAAGCAATTCACCAACTTCCACAGCTCTGGGGCGTTCAGCGGGTGGCTGGCAACAATTATGTCCGCCTAGCGGTAAACCCACCCAAGCCTTCGTTTCCTGTTTTCGCATACTACTAGGTCAGATGACGACCCAACCTGACACGCCTATAAGTCACCACTGTGGCGTGGTGCTGGATGGTCCGGGCAGGTTATCAGGTTCTGTTTCGCCTGTGGATTCATCTGCATTTCATGTAGAAGAGACATAAAGCGGACATGTAAGGGTGTGTTTAGATTCACCAACTTTATCCCAAAAATACACTATTCATCCAACTTTTCTCTATTCATTTCATCCCTCCCACTAACATGATACTAATACTATTCATCCACGGTGTTTTTTTGGGTGTACAATGTTTTTTTTGGAATCTTTTCCAATCTAAACATCCCCTAAACCATGTGAATCCAATATAAAGTATTCAATGGTGACATTTTTCTTGATTCAGTATGCCTAAAGGTCTAATAATTGTACAAAATCCCTGGTGTCTACACACTTAGTACGTCAATGGAACTGAGATTTTGTGCAGTTCAATATGCATTTTTTTTCAATATTATTTGTTAGGTTCACTCATCGAGTGGGTTATATATACTAGAAGCCTACTAGTTCCAAGGTGCACCCTGAAACAATTGCAGGTGGCAACCTTTGCACTTGTTTCAATAACTGACAATAACAAATATACAAGCTTAATTTATTGGATGGAGAGACGATTTAACTTGCCTTGTGTTGACCAGTAAACCTTGGGAATATGATTTACCTTTCCCATTTGAAGGTTCCTCACAAAATCAGAACGCATCCTGGTAAAGTATGCCTCTTTGATAGAATTGAGAAATTCAATACCAATAGGGACGTCCCGCAATTCCTTGAGGCGATCCATGTGTAGACATTCAAGGCTGCGCAAAGCTCCCTCATGTATGCATATTCTTTTGACTTCTGGCAAATCCGCCAACTCAATGTTCTTCAGTTTTTGGAACCACGTTCCATGAAAGTGTAGCTGCTGGCCGGTGTACGCCCTTGTAAGACGTAATTCAGTTACATTTGACAATCCAGAAAGCTCTGCTACTGGACTCGCTATGAGCTGACACCATGATAGCTCCATTTGCAGAAGTTGATCTCCATGAGTAGAGAAAAGTGGAGATTCTAAAGTTCCTTCAGACAACCGCCCTACCAATTCTAGCTTTTCAAGAGGGTTTTGCATAGTCAGATCGTCAAGCAGGAGGAGCTCATCTTCATTAATGGCTCTTATATGCAACTTCGTAAGCAGGCGCATCTTTGATAAAGAGTAGCACAGTTGTGCACAATGGCTACTTCTCACATAAGTTACTGAAACAGATCTTAGCTGGGATAAATCTCCTAGTTTTGCAACAAAGATTTTAGTTGCTCGGACTTCATTCAAAGATTGCAATTCCTTCAAATCCCACAAGCCCTCAAATGGCTCCATGGGTTCCCAATTGTCGAAACTTCTGTACGTTGCATCTAGCAATTTCCAAATAAGGAGGTGACGCAATCTCTTCAGTTTTGAAAACCCTTGTGGAAAATTCAGTACTTGTGTGCGTTCAAGGCTCAATGTCTGTAAATTATGTAGCTTTGTAATAGATTTAGGGAGTTCCTTCACATTGGTATCATCTAGGCACAAATACCTAAGGTTAAATAGGTCCCCAACTGAATTAGGAATATCGTTGATAGGCAAGCCGGATAAGTCTAATACTGGAAGATACTTAGATCCCGAGAAAATAAAAGAATACCATGATGATAATACCATACCAGTGTCAAACGATATGAATGTGCGATGCCTCGATGGACCTCTGCTGTATTGACTGCCCTTGTTGCACTGGAGAACGGATATTCGACGGGAATCCAATCCTACCTGTACAACCTCATGAGCGTCATCATAAGTTATACCAAACCCCTCTTTTTTAGCTTGGAAAATGGCTAGTTCACGTACAAGATCATGCATACGAAGATATTGCATCCTATCAAAACTGTTGCACTTCACAACCTGAAGCATACTTCTTTGGACAAGTTCTCCTAGGTAAGCTTCAGCAACGTCTTCTAGACTGCATGCTCCTTTTTGTTCGATAAATCCTTCAGCTATCCACAGTCTAATCAATCGCTTTCTGAGTATTGGATAGTCTTCTGGGAAAAGAGCAAAATACAAGAAACAATTCTTCAAATAGTCTGGTAGGTATTTATAGCTTAGATTCAGAATTTTCTCCACGTGATTTAGGCTCTCATTGTTGTGTAGCTCCCAAATAAGTTGATTATAAAATAACCTCCAATCTTTAACACTTCTCTTTTTCAGGGACAACAAACTCCCTATCGCAACAAGAGCTAATGGTAAACCATCACATTTGTCCACTGTCTTTACCACACTCATTGCCTTCCTGCAAAATAGAAGCCACGCATCATGATCATTTAAAGGTTCAACCTTGATTTTGCAACCATCCTTAGCTATCGAAGCAACTTCCTCGATTCTTGTCGTGATTACTACTCTGCTTCCCAAGTCATTATCGGCAAGAACCTCTCTAATTTTAAAAAAGAACTTCAGCAGTCCAAACGTCATCCAATATGATAAAATATCTCCTTTTATCCAGAATTTTTGCCAGTTCCACTCTTAGTTCTGCACTATTCATATTTGCAGCATCAAATGCTCTGTTTTCATTTCTAGAGATTTCCTTCAGCATGTTTCTAAAAATATCAGTAATTTTAGATGATTGGGAAACAGAAACCCATGCATGGCATGTAAAATTGGATGGTATTGCTTCATTTTTGTAGACATTATTAACAAGGGTGCTTTTTCCTAGTCCACCCATACCCCAAACAGCAATGATCCGAAGAGAAGAATCTTCCAGATGCAATGAATTAATCAAGATTTCTCTATTTTTATCAATTCCTACAAGTTCATTGCCGTCGATTGAATAATCATGTCCAGGATGATATATTTGTTGTTCACTGTCATACTTTGCTGCTGGAATAGAATTTTCACCAGGTATTAATTGCACCCAACGACCTATCCTTTTTGAGAGTTCAACAAACTCTTTGATTATTATATCTGCTTTGATGGCAATTTCATCAAGTGAAAATAAATTATGGCGTTTCTTGAAGATTTTTTTCACAGAAGCCCATGTCTCTCTGATGGTATTCATTAATAAGATACATAAATTGATCTATGATGTCTTCCATGTCATATGCCAACCTTCGGACTTGCCCTATCCATGTTTCCATGACTTCACTATTGCAACCCTTCATGCCACTTTCCTTAAGAAATGTGTTGATGATCTCAAGTTCATCTTTTATCAGTTTCATGTTAACTGGAAGTGCCATTTGCAAATCAGAATCCTTTCCGAGCAAGGGTTTAGCTAACTTCAGTGTTTCACATGCCACTGCTATTCCAATCTTTTTTATGACAAAAAGAACAACAACTTCAACCATTTTTCTCCGTGTGGTTTGACTTCAATATGTCAGAGACATATATTTGCATTAATTACGACTTAATATTTTGCACAACTTCCATCATTTTTACATCACATCTACAAAAAGAATATAAAAAAAACATGTCATTGGGAGATCAGAACGATCTACAAGGTGAAGTGCTGACCAATAACTTCTATTGAAAGAAGTTGGTGTCAAATTTCATAGAAATATAATTAAATATTTTTAAACTACTTTTTATGGTGAACCTAGCTAGTAACATCTATCTTACATTGTCAACCTATGTATTTTTTTTTCATATTCATGGCTAAAGTTTAAAAGGTCACAGCGGCACGTATGCAACATGTATTCTGAACTAGAGATGGAGTAATTAATAAGCTAATATAATTGTTGAAGGGATACCATTTTATTGAAACCTTATCTGCTACAATTACCTGAAATAACATCATTCTTGTTGTAGTAGTTGAAATACATGCTTTATTCTTGGAGTATAATCAATTTCTAGAAAAAGAAGATGGTCAGACAATAAAACAGAAGGATCAATGTGTGGATAGCCTGCTCCTGTAACATCCATAATGATTTCAGCATGGACATCAAAACATTTCGGTTTTTAATGTTTCCCTAATTGTACAACATATGCGAGAATGAATGATATATTTTTTTTGGCAACAACTCAAGTTTTCAAGTTATTTCTGTCAAACTCAATGTTTCTCATGAAGCTTAGCTATTCTTGCTTTTATATATTGGCTACGAGCCTACGATGCTGCTCTGAGGTCGTGAGAAGAAAAAGAAACGCAAGGAGGGCAGAGTATTGAACCTTTCCACGTCTGATCATTTTTCCTCGAGTAAAGTACATCACCGGTCCCTAAACTTGTACTGATGTGTCATCCCGGTCCCTAAACTAACAGATCGACCTTTCAGGTCCTCAAACTTGTTCAGTTGTGTCATCCCGGTCCCTAAACCTGCAGACCACCCATTTAGGTACTCAAACTTGTTCACTTATGTCATCCCAGTCCTTAACATTAGTTTTTAGTCTCATATGAATCAAATATGACTATATAAAAACTTCATATCAAAAAATTATTCGTAACTTTTTCATATGAACTCGAATGAAAACAAAATTTATACCAAAATTTTAGCTCTCGACACGATCTACATCTTTGTAGTTAAAATTTTTTCGTTTGAAGTCATTTTTATCCTAAAATTTAATTTTAAATTTTCAGTTTCAAACTCTATAAACATATGATAGTAGAAATTAAGTTTAAGGACCGGAATGACACAAGTGAACAAGTTTGAGAACTTAAACGGATAGTTCACAAGTTTAGGGACCAAAATGGCACAGTTGAACAAGCTTGAGGACCCACATGGTCGATTTGTGAGTTTAGGGACCGGGATGACACAACGGAACAAGTTTAAGAACCGGTGACATACTTTGCTCTTTTTCCTCCGTCCTCAACCTCAAGTCAATGTGGGATGTACCCTTTTAAGCAATGCAAGAGAGCTTCCTAGGAAATCCAATTGTGTACGTTGAAGGCCAAAGTTGGAGGCAGAACTAAAGCATCACCCGTTTGTCGAAGCAGTGGATGGTGGAGTATAAAGTTTGATGAGAAATGTCGCAAGTCCATAGTGGCTAGTGCTTCATATATACAGATGGACGCTACGCTATCACTGTATGCTAGTGGGTTCAGCAACTGCAGAAATTGCAGGGTATTACAGATGTTAGGTCAATAGAAGATATAATATGGTGTCTAATATATCTGCAACCTAAACTGCAGAACAACTACTACAAGACAGTTGACCTTGTCTTCTTTGAAACTGGATCGGAAAAGACCTAGTCATTTTTAGTACTACTGATATGTCATATGTCATGATTACTATAAGAACATGGGTCCACTTGACTTGAATAGCTGACTCCCAGAAAGTAAAGTTATTGTACATGTTCATTAGGTAGATAGCCCGCGCAAATAGCTCGGGTATCTAGTCCTTTATGTAAACATTTAAAATGACATGATAAACTACTGACCATCAACGTGATATGATAATCTTTATTTGTCTATGTCTAGGTGTCTTTATATTAAATATGCTGATTAGATTGTCGTCTTAGCAGAATCATCACAAAGTGCCCTCAATTTTTTGTTGTCACACCATAGTTGATCAGGTGCCATAATTTTTTGGCTGGGTGGACATACATGCAATTGTGTCACATTAAGAAAAAATATATGGTAAATTTATATTTGATATTGGTTACATAGTCACATTGTATTTTATTACAGCTAAAATCCATTAGGTTTTTATTTTCAATTTGTACATAAACATAAAAAATATTTATATTTAACCACCTCCCAACGTTAAGCTGGTACTTGATGGTGCACCAGGAGCTGCTACACCAAGTGCGCCAGCATGGATATTTTGTATCCACTGAGAAAGGATGGGTTTAAATTGTATGATGGTAATTTGTTTTTACAATATTTGTTTTTTACTCAAAATAAATCTATTGAACTGGATTTTTTTCATCATTATTGTGCCCAAGTAGTCCATACCAAGTTATCATGTTTTCTTGTCGTCTTTTTGCACGTTCTATAGTGTGAGGCATAGATTCATTAAAATATATATATACATAAACATAGTTTTTGGTATTTATTAAAAGCAACATAACTTTTTTATTTTTTATATGAACTTATATTTGAAATTTACCTATAGTGACAAACTATTAGTAGTTTTAAAGAATAATATTTCGGTGAGTTAATAGTTTGTAAATATTTCGTTGCTTAGAAGAAGCAGCCCACTTAAGCAATTAATATATATCTAACTTGTTTAGTTCCAACTTGTTCTTTCACTTGTCTTTTGGTCTTGTATCAGTGTATATATGCATTTGTTGGTCAGTTGACTGAGCTACCTTAGAACCATTGTGGAATTGCATTTCTCTTTTTGTAAGTCGAGTATTGTGTTACTGATTGACCTTAATTGAATTTTCTCTACCTTTCGTGGCTATCAACCGTATTATTACCTTTTTAGGTCCATCTATCATTTTTTCTGTCGACTCCAATAGAATCTTCCCCTCATGCGCTCTATCCTAAACACTTAATTTGTTTTTGAAGCCGTGTAGAACGTTCCATCAAGTGTATACATAAATCTCTTCAACATGCGGTACACTTTATAAGATTATCCATTTTTATGCAATTATTAATGGTGAATTGTACATAGAACACTGATTTAATAAAATCCAGCGGTCTGATATTCTCTTTTTTAGGTTAACATTTGAAATTTTAGATCCTTTCGGCATAAAACCAAAGGTCTAAGTTTTCTATTTTTGCTGAATAATGTGGAATTGTTTTGGCATTCTTGGCCAACATGATGTCTTCTTTAAATGATGGTATATACTCTATGTTTTTACATCCCAAATAATTTAAATTGTCTCATTTATAGACTCAATTGTTTCTAAAAAAAATATTTAATTTATATTTGGTATAGACTCCATTGCATAGTTATATGGTCTATTTTGATTTTTATGGAAGAGTATAGTATTCAGGTGTTTTGTATTTTTTTTTGCCGCCTCCCTTCCGTGGCGACTTCTTTGTTTACTAATTATATAAGGTATAGGCTAACTATTTTACATCCCAAATAACAGAAATTATACCATGTATAGACTCAATTTTTTAAAAATATTTAAATTATATTTGGTATAGACTCTCTGTTGCATAGTTATATGACATATTTTAATTTTTATGGAAGAGTATAGGAATTGCAGGTGTTTTGTAATTTGTTTTTTTTTTGTCACCTCCCCTCCGCGGCTCTCTTTTTTGATCTTGGTTGCACACTTGCACGGTTGGAAGATTAGTCAAATCGATTTGGGTTGCTGGCTCGTGTGACTGGGTTAGCGGTCTTTGTAAGGGAACGATAACAGAGATAGCTGCTGGAGTGTGTTTTTGTGGAGAGGGTGAGTTAGATTGCCGACTAAACATGCATGGAGGGCTTGACTTATCTGAGAGTGTACATGGGGTGGGGAGGTGCAACACAGCACCTTTTTGGCATGGCACATGGATTGGACGGCTGCTAGAATACAGCACGTGATTAGAATTGGGTACACCATTCTTTTCTTCTGGTTTTGATCAGCATACGATGAGGCTGTTTTGTGACGTCTGAACCTGATTTGGCTCCCGGCCGTATTGAAATCAACTTATAATTTGTTTTTAAGAATTCTAAATTTGGGTATATTATTAGTTGTATTGGACATAGACTCTTTATGGGTTAGCCGTATTGAAATCAACTTGTACTTTTATTTTAAGATTTCTAAATTTAGGCATATTATTAGTTGTATTGGACAATGACTCTTTGGGTCAATCTAAATCATTAGATCTTCATAAGATCCGACGGTCGAAATCCTTCTCTTTTTTTCGATTAACGTAGGAATTTCTTGGCCCTCTCGGCGAACGTGGTGGCTCCTTTTTTTCTTCGAGTAATAATATAATAGATAGATGCTTGTTAAGATAAATATTCATCAATCATATATGAGACTCTAAGTTAGTAGTATCATAACTCAGTGTATAAGCTAATATAAGTAACTGCAAGCTAACGTGGAAAACATCTGTATTTGTCGTTCCGTTCAAATAGATTAGGTTGGACCATTGAAAACTTCTTTTAGACCAGATTCATTTCAAGGCAGACTTAACCAGGGAGAGAATACTCCATATTACAACTCGGGTCATGATATCATATCACTTTCAAATGTTAATTCGGATTAAAAAAAAACAGTTGTTGGGCTCACAATAGGGCCCAACTGCAAGACTTTTTCCATCTGAACTACGGAGTAGTTTGGGGACTTCAACATGGTACAAAATTATTGGTCTTTTCCCTTGGAGATGAGACTGTCAGCGTAAATGTGGAGAGCTCGCACGACACTGACGACCCGATGGGTGTTATTAATAGAAATTTAAGAGGGAACAAATAGTGTCAATCCTGGTCGCATTTACCAGCTTATGTGTGTGTATAACATTGTTTGAAAACAAAAGGAATACAATGCTTAACTGTGTTATTTAGATAATAATTAGCAAATAAGAATTATATTTGGTTTCAGCAAATGCATACAATTACACAACCAATCAAAACTAACCATTTTCAGTATATTCCACATTCCGCCAGCAAAATCTATTAAAAAACACTGGAATGTCTATACGTGTTGCTTATTTTACCTGTGAAATTTATCAAAATTAATGGAAACATTACGTCCCTTCGACAGAAGGACATATTTTTGGAATGTTAAGCCAATCTAATATCCCTCCATTGCACATTAAAAAATTGTATCGTGGGTTATCGAACCAAAATGATATTTTGATTTCGAACAAAGAAATATTCAGTCATAATTAATTCAGATCTAAAAAATATAAATCAATATGATATATGTTCTTCTAATCATACCCTCACAGCTTGGTCGCCAAGCTACATTGTTGCTCGGGCACCAAAGGCTTGCGTCGAGGCACCCGCCATCGCCAGCGAAGCCATGGCACTGTCATGCTCATGCCCGCTGGATGCTGCCGCTGCCCTTTCCTCATCGAAAGAATCATGGGCTCACACGCACTTGCTAGCCAGTCGATCCGAACAGAATTCCCCTATATGCGGAAGTCAAATCACGTATAGACAAGACTATCATTGGTGAATTCAGTTGTGATTCACCTGGTTCTCCCTTCCTGTTCCCATCGTCGCCAACTCTCACTTCTCATCCTCCATCTGACGCAACGTCCGCTCGGCGCCTGCACTCTGTCCCACCTGACCAGCATCCTTGCGGCACCGCCCCGCACCACCTTCGGTGGGCGAAGGTCGCCTTTGTGCGTCTGCAGCTCGCTCGCGGCAGGAGCGGAACGGCCCGCGTCTATTTTTTTAAAATTTTTATGAAAAAGAAAGTCTGATGGCTAGATAACCCTTGGGTGAGAAAAATAAATCAATTTTGGTAGAAACATTTTCTAAATATCAGGTTTTATGGGTTTGACCCCTTTCCCACCTCAGTTGACCCTTACATGTGGATCCGGTGTGAGAGGTAAGGTGGGCCTAGTTTAGGTGAGAAACGTTTTCAATTCTACTCGTTCTTTTATAGATAGATTTGTGGACCGCATTATATAAGAGTGAACTACCGTAGTTGAGTTTCTCAATTTAAATTGTGGTTGTTTGACATCTATAGCATGTTGACAAATGACATCAACGATGGATACGTACAACCTGTTCTTATATGAAAGTAATATCTAGTACACTAGGCACAGTCATGCACGCTCCTTGCTCCGCACCTAGCAATCTTCTAACGTGACTCAAGCATCACCCTAGGACATGCATGTACGTAGACAGTGGAGGCGCTCAGAAATCAACACAAATCAAACAACGCTAATATACAAATATGCAGAGCTGCTGAGGGGTTTTGAGGTGTTCTAACTACAAATCGGCGATCTGAACTACCGTCATGTACTCATTTCGAATGCGACGACAGTGCCTAATGCAGCCGTGAATCGCTACGCAGCGCGAGCGACCTTTACGGCTTTACTCTTCTTGCACCAGGTACGTCACACTCACAACAGCCTACTGCCTACTTGCTTCGGACCGTCACTGCCTCATCATCCCCATGGTGTTCATTGGAATCTCGACGAGTGCACGCCTCCACGGGGAAAGGAAAGTCTATGTTTCACAAAAAAAAAAAAAAAAAAAAAAAAACTGGGCACCGCAAAGGGAAAATCAAGTTGTCCCAGGATCGTCTCAGGTGAGCAAATTTTTCCCAACGAAATTAGAATTGTGGTTGCTGGTAGGGGCATTTTCTTCAGAGTTTCAATTTCAGTTTCCCCACAATAATTGCTCACGAGGTCTAATGTCCAGGTGCCAGATCACAAATATGATATTGCACCTGAAATTTCTGAGGATTCAAATCTTACTATGTGACACAAATGGAGCCAAATATAGGTCTTGTTTAGATCGTCAACTTTCGCCAACTTATTTTGCCAATTTGTCACATCAAATGTTTGGACACTAATTAGGAGTATTAAACATAGGTGTAAAAAAACTAATTACATAGATAGACTCTACATCGTGAGACAAATTTATTGAGCCTAATTAATTCTTCATTAGACATTGTCATGCTACAGTAACCCATCGTTAAAAATGCGCTAATGACGGCACATATTAGGCTTAATAGATTCGTCTTGCGATGTAGAGTTCATCTGTGTAATTAGTTTTATAATTAGTCTATATTTAGTACTCCTAATTAGGGTCAAAAGGATGGATGTGACATTTCGCCAACTTTCACCAACTTTACACCTCTCATCTAAACAAGCCCATAGTTACACAAGAACAGATATGGATGTAGTATGATTTCGAATGCAACGGTTTGGTTGGAGAAGTCATCAAGGACCTGTCACTTGTCCCAGTGAAGAAGCTTCTGAGCACAGACAATTGACACAACACATCATATCAAATAATATTACAGTGGCACGTCCCAGCTGCCCCTTGAAGTTGACACGCGCAAAAATGAATTTCCTAGGAATTGCTACCCCAGTAGTGACCACATGAGAAACTGCAAATTATGATGAACTAGCTAGAGCTTACTGGGAAACACTGTGACCGTAGAAACCACGGCAGATGTGTAACATCAATTCAACACATGTACTCTAGCGAGTCTAGCATTCACCAACATCATCGGTTCTCAAGTCCGGTTAGATGAAAACCCAACCTGACCCACCTAAAATGCGCCATTGTGGTAGTCCTGGCAGCTCAGCGGCTTCTGATTGAGTTGAGGATACCCCTGAATTTAAAAGTAGCAAGTGGAGTCATAATGTGGAGATGAACAGCCTAGCAATGCAAAGTGTTCTACAGGGCCATTTCCTGATTCTTCTTACCCAATGTTTAGAGTTACTTTACAAAACCAAGAGTTTCCGACTACTTTGTCAATAGAAATTGTGGGATTTTACCAAATTCAAACTAAATTTCATTAAATTACTTATTATGCATGCTTACTTGGAGGTAAGCAAAGCTTCACTTTTCAAATTGGAGACTATTTTCTGGTTTGAAGCCTCCATATTAATCACCACAAGACGTGTTAGAAAAAAAAGAGAAATCCTAGAACTTATAATAAAACCAGAAAAATCTAATCATCAATATGATAACTTTAATCATCATAGCAATTGATATATTGTTTTTTCCTAATAAATTATCCACCTCTACTATTATTGGATAAATTAAAGTAAGCCCTTAATTTTCATGTAAATTACCCACATACTCCTTTCGTTCCAAAAACAAGTCATTTATGATTCTTTTTTTTCCAAAAAAAAGTCATTTTACTCTATTTAGTATGAGCATGGACATGCAAAAATCAATTAGTGTGAAATATGGATAGTAAATAGGGGCAAATAAACTCATTTTACATTTTTCTTAATTTATCCTAAAATTTCTAAAATGACTTGTTTTCTAGGACAGATGGGAGTATGCCACTACAAAAAATAATTTCAAATTACACCAAAATTTGCATATAAATAACCAGTATATGTCATCATTAAAAGTCAAAGTAAACCCTAAATATAAATCTAAATATATAATTATTAAAAAACAAAATACATCAATTCATATACGAATATAATAAATACACATTTCTAAGAGTATTATGTAAGAATATTCAACAGATGAGAAAGGGTGTAAGGTAAATAAATTTCTACTACGTACTTATGCTCTTCATATTATTACCCCTTGCCGGGGAGAGAGGGGTGGGGAGGGGGTAAGCATAGGTTGATGGTCTAATATGTATTAAAGGTGCAAGCATAAAATTATTGGCTGGGAAGGTGATTTGACTTACCTTCTGTTGACCAATAGACCTTTGGGATATGATTTAGATTTCCCATTTGAAGGTTCCTTGCAAATTCAGAATGCATCCTAGTAAAGTATGCCTCTTTGACAGAATTGAGAAATTTGATACCAATAGGGACATCCCGCAGTTCCTTGAGGCTATCAATGTGAAGATATTCAAGGCTGACCAAAGCTCCCTCATGTATATATATTTGGTTGACCTGTGGCAAATCCCACAGGACTATCTTCTTCAATTTTTGGAACACCTTGCCATGGAAGTTTAGCTGTTGTCCAGTATATGACCTTATAAGACGTAATTCGGTTAAATTTGACAATTTAAAAAGCTGTGTAACTGGACTACTTATCAACGGACACCATGCTAGCTCCATTAGCAGAAGTTCATTTCCGTGAATAGAGAAAAATGGAGACACCAAACTTCCTTCAGATAACTGCCCTACCAATTCTAGCTTTTCAAGAGGATTTTGCAATGTCAAATTTTCAAGCAGGAGGAGCTCATGTTCGTTGCTTGCCCTTATATGTAATCTTGTAAGCAGGTGCATGTTTGATAAAGAGTTGCACAATTGCACACATTGACTGCTTCTCACATAAGTAATGGAAAGAGACTTCAGTTGGGATAAATATACTAGTTTTGCAATGAAGACTTTAGTTGCTCGGACTTCATTCAAAGATTGCAATTCCTTCAAACACCACAAGCCCTCAAATGGTTCCATAGACTCCCAATTATTGAGACTTCTATATGTTGCATCTAGCGTTTTCCAAGCATGCAGGTGACGCAATTTCTTCAGTTTTGAAAATCCTCGTGGGAACTTCAGTGATTGTGTACGTTTAAGACTTAATGTTTGTAAGTTGTGGAGTTTCGTAATAGATTTTGGGAGTTCCTTTACATTAGTTTCATCAAGGCACAAAAACTTAAGGTTGAATAGATCCCCAACTGATTTGGGAATCTTCTCAATAGCCAAGCCAGATAAGTCTAATACTGCTAGATACTTGGCCTCAAGGGGGATAAAAGAATACCATGAGCATGATGGTATGCAGGTGTCAAATGCTATGATGGTCCGAATCCTGGATGGATTTATGCTGGACTGAAGGCCATCATTCTTGCATTGGAGTATAGACACACGACGAGGATCTAATCCCACCCCATAAGTGTCATCATAAATTGCATAGAAATTCTCTTTTTTTGATTTGAAAATGGCGAGTTCACGAACAAGATCATGCATATGAAGACATTGTATCCTGTCAAAACTGTTCCTTGCCACAACCTGAAGCATGCTTCGCTGGACAAGCTCAGTCAAATAAACTTCAGCAACATCTTCTAAGCTGCACCCACCTTTATGTTCAATAAACCCTTCGGCAATCCACAACCTAATCAATCTTTTCCTATGTATCAGATAGTCCTCTGGGAACATAGCACAATATAAGAAACAATTCTTTAAATTGTTTGGTAGGTGTTTATAGCTTAAATTTAGAATTTTTTTCCACACGGTTTAGGTTCTCATTGTTGTGTAGCTCTAAAATAAGTTGATTGTAAAAAAGTCTCCATTCTTTTTTACTCCTTGTTTTCAGGGACAATAAACTCCCAATCGCCACAAGAGCTAATGGTAAACCATCACATTTCTCAACTATGTCTTTACCACACTGATGCAGTTCCGAGGGACAGCTTTGATTTTTATGCTTTGGAAATGCCTTCCTGCAAAATAGAAGCCATGCATCATGGTCATTCAGAGGCTCGACCTTGATTTTACAACCATCCTCAGCTATTGAAGCTACTTCCTCAATTCTTGTTGTGATTATTACTCTGCTTCCCATGCCATTATCAACAAGAACATCTCTAATTCTAAAAAGAACTTCGACAGTCCAGACATCATCCAATATGATCAAGTACCTCATTTTACCTAGAATTTTTGTCAGTTCCAATTTTAGTTCTGCACTGCCCATACTTCCCACATCGAATGCCCTATTTCCATTTCCATGAATTTCTTTCAGCATGTTTCTCCAAATATCATCGATCTTATATGACTGAGAGATAGAAACCCATGCACAACATTTAAAATTGGAAATTAATGCTTCATTTTTGTAGACACTATTGACAAGGGTGCTTTTCCCAAGGCCACCCATACCCCAAACAGCAATTATCCGAAGAGGAGATTCTTGCAGATGTAGTGCCTTAATCAAGGTTTCCCTACTTTTATCAATTCCTACAAGTTCATGATCATGTGTTGAATGATAATGTCCAGGATAATATAGTTGCTGCTCGTTGTTACAGTTTACTATTGGAATATAACACCAGATATTGGTTGGGCCCAACGACCCAACCTTTTTGAAAGTTCCATAACCTCTTTGTTTATAATATTTGCTTTGGTGGCAATTTCATCAAGTGAAGCTAAAGATTGGTGTTTCTTGAAAAAATTCTTTACAGAAGCACATGACTCATTCTGCTGGCATCCACCAACAACATACATAAATTGATCCACAACGTCTTCCATCTCATACGCCAATCTTCGTACTTGCCTTACCCAAGTTTCTATGATATCACTATTGCAGCCCTTCATTTCAATTCCCTTAAGAACTGCATTAATAATCTCAAGCTCATCTTTTATCAGTTTCATATTGACTGGAAGTGCCATTTTCAACTCAGAATTCTTTCCAAGCAAAGGTTTAGCTAACTTTAGTGTCTCACATGCCATAGCTATTCCTATCTTTTTTATGACAGAAAGAACAACAACTTCCACCATTTGTCTTTGTGCAGTTGACTTCGATATAACAACACAATGTATTTGAAATAACTAATACTCAGACATTATGCAGAAATTACATCCTCCTGCATCGCATCTACAAAAAAAAAGTACAATTTTTAACAAATAGGAAAAACTTGGGGGCCTGTTTTTATATTCTTTTTTGAAAAAATTGATCTGTTAAACCATTTGAAATACCTGCAGCTTGCAGAAAATTGTTGAAAGGGTAATTTGTTCTCGGAGTACATGCACTTGTTGGGAAAGAAAACGTATGGAAGTAGATAGTGCTGCTTTTTTCTTCTCCGACATGTAGGAGAGTTGCGTGCGTATCATTGCATTAATAAAAAGATATAGGTGATCCTTCTGCCAGGGTTACTTTCGTAATGATTTCATCTTGGGAAACAGAGGAAAGAGTGCAAGTTAAGGATAAAAGGACAAAAACATAGTGTTCTTTCAAACTATACAGACAATATAAGAAAGACGGGAAGTAATCTGCGATTGCTGTAAAAAGTGGCAACAATAATGCTCTGGGACAGTGAGACGAAGAAGAAACATATGAAAAGGCGAGAGAGTATTGCACCTTACAGATTTGATCAAATTGTATTTGTTTTCAGGTCGATGTGGAAAAATATGTCCACTCAAGGAAAGGAGAAGTGTCAGCAAATCTCCAAGTGTGCAGAAGGGCATATATTGAAAGCAGAAAAAACTAAAGCAGCACCATTTTTGTGAGAGTAAACAAAGTATGAGAGTGCAGTGGAAGCAATGCTTCACACACACACAAAATAGATATATATAGATGGATGACGACGTTACTATCAACTGCAAGTTGATATATTAATTAATAGATTCCCTTTTCTAAAAAAATATCAACTAAAAGTTCCTTCAGTTTTCACGATTACATGGATTCACATTATAAAAGATGAGCTTGGTTGGCAAGTACCTGTCGATACTTGTAGGCACTTTTAGTACTTTTGCTGGTACTTGTTGGTACTTTTAAATACAATTCTAAAAAGTTAAATTAATAATAAGAAGGATATTTTAGTAATTTCATCCCTCCCTTGATTAACGAGTATACCCATCCAACAATTGATCGCGACAATTACAAGTGGCTCCATCAAATCTAAAACAATATAAAATGACGTATATACCCTTTCTTTTTTATGAAAAAAAATAAAATTATATATTGGACCTATTTATCTGGTACTTGTCCCATATTTTTGGTACTTTTGGGTTCTTTTACATGAGGTACTTGATATATGTGCCACCGTACGATTCTGCATACTAAAAGTATTGTGGTACTTGCCAATCATTGTAAAAGAGCTTAAGATGAGATATTAGGTGTGTAAATATAATATGGTTTCAGTAATCTAAAACATCACCTAACTTGTAAACAAAGAGTCCACGAAAGCTGACCTTTTTCCCGGAATCTCATAGGCACGAAAAAACTTTTTACTATTACAGATATACATCATTACTTAGGCCTTTTGAAGGAGGAAGTCATCCTGCAACTGCACTGAACAGCACAAGATTATTGTTCTCACGGCCCCGCAGTTTCCCCTCAAAGAGAACAAAAAAAAAAATCATAGAGCCGACTCTAGTTGACTTGACTAGCTGAATCCTGGACTGTGGAGTGATGGTCACGTTAGTACTTTGTTTGCTTTAGATCATATGTAAATAATCATTCCACTGTTCCATGTTTCTAATTGCTCTCCTAATTAATTAGTGACAGCTCAATGTTTACGCTAAGAAATTTTATGTGCATGAGGAAAACACTTAGAACAAAGAGTCCAAGAAACCTGACCTTTTCCCGGAATCTCATAGGCACAAAAAAACTTTTTATTATTACATATATACTACATCATTACTTAGGCATTTTGAAGGAGGAAGTTATCCTGCAACTGCACTGAACAGCATAAAAGATGACTTAGATCCTTATTGTTCTCACGGCCCGCGGTTTCCCCTCAAAAAGGACAAAAAAAAAATCATAGAACCAATTCTAGTTGACTTGACTAGCTGAATCCTGGACTGTGGAGTAATGGTCACGTCAGTACTTTGTTTGCTTAAGATCATATAATAATCATTCCACTGTTCCGGTTTCTAATTGCTCTCCTAATTAGTGACAGCTCAATGTTTACGCTAAGAAATTATTTGTACATGAGGAAAACATTTAGACAGTCCAGTAGAATAGACTAGAAGTTTGATCAATGATAACTTTCTCAAACCAGATTCAATGGAGGCCAAACTAATGAATAAAAGAAGTAGTCCAACATAAGACCTGTGCCATTTAATCCTATCATTTTCAGAGGTTGTACACATTTCAGAAGCCAAATTAATGGAGAAAGTAGTAAGTACAAGGTAAGGCCTATCCGCCTATGCCACTAATTCGATCACTTTCAGAGGTTATGCACATTTGAGTAAAAAACAATTAGCTAGGACTCGATCAATAGTGGGATATGGTTCCGTGATTGTGTAAAATCCAAGACCGTTTTCTATGTTTTTTAGTGAACGTGCCTTAGCACGTATTTCATTATTAAGAAGAAAGCAGTTTACAAGTGTTTTCCAAGCAGGAGTTGACCTACAAAAGCGCACAAAGGCCAAGTCATTTTTCCATCTAAATTGGTTTTGAAGCTGTGTGTGGATAACCAAGGTAACAAATAGCGGTGGTAGCAGCCCAATAGCGGTTGCGGCCAGTTACCGCTACCGCTATGAGGTAGCGGCTATAGAATATATAGCATATTAGAACTTAGTGGCAGCTATTTGGGATTAGCGCCTGCTATAGTAGTCTGCAATTGCACTTATTAGACTGCTATTTCCGGTTGGTGATCATATGATGATATTTATAGATTGATCGATAAATTACTGACCGTGTTAGTGTTTACATATGTGAGTGCAAATAGATGCATATTTTTACTCTTAAGTTATATGGATACAGAATTTTACTTTTATTATGTTTTTAATAAGTTAAAATTTCTATTTTATGGCGTGTATATATATATAAAAAAAAAATTTATGACTGATCCTTACATTCTGCTATTGGAACTTAGCGTCCGGAATAGCACTTGTTATCTGCTAACTGCTACCAAACCGCTATTTGTTATTTATTACCTTGTGGATAACATCACTTCAAGAAAGAAACCAATGCATAAATAAAGTGTATTGAAGCCTCTAACAAGATATAAAATACGAGTACCTCTTCCTTATGCCTCTGCTCTATTGTTCCGCTTATTTTGAACAAATGGGTCGAGATTATGCTTATTTTATTGATAGAGAGGAGCATTGTTTTTTTCAAATTAAGTATAAGTTGGTGTTGTTATGACCTTTGGGGTGTTGTCTTTGGTAAGCTCAAATTTCCTAGTAAGTTTAGTCAAATGCATTTAATCTAGCAATTTTGAAACATTTATATGAGTTCATCGAAGGTAGGGATGAAAGTGGCATGGATAATATTTGTCCGTCCATTCGACCGAAGGGCTTCAGGCAATGGTACAATATGTATCCAAATCTAGGGAATCAATATTCATCCAAATCCAAATTCACTAACCAAAGTTGAATATCTATGGTAGATATATAATGTCTATCAATATCCGATGTGTATACGGTATATTTTGTGCACTGCTGCACAACCAGGCTTTAGTCCCGGTTTGTAGATACTTTTATTCCTAGGTATGGGAATCGGGACTAAAGAGGGTCCGGAGTCTTTAGTCCCCGTCCTCACAACATGGGACTAAAGGGTCACTTCACACAAAAAAATGATTTGCGCTTAAGACTCGAACCTGAGACATCTTGCCTTACGTGCATGGTCATTTGCCACTCCACCTACCCAACACAAGTAACTCAAGATGGAGTGCGAGATTTTTAAACTAACCCGTGAAGGACTCTTTAGTCCAGGTTAGTAACACCAACCGAGACTAAATGTTGTTTTAGTCCAGGTTCAACCAATGTTCCTCTTGTTCGCAGGTTGACAAAGCTAGGAGCTCGCCTCTTCAGTCGGAGCAGCCAGACCCTGCCACAGTTGCACAGATGCAGCAGACATAGGGCCGAACCCCAGCTAGGCTACATACCAAGCCACGATGTTCAGTATATGAAACAACCTTTTTTATGAAGCGTTAAACCCTTGGTAGGGCTGCACCTTTGTTAATATAGCCACAGGGAATAGCCCCCCTACATGACTTACAAGTGTCTTGCAATATTACCGAGTCCTTCTCCGATTTGGTCAAGGAACTAACTATAGATCTTGTACAACATATGTATTAACTCCCTAGACTTGACCCTTCTCAAGAGGAAACTAACTCTATCTTAACACAGTCGACATCCTAAACATCATATCAAGTGCAAATATAACAACTGGATTTAATTAGGATGTAATTATCAACAAGAAAACATATAGTAATCCTTTCGTTCTAAAAATGTTACTCCCGTCATCCCATGAAAAGTAAGGTTTTAATTGTTCTTATATAGATTAGTAGTAGTGTGAAAAGTCTCTCATGCCCTTGTTTGTTGGCCACATAGATTAGGCCAGTCTCAGTGGAGGTTTTATGAGCATTAAATTGCATGAGACATCAGCAAAATTGCTTATGCAGCATGATAATTATGAGGAAAGAGAAGAAACATATTTCATCACCATGATACTCACTATGTACAGTTACCAAGATATGAATCTAGCATTGAGAGCTATTTTGTTTTTCCCAAGACACATTTGACCATGCACTATGCAAGAATTAAATGTTGCAACTTGTATATGAAATTGTGCAATGAAACTACGCACTGAGTGAGTTTCATTCCATAATAAATGTGATGTGGCAGTCTTAATAACAGTGTGATGAAACTATGCATTGAGACTAGCCTTAACTAGACTTCCTAATATGACTCCCTAATATGGTAGCAAAACTTAATTTCGGCATGCAAATAAGATCAAAATAGGCATTTGTGGCTGTATTCTTTTATAGTATTTTTAATTTATAGTTAAAATTATATTTTTTTCATGGGGCATAGACAGTACAATTCTACCGAGCACCTTGAGTATAGCCAGAATTGCATTTTTTTATGGAGGGAGAACATGCCTAAATATATTTGAACCAAAAATATGTAAATTGATCATTTTAATTAAAATTATAACTAGACTATCAATATAAAAATAATTACCTATCTCCCTCATTTCATGAATTAGATATGCTAATGCAATACTCTAGTGATATTTGTTACTATCTAGTTGTAATAGGCTCAGTTAGTAACATTTTTTCCACTTTGCATTACATCTCCATATGTGTTTTATGTATTTAATAGAATCTTTTGTTTGAGCTATATGAACAACATGAAAATTGATGTTATTAAATCTTCCCTCATAAATAAAAACATGGTGACATGCACCATGAATAGTGTTTTTGTAACATAAATAATATATTAATAGTAAAACTAATAGTACTTTAGAAAATTATATTCATGAACTTTAAAAATTTTTTATAATTATATAACTTAGATTCAAATTTAGAGGTTTACTTTATATTTTCATAGCGACATAATTGGATAATTGACATGCAAATTTAGGGGTTATTTGATATTATTTTAATAATGAAAAATTTGGGTAATATAGATATATTCTGGAGGGGGGTATTTTAGCCTATTTTCATAATGTCATAGGTAGGTAATTTATTAGAAAAGACAATAGATCCAATGGCTATTACGATTATAACTGTAGGATTGATAGACGAATGTTTCTTATTGCTGTGAGAATTTCTTGGATTTCCTTATTATTTTAGATTGTCTACCTAGGATGTTATGTGGCCTCATGTGGAGGCTTCAAAAGGATCCTCCAATTAGTAATAATAATATAAGATAGATCTAAACTAGGGTAAGAGTATGTTTGGTAGATTGGTCATATTCTATCAAAATACTCTCTCTCATATCCATAGATATCGTTTTTGTTTTCTAAGCCACCGCTGGAAGGCTAAAAAAATCAAATAATTAAGAGGTGTAAATCACCTATATATATGGGTGAGAGGGGAGGTGTGTTTTAGTGAGTACCAAAGGACTTTTGGTAATGGAGATTGGACTGATAATCAGCTTGAGCACCGCATATACCTCGAATAACACATTTTTAGTATTGATGGTGAGGATGAGTAATTTACTGAAGATGCTCTAACAAAAGCAAAAATAATACTCCATCTGTTCCAAATTTTAAGTTTTTTGGTCAAAGCATCTCAAGTTTGACTAAATTTATAAAATAGAGTGCTAACATTCATTATACCAAATACGTACAATTGGTTTCTTCATTAAATATATTTTCATAGTATATCTCGGTGCCATAAACCTTTGTGATATCCTCTCTAAAATGGTTCAACTCAAAAAAAAAGAATGCCTTATAATTTGAAACGGAGAGAGTAGTATTTAACATTGACTTCGATTGATGACAAGGAAGTAGACGACAACTGAGCAGTTAGTTGGTGCTTTCCAACAATTAAACTCAGCCTGTGCAAATTCAGCAATGGAAAGCCGATTCGTCCTAAACTTGTGCAAGTTGATATAGAAACATCATGGCACAACGATGTGGTGATAGGCACAAGTAACAATGAGCACAACGACACGATGGAAAGGCACACACAATAAGTTTTTATTGACTTCGCATAAACCAGATGGAAGCATCAACACCAACACCGCTTAATGGTGTCGACCGTGTGGACAGCAACACATCCATGGAGTAACAATTTGATTGCAGTAGGCGTCTTCTGTCTTGTGGTTATACACATCGCAAATAATGTGGCACTTCCCCTCTGAACAGTAGTGGGTACTGGCCGGCTCAAAACATGGCACTGGAGACGGGCAAACGCGGCTACCGCCTGCATATATGCAACAAATGAAACATGACTTAGTACTTAAACTCGTCTAGCATAAAGATAACGTGAAGTAGATATATTTACAATTCCCAGCTTTGCAGGATGATGTTGAGGCCGAAAGAACCAGGAATAAAGCAGCTGCCAAGTACGTGATCCTCCTCATGTTGCTCCTGACTGACATGGGCAAGAGAATATTACTATTTGTTTCTTTTGATGAGTAGCAACAGGAGAGGACTGCTTGTACATCCTTTGTTCCAGTGCTGCAATTAGCTAGGCTCCAACAATATCTCAATATTTGGATTTTTTCAGATTTAATAAATCTTCTTAGCTAGGCTCCAATTAGATTTGCTGCCGTGCTGATTTCTTGTTGCTAGATAAATCATTATCTTTCATTTAATGATCATATAAATGTATCACTGTCATCATGTCAATTTATAGTTTCAAGTCTTATACCCAGTTATGCAATCGACTCAAGCTCAACTGCTCAAGGCAGCACGGGCCGGGGGACGGGGCTGGGCGGACCGAGCTAGCCGGCTCCGTCTCTAATGCAGCCCACAGCAACGTGGCGCCATGCACACCTAGTCCGCCCTGACACGTTCCTACTCCTCTACCAGCCGTGATCGCGGCGCGCCGCCGCACTCGCCACCCACGGACACGAGTGCGCGAGAACACACACCGTGGCACGAGATACGACCATGGACGACGGCGTTCGACCCGGCGCGCGGCCATCAGGCGGGCTGTGCCCTGGCGTGAACACCGTCGTCCGGGAGCTCGTCATCGGGCTCTGGGAGCTCTACGGCGTGCGCGCCGTCTTCGCCGTGGAGGCACAGGCTGCACGGCAGCACGCGGCGAGTCCGGCAACCCGGCGTCCATGGACGTGGGCGCGTGGGTGAAGAACGAGATGCGGGCATGGTGGTCGGAGGAGCACGTCTCGGGGAGTTTTTACATTTACGGTGAAGTACATCGACCCAACGTACATGATATATCCGTGCCGTGCCGGCCAACGCCGCTGCCCGCTGACAACCTGTACTGCACGCTGTTGGCGCACTCGGCCGTCCACGGCGCCTTGGCCGGGTACACGGGGTTCGTGCCGGGCCGATCAACGGCAACTATGGGTACATCCCCGTGGAGGAGGTCGCCGAGGCGCGGAACCCAGTGGGCACCAAGGACCAAAGGTGGGCGTGGGTCACAGGTCCGTCACGAACCAGCCGAACTTTGTTCAGACTTCAGAGCACGGAGGTGCGGGCCTCTACTAGCCTCTGTGTGTGACTTCGCAACGTTCGATTTCCATGTGCTTCGATCGATGTTCCTTTGAAGGTTATTATCTTCCCTACCTACCTTTAATTTCAAGGTTACAAAAGCCACTGAAATGGAGTAGCGCGCTGCGGCCTTGGATTCTCTCTTTTTTTGAGGTATCTTGACCTTGGAAATAAAAACTATTGCCACTAAAATTGGATGTTCCTGGAAATGTTTATCCATTTTGCAAGAAAAACATTGGCACTGCATGATTGTCACAACAATACAATCCATGCAAGAAAAATTTCTAATGTTTCAAGTGAATTTGTAAAATTGCATGTTTGGGCATGCAAGAACAATCCGTGACTTCTGATTCAATGACGTTATCTCGGAAGCCAAGGTTTATGAAGTGCCCCGCAAGTACAATCCATAACTTCTGATTCGATGACAAACAATTCATTAAGGAAGTTAAAATAGAGAAAGTTTGTTAGAAACAAAAAAAACAGACAGGGAAAAGTCAATGACGTTATCTCAGAGAATATCCAGTAACATGAAAGCTCCCAAAACGTTATAGGGCAAAAGATAAAACAGTCTATGCAATAGCCAATAGAAGATGGCTGAAATACCTGTCGTGGATCCTCTCCACCCACCCACACACACAAAGTGACAAAACAACATTCAGGTTTAAACAAAATTCGAAAATGCATCTTAATGAAAAATGAAATGGAACCCTACAATGCTATGAATGGCATGAAAATGTTTTATTTCATCTATTAATTTAAAAGTTTCACTTGCCTTCTAATGCCATGTGCACATGTGGTTTATGATCTGGAATTGACTTCTGAAAACCAACTAGAAACCTTGGCGCGCCATGTTGGCTGTTGGCTTTATTTGTTGCTAGTGTTTTTAGTATTGATGTTCAAATTCCGTTGTTACATAAACTGGGATAACATAGATTTGGAGCTACATTTGGTTCATATCAAAATTTAAGCAGGCAATGGTACATATCAAAATTTAAGCAGGCAAAAGATTCACATTGAGCTATCATCAATAGATATTGAAACAAGATTGTAATAACTTTTCCTTTTGTTTTGTAATAGACAACGACGAATACAAGTTTTTGTCTGCCACATGATCCACATTGGTCTTTTTTTTGTAAAGGAGATTACTCTGCTTTTAAGAAAGCACTCCACGTGATCCACATTGATCTCAATTTTGTGAAGTGTTGTTGTTCCTTGAGAAATAGAACAAAAATGAAAGAAGCGAGAAGATTTTATGCAGTGTCTAACTCGCTCCTCCTTTCCCCATCAGCCAATCAGCCACAGCAAGAATCCCCGGTCTTGAGCAGGCATTGATCTGTTCCCAAGCAAAGAAACTCATGTAGGAACTGGATCCAATCTGCCAGTGCAAGAAAAAAGGAATTCCCGTCAACAGAGCAGAGATGAGATGTGACACCCGGCCCAAGTTGATATGGCTCATAGTGGTCCATGAGCGTGGTGTGCGCATGTTTAGTACCACCTTGCTAGTTTAGAGAGGGTGGAGTCAACTTATAAGTCTTTGTCCCCCAGCCATAGCACCTTCGGGTTGACCCTTTCACACAAAGCGAGGACGAAAGTGTAAGTAGGGTGCTATGTGTACGCGTGCCCGCCCCACGGAAGGGTTGGGCGGTGCGGCCTTGGGAGACGGGGTGTTACAAATGGTATCAGAGCCGACCCTCGTGGTTGTGCATACGGGTCAGTGTGCGGACATAGGGCGCATTGCGTGTGTGTGCCGGTTAGGACACACGGCATGGCATATGGGTCGGCACTGGACGAACGGTCGTACGCTAAGAGGGAACGTTCCTGGACATTGGCTCGGGTCAGTGTGCGGACATATGGCGCGTGTGGGCTGGGTAGGACACACAGCATATGGTCGGCACTGGACGGGTGAGTTGGACCGACGAGGACGTCGGGTTCTTTGAGGGGGGTGTATTGTGACACCTGACCCAAGTTGATATGTCTCATAGTGGCCCATGAGCGCGGTGTGCGCATGTTTAGTACCACCTTGCTAGTTTAGAGAGGGTGGAGCCAACTTATAAGTCTTTGTCCCCCAGCCATAGCACCTTCGGGTTGACCCTTTTACACAAAGCGAAGACGAAAGGTGAGTTGGACCGACGAGGACGTCGGATTCTTTGAGGGGGGGTGTATTGTGACACCTGGCCCAAGTTGATATGTCCCATAGTGGCCCATGAGCGTGGTGTGCGCATGTTTAGTACCACCTTGCTAGTTTAGAGAGGGTGGAGCCAACTTATAAGTCTTTGTCCCCCAGCCATAGCACCTTCGGGTTGACCCTTTTACACAAAGCGAAGACGAAAGTGTAAGCAGGGTGCTATGAGTATGTGTGCCCGCCCCCACGGAAGGGCTAGGCGGTGCGGCCTTGGGAGACGGGGTGTTACACGAGACATCTCCAAGCCCCTGTCCTCTCCGGTCAACGAGGTATGCATGTGACAGTGGCCTGTCGAAGAAGAGAAGTACGGGGCTTCCTATCCATCTCGTGGAAGATGAACAAGCAATTCATCTTTAAAGCCTACATTGGCTCAATTAGTTCTTGTAGCGCGCCGCATCATCGCCCAGTCAGGTAAGGGCCATAAATTTCTGTTTTCACCCCTGAACTTCTCTTTCCTAGTAGAGACGGCGCCCAACGCGGCGGGAGCGGTTGATGACGGCCTCCTCGGAGAAGGCCCGCCAGCACATGGCAGCATGGCCGCAAGCTTGTGCCATGAGGCTGCAGAGGATGTCAACAGAGAGGTATGCGAATTGCTAGCCGTCCGGGAGCGAGGTGCCGCGCAGCTTGGAGCTGGAGCCTCCCATGGACGTCACATCGCCGCCTCTTCTGACGAGCGTGCAGACGAGGGTGGCATTGGGCATGTGTGATATGGCTACCTTGGAGAACTGTCGTGACGCCTAGCATCCGTCAATCGTGCCAGTGAGGATCAGGAGGAGCACGAAGGGGAAGGCAGAGCAGTGGTCGGCATGGCCGCATGGGCATCCAAAGGGAGAAGACGACATGAGCGGTTGGATGCAAAAGGGGAGGCTTCGGGCCTGGGAATGAGATTATCTAGAGTAAAATCGGGAATTCAAAACTTCTAGCTGACTAAGCAATGACGAGACATGCCACACATGGTTGTCCACGTCGAACCAGAAACCAAATTGAGCCGGATGTGAAAGTTTAAGAACGAGAATGGTTGTTTTCGTAGTTCAGGGATGAAATTGAGCTTTTTCGGTGATGGTTCAGGGACGGATTTTGCTATTTCGGCAAACAAAATCTATGACCACTGAATTGGGTGTTCTGTGTTTCTGCAAATGTTTATCCATTTTGCAGCAAAAACTTCAGGCCTTGCAAGATTGTGACAACAATATGTGCAAGAAAATATGTTAAATTGGAGCCCCGATCCTAGGTTGTCATATCTCCAACGGTGACAAAAGGATTACACAAACAAACTAAAATTTTGTTTTTCATCTACCGAAGATTAAAGAAAAACGTTATAGAGCCCACGTGCGCTGCGAGCGGATACAAAAAAGGTTGCAACAAAGAAAGCAATTGTTTGAGCTTGCATAAGAGTAGTATTTTGGGCTTACTTAAGTCAATATAAACCCAAGCAAAGTTTTGGGCGCCTACACTACTGCACTGCTCGGTTGACCAGCCCAACCTGGCCCAACTTTCTGGCTGTTTGTGATTACACAACATTTCCTTTGCCACTTCCCTTCTGCCAACACAGTCATCATGCACAAGAGACATGCAGACATGCTCCGCGGCATTTGAAACAGAAGCACTATATACTGCAGCTCCAACCAAATGCCATTCCTAAAAGGAACTTACCTCATAAAAATCCCTCCTCCAATGGAGCGGGCAACAGAATTCATAGTGCAGAGACAAGCTTGTCCAAGTCTCCAATGAGCCGCTGGTGTTTTTCACGACTTCGACGACATCATCACATCTGCAGCTGAAAATCTCTGAAAAGTTCTCTCTTTTATCGGCGTAATCCCAGATCAGGGGTGGGGAGATAACCGAAAGGCATGCCCCTTTGCTCACGAATCCAAAAGGGACTTTTCGGGAAACAGAAAGCTCGCACTACTTTTTGTTAGGACAAGACCCACCCCAATGCCCTGCCATCCATCCATCCCCTGGGTGCTGCTGGGCCTGCCTATAAAAAACCAACAGTGCCCAAGCAAGCACATCCACTCTGCACCAGCGTCTCAAATCCTCCCACAGTCCCCCTCGCTCCATCGTCCTCTCCGTTACTTGACAATCACCACCAGCTCAGCTGTTAGTCCGAGCATCTGCAGAGGGAGATGTGTGCTTCAGCTACTCCGATCAATCGGCGTGCTCTTCTCCCTCTCGTGATGCTGCTAATCTCTACTAGTGCTCTGCAGCAGCAGCCGGCCTCAGCTAAGAAAAAGGTGAGTACTAGAGATCAGTCACTGTTCTCTTGATCTTTGACACCCTCCTTTTTTCATTCCCTCGTTGGATTGTGCCACTGTACGTGCTGATGGAAAGCTGGTGTGTGTGTGTGTGCCGGTGCAGTCGTACGTCGTCTACCTCGGCGGGCACTCGCATGGCCGCGGCGGCGCGGCGCTGGCGTCCAACCGGGAGCGCGCCAGGAGGTCGCACCACGAGCTCCTTGGCTCCGTCCTCCGCAGCGAGGCCAGGGCGCGGGACGCCATCTTCTACTCCTACACCCGCTACATCAACGGCTTCGCCGCCATGCTCGAGGAGGACGAGGTGGCCGAGGTCTCCAGTACGTGCACGCGCTCCTCACATTGTTATCTGTTTCCGCCATGGATGATCTCGTTGTGGCGGCGGTCGTTTATATGAAAAAATGGCAGGGCACCCGCGCGTGGTGTCGGTGTTCCCGAACCGGGGGCACCGGCTGCACACGACGCGGTCGTGGGAGTTCCTCGGGATGGAGGAGGAAGGTGGCCGTCTGAAGGCCGGCTCCATCTGGGCCAAGGCGAGGTTCGGCGAAGGCGTCGTCATCGGCAATCTCGACACCGGTAAACTTCTCTCGCTTCACTCATGGAGGCCTAAGCACCATCTTTCTCTTCAGAGTTTCACCGTTTTACTACTGTCATTTTGCTCGGTAACTGGCCGTTGCCGAGCGAGATAGAAACTAACCAACATAGGTTAGCAGAATACTTCCAAATGATCCTAGCTAGCTTTAGGCTTGAGACATTGTTGCGTGCTGTTAAGACCAAAACACCAGTCCAAATCCTGCCGCGGCACAGCCGCCAGCTCATCCCGGGTAACCGGAGAAGCAAGGGGAGCGGTGCAGTGATCCTGTGATCGAGGGGGCGCTTGCCGCTACAGCAGAGGCGGGCGGACCAGCGGCTGCAATCAGAATCTGCGCGCGGACGCAAACGCTTGCTTGCGCTTCCCGTCCCGATGGGGGTTTTTTGTTTTCGTGCCGGTGGAATGGAACCGAGCCGAGCGCGGCGGAAGCAGAGGGAATTTGGAGTTGTCCGTTGCGTTGCGGCCCCGTGGGAACGGCCGCCTGCCTCCGCTGCCCGCCGCGGATTTTACGGCTTTTGGGAATCAGAGGAGCTGTAGGACACGCAGTGAGACCACTGCTGCTCTCATTACGTATATCATTTTTTTCCCTCTTTCCATACAAATTTTTCTCACTACCATTTTGGTGCAAAAGAACAAAAATACTGCTAAGCAAAGAGCATCAAGATGCTCGTAGTGAAGGGTAGTACGTGTACGTGGATCCGCTCGTGAGCTGCTGCTGCGGAAATAAAGCAGGCAGCAGCATGAAAAACTGGAAAGGGCTTTTTCTTCCACGCCTGCGGGTGCCGTACGTGCGTGGGCGCGGGGGCACGGCCACGGCGGCCGGCAGGGAATCCCGCATGTGGAGTCAAGTCCGATCCGCACAGCTGAGCTCGGCACGGCAGCTGCTCCTCTGATCCCCCCGGTCATCTCGTCGTCCCCAGCAGGCAGCAGCAGGCGGCAGGCCCGAGCCGAGCTGAGAGCTGAGCCGACGTGCGCGCGGGCGCGACGGGCATTACAGTATTCCCGGGGCCATGCCCGCGTGCGCGCGACGTGACGATTAAACAAGAGAGAGAGGCTCTAATGCTAATGGCTTGGCTATACTATGCAGGGGTGTGGCCGGAGGCCGGCAGCTTCAGGGACGACGGCATGGGCCCGGCGCCGGCGCGGTGGCGGGGAATCTGCCAGGACCAACAGGCCTCTGACAACGCGCAGGTTCGCTGCAACAGGTCTGTCTCCCCCTCTCGCACATTGCTTCGCTCGCACCCCTCCCTCCATGGCTCCGTGGTCCATGCCATGCCGTGGCGATGCCTCGGCCGCAGCGCGCTTCGTTAACCTGCGCGCGGTGCGGTGGCCTTTGGTCTCACTCGTAGCTGCCACTGGCGCTAGTGAAAAAAGAAAAACACCCACGCCGTTGTTCTTTAAGTTCAATTAACTAACCCGTGGCGGTGTGGCAATGACACAGTCACTCTTTGACCCATATGCATGCATGCATGTTCTTTGCTCTCCTGGGTTTTGTACAGCGCGGCGTCGTAGAAAGTAAACTAAACAGGAGGTGACAAAAGAGCCGCTTCGGTTTCAGAGACTTTGTTTTGTTTAGCCTTGTTGCTCTGCACACTCTCCGTATTGAACTCCAATAGGCTTACCAAACTCGCTTTGTTACGACCCACAAAGCGAGTGCCGACACCTAGTTGGACAGCCTCACCTGTAAGCTCTTTTTTTTACATGTCGAACTACGTAAGAGTACGAGTGGATCACGTTTGGCAGTTGACCCATTGACGTATGTCGTTACTCCTGCTCCTGCCATGTGCAATGAGTGCCAGTTGCATATTTCAAATTTGAAAATCAATCAATAGCTTTTGTTACACATCCTGTTGCTCAAGTCATTGGCGAGCTTTGAAATTAAAGCCACCTCTGAGATCTCTTATTGGGTTGTGAGTTGAGATCTTTCAATGTGTTCTAATAGGATTAGCCATGTTTAGTTGGTGAAATTTGGTACACACTGAGAAACGTGCCTTGTAAGAGGAGACATCGTTGGAGAAGTAAGCGGGCTAGACAAGGAGCCAAGCAACAAGCCGAGAGGGCTCTAAATCGTTACATGAGTATTTAGACTCCAAATCTGAAACTTCACAAAAGACAGAAAAAAAAAGCTAGAAAAACTAAATTTCAACCTTGTTCTGTATCCACTAAATTCCCCACGAGCTACATGCAAGGGGATAGGGGCACCTCCACCATAGCCAAACCTGAAGCTATAGATCCCATAGTGGCACCTCCAACAAAGATGTGATGTTGAGTCATCACCGTTGCTTATCCGGCTATCTTAGCCGGAATAGGTTTTCACTTGGAAATCTGAGAGAGATAGGAGTCGCTTTGGCAATGTCTCAGTTGGGTGGTATGTATCACAGCTAGGGAGCACTTAGCATGGTAAAGTTGCCGACCTCAGGTGTGAGTGTGTAACAACGGGATAGCCACCACAGAGAAGAAAAATCTGCCATGCGACAAGATCTAGCCGCTATGAGCAAGTTCCCAGCGGCCGAAAACCCAGGAACAAAGAGCAAAGAGCTATCACCTGCATTAAACTATCTACGACGCCTGTTTCTATCCTGCATTGCTATCACCTCCCATAATTGAGAGCAAAGAGCTTTCATTAAATATATGGATATATATGAACAAGGTGCAAAGAGCAAAAGAAATGGAAATCCTAATTTACAGTGGCAGCACTAGCGACTCTCTAGCGTCCAATGATTTCATTAGACTAGACCGTTGGACGCTTTTCTAACGGTAAAAAAGGTTTCAGTCCTAGATGACCTAGAAACTGTAGCATGGTCAAACACCCTATGAACCTTCTCCCGTACTAGTGCATCTTACTGTGCATCTCGTTGTAGCACAGTGTTACCCTGCGAATCCCGCATGTGAGGGCACGCAGAGCTGGTCCGATCACGCAGATCGCCCCCTTTTGCTATCGCCAATTCGCCTCCACAGATTGCTGTCACAATTCTGCAAACATTACGGCCCCAAGCAAGCAAAGCTGCCTCCACCTCCAACCCCAGAAAGATTTCGACCTCTTTGCCGTGCGCTTTCCCATGATTACATGGACCGGATGATCGTCCTCTCTCCTCGGGGATCGTGCTCGCTTCGTGCCAATTCCGCCTCGTCCTCGTTGAGCAGCCGCGCAGCATCGCCGCCACGCTGCATCGCAGCCACGGGGTATCGACAGGCCGCAAGCAGACGCCACGGCCCTGCGTCTTCGGAAAAGCTCCAAGAGGACGGGGTAACCCACGCGCATAGCGTTGAAAATGCTCAGATGGACGGAGCTGGATGTGGGGGCAGAGGTCCTCATGGTCGCTGCACGACTGCGCAAGCATCATCTTGTTTTTATGATTATGCGGTGCAGCAGCAGCAGCTAGCTCGACAATGTATAGTGCAAGCTCTGCCAAAACCCTGATGAACTGCGCTCATGAGCGAGTTCTCAGAGGTCAGGCCACAGCATGTCGTCTGTCTACAAGCATGGACCATTATGATCTTATCACATTTGTCCCCCTCCCAAATCCTCTCTCTCTCTGTCAGGCTACAGTGTCCTGGAATGTTTGACTACCATTAGCCTTAACCACTGTCGCTAAGCTTGTCATCTACTAGTATCAAAATTTGTTACTTTGTAGCTTGTGTTCTTCTGCGTGCAGGAAGCTGATCGGCGCGCGGTTCTTCAACAAGGGGTACCTAGCGACGGTGGGGCAAGAGCAGGTGAACCCGGCGAGCACGCGGGACACGGACGGGCACGGGACGCACACGCTGTCGACGGCGGCGGGGCGTCTCGTCCCGGGCGCCAACCTCTTCGGCTACGGCAACGGCACGGCGAAGGGCGGCGCGCCCATGGCGCGCGCGGCGTCGTACAAGGTGTGCTGGCGCCCCGTGAACGGCAGCGAGTGCTTCGACGCCGACATCATCGCGGCGTTCGACGCGGCCATCCACGACGGCGTCCACGTGCTCTCCGTCTCGCTGGGCGGGTCCCCCGCCGAGTACTTCCGCGACGGCGTCGCCATCGGGTCGTTCCACGCGGCGAGGCACGGCGTCACCGTGGTGTGCTCGGCGGGGAACTCCGGGCCGGCCGCTGGCACCGTGTCGAACACCGCGCCGTGGCTGATGACCGTCGGCGCCAGCACCATGGACAGGGAGTTCCCAGCGTACCTGGTGCTTGACAGCAACAAGCGGATCAAAGTCAGTGGCAGATTGATACTACTAACTCAGTTCATCTCACATACTTTTGTTATTTCGATCTTTTGTTATCTGACAGATGCAAGCATTACATTTTTGACAGGGACAAAGTCTGTCGCCAACGCGCCTTCCTAGCAACAAGTACTACGAGCTCATCAGTTCGGAAGAAGCAAAGGGAGCCAATGCAACAGCAAACCAAGCGTAAGCATGAGCCTCGTAGCTGAAAAAAAAAAGGCACTTTGGTGATGGCTGAATGGAGGTTATCTAAAACTAAAAGTCTTGTGATGGCGCCTACTCATTCTGTAGGAAATTGTGCATCGAAGGGTCTCTCGATAAGGCTAAGGTCAAAGGGAAGATCGTCGTGTGCGTCCGCGGGAAGAACGCGCGAGTAGAGAAAGGCGAGGCAGTTCGCCGCGCCGGCGGAGTTGGCCTGGTGCTGGCCAACGATGAGGCCAGCGGGAACGAGGTGATCGCCGATGCGCACGTGCTCCCAGCGACGCACATCACCTACAACGATGGAATAGATTTGCTGGCCTACCTGAACTCGACAAGGTATTGCAATTTATACGACTTATTTTGGTACCCAAACAACTGGCCTATTAGCTCAGTTGGTTAGAGCGTCGTGCTAATAACGCGAAGGTCGCAGGTTCGAGACCTGCATGGGCCAAATAAATATAAATTTTGTTGATGCCTTTTCATTTTTTTTATTTGATGTTTTTTGGCCTAAAATACCTAGTGGTCCATCCCGTCGAGCAGATCGTCGGATAATTTTAATTTATATAAATTTTGTTGATGCCTTTTCATTTTTTTTATTTGATGTTCTTTTGCCTAAAATACCTAGAGGTCCATCCCGTCGAGCAAATCGTCGGATAATTTTAATTTTTGTTCATTCCTTTTCAATTATTTTATTTGATGTTTTTTGGCCTAAAATAACTGAGGTCCATCCTGTCGAGCAGATCATCAGCATCTGGCTACATCACCGTCCCGTACACCGCGCTGGGCACGAAGCCGGCGCCGTTCATGGCCGCCTTCTCGTCGCAGGGGCCCAACACCGTCACGCCTCAGATCCTCAAGGTCCCAACATTTCCCAGCAATCAGTCGCCAAGCACGCTGCATCTGCAGCATCCTTCCGATGATCCTAAGTCCTAACTGCAACGATCTTTGCTGGCAGCCTGACATCACCGCGCCGGGGGTCAGCATCCTCGCGGCGTTCACCGGCCTCGCCGGGCCGACGGGGCTCGCCTTCGACGAACGCCGCGTCCTCTTCAACGCCGAGTCCGGCACCTCCATGTCGTGCCCGCATGTCGCCGGCATCGCCGGACTCCTCAAGGCCCTCCACCCCGACTGGAGCCCCGCCGCCATCAAGTCGGCGATCATGACAACCGGTACGTACCTACCGTAGCTAAAACAACACATTGCCATCTTCGAGTTCTGGGCCCTGTTAATTGCTGGACGTTCTGCAGCCAGGGTGCAGGACAACATGAGGAAGCCGATGAGCAACTCGTCCTTCCTCCGTGCGACGCCGTTCGGCTACGGCGCCGGGCACGTGCAGCCCAACCGCGCGGCGGACCCGGGCCTCGTCTACGACGCCAACGCCACGGACTACCTCGGCTTCCTCTGCTCGCTGGGCTACAATTCCTCAACGATCGCCACGTTCATGACCGGAGCCAGCGACGGCCACGACGCCTGTCCGGCGCAGGCGCCGAAGCCGGAGGACCTGAACTACCCGTCCGTCGCGGTGCCGCACCTGTCACCCACCGGCGCAGCGCGCACCGTCACGAGGCGTGTCAGGAACGTCGGCGCCGGAGCGGCGGCGTACGACGCGAGGGTCCACGAGCCGAGGGGCGTGGCGGTGGAGGTGGCGCCGAGGCGGCTCGAGTTCGCCGCGGCGGGGGAGGAGAAGCAGTTCACCGTCACGTTCAGGGCCAGGAGAGGGTACTTCCTGCCGGGGGAGTACGTGTTCGGGCGGCTGATGTGGACCGACGGAGACGGCGGCCACCGCGTCAGGAGCCCGTTAGTGGTGAGGGTCATTGATAGCAACAAGAAGAAGAAGCCTCTTTCCATAGACTGACGAGATGTACGATGTATCGTCCCTTCCATGGCGATGAACATGAGCAACCAGTGCAATACAAGCCTGGCCAAAGAAGGCATGGCGTGAACAACAACGATAACAACATAACGGTGTACTGACAACGAATCGTGCGTTCAAATTGAAGTGTACAAAATTTTCAGATTTGCCTGGCACTCGTCGTTTTCTTTTTTTCCCCGCCTTTTCTTTTTAGATTTCAATCAGTTGGTCCTCCTGGCAGAGGCTAGGCCTACAAATCCGACCTGACCCTCCTGGCAGAGGGTAGGCCTACAACAGCAAGCAAAAGTATTAACTGCGTTACAAACTTGGATAGCTAAGTTTGAGATGAACATAAACTGCGAATAGATTATCACAACTTCTGGCGTGGTAAAAGGGAAATAAAAAAATCATGCTCGCCCGTGAAAAAAACTAACAAGGATATGAAGAAAAATAAAATACATCAAAGATGCGTAGACACGCTCAAATAGTAAAAAATGGACATCAAAAGTTGTACTTCATATGGCCGGAATATGTGTAGCAGCTCTGTCCAGCTGTATACGAGGTCAAAACAATTTTAACTTCAACTGCAAATATACAAAATTTTGTATAGATTAGGTTGGATTACTAGAAACCCAAATTGGGAGTAGTACTTAATTTACCCAAGGGGTTTTAGTCTAAAAAAGATATTTTCCTAGAGTTCAGTTGTTTTTTAGCAAAATTAAATTAGAGTTTATTTGCAAAGTACAGGGAGATGTTTTTTTTTAGAAATATTGGTTGGGGATTTGTGTTTTCCATCAACCACATTAAATTACAAAATGGCAATTTGAGAAAAAAAAATATCCCTTAGACATTGGAGAAAACACTCAGGAGATGTTGAAAACATGTGCAGACTAATGCTGAAATGTGGAAGCTAGACAGTGAGAGTCTGGCCCAATCCCAAATTCGGTCATGCATCTTTTTGCTTAAGAACAAATTTTTTGTTTTACTTGCAGATTAAAACAAGAACACGGCATGGACAACTTCAAATGCAAGCTTGGAAATTTTCACAAGATTCCCCGTGATCAAAGGTAATTGTAAATTTAGCTTGAGCTTCGAGTACGTCTTCATCCAAAAATGCAAGGGCCCAGCGAAGGAAGTGTCCTATTAGCCGATGTTATGTGGTCAGTGGTCTTCTTTCTTTAGAACTGGGTGGGTCCAATTTTGGTAGATAAATTGCAGCCAACATCGTAGACGATAACCTTGTCCTCTGCAACTTTGCATGACCTCAGCTACGAGATCTGGATCTCCCTTTCCAATGAACTCGCGAAAATCATCTGGGATGTCATATATCCTCAAGAACTCCACGAGCAGCCACATACATACCTTCTTGAGCGTCGACAGACCATATTGATGTGCTATTTGTAGCCTCTCCAGCACGTTGTCATTGTCGACGTCATCAGTCATGCTTCTCTCATACATGTTCTTGAGTTCGACAATGTCATACTTGTCAGCGGCGGAGACGAGCTCGCTTCTGTGGGGCAGGAACTCCTCCCCAGGGATGCATCCATAGATGTAGGCGATGAAGGCCTGACATGCCTCGAGGGACATGTCGGAGATGTCCACCATGGATTGCTCGTTCTCCTTTAGGTCAGTTGAGAACATGCGCATGAACACTGGCGAGCGCGCCGCTAGGACAGCACGATGGGCCTTGATGCTACCACCATCGGCATTCACAAGGATGTCACTAAAGGTGCCATTGTTCAGCATTCGTGTGAAACCAGATTGCGTGTCTGCCTACACCACCGTATCGATTTGGTTGGAGGGCCATAGAGAGGTTGAAGAACGACCCTGTAATGAAAGTACATATATATAATCAGACAAAACTACTAGAAGAAAATAATAAAAGTATTGAAATGAGAGACAAAATCAAATTAAAAACCTTGTTCGTAAGCGTTGCCCGGGTCCATTCTTCGGAACTATTTGTCATAATGAATCCATCGAAATACTAGAATGATCCGAAACCTTGCCCTTGTGTTTTCTACAGCATATAACACCACTGGAAAATTCGCACTACGGCACTAGCCCGTCTGGTCAGCTACACCAACCTGCATTCAAGCCCTATTCAGCACCGGCTCCATCCCTTCCTTCTAATTGATTACAACAATAACATAGCCTTTAGTCCCAAATAAGTTAGGGTAGGCTAGAAATGAAAAGCAAGCTAGAGACAAAGGTCAAAGTTCAAGCACGTCGATAGGTAGCGCTCCTATCAAAATCTTCTTCGAAAATAATCCGCTCATTGAGATCTCTTTTCACCGGCTCATCCCAAATCAGTTTAGGTCTACCTCTACCACTCTTTGCATTATCGATCCATTTTAGAACCACACTACGCATAGGCCTCCTTGGACATGACCAAACCATCTTAGTCGGTATTGGATTAAGTTCTCCTCAATTGGTGCCACCCCAACCTTTTTCTAGATATCTTCGTTATAGACTCTATCCCATCTTATAATTGATTAAGTAGCCTTTTATATATGCTCCAACCAATCATAAATGTAAACATTTTAGAGCATTAAAATAGTTTACAAGATAAAACTTTGACTAAAAATATTTTCTTGAAAAAATATATTGTATTATTTTTTCTTGATGAATCTAGTAACATCACTTATTTATAAAGCTACCTATAATTTTGGTTGTTGATAGCTGTCGGCGAATTATGCTGACAACGTTCTCGAGGGGGTGCCCCGAGAGAAGGGTTTAGGGAGAAGTCGTCGAGAATCTAGAGCCGAAGGTGACAAGAAACGATTTAGACAGGTTCGGGTCGCCGGAGCGTAATACCCTACGTCCTGTATGGTGTATCTTGTATTGATGAGATGTTGCAATGCCTGGCGGCGTTGCCCCATGGTCTAATCTAGGGACCCCTGCCCTCCTTTATATATCCCAGGGGGCGAGGTTTACATGGTAAGTCTCCTAGTCAGTTACAATTGAAGAGTCCTAGTAGGGCAAGGTGTCCTAGTAGGAGTCTAGCTTGATTAGGGAACCTGGGGTTTCTATACCCAACAATAGCCAAAGTTGAAAAATACTTGCATTTGTTAGATATAACACCATTATAGGAGGGTATATGCTGAACTCTAGAAGCAGTTCCGTTCTGTAGATAGTTCCTGCTCGATCTACTTGTTGACCACAAAGTTTCTATCACACATTAACAAAGAACCAGGAATTTGTTAATTACCTCATTTCTTTGTTTGAAGTCGATAAACTTGATAACAAAACTTGCTGAAACAAAATTGTCAATATTCCATATAAGACCGCGACTGCAATTGCGGTCTAGTACCACTTCGCCTGAAATAACACACACATACTCTTCTTGTCAGCCCCCCTATGAGCATAACTATTTGTTTACATCGATCTATGTTGAATCCACAATGTGTAACTGCTTCGTCCGGCCAAAGAAAATGTGGAAATGCTTGTCAATATGGAAACACGAGTTCACATGAGAAACTTTACTTGGCTGAGGACTTGTTATGACAGCCGGTCCGGGGTCACCGTACTCATACGAGGATTGGAACGAAACGGACACCACGCGGCCCATGCCGGCAACCGGCGGCGGCTCCTGCAACAACAGGCTCACGCTGGTGTGTTTGCAGTATCTCTGCACCGACAGTTTCCTTCAATTCAGAGTTTCAGACAGAGCAAAACAATACTTTTTACTTCATATAGGCTGTGTTCAGCCGGAAAAAGTACTTTTTACTTCATATTCATCTCCCTCACATAACACGCTTCCAGAAAATTCCTTTTTCACCTTTCATATTCATCCCCCACATAACACGCTTCCCAGGGAAAAAAAGAGAAAAAAAAGTATTTTTTCTTCTCTTTTACTGACCACAGCCATACTATAGTTTCAATGAAAAGCACACAAGAAAAAGAGGGCGATGAACATTGGTATATGACTATATGTACCGGGACCAAGCTCCCATGGTGAAGGGGTTTGACGTCTTGCTGTGCACGTTGGTCTCGAGCACGACCTCCCACCGCGCAAATCGCCCGGCGGTCCTCACATCGTTACATGAGCTCATGGCGATCTCAGCAGGTGGCGGTGCCTACGTTAGAGCTCGGCGGCTGCAGGCAAGGGTTTGGAAGGAATTGAGGAGAGAATGAGATGCATGGCGGTGTGAATTCAGGTAACAGATAAATTTTTATTTATTCATTGCAGCTTCTATTGAGGATAAGGAATACACAACCCGCGCATGTGCTTGGCAAATTGATTACAAAACTGTACTATATCTGTATCAAGGAAATCGACTATAGTTAAGTAATCGAAAAAAAAAAGTGGAGGGCGTCTCGTTTATTTAAAGATCTCCGGATCCTGTATGTTCTCTCGTTTATTCGGAGGATGGAGTAGCCTAGGTTTTTTTTTTTTTTGGGAAATGGAGTAGCCTAGGTTGATCACGTTATGTTAAAAGTGTTTCGTTGAAAGACAATATCACAGAGCCATTCCTCACCGTACAGAAAAATATATTTCCCTAATACTATTCACGACAAAGCCAAGACAAAGAGACAAAGGGGCGCGGCTCGAGCGGCCGCACGGTTTGCATATGTGCTCGTCGTGTTTATCTGACGGCCTCAGCGGTCCATTCGCCCGCCCACCCCATTTTTTCTCCGCACGGCAAGGACGGCGGCGGCTCGGAAATCCGGTGCATGTGACATCAGGAGACTGGCGACCATGCACCTCCAACACCGTATTGCAACCGGGGGCGTCTGGGCAAATCGCGAGGCTGTACGTGACCACCAACACTGTATTGGCATTGCAACCGTTTGCAAATAATAAAAGTGGGACGTGCAATTCAACGGGAGTTACGGAACGGCCTTTTGGATTCGCCACCGATCCCACTGATGGCTTGCCAGTCAACGTCATTAGGCTAGGAGGAAGCAGTTGTGCACAACACGCCCAGGCAATGAGTTGATTAGCGTGAACGGCACTCACCTCCGTCCAGTGTCCAGCAGTTTTGTGGTGACATCGTTAAGGTTCCAGTGAATGGCAAGAGCACAGAGCCATTCCACCCCAGTACAGAAACACGGTTTGCATTGGTGCATACGATCTATCTAGTCGTTTACCTGACGTTCTCACTAGTCCTTTTTCCTTCCCCCAATTTTTTTCTCCTCGCGGCAAGGACTGCGGCGGCAGCTCCGTGACTCGGTGCAAGGCTCGCGTCGCGTGCACGAACACAGCTGCAACTTTGCGACATGGCAACGCAAGGCGTGCCCGTCTCCGGATGACGCATGTGGAGAGCAGGTACGGTGCGATTTCTTTTCCAGCCTTCACGAGCCATGACCGGACGGTTACCCGTAGTTTCCTTCCAGCCACCCGGGACCGTCTGGGCAAATCGGTAGCCAGGCGGCTAGGCGGTTCGGTACCAGCGGCAGCGTAATGCAACCGTTCCCGTTCGCAAATAAAAAGCTGGACGGGTAATTCAACGGAACCGCCTTTTGGATTCGCCACCGATCCCACTCATGGGCTCACCGGTCAACATCATTAGGAGGAGCAGTTGTTCAGAGCACACCAAGGTTCAGGCAATCAGGCACGAGTGGATTGGCGTAAACGCCACTCTCCCCACTGTCCACTTTTGTGGCGAGCGAGCGGCCGAGCGCTCGACTCCGTGAACACACAGGCGCAGTGGCAGTTCGTGGGCTCGCGTGTCACGTCTGCCAAACCCACACACATGCTGGTTGGCGTGACCGGCGCTACACGGCGGAGGGTGTGGGATTTCAGATCGCCAAACAAGAACCAACTCCGACCGTCCATGTGCCCTGAGCTAGTAGGCGATAGTTCACGGTTGGGGGCAATGAAGCACTAATCAAATTAGCAGCAACGGAATCATTCACACTTCCCCCAAATTGACGCCGCGGACAGGGGGCAAATCAACACGGACCAGCACCCGCGAGGATAATGGCACTGTGCCTCAATCAATTCATAACAAAGCAAACAGTAACAAATTAACAACAATACTAGCCAATCCAATCAATCGAATTGGTTGGAGAGGAGAAAATGCGGAAGCAAATAATAAATCCGGGGACTCCTTTCCTTTTTACATGCGGCGACGGCGAGGGGTGGATCAGTGGATGCCGTCCAACCAACTACTCCATGGAGGCCTCGAGGGCGGCGAGCAAGCCCTAGCTGCCTAGCGGATCTCGGGGAGTGGCGGAGTGTCTAGTACGGCGGCGAGGGGGCGAGCTGGCCGTAGGAACGGAAGGAGCCGCCGCCGGTGTGGTGGTGGTCCTCGAGGTGGATGTGGCTGCTGAGCTTGTGGAAGCCGCGGGTGTAGATGCCGAAGCCGAAGACGAGGCCGACGCCGACCAGCACCAGGATGATGAGCGTGCAGAGGCAGCACGCCTTGCTCGGGCAGCAGCACATCTCGACCTGTTCCTCTCTTCTCTACTACCCTCGCCGCGCGGGAGACGATGGGGAAGAGCGAGCGGGACGGGGCAAAAGGCGAGGCGCTTTTGGCTGTTGGGTTCGCTCGGGGGCGGTCGTCTTGGTGGTCTGGGCGTCCGTGCCGCGCCGGCGGGCTATAATAAAGGAAGGGGGTCGACCGGCTGAGTCGCCGAGTCGGATGAGGGAAGGGGGGAATCGAATCGGGTGCGCTCGTCCCGTCGGATCGGTTGGGTTTGGGTGGTGTTGGGTGCGACCGCCTGTCCACGAAGCGGTCCCGTCCCGTGGGGGCGACGCTTCGGCGGCCGCGGTTAGGCTTCGGTGCGACGCGATTCCTCGGCGGAAAGAGAATGGGCCGCACGATGAGAGGTGGGCCGCCTCGCCGGATGGATCCAGCGCAAGAGCAAACAGTTGAGGCCTCAGCGGGCTGGGCCTTGGGCTCAAAATGATAGTTGTGAAGTGGGCGGACACTAGTTTTGGCCTACTGAACTTGGCACGGGGCTTACTACTTCCCTTCCAAATTTTTCGCAAAAAAAAAAAACTACTTTTCCAAATGAAAAAATTCATTTTCACCTCCCTAGACGGGCTGAGTTTAAATTTTCTCCCCGGACCACAAAACCGTATAACCAGCCTCCTTGAACTTTTGAAACCGTATATTTCACCTCCCCGAGCTGGATATAAGCGGTTTGGAAGGCGGTTTTGTATTTTTCTTATTTTATTTATTTTGGCTAAAAATTTGAAAAATCATAATAAATCAAATAAAAATCATAAAATCAAAAATTCAATTTTTTTGACTCCATATAAGTATATAAACACATAAAATATATAAAATAATATAATTTAGTATAAAGTTTTTTTATTATAGATTTAGATCTATTTGTACTATAGTTGAATATAATAATTCATAAATGCAGTTTTTATGGTCCAATCATGGTAAAATTTTTATGGTGAGATAATTATCGTATACTTCAATAATATTAAGAATTTATACTCATTAGATCTTGTATAACTTATTTAAAGATTTATTTAGGGCAAAATATACTCTAAATAAATCTAAAACTAAGTTATAAATGTTCTAGTGAGTACAAATTTTTTTAATATAGTTGAAGCATACAATAACTAGGCTACCATAAAAATTTTACCATGATTGGACCATAAAAAATGCATTTATAAATTATTATATTTAACTATAGTAAAAAATAGATCTAAATCTATAGTAATAAATTTTATACTAAAGTATATTATATTATATATTTTATGTGTTTATATACTTATATGGAGTCCAAGAAAATTGAATTTTCGATTTTATGATTTTTCTTTGATTTATTATGATTTTTCAAAGTTTTAGCCAAAATAAATAAAAAAAGAAAAATTGAAAACCGCCTTCAAAACCGCTTATATCTAGCTCGGGGAGGTGAAATATACGGTTTCAAAAGTTTAAGGAGGCTGGTTATACGGTTTTGTGGTCTGAGGAGAAAATTTAAACTCAGCCCACTGTTCAGGACGTGAAATTCCTTTTCAAATTGGTCGGAGTGTAGGATCGAGCGAGCCAGTTCGATCCCGGCGCCGCCACCTCCACTCCATGAACCATGAAAAGGCACCACAAGCTTCTCTTCCACCGCATCCGCCGCCGGACAACCAAATCCTACAGCGCGGCCGCCGGCCTCGCCACACCCACCGCAGCCACCATCCCGGCACCATCGGGCCTCGTCGCCCTCGACCTCGTGGACGCGGGCGAGCTCGCCCCGACCCCGCGCCTGTACCACTCCCTCATCGCCGCGTGCGCGCAGTCCAAGAGCCTCGCCGACGCCCGCGCCATCCACGCGCACCTCTCCCGATCCCGCCTCGCGGCCGACGCCTTCCTCCTCAACTCGCTCGTCCACCTCTACTGCAGGTGCGGCGCCGTCCCGGACGCGCGCGGCGTGTTCGACGGGATGCCGGACCGGGACACCGTCTCCTGGACCTCGCTCATCGCCGGGTACGCGCAGAACGACATGCCGGAGGAGGCTCTCGGCCTGCTCCCCGACATGCTCAGGGCGCGGTGCAGGCCCAACGGGTTCACGTTCGCCAGCCTCCTCAAGGCGGCAGGTGCCTGCGGCGATCGTGTGCTTGGGGAGCAGATACACGCGTTTGCTGTCAAGTACAACTGGGATGAGGATGTCTATGTGGGGAGCGCGCTTCTGGACATGTATGCGCGGTGTGGGCAGATGGGCATGGCGACTGCGGTGTTTGATCGGCTGGACTCAAAGAACGCGGTGTCTTGGAACGCACTGATTGCTGGGTTTGCAAGGAAGGGTGAAGGCGAGATCACGTTGATGGCGTTTGCAGGGATGCAGAGGAGTGGGTTTGAGGCGTCACATTTTACATACTCGAGTGTGTTCTCTGCCCTTGCCGGTATAGGTGCTCTTGAGCAGGGGAAGTGGGTGCATGCACATATGATCAAGTCTGGAGAAAAACTGGCTTCCTTTGTGGGAAACACGGTGCTTGACATGTATGCAAAGTCGGGAAGCATGGTTGATGCAAGAAAGGTGTTTGACCGTGTGGATCAGAAGGATCTAGTTACTTGGAACACGATGCTCACTGCGTATGCACAGTACGGACTTGGAAAGGAAGCAGTTGCCCATTTTGAGGAGATGAGGAAATGTGGCATTCAGCTGAATCAGATAACATTCCTTTCGATCTTGACTGCTTGTAGCCGTGCAGGCCTGGTGAAGGAAGGAAAGCACTACTTTGACATGATGAAGGACTACAATGTGGAGCCTGAGATCGACCATTATGTTAGCTATGTTGATCTTCTTGGTCGCACTGGTTTACTGAATGAAGCTCTGGTCTTTGTCTTCAAAATGCCCATGAAACCAACAGGTGCTGTTTGGGGAGCCTTGCTTGGGGCTTGCAGAATGCACAAGAATGCTAAAATAGGGCAATTTGCTGCTGATCACGTCTTTGAACTTGATCCGGGTGATACTGGTCCTCCTGTGCTTTTGTATAACATATATGCTTCCACAGGGAAGTGGGATGATGCCGCGAGAGTGAGGAAGATGATGAAGGGAACTGGTGTAAAGAAGGAGCCTGCATGCAGTTGGGTTGAGATCGAGAATTCGGTGCACATGTTTGTGGCAGATGACGATACACATCCAAATGCAGCAGAGATATATAGGATGTGGGAGGAGATAAACATGAGGATTAGAAAAGCAGGATACGTTCCCAATACAGATTATGTGCTTCTGCACATAAACGAACATGACAGGGAGACAAAGTTGCAGTATCACAGCGAGAAGATTGCACTTGCATTTGCACTGATCAACATGCCTTCTGGTGCAACGATTCGGATCAAGAAGAATATTAGGATATGTGGGGATTGCCACACTGCTTTCAATTATGTCTCCAAAGTTCTCGAGAGGGAGATTATTGTCAGGGATACTAATAGATTCCACCATTTCAGCAATGGTTCTTGTTCTTGTGGAGATTACTGGTGATTATGACGTTCTTGAATATATGTGTTCGGAATGACACAAGCTATCCATTTACCCATGTTGCATTTCGTTCATTCATTAACGACGAGCAAGGCTGCATGATGAGCTCATGTATTCTTTTCTGATTCTGGACCACTGTTACAGACATGAATTCTGCTGACTGGCGCATGGGTGCCGACAAGGAGCATGGAATTTCATCCAGCATTCAGGAGGTGCAGCTTCTGAACTGTGATTCTCTGATTGGAAATGCACACGGGATAGCTTTCTTTCCGGTAAGTTACCTATAGTTCATTTTTCTGCATTGATAAACCAGGTCAGCTTGCAAGATTATTGGTGTTTACCACAAGGACACAGTCAGTGTAGACATAAGTTCACAGTCCCTTGCTGGGGGTTAGTTTTGCTACTCATGCATTGCCCTGACTAACAATGTCATATTTTTCGTTTCAGATTGTATTGATAAATATCAGTGCCTTTTTATGGGGGCTGCAGCATATTTGGGTAAAACCTGCCAAGCTGAGTTGTCACACTGGACTGCTCTTTTGAAGTCAGTAGCAGGTCAGGCAAATGGCAGGATAAATGGATAATTCATCTGGAAATTGGCACTTTCAAACCAGGGGTACTACGCGTCACACTCACACCATCCCGTTTCGATCCATTGGATGAGATGGGCAAGGTCATGGTATGGTATCATTACTGGTAAAGGGGTGACAGTGTATTTTATGAGCTCCTCTGAGGAGCCAAACAAGATGCTTGTCGGGTACCAAACTAAGGGGTACCCCAAAGAACGGCCCAAGACGGCCTAGCAAGAAAGCCACACCAGCGACAAGGGGAAGCCCAAGGCACGGCAGCCCGAAAAAAGTCCACTACACCGGCGTCCCCGCGAGACGAATCTCCGTCTCGTTCGAGGGTATCCCTCGCCCTCAAGCAGGAATCTCCGTCACGATCGACCCCTCTGCGGTCGAGGCTGCCAGACAAGCCTCGAAGACTCCATTCCCAGGCGTAATAAATGCGAGACACGACCGCACGCTCCGCTTCGCCACGCCTCGGATGGGACACCGGTCGCCTCTGACTGAGCCAGGCACTGTGTCTCTGGACCGAGTCCTGTGCGGACAGTCCGCACAGGGCCGGTGACAGGCCGTACCACTGTGCGAACAACCCCACGACCGGTCTCCTCCCGAAGCACGACGCAAAACCTCGAGGGAGGACCCCCGAAGAATGACGGAAAGGACACGACACCGCCCCACCCTCGAGCAGCACCCCTCGAAGCAACGGCCGGCTACCAAGAAGTCAACGATTGAGACTCCCATATCGTCAGCAAGAGTTGGAAGGCGCGATTCCCGCTCGCATAGTGCACGGCATGGGTGTCACAGTGTACCTTATAACGTCAGCACCACGATCTCATTTGTATGGTTTCCCTCACCCTTAGTCTATAAAAGGGGAGGAAGCCCATGCAACACGGAGAGGTTCTTCAGACCAGCCACACACAAGACACGCTCACCACATTCTTAACACCCGACTCAGGGACCTGGGAGCTCATCTCCCTCTCCCGTCCTGCTTGTCCCTACTACGAGCAACACGAAACTCGGTGCTACGCACAACTGCTGGACGTACGGCCGCGTGGCCGGAACCAGGATAAAACCCTTGCGTCCCGAGTTCAATCCAGTAAATCCGCCATCCGAGCGAGTAGTCAGCAACGCGATCACTAGTTAGTGCTGGTGTGACCAAATCAGGCATCCTTTGATGACGGTAGTCGGTAGGGTAGCAGAGGGTTTTGTGACTGACATGGGATGTGGGCTGTAGCCTGTAGGAGCTAACACTATTTCATGATATTTGCATATTGCTAAGTGTGGATGTGTACTCTGAAGTTTTGGCTGAAGACAAGCTTCGTGCACCTCACTTTTGTAGTTTTGTAGGTCAAATTAAGCGACAAGCTGCTTACCTCCAGATGTATCTAACACTCAGCTTTCCTCCAGACGAGCTGAAAGCTCCTAAATTCCGCGTCCATTTCCCTTTTGTTCGGAGTACTTATGAACAGGCCTGGTGAATTGGCGTCGGCTCGTAGCAGAGTCGTCGTCGAACTCTTTAGTCACTCGTCTTCGGTTCATCGTCGCAGAACGCTTAACCTGAACGCTGAATAGCCGCGCACCTCTGGCTGCTACCTCGCCGCAGGGCGGTGGCGTACACTCCGACGTTGCGTCCTACGACCAAATGGTGCCGCTGTGCCAGGTCTCAGCAATGCCGTCCTGTTCTGCGTGAGGCGCTCCTTGCTCGACTCAGCACGGTGTCGGTACGCCAATTCACAGGCCACGAATCGACCAAGCCACGCTGGATTCCATCTCGACAAATCAGTCACTGGCTCACTGCATCGTCCGGAATTGGACTGGAGCACAAAGAACGACTCATTTCTGAAGTTCTGATAGACCAGATAGGAGGTCCACGTGTACAAGCAATATGTATGCAAGGAGGAGAGACTGACCGTGGGGACCTACGGTGCCGTGCGCATGCAAACCTGATGCGTCCCGGTGGAGCGTGGTGACCAGAAAGAGCGGCGGGGCCGTGGCGACGGAGCATGACCCGCGCGCATGCAAACCTGATGCGTCCCGGTGCCGGCCATCTGCTGGCCCCGCCGCCCGCCCGAACACGTAAGTCACGAACACCCAAGGGGAAGGGAAGAAAGTGCTCCAGCAAGGCAGGCAAGCGGCGCGTAAAAAGCCCGCGCACGCGCAAGCTCGTCCATGGCGCAGTCTGGCGACTGGCGAAGCCATCACCGCGACGGTTTTGGTTCGCTGTACCTGTACATGGCTTGGGTGTCGATCGTACGCTGGACCTGGACGCGTGCTGCTGCTGCGGTAGCACGTACTACGTGCACGTTTCCATGCTTCCGAGTTCAGATGGGCAGAGTGCTGGTAGCCTGGTACACTCACTCGTCACTAGTCGATGTGGATCGGGTATGGACATGGTCTCCAGGCCAGTTAGCTCCCTTGTGCCGTTCGGTTAATATAGGCCGGCCAGCCGCGCGCTGAGGACAACCTTGCCGTGGCGTGCGTGCAAAACGCTCGATCGCCCGTCCGCGCTTACCATTCTAGCTTACGCCCCAACCCCCCACGACGAGAGCAGCCCGGCACCCTTCTTCCTCCTCGTACCCAAAACTGGAACACCCTCTCTCTCCAAGCTCGGTTCCTCTCCTCTGCCTTCTCGTCTCTCTCAGGTACGTAGCAGCGTCCATTCCTCAAAGGGTTCTTTGTTCAATAGATCAGATTGGTGCGCCGCCTCGCGATCTCCTGCAATCCTGCATGCAGAATGCGTGACTTCCTCCCAAGAAGAAACAGTGGCTGATCTTCAAATGAATTAAAAAGCTTATCTGCTCAGGCACGCGGAAGTCGATCGTGATCCGCATGCACAAATGAACCCCCAGAAATCTGAATCCTGGATTATTTCTAATGCAGAGCACAGTGCATGGATCGGCGGCCAGAGCGCAAGGCGAAGCGCGCGAGGGAGGAAGAAGACGGTGCCGCGCCGGACTTCCCGTTCGAGGAGGCAGCGGCGGGGGCGGACGCCGACGCCGGGGAGGCGTCGCGGCGCCCGCCGGGGGTGTTCCAGTTCCCGTGGCAGAAGTGTCGCGGCGGGCTCGGCGTGCCCTCCGGCGTCGGCTCCGGCTCCGGCGGGGGGTGGGAGCTGCGGGACGTCTTCTTCCGCTCCCTCGTGGACGGCGGCGCCGCGGCCATCGGCGTGCCGGGGGACCGCCTGGTGTCGCCGCCGCCCAGCAAGCGCGCGCTCCTCGAGGGCGTCGACGCGTGGCTCGCCGCCGCCGACGACGACGGCGAGGTGGACCCGGTCTGGAGGTCCGCGCTCACGTCCCGCCGCCGCGGGCCGGCCTCGTCGGCGGTGTGAGGGGTGTACGGACGCGTGGCATTGAGTGCGCTGCGGCGCGCGCCATCATCAGCCGCGTGACGCTGACGTGGCGCGAGGCACCGGTGTGGGGACCGCGAGGGTCGTGGTGATTAGGATTTTTCAAGCAAAAAGACCATCAACTGTACAAAACCATGGATGGACCATGGATGGCTATTTGCGGTGATTCTTCTCTCGCAAATGCCCTTTCTGTTTATTGTACAGTTTCATTCAACAAACTTTTTTTTTTTGCGAGAAACAAACTTCTTTTTTTTTTTACATAAACAACATTTCAAACTTCATATACCCGGACACTAAATCGACCCTCCATATTAACCTCATGAGGCCATAACCTTGCACATCACTGGTACTGGCGACGAAGTATACTGATGACAAAAAAAAATGTCACTTTTTTAAGTTGATGCGGGACTTTTCGGCGCGGCCTTCAGCCACTTAACAACCACCTCTTATTGCCGAAGTCTGAAAAGATGATGTGCTCTGTTCAAGCTAATCCCAAGGCATGAGACCAAGTTCGATCAAGGGCGAAGCTAACATAAGGTCCATGGTGGTGCACGGCATTGACAGATTATAGAAACATGACTAACTTCAGTTGGTTTATATGGTCGAAATGGGTTAATTAACACTGAATATTTTCTTGATGCACCACTCTAAATCAACTTGGCATCTGCCCCTGAGTTCGATTGCTTTCCACATTAACCAGTTGAGGAAAAAATATCAATTTTCTCTTTCTTTGAGCACCTTTTGGATAAAAAAAACTTTGAGTGGGACAAAATGCTACTTACACATTTTATACTTTTGTCATAGTATAGGGTGCATTTTGTTAGTAGGCAAGGTTCACATGGAAGAGATGGCCACAAACCATGCTGGGGGGTGAGGGGGGGCTCCTCAGTCTTTAGCCAAATCGAGAATGAAGTTTGCTTTCGTCCCCCCTTTCTTCCCAAAATACCGTCATACTCCCTCCGTCCTAGAATATAAGCATTTTAGAGTTTGGTCAAAGTCAATACTCTTCGACTTTGATTCTCAATATCTATAAAAAATCAATTGTTTCAAATATAAAAAGTTGTATATTATGATAGTTGATTTCATGATGAATTTAACAAAACCATTTAAATTTGGTCAAACATTGTGATTATTTTAGTATTGATAGTCAAAGTTAAAAAAATTGACTTTGACTAAACCCTGAAACGGAGGGAGTAACTCATAAGGTGTTTGCTTAAGAAAGCATTATCCGAAAACACCGCTCAAAGACAGCCTGAAAGAGCACCACCATGCTTGCTCGGTACGGCAAATGGATTGCGTATCACGTCACGCGGATATCCATAGCTTCTGGCTTCATCCTCACACCCACACGCTGTGCTATCACAGCTGAACAGATCGAATCGGCGAGGAGCCGAGGACCATGCGGTCGCGGCTCGACCTCGCTCGCTCATGCCGCGCTCGTGTGCCGCGAGGGCCAGGCCAACCAGATCCGGCCAACCACGCGCCTAGATCGCGGCGAAACTGCTGAGCCCGGATAGTATATGCTGCACTGCTCACGTTTCGCAGCACTCTGTTTTTTTTTTCGTTTCTAGGTAATCTGTATTCGTAGCCAGTAAAAAAAACTAAAAAAATCTTGGCAAATTCGCAAAAGGGAAGCGAGGCCCCAGCAAACCGACGCGGCCGTCACGCGCAATGGGATGGGTGGATGTGCACGCGGGCGGCATCTCGCATCGCATGGGTGTCACGCTCCCTGCGGCACCGATGGCACGTTACCCCTTTCGGCCACCCTCACCCTGTCACCCACCGCCCTCGAGCCCGAGAATTCGCGGCCGCGCAAGCCGACGCCCCAAACCCCCGTCAGGCCCACCGCGAAAAATAAGTGCTTGCCCCCACCGGAAAGCGACCGCACCCTGCTCCCTTCCCTCCCTCTCGCCCCTTCCCCTCCCTTCACCCCGTCGGCGGCGGCGGCGTGCGCAGGCAGCGTCTCTCGTTCGGCAGACGAGCCGGCACTGGCGGCGAGGGCCATGCCGCGGGGCCGGCGGAGGTGCCGGGCCGCGGTGCTGCTGCTGCTCCTCGCGTCGGTGCTCGCGCCCCTCGTGCTCTACGGGGGCTCCCCTGTCTCGGTCGCGCCGCTCCCGGACTCCACCGGTGCGCTCCCATCCCCCTGCCCTCTCTCTCTCTCTCCGTCCGCGGCGTCGGCAATGCGGAAAGGTTCTGTGCTTGATGGGTTTGGATTTGTTTTTTTTGTTTCGTTTTGTTGCCGCAGTGGCGAGCGCCGCGTTCGATCGGGAGGACGCGCCCAATCTGGTGTGGCCGCAGATTGAGGTGTCTCGGGCCGAAGGTGAGTTTCTTTTCTTTTTTCCCACTTTATCTTCATTTCCTGGCTCGATTGGACCCTACTGTATCTCGCAAAGTGAATTTTCGCGTTCTGTTTGTTTTGGATCGGTACGGAGATGGATGGTTTTCGTTCATACCCTTGTGACTTGTGAGAGAGAGGATGATTTGTTCGCACTGGAGTTGCTAACACTGTAACCACCAATTGACGCCTTTTGTAGATTTGACCATCGAGAGTCTCGGCGAGCACAAAACGCGTGTGCTATCAGCAACCCATCACTTGCAAGCAGTTGAGGCAGCGAGTAGGAGCCGTGCGTCCGGTAAGCCTGATGCAAGTGTGCTGTCTGAGTCACGCAATGCGGATGAGGAAGATGCCTCGGTTATTGAGGGGAATGACAGCGCACGGTTGGGACAGGGTAGCGTGATAAGGGAAGTTGTTGGAAGTGAGGGAAGTGCAGGTAGATTTGGTGAGCCTGGGGACGACAAGGAACCTCAACTGCAGGAGGCAGCAGAGCACAATGATGGTTCAGATGAAGCAGGGGAGAACTTCATTTCTGGAGTGCACGCTTTAGGAAACCTGAATTCATCTTCTAGTGAGGTAAAATTTCTTGCAGAAGATCAATTTATTATTTTACATTTCCTTGGAAGTATCTCTTCCTTTAGCTGGAGCCTAGGAACTACATTCAGATGCATTGTAGGTTAAATATTTTTTGTGGATTGCAGATGTGCCACTTTGATTGAAAATCATGTTTATTTGTTATTCCACTCACCATTTTTCAGTCAGTGTTTTCCCTTGGTCTAATGTTAAAGGTCTAATTAACCAGGAAAATGGCGTTCATAGATTGTCTGCACAGACTAGAGATGCTAGTATCACCAAAGAACATCAAACAAGGGTGACCAACAGTAGTAGTTCAGCTCGTCGTGTAACAAACAGAAGTACTGCTCAGTCCACGAAGTCGTCAGATGCTACAATTCACGTCATCAAGGACCAATTGACAAGAGCAAAGGCATATCTTGGATTTCTTTCTCCTAGAGGCAATCATGGATTTGCAAGGGAGCTCCGTGCACGGATGAGGGATATACAACGAGCACTAGGTGACGCAACTAGTGATCGGCAGCTACCTCAGAAGTACCTTCATTCTCCTACACTAAGATTTTTAATTGGCATATCTACTTCTCTAGTGATGATCTATGATTGACGTTTCTTCACCTTTTGTTATAACTGAACACTTATATGCCCTTATTTTCTGCTGTCTTAACAGTGTCCACGGTAAAATTAGAGCAATGGAGCAGACACTGGTGAAGGTCAGGAAAGGTTATGATAGTTGCTCAGGTGCTGTGAGCCGCATACGTACAGTCCTTCACTCAACGGAGCAGCAACTCAAATCAAACAAAAGACAAGCCAACTATCTAGCGCAAGTAGCAGCAAAATCTCTACCCAAGGGTCTCCATTGCCTTACACTGAGGCTTACAAATGAGTATTATTTCACCAACTCAAAGAATAATTATTTTCCATATGTGGAAAAACTGGAAGACCCCAATCTCTATCACTATGCGTTATTTTCAGACAATGTATTGGCTGCTGCAGTGGTTGTTAACTCAACTCTTGTTCATGCTAAGGTATACCACATGGCCTCTGAATGATATCAAGTTGCCAAATAGGTGTCTTGTTAATTGTTGTGAATCTAAAATCGATTTCTGGTGTCCAGAATATTCTAGTCAATTTAGCCATTTTCACCACTAATTTTTCGATGCATACTTGATGCAGAAACCAGAAAACCATGTATTCCACATTGTGACAGATAGGCTTAACTATGCTGCAATGAAAATGTGGTTCCTGGCTAATCCGCTGATTAAAGCTGCAATTCATGTTCAGAACATTGAAGGGTTTACATGGTTAAATTCAAGCTATAGTCCAGTTCTGAAGCAACTGGAATCCCGCTTTATGATTGATTACTACTTCAGAAGTGGGCATGCTAGGCCTGACGAAAACCCCAAGTTTCGGAACCCCAAATACCTGTCAATTCTCAACCATCTGAGGTTTTATCTCCCTGAGATCTTCCCAAAGCTTAACAAGGTGTTATTTCTAGACGATGATACTGTAGTGCAGCGGGACCTAACTGCACTTTGGTCGGTTGATCTCAGAGGCAAGGTTAATGGTGCTGTTGAGACCTGTAGAGAGACATTCCATAGGTTTGATAAGTACCTCAACTTCTCAAATCCTCTTATTGCCAAAAATTTTGATCCACATGCATGCGGTTGGGCATATGGCATGAACATGTTTGATTTGTCTGAGTGGAGAAAGCAAAATATCACCGAGGTCTACCATACCTGGCAAAAGCTGGTGAGTATTTATGAGTATTAAATGTGAATTTTTGCCCTGATTTCCATGCTATTCTAAAATTTACACTGAAGTGCTTAAGCTGAAGTCTTAGATAAATGATAATGGCCTAATGCATATTGTAGAATTTGCTATCAGACACTTCCCAAAAAAAATTTTGCGGACTATATCTTAGTAGACTTGTCCCACTGTAGGGTCTGTCCATCTTTTTCAGGTTTATGGCTTTGTATATTCTATTAATTTCCTCGGGGCACATGACTCTTTTCTGCAGAATGAAAACAGGCTATTGTGGAAGCTAGGTACCCTCCCAGCTGGTCTTGTAACATTCTGGAACCGTACGTTCCCTCTTGATCATTCATGGCATCAGTTGGGACTTGGGTACAACCCAAATGTCAATGAAAAGGATATCAGGCGGGCGGCTGTCATCCACTACAACGGAAATCTGAAACCCTGGCTTGAGATTGGTTTGCAAAAATACCGCAAATACTGGTCAACGTATGTCAATTTCGATCAAGTGTTTCTACGGGAGTGCAATATAAATCCCTGAAGAGCAACAGTGGTGTATGATATCTTTCTTCTCAATTGTTTCTTAGATCAATTCTTTGTGCTCAAGGTATTTTAAGTTGCCTAGAGCGCTAATTCTTTTTAACTGATCCTTTCGTGATGTAAAGGTGAAGCAGGTTAGTGGTAGGCTTAGATCATACAAACAGTTAGGAGCCACGGAGACATTACATTTTTGTATTTATAAATGCTAATATGGTAGCTAATTATTGATTGTATGAGTGGAACATTGCATAATATTATTTTACAATGTAGTTTGCTCCCCTTTGCACCACAGTTTGCTTCATACTTTAAAGTAAAAAAAAAACAGTTTGCTTCATACTCCATGTGATATCTGCTTATGCACGACAGTCCCAAGTCTATGTGCCACGGTCGTCTATATGTGCGGTACAGTTATGGATGTAGATTTTTGTGGGTCCACCTAGTGACCCAATACCCAAATCAAAATTTGTAGTGTAAATACCCAATGGGTCGGCAAAAAAAAAACAGTATCAAAGTAGTGTACGATAGCGTGGGTCACTGGTTAACCCAATCCCTACCACTTCAGCGGCACCGCCGTGTTCGCCATCGAGACAGAGCCCCGCGCTGGCGTCCACACCATGGGCCCCAACTGCGCCGCAGCATCCTTCTCCTCCTCTCTTCCTTTGCGGCAGATTTGAATCCTCATGGCCTCATTCCCTTTTCGTGCGGCCACGTCGTCTCCCTGTTCTCGCCTCATCCTGGGCCAGAACCACCGCATGCCGCTTTCTGGTGGAGGGCGCAGTCCCCGACGGATCTGGTGGAGGCGTACTGGTGTAGTCCCCGGCGTCCTCCTCCTTGGCACCGCGGACATGGTGGAGGCGCAGTCCCAAGCATCATCCTCCTCTGCCTCCGAGGACAAGAGGTGAGGTGCTAGTTCGAATGCATCGTACGATCTGAAGAGAGCGTTGCTGACCAGATCAATTTTATTTGCTTGCTTCTCCATTGAATCTATGTCCGTATTGGCCTCGTCTGTTTCCAAAGAGTCATGATTACTCAGAGGCTTAGAGTTCGAGCATGAATCATGTCCGTTCTAGCAAACAGCAAAGCAATTCTCTTGTTTGCTACACATTGGGAATCTGAGATTTTCTAATCGTCTGCACATGTTCTGTTCAAGTTCAGAGGAGTTGTTTCCAGATTGCTTGTACACGTACGTGGTGTTGAAACTAGGAGTGGGCACTTTTAAACCGAAACCGAAAAAAATCCCGAAACGAATCGAATTGTCGGTTTTTTGGTTTTTCGGTGTCGGCTTCGGTTTTTATTTTCGTCAACTTCGGTTGTCGGTGTCGGTTTCTGTCCTCAACCAAACCGAAACACCGCAAAACCGAACTTAATCAGCGATCCAAGCATTTCTTCCGTCAGGCCCCTCCTATTTACCCTTAGCCCACCTGGCCACTTCACGCTTCAGCCCACTTGGCCACTGTCGGTGCCTGATTTGGTCACACAGGCACTAACAAGTGATCGCGTTGCTAACCACTCGCTCGGATGGCGGACTCGTAAGACTGGACTCGGGACGCAAGGGTTTATCCTGGTTCCGGCCACGCGGCCTTACGTCTAGCAGTGGTGCGTAGCACCGAGTTTCGTGTTGCTCGTAGTAGGGGATTACAAGTAAGGCGGGAGAGGGAGGCGAGCTCCCAGTCCCTGAGTCGGGTGTTGAGAATACGGTGTTCTTCTGTGGTGAGTGTGCATTGTGGTCGGTCTCAAGAGCCTGCCTGTGTTGTATGGGCTTCCTCTCCTTTTATAGACTAAGGGTGAGGAAAACCGTACATGTGAGATCGTGGTGATGGTGATATAAGATACACTGTGGCATGCATGCCGTGCACTATACAAGCGGGAATCGCGCCTTCCTACTCTTGCTGACGGTATGGGAGTCACCATCGCTGACTTCTTGGTAGCCGACCGTTGCTTCGAGGGTTGTTGCTCGAGGGTAGGGTGACGTCGTGCCCTTTTCGCCATTCTTCGGGGGTCCTTACTCGAGGCTTTGTGTCGTACTTTGAGAAAGTACCGGTCGTGGGGGTGTTGGCTCCGTGGTACGGCCTGACACCGACCCTGTCCACACAGGACTTGGCCCAGAGCCACAGTGCCTGGCTCATGAAGTCGGAGGCGACCGGTGTTCCATCCGAGGCGTGGCGAAGTGGAGCGTGCGGTCGTCTCCCGCATTTAGTGCGCCTGGTACTGGAGTTTTCGAGGCTTGACCGGCAGCCTCGACCGCATAGGGATCGATCGTGACAGAGATTCCGTTCGAGGGCGAGGGGTACCCTCGAACGAGACGGAGATTCGTCCTGTGGGGATGCCGTCGTGGTGGACCCTTATCGGGCCGCCGCGCATTGGGCTTCCCCTTGTTTGCTGATGTGGCTTTCTTGCTGGGCCGTCTTAGGCTGTTCTTTGAGGTACCCCTTAGTTTTGGTTCCCGACAGCCACCTTGGCCCAAAGGTAACAGCCCACAAGCAATATACGCTTTCAATCCACGGTGAGCAAGCAGCTGCCCTATCCTTATCCATCCAACCTGCTGAGCTCGATTGGATGCCGACGCTTTGCACTTCTGCAGCACTTGGCGGCGGCGGAGTCTCGACGGGAAGCAAGCGAACGGCGCCACCGGCCGTCCCCATCGATTGCTTTGCAGGAGTGAGCTGCTCGTTTGTGGGAGCAACTGGGGCACAAGACTCCAGAGCAGGACACGGCAGTCTTCCACCGGTTGCCGGCGGAGACACACCGGGCCGCCGGCGGAGACACACAGGGCTGCAGGATGCGGAGGAAGATGGCGCCTGTAGACCGCACAATCAACGCAAGATCTTAGTCTGGTACTTGTTTCTGTGCTTCAATTGTTGAACCCTAAGCCATGTTCGGTGGAATTCGGTGCAAACCGAAAACCGAACTAAAAACACCGACACCGAAGTGGTCGGTTTTCATTTTCTACAGACACCGATCGGTTTCTAATCTTTCAACACCGAAGTTTCACATAACCCAAAACACCGAACCGAGCTATCGGTTTAAACCGAATGCCTACCCCTAGTTGAAACACAAGATTCACAACAGACATGTAAGCTTTATTTCTTCAGTCAGAGATTACATGCCCCCTTTTAATTACAACGCCTTTGATGTTACCGTTATTTCCCGCCATAATTACCAAAACACTATTGTCAAATCCTAACGTTGCCTCCCGCCATTTTTCGTGCGAAGTCTTCAAAGAAACTCCAAACCGAGATCGAAACTCCAAGATGCGCCGACTGAAACTTCGCTCGGCGCGTCCTTGCTCGACACGTCTTCGATCATCCGCACTCTCTCAACGCATCTTCGCTCGATGCAAACTTCGCTCAGCGCATCCTCGCTTGACTCATCTTCGACCATCCACATCTTCGCTTGACGCATCTTCGCTCGCCACCCGAAACCTTGCCGTCTCCCTCGTCTGTCGCCCGAAGCCTTGCCGCTACATTCGCTTGTCGCCCGTAACCTCGACGCATCTTCGACCAGCGCTCGAAGCTCCGACTTCGACTTGACGCTCGAGGCCCCGACGCGACTTCAGCCCGTGTCCGAAACTTCGCTCCGTTTCTTTATCTTCGCTTGCAACTCCGAATTTCCGTTGATGCGACGCTTAACCTTCGTCAGTTTTGCCCTCTGTATCTTCGATCGACGCCAGAGGTTTTTTCCCTCCTCAGCTCCGTTCTCATCCCGAAGCTTATTTCTTCAATTCCGACCTTCCTCTTTAGACTTGTCTTTTTTCCAACGAACTTTACTTCTTTTCTTGCGTGGCCACGCTTTCCCCCAACACGCGGTGTTTTCTGGTGTTTTGGGTCAAGCCAAAAAACACGTTGACAAAATCTGGGTAACCCAAAACCCAAAATATATAGCAATTGGTAGTCTGGGTCAGCCATTGGTTGACCCAATTACAACCCATTTGAATCCCTAGGTACAGTGTTCAACTTGTCATGCAAAAGTTGTCTACTGTCTTTCAGCGTCACACATTGTATCAACAACGGAATGTGATGCAGAAGAGCATGCACAGAGTTCAGACATAAGTAACTAACCCTTCTTTGATTCTTTCCCTCCCAAGCTACTAATACTGGTGAAGCATGAACCTTCATATGAATCCATCGGTAACCCTTCTTTGATTCTTTCCCTCCCAAGCTACTAATACTGATGAAGCATGAACCTTCATTCTCCCATGATCACACTGCCGAACACATCGGCAGAAGATGTGGCAGTGGGCTCCAGGTGCGTCGGTCGACACTTTCGATCTCCAGCTTCCCCTTCAACGGTTCAACCGGGCGTACCGCGTACCCGCCTCTTGTCAAGCGCGTCTGCGGTCTCGGCGTATGAGGCTGAGTGGCTGACAGAGGTGGCGACGACCGGCTTGCATTCGTCGCAGCTACAGCTCGATTAGCAACTCCACTTCAGCATTACAATAGAGTTTTTTTTAGTTCTGACTTAGGAATGTGTTCTGTACCAAAACTCGCCAATGCTCATTGAGCGATTTTGTTAAGCATTTGGTTTGCTAGCGGCTACCAGATTTTGGTATTAAAAAAGTTTTACAATGCTTAGAAAAATAGAGAACCGTCCATTCCCAAAAATCTAGCGGTAGTAAAATGGGAGGTAACAGGAGGTACCGAGAGGTACCAAAGAAAGATACCTGGAGATACTAACTAAATATTTTTTTTAAAAAAATGGTTCCTCTATCCGTGTATGGTGTGCGAGTGTATCCAACTATACTCCGTTTCAATATTAAGCACACTAGTACAGACATGCACGCAAAGGCAGAGCTACTCTTGCACAGTATTTGAACATAGGGAGTACTAGTGAATCATTAACAGCAATGAAACGAAGGTTAAATTTTTTATTTCTCTGATAATTACATGTATTTATCAGGGTGTTCGGCTGCTCTAACAGCCGCTGCAGCTGCAGCATCTACCCATATATTTTACTGTATCAGGGTGTTCGGCTGCTCTAACAGCCGCTGCAGCTGCAGCATCTACCCATATATTTTACTGTAGATTTTACTGCCAGCAGCTGCAGCTGCAGCCGGCAACAGTGCAGCCGAACAGGGCCTATGTTGCATGAGTTGCACTGAAAATTGCAAATTGCTCATCTGCATATTTTATTTGTTCTTTGATATATGCTATCTTCACAATCAAACATATACACAATTGTCATTTTATTTCTAGAGATAATTACGGGCGTGTTTGGTTCTTCCGGCAAGTTGCCTTGCCTTGTCTACTCAAGACCCTTCTGCTCCTTGATATATTTTGTGATGGCCTCAGCAATAGTAGCTAAACCACTAGTACTGACAACAGGGGGGCTGTGTGCATGCTCATGATCAACTTCATATTCAATTGTTGATCTTATTATGGATGTCTTCTCTTCGGCTCTTCCTTTCTAATAATCTCGATCCGCACCAAGTATTTCTGAAATCCATGATCTAAAAAACCTCCTTCAGTTACTAGCACTTCCTTGATGTAGTTTTCGTTATCAACCTTGATGAACTTTTCTTTGAAAAAGTCTGATCCTGGAGCTCCTAACAAAATGATTACAAAACGCAGAATTAGTTGGAGGTGAGGTCAAATCCTACCTCAATGAAGCTCATGTGTTCAGGTTCTAGCCTGGAGGAAAGGTGACAAGCAATACTGTTCCGACGCTGCCATCTCCCTCTATGAGCTTAACCTTCGACAACACTTCAGGAAGCAATTGGGGGATCAAATCCCCGACAAGGAGGCCTCCATAGATCTCCCACACATCGGCAGCAGGGAGTCCAGTCTCAAACTCGTGGCGAAGGCTCCCTTTCGTCGGTGCTTCCGTGAGCTCTATAGCCATGCTAATGTATCCCCAAATTTGAGCTCTCTACACGTAGACTTTCCGTTCAAGTTGCAGGTAGGAGATTGAAGGGATTTAATGGCCGAGAGCTTGAGATGTCGTTGTCACCCCAAGAATATGAGAAGAGTGTCAGCAGAGAACTATGTTTTTTTAGAACTCTTGGGAGTTTTTTTTAGAACTCTGAGTTAATAAGTGTGGTCCGCCGTAAATTGCAATTTCACTTTCAGTCCAAGCTGCATCTTATTTGTTTTTGAACTTTTCTTTGGCCTTTAACATACTAACAAAAAGAAGTTGGGCTATCATCGGGCAGATTACTAGTGAAGCACTTTTATTTTTAATATATATATTACACAAATATTACACAAATAATTTTATATATTAATTTGGTAGGGGCCGCGCGAACGCGTACCCCCTCTTCCACAAATTACGACGTCCACTCTCCTACTTGAGGAGATGGTAAGCTAGTGCTCCTCCCAAGTGCAATGGAGGCCACTAACTTAGGCCATGGCTCTTCTTGATCAGCCATAGACCCCGTCCAGGTAAGTATGTACCCAAGTGTCCCTCCATCTGGTTTTATGGCTCCCCAGGCTCTTCGTCAGGTTTGATTAGGCGATGTGGTACTATTCCATCGGCTAAACAGGTGGTTTGCACCTGCGCTAATTGCGGTTAGAGGAGTTGGACTCGGCCTACCAATGCAGGAAGGACCCGGCCCATACCACTCCGAACCAACGTTCGGCCCATATGAGGGGAACTCTGCCTACGAAAGTACTCTAGTGTGGCCCGCGTCAGATCCTACCTGTTCCCCGAATTTGCTAAAAAAAAAAAAAAAAAAAAACTGTTCCCCGAATGAGAGGGAACTGGTCCGCGTCACCTGGCTGAAAGACGCCCAGCCCAGCTCAAAAGTGCACTTGCTTTTTTTTTTTTAACGAAAGGTGCACTTGTTTTCTGCCTCTGCAACTGAAGCGTCCTTAATGCACTCAAACTCAGCCCTCCTTTTGTTCAAAGCGAATAGCATACGTGGATTTTAAATATCAAAAGGCACTAATAGATTATCAAAACCATGTTACAGGTTTCGAAAATTGCCACAACCACTAACTTCGTTTTCAGTTTATTTTATATTTTTCTACAGACGTCACTCCTAAATGCATCACTCACATGATTCTAATTATTTTAGGCCAGTCTCAGTGGGAGTTTTATGGGCAATAAATAGAGTGTCACATATGCAGTTTTGGTGATGTGACAGTGAATTTATGAAGCGAGAGCTGAAATGAGTTTACGAAGAGAGAGCTGAAATGAGCTGAAACTCTCCATACACAGTTACCTAGACATCTTGTGTCTTGCATGTGACCTGGGGCACAACAATAGATGAAACTATGCATCGAGAGTGAGGTGTTTCATACTAGTTTCAAACATTTTTAGATGATGTGACATTCTAGGTAATCGTGTCCATAAAACTTCCATTGAGAATAGCCTTAGTAACCAGCTCACAAATGAGTCATCTTGTAAAGTGAAACATGTAACATAGCTGCACTAAATAACATGTACTTCGACCAAACTTTAGAATCATAAGTGCATTAAGTAGGGGATTAAGGCCAGTCTCAATAGGGGTTTCATGGACACAGTTACCTAGACTAAAAACTAGGTAACTGTGCCGCAGTGGTTTCATGGTGATGAAACTCCTCTCACATCCCATGAAACTCCCCTCTTAATTACCCTGCCATGTCAGCAAAACTGCTGATGTGGCAGTATATTTAATGCCCAAACTCTCATGAAACCTCCCATTGAGACTGACCTAATCAATACTACACAGGAAATAAAAAATCCTTACAAAAACGCAGCTAGTATGGTGCCGCCCCGACGCAAATCTGGGAGCAAATCAACAGGGGCAAGGCATCATCTGGTGCGCTGTCCTGCGGCAGAAGTCTCTACTGTCGTCGTCCTAGAAATCCCCGTCGCCGCCTGAGCAATTGAACACAAGCACTAAGCTCTCCCTGCTGAAATTAACATAATCTTGCGATTCGAGTGGAGTGGTGCTGCTGTGGAGCAGCCGCCTCACCTGAACCCTAGCTCGATGTGATTTGAATTCTTGTGGGGCTGTGGTACTGGTGATGAGAGCAACCGATCAGGGTGGAGTGGAGGAGAAGAAAGAGGACGTTGCAGTGGACAGGGCCGGTCCTTTGTTTTATGGGGCCCGGGGCGAAATCAAAATTGGAGGCCCCTAATAAACGGTAATTTTCTTATTTGCCACAACGAAAACTTGTAACCTCTTGTATTTTATTGATGTGTCAGACAGATATATGTGACCCACCACAATCACTAACATTGGTAGCTGAGAGATTACGTATGGCCATATGGATTACGACGTTAAGCTATCACAAATAAAGAATTATTCCTAAGGCTAGTCCCATACCATGGTATAGAAATCATCCTACATAGATGGTATGGAGGGTTAAGAATGATCTAAACATAAATATCCAAAGGTCAAACGTGGCGATAGGCTCATTTAAGTTAAGTGAACGTTTGCTCGTTTGCATTCTTTGTTAAGTGGATGTTTGCTCATTTATTTTTGTAACATGTAACAACGTATTATAGTTTGAGTCTTAGTATTTCTACTGCATGCATATACGATTTGGGGCCCCCGAGATTTAGGGGCCCGGGGCGGCTGCCCCGCCTGCTAACACTACAGGGCCGGCCCTGGCAGTGGAGAAGACAGGAGGACGGGTAGAGCGGAGAAGATAGGGGGTGCGGTTTTTCTGAAATTGTTCTATCTCACGGGTGTTAATGCGAAATGTTTCCAGTTAAGCGTGGGGGTTGGTCGTAAAAGTGCGCTGGGGTCTATAGAGACCATCTGGACCGCATATTTACATTGGACGTTTGAAAATCCATGTTTCCATGATTTCACCGAGGACCTAGATTGCACGAGATATTTTGCCTATCATAAATACTTTTATATGGAGCACCTTATTTTTATGTGTGTTGACACTAAATCTATTTCAAAGGAGTGCAAAAGGCTAGTTATACATAAATGTAGTCATTTATTCATCATCTCCCTTTAAATTGCACCAACAAATATAGACATTTTCAGGCCTGATTGGTTCTATGCCAAAATATTGGCGTACCATCCTTTTGGCATGGCAAAAGTTGCCAATTTTTTTTATCACAATTTAGTTTACTACCAAAAAGGTGTCCTTATCTCACATTTGTTTAGCCAAAATGGTGGCAAGCTTTTTCCCCAGTTTTCGGTGAGCCAAGACTCGGGCATACCAAAATACTCAACCAATTATACTCGTAGTTTATAGTTAAGCACAATGGTCCACCCCGGCCATGCAACTTTTTTTTTTGACAGTGAGAGGTGATATAAAACCATAAAATAAAAGGTTGAGGTAAGAGAGTCTTATGTTTAGATACTATTAAATGTAGACCAATGACATAATGAATTCCATAAGCCCTAAATTTTTTAGAGAAATCTATTAAACCTAATTATACGTTGATTACTCTGTGTGGTGTAATGAGCATATCCTGATCATGCGTTAATTAATCTTAATAAATTCATCTCGCAAAAAAAGTTTAGGGCTTACTCAATTAGTTTTGTAGCTAAATTATATTTAATCCGCATAAGTAGGATCAAAATATTCGATACTAAAAGGCCTATTTGAAGCCCCTGCGAACCAAACACTTAATAGAAGAGTTGTCTAGATTGCTAGCTCCTCGATTTCATCGTGAGGCATGCTGCAAAAGGTTTATCCATGTGGAGGCTGCAGGAAAATAATGTGTTTCCCGAACCAAAAGCGGAGCGGAGGCTGCATCTTTTTTTCGTTGTAGTATATTTTACTTGTCGTCATGTGACAGGAGAAGGACATAGTGAAAATAACACGTTTCTTGAACCAAAAGTGGAGCGGAGGCTACATCTTTCTTTCACTAGGGTAAATTTTACTTCTCGTCGCGCGATAGGAGAAAGACATAGAGGTCTGCGCGTGCGAGGAAATTTCCCTACGACCATGAAAAAACGACGTGCAATTTGCATAAATACAAATTCAAAAGGAAAAAATGGGAATAAAGAAAAAGAGAAAAGAAAATTATAGTTAGAAATAAAAAAAGTGGTAAACAAAAGGGAAAATGGAAAAGTAAAATAAAAGAAGAAAAATTACCTACGGAACTGCGGGGGATTAGGGAATCCTTCCGCGGTAGTAGTTGGTATTGGTAGTTGGTTTGATTTTTTATTTTTGAAATAAAATTAACGCTTGGGACGTACGGAAGCCAGGAACCGCTGTTGGATAAACACTGCCCACTGCCGAGGTCGACGTGATGTCCACAAGATAACCGGGCCTCATATATTATCCAAGAAAGAAAGACAAATGGTGAATTGGTGATTAGAGATAACCACCGCCGAGAGATTAGATCCGATAAGTCTGGGAAGCTAATCCTCCCGTAGTCGTAGAGTCGTAGCTATATATTTGGCCGGTCCATGCTAGATACAGAGTTTTGCATCCAACTAGAACTAGGCATCTCATTCTCAATCTGCGCGACTTGCTCTGCTCATCTAGCTTGCCCACTACTAGGTTCCATGGCGAGGGTCTTGCTTGCTTCCAGCGCCGGCGCAGCCGGCTCGGCGGCGTCCGCTGCCTTGGGGTCGTCGTGGTTCTTTGGTCTCTGCATGGTCGTGGTCTCCGTCTGGGTCGTCTCGTTCGCAGTCTTCATCTGTGGGCACAGCTCCCGCGTCAAGGACGACCTCCCCAGGAAGAAGCCCGCTCCGGCGGCCACCGCGAAGAAGCCTGCGGCGGCCGCGCCGAGCAGTGGCACCGCGAGGTCGTCCTTGAGGACGGTGCCCGACTCCACGGGCATGTACACAGCCGCGTATGTTGGTGGGGCCACTTATCCTGCGTCTGCATACGGGTGGAGCGGCGGGCATGGCGGAGGTGGCTGTGGCTGTGGCGGAGGCGGCGGCGGCGGTGGCTGTGGCGGAGGTGGAGGAGGCGGCTGTTAAAGTGGAGAGGCTACAGGCTCTTGTGGTTGTGGATGCCTCTGGTTAGTTTTCTTAGGTAGTGTCGTGATCTATTCTCGATCGTGCATCGCGGTATCGCCTCAGTCAAATTATCGTGAGGAATAGCTAGCATTGGTTAGTTTGTTGCATTTTCCCAATTATTTTCGGGTTAATCTTGGTTTCTGCGGCCAACAACATCATCTGCTTGTGTGTTAGGGCTGCTCTGCTTTTTTTTTTCAGTCAGAATAGAGCTTGTTTCATCCCGTCACAGATTGTAGCGAGTTATCACATCGCTAAGGATTTATCAAAATATTGCCTTCTCATATGTGTCACTACTCACTACATTGTTGCGTCCGCTGATCTACCAGCAAGATGAAATTTGATGGTGCCAGAAAACCTACAAAGATTTTTTTTTTCTGTTGTCCTTTTGTTTGGTAACTTCCGATTAAACATGTGATCTCAGACTTAAATTGACCATTTTGTAGTATCCGCATATCTCGTGCTCATTTTCGTTCCTGACTATTGTGCTTCCCGTTCCCATACAAGCGACAAAATATAAAAACTGTCTATTTTCATTTTGCCTAAGTTTTGATGGATACCAATAGGTATGGATTCGAGACAGGAGAGTGGGCAGTCGAGAGGCATCAGGTGGAGATCATATAGTTGTGATTTGTTGGGAATAGAAAACATAATAACAGTTTAAAAAAAAAAAGGAGAGAAAAGATTACTTCTAATTGAGTCCAAGTGTAAAGGGCCAATGGCAACTAGGCAGAACAAATGAACAAACACCTAAATGACAACTCCGTAGCATTGGTGTAGTTTCGCTCACCCTCTAGATAGTCATAGATTGTCAAGTATGGAAACTATCTGGTTGGGAACTTGTGATTGCTCACACTCACGCGTCGCTGACAACCATTGATGCGCGCTCGTCGCACAGCCTTCCAGCTGTTCTTCTTCGGCACCGCACTACTCGATCGTCATAAATTCCATCTGGAACCGGAATGTCAAAGATGAAATGAAACTACTGTGTATCGTATCTTTTTCTCTCACAGAGAAAAAAGGAAACAGGCCAAGCGATCACGATTTGCTTAGCTTCATCAGTCGCTCAACAATGATTAGATAGAGATAGTTACGTGTTAGGGGATCGGATCTGATACGATTAGGAAAGGTAAACCCTGTCGGAGTCTCTCGGCCTCGTAGCTGTAGCTACATCCCATATATGTGCCCGGCCGGTTCATGATGGATACAGGGTTTTGCAGCCAACACGTCGGTATAATCTCGATCCTGCGTCGTGTTCGTGTACTGTGTTCATCTTGACACCCTGTGCTCCTCTAGACTAGATTCCATGGCGAGAATCCTTGCCTCGGCCCCGGGCGCCGCCGGGGCCAGCGGCGCGGCGGCGTCCGCTGCCCTGGGGTCTTCGTGGTTCATTGGGCTCTGCGTGGTCGTGTTCTCCGTCCTGGTCGTCTCGCTCGCCGTCTTCATCTGCGGGCGCCACTCCCACGACAAGGACGACGAGCTCCCCAGGACGAAGAAGCCCGCCGCCGCGGCCACGAAAGCGGCGAAGCCGGCGGCGGCGACGGCGAGCCGCGGTGCCGCGAGGTCATCAGGGACGGCGGGTTGTGACACCACGAGCATGTACACCGCCGCGTACTTTGCCGCTAGTGCTGCCTCGGCATGCGGGAGCAGCGGCGGTGGGGGCGGATGCGGCGGAGGGCATGGCGGCCATGGCGGAGGCGCTTGCGGCGGCGGCGGCGGCGGCGGAGGGGGATGTGGTGGTGGTGGTGCATGCTGTGGTGGCGGAGGGGGATGCGGCGGCGGCGGATGCGGTGGTGGCGGCGGATGCGGCGGCTGTTAGAGTGGATTGGCAGGATCTTTGTGGATAGTTTTTTTTTTTCTTGTATAGGTAGTCTTGTAATGTTGTCTATTGCCTCACTCGTATTATTGTGAGGAATAGCGTTGGTTGCATTACTTGCCTGCTTGTATTAGGGCTGCTCTGTTTTGTTTCATCCCATCACAAATTATTATTGTTCTCATATGTGTGCCAGTACGAGATCGGCGTCCACTGATCTACATGGATGAAAAATAATGGCGCTTATATAAACTAGGCAGGTTGATGCGCGATGCGCGTCCAAACAAAACATGTTCACTTGAAATAATAATGAACTACATATTTATTATCTTACTCCATTCAATTAAATGTTGAATTAGATCTTTTTAATCTTAATGATCATCTAAGCATTGTATAACTCTTTGCTTACGAATTCGTTCACTTTTAGGTGTTAGTAGAAAAAATATCCAAAAAATTGGCATGCTTTTATATTGATATAGGAAAAAGTAAAATTAGTAATGAATGATAATTCAGTCAATTTTTTGAATTTATGAACTGGAAGCAAAATAAAAAAATATTCGACCTATTATAGAGGAGTTATCTATTATTTTCTTGCAAAAGATAGTTATCCTTTTCTATACGAAATTATTTCAAATAATAGAAAGGCATCATTGATAATTTTTTAAAAAATAATAAAGGCGCTTAATAGTACTGCGGGTCCTATTAAGTCGGCCCCACCAAACGTGCATGGGTCCCATCTAAATAATGTGTGGGTCCGATGTGGGTCCCACATGAAACATGTGGGTCTCACCTTAGCAGGACATGGGTCCCACGTGAGGCCCACCTAAATAGTGTGCGGGTCCCACGTGGGTTCCACGTAGATATTGTGGGGGTCCCATGTGAGTCCCACCTAAACAGGACATGGGTCCCACGTGGGCCCACCTAAATAGTGCGTGGGTCCCACGTGGGACTAAGGCTCATGAGCGATCTCCAAAACTTGAGTGCCTCTCATCTGTATAGGTAGTATAATTTCGAATTTTCAACTGCCTCAATCATCGACAGCCCGTTTTGGGGCCCAGGATCACCACGGACGGACGCACGGGCTCATGGCACGCTTTGGTTGCCCAAGCCCATGGTGCAACTCTGGCTGCTGTCAGCCGGGTCTGGTGTGCCATGGGCTTGGGCTGTGTGTATTCCTCCCTCAGGTTCAACAGCTTTCGCCTGCCCTGCTTCTCCCTACGATACACAAGCATTCACGCTTTGACAGAGCTCTCTGTATACATAAAAATTACCCCCCTTATTATAACGACTGGATGATCTGGCATTCTGGCCATTGGCCAAGGACGGCAAACGCCAATGCTTGGAACTGCAAGCGTCCTCGGTCAATTCTAGACAGCCAGTCCAATTCCAAAATCATCGAAGATACTGGGGCTCGTCTACAGTCAATTCCGTCCACAATACTACCCTCAGTTCACTCCACGCATGTAACGAGTTTTTTTACCTGGAAATTGGACACATCAACCGTCTGACGAACCGAGAAGCAGTTTGATCAACGCAAGCCCGAGCTCAAGAGAACTAGAGAAGCCAGGACATCAGCAAGAGAACTGAGGCGCAAGAGAACGACGGAACCTACATGTAGATTGTTTGTTTCCCTTTTTCCCCTCGTGTCTGGCTTGACTTGACCTCGGGCCTGGGCACGAGCCGCGCTCCAGTTCGCTGCATCTCTGTGAGCGCAGGCTGCGGCTGCGGATGGTCAAGGTGGGCATCAGGAGACAAGGGAGAAACTTCGCCCGACGCAGACGAACATGTTTGTCGGTTGCTCTCACTCTGCGATAGATTCCCTCGGACCGCTGCCTCGCCAGTCATCAGATAAACCTCCCTAAGCCACCGATAGAAACTTATTGCGACTGCCACTTGATCGGGTGGCTCTTCTTCGGCGACGATCGATGATCACCGTTTCTTACTTCCTAAGCAACCCACCAACGTCACCATCACCAATTCCATCCGGATCCGGCACGGCTGCGACGTCAAAGACGACATATTTGCTCACACGACGGAAGAACGAAGGCCACTAAGCAATCACCGGTTGCTTAGCTTAACTCCCAGTCGCTCAACCACTCGAATGCCTGCCTACTGTACGACACGTCAATTGCCTGCCTCGCCCCCAAGTCCACGTCTCGCATTCAATTCCAAAGAACCAAAAAACCGCCACGAGACTTGACTCGGCCAACTCGTACGTACGTACGCGCGTGCCCCCCTCGTTAATCCCCCTCGCCGAAACGTGATCGCAGGCATCGTTTCCAATAGGATAATGCCACGGCCGCGCCGCCGGAGACGAACCGCTTCCACAAGCACGCCTCGCCCACAGGTTAGTGGCAGGCCAACCGACCCAGCCGAGCCAACACCTCGGCGCTAAGCAAAAGCAAAGAAAGGGAGCCGTGCCGCGCGCGCACGTTTCCGCCCGTGACGGCACCCTATTTCCCGCCGTGGCGGCGCGCGCGGATGTGGATGGCTCATCGGCTATTCGGCTCGCCGATGCGCCTCGCGTCACTCCAACCCGACACGACCCAACCCAACCCAACCCGACCTCGCGTAGGGGGCGGCGGCTATAAAGGCAGCGCCCATGCCCCGGCGGTATGCTTCTTCACACCCACCGGATAGGGATCAGCAGCAGCAGCAGCTCGATCGGGAGAAGGGGTCGAGAGAGTCGAGATGGGCGTGGCGGACCGTCAGTTCCTGAGCACGTCGGAGGGCGGGCTGGGAGGGGAGGCGCTCTACTGCGCGATCATCCTGTGGCTGTCCGTGGTGTCGTGGATCATCTTCTCCTGGGTCGGCGACGGCGGGGAGGACGGGAAGCGCGGGAGGAAGCGCCGGGGTGGCGGCGGCGGCGGCAGCCGGGGGAGCCCCGTGTTCGTGGGCGCCTACGGGATCTGCGATGGCACGGGGCCCGATTGCAGCGGCGGCTACGGCATCTGCGGCACCTGCCTCGACTAGAATGAGCTCGATCATGTACATGTCGCCATGGATCGTGTTCTTTAGGCTCATGATGCTCCCCTTTGTGAAGGCAATAAGAGGGAGGCCGGGCCTGTTTCGATCTTGCTTCGTTTGAGGAAACTGAGTTCTTATAGCTTTTTTTTTTTTCCTGCGTTCCCCAGTCTGCCTGATCCTTCCTCTGTAAATTCCGCCGTGTTCATAGCTGCAAAATATCTACTAGATGTCTTGAATACTAGTAGTACTTATGAGAAAATGAGATGTAAAATGTCCAGCTCCACTTTGCCACTGCTTTTTAGTCGTGGAGGATTTTTTTAGGATGTTCTGTGGAGGATAGTTGGCACAATGTCGTCTTCAAGTGGACAATTTGCCAGAGAGTTAGTTGGGAGTGCAACAGCTTTCGGCAAGCAAGCCAGAGCTTATCTCGCTTGCTCAACGCAAGACTACTGTACACGAAATGGCCCAAATATACAAGATATTATCTGAGTCTTTTATATTTATGTATTTTATATGTAAAGATTTGGATGCGCACGATATTAGGAATTGAAATTATTTTCTTCAAAGAAAATAAAGGCATATAGTTTTCTTCTCTAAATAGGGTCGAGTTTCACCCGTTTGTTATAAACAGAATTCTATTTTATACTGTAACTGCTGCACATGCTTGTGTCAAACTGTCAAGTGGAGTGTAAAAAAGTAGTGCTTTCAAGATCTTTATGAAAATAGTACATCTCTCACCGAGACAGATACCGAGAGCAAAGGACGGATGTTTGACTAACTCTCGCACCTCCAAAAAAAATTGTCTGCTCAAAGGCACGGTCCCCTTCTTCTTCCATGCAGTATGTTATACTCTGTAATATGTTTTATAAGAAAAAAAACACCAATCTAGAACAAGTAGTACAAAAAATAAAAGAAGCTAGATGTTTGAGGCTAAGGATAAATGGGCTGCTGAGTTTTGATAAATGAAACCAATGTAAAAATTGTGAACGGTAAGTCGGAACAGTTTTGGGCCAATGACCGTCCACTGTGCACTTAATTTGGGACTTTTTTAACCTTAAAATGCTGATAATTTAGGACGGATCGAGTATAAGCCAAGTGAAAAAAGAAAAAAAAATAGTGCTTAAGTCTCAGACAGAGAGCGAGAACGGAGGAGGAGGCGTGTGCTGTCTTGCTGTTAAGTCCAAACTCTCACCTCGGAAAAAAAATCACCAGCTGGAATCCACCGTCCCCTTCCTCTTCCAGTGTTGCTCCGTTCCCAAATCCGCTCCTCCCCGTCTCAGGCCACAACCCTAGCAGCCCCCAACTCCATGGATCCCACCAAATCCAGCACCCCTCCGCCTCCCCCAGTCATGGGCGCCCCCGTTGCCTACCCTCCGGCCGCTTACCCTCCCGGCGCGGCACCTGGCGCGGTCGCCTACGCTCAGCAGCTCTACGCGCCCCCCGCCGCCGCCGCGGCACAGCAAGCTGCCGCCGCGCAGCAGCAGCTGCAGATGTTCTGGACGGAGCAGTACCGCGAGATCGAGGCCACCACGGACTTCAAGAACCACAACCTCCCGCTCGCCCGCATCAAGAAGATCATGAAGGCCGACGAGGACGTCCGCATGATCGCCGCCGAGGCCCCCGTCGTGTTCGCGCGCGCCTGCGAGATGTTCATCCTCGAGCTCACCCACCGCGGCTGGGCGCACGCCGAGGAGAACAAGCGCCGCACGCTCCAGAAGTCCGACATTGCCGCCGCCGTCGCCCGCACCGAGGTGTTCGACTTCCTCGTCGACATCGTGCCGCGCGATGACGCCAAGGATGTCGACGCCGCCGCCGCAGCAGCTGCTGCGGCTGCGGCTGCCGGGATCCCGCGCCCTGCCGCCGGCGTGCCTGCTACCGACCCGCTCGCCTACTACTATGTCCCTCAGCAGTGATGAGTAATGTACTATCATCGCCTTCTTAATCGCTTCCTAAGCGCAGAATGTGTTGCTGTATTGTGTTGTGTTGTTACTGTTGTAGTTGCTGCTACTGTTGTTGTTGCCGCGTAATAAGACTTTGATGATTAATGGGCCTCCCCCAGAGCTTAAGAATTGAGCTGTTTCATTCTAGAATCCCGGGTAAAACATTGTTGTAGTGGGGGGAAGGTTTGGTTGGTAGTGTATGCCCAAACCTAAGTCATCCGATGCTGTAATCTGACATGTATTATGCGGGTGTCTGCCTGTCTGGTAATTATTGTGCAATTTCTGTTCTTCGTCTTTCTGTGCAACACTCTGACTAAAATGTGGCTGTGTCATGAAGTTGCTTTATCATGTTTATCCTATATTTAGTTATGTGTCATGAAGCTGCTGTATGGTGTTTATCCTATATTTAGTTGTGTGTCATGAAGTTGATATGTTGTGTTTAGCCTATATTTAGTTAGCCAGTGTTTGATACTAACAAGCTTTAATGCTTAGAAGATTTGAACTCTGAAGAGTGTTATTCAAGTTTTGATCTGTTGTGATGTATCTAATGGCAGTTTGGCTTGTAATGGCATCATTTAATAAACAAACTGGTGAATGTATCTGATTGGTTAAATTGTTTGTTTGTGTGTGTGTCTCGTCATCTAGTTAAGTGGAAAAACATTAGTTCTTTTTTCTTTTTTTTAGATAGGTTCCTTCTGTTAACACATTACTCATGTTTGTTTCAAGCTAGTCTTTCATTGGATATTATAAGCTTTTAAATTTCTTTCTCTAGAAACTTTTCATGTTTAAGCACCATTTCTTCATTCCTTTTGATCAGCTAGTTCTGCGGTGATGACTAGTGTCCTAGTTATGGAAGAGCCGTTGCCTTAAACTGTAGGTTGTGTATTTGCATTCTTTTGCATTTTCTGTTATGCACTCATATAATATGAGGAATGGAAACAATTGGAGCTTGCAATGGAGAATCGTACAGCCATGCGTAAAGGATAATTTATTTTCCAATTCTGGTATTTCAGTGTTCACACTACAGACCACTGGGGTGCAAGTGCGCCTTCCCAGCAGCCCATTGGTCACCAAATCAATCACAGTATTTGTATATGTTTTCTTCTTCCATCGATTTAGTCTAACGTCACAACTACTCATATGGAGCCATTGGTATCGTCTACATGCATTGGTCTTACACGTCATGCGTATTTGATGTTTGTCGGTACTTCTTGTCTCTAAACATTTAGTGATAGTTGAGGTTTTTTCCCCTCTCCATTGGAGCTTGGTGATTGCTGAGATCTGATTACCAAAGTGCGTGATGTTATTTGGTTTTATTGGCCTCTTTACTTTCATGGAGCTAATTGGTTTTATTGGAATCATTATTGACATATGATGTTTGGAAATGTCTTCAGCCTTGCTTTTGTGAAATTCCATGTTATGTAGTGCTTCTCATGCAGGAGTGCATGTAACTAGTTTGGTATTAAGAGAATTCCATGTTAATCTGCCGATTTCCAATTTATTTTTTCCTACCACCGTACATGTTCGGTATTAGGAGAATTTGGCTTAAGCTGGCTTGCCATTGCCTAACTGGATTCTAAATCAGTAGGAACACTTACATGCAGTGAATGTGAATCATACCAATGTTACCTTGTACTCATAGTAAGAAAAATGTGTGGTACTATACTATGTTTAGTCTGCTCATTTTTGCTTCAGGTTGAATCTAATCTGCTGTACAACATTTTCTTTTTGTACTTGGAAAATTTGGTTGGAGCTGGCTTGATCTTTGGATTAGTGGGTCCCAAACGTATAGAAACTCTTAGGTGCATTGAAGCGCTTGTATACTTCATATCCAGATGGTTTTGTAGTTGAATGTGGAATTCGTCTTACTGTCGTTGCCCTGCCCTCATTGTTTCCTCTTTTATCTGATCACCGAGTGACTTGATTTTGCTTCCGCTCTTGCTGCCTGTGTATTGTTGGTGTCTTTATGTTAGGGTGAGTTTAGTTCACCCAACTTCTCCAAAAAAAAACAGTATTCATCTAACTTTTCTCTATTCATCACATCACTCCCACTCACAGAACACGCTTCCCAACATGATTTACAGTGTTTTTCTAGATCTACGGTGTTTTTTCTCCCAATCTAAACTCACCCTTATGCGCAGCTGATTGATCTGACTTTGTTGACGTGCAAGTGCAACTACTTGGAACCTGGAAACGGCCAAACGGGGCATGATGGTTTGTGCAACATTATAAATAAACCTGATATGAATGGCGTTATTCTCGGCGTCAGTAAGATTGCAGTCGTCGCCTCGGACTTTCTTGCCTCCATTATTGCTGAGGTCACTGTGATGCATAGCACGGCTATATTTCCCAGAAAATGTTGGTACCAAGCAGGGGAGCAGAAGAGTAAATTTTTTTTTCATTTTGGCCCTTTTCTTGTAAGATTTTTACATATGAATCCTTAAGCGAAAGATTTTGAAAAATGGACCCGAAGTTAGGCGCCAGGTCGCTTAGCGCCCAGGTTGCACGGGTGGGTGGCGCCCACCCTTGCCACGTGGGTTCCAGCGTGTCTGCAACCCTAGATCGAGCGTGGGAGCTGGGTGCCATGTCCCCTGGCATCCACCTGTGCAACCTGGGCGTTAAGGGACCCGGCGCCCAGCTTCGACAACTTAAACGCACCCGCGGGCGGCCGCCCCAGCCGCCCTCTTCTTCTTCCTCTGTTCAAACAGAACATAGGGGCGTCCAGCGCCTCCTCCTCCCGCCCCTCTCCAAATCCCCCACTCCGGGAGGTCCACTCGTCGCTGTTGGCCGCCACCACGACGTTGGGGAAGGTAAGGTCACTCTCCTTCCTTTATTTTGATTTAGTTTTTTTGCTTGTCAATTCAAAAACATGAAACCCTAGGTCTAGTAATTTTGTTGAAAATAGCATAGTGTATGTGGTTTTAGGAGAAGTGAAGAGTCTAGAATGTCAACGTATGTGGTGGCAAATATGTGTGTGCCTACTTGTGCTACATTGCTAGGTACAAAAGTGATAGGTATAGTTGTGAAAAATGAGAGCCTAATATGTTTTTTTTGTTTTTATAACCGTTAGTTATGGATGACTTGTGGCGTCAGAAGAAGTGGAAGGATCGTGCTCAAAAGAACTATCCCGATGTGTCTTCCAAGGATGCCCCAGTCCCTCCCGCTCTCCCTAGTCCGCAATGTGAGTCTGGTAAGCCCGCGCGGGTGACTCAATCGATGCATCCCGACACCAAGTCATATTGGCCAGTGGATGAGGAAGGCAGCAAGAAAAAGGAGAAAGAGAGGTGCATCGCACCGGATAGACTATGTTATTGTGGGATCAAAGCTAACTATGGTATAGTGCCATCAGAGCTTGGAATTGGTGATTATTGCGGTCACATGGTTGGGGATGATTTGGTGAGTTTTGTGTTCTATTTCTGTATGTTTCATACACTCCTTCATTTCTTTGACACGTCTAAGGTACAAACTTTATGTTTTTGCTTGTAGCGAACTCGAAAGTGTCAGTTTGAATTTATGATGAGAAGCCAACAGTGGACACTCAGATTTGGTTGAAAAAGAACAAGGAAATCCATCCTGAGGTGTTAAACAGCTATGTCAGGCATCGTAAAAAAGATACAATTGAGGAAGCGAGAAGAAGGGGACTATGGCCTAGATCTAATGGTAGAAATGATAACACTGGCCAGAACAATGTTAGGAGGAGGTCAAATGAAAATATTCTTAGGAGTTTGGATCCACGTAACAGGGAGGTGGAAAACAACAAGAAGAGAAGGGAAGATGCATCAACACAAAAGTTTCAAAAAGAGTTAATGAAGTCACTTGCTGCTAACCTACCTAGGCCTGATGAAGAATGAATGTTGCACTATGTGTGAGGTCTGGCATATATGTGTCAGCTATATATTCAAACTTTGTATTTGGATTATGTGTGAGCTACGTGTGAACTATGTTTTTGAACTATGTTTGTGAGTTGTGTAACTTTGTATTTGGATTATGCGAGCTATGTTTGAACTATGTGTGAACAAGTTATGTACCTCTATGTTCTGTATTTGCAGTGTGTCGGGTACCTGTAAAAGAGGTACCCTAACTTAGGCCCAGAACTAGTCGGTAACAAGGCCCACAAACGAGGTTGGCCTGGCGCTGTGGCCCATCAAAGGCCCACCACGACAGACTTCACCGCGGCGCTCGTCCCGCTTGAAGATCCTTGAGCGGGGACGTCCGTGACGATCGAGCCCGGCCCAGCTCGAGGGGGACGTTCACCCTCGAGCTGGCGTTTTCCGTCATGTTGGAGGCTCGGCAGCCAGGCTCGAGGGAGACGTTCACCCTCGAGCCGGCGTTTCCGTCACGTTCGAGGCTTGGCAGGCTCGAGCTTGCGGGCCAAGCTCGAGCCTGCCACGCCGAGAACAGTGCCCGGGACTCTGCGACCATTATCACTGATCATAAATAACTCCTCTGCGGTCAAAAAGATGGATTCACTGCACCACGCCACCGCCCACGCTGCGGAGAAGACATCGGTCAAATCCACCTGGCGCAGTGGATTCTGATTTGACACTGCACAGGACGGTCCTGGCAGTGATACTGTGCCAACCACTCCTTTGACCGTGCTTGCCTCGGATGCGCTACCATCCTCGAAGGCGACTCTCGAAGGAAACTACGAAGCTTCGATCCGGACGCCGTGCTCAAGTTGCAACCCTCGAGGTCCCGAGCTGTCACGAGAAGAGCGTCACGTCAACCACTGCCATGTCGTCAGCCGGAGTTGGAAGGCGCGATTCCCGCTCGCATCGTGCGCAGCATGGGCAGCACAGTGCACCTAGTAGCGTTAGCCCCACGAACACATGTACTCGCACCCTCCCCCCTTGGTCTATAAAAGGGAAGGGAAGCCCATGCAAAGAGATAGGGAGAGACACGGCAGGTCGACACACAACAGAACACACAAAAACACTTAGCCTCCGAAAGGCCCAGGGACTTGGGAGCTCATTTCCTTCTCCCACCTTGCTTGTAACCCCCTACTACAGCAGCACAAAACCGGTGCTACGCACCACTGCTGGACGTACGGCCCCGTGGCCGGAACCAGGATAAAAACTCCCGTCTCTCCACCCGCCATCGGGGCGACGAGTGACTTGCAGCGCAATCACTTGTTTGTGCTGGTGTGACCAAATCAGGCACCGACAGTTGGCGCGCCAGGTAGGGGACCAGCACTGTGCAACTCTCGTTCCTGATGGTGAGCTTCAACCGAGGACGGCCCCCGCTGGGCGAGAGCAATCTGCTCCCAGTGGGGCAGGAGATCTGGTTCGGGAGCTTGCGATTCCAGGCATGTGGTGATGATTACCACCTGCGCATCCTCCAAGAGGAACCAGGCAACCAGCCAGAGCCTCCTCAACCGCCACCGGCAGCACCGCGACGACGGAGTCATCCCGGACCTCGCGCACGACGAGCACGCGCTGTGAGGCGCATCGCCGATGCCAGCATCCCTCTTCCGGCGAGGGATGGGGAGATCCTGCGATCAGGGTCGTGGGAAAGGGCTGCACCCTTCCTCCCAGAGCCCATTTCTGCACCACGTGCTACGACAGCACGTCCCTATCCCTATGAGCTACGAGGCCCCACGGCTACGAACGCCTCGCTCATCCGCACCGCCATGGGTGCGTATGATGGCCAACCAGGCTATCATCCGCCCTCGGAGTGCAGCCTCGCCGCCCTGACGCCTGACGATTCCCACACCGAGTCGGAAGATGGACGTGCCTTTGGGCTTGAGCACCCCGGTTGGGACTACTCTGGTCTCCGCGACCCACAGGCCTTTTTGGCCTTCCAAACAGCGGCGGATTATTGCTTCGGCTATTCCGATGATGAGTATGATCCGACCAGGGAGTGTTTTGTCATCAGCGACGGGCGGGTCAGCGAAGGATCGACGTCAGGCGACAATGGCGAGGATGACGACCAGGGAGGCGACGATGGCGCAGATCCGGTAGGCGCACAGCCGCCAGATCCGTCGGACCACTTGCCTTCCGAGGACGAGCGACATCCACGCCGCCAGCCACGAGTTGCTCGCCTCCACGACTCTGGAGACGGCGACGTCTCTCCACCGACGCGCTCCAACCACGAGCCGCCCAAACAAGGCCACGAACGGAGCACGGACGCGCGGCGTGCGGGGCGGGTAGCTCAGGCCCGCATCCTCGCCGAGGGCAGAGATGACGACCTCGCTCCCAGGACGAGCCAAAAGCTCATCGCGACGGCCGCGCTGCTCCGAGCCATGCTGGAGTCGGCTACCCCCGAGGGCGGAAGCTGCATCTCGAGGCCCAAAAGCTGGTCGAGAACACCGCACGACAGCAGGCCGAGAGCTCAGCCTCTCGCCTTCGGCGCCCCTCGGCCTCGAAGAACGAACGAAGGGGGGAGTCATCGGTATGTTCTCCCTGGCCTAACGGCAGGGCACGAACGCAGTCCCGAGGCGACTCCCACGGGGACATTGCGCATCGTCGCACCGAAGGACCACGCGCACCCGAGGTGGAGCCACTTCCCGCACGGGCGCCCGCGAGGTCGCGCCTCCGGGACACCCGAGGCACGATGGACGATGGCGACGCCCGCAATACGCTGAACCAGATGAGGCAGCGAGAGGGAGCCTGGACCCGCCAACGCCGGCGCACCGACGTTGGATGGAACCGGGATGCGGCCCCTGAACCGGCGGGAACGCGCGTGTTTAGTCGTAACATCCGCACCGCTCCGATTCCCCCTCGCTTCCGACAGCCTACTACCATCACCAAATACTCTAGGGAAACGGACCCCAGGGTATGGTTGAACGACTACCGCCTAGCGTGCCAGCTCGGCGGCGCTACAGATGACGACATGACATTCGTAATCTGCCACTCCACCTGGCAGATTCCGCGCGGACATGGCTCGAGCATCTGCCCCCCAATCGGATCCACGACTGGAACGACCTGGTCGAGACCTTCGTGGGGAACTTCCAGGGCACCTACGTGCGCCCCGGAAACACGTGGGACCTTCAAGGGTGCAAACAAAAGCCCGGCGAATCCTTGAGGATTTCGTCCGATGCTTCTCCAAGCGCTGCACCGAGCTTCCCAACATCACCGACCATCAGATCATCCACTCCTTCCTCGAGAGCACCACATGCTACAGCTTGGTGTGCAAGTTGGGGAGGAGCCCGCCCCCCGACGCAAACTGGCTATTTGAGGTCGCCTCAAAGTACGCCTCGGGGGATGAGGCGGCCAATGCCATTTTTAATGGTAAGAAGGGAAAGCGTCCCGAGGAAACACCCGCAGAGGATGACAAGACGAAGGGCCCCTCGAAGAAACGGAAGCATGGCAAAAAGGGAAAAAAGCTCCGGGCACCCCGCGAAACGGGCGACGTCGAAGACGAGGCTCTCGCAGTCGACCCTAACCACAAGGGGCCTCGAGGTCCCCCAAGAGGTGGGGGCATCTTCGACGACCTCCTCAAAAAGCCATGCCCATACCACAAGACCGCAGTCGCTCACACTCTCGAACAGTGTGAGATGCTGCGGAAGTTTTACAATCGCATCTCTCGAAAGGACGGCGGTCAGCTCAAGGATGGCAGCGGCAAGGACGACGATGGATACCCCAAAGTCGAACACGTGTTCTTCATTATGGGAGGCCCCGCAGCCAACCTAAAACCTCGACAGAGGAGGAGGGAACGTAGGGAGGTCCTGCTGGCCCGACCAGCGACCCCTTCGTACCTCGACTGGTCTTCAGAGACCATCTCGTTCGGTCGTGAGGATCATCCCGACCATATCCCGAACCCCGGACAGTATCCCCTCGTCGTCGACCCCGTCATCGGCAACACGCGCTTCTCCAAGGTGCTCATGGACGGGGGCAGCAGCCTCAACATCCTATATGCTCCAACTTTGGAGCTCATGGGAATCAGCACCAGTGAGCTGCTCCCCGACAAGTCCTCCTTCCATGGAGTTGCGCCCGAAAAACGCGTCCAAACTCTCGGGCAGATCGACCTGCCCGTCTGCTTCGGAACCCCGGTGAACTTCCGCAAGGAAGTGCTCACCTTCGAGGTAGTGGGCTTCAAGGGAGCCTACCACGCCATCTTGGGAAAGCCGTGCTACGCCAAGTTCATGGCCATCCCCAACTACACCTACCTCAAGCTGAAGATGCCGGGGCCTCACGGAGTCATTACGGTCGGCCCAACGGTCGAACACGCCTATGAGTGTGACGTCGAGAGCATCGAGCTCGCGGAGGCTCTTGCCCTCGACGAGTCCCTTGTAGCAGACCTGGAGGCGATCGTCAACACGTCCCCTGACGCCAACGAACGGCAACCTGGGAGCTTCGCGCCTGCCGAGGACACCAAGACTGTCCCCCTCAACCCCGACAGCCACGACGGCAGGGTGCTGAGGATAAGTTCTTCCCTCAGTGACAAATAGGAAGTGGTGCTCGTCGACTGTCTCCGCGCCTACGCTGACATCTTCGCGTGGAGCCCCTCTGACATGCCAGGCATTCCGAGGGAGGTCGCCGAGCACTCTCTTGATATCCGCCCCCACTCTAAGCCAGTCAAACAGCGCCTCCGCCGCTTCGACGAAGTGAAACGGCGAGCGATCGGCGAAGAGGTACGCAAGCTTCTAGAGGCTGGGTTCATCAAGGAAGTCTTTTATCCCGAGTGGCTAGCTAATCCTGTACTAGTAAAGAAGAAAAATGGGAAGTGGAGAATGTGTGTAGACTACACTAGTTTGAATAAAGCATGCCCAAAAGTCCCATTTCCTTTACCACGTATAGACCAGATTGTAGACTCCACGGCGGGATGTGAACTTCCATGTTTCCTTGATGCGTACTCCGGTTACCATCAGATTAAGATGAAGGAGTCCGACCAACTCGCGACTTCCTTTATCACCCCTTTTGGCATGTACTGCTACGTTACGATGCCCTTCGGCCTTCGAAACGCCGGGGCCACGTATGAATGCTGTATGCTCCACGTCTTCGGGGATCATATAGGTCGTATCGTAGAGGCATATGTCGATGATATCGTCGTAAAAACCAGGAAGGCGGACGACCTGGTGCGCGACCTCGAGGTCGAGTTTGGCTGCCTCAGGGTGCACGGAGTAAAACTCAACCCCGAAAAGTGCGTCTTCGGTGTGCCTCGAGGTATGCTCTTGGGTTTCATCGTCTCCGAACGAGGCATCGAGACCAACCCCGAAAAGGTCACGGCCATCCAGCAAATGGAACCGATCCGCGAACTAAAGGGCGTACAAAGGGTAATGGGGTGCCTGGCATCCCTAAGCCGCTTCATCTCTCGTCTCGTGGAGAAGGGGCTACCCCTGTATCGACTTTTGAGGAAATCAGAGCACTTCACCTGACCGCGGAGGCCCAGGAAGCTCTCGATCGACTCAAAACGGCGTTAACGAACACGCCGATCCTTACCTCACCGAAAGAGGGCGAACCTCTCCTCCTCTATGTCGCAGCGACCACTCAAGTCGTCAGCGCGGTCATAGTGGCGGAAAGAACCGAGGAAGGACATTCTCTGCCGGTCCAGCGACCGGTATACTACATCAGCGAAGTTCTGACCGAGACTAAGACGAGGTATCCCCACGTCCAGAAGCTGATCTACGCCATTGTGCTGGCTCGACGAAAACTGCGGCACTACTTCGAGGCTCACCCAGTGACCGTCGTGTCGTCCTTCCCACTGGGCGAAATCATCCAGAACCGCGAGGTCTCCGGGCGAATCTCGAAATGGTTGACGGAGCTAATGGGGGAGACCCTCACTTATGCGCCAAGGAAAGCCGTCAAGTCCCAGATCTTGGTGGACTTCGTAGCCGAATGGACCGACACCCAGCTCCCTCCCTCGAAGTCCAGCCTCGACTGCTGGGAAATGTACTTCGATGGGTCGGTGATGAAGACCGGCGCAGGCGCCGGCCTGCTCTTCATTTCACTCCACGGGGAGCACCTTAGGTACGCCGTATGACTCAACTTCCCCGCGTCCAACAATATGGCGGAGTATGAAGCGCTCCTTGCCAGCTTGAAGATCGCGCTCGAGCTCGGCATTAAGCGCCTCGATATCCGTGGCGACTCGCAATTGGTCGTCGACCAGGTGATGAAGGAATCAAGCTGCCACCACGAAAAGATGGCGGCCTACTGCCAGGCGGTACGCGACCTCGAGGACAAGTTCGATGGCCTCGAGCTTCATCACATCGCGCGAAGATATAATGAGGAGGGCGACGAATTGGCAAAGATCGCGTCGAGACGAGCCACCGTCCCCCCGAACGTGTTCGCCAAGGACGTCGACAAGCCCTCGATTCCCATCACCCTCTCGGCCAGAACCTCGACCGCAGTCAACCCTCAAGGGGCCGCCCTCGGTCCCACGAGCGCGGAGCTCCTGGCGGATGAGGACGAGCCCATGGGGTACGAGGCTTGCTCGGAAGAAGAAGACAAGGCAGAGGCGATGGAAATCGACGAAGTCCCAACACCTCGAGATTGGCGGAGTCCGTACCTTGACTGGCTCGATCAAGGCGTTCTGCCTAACGATCGAACGGAGGCAAGGCACGTCGCGAGGAAGGCTAAGCGGTTCCTCATCATCGAAGGGGAACTATACAGACGTGGAACCTCGGGGGTCTTGCAGCATTGCATCCCGATACCCGAGGTAAAGGAGCTTATCCTCGACATCCACGCGGGCGTGTGCGGACATCACGCTGCCCCACGCACGCTCGTAGGCAACGCCTTTCGACAAGGCTTCTACTGGCCCACCACCATGGCTGATGCCACGGAGGTGGTACGAACCTGCGAAGGGTGCCAGTTCTACGCACGCAAGACGCACCTTCCTGCCCAGGCGCTTCAAACCATCCCCATCACATGGCCGTTCACCGTATGGGGTCTCGACCTTGTCGGGCCAATGGCGAAAGCGCCCGGGGGCTTCACGCACCTATTGGTGGCGGTCGACAAATTCTCCAAATGGATCGAAGCTCGACCCATCAATAGAATCAAGTCTGAGCAGGCGGTGCTCTTCTTCACCGACATAATCCATCGGTTTGGGGTTCCAAACTCCATCATCACCGACAACGGCACCCAGTTTACAGGGAAGAAATTCTTAGAATTCTGCGACAACTTCCACATCCGAGTGGATTGGTCGGCGGTAGCCCACCCACAAACAAACGGTCAAGTAGAACGTGCCAATGGCATGATTCTGCAAGGTCTGAAGCTTAGAATTCACAACAAGCTGAAGAAGTTTGGGCACAGGTGGGTGCAAGAACTGCCATCGGTGATCTGGAGCCTAAGAACGACCCCGAGCAGAGCAACAGGGTTCTCCCCGTACTTCCTCGTCTATGGGGCGGAGGCCATCCTCCCCACGGATCTGGAGTACGGATCCCCTAGGCTCCGAGCGTACCAAGAACAGCAAAACTGCCGGGCTCGAGAGGACTCGCTGGACCAAGTCGACGAAGCTCGAGACGTGGCCCTACTCCACTCGGCAAGGTACCAGCAAAGCCTACGTCGACAACAGGCTCGAAAGGTCCGGCATCGAGACCTCTACAAGGGTGACCTCGTCTTGAGGCTTCGGCAAGACAGTCGAGGATGGCACAAGCTTACACCCCCCATGGGAGGGGCCATATATCGTTGCCGAAGTCCTCAAGTCCGGGACATACAAGCTGGCTGACAAGGAGGGGTTTATCCTCACGAACGCTTGGAACATCCAACAGCTACGTCGCTTCTATCCCTAAAGTGGCCCGTGGCCATCGACACTTTTGTTCATACTCTAGAAACAAATTTCTTGATTAAAGTGCCGACTCTTAACTCCCACAGCTGGTGAATGAATAAAACGAACTTTTGTTCCATCACGTTTCGAGAGAGGAATGGTTCTACCCTTGGTAGAACCATCCCTCCCTCGGGGGCTAAATGGGGAAGGACCCCCGAAAAAATCGTCACTTTTTTCAAAATTCCTTTGCAAACCCTCGAAGGGAACACGCTAGGCATGAAACGGACAAGGCGTGAAACCCTCGAGGCTACGGCAACACCTCACTTACCTCCGCCTATGTCATTCACGTACGATCGATCCTAGTGGCGACTTCCTTTCGAGGCACATGCATCGGACACAATGCGCGTCGCGAAGATACCGCATGAAAATAAAATCTTGTTTAAATGAAACAAACGATGTCTAATAGGGTGTAAGCAAATTAATCTTACATCAAAAAGTTTGAATTCCTAAACTACTCTTTTACACTCAGGCTCGATGGCCCGAGACTTTCAGTGATTGCCCTCGCCGCCAAGATCGTCCCAGCCGCCACCATCTTCGCCAGGGAAGAGGACGCCCTCGAAGTGGCTCGCAAGCACTCACGCCGTCTCGTCAGCGGCAGCGTCGGCTTCCTCGATCGCCGTCACTACCTCCTCGTCGTTAAGATTGTTGCCGACGACGTACCCGGCGGCAAGCTTCGAGAGGTCCGCTTGGTAGTGGGTCGTGACCACTCCAAGCGCCTTCCGAATCCCAAGCAAGAGGGCTTTCTTCACACGTGAGGTGAAGTGCCCCCCAAGCGCTCGAAGTCGGCTGGCGAGGGAACTGCCGGACTGCACGTCGGCACCAGCAATTTCGTTGCAGGCCGCCGAGGCAGCCTGCCCCAGCTCATCGAGCTCACGCTGGGTCGCCGAGTGTGCCACCAGCAGAGCCTTCTTCGACTCTGTCTCGGCCTGGAGCGCTTGCCTCAGCGCTGCACCAACAATGCTGTCAGAAACGAAAAAACAACAAGGCAAAAAAGATCGAAACTCGAGCAAAATCAGCTTACCTTCAAGGGCTTTTTCCCCCTCTCGAGCCTGCCGCTCCGCCGTGGCCCGAGCCGCCTGTTCTAGCTCGAGCTGGTCTCGAGCCTCCACCAAGAGATGCCGCTCCTCCCCAAGCGCCGACTCCGCCGTACCACGCGCGGCTCGCTCATTGTCCAGCCAAGTGTTGCTGTTCGTGAGCTGGTCACGATGGTGCGGACTGTGTCGTCTAGACGGGTGAGGACTTCGCCCTTCTCCCGACACTCGGCGGCGACCCGGTCTTGAGCGTCTCGGAGGTCGGCCAGCTGGCGGTCTCGAGCTTCCACCGGCCCCGACAAATGGCGGAGTTCCAACAGCATCGCCGCAATTTGGTCGTTCTTTGCGAATGCCTCCTTGCGGAGTTCTTGCGAAAGACGAGCTAAGCCTCTTTTGAAGAACAATTACGGCAAAACACTGGCTGCAACGAAACGCACCTGGTGGACCTTGCTGGCCTCATCATGAAGACGGAGAACGTCTCGCAGCGCCCTGACGACATCCTGACCGTGCGCCAACTGAACGTGCCACAGGCGCTCCTCCGCTGCGGCTTCACGAACGAACTGCTCGGGAAGCTCGCTGCGGGATTGCCACATCACGGGGGACCCACGTTCGTTGACGCGGGCAGGAATCCCACTGGACTCGGTCGACGCTGGCCCGTTGGAAGCGCGACGAGGGTCGACGGCGCGGCCCCGCCACTCTCGTGTTCCCGCGATGCAGGGCTCGCACCTCTAGAGCCTCGGCCAGCTCCGGTAGATGGGGAAATCCGCCGCCAAGGCTCGCCCCTCTCCCCCCTCACGTAGGGGGGGGCCACTGCGATGTCCGCCTCCACGAGCGCCGCAGACGGCTCCTCGACGCGATAAGCCCCCCCAGGCGTGGGGGCGGCGTCCTCGGTCCGAGCAACCTCGGCGTGGGGCTCGACGGCGCCCTCGAGGAGTTGAGGTGGCCTTGGCTCCTCGAGGACCCAGGGCGCCTCCTCGCACGGCTGCCGCTCGACCTGCAGCCCCGCCTGAGCGTCGAAGAAGGTGACGAAGTCCTAGACCGCCTCGTTCGCCGGGCCCAGGAGCTGCGAGGACGGGTGAGGCGAAGAGCTTGGCCGGACCTTGAGGGCCTTGGTCGGCACAAGGGAAGGTACGGCCCGTCCACCAGACCGACTGCGCCAAAGAAAAAATTCAGTCAGAAACAAAAATGATGTCTCGATGAACGAATAAGCGACGAAGAAAGCTTACCGAACGATGGGGAGCTTCCGCTTCAGCCTCGAGGCTGAGACAGGAGCCACCCTCGAAACCTCGCCTCCTGTAGAGGCGCCGGCCTCCCCTTGAGGAGCCACCCTCGAAACCTCCACGCCTCCCGTGGAGGCACCGGCCTCTCCTTGGGAAGCCTCTGCACCCGGCCCACGAGCTTGGGCCTCCTCGACAGCGCCCGGCCGCTCGGGTGCCTCACCTCAATCTTAGGGTCCTTCGGGGGCAACCGCCGCTACCCCTGACGGACTCCCAAGAGCAGGCACCGTGGTCGATGGCGGAGCTTCGAGGTTGATGGGCTCTTCGCTGCCGTCCCCAGACGCTGCAGCAAGGGCGGCTCCACCGGGGGAGGCCCGGGAAGAGATGGAGAGCTCGAGAGGAGACGGGCTCCTCGCCCCACCGTCCTCCTCGGATCCTTCACTAGCGGGATCTGGGGAAGTCTCCGGCGTCGGGAACGGTGAGAGCCTCTGCCTCTCCCGCTCGTGGTTCTCCTCCAAGTGCTTCCTCCTCTTCCGCTCCTTCCACTTCCGCCGTGCCTCCTTCCGATCCTTCTCCTGCTTCGCCCGCTCAGCGCGGGCGCGGTTGGCGGCCTTGTCCTCTGGGACAGGGGGTTTGGCGGTGTGGCCGCGGGACAGCCCCTACGAAACACCAGTCACAAGGTCAAAAACACGCGAAATTGAAACATGAAGCAAACACGAGGGTCGAAAAGCCGCTTACAAAGCTCAGGTGGCCATCCTCGAGCCGTATGGGCACGGCCCACGGGTTGTCCAGCCGGTCGACGGCACGCCGCGCCCGCTGCACGGCGATGGCGTCGGGCAACGGCTCCACCGCCATCGCTGTGCCGGTGACGTCGGCGCCAGGAGTCATCCCAAACAGCAGGAGCCTCCTCTGCATGAGGGGAAGCACCCGCCGCCGATGGAAGTTCGGGATGATGCCACCAGCAGTGAGGCCGTGCCTCGACAGGCGCTGGAGCGCCTTGATCAGGGGAGCAAGCTTGTCCTTCTACTCTGGCGGCGACACCCCGTAGTCCCAGCGGTCCATCTTCTCCGTCAGCAGCTTGCCGGTGTAGGGCGGCAGACGCCCCCCGTCGTTGCGAAGGTAGAACCATCCCTTGTCCCAATCTTGGTTGTTCGAAACCATGGAACAAGGGATGTAGAGCTCCCTACGGTTCCTCCGGACTTGGAGCACGAGGCCGCCAGCACGTGTAGGGCGACGGACCCCCTTGGTGACGCCCTCTAGGAAGAGCTCGCCGAAGAAGAGGTGGCGCCACAGGTCCCCGTGGGCCTCGATACCCAAGAAGCCCTCATAGACAGCGACGAATACCGCCGCCTGCGAGATCGCGTTGGGCGAGAAGTTGTGCAGCTCCACCTTGTAGTGGAAGCACAACGCTCGCAAGAATCGTCCCGCCGGAACGCCGAAGCCCCGCTCGTGGAGGTGAACGAGGCTGACGACGTACCCCGCCGGCGGGGCGGGCTCCGTAGCTGCCCCCGGTGAGATCCAAACCGGCGGTTCGCCGTCGACGTTTGGCGGCAACACTCCGACCTCCACAAGCCCATCCAGACAAGTCTTGGTGGCCGTCGATAGCTTCCACGGCGCAGGGTCGACGAGTTGGACCATGGCGACAGGTGGAAGCTTAGGCGAGAGAGGAGATGGGAACGCAAAGGCTTGAAGGCAAAGGTTAGAAGGCGAGGGAGACGTATCCTTGGCAGGAGCCCTGCCGCGCTATTTATACTCCCCCGCGGAGCAAGGCGCGGCAGGACACCGGCCGGGACACGCCAGCCCCCTAGGCTGACAGTCAGGCCCGCCCCGGGAGACGTAACGGCGCTGGCCGCGTCAACTGCGCTAACCGCCTTAATCGCGCCGCAATACTCGAGGAGTCCAGTGCAGTAAACGTGTGGTCGTGTCAAACCGCGCCCGCACGCCTCGCCTGAAAAGGCGCGCCCACTTCTCCCACGAAATCACGATATCTTCCTCGGTTGTCATCATGACCCGCGCGAAACAAGGAAGGGCGCATTCAAGGCGCCAACCCTCGAAGGGAAAGCCTCGAAGCTCAAATGCTCGAGGAAGACCCGTCGAGGGACAAAGGCCTCAAAAGCCTCGACAGACACCAGCCCCCGCAGGGTTGAACCTCACCCCTGCGGAGGCTCGGGGGCTACTGTCGGGTACTTGTAAAAGGGGTACCCTAACTTAGGCCCAGAACTACTTGGTAACAAGGCCCACAAACGTGGTTGGCCTGGCGCTGTGGCCCATCAAAGGCCCACCACGACAGACTTCACCACGGTGCTCGTCCCGAACGTCCGTGACGATCGAGTCCGGCCCAGCTTGAGGGGGACGTTCACCCTCGAGCTGGCGTTTTCCGTCACGTTAGAGGCTTGGCACGCTCGAGCTTGCGGGCCAAGCTCGAGCCTGCCACGCCGAGAACAGTGCCCGGGACTCTGCGACCATCATCACTGATCATAAATAACTCCTCTGCGGTCAAAAAGAAGGATTCACTGCACCACGCCACCGCCCACGCTGCAGAGAAGACATCAGTCAAATCCACCTGGCGCGGTGGATTTTGATTTGACACTGCACAGGACGGTCCTGGCAGTGATACTGTTCCAACCACTCCTTTGACCGTGCTTGCCTCGGATGCGCTACCATCCTCGAAGGCGACTCTCGAAGGAAACTACGAAGCTTCGATCCGGACGCCGTGCTCAAGTTGCAACCCTCGAGGTCCCGAGCTGTCACGAGAAGAGCGTCACGTCAACCACTGCCATGTCGTCAGCCGGAGTTGGAAGGCGCGATTCCCGCTCGCATCGTGCGCGGCATGGGCAGCACAGTGCACCTAGTAGCGTTAGCCCCACGAACACATGTACTCGCACCCTCCCCCTTGGTCTATAAAAGGGAAGGGAAGCCCATGCAAAGAGATAGGAGAGACATGGCCGGTCGACACACAACAGAACACACAAAAACACTTAGCCTCCGAAAGGCCCAGGGACTTGGGAGCTCATCTCCTTCTCCCACCTTGCTTGTAACCCCCTACTATGAGCAACACGAAACCGGTGCTACGCACCACTGCTGGACGTACGGCCCCGTGGCCGGAACCAGGATAAAAACTCCCGTCTCTCCACCCACCAACGGGCCGACGAGTGGCTTGCACCGCAATCACTTGTTTGTGCCGGTGTGACCAAATCAGGCACCGACACAGTGGTTAACAAATGTGTCAGAAATGTTTGAGATCCTTTACCATTCCAATTTGTTGTGACAAGGGTTTCAATTTGCCTAGGGTACTAGGGTGGGCGCCAATTAAGTTAGCGCCTACGCCAGATATGTGGGCGCCAACTGCTGTGGCGCCCAACTTAGATACCTGGAAGGCGCCTTAGTTGTTAAGCCTGGGCGCCAAAGACTATGGCGCCCAGGTTATGCAGGTAGGCGCCAAAGGTTATGGCGCCCAGCACTGGGCGCCATTATCTTTGGCGCCCACGGTATGAAACTAGGCGCCAATGGTAATGGCGCCCACATTGGCAGACAGCAAAACAGAACATTCACAGAGGTTGAAGTTCACATTCACACAAAAACAGAAAAACAGAGTTCACATTCACATAAAAACAAAGTTCACATTGACACATAAACAAAGTCACATAAAGTTCATACAGCATAAAGGCACATAGGGCCCATACAAACTAAAGTCAAATAAACTCCATACAAGTCACTAGCACAACACATACGGAGTCGAGTACAAACATAAGAAAGTCACTTCGACGAATTTGCCTGCCGCCGACGCGCCTCGCAAAGCTGACGGTAAAGGAACGCAAGTACTCCTGAGCCTCAGCTGTACGTGCCTGCATGAAGTTATAATAATGTGAGACCAACAATTGGAAGTACCAACAAATATTATGCAAATAGTTCGGAAATAGTAAATGAGACAAACATTTCAAAGTACCTGCATCGTCCCAGTCCTGGAGACTGTGGATGTACATCCAAGAAGCTGAATCTCCGGTGCTGTCCGGGAAAAGAACGGAGCCGAACATGTTCAACACCCAAGCCTGGCAGTAGTAGGTGACTGTCAGCTCGTCTGCATCGTCTGGGCACACGGCGAAAGTCCCTCTAAGCCAACGTAACGGGATGCCAGCTGATCGTGTACGTCTTGGTTGTTCGTCGTCCCCCATATCGGGGGTGGGTGGTGCTGTGCCCAAGAACGCCTCCACGCGTGCCCTCCATCCAGCAGAGACAGCTGATCCACAGACTGGCCGCCCTCTGATGCCCAACCCCAACAACATAGCTGTATCCTGTAACGTGACCGTCATCTCACCGCACGGCAGGTGGAAAGTGTGAGTCTCTGGCCTCCACCTATCGATCAGCGCAGTCAGGGCAGTTGGGTTGAACGGTGGCAGACCTCTTCTCACAATTGAGGAGATAACGTGCAGGCCAGCACGCTAGAGGAGTGGCGTGTAGCGGTGGTCGTAGTGTTGACTCTGATGCCCTCATGCGTTCGGGGCCGAAGGATAGGAAGGGCCTGAAAGAGAGGTGTACACGAGGAATCAGTAAATTTAACATGATTACATATATTGTATACTTAGTTTTTCATACCTGGTCTGGGTTGGCCTCGATGCGCCTCGCGTGGTGCTTCTGGTCGTAGTGCTCGTCCAGGAGCCGAAACTGAGCCGCCATCCTGCATAGAAAAAATGTCAGTTACAAGGAGTTTGAAAAATATACGAAAAGTACAAAGACATAAAACAAAACATTAACCTGCCGTCGTTCACAAGTTCTCATGTTGTGACCGAGACCAGCACACTTTCCACATTGTGTTTCAACGGGGTCGACTACAAAGGGATTCCCTTTTCCCCTAGGAGTTTTCCCTGGAATCCGATCCATTTGCATCTTGTATCTTGTTCTTTTCCGTGTTCCTCTGCCCTGCCACTTGTGTGTCTCGTCGACTATGTACTTTGGCCCATTGTATGGTGGCCACTCGCTTTCGTCACGAAAAGGAAACCAACGAGCAGACCAAGTGTCCAAGTAGCATTGGGCGGAGAAAACATGAGGGATCTTCGACTCTACAGACACCCGACGTGCTCTGCAAGCAGCAACCATGTGCCCACAAGGGAAATGGAACTGTTGTGGCCGTCCACATGTGCATGTATTACTCAAGATGACAACGGTGTGCTTCTGACCCTCTGTCGCCTCGCCAGCTTCATTTATTCCACTTGGCTCAGTAACCTCATATGTCCCGGACTGGTGATGGAATAGACTGCATTCAAAACCGTTGGCTGCTAACTTGGCATTGTCCAGATAATGCTTGGACTTCGGTGTCAAGGTTTCACCCATGCTCAACAAATTCCTAGCCTGTCCTTCATGCTTTGCAAACCATTCTACAGACTTGTAAAACGTAAATGCAAGTATGGCGGTAACTGGCAACTGCCTGGAGCCTTTGAGCAAACCATTGAAACACTCGGCCATGTTGCTTGTTTGAAAATTATACCTCCAACCACCATCATGTGCCCTAGACCATTTCTCCACGTCAGTCAGCAATCCTCGTAGCCAATCTCTGCCTTCTGCGTTCGTTTTTTGTTTCAAATCCTCTAGTTTCTTTTCAAATGACTTAATAGTCAGTTGCCTTGCAACATCCTCAAACAATTCAAAGTTCTCTTTTACATGATCCTTCTTCACCAAATTGTCAGCAAGATGCCGACAACACCAACGATGCACAACCTGTGAATGCCCTGGAATCGATTCAGTCATGGCGTTCAAGATACCGGCGTGTCTATCTGACAGCACACAAACAGGCCTCCCAGGACCTACAACATAGATCCGAATCAAACGTAGAAACCATGACCAACTACCCTTATTCTCCTTCTCAACCAGACCAAAGGCCAAAGGAAGGAGATGATTGTCTCCATCAATCGCGATAGCGACAAGGAGTGTCCGCGTATACTTGCCTGTTAAAAATGTGCCGTCAATAGAAAAAAACAGGCCTGCAGTGCCTAAATGCCTCCACACACTGACCAAAGCACCAGAATGCACGCTGAAAGATCTGTCGGCCATTTTTCATGACATTTAGAATGGGGTCATACTCATAGTGCATACCTGGATTGGCAGCTTTCATTGCATTCAGCATCACAGGCAATCGCTCATAGGCCTCCTCCCAAGAACCATATATCATTCTCAAAGCCCTTTAACGAGCCCTCCAGGCCTTGCCGTATTTGATTTTGTATTTTCACTTCAAATTGACAATCCCAATCACCGCATTAATGGGCAACTGAGGTTGAAGCTTAACAACAGATAACAGACGATTGGCAATGAACTGTGAAGTCAATTGACGATGCTTCTGATTTATCTCCGCCGAACCACAAGTGTGAGGTCCAACAACAGTAGTGATCTTGAATTCTGGAGAGTCTTTAATCTTTCTAGCACACACTTTCCATGCACAATTACTATCCTCGCACATAAGGGTGTACCGACGATCGTCTTGAGAGTTCTTCACACGGTGTGGCCTGTTATGCACGATAGCGTACTCCTTCAACCACATCTTAAGTGCATCAATATTCGGAAACACATGCCCCTTCTGAATCATTGTGGTAGACTCCGGCATCGGAATGACAGATTCAACTACCCCCTGGCGCCCACCCGGTGAACCTGGGCGCTAAGTGATCTAGCGCCTAGCTTCGGGTCCATTTTTCAAAATCTTTCGCCTATGGGTCCATATGTAAAAATCTTACGAGAAAAGGGCCAAAATGAAAAAAATTTTTACAGCAGAAGACGTATTGTACGCAGCTAAAAAGTCCGTATTTGCTGCCGCCGTCTTCCCAAGTTGGGCTCCTCGGCCTTGCTCTCATAATGGGCCATGCGTCCTTGTTGGGTTGCCGATTACACATGTCGATGTTACTTATGATGGGAAATGGATTTTGGGCACAATTGAAAGTCTGACACATACCTGATTTTGATATGCACCATCTTTGTTTAGATTGGGAAAGATTCTCCAATTATTCACTTAAAAAAAAAGACTGTAGATAAATAGTATTCTGTGAGTAGAAGGGATGGGATGAATTGTGGATTTTTGGGAAAAGTAGGTGAATCTAAACAGGGCCTTAAGGACAAGGATAGGAAAGAGAAGACCAGGTTTAGTGGGCGGATGAGAAAAAGAATTACAGCACCAAGGTTATTCAATTTTCGCAGGGACAGATAACAGAAAATTCTCATGGGTGTGGTGTCTTCCTCAACATATCTGGCCCATCTTTCGACTAAGGCCTCTCCGTGAGTAGCGTCGTCGGCCCGCTCCCGCGCGGAGACGCGGCACGGCAGCAGTTCACGAACGTCACCAAAGATTATATTCCGATCGCTACCATGCGCCGCCGTCACCAGGCGATCTGTCGGTGCCGTCCACCCGATCGACCAGCAGCAGATCGCCCGTGTGCTTTGCTCACTCTTCTGATCGACACGGCCACACGGGCGCAGCAGGAGCTTGTACGCCATCATTCCTCCCTCCCAAGTCCCAGCTCCATGTCGCGCATATCGCATCCATCAGAGGATGACTCGAGCGTCCGTTCCTCGTCGCTCTCGTCCTCACCCTCATGTTCATCTACTCATCTCGCCGGGATTTTATTCTCCCGGCGCATTTCAGTTCGTTCCACATCGCTCTCGATCGAGCACCATCTCCACTTGTCCAGCCGCCTATAAATTTGGTCAGGTGCTACGGTTTCCTCAAGTTCGAGGAGCACGCAAGTCCTACAGGCAGCTCAAGGAGCGTATGAGGTTTTGCTTGGCTCGCTTCTCTCCGTAGTCGGCTCCCATGGCGTGCCTCCTCCTCCTCGTCATCGCTGCCACGGTTCTCACGGTGAACAATGCAGACACAGCTCAGAACTTAAAAAAACGCACATTCGCATTGTTGGCATCGACAATTTCGTGTCAAATCAATTGCTGGTCACTTCACTATTTTTGTGTTCCTTGATTGACCCTCATCAGGCTCCACACGGGAAGCAGCTGACGACGCATGCTGCTCGGACGACGTCGCCGGAGGCCTTCTGGCGTGCTACCCTCCCCGACGCGCCCATGCCGGAGTCCATCCGCGAGCTCCTGCGCCCTCGTGCCGGTGATCACTACAAAAATTCCATCTTGCAATGATAGATATATCGAGGATATGACAAGTCAAGTCAACAATGCCTCTCCCTGGTGCACGTAGCTAATTAAATATGCACGCAGATGCCAACGCTCCAAACGTGGACGACGACGCCAACGTCCGCGACGGCGACGACCCGCCGCCTCCCATGAACTTCAACTACGACGACTACAAGTCCTCGCCCTCGCCCTCGCCCTCGCCCTCGCCTCGGCGCCATGCCGCCACGGCCGCCCCCTCCGCCAAGGCCCTGGAGCACGCCGGCGACGCCCGGAGGAACGCCGCCGTGTACGTGTGCCGCGGGGTCGTCGGTCCGGCGAGCGCGTACGTGGCGCACGTCGTCGGCGAGCGCGGGGACGCGGCGACCGCCACGGTCGTGTGCCACGCCCACGCCGTTGCTGACACGTCCGATGATTGTAAGCTGGAGCACGCGGCGTTCCGTTTGCTCGACGTGAAGCAGACCGGCGGCGGTGGCGGTGGCGCGGCGATGATCTGCTACGCCATGCCCCGCGCGGACTTACTCCTGGTTGTGAAGAGCGACAAGGTCCCCTCCTCGTCGGCGTAAGAGTGTTACTTGGTGGTGCTATCAACTTGTGAATTGTGATGCAAGCTATTAGTAGTACACATGTGTACGGTGTTGGTGTTTTTTCTTCGTTTTGAGGAAAAGTACGTGTTAGTGTGCTTGTTGATTTACTTTTTTTTTATTTGGTCGAGCGTATGTGCTCTCTTGAGTGAGGAACGTCAAATAAAAAAGGGCCCATCTACTTTCAAAATGCATATCAATTTTAATACTAAAAAAACGATGCACAGAGCTCAAAGCGATTATCACAAAAAAAAAAACGACCCACGATGAACTAGGTTTTTTTATGATTAATAGGAGGTGAGTAGAAATCACATCTACCCCAAACCCGCTGGGCTCACTTCCATTGAAAGTGATGGTGTGGTCATACCATATGTTTGAGCGCCTGGAGGGAGAATTTGAGATGATCATACCAAATCGGTGCTTACCAAAAGGGATGCGTAAGCGTTGTGTATTATGTTGCATCTGTGTTGTGTCCATGTGTACTTATTTACTCGTTTGGTACACTGTGTGTGCTCTCTAGACTAGAGTGATGATCTATGAAAAAAAGAAGAAAAAAGTTCATTTTTGGCCATCCAACTCTTGCGTTTAAAGTGATATTTATATTATTTAATCACTATTTTTTATATTATTTTTTTGGTCGTTGTGTAGAAAAAATAATATAAGAAAATTAAACAAATAATTATAAAATAATATAATCAATATTTTAAAATGTAAAGCTCATCGTTACGAACGCATGACTATTAGAATCATTTAAAACGGAGATGCAAGAAAAATAGTAATCATTTTTAACATCCAAGGACTAAAAAGCACAAAATTAGTCTATTTTAATCCTTGGATCTTAAAATGATTGTTATTTTTTTCTCCTATCTCTGATTTAAGTGATTCTAGTGGTCATGCATTCATAACAATGAACTTTATCTTTTAAAATGTTGATTATATTTTATAATTGTTTGTTTTACTTTTCTTATATCGTTATTTGTACGCAATGACAAAAAATAATATAACAAATAGTGATAAAATAGTATAAAGATCACTTTAAAATATAGTGCTCACCGTTAGTAACACGTGACCACAAGAATCACCTAAATCGGAGGTACGAGCAAAAAGTAATAATGATTTAAAGATCTAAGGAGTAAATTGTAAATAAAAAAAGTTAAAACCACTCATCAAAACTGCCTGATGGATAAATTTGAACGGTTTTGATAGTTGGATGGTCAAAGATACCCGGTTTTGGAGTTCGATGGCCAAAACCAAACTATGGCAAGGGTTGAATGGCCAAAAATAGACTTTTTCCAAAAAAAAAAATGCTCGTGCTTTGCCTGTATGATCAAGTCTATGGAAATGATCGGCTGGTTGATCCGATCATGAAATGTGATCCCACCCAATTTTTTTCCCTCGAGAGAGCGAGACGATGAATGAGCAATGAAGTACAGTACGGAATATTCAATAGGACTGAAAATAAATGAGCCCAGATGCAAGCTACGGGCTAGACTGAAATGTGAGTCCAGTCCAATGCCCTCATGGGCCTCCGGTAACGACTGTGTTCATTTTTTTTATAATGGAAAAAAGGTGAGATTGGACAATTTCTCCCTGTCTTAAAGAAAAACAAGAAAGATGAATAGACGATGCATCTACAAGTAAACAGAAACCGGAGTTATCTCAAAAAGAAGTAAACAGAAACCGATGATGCATCTGCAAGCTACAGAGGTGGAGGGTCCAGAACGTGACAGGTTGTTAGGTATCGTTGGAACTCGAAACTTGGAAGCATTGCACATACACGGACATGCCACCGGTAGTGCGCGATGGCCAGGCGCACCTCGTATCGCCGAAATCGATCACCGCACCCGGCGGGCCATGCATGCGATCACTGGCCAAATAGCCATGGATGATGGATCAAACGAGACGCCGTCGGTATAGTCGCCATATGCTGATTCTGTGGCCGTCGGCAACCCTGCCGCTCGATCGCGCGCGTGCATTGGCATCCGATGCGAAGCGAACGTGGTTGCACACTTGCACGCATGCGGCATGCTCAATCGGATCCACCAGGACATACACGGGGTTAACACCTGCCGTTAAGCCTTTCTGACTTCCTCCCTCCGTCCCTAAAAGGATGACGCTATGGGATGCATGCACGTGTTACTTTCTCAACTTTGACTCAATTTGTAGAAAAATATATGTAATATTTATATCTCTAATAAATTTGTTAAAAAACTAGATTCAAATATCTATTTAATGGTACTAATGATGTACTATAAATATTAATATTATTTTATATATAATTGGTTAATGCTCAAAGATGCTGTTTTTATTGGGAAACGAGAATGACATCTATTTAGGGACGGAGGGAGTATCTCTGCTCTATTTTGGCCATGGCGCAATCACATGGCCCTGACACCCTTGCCAGCCCGCTGACTCTCCCCACCTTCGCCGGCCGGCCGGGCGGGCCCAGCCGTGCATTAATTAGCGACGACGACGACGGAGCTTCCTTTGGCGCTCACTCACAGGCGAGCGTACGGTGCCAGCACGTCAGGTCCGTACGTGTACGTTGTCAGGCCACGTAACGCTGGCAGGGCAACAGGCACGCACGGCCTGTGCCTCGCCGTGCAGCAGCAAGAGCAACGCTACGCCGTACCGTACGTACCGACGGAGGAGCGAGCCCCCCTTCCACATGCATATGCGCAGCCCACATGCGCTTATGCGCGCACGCACGAGACGCACGCCGTGCTACTTGACGCACGAGCACTCATGCCCGTCACGGAGAGCTACGCGCCGAGGCATATGGGCTAACTTTTTTTTGCTGATCGACACGGCCGGCCCGGCAAAAAGCCGTGACGCGGCAGGGCCCTGCTCTGCTGCTGCTGCGTGGTGCATGGGTGCCGCAGCGGAAAGCGCGCGTGCAGGGAGCCCCGAAAGCCGACGCTCGTCCTGGGGGCCTGGACGCTTGGTGGCCTGGCCACTGCCGGCTGCCGCTGTGCAGTGAGCCGCATCTGGCCTGGCCAGCTGCGCGCATCGGCACATGGGCACTGGTGCGCGACACGCACGAAGCTGCCAGCGCCAGGGAAGTGACCGAGGGTAATTTGAACTTTTGAAGGCTCTTCTCGCCTCCTATAACCGTGGCGAACAACACGCCAACACCGCGGCGGGATGAGCTCGCGTACGTACTCATGTAGTCATGTACGGTGTACCGTGGTTGCGAGTATCAAGTCATAGAATGGGCCCCCAAGAGATAGAGATGCCAGTATTAAGTCCCAAGCGAATAGGTAAGCAAGCATATAGCAAGACAAGAAGACTTAAGAACCATAGAGCAAGCATATTAATGTGGGTCCCACAAGTGGGCCCCACGGGACACGCGTGATGTGGGTCCCACAAGTGGGTCCCACCATGGGCCCACGGGCCCCGCGTGATGTGGGTCCCACCGTAGACCACGGGCCCACAAGTAGGTCCCACCGTCTGTGGGTCCCATTAAACCATTATATGCGGGACCCAACTTAGTTGTTTAAAAAAATACTTAAATATTTTTCTAAATTGTTATTTATAGTAGTTCTTATTTTGTTTGTTCAATATAACATCATACTATTTTGTTTGAATTATTTCTGAATTTGTTTATTTAAGCGAACACAATTCTGAATGATCTAATATGGTTTTTAATAAAATTTTTGAGTGATATAATACAATTATTACCGTTACTATCTTTTATTTTTTTATAATATATACAAAATAGTTTTGGGATGGTGTCAACAATGTAATTGCAACATTTTAAATATATAATTTTATTAAAAGGTGTCCATATCAAATTTAGACAAAATATCAAAATCTAGAACATAAAAAAAATTAAAAAATTATAAAATATAGAATTATCAAAAGAATGTGGAATTTAAGAATTATCTCTATGGAAAGGTTTTAGAATTAGTATGTTTTCCTTTTGAAATATATTTTTTTATTACAATAATAGCTTGAAATTTGAAAACCTGAAGTTCATTAAATAACAAATATTCTAAGCGTTTAATTCGTTCGCATAATGTTTATCTGCGGACCGTTGCCCTTACGATTTGGACACTGAAACATCTTTAAATTAAAAAAATATTGACTTTTAAAGTACCTAAATACTTTAAATCCAAAGCCCTTTCCAATTCACCCTTTAATCCAAAGCAACTTCAAATTTTAAAATGTTGAATTCTAAAATAGCTCAAAACTTCAAAATCTATATATTTGCAATAGATCACACTTTAAATCCAAAACTCTTTCCAATTTAGCTGTGGCAGAACCGCCCAATTTAAACTGGCTCAAGTGCGTCTAGTCACCCTAACTCAGGGTAATACCAGCACGCACTTCAAACAGTTTAAACCCGGTAGTCTGTCGAGTGTCCCCGGGACATCCCGAATCATCCACTAACAATCTTTTCTTAACCATAGCTTAGGATCCTTACCAAGTTGGGAATAACACAACAGGCATTACCTTTTTACATACATACGGAAAGATACGAATTATTACAAACCGAGTTTTGAACAACCTTAACTGCAAGCCATAGTACTAAGATCCAAATACAAACTAGATTTGTACAACTGACGAGACAATAGAGTTCTGGAGTACTATATACATCTAGAGCCATCTGGGACCATCTGATGCTCTAGAGCTTCTGGCTTTCCTCTTCGACCTCGGGTTGTGGCACCTCCTCTGGAAAACAGAAAGGAAAGAACCCTGAGTACGAAGGTACTCAGCAAGACTTACCCGTCTTACCAAAGAAAAGACTCTCCAGGATGGATGATTAGGCTTTTTGGTGGTTGTTTGGCTGACTCAACTTTTGCGGAAAAGCTTACTAATAATGGGTCCTTATCTGGCAGTTTTATTTCAATTAAGTATTAGCTACTCAACTAAGTGTTAAATACCTTTTTCACACAAGTGATACTAGGTTCAAACAGCAATTTGAATCATTCCCATATAAAAGTTCAACTTGTTTCCTCTACGATGTTTAAGACCTGATCAAGTGCACTCATAACCAAGAGTAGTGTCGATCCGGATCAATGTACATCCTGCAGGAGATACCTAGCCCCCAGTTACGTACAGCTGCGCCAGCTGCCCGCAACAACCTTTAAATCAGTTGGACCAAAGACCGGAAATATCCTTACCCGAACCCGGGAACGCATCCCCACGTGGGCCCCACGTCTGGCGACCACCCCGTGAGTTCCAGATGACGATCCCGCCTTTCTCCGACCCAGCAAGCACCGGTAAGCGATATTTCCAATCAACGAGCCAGCTAATCTAGTTGGCTTTACTGGTCCCATAACCCAGTAAGAAACCAGGTAAAATCACTTGATCAAACTTTTAAACAACGGATCGGTCCTTAGTGACTTCAGCTAGTAGGCAGAGCTAAGGATCGAGCTTACCTTAATCCATCCTATCCATCTCTGCCCACTCTCTTTCCATAGTAAGTTGGACATGATTCATCTATGATTAGTGAGAACCTAGATCATCAGTTTTATTTAACCTTGCAAAGCATAACTAAATGTATAATTTCTAATTCATTTATTCTCTAGCTAGCAAAGGTAGTTCTACCAAGGAGTAGTTCATGCATCAAAAGTTTTCATTCAATTCCTACTTAATGCACACACACAAAAGCATAATATTTGAACTCGTGATCTTCTGAAATAGAATAGGTAAAGATGCATCCGGGGCTTGCCTTGGGTTTCAAAGAGGTTAGTAGTCTCGGTAACCTCTTGAGATTCCGGAGCAACCAATAGAACTTCCTCGTAAGGAGCTGGGTCGTCGGAGAATTCCACGTACTCCACCTCCGAGACTTCAGATTCTATATGCGATGCAAGTCAGTGATTAGAGATGCAACAGTTAAAACATAGCACACAAACTTTATTTCTCGATACAGTTGCAAGCCAACAAAACTACCCAACCTTTTCCCAAAGAAAAAGTTGTTTTATAAAGTGGGTGAATTAATCCTTATTTCTTTTATTTATTTATTAAAGGAGAATTTCTAAGTGAACTAAAATTATTTTCTACAAACCCTAACATTTTATTTCTTTTAAAATGGGTTTATAAAACATGAATCCTATTTTAGAATGTTTTTAAAATCATTCTAGCTATTTTTAATAATTAAATTTCTAAGATGGTATTATTATTAAATTCTAAATAACACAAATTTAAAGGTTTAGCATTTTTAGATTATAAAGGAAAATCTAAGGAAATTATAAAAATTTATTTCATATTTTTCTGATTTTTCTATGATTTTCTATAATTAAAACAGTGAAAAAAAACATAACTTAAATCTAATTCTAAAATCTAATTGGCTTTCTTACAAAAACCCCCCTGACTTTTCTTTTCTTCTTCCCCGAGCCCCCTGCCCACGCGGAGCAGAGCTCCCGCCGGCGTTGACTCGCGCACGCTCGCCGGCGGCGAGGTCCTCCGGCGACGATGACTAGTCCTAGGGCTACCCTACACGACCGCGTACCCATTCTAGCCCTAAGTTTCCTCGGCAAGCTCCAACCCTAGCTTCATGGCGGCTCGGCGGCGACGCACGGCGACACACCGTACTCCGGCGAGCTCACCCCCTAAACCGTCTCCCAAACCGGCCTGCGAGCAACATAGAAGCTAGAGACACACTAAGCGCAAGCCTAGCTACCCCGCGCGACGCTGCGCGTGCTAGCCCCTCACGCCGGCCATGGCGGGAGCACGCGTGGCGCACGCGGCGGTGAGCGATTAGCGGCTCGACCACGGCGAGACGACGGCTAACGACTCCCTCATGAGCACCAGCAACCCTAGACGCACCTAGCGCGTGCACTAACTCGGCTGGAGAGGGCCCGAGCGAGGCTGCTCACGTGCGGCGACCACGGCGGAGGAGCGCCGTGACGACGAACGGCGTTCCCGGCCCGGGAAACGTCGAGCTCTAGCAACCAAGCCTCTAAGCATCTTCCTAGACCTCGAAGCAACGTTGCTACACGCTCAACTCTCGGCCAAACCAACAGCAACAGCATCAACACGGCGAGAGGCGCTTACCCCGGCGAGACGTCGACGGTGAGCTGCAAGAACGGTTGCGCCGGGCTGTGGAGTGATGGAGGAGGAACAAAAGCGATTGGAAACGAACGAGAAGACGACGGCGAAGCTTTTGGTGGCAAGAAACGGAGCGGAGAGGGTCGGACGGCGGCGAGAGAATCACTGCTCGCCGGCGACGATGGAGGAGAGCAGAGGAGTGCGCGGCGAAAGAGGAGAGAGCAAGGCCGTCGACGAAGCTTTAACGACGGATCACGCGACGGACGAGCGACACCTCCTGCTGCGACGCCGCTCGAGCTGGCTCTCAACGCGATCGACGCGTGGCCGGTGAAGTGGGCCGCGCCCCTCGCCGGCGGCAGCTGCCTGCTAGCCATGACGTCACTTTTCCCCATTTGAACCTTCAAAACCCAAGATTTGAGCTTCGATTTTCTCCCAAATTTATTTGGTAACATCCAAAACTCCCAAAATAAAACTTGTAGCTGGACCATCCAATTTCATTTCTTACATTGGCACTTACCCCATTTGAGCATGAATTGAGGTCGAATTTGAGCCTCAAAGTTGCTGCTGCAACTCATCCCCAAATTCAGAACTCTTATCTGAATTTCTCAAATTACTCTCAAAATTTGAATAGAACATGCCTCTGGTGCTAAAGACAAATTTGAAATTCACATTCAGGAGTACAACTTCATAATTGGAAGTTTCTGCAGAAAACTTCAAATTCGATCTCAATTTGCACAAATTCCAATCAGCTGTCAAACATACTGAATTTACTGAAAACATATTCTGACCGATTTTCTCTCGTGTTTTTCTGCTCGATCCAGCCCTCTTCTGAGTGTGACCCAAAAACAAAAGTTGTTCCAAATACTTCCCTTAACCACTTTGTTTAAGACACCTTGGTCATACAACCCACAGATCGACCATTAACTTGCCTCGAAGATCGCTGCTCATTATGAAATTTCAGCAAAAAATCTGAAAACGATTAAGTGTTGTTGTCGGACGATGAATAGTGCCATTTTTCCATTTTCTTCTTCCATTTAATTGAAGCATTATTTCCACAAATTTTTCCATCACTTTGGAATTACTAAGTTCCTTATCTTGTAAACTATATTTAGAAATTCTTTGCCTTCAAAAATTCCAAATATTTCTTACCTTTTGACTTTGGTCAACCAATTCTCTTCTTCTTTTCTCTTTTGCTTTATTTCTTTTATCAATTCCATCATATTTCTTGTTCTTAGAAAAAGGTGGGATGTCACGTTACCCGGAAAATCTAACATCCGAACGCCGAAGCACCTTCAAATTTGAAGATAAGATACACTACAAAAGAAAAAAAACACATTTCAAAATCTAAAATATAGCTACAAAGTAAATTTTAAAATTCAACGTATTTTGACAAGTTATTTGAAAAAATCTTATTACCATACGCGGCAACGCCGCCTAACTTTTCTAGTTGGAGAGGAAACCTGATTCTGTATGGCCCATAACAACCCGTCAGCTGCCAGCGCCACGACACGCCGAGACTCTCCTCTCACAAGGAAATGAAAAGTCACAGCCATCATAGAAACCGCCAGGCGCTGGAGCGTTCGAGAGCAGCGGCCGCTCTGCTCCTGCAAGATGCATGCCGCAGCGCCCACCGGAGCCATGCATCTTTCTGCATGGACTCCGGTGCATGCGTCCACAGGCAAGACGACAAGCACCGGCGAGCAGCCGCATCAGTCCGCCCTGAAACGAAGCTCACCATTGTCACCAAGAAGAAAAGATCAGGGTCCCCTACCGGCGTTCCGGACGGGCGGGCAACGCGAGCTTGAGCTGGACTGACCGGCCGGCTGGTCGAGGTCCAGCCCCAAGCCCGGCCGTGGCCGCATGCCATTGCCTTGCCACCGGACCGGCAAGCGCACCCGTTCAGCACGTGCCGCTCTGCGCCTGTACCCGAGAGAGTCACATGCCCTGATGCCACCCGAGTCTGAAGAAGCCTCTCGCGTACACATTCTCGATGGGAGAACACGAGCAGGTACGTGAGATCTGAGGCAGTAATAAAATTACAAAAAATTAGTCCAGTGCGGCGGAGCACGAGCACTGTACAGTCACGAGGCAACGGCGCACCGTAACACGACAAGAGCAGCATACATATGGTATCCCCGTTACAGCTCCAGTCCAGAGCTCTAAACCCAAGTTAAACCCCCTCTAAATATGCTTGTCTCTCTCGGTCTAAAGACTAGCGTTACTGTTATATATGTGCATCTTTGTCCCGGTGTGCTGCTACGTATAGATCGCCGGAAACGGGCCCACGCTCGCCAGCCGCGAGTTTGACTCGAACGGTAATCGATCACGTCGCCGCCCTCGGAAGGCACCGCCGGCACGGTTCCCCGCTCCGTCGCACGTCAGCTACTAGCATACTGCTGGTGCCTAGCGTGAGCACGGTCCGGCCGGTTGACGCGTCTCTTGTCCGATGACGAGACGAGACCGAAGGCATGCCGCTATCTGTCGCTGCTCACTGTCTCGCAAGTCGATGCAGATTCTCCACTCAATGGAGGCATGGACCTCGCCATGGGACGGAGTCTAATCAGTACCCCTGCGATCAAGGAGACGAGCTCTGTCTCCGATTCCATCTGGGTATTCTTGATGAAACCGAGAAGAAAGAACGTTGTTTGTACTTAATCGAGCTGCTTAGAAAGAACATTGGTATACTTAATTAATCGAGCTGCTTAGTTATTTCTTATTACACGTACGACGTTGCCTGATGCTCCTCGGAGTCTTTTCATCCTCAGCCCTCAGGTCCATAAACAATTCTGACACCGGAGTGGGACGGCGTGCCATGCCGTGCCCCGTGACCGAGCGAGCAAGCGTAAAGGTTTCTGTTTCTCCAGACCTTTTCGGCTCAGCTCTAGCCCATGCGTGCGAGAACGCGAGGCTCCTCGTGAGGGGACGGATGCGCCATCGTCGCGACGTCGCAGGCAAGCGAGCCATCCATTTTTCTAGCGCGCGACCTCCGGCGCGACGCCGAATTGAAAGAGGCCCCACCGACACGTACGCCTGCGTGTGCACACACACAGCCACAACACACCCTCGCCGTATACGCACGCTATGGACGCCGCCCGCGTAACAGTGCGGGTACATATAAACAACTAGAGTCCGGCCACCAACTGCCCTTTCACAGTCTCGCAACCGCCGCGCCGGAGCTAGTAGAGAGGCCGCCGGAGCACCGAGCCGCGGCGACGACCTGGAGCTACAACGCGGCGGCCAGGAAGGTAAGGCATTGGCATTGGCAGGCGCTCCACTAGTTGCTACAAGGATCTCGTGTTCTGGGTCCAGAAAGGAGAGTTTTTGGTATTTGGGGTTCTGCATTTGTTGTTTCTACGGATGATATGTCGTACATTGGTACTGAAATAATGGTTGGGCTGTTTGTTTCATCAGTTATTGTTTGCTACATTTTCTCTGGGAATTCCTGCATGCGATGCATAAACGTAGAGCCATTTATTGTTTTCTTTCTTTGGATGGGGATTTACAAGTTCATATCTAGCAGATGCAAGTTCCTCTCTAGCAAGTTTGAACAGGAAACCCCTTTTTAGAGGAGACAGAGCACACTCGCGCCAGGGATTTGTTCGTTTCCGCTTTTTGCTCCCACTTTCAGCCTGTAAAAAGATGCCATTTTTGCAGTTCTTGGCTTCTTGCCGGTTGGTGCCCTTTAAATTAGGACTGGCCATTTGATCTCGAGAGCTCGGAGCAGTGCTGCGCGCAATCTCAAGTTGATCGCGGAATCGCAATAATGTCAGGTAATAACGCGATTCTTCTCAGTAAGGCTGGCATCTCTCTTGCGTTTCTTTGCTGATGAAGCAGTGGAACTGACGCGGCGTTCTGTGCTCTGCAGTGAGCCATGCCGACGAGCACGAGATATCGCTGTGTGACCCGAACTCCGAGGACGACCGGCGCCGGCGGAAGATCGGGTCGCTCCCGCGGAAGGCCATCCACGCCCTCCGGAAGAAGCGCGCCAGGCGCCGCGTGACAGATTTCCGCTTCCCCGCCGCCATCTCCATCGAGGACGTCCGCGACGCCGAGGAGGAGCGCGCCGTCGCCGCGTTCCGCGACCGCCTCGCCGCGCAAGGTCTCCTCCCCGACAAGCACGACGACTACCACATGATGCTGAGGTTCGATTTGTGAAGGGGGGAAACCCTTATTTTTAGCGATTCCCCCCGATTGCAATTAGTAGGTTCGTCTTGCTTCATGTCATGATCAATGCAGGTTTCTGAAGGCCAGGAAGTTCGATTCGGAGAAAGCTACGCAAATGTGGGCAGAGATGCTGAGATGGAGGAAAGAGTTTGGAGTCGACACAATCTTGGAGGTGGTCACAGACTTTCAGAGTTCAGAGTCACAGTTTCGTTTCAGAAGTTGCCAAACCTCTTTGATTTTTAGTTTATTCTTGATGGATATCTGATGGCATAAATTCCTTCAGGATTTTGAGTTCAGCGAGCTCGATGATGTGCTCCGGTACTACCCTCAGGGCTACCATGGTGTCGACCGGGAAGGCCGGCCGGTATACATTGAGAGGCTCGGCAAGGTTGATCCGAGCAAGCTCATGCAGATCACCTCGGTGGATCGGTACATCAAGTACCATGTGCAGGAGTTCGAGAGGGCTTTCCGGGAGAAGTTCCCTGCCTGCACATTAGCAGCAAAAAGGCACATTGATTCCACCACTACCATATTAGATGTCCATGGTGTGGTATGCTAATGGCACAATGACTGGGCCACAACATTCATTTTTCATATGTCTGTTGTCAGTACTGTTGGATTTTGTTGTCAATTTGGTTTCTTGCTGATGTTGCAGGGTTTTAAGAATTTCTCAAAGACTGCGAGGGAGCTTGTTCAACGCATGCAAAAAATAGACAGTGACTCCTATCCTGAGGTATATTTCCTTTGCAATGAATGTGGCTGTGGCATATTGTTTTCTGGTTGAGCAGCCTTTCTAAGTGAAGATAAATCTGCAGACACTACATCAGATGTATGTTGTGAATGCCGGTAGTGGATTCAAGCTGATCTGGAATAGTGTTAAAGGATTTCTGGACCCAAAAACTTCTTCCAAGATTCATGTAAGCTCCATAACTTAACATTTAAGGCGGTCCACATTTCATGGCTACGCATGCCACAGAAAAAATAATTTAGTTATTATGCATTCATCTGTTCAGGTTCTTGGTTCAAACTACCAGAACAGGCTTATCGAAGTTATTGACTCAAGGTAGGTGCCAACTTATTGTCTATGGCGTTCTGGCGATATTTTTGTTTAAATTCTTAAGGCTGCATAATTGGCCTGCCATGTTTTGACTATATTTTTGTGTTTTCACAGTGAATTGCCGGAGTTTCTTGGCGGTTCATGCACATGTAGTAACAAGGGCGGTTGCCTTGGGTCTAACAAGGGGCCATGGAATGATCCTGCCATTTTGAAGGTACATTGTAAACTATGTCCTATACAGGTTCCAGCTTTTTCAATATATGCAATGGTCCTGCTCCACAAAAGTAGTGAAATGTTTGGGGAATTCGAAATAGTATGATTGTTTCTGTTTCAGTACTTACAAATATGAAAATTCTCATTTGTAGCTGATACATAGTATGGAAGGTGGTGGTAGTATGAGAGAAACCAAACAAATTTCTGACGGATATGAAAGAAGTGGCTCTTCCCTAAGGGCAGAAAACCTGAAGGCAAGGTTCTGAAATTCCAGTTTATTAACCCATTATGAACTTCAAAAAGTTTTATGCTGCTGACTTTACGTGGACACTGGTGTCAACATATTATTTCTTCTGGTAGCAGGGTATGCTCAGTGACGTATCAAATGCCGAATCTGAGTCAGATGTTGATGATGCTAGTTTATTAGTTATTCACAAGAGTTCCGACCACAGTTTTCTTACCCCAGTCCGCGAAGAGGTATGGAACATGCTAATTTATGGAATCATTGTTTGCCTTAGCTAGCATGACCTTCGTTCTATATTGTCCCAGTTGCTGCAACATTGTGTATAGATGGTACCTTCAGTGAGCTGTGACCTGATTTGGAATGTTTTCCTTAGGTTAAGGGATCAGATTCTTCAACCTCCTATAGTTCTGACAGTAAGCATCTCCAAGATATGAATCCTGGATCCCCTCAGGGTACCCAGCAATTGGAGAAGGTGCCTATCCAATTGGCCTGTCAGAAACATTTTTCCACCTTTGGATGGCTACATTACTTAGGTATCTGATCTCTTGTTTTCTACTCTGTGATATAAGGTTTGTCATTTGTGTCATCCAAAATATAAGAGTGAAGTGCACGGGCGGTCCCTAAATTTGTGTGGGTGTGTCATCTAGGTCCCCGAACTCTCAAAACGCGCTTTTAGTGTTTCAAATTTTCTCCTCACCTTTACAACAGTAAAAATTGCCCATTTATTTTAACAAATGTTTCTTAGTATAATTCTTGTCTGACTTTGTCATTTCTGCCCACATTCTATTCTTTCATACGCTTGATTCACTGCTGCTCTCTAACTTTGCTTGCAAACTATTGTTCCTCTCGTAATTAATTTCAGGGAACGTTTCTCTTATTCTGCATGGTAGCTCTGCTGTAAAGACTTTGAAGGATCTTGCTAGAGGGTTGGCAACAGTCTTGATCAGGATATTGTCCTTTCACTTCTTTGTCTGTAGACAAGAAAGGATGCTAGAAAATATCCATTCTTATGCTGCAGCAGAGCAAGCAAAGGGTGAAACCGTAAGAGAAGAGGCCGTGAGTGCTTGTTTACAGCGCCTTGAAAAGCTTGAGGCACTGTGCAATCATCTGATGAGCAAACCTCCAGATATGCCAAAGGATAAGGAACTTGTACTATTGCAGTCTTTCGATCGGATAAAATCACTTGAAACTGATCTGGAAAGGACAAAAACAGTAAGTTGTTTCCCTACTCAATATTCTGCAGATTTATAAGATATGACTACCATGAATATTAGATCAGTCAAAAGATCATTCCTGTGCAAACCTGCATTATCACAACAATTCCCATTACATTCATTTTGGCTTTCGTTATTACTCGATGGAGCTAGAAATCTTCCATCTCTGGTAGGCCCTGAACTCGATATGCTTTTGCTTCCTTCCAGTACCTTTTCAGCTTTCTGACTGATCTGTATACTTTGTTCATCAATCATCACCTTTAATTACAATTTTAGTCACCTTGTGCTTGCAGAGAGATTTCTCATCAGGCCACATACATGATGAGGTTTCTCTCATCGAATTTAAGTTCTAACTCCTCCTTTGATCAGGCATTGCAGGCCGCCATTATGAAGCAAATGGAATTGGAAGACACTGTGGAAGCTCTGCAGCGCCGTTCGGTTAGTGTTGTTAGGGTAATTCACTTATCAAAATAGAATATTGTTTTCAAATCTTTAGAGCTTGGGTACTGAGTACTGGACTAGCTGACTAGTCTCAATTAGCATAGGGCTAGCCGATCAAGTCAACCAGTCGGCCCAAAGCAGCCTATATTGCTTAATCGGTTGGCTATCCTCTGCCTACATAAATCTAGTTAGTTAAACCCATATTTAGTGTATTGACATATTGGTATATATAAAAACCAAGCTTCTATGGTCTGATGCAATCTCTTTTGAGAATGACTGAAGGCGGAAATAAACTACTGGACTGAAGCCTAAGTAACTGCCTGCAGCAGCTAGTCACATTCACTTACTAGACAATATAATTGAATCTTCGCCAAAAAAAAACATGACAATATAATTGAATCAATTATTTCTCAATTGTCTATCGATTTGAAAAGACAACTACATCCTTTCTGTTAATTTTGTTTGGGTAACTTGCCTCATGTTATATTTGGCGAAACTGAACATACTATTGTGAATTTCTGATTTCTTGTGCAGAGGAGGTTTTGCTGTTCATAGGAGTAAGATCATGCGCCGTAGGCTGTCTGGATTACCTGATGAGCCTGAAGCTGCCGGCGCCATTTTTGACTCAAGAGTTCTTGTTGCCCTGTGCGTGAAAGATGACGCCGCCATTTTGCTGGCTGGGCGCACATGATCAGTCGGCCGGCTTGTGTAGTTGCTAGCACTAGGCACTAGCCCCCATTTTTTGCTACACACCATGATCCCCATGGGCTGTAAGAATGAGCTGAACGACACAGCTTCTGCATTGCCACCTTCTCTGTAAATGCAGCAGCAGCCGAGGCCATTGGAGTACAAAATCTTCCTTAATGAAAAAGCATTTCTGACCGTCCACGACGCCTGCTATTTTTGGAACGCTCCATGCCCATTTGGGAAACGGCCAACGCGCCGTCGCCAAACCTCTTCCCGCATCTTCCTCCCTTCACCTCTCTCTCTCTCATTCTCTCTCTTCCACCGCGCTTTTGCGTCGGTTAATCCCACCTCGCGTCCTCCGGGCACCATCGCCGCCACACCCTTCCTCCGCCGCTTCCTTCTCCCTCCCTCTCTCTTCCACGGACACACCGGAGGAGGAGAAGGGCCACCGATCCGAACGGGGAGGAGGAGGTGCGGCCAGAGATCGATGGGTCTCCACGGAGGCGTCGCGCTGCGTGCGGCCGTGCTCGCCGCCGTCCTCGGCCTCGCCGCCGCCGGGTTCATCTCAAGTCAGTCACATTCCGTAACGTCTTCGATCTGTTTGTTGGTTTATGGTCGATCTGCTAATTAATGCGACGACGAACACCGTTGTTTTCGCCGTGGATATATTGCAGAGGACGCGCTGCGGGAGCACGAGCGCGACACCACCACCGGTCGGAGCCTGCTGCAGGCCAAGAAAGGTAACGTGACCATCTCTATCTCGTGTTCTCCGATCAGCTCCGGCCGGCCTGTTCTGATGATCTGGCCTCGATCCCCTGCACTGCAATGCAATGCGATGCGACTGCACAGATTGCCCGGTGAGCTTCGAGGGCGCCAACTACACGATCATCACGAGCCGGTGCAAGGGCCCGCTGTACGGGCCGACGCTGTGCTGCGACGCGCTCAAGGACTTCGCGTGCCCTTACTCCACCTACATCAACGACGTCACCACCAACTGCGCCGCCACCATGTTCAGCTACATCAACCTCTACGGCAAGTACCCGCCGGGGCTCTTCGCCAACACCTGCCACGACGGCGACAAGGGCCTCGACTGCCCCGAGGACACCCCGCAGGTCCAGCCCGGCGACAAGGCCAGCGGCGCCGCCGTCCCCGCGCCGGCTGCAGCTGCCGCACTGGCGGCCGCGTTGGCCGTGTCCGCGTTGATCATGTATTGCTGAGACACGGCTGGTGGCCTCTTTTGGGCAGGGCATGCAGGGAGCCCGTGACCGTGTAACCAAACCGTGTTCATGACCACTTGCGCAGAGGAGGCTTGGCATGCAGTTTATATGCATGTACGTGTACTTGAATTCTGGAAAAGGGTGGCAAACCGGTCATCATGCTGACCAGCTAAAACTCTTCTGTTAACCTCTTGATGAGCATGGCAAAAATATCTTGAAATGTAAAGAACACGCGCTGGCACTGCTGTCAAAAGTGTCAAGGCTGAAGATTTTGTAACCGTCGCCGTGGATTCACTTTTACGCGGGTCTCTGAGAATAGGCTCAATTTGAGTGCAGTCTCTTCTGAAAGATGGCATGTATAGACTGCGCTTCACAAATTTATTACGCAGAGTGTGTTTGTTCTAAGAGTGAACTTCACTGTAGGTCCGTTAACTTTTTATGCATGAAGTCCTATCTCCATCAACTAAAAACCAATCATCTAGGTCCATGATCTATTAGAGACGAGTAGTGGAGGTCCATAGGTGTTCATATAGGCATCGTTTGCATATGGGCGATGCCAATGTGGCAATAAACTACAAGGAACCCCTTCTATCTCTTATTTTTTTACTATCTCGTTCTCGTCCTTCTCTCCCTATGCTCCAGTGAGTAATGATAGCGCGGCTTGAAAACCATGGCCAACTGTAGTGGATCTCAGACAGAACGGAGCTCACTGCCACGAACACAAATCAACCACACAGACCTCCACAACACTGGCGGAGCTGTGTGTTGGCCAAGGTGGGCCATGGCCCCCCTTCCTTCACACTAACCACACTACATATTTGATGTTTGCCATTGTTGCAACCAACAACATAAAGAAGAATGGAATTAAAAATGGTGGATTTACGGGAATACGGTTATACGGATGAGCTTGAATACCCCATTGTCTCTCTACTGGTTGCCAAATAAGGGAGCCCGTCGCCCACCTCTAACTTCTACACCATGGCTGGAGAATTTTCAAGGTAGAAGAAGAGCCCCTCTGTGTCGTTTGGAATAAACTGAGTTAAAGCGCAAAAGAACATCAGGGCTGCAAAAGTAGCCATCGAACAAGTTTAGACAACCACCTACATAGCCCCATCTATAATAGGTATACAAATCTATAGGAATATGTGCAGTGCTGAGGCAAAGCCGCTAACGTTGATGTGATTACTGTAGCTTTTGGCCCCTCCTTAGGTTCAATCCTAACTCCGCCACTGCTCCACAACCTCCCTCATGATCACCCCATCATCACCTTCCTTGACTCTGGCCAACCTTTGGCCGGAGATTTTAAATCTCGCGGTCGTCCGCCATTGCCGTCATGGAGCTTTACCTCCCGGTCGTCCTCCGTTTGAACTGGGCCCTTGGTGGAGGACGACATGGCGCACAGGCGGGGCGACGACTCCACTTGGCTTCGGCACATAGACAAAAAATGCCTATGTGGATGTTGATGGATCTCCACTACCCTTAAAGATCATTGACCTAGATGACCGTTTTTTTTTATCGATGAACCTAGATGGGAGTTCATATGGACCTATAATGAAATTCACTCCTGCTGTAATTTCCAGCTTATCGAAATGAACCACTAGCTCATACAGTACAACTGTACTTTGAACTTTCTGCTTTTCACCAGAACCTGTGAACTATCTCAGCCAAGTAGAATGCAGAGTCGCACAAATTCACAGCCACTGAATTCACCCTGACCACCAAAGTAATACTTGCCTCTCTTGCGGTCTTGCCTAATGCGAAGATGGTGACATCGCTGCTGGAGAAAAAAAGGAGTTCTGGCTCGGATACTCGGATACCTTATCCTGCTCCCTCCAATGGGCAAACGCCATGGCCACGCCACCAAATCCTCCTGCTCTCCACCACTAACCTCGCATTCCCGTGACCCCACCATATCTGCCAAGTCAGCACCACGCTATATACCCAACTCCATTAACCAAGCCACGCGTTAGATCACCAAGGAACACCGCCGATCCCGAGCACCAGCTAGCAACCCACAAGACCAGCAGCAGCGAGACGATCCATGGCCACCTCGACCGCCGCCGCCGTGCTGTCCCCGCCGTCCGTCGCCGGGCTCCGCCTGGCTCCGTCGCCGAGGGCGGCGCGCGTGTCGTTCCGCGCGGCGGCGCCGGCGCGGCGGTCCGTGGCGGCGCGCGCGGAGCTGAGCCCGTCGCTGGTGATCAGCCTGAGCACGGGCGTGTCCCTCTTCCTGGGCCGCTTCGTCTTCTTCAACTTCCAGCGGGAGAACGTGGCGAAGCAGGTGCCGATGCAGAACGGCAAGACGCACTTCGAGGCCGGCGACGAGCGCGCCAAGGAGTACGCGGGGCTCCTCAAGTCCAACGACCCCGTCGGCTTCAGCCTCGTCGACGTCCTCGCCTGGGGATCGCTCGGCCACATCGTCGCCTACTACATCCTCGCCACCTCCAGCAACGGATACGACCCCAACTTCTTCTGATGAGTCATGAGCGGCTCGCTGTAGTAATCTGCTCGATAAGTTTGTGTGTGTGTTTTGGTGTCGCTGCGTCGTCTGGTGATGCATTGCATATGATGCTGGAAAGATTGGTTGATTTGGACTAGTAGTGCAACGACTGTCGACTGCGTGTGTATATTGCCGCACGAATTTGGTCTGGTCTTCATATGTCTCTCTGTATTCAGCCACTTCTCTTTCAATATGTCTCGCAAAACCCTGTTAACGCCTTGTTCAGTTAATCCCCAAGGCTGGACCATCAGTCCTCTCTAATATACATCCCAGTTCGGGATGTATCGAACGAATTCTTAGGTACATTCTGGGAGCTCGTGGCTCATCATACTTTCGAGCAACTTAACACCCACGCCATAGAAAAACAGCAAAGTAGCAATTCCAGAATCCAGAAAACCAAAAGGTACATTTGCTACGTACTGGCAAGTGGAGTGTCTGTAAGTTATTACAATATAACAATCATACGTAATTCCCTATATGTGTGTGTGTGTTTAACTTCGGTCGTTTTCAGCATGTAAATCGTATAGCACATTTATATTGGGCAGCTGCATGACTTGAAAAAGAAAACACATAAAACAGTATATGGTAGATGCCAGCATGAACCACCAGGGTGACTAGATCTCTCTGTGAACGTTATGCCAGCCATAGCAAAGGGCAAAGCTGCAAGTGACATTACCCGAACCAGATAACCCTGAAGTACAGTAAATTCATAAAGAGATTACTAGCAAAATCGAGTTGATGTTACAAAAGCAAAATTTTGTACGGAGATTGGTGACTAATAAATTACAGTAAACAATCTTTCAACAATGTCTACACAAAGGCTCTGACTGGCGGAATTCTCTAACCTCAAGTAGGTACAATCTCCGGAGAAGAGGGCAGAAAGCGAACCAGGAGGGTTCCCATGGCTACGCAAAGCAGCACAAACTGGATGGAGCAGAACAAGGAGGCTCTGCTTGCTCTGGCCTGCAGCTTAAGGACTTCAGAAGTCTCAGAGAGCTCCTTGCACTGTGACTCTAGTTTATCCACCATCTCCTCTAGCATCATTGCCCTGTTCTCGGTGTGTCGCAGCTTAGTTTCTAAGGATTTCTGATCCCCTGTAAGGGATTTCTGCGTCTCGTAAAGAGCAAATTGATTATTTGTCAGGGTTTTCCAATCCAGTGAAGCTCTTGTAAGGATAAAGCACTGAATCTCAGCTTCCATCTTCTCCACGAGCAGACTTTCTAGATCAGATTGCAGAGATGTCACAGTATCCTGTGGTTTTATCTGGTTGAGTGCATCCAGTTCATGTATTTTTGAATCCCTCTCACTGATAAGCATGGTTGCTTCTTCCAGCTTTGACTCCAGCATCTTAATCTTCTCACTTAGTTCTTCTGCAGATTCGTCAGGATGGGGTGAGCTGCTCCATTCTGTTTCACTTTGGTGAGTTGTGGAATTGTCATCAGTTTCTGTCCTGATCTCCACAAACTTTTGGATCTCTGCAAAATATATACCATCAAATATTTATTGGAAAAAACACTTGGCTGAGCAAACGGAAATTTTCTTGGAATAAAAAGAAAGATTTTGTACAAAAAAGGGAAGATTTCAGCATATCATAAAAGATATACTGATGGGTTATAACCATACAGCAGTGATATGATTAGCTAGCACCCACAAATTAGATTTCTCCGAACAGGTACAATACGCATGAGTTGTTGCTCTGTTATAAGACCCGCCCATGTGCGCAAGGGTGATATTTCAAAGTTACAAAGGCTTCTAGAATAGCTAAATGGAAAAATACTAGACGAAGACAATTAGCAAACAGTCATTCTTAAGATTTCGTTGAGGTATCTGCCGCCGCCGCCACCCAGTCCTCCACCGTTTGGTCCCCCTCCCTCCTCCTCCAGCGAGACGCCGGAGGCCAGAGGGAGTGGGGATCCATCTCTCTATTAGTTTTTCCTTTAGATCAAGTATTTTTTAGGTTAGGGTTTCTTCATGCCAAGTATTTTGGTATTGGAGATTTGTTTCCTCCTCTTCCTTCCCAGCAACGGTGAGGAGATAGGGTGGATTTTGTCTCTCCATGGCGGTTCCGATGAAGGTGGCGGCGACAACGTCAACAACTTCATGACGACATGGAGAATTAGGTTTCCGGACGGTGGCATGAGGACAGGGATGATGTCGCCGCATGGAATAAAATTCTCCAGGCCCTTCCCCCTTTCGTTGTGATTAGATCCAATCACGATGGAGGTCCAGGGAGATCTTTGAATCAAGTTTCTCTTCTTCTTCGATGGCAGATGCAAGATGGGGAGAAACACGAGAAAGAAGATGATGCTCAATTCTGCCTACAGGAATGTTGGCCGCCATTCATTGGGCTATGGCACTACTTCTGGTTGAGCCGTCAATGGCGCACGAAGATCACTTGTCTGTGCAGTCATCCATATGAACCGTCACATAGGTTTGGAATTGAGTTTTGGAGCTATATGTTGAGTGCTCTTAGTTGTAATCTCTTTGGTTTACAGAGTGCTTGTAACTTGAGCATGTTCTCAACTACATATTAATATAAGCCTTCTTTCCGCTCAAAAAAGACGAAGGCAATTAATACTCCACTTCTCAGAAGTAGGAGATGATGAAGCCAGTAAGCCATTCAGTCTCAGCTGAAAATTGTAAAGAGCACAGCATGTCACAGCACAAGAAAATTCAGGGAAGGTGTCTTACAAATTGAAGAGGTCAACAATTGTGGCAGTTAATTATCGTAGCATTGGCATTATTGAATAAAAGATAGCAAAACCTTTGAATTAAGTGGTTGATCATTTTACTAATTAACTGCTTGCTGGCTGTCATATGTCAAAGTAGCAAAAAAGTCTACAGTAGCTTTTGAATAAAACATGTTTTGCTTTGTCCAACTCATATTGCAGCTAAAGAAGACCAAACAAGGACCATTTAATGAGATGCCCTTACATCTTACAATATACTTCCTACACCTACTATAACAAACTCTTCTACTGAAGCAAATTCTTTGAAACAGTGATGAAGTACTGAATTAACCACCACTGAGCATGAAAAGAAGCATGGAATGACTTGAAATAAATTTGTCAAAAGCAAACACCATTCCTTTATTTGTTGTACAATCAATGATCGATCAAGTACAACAGTTGCTCATTTCATCCCTCCCAGTAGGCCACATTACAAATCTTTACTAATGAATCTCAATATGCAAATGCCAAAACAAATGAAGCTCATAGTAATTTGAGGATGCAGAACTTAACCCCGTAACTGAAATGAAAAGTGGATTTCTTGTCTTATCAAAACTACTAGCAAATTAGTAAACAATGAGATCTTTAACAAGCATATCAAACAACAATTAATCCATCTCTTCAAAGATACAAGAAATTCCACAAAGAGCAGAATTCCTATATGATTTAATTGTATCTAATAGGCAAGTTCTGATGTAATGGCAAGTTCACAAGTCAAACTGGTAGACAGGAATAAGATCATACCATTCTCAAGTGCTTCCTGTGCTGACTGAAGCAACGCAATCGACTCAACGTACGGATCAAGACCTGCGCGAGTCCCTCCATTCTGAAACTTGCCGTGGCTTGCTTCATCAAAGATATGATGATTGTTGGCATCAGAATCACAGTTCCCCAATGTCCCGACTACACTCCCGTTCTCCTTGTAGAAACCTCCGGTGGTATACCTCACCTCACTCGGAGGCTCGTCATCACTTTGATGGTCATCAGGGAACAGAACCTTGTGAACACCGTTGCTGTTGATCCCAGCGCTGGAACGCCGAGCATGAGCAACGTTAGAGCTCCGGAGGTTGGACTCAACACTGGAGCGCGAATTCTCCGCTTCCACAGGGGAGGCGGCAGCGCGCGCAGTAGCGCCGCGCCCGCGTGCAGCGCGCAGGTTCTTGCCGTGCGCCGCGCCGCCGGGGACGCGGGATCGCGTCCTTTCGCGGTCCCGGCCGAAGCCGCCGGACGAGAAGTCGTGGCGCGGCGCGCTGGCGGCCGTGGAGAACTTGCTGGTCCGGTCGTCGCTGTTGTCCGAGTCGGTGCCGCCCGCGCCCAGCGAGAAGCCGGCGGTGGCGATCAGGTGGCCGAGATTCGGGTCGAGCCTAGTCGGCGCCGGCGGCGGGGACGCCTCCAGCGGCACGAAGCTGGATTCCACGGACGCGACCGAGCTCTCCACCTCCTCGACGACCGCGTCCTCCTTCCCCTTGGGCGCGTCGGCGCCGGGGCCGAGGCGGCGCTTGTGGAGCTGGGCCGCCAAGTCGTCATCCGCGCCAGCGCCAGCGCCGGCGGCGACAGGGCTCACCGGGGACCCCTCGTGGTGCTGCTGCTCGCGCGGGATACGGCGCCACCGGCGGAGCCCCCGGCCCTTGGTGACCTGTTCGGCCGGCTTCGTCTCCGGCTCAAGCTCCTGTTCCGGCACCGGCGCCGGTGACTCTCCCACCGACTCGCCGACGCTGTTGGCGCCGGAATCCATGCCGCCCGGCGCCGAAATTTGGCGTCAGGTGCCGCGGCTTCAGAAGCCGGATAGGATCAGGTGCCGCATCGGAGGGGACGAGCCACGAGCCCTCGGGATCGGTGCCAGCCCGTGGTGGGCGCTGTCGGGATCGGGAATTCTCCGGCCACGGGCTTGGAGCTGGAGATCCAGGGAGCGGAAGGCGAGAGGAAACAGAGAGTATCAGTAAACAAACCAGAAAATACAGAATTTTTTCTGATCGCCACTCGCTTATCATCGATTCGTCGTGTGGTGTTCGCTGAACCGCTGTACGTGTCCTGTATTTTTCGTGTGGGACCCGTGTCCTAGCTGGCGGGGCCTACAAAGTACACCCATCTAGCCGGCGTCATGTCAGAGAGTTCGGTAAGGCTGCCGTTGCCACATACGGGCCGCACGATGAAGTTAGTTGGGCCCGCCGCCGCTTAGCCCATCGTCAAGATGGGCCAATCTACGGACAAGCATTCGCGGCCCCAAAACAAGGAAGGGTGTACTGTGCTTGCTACGGAACATCTTTTCCATGGCATGCGTCACCGGACGAGCACCGGCATCGCCGGCCTCGTCGCCGGCCAACCAGGCTGAACAAAGATTGTACGAATAGACTGAGCATGACAAGACACGCAAGCGAATTTGTTCGTTATTCCAAGCCATCGCCATTATCTAATTTATCTTCCATTGCAGGGACACTCATCACAGGGCAAAGGCACAGCTCTGGGGTTTCGGGGGGCGGGTGGACACGCGACGCCGACGATCAGGCAACCCGGCGGCACAGCGTGAGCCCGTCGGCGATGGCGAGCTGGCAGATGTGGACGCGGCGGTCGACGGCGACGGCCGCGCTGAACTCCCTGATGGCGGCGGCGAACGCGCGGTGACGATCGGAGATAGGCGCGTCGGGGGCCGCGGCCACGTGGCCTCTCAACAGCGTGTTGTCATAGGCGATGAGGCCCCCGACCCTGACCAGCTGCAGCAGACGCTCGTGGTAGCTGAGGAGGCTCTCCTTGTCCGCGTCCACGAACGCGAAGTCGAACGCGCCCTTGTTCCGCTCCTGCAGATTTGCAAAAACCCAGAACAAAAATCTGTCATCTCTGCGCTGCAAGAACATCTGCGCACGCAGGGGGATTGCGTTCCGTGCGCATCAGGGAACACGAAGAGGGAACGAATTCGTCTCACCTCGGCGACCATCTGGTCCAGCACCGGCAGTGCGAGCCCGACGCGGAAGTCGATCTTGCGCGCAACGCCGGACTTCTCGATCACCGGCGATCCTACGCTGTCGTAGAACTCGCGGGTAACGTCGATGGCCACGATCTGTAACAAAAAAGGAAAAAAAAAAAGCATGGGGACTGATCAACTAGGCGCTCATGCAGTGGAAGCAGGTCGGCAAACCGCCAAACCGTGAGCGAAGTGGCGAAATGACGAACACCAAACCAAACCTTGCCATCGTCGGGGAGCGCGAGCGCGGTGGCGAGCAGCGAGTACCCGGTGAACACGCCGACCTCGATGGCCTTCCTGGCGCCCAGCATCTCGAGCAGGAGCCCGAACAGCTGCACCTGGTCCGGTGACGCCGCCATGCCACCCCTGCAGCGCGTCTCAGCGCACGTACGGCGCAAAAGAAAAAAGGTCAAACACCTTGCGTGCACGAAGCGATCAAGGGCCGGGACGAGCAGCTCGTGAATCCCGAGGACGGCGGCGCGTGACTCACATGGGGTGGGAGGCGGTGGCGAGGCGGAGCTCACGCAGGCAGTCGGGCTCGCGAGGGAACACGGTGGTTTCCAGAATGTACTAGAAGGAGGTGATCGGTGCGTTAGTCTCATGGTGGTGGTGAAGGATCCATGCTGGTGATCTAGAGGGATCAATTACGAACCTGGTACAGCGACTCGCTCTTGAGGAGGGTCTTGCTGTGGAGGCTGCTCGATCCGGCGGCCGCCTCCGCCTGGTTGCCTTCTCCAGCGTCGGTGGCGGCCATCCGACGAGGCTCCGAGGGCTGCTTTGGCTCACAGGGTCTTCTGCTTCTTGCAACAAAGGGAATTTTTTTTGTACTACCGCTAGGTGCTAAGTGACGTCGTGTTAGGTGATGCTTCAACTATACAATACTGGTATGAGGCAAAGCCGATGGAAAAAGAAAAGGAAATGATAAGATTAACATTTCTGTAGTTGATACCCCACTACTCTGCCCCCATTGAGGAACAGGTGGAGGATTGGGGATGAGAGGCTTCCCCTTTATCACCCTAATCGCATTCCGCCGTGGTTATAAAAGAAGAATCAAAGAGTGCAGCAATATTAAAAGTGAAAACGCGAGCAGCCCAATCTGGGCAACGCGGAGCGCGAACCAACACTCGTGATACGGAAACCAAAATCGGAATGAGGAAGAAAAAGATTTCGTGATGTAAGAAAGAACAATCAAACTGAAATAATAATAACTTCCCCAAAAATTTAGAGAAGAGGAGTTTCATCCGGGAAATCATTTTCATTGGAATTTCCCATCTTTTTAAGCTCTGCTCTGGAAAGAGAAAGGGAGACTGGATTTTGGTCGTCGTTGGTTCTACCAACGAAAGCCTTCTTTTTTGAGAACGGGAACATGAGCATTCGTTATTCCAAACCATCGCCATTATTTATTTATTTTACACAGGCATAGCTTTGGGGTTTCAGGGGCCGGGTGGGCACGGAGACGCCGACGATCAGGCGACACGGCGGCACAGCATGAGCCCGTCAGCGATGGCGAGCTGACAGATGTGGACGCGGCGATCGGCGGCGATGGCCGCGTTGAACTCCCTGGTGGCGGCGGCGAGCGCGCGGTCACCATCGGAGAGCGGCGCGTCGGGGGCCGCGGCCACCGAGCCGCCCCACAGCGTGTTGTCGTAGGCGATGATACCCCCGACCCTGACCAGCTGCAGCAGCCTCTCGTGGTAGTTGAGGAAGTTCACCTTGTCGGCGTCCACGAACGCGAAGTCGAACGTGCCTTTGTTCCCCTCCTGCAAAAGCCCAGAACAAACAAAAAAAAAAAATCACGGCCGCGTCATCTCTGCGCTGCAAGAACATCTGCATATGCAGGGATTGCGTTCCGTGCGCAGGGAGACGAAGAGGGGGTTTTGTCTCACCTCGGAGACCATCTGGTCCAGCAGCGGCAGAGCGAGACCGACACGGAAGTCGATCTTGTGCGTCATGCCAGCCTTCTCGATCACCGGCGATCCTACCCGGTCGTAGCTCTCGCGGGTAACGTCTATGGCGATTATCTGTCACAGAACACGGAGACTGATCAAACGACATGCTCATGGAGTGGGCGTGTGAGCGAACAGGCGACACCACCCAAACCAACCTTGCCGTCGTCGGGGAGCGCGAGGGCGGTGGCGAGCACCGAGTACCCGGTGAACACGCCGACCTCGATGGCATTCCTGGCGCCCAGCATCTCGAGAAGGAGCCCGAACAGCTGCACCTGGTCCGGTGACGCCGCCATGACAGCCCTGCAGCGCGTCTCAGCGGAAAAACGTCAAACACATAGCGTGCACGAAGCGCTCAGGGGCGGGGACGAGCAGCTCACGAATCCGAGGACGGCGGCGTGACTCACATGGGGTGGGAGGCGGTGGCGAGGCGGAGCTCCCGAAGGCAGTCGGGCTCGCGAGGGAACACGGTGGATTCCAGAATGTACTAGAAAGAGGCGATCGGGGGGGGGTGCGGGGGGGGGGGGGGGGGGGGCGGAGGAGAGATCAGATGCGTTAGTCTCATGGTGGTGGTGAAGGATCGATGGTGGTGATCTGGAGGGATCAATTACCTGGTACAGCGGCTCGCTCTTGAGGAGGGTCTTGCTGTGGAGGCTGCTCGATCCGGCGGCCTTGCCTTCTCCAGCGCCGGTGGCCGCCATCGTACGACGGCTGCTTTGGCTCGCCGGCAATTTTGTCGCCACCAGGCCCTCTGCTTACACCAGAGGGGATTTCGCTGCCAATTCGTTTTACTTCCATTTAAGCACTGGTAGGAACGTGACGTCACGTCAGAAAATTGGAAAGTGGTACGAGGCAAAGCCGCTGGAAAAAAAAGGGGGGGAAATGAAATAATAAATTGCAAATTAACCACTAGTTTGATGATCCTCAAACTGATATTTGATACTGAAAAAGTCTAATTGTAAAATTGCTATTATCATTGCTTACACCAGCTGAGGCCACAAATGACGGTGGCGGCGCCGTCGGCGACCCGCCGGTTTCGGTTGTCGACGGCGATCATATCGTGCATCGAGAGCTGCCGCAGGAAAAGTTGGAAAATGGGCTTTCAATGTTAATGGGCCGAAGAAAGGAAGATTTGTGTTTCGTCACACATAATACAACTCACACACAAGTTGTTCATCCGTCTCAAACACACACACACACACAAGTTGTTCATGTGTGTGATGCTTCTTCCTGTGCAAGAGCATTTCTGCGGTACTAGCGCTGAAAACGGCATGCCAAGCAACCTAGCAGCCATGCCCATTTTGTGAGGGTAGCGACGACAGTGTCACAGTCGCCTCATTTTGCATGGCATCTGCAAGAGCAGTCTATTCACAAACACAATCTGAGGCCAATGCCCAATGGATGCTCAGTTGTCAGTGCTCACTGGAAACTCTTACGGGTGATAACCAACAAATCGAACACGCGGATCCATCGTCCATTCACACCTAGTGCATTCCTTCCACCCCTGCGATATATGCCGTGCCATCTCCACGGCTGCGGGTATGGTAGCCTGCTGCTACTCAGCTACTAGCTAGCTAGCATAGGACCTTGATCGGTAGCTTAGGCGCAGGAGATGGACGTGAGCTTCGTGTGTTCAGGGGAGGAGCCCTTCGAGATGGAGGTGGGCTTCTTCGACACCGTGCAGGACATCAAGGAGAAGCTCCAGACCCGCCGGGGCTGGCCCGCCGCCGCCATGTCGCTCCTCCACAACGGCGACGTGCTGGCGGACGACGTCGACTGCGTCGTCGAGCGACACGGCATCGTGGAGGGCTCCGTCATCCACGTCGCCCTCCTCAACGGCCAGCATCAGCAGCAGCAGCAGCAGGCGAAACGCAACAGGGCGGCGAGGAAAGTGAGAGGCGAGGAGGCCGCGCCGGCGCCGCTGCGGGTGACCGTGGTGTCGCGGTGCGGCGAGGGGCGCGTGGAGGTGGCCATGGCGGCGCGATCCGCGGTGGCGGCGCTGAGGGCGGAGCTGGAGCGGCGCGCGCGGGGGGCAGGGTTCCCGCTGCCGCGGGACGGGGCCTACTTCTTCATACACAGGCAAGCGTGATGGACGAGGCGCGGTCCTTCGAGTGGCACGGCGTGGCCACCGGCGACGAGGTCGTCGTGTTCGACGGCTCCGTCACGAGGGCCCCCGCTTACTGATCGAGCCAAAAAAAAAAAAAACACGGCATGCCGCGTGCCATGCCCAACCAAAGCTGCCACTGACTCGAGTTCACAATTGAACACAGTACAGTTCAGAATGGACCTTTAGCGGCAACTCGAGTTTGCTTACAACGAACTGGGGATCGATTCCTTATTTGCTTTCCGTTCTGTTCTGTGTACGCATGCGTTGTTGTTGGCAGTCGTACTAACTCGGAAGTCCACCTCGTAGTAGGCGGAGGCGCTCAAAATGGGCTCGCCTGCACACGTCCGCGTCGCCGCCGGTAACAGAAGCGGGCAGCCGTGCGAGTCCATGACTCGTTGTTTACCTCTGACTTGTGCCGGCGCCCCAATGTAGACACCCGGAGTCTTCAGTCAGGCACTCAGGCTTCAGTAGCTCTAGACTTGTAGGCACAAGGTCACAAATTCAGAATGGATGACAACCCCAGCCTGCCAAATCCAAACAAAACTGCATTCAAAACGCAGCGTCACCTGATTTGTTGCGTGCACAATTTTTCTTTGCTCTTTCAGGTGCTTCAACCAAGTCTGACGGCACAACTCCATCGTCTAGGAAAAGTCCGATAGCACAATTTTGGGCACATAGTATTCACAACCAGAAGTTTTGATTGATTGATTTCCAATTTCCATCGGACTACAACACAGGAAGGTAGCGTACCATCCTCAGCATTCTTTGCTTCAAAGAGATGCACAAAAGGGGTGAATAAAACTAGAACAAAGCAATGTTGCAGCGTCACTACCATGTATACAATCTCAAAACAAATCTATCCCTTTTTCTCTTTCCTATTATTTACATCTGATGACGAAAAGGAGGTCTGCTCATCATCTGGTAACCTGATGGGGCTGCACTTGCCACTGGGAAGCCCGGTTGCGACACTGGCTCTGCCTTCGGTTCTCCTGGCATCATGAGGCCTGGGTACCCCTGCATAGCTGATGAATTTCCAACCATCTTTGTTGGAGCAAGAGATCCTAGAGAGGGCATCGGTATCGTCATGCCTGGTGGAACCATCCCGAAGCGGAAGTTGCCTGCTGCTGGTCCCAACTGGCCGCTTGGTGGGAGAACGAAGGAGCCGAAAGGAGCGGTAGCACCGAAATGAGCAAAGCTAGCTTGTGCTGGTTCTTGCCTACGGTGAGAGCTACCATTTTGTGAGGCAGGTGGAGCGTTGGCAGAACCGGAACCGGCTTGCCCACTGTTTCTGGCTGCCGGAACTTCATGGTTGTGCTTTCCCTCATACGTTGTGATGACTGATTTCAGATCATGCGATGCTCTTTCCACGTGCTTGCGTACTGAACAGCCAGGGTGTGTACATTTGTAGTAGCTCCTGCAGACAAATGGAATGATGTTACTCATTTGAGGGGATGGAGGTTCTCACATCCACAGTTAACCAGAGTTGGAATGGTAATGAAAGTAGGACCTTGGATTTGGATTGCCTTTAACAACCTTCTGACCATACTTGCGCCACCGATATCCATCATCAAGTATGTCGACTTCGCTTGTGGTCTGAACAACCACCCTAGGCTCCCGGACGGCTCTTGAGGCGGCTCCCATGTCAATGGTACTGGCGGTAACAGCAGTAGTAGTAATAGTAGAAGTTCCTGAAGCATCTAGCCTCCTGAAAAAGAGTATCAGTGAGCTCAAGATAACTGCCTGCAGTCTATGTTAAGTAGTTAAGTTGTGGACGATATTAACCTTCTTTTAGAATCAGTCTCATCCTCATCACCCTCACATTCTATAGAAACGGTGCCATGTGTTGCTCTCTCGTCCTCATTAGACAACGTTGAAGAGACATCAACCGCATCTTGAGACTCCTGAAGAGATGCATCACCATGATTTGATAAAGGAACACAAGCAGCTGCTCTAGACTCAATACCATCACCTTGGACATTTTGGTTTGTTTTGTCATCTTGCTGTTGGTCAGCTGAATAGGGACTACTGCAGAAAATGGAGTCAGATGTCTTCAGTTTAGCAATTGTTGCATCAGTGTTATCCCTGACTGCAGTAAAGCTTGACTGAAGAGTGGAGTCATGCTGATGAATATTTGACAAGGATTGGTTTTGATGATAAGCACTGTAATCCTGCGCATCACACACAAAAAGAAGATATTTTGGAGGTGAGGTTGCTAGTTAAATAATACTTCGAGGCAAAAAAGATGGAAAATACTGATAGATACTAACAAGTCAAGAAATCACCTTCTCCGCAGTAGAGAAGCTTGGCTGTTTAGAACCCAAGTGGGGTTGGAAAGAAAAAACATCATTATCAAATGCAGAATCTTCAGTTATCTTAGCATCTGGTGGTATTGTTGACTTATCATTCGTAGCTATCAAAAAGGGCAATGTGCCAGTAGTTGGAGAAGGTTGTGCCCCCTGCAATTGACCATTAGTCCATAACCAATTCAGCTAATTTCACATGGCAAACACTACAGGGAAATGAGTTTATCTAAAATTAGCAGCTATGAAATCAAAACAGAAGCTAAGCTTCTATGACACTAATCAGAGAACTATTTATGGTATAACAATATTTTGCACAGTAGGCAGCAATCAGTGTTATAGTCACATGCAGAAGTATACCGCACAAAAGCATGTTCTACACAGTAGACACCAATCATTTTTTCTTATACACCGCACAAAACTAATGTCTGAAAACTGCAACGTGAACTCTGTAGTGCTTACTCCAGTTATGACTTGATGCAAACTTGATTAATAATCTAATAGATAAATCTTGAGAACACAAGCAAACTGATAAAGGAAATATCGCATACCATCTTATTGTAAAGAAAAACAGGAGACTCTAGAAGTGTAGCTGGACTAAGACCAGGTGGAATTGACACGGGTGATCGAATAACTGCAGATGAAGCAACTCGAGAAGTATCAATTTTCGAAACACTGAAACCTGCTCTCGCAGCCCTGCGCTCCGCCAAACCACCATGGGAGTTTGATTTCTGATTAGCACTGAACAAATTTGTCTCTAGAGAAACATTATTTTGAAATCCATCTTTGACACCTTGAGAAGGCACCTCCTCTCTCAAATTCACAAGTTCTCTGCTCTTTTCGCATTGATCATGAGGCTTGTTGGTGCCATGTTCACTGAAAAGTGAGAATGGACCAGAGCTGAATTCATCATTCAGGAAGCTTGACATAAGTGTTCTTGGGCTTGGTGTGGGGGGCGGCAACCATTCTTCCATGAGGGATCCATGGTTACTTGTGCCGGCCATGGATGCAGTAATCTATCTCAACTGAAATAATTGTCATTTAGTTTTACATTAGTCATGTGGCAATATCAGATTGCTTGATAGTGAAATTGATCAAAAGTTCTTTTCTTTCTTCCGCTCTTGACATAGGAAACAAACAAATGTTGCAAACTAATCAGGATCATAAAGATAAAGAAAAAGAACTAGCAAAAAGATAGAACATAAAAACAAAGACAGTAGTGCACAGATCAACTAAACCCAATGGACAGGCAAATAACAGTCTGTAGAGATGGCAAAAGTCAAATACAGGAGTTGAAGAGTTGAAGGTTCAGCTACAACAAACGGCATCCTTTAAAAAAATTTCCAGAAAATTTATTTACCATAATCTGAAACATATATTGCCATACAGAATGGAGAATCCAATCTAGAATCTACTGCTCAAGCAAGCAAATCGCAAGCCAAGTTGCAAACTTTCCCCAACAAAGCACTTAATCCCCCACAATTGAATCAGTATAGATGCAATTTTGATGCTAGAGATAAAAAACAATTGAAATGAGAAACAGATAAAATCCAAAGACGCAAACTTTGTCATCCAAGAACGATTTCAAGAAACCTAAACGACTCTGAAACAAGCAAAAATTGGACGCCGAGTTGTCACCCTAGACGCCTTCATCATAAATATAGATGAGAAAATAGCATAATCAACAAACAAAAGCAGGAATTAAATTCTAACTGGCACCTGAACTGGGCTGTACGACCTCTCCGAGACCAAATGGTTCGCTTCCTCCTCTCCTCAAAAGCGAAGCAGTATCAGGGTGGGTGTGGATTGGAGCAGAGCGCGACAACGCCGTCAGGAACAGGCACGGATCATGTGAACCGAAATTCCTCCTGCGGGAACACGAAGAGCTAAAAATTTGGGACCAAACTCTGCGGCTTCCCTTTATCTATGTTCCTCTTCTTTCACCAACCTTCCAAAAGGCTACACACGAGGGGAACGACGAAGATCTCGGGGGCACAAATGGAGATGCCGAGCTTCCATTCCACCAACCAAGAACCCTAAAAGAACTAATGAAAGAATTCTCAAAAAAGTGAGATTTTGCTGCCTCTTTCCGCCTCTCTTTCTCCAGCCGCTCGGTTCTCCGGTCGCTACTTTTTTTAGAGGGAGGGAGAGGGAGAGCCGGAGAGGGAGGGGAGAAGAGTAGGAGAGAGAAAGGCGGTTTGACCGAGGAGCGCAAGAGGTGGGAAGGGAGACCCGGAGGATTCTTTGTGCCAGCGATGTGGGCTCTAAATGGCAAATGATGTCCTCTAATGCCTACAGCTATACAGGCAGCCTTCTACTATCGTAGGCTTTCAGTTTCAACTCTCGGTTCTTTTTTTCATCATCTGATGGACCATGGAGTTGGAATTTGGAAATAGTTATAAAATTCTTTTTTTGCGTCATCTATAGCCATTTTTCTATGTTTTTTCTTGGACTTAATCTAGTGCCTCATTCTTTTCCATACATTATTGAAAACTAGTCGTAGGACTCAAAACGATGACATACGTGACAATACCACCATTGCCTCACTTTCGTCCAAGCTGTGAGCTCGTATGGCCTTGACCACCATTATTGTGAGCTCGTACCCGGCTTGACCGTCGTTTGCTGCTCACAATCTAGCACCCATAGATTCTCCAGCGCTCGTCACTTGTGATACGTGGTGGCCAAAATCAATATAACAAAATATTTAGGGAGTTGAATGCTTTTATTTTTTGAAAAAATAGGAACAGACGCAATGTGTCTCTAAAATCATTGTAGCTACCAGTGGGAGAATCTTTTAGTAGAAAAAGGTACTCAATTTCTTATGAAAAACAGTAACAATTGAGTACACTGATATAGCAAATGATTTAAAATCTATATCTAGCGTAACTTTGGAAGCATCACTCTTGATAGCTCTGTATAAAAACTAAATCAAAGTTGATCTCAACATCATCACTAAGCCTGTCAAATAATGCATGTGCAATGCTAGTTCTTTACGAGCATATTTTGATGTTGTAATTTTTGACTGCACAAAAGATAGTCACTTCCAAGGAACTGTGTTTTGTTGGCATTACTGAGAACATGTGGCGCCAAATAAATAAGCTGAATTATCCGCAGCCTCTGCAGGATAACCCATCGCGGAGTTTTTTTTGTTGAGGCATAACCCATCGTGGAGTTATAGCACTGTTAATTTGCGAATGTGTAGGTCCCTTTCGGATATGTATTTGTCCAAATGCAAAAGGAACTCTCGTGATTCCGGGACAGGTTTCAGCAAATTAGGTGGGGAAAGTTCCACTTTGGGTCCATGCCCTTCCTCTTGGCATGGAAAATATGCCTCTTGGCATGAGTGCATGGTTGGTGTGAATTGGCAACTTTTTGCGGCAAGGAGTAGGTGTCATGTTCGGAAAGACCAATTGTTGAATCATTCTTTTATCCTAAAATGTAATAATGTACTCCTCTGTCCCAAAAAAACATGCAATTTTAGCTATATTATTGGGTGTCTAGATTCATAGCATCTCTAATGAATTTAGACAATCTCTTGTTTAGATTCATTAAAGATGCTATAAATTTAGTGATGAGCTAGAATTGAATGCTTTTTGGAACAGATGTAGCATAAAGATTTCCTTTTCCAAATGCTTTTTATATCTTGTTCTTATTTTTTTTTTCTCGCACTGAAAATGTGTGTTACCTTAAAGGAACTAGAAATACTGATAGAAACCAAGTTCGTGTCAAATATCACAAGAGCTCGTAGTGTTTCCTTAACAAGATCATATGAAATTTCTATGATGTTTGACGAATATGTTAAAAAAAACTAAATCATGGGGGATCACCCTGGGCAATCTCCAACCTGTTCGGCTCGAAGTTTGCGGCTAGGCTGGCAGCTGAGAGCGGGTGGGTTGGGTGGGAGTCAGGCCCCAGACCCCACCCGTCAGTCCCTCATCTGCCCCATGAACCAGCCGGCGCTGGGCTGGAACCACTGATTCAAATCCGAATAGGCTGCTAAAAGGCAATTGCTTCCCAAAGATTCAAATGAAGCTGACCTAAAAAATACATTCCCATGAAAGATGAATGAAGTAACTAATCCTGCCCAAAGCTCATTTCACAAACTTTGGATCAGAGAGAAAGAATCAGATATCATCTACACCAGTGTACTTGCCCCCGGGGCCAGGGCTTGTAGCGTGGAATTATTCATGTCCGAGCCAAGTGCGTTGCCGCCTGTAAAATGCCTCCCAGTCGGCCAGTCCCCAGCTCGAATGACTCACGTTTTTTTCTCTGACTGGGCTACAAAGTGCAAAGCCTGGAGCGCATGTGATCTGACTGCGCACAACTCTACTGAACTGAACCGGGTTCCAATCTGTCACTTGGACTTGCCGTGGCTACAGAGTTCATAATATGCTTTTCGCAAAAAAAAAAAGCGTTCAGAATATGCAGAAGAAAGGGAATAAATCGTACTGATGAGATACAAGTGCTGATGGGATTTCGGATGATGGTGATGGTGCTGAGTTTAGACAATACGGCCGGTGGTGCTTGGAACGTGAGTGAATTACTATGATCCATCGCACGAGGAAGCAGCGGAGTACATACATACAGCTCGTAGTGGGCATGCAGTATTTTGGCGCCAGCCATGGAGGAGCTGGAGGGCAGATGGATCCGGACTCTTTCGTCTTGTTTCACCAATCGAGGCGCGTTATCTCTGCGCAAGGCAACAAGGATTTGCTGGATTCGCGACACGGAATCCGGTCGCACGGGCGACAAAAAATCTAAACAATTCGGCCTTGTAATCCACGTCTAATCTTCCTCGGAGGCGCCAATTTGATGGATCCTAGGAAGGGCAGGAACACGCGATGTGATTTTCCTTTTCGCGAGGAGAGAAAAAAACACGCCACGAACGTATCGCGCATCAGGAAATTCGAAGCAACTTCCTGTCGAGAGCTTGTTCGATGCGGCACAGATACTCCATGAAAGATGTTGTTCGTTACAAGTGATCTGCAATTCTGAATCAGTTTGTTTTCTCCTGAGCATGGTAGCCCCATACCCAATGTTACGAGCTGCATGCCTGCCTAGCTGGCTTGTACAAATCACCAGATTACCTGATGTGAAAGCGATCGGGGGCAAAAAAAAACTCTGACTAAAACCATTGACTATAAAGATTTTTTTTTTTATCTTGCGCTTCTTTCTCCCTGATAACTCCGGTACCGCCCAAGATGACGCGCTTAGGTTACCAAGGATCGGAATCGCCCTAAAACGAGGCGATGATGCACTGAAGCAAGCTCTCAGTTGGTCAAAAGGAGACTAGGAGTATCTCGTAAGATAAAGCAGCAACTGAATACGGCCGAGATGACCTCAACTTCAATCATACAGCCCAGTGTTAAAAGGGGAAAAAAATACACATAACAAAAATGAACCACTCGCAGCTCCTGAACAAGGTCGCCTCACGTGGTGTCACATGCGCGGGCAAAGACTTTGGCATCGCCTCACGCCGAGACCCTAATGCTAATTGGTACTATTTGAGATTCTGCTTCTTACTACAATAATCTTTCGCTGTGGCTTCTCCATCAATCCAATCCAGCAACAAGGCGCAAACCAGAGCCGCGTCTCGTGGAGTGGCGGCTGGCGAGGTGCTCTCCCCCGTTGATTATTCCCGCGGCTTTTTTTGTTTTGGCCTGACATGGAACCGGATCCTCGCTAATCTGGCCGACAACTTCGAGCCTAGGCCGAGTAAACAAGTGCTGCTAATCCTCCTGCCGTGCTGGGCCGCAAGCGCTGAATTATTCGGAAGCAACCTGACGAGAGGGAGACTCCAACCGCAGCAATGATCCTCCCCGTGCAAGGAATTCGGCTCATGATGAGGTCTGGCTCGCACCCTTTTTTTTGGAAAAAAGAAGTAGTGAGCGAGAGAGAGAACTTGTGATGATTTGGGTGCAATTAAGTGAAGGTTCCTCCTCTGAACACACCACTATCCGCATGATTAGCCTTGAGCCCGAGGCATCATCGAGCTCTGAAACTGGTGGCCTGGTTGAGATACTACTACTCGAGAGGAAGGACGGACGGACCACAGCAACGTTGGAACGGACAAACAGCGACCCGGCGCTGCTGACAGGACGGGTCTGGTCACCGGCGCAGTCAGTTAACAGTGGGTTATCATTGAATCTGCGGCCATGTTCAGATTTGAAGATGAATAGTGCATTAAGAAACGTGTTTTGTGAGGAATAAAAAAAACTTAGAGTGTGTTTAGATTGTAGGAAAAAACATTATAGCATAAGAAAAACACTGTAACATTCGTTGGGAAACGTGTTTTGTGAGGAAGTTGAAATGAATAGTGAATAGTTGGAAATCTGAACATGGCCTTATTAGAGAAGTACTTTTTCCTAAATCTAAGAGATGGGCACTTGCCCCGTACCAACTTAAGCTGTAATTGAAGCTTCAATCATCCGTGCAGATTTGAACTTCGTGTGGGCATTCAGACTGGTTTCTTGTAAGCACTACAGTAGTGGCCAGATCCTCGTCGCCAGACGTGTCACTTCGGCGCCGAAATGCGCACTCGTTCTGAACTCTGCAGCACCACTGTCCACTGCTAGAAAAGTAAAAGTTCACCTGATGTCAGATGTGTGGTCCGGGATACATCATTCTGCTGTCTGTACTTGGTACAAAATGTGTTTAGCTGAGTTCAGGTAGAAAAATAATTTTTTTCTGAGATGCGTGTTACGTGAGAGGGATAAATATAAAAGGTGAAATTTTTTTGGATGCGTGTTCTGTAAGGAGGGTGAATATGAAGTAAAAAGTACTTTTGGAACTAAACACAGCATATAGATTCCAACTTCTCCGACAATCCGTCCCAACCAGGAGCTAAACGTGCCAGAATAAACGTTTTCTCTCTCAAAATTCAAAATTCAAGTCGAAACTAGTAAGATTAGAGTGACTTGAGTACAAGATGACTGAGGGTGCGTTTAGTTTAGAAATTTTCCCCTCAAAAAATACTATTCATCCAACTTTTTCCTATTCATCACATCCCTGTTCCTCACAGAATACTATTCATCTACAGTGTTTTTTCGGATCTACGGTGTATTTTCGGAGAAATCTTTCCCAAACTAAACACACCCTGAAACAGAGAGTGCATACTGTATAGGAATTTTAATTGTTCACTCTTCAAGTAGCCCCCCCTGATGCCTAGACACTTGAAAAGAATGCTGAACTGCAGTGAGCAAGTGCCTTTGCGGCAACGCAGCAGCCGAGATTCTCAATGCAGAGTTTTGTGCTTGAGACAAAAAAAAAATCCTCTAGGTAAAAAAGGATCCATATACAGAAATTCCCAAGACACGGGTTTGTGAAGCTCAACGTGTGATGTAATTTATTTTCAGTGCGTTTATGAACGTAAATATATGGAGTGATGTTGAAAACTGTCACACACATATTGATGCAATTAGGAATGGAAACAGTATTACCATGATGCTTGACCAATAAATGACTGCTAATGCTGCCACTTGACTACATTTGCGGGCATATTCTCGTTCTTTCGGCCCACATCGCGGGACAAAATCAAGTAAACCGACACAGGGCCATACTTTTGAAAACAGTATTTCAAATGATAAATGATTACCATCAAATATTTAAACACATCATTTGCAAAATGGTGATGACTTGAATATATAATCAGGGACAGGAGTAGCATCATTGCTGGACCTTTTCAAACACAAGGTGATGATCTCAGAAAGAAAAACCACTACACTTCTCCAAAAGTAGGCCCCTTCAAGACTACCATAGGGCCTCTTCGTGATACTATAATAAGCACTTCCAAATAATGGACATCTGCAATTAATGTGTAGCTGATATAAACCAAACCATATGGACAACTGTAAATCCCTGAAGTTGGAACCGTGACTCTGAAAGAAAAGATGAGAGAACATTCAGGTACAGTACATCTAGTTCTCCAAATTCACTTTCAAAGATTGAGGCTTTCACATTGATGATGGTGAATGTTCTTGTCACATGCACCGCCATGGTGATTGAATTAAGGAGGAGTTCATGTATTTTACGATTCGCAGTTCTGACGTTAACAGAATGAAAATGGTTAACATAAGTTTCGCCTAAACAGTGTAAGTGATTATAGGACAAACTCTCTGAAGACTGAAAGTGCGTTCCTTTTTCTAGAATCTCAATTGGCACACACTGATAAATCACAAGATTGGACTACATTATGATCATTTTGATACCTCAGAAAGCAGCGGGGCTATCATCCAATTGCTTCTCATCCTCTATCTCCACCTCCAAGATTTCCTGACATAACAGAAAGCATCATTGATCACCAGCTAGCTACACTTTGATTAACGCTCTACTCATCTCCTGCACCGGCCATCACTCATGGAAGCAAGAACAAGAGCACTCCAGGATTGAGAAACCCTCACCGGGATGCGGTTCTTGAGGTAATTGCCGATCCTCGCGACCACGGTGGCGCGGGTGTGCCAGAACTTGCCCTTGAGCCGTAGCTTCACAAACGGCCCGTCCAACTCCGCAAGATCAACTTGCCCTGCAGCAACCCAGCGAACCATCAGCGTAAACGAGAATTCACAATCACAAATCAGCTCTTCATACGATTGGCTTTTCGGCTCGGGTAGGCTTCACCTGTGATGCCCACCGACGTGTCGAACAGCTGCCCCAGCTGAAGCGGACAAGACCATCGGCGGCGTTAGCTCCGGACTGCAACGGCATTTCGATTGGGGATTGGGGAGAAGGGAAACCAGTTCCGTTTACTTGCCTCGGATTTGGCTTCGTCTAGGGCCAGCCGGACGTTGTCCTCGGTGAGGTCGAGCGACGCGGTGATCGCCGCGGCCGCGCGGCTCGGTCGGCTCCGTCGCCGGTACCGGACGGCGCGTGCTGCTGCCGTGAGGCGCGGTACACGGGTGTATGCCGGAGTGGCGAAGAATGGCGACGGCGAGGAGGCGGAAAGCGGAGGGGGCACCGCGAGGAGGCCGGCGCGGAGGACGGCGGTGAAGGCCATGGCCGCTGGAACTGCGGATGCGGAGAGCACTCGCTGCCGGGTGGGCCCTCCTTATCTTCATTTTGTTTCAGAGAAAAGGAGGGGGCAGGTGGTTTTCGACGTCTACGGCATTGGGCTGGCCCAGTTTGGGGTGAGCTGTGAATAGTGTGGACTGGACTTTCGTCGGCCTAACCAAGTTTGTTTTTCTGAAAAAGCCCAAGAAGTTGTAATATGTTCTACCGGATTCAGAGAAACTTTATACCAGAAATCCAATATACACTAGAAAAAGATCGCGGCGTTGCCGTGCATCGTAAGTGGATGTGCCTATGTCTATAAAAATATTTTCAAAAAATAAATTGTCTAAGCACATTGAATTTAAATTCATTCTCTAGAAGCATTTTATATTTTGAATTGTAGAGCATTTTTTAATTGTATCTTTTTTGGAAAGTGTTTTGGATTTAAAGTGTGATCTGTTGCAAATATATAGATTTTGAAGTTTTGAGCTATCTTAAAATTCAACATTTTTAAATTTAAAGTTGCGTTGGTGTTTGGATGTTGGTTTTAACGGGTGAATTGAAAAGCTCTTTGGATTTAAAGTGTGATCTGTAATAACTTTATAGATGTTGAAGTATTTAGGTACTTTAAAAATCAATATTTTTTTAATTTAAAGATGTTTCAGTCTTCGAATCATAAGGGCAACGGGCCGCATATAAACATTATGCGAATGAGTTAAACGCTTAGAATATTTGTTATTTAATGAACTTCAGGTTTTCAAATTTTAAGCTATTATTGTATTAAACAATTTTTTATTTAGAAGCATTTTGATATCAAATTATATATATATACAATGGATCACATATAAACATTTGTGAGAATTGATTATACATAGCAAATTTCAAAATTCAAAGCTCCTTTTGAATTTTCTTGCATACATTTTTATATTTTAATAAAAAATATATTTCAAAAGGAAAAACATAATAAATCTAAAACCTTTCCATAGAGATAATTTTTAAATTCCAGGTGCTTTGATAATTCTTTTAAGAAAAATATTTACAAAACCATGTCTATAATAAATTTATATGTTCTAGATTTTGATATTTTGACTAAATTTGATATTGGACACCTTTTAATAAAGTTATATATTTTAAAATGTCGCAATTACATTGTTGACACCATCCCCAAAAATATTTTGTATATGTTATAAAAAAACAAAAGATAGTAACGGTAATAATTGTATTAGATCACTCAAAAAGTGTATTAAAAATTATATTACATCATTCAAAATTATGTTTGTTTAAATAAAAAATTCAAAATTAATTCAAACAAAATAGTACAAACAAAATAAAAAATACTATAAATAATAATTTAGTAAAATATTTAAATATTTTATTTAAAACAAGTAAGTTGGGTCCCGCATATAATGGTTTAATGGGACCCAAAGATGGTGGGACCCACATGTGGGCCCATGGTCTACGGTGGGGACCACTGTGGGACCCACATCACGCGGGTCCCATGGGCCCATGGCGGGGCCCACTTGTGGGACCCACGTCACGCGGGTCCCGTGGGGCCCACTTGTGGGTCCCACATTAGCGGAAAATTCAAAAATAATTCAAACAAAATAGTACAAACAAAATAAGAATTACTATAAATAATAATTTAGTAAAATATTTAAATATTTTTTTAAAACAAGTAAGTTGGGTCCCGCATATAATGGTTTAGTGGGAGCCAAAGATGGTGGGACCCACATGTGGGCCCCTGGTCTACGGTGGGGACCACTGTGGGATCCACATCACACGGGTCCCATGGGCCCACGGCGGGGCCCACTTGTGGGACCCACATCACGCGGGTCCCGTGGGGCCCACTTGTGGGTCCCACATTAGCGGGTCCCACGTGTGGGGTCGCGTGCCCTAGGATTGCTCGGGCAGATCTAAACCGTCGATGTGGTCGATCTGATGGCCGAGACAATGCGGGTGATGTGGCGTGATGAGGGTGCCCGGTTTGGGTCCAGGATTACTATTATGGAGATGTGCTGCATCTTTTACCTGCTCAGTGAATAAATATGTACAGAGACAATTGTTCAAATTTCGGCATGTATCTGTAGATCTTTGCATCGCATCATCATTTGCTTGAATTTCATGTCCATTTCACGATTACAAATCATGATTTACTGAAGCTGCTCAATGTACAACGTCACACTAGGATAGAAACCTGCATCTCCAAGAGTCATCCCCTGCTGCTGGTGGCCGTATGTCTTCCTTGGATAGCTTCTCACCAGCTGGTAGCTTCCGATGCCTGGTATGCCTAGAGAGTCGACAAACCTGTAGATCTCCCTGATGGTGTCCGTGTGACGGAAGTTCTGCTGCCTTCTCTCACCGTTTGGAAACCTTATCATGATCTGCATAAAAAAGTTCTGCCGTTCATATCTGACAGCTCAGGCCACAGGATCTGTGTGCATAGTTAGGGTGCTCCCTGGCCTAATTCTGTATGAAAATGCATAACTGTGTGTGCAAGATACCAGTTTTACCATACCTTGGTATTAGGTTCAGTTCTCTGTGAAGCTGGAGTTTCCTTCTGAGGGGATGCTCTGACATGAGTCGTCTTGGTAGGTTCTCGTGCTGCCTGGCCGGGATGTCTTGGGCGAAGCTGGTTGCCTGCCCTCGGCTTTGCAGCTCCCTCTTGCAGACTCTTGCGTGATCTTTCTTTCTCCTGCAACCAACAGAGTTCAGAAGCTCATCCGAGATTATACATGGATGTTGAGAGTTCAGACTTGAGAGAACTATGATCGACCATTCGACCCTACGTAGTACGTACCTGGTCCCTCCGAAGCGACTCGAGGTAAGCTGCGTCCTGTTCTTGTCGTAGTCGTTGAGCCGATCTCCTCCTCTCTTCTTCCTCGGCCGTTCTGACGGATCTGATGGCTGCAGCTGCAAGCTCGTCAGGCCTGGAGGCTCTGAAAGCTGCACCCTGCTCTTCAATGGTGCGCTGCAAGATCTCCACCAGCTCTGACGGTGACACTGGCCCCTCTACCTGCTCGACAGATCGTAAGGCGTGTGGCAGTGCTTAGTGCAGATGCAGATCAGGTTCAATTTGCAAGTGTATAAATGGACACTGGGCAGTACTGAAATTTATACCTGTTGTAAGACAGCGATGCTCTCATCGGAGACAGGAGCGACGACAGCACAGAAGGGGAAGCTGCCGGGCTGCAGCGACGCCACCATGCCCGGCCCTTCCCCGATCCCTGTGACGGCTCCCCAGGACACGAAATTGGCGTCGAGGAACTCCACCACCACGTCGCTGCAGAGCGTCCTCCGGCAGAAAGGCTCGGTGTAGGGGTGGTCAGGGTCGTGGAGGTACACGAAGACGAGCTTGCCGTCCCTCCGCGCGTTCCTCAGGGCGTCGGCGAAGCGGCAGCCGTAGAAGAACGGGTGGTGGTCGCCGTACTGCTGCTCGAACACGCTGAAGAAGAAGAGCTCCTCGGGGACGAACGGCGGCGGCGGAGGAAGAAACGGCGGTGGCTGGAGATGATGGGGAACAGGGTGGTGGCTCCGGCGGCGAGGGATCGACCTCGACAGGCCTTCCATGATGCTGGCCGGCAGGCGCGCCAGGGTGCGGGCGAAGTCGTTGCAGGAGTTCCGGAGGCTCTCGCCGGCGCTGCTGCTACCGCTCTCCCTCGCCGGACCTGAGGACATGGTTGGATCCTCCGGCGAGGTCCTCTGGCCTCTGTGGTGGCTGTGATCGGTCAGGTAATGGTGTGGTTATGCAGGGGAAGCATATGCTTGATGTGCATTTGTTCTTGCCACTGCTCGAGTGGCGCGGGCAGCCACGACACCAGGTTAAGAAATGGATTGTGCTTTGCTTTTCTTAAAGCCGCAAGGAAATAAAAGGGGGGAAATTGGGATGCTTTGGGAGCTCTTTTTGTCTTTGTTCTCTGGTGCAAAGAACATCTGGTTCTTGCCAGACGTGTAGGAGTTGCCGCTTTGGAACAGTGGTGGTGAGCAAGCCGTTGAGTGTACCAGAAGCTAGCTACAATGCCGACTGTTTTATCTTCCTATCTTTCTTAAAAAAATATTTATTTAGTGATGAGAACTTTTGACTCATCAACGTAACAAAAACATACCCTCTGCAAGTTTACAAGAGGAAAGCATCAAAATTTACCTACCTGGGAAAGTAATTGGGCCCTATGAGTCTAACATATGATTTTTTTCCCCATTAGTTTTGTCAAACAAGATAGACCTACATCAATGGTCAACATTGAGCCCTCATTTGTTTACTTTTGCGATGGATGAGGTAACAAGGGACATATAAGGTGATATGTGGTGCTAGTTGACGAGAGAACATGTGTTAATGGGAATGTAGAGCTGTGGAGACGCACGTTAAAGTCAAAGGGGTCGGACTTAGCAGGACCAAGACTAAGTATATGATGTATGATTTTAGTGTGACTAGGAACGAGGATGGAGACGTTAGCCTCGATGGGCAGATGGTGCACCAGAAGGATACTTTTCGGTATTAAGGATCGATGCTACAAAAGGATGACAACATTGATGAAGATGTTAAGCATAGAATCGCAACCGACTGGTTGAAATGTCATCAAGTTTCTAGCGTCCTTTGTGATAGGAGGGTGCCATAACAGCTAAAAGGTGAGTTCTATAGAACGGCGATCCGACCGGCGATGTTATACAGGGCGGAATGTTGGCCTACTAAAAGGCGACATGTCCAGGAACTAAATGTAGCAGAGATGCGGATGTTGCAGTGGTCTTGGGGGTACATAATAAGGGATAGAGTTTGGAATAAAGATATTAAAGAGAAGGTCGTGGTGGCACCAATTAAGTAGAAATTAACCCAACATTGGCTGAGATGGTTTGGACATGTCCAACAGAGGCCTCCTAAGGCGTCTGTGCATAGGGGGTTCTAAAGTGGGTCATTAATGTAAAGAAGGGTAGAGGTAGAGCTAGACTGACTTGGGACGCGCCGTTAAAAAGAGACCTTAAGAAGTGGAATATTTTCGAATAAGTGGTTTTTATAGGAGTGGAATATTTCCAAATATCAACATGCTTGAACGAACCTTAATATTTGTTTCTTGGGTTTCGTCTCTAGCCTACCCTAACTTGTTTAGGATTAAAGACTATGTTGTTGTTGTAGTAGCTTTGGTCAAACAAGTGGTAAAATTAGTAGCCTCATCAGTCATCCAAGAAAAATTCTAGCCTGTAATTTACAAGTGGTTTTAGAATAAATATCAAGCTTCCAAATAATCCTCAAGGGTCGAAGTTAACAAAATATAAACGGGAAACTAAATTTACTAGTGTAAGCCTTGTTACTATCATCGTGCTTGGCATTGGAGAGCACTTGGGGTCAGCCCATATACTGAACTGTACATGTGGCTTAGGTAGATTGGTATGCCATCTATGATGGACATGCGACCACAATCCCATGGCGGATCAACCATAATTAGTGGTCTGTCAAGGGAGGAGGGCCAGCCGAACCGAGCACACACACACGTCCACACAGTTGGAATGCGGTTGTAGGCCTTAGCTTCCCTTCACAGTGACATCTTTCATGTCTTCTTCAAAAGGCTCATGCTAGAGCTCCCATGAGTCATGGGGATAATGGTTGTATCTCAGCAGGTAGCACCGACGGAGGAGACGAGGAGGTTGATGGCTAGAAAGGCACTACCTCAACTCCACCCCCCTTAGGCAATCACGTGGGGCACACTTCATTTGGAAAGAGAGGGAGAAGTGGTGTTGGACTGCTAGTTTTGGCATTTAGGGTAAAATCATAATGCATCGATTAAATAAAGTAGCTGAGAAGAAACGGAAATGGCAAGAAAAATGGATTAAATTGGAAGGATGGCTGGGGAGGAAGAGAAGTAGGACATTGAGCCAGGGTTTGAAATAGATCTGGGGGGAGGCCTTCCTCCTTTCCTCATCACACCTCCTTATTGTCGTCGCCACCGCCGCCGCCGCCATTGCTTCCGCCAGAGACGACCTATCCCTACAGGGAATTCAAAGCCTTCTCCAGATTTGTGGAGTTTCGTTACTTATTGATGGTTGTTTCTTCTCTCCCTTTCATATTATCTGTTTTGTTTCATAATCCGCCAATATGAAATGGATCCGCTTGCATATATGCTGAGGAATTTGTACACTAAAGATTTGAGGGTTACATTCCTGTTTAGTACTACAAAAAGGACCAATAGTTTATTAGATCCATGATGCTACAACTTCGTTAGTTTTGAAATATTCGACTACAACGGTTGAAATTTATACATGTTATCACGATGTGCTTTTATTGAGATATGGCAGAAGTGGTTGTAGGCTCAACCATGGGTGGATCCTCAGGAGGGTGGATCCATGGGGGAGGCCTAGCTTTGTTGCTTTGCAGATCCTGCTAATAGCATAAAGAGGGCATATGTTATTGTTTTGAGGCATGTCGCGATAGAGTGATATTGAACCATGTCAAGCGGAACGAGGTGAGCATATATAGCGAACGAAGGCTAAATAAGGAAGAAGAGAGTGGTTTGGTCCAGACAACTTAATAATGTCATAGCAAAGTAAAAAAAACTAATTTTGATGTATTACCTTTGTAAAGGCATATTTTTTAAAGCCAATAAATTATAATGGCTTGGATCTAATTAACCTTTCATAGGAGCCTTCTCTAGGTTTGTGGTATTATCTCATTTCACAGGAATTCAAAAGCATTCACAAAAATTGCTAGTTGTTAAGGGATGAAATGAGATAGTAGAATAAGGGCATATTTATATGAAGTTCTTTAGCTACAAATATTTTTACACCAATGTCTCTCCTAGGCAATTTTTGTATCAGTTGGTTTTTCCCAAAATTATTTCCACATTTGAACCCAAACCTATTTAGACAAGTGCATCGTTTCATGCTAACTTAAAGCTAGCACATGGCCTTGAGGATAAATCAACTTGTGCTGGAATGTGAGAAACAACCATTGGAGTATACAACACATAGTGACTGAAATGGCTAGACGTTGCCTTCCACATGATCTGAACCAAGTTCACATATTACAATTTTTTTGGGGAAAGGGAACCAAGTTCACATGCAATGGACCTTGTAGTTGTAGGTATTAAACCTAGATTAATTTATCACAAACTTCATTTACGTTGCCTGGTGGCCTGGTAGCTATCTTATGGCTACATGCATGTATGCTTTTGGCTATCTTGTGAATGACCGATTATTTGGTTAGATTCCACAGTTTGATTGGAACTGCATGTTTCAAGTATTTTTCTAAAATAAAATAGTTTTCGTTTTGGTTGATATGAGAAAAGGTAACTGAAGAATGTCCAATTTTTACAATATTAACACTTGATGAAACATAGTTTGTATGTCGAGAAAATTGACACTTGCCAATTTTTCTTCCCATGGCGAGTTTTGGACTGTTTTACACATGAGCTCCTCAGATTGATGCCATGCATGAGTCCATGAACAAAAAAGAGGTTTACCTTGATGCCATCATGGTGATATCATTGATCTTGTCTAGCTAGAGAAACAAATGACTATTTCTAGTCAATACGAGACACTAACCTACTCGTAATCTTATATGTCATCAATAGATTATAGAAATTGGAACTTGAACCAGAATCTATATAGTACCGAAAATGTGTTTATATATGTGTCATCCTTAACACGGCTGAACTAATAATAGAATAAATGAACTTTAGTTTTTATTTGCTGTCTACATATGTGATCAAGAAACATATTGTTTGCCCTCGTCTTCTATGGAATGATTTAACGAAAGTAAAAGATGTACCACTCCCATTATGTCCTCTACTGGCTAGGAAGATTTTTGTCCTTTAATTTTGAATTATGCTTTTTTCGATAGTGGTATCTTTTTGTTCTTGTAGCACGCGCCCTGATGTTTAGCTTGAGATTGCACAATCTACACTTGGAATTCTGCTTGTATAATATAAATTACACTATAGTTTAACAAATACTCCATATTCTCTGTAGAGGAAACTAAAAGGCTTATGTATTTTGTTTTCTTTTACTGTAGATGGCACCCCCAAATTCTGCGACAGAATTAGTTGACAGTGCTGAAATTCCTGCTTTTGCCAAGCTTCAGGGTAAACACTTTGTGTACTACATGAGAACCTACTCAATCATCTTGGGGCGCAGTACTGAAGCATACAAAGTGGACTTTGATATTCGTGATCTTGGTGGGGACAGAGGCCAATTTATTTCCCGTCATCATGCACGCATATTTTATAATTTTGAACGTCGTCATTTTGCCCTTGAAGTTCTTGGCAGGAATGGATGCATCATTCAGAATGTCTCTTATGGCCCAGACAGTGATCCAGTTAAACTGAAATCCCAGGACCTAATTGAGATTTCTGGCAAACAATTCTACTTTCTCCTACCAAGCCGCTCTATATCTGATACTCTTATTTCTCGGTATACTCATGCTTCCAATGCTGATAATTATGGCCATAGCAATGGCAAAAAATTGGTGAATTCTGGAGAATTGGACATCTCTGCTAGTAGCTCTGGCTTCAATGCCGACCCAGTTGGAACAAATGGTTAGTGTCTTATGCTATATCTCTGCTACATACTATGCTTGATCCATTCTTCTCATGTTTTCCTGCATTCTTCAATATCATCAGAAAGTATTAGAGGATACACACTATTAATTTGTTCATATGCTTTACCAGCAAACATCATTCCTAATTGTTGAACCTGCACATCCCTTGATATTTCAAAATTCAGTACATCACTATAGTCTCTAACACGCTATGGCTTTAGCATGTGCTCTAAAGTTGTTTGACATGCAGACTAAATCTTGATTATCTGCAGATTCTTGAACGCTTTGGATATGGCTTTATAAGGCAGGTCGTGGTGTAGCTGCTCTTGAGAACTATTGTCTGCATTCTGATGTTGTGTAGGTCATGACCAGCCTTTGTTCTAAAGAAACTTGGACATTTCGTTGTTTGTATCTGGGGCTCATTTTGTAGGGGCCATACTGCAGCGCTGTAAACAATGTGCCACCTTTGTTATGAATATCTTTAGGATTTGATCTGTGTACTCCAGTTCTAAAGTTTGCAGACTTTCTTTTGAAGTGTTTATGCTAGCGGTTACCTTATTAGGCTGGCGGGCGCTCTAAATAGCTGCAAGCACTTCTTACTTTCCTACGAGTCGATGTGGTATAACTAGTATAGTGCCCGTGCGTTGCTACGGGGCTGAAATAATTGCATTGAACATTCAAGAAGACAATAATTCACTGTTACGGGTTTATTTTTGTAAAATAAAATAGTTTACTCTATTAAAAATTCTTCTGAAAGCATCTTTCGACATATATTTGCTTCATTTGACAGGACTTCAGTGACAAAATTCTATCGCATTGCGGACGGATCCTGTAAACACGAGGAATACATGCGTAAGTATCTTATATATATATGTCTAGCACAACCGTGCCCCATAGCAAGGAGTACGTACCAAGTGCTCAGATCTCATCGTTTCACTAAATTTGAAAACAGAAAAAGGACAAAACAATGCTGATTCAAACTCAAAGGATAGAAATATATGTATAATGACGGCAGGAATAATCAACAGTCAAGGAATCATCTTATATTGTTTAGTGTAGAGACTGACTACTTGTGCTTTGAATTGATCACAGCACTATCGTCGGCTTATCAAGTAGGCAATGGAAGTGCTGCATCCAACAACAGTAGATGGGAATAAGCATAGCTGCAGAATACGAAAGGCAGGGAGCAAAGGGAATGAGAAGATTTTTCAGAAACGCTTGCAGCAGCGAGAAGACAGTCCGGGGACGGCTACATTTGAATAATACCTATGCTAAAACGGTGGCAGCAATACTACAGCGACGTCGACGGGCCGCGACGGATCAGCGGCGACGACAGCGAGTGTTCCGGCGCCTACGTTGGCCGGTGCGTCGTGTGGCGACCGCCGCGAGGCTGGACTGGGCTCGCGCCTCGAGGCCGTTTGACTGGCGGCGGCGGCGACGAGTGTGGCAGCGGCGGCGACAAGTGTGGCGGCGGCGAACGGCGATGTTGTGATCCGTGGGCGAGGAAAGAATAAGACGGATTCTCACAAGGAAACCGTGGAGGAGCGCCGGTGGAGGCTTCCGGAGGCCGCCGATCTGTCTGCGCTAACTGACGGCTGGGCGAACACAAAGCAAGGCCCAAGGGGACGACATGAGGCGCCGGCAGTCGCCGTGGACCGTGGTAGCCAGGCAATGGGAGGATTGTAAGGCGACGACGTAGGAGCGCTGTTGGAAACCTATCCGGAGACGGAGGTTGCGGGGCGCCGGTTTCCTTTTTCTCGTCGCTCGCTAATTGAGAGGAGACGGGGGAGGGGGTCGCTAGCTAATTGCGAGGGAATTTCGCGGGCGGGCGTGGGGGACGTCGCGGACGTGGGCCTGCACGCACGGTAGTTTGTTTTCGGCTTCACCATCACACGTGGTCGCGACTACATGAATTGGTCTTTTTAGTAGTAGATAGAGAAGTAGAGATAGAGAAGAGATTTGGCCGCCAACGAAACACAAAGGTAAATCACCCTTCTTCTCCAGGTGCTATGAATATAATCAGCGGAGTGTGTCGCGCGGCGCCGTTTCTAGGTCACAACAATCAATGGAGGTGCTCGCGGTAGCAGCGCTCGCCTCTCCCTTTGGCCGTCTCGTCGCCGTGGCGGTGGCGGAGAGTGGCGCGCCGGACTGGCACGTCGTGAGCCTCAGCTCGCTGCGGCCGAGCACGGTCTGCACGGCTGCGGAAGGTATAGGGTCACCCAATTGAATAGTTTTGGGTCACTCCATTATAAGCAGACAACTAGAGGCTCATTTTTGTTTGTTCCGTACGTCCTGCACGGTCATCAAATTACTCGTCGGCTCTCAACTCAAGGTCGTGCACCGGCACGGGCCGTGCTCACCGCTGCTGTCACGCGGTGCCGCGCCGTCTCCTGTAGAAATCCTGCACAGGGACCGTGACAGGGCCAACTCCATACACCGCAAGATCACCGACGCTCACCGACGCCACAAACGCAGCCCAACAAGCCTCTAAGGGCAGCATGCACTACCTGCCGGCGCACTGGGCAACGGCATCACTCGGCACCAACAACTACGTCGTCACGGTCGGCCTCGGGACGCCGGCTCGGTACTTCACGGTGGAGCTCGACACCGGCAGCGACCTCTCGTGGGTGCAGTGCTCCCCGTGCACGCGCTCGCGCTGCTACAAGCAGAAAGACCCTCTCTTCAACCCGTCCACGTCGGCAACCTACTCCACCGTGCCCTGCGGCGCACGGGAGTGCCGCGAGATCGACGACTCGCAGGGCCGCCGCCGCTGCTCGTCAGGCAGCAGCAGCAGCAGCAGGTGCCCGTTCGAGGCCGTGTACGCCGACGGCTCGCGGATCGACGGCGTCCTGGCGCGCGACACGCTGACGCTGACGACGTCACCGTCCGACACGATCCCCGGCTTCGTCTTCGGGTGCGGCCACAACAACAGCGGCTTCTTCGGCACGGAGGACGGGCTCATCGGCCTCGGCCGCAAGAGCCTGTCGCTTTCCTCGCAGGCTGCGTCGGCCAGGTCATCGTCGTACGGCCCGTCCTTCTCCTACTGCCTCCCGTCGCTGTCGAGCGGCGCCGGGTACCTGGCCCTCGGCGGTGGAGCCTCGCCGGCGAACGCGCAGTTCACGGCGATGGTGCCCAACCAAAGCAATACTTCGTCAGGCTCGTGGGAATCAAGGTCGCCGGAGAGTTGGTGAAGATCCCAGCGGCGAGCATGATGGTCGACTCGGGGACACAGCTGACGAGCCTCCCCGACGGGACCTTCGCCGCGGTGTGGGCGGCGTGTTCGTGTTCGCCGGCGGCGCCACGGTGGAGCTCGACTTCAGTGGGGTCATGGTGGGGATGGGGTCGGACGAGGCGAGCGTGGCGTGCCTGGCGTTCACGTCCACCGGCGACGACAAGCCCTTCGGCATCCTCGGGAGCCAGCAGCAGAAGACGTTCGCCGTTGTCTACGACGTGGCCAACCAGAGGATGGGCTTCGGTGCCAAGGGCTGCCCCTGATGAATCTTTGCCGTCGTCGACTCCTATACGATCGATCACTGGCTCTATTGTGATCTATTACTCCTCTTCGGGTGGCGTCAGCTTCCTCCAACGAACCAATCAAATGATTGTCGGCGGCGATAGATCAGGGAATCAACGAAGCTCTGAACACTGCGGACGGATGGTACAGGACTCCAGTCCAGGCTCCTGTCATAGCAGTGGATTGGTTGTGTTTGGGGGTGGCTTCTCTGGCCGGGGATGGATTCGTGCGCCTAATTTGCAAAAAGCTCCGTTGAAAACTGGCAGCATATGCGTGCAATAATGCAACCTTAGCTATCTAGATGTCCTTATCATTTGTAGGAGTATCTCATATCGTACTACTTTATCCTACCGAATCTATGTGGTGTTGCTATCACTTCCGTCATCATTGGTCGGAATAATGAATTGATGACAAACATGCAGAGAACTAGCCTACCACTCCAGCTAGCTATACTCCTATACGTTCAACTGTCTCCATGTATATTACATGTACATATATGGAGTCCAAGAAATAAATATTAATAATTGGTCCGTAGCATTTCCTACCTATCACTTCATTATTGTTACTTGACGCTGCGTCATTGGTCTCTAATTGGATTACTCTGTCGTCGTGATTTAATTTCAGTGATTAGCTGCTCACTTGTTCGTGCATTATTCACGTGGGCTGACGTGTTTTCTTTTGCAACGTATCCGAACTAGCTTCGTGTGCAAACTATGAGAACTCCAACCAAGATCATTGGATCCTCATCCAACGGCAAGAGGTAGGGGTGGGCTATTTTAGCACTTAAACCCCCCACTCATCCCACCCTAATCCTCTATTTTGCAAATACCCCCTAGCTAAATCCCACCCTAATCCCCCCAGCCAGGACGCACGCCATATAGGTTTTGCGTCGTTTCTTTCCGCTGCTTCTTTCCGCCGCCACCGGTCCTTGACACCGCCGTCGCCGGTCCTGGACGCTGCATCCGCCGGTCCTGGACGCCGCTCTGCTGCCACCACCGGTCCTGAACGCCGCTCCGCTGCCGCCGGCCCTGGACGCCGCTGCTTGTTTGGTCATACATGCATGCTGTGCTATGCTGTGTTCGTTTGGTCATGCATGAACAGAGGCGACTTGGACGACTTCTGTTTGTTTGGTCATGGATGCATGCTATGCGGGAGCCACGTCCTGGACTTCTGCTCGTTTGGTCATGCATGCATGAACAGATACGGCCTGCTGGACGTGCAGTTCGTGTAGACGACCATGGACGCGATCACCGATCATGTATAGATGGACAAAAACATGTATAGAAAATGTGAGTTGCAAATAAATAGTTACTGGTTTCACGATGCAAGTAACAGAAGAATGTAACAGTAGGAAAAGGTCTTATAAACATGCAATATAACTCCAACTTCTAAACATTATTTGGGCAATTGCGTGCATCATGATCTGATACTTCCTTGCATTTTCTACACTTCCTTAGTTTAGTCTTCTTCTTCTCCTTGCTCTTCTTAATTCTTTTGCATCTCCCTTTGGACTTGAGATCATTTGGTGGATGTATATCGATTTCATTTGGAATTTTACCACCAATGAATGATTCAAACTCATCCTGTTTAGTAACCTTAGCAGCAGGAACGATCTTTTGGAGAGGTTCTGCTAGGCTGGATAAAGAAGAACTTAAAAAGTCCATCCCTTCTTCCGAGTTCTTGGCCATCTGAACAAGATCTTCAAACTGGTTGCGCGAATCTGAAATTTTTTTCCGCATTGCCACCTCCCTAGGATCTTTAGGCTTCTCATCTAGTATGTTACCTTCCTCATCAAAGAATAGTTCCCTGTAAAATTGAGCAAAAGTAAAATTGAACATCTCATCAAGACTGTTGGAGTTTTGGTGAACGGAGAAAAAAACAAAACAACGTAATATAGTAGGTTACCTTTTACATGTTTTCTCCCATCTCTTCATAATATATTTTGATGGTATCTCTTTTTGCTTCTCGGCTCTAAGCACTTGTATGATATGACGACACGGGATGCCATAAGACTCATATAATTTACAAGGGCACATACCAAACATGTTTGCTTTGCTCATCTCAACCACTCGCTCTTTCCCAGATTGGCTGCTGATGGTGACAAATTTTGTATCTTCACACTCTGAAATACCTTGAATAATGCAATGGTCTCTTGCTGTCATGATTTGTTCCTGGATTTTTATGAAAAGTTCATGTGTATATATGACACTACAATTCTTCTCCATGGCCCACGGTGTCTCCAATCTAGGAGTGGTGTGAAGACTTTTATTGTCAGCTTTCAACTCCTCTTCCCGTTGGCACTCTAAAGCCGTGTCAAATCTTAGCCAAAACTCAACAAAGGTTGACTTTCTATGAATGAAACGGTTAAAAAATGAATTTGCACTCTCCGATCGTGATGTAGTCCTAAGCATTCCTGCTAGAGGTATGTCCAAAAAATATACCGGAATCCATGATTCACGAATGGCAAACCTAGTGGAAAACCACTCATTTTCCGTAAGTTTATAATCTGTTATGAGAGAATTCCATTGCGACACAAAATCATCTAAATTCTCAGTCCCCCAAACACACTTGTTTAGTCTTTCCCAAAAAGTATCATCTTTTCTTATGGAGGGCCCTACATTCTCAGGAACCTTTTCCATGATATGCCACATGCAAAATCTATGAGCCGTATCTGGTAGAATCTGAGCAATAGCAGCCATCATGCTCGCATCTTCATCTGTTGTGATCAGATGGGGTGGTACTCCACCCATAGCCTTAAGAAAGATCTCAAACAACCATACATATGACTCGATCTTTTCATCTGCTAAGAATGCTGCCCCAAGGAAAACACTTTGCAAATGATGATTAACTCCCGTAAATGGCACAAATTTCATGTTATACTGGTTGGTGGTATATGTTGCATCTACTGAAACCACATCACCAAAAACACTATAGTTTTTCCTACATGTAGCATCCGCCCAAAATACACGAACAAGTCGTCCTCGCTCATCCACCATGAAGTCATAAAAGAATGCAGGATTTACTTCCCTCTTTCGCTCAAGTTGTGCCACAAACATTTGTGCATCTGCATCCTTGATTTTTGTTCTGAGGTCACGGAAATAGTTTTGCAAATCCCTCTTTGTGCACCCAACATTCTCAAACCCACCCTCACTGACATGGAGAAGTCGATATGCCTGAGAGGTGCCAATGCTAGCCTTATGACAACTGAACAAAGTACTCTTTACCCTCTCGGTAACAGTACGATTGGATCTTAGTAAATGCCTCTTATCTGGCGACACAAAACCATGGTTGTGCACCGCAACCATTGAAAATATTCGATACTTCTTGTCAGTGCCAAGCTTGACAACAATATGGGCATCGCAACCACATCTGGATTCCATCATATTTGGTGACTTTCTTTTCTTTTCAGATTCATGACTGACTTTTTGTATGGTTTCTTGTCTGAACCCTTCCCTTGAACAACAATATCGCTTGAATACTATTTCGTCATTTTGCTTCTTGTGCTCTCCAACACGAACAGAGAAACCACATTCGTGTGCATACGATTTGTAAAATTTCTCCACATCTGTGAGTGTATCAAACATCATTCCAACCACAGGCTTCAAATGTTCTTCACAATTTGTGTTAACTGTGGCACTTGTACAAGGGACCTATAGAAGTGTAAAATTGTATGATCAACAAATCAGGAAGCCAAACATGTGTACTATGAACAAGAAAATGTATTGTACATATGTTCTTTGTAACTTACATCTTTACTAGGAGAATATTCAGGCCGTGGTGTGCTTGGATGTTCAATGTGAGCTCCAACTCCGGCGTCGATGTTCCCAATAGAGACATCATCAACGAACATCTCCTCCGCGGCAGAGTCCATGGTAGCATCCTGGACGTGGCTCCCGAAAGCGGCACCTGCAGCGGCGGCGTCCATGACCGGCAGCGGCGGCGTCCAGGGTTCGCAGTGGCGGCAGCAGCGGCGTCCACGAGTTGCGATGGTGGCGGTGGCGTCTAGGGTCCACGTTGGCGGCAGCTACGATGTCCAGGAGTTGCGGTGGCGGCAGCAGCAGCGTCCAGGAGTTGCGGTTGCGGCAGTGGCGTCCAGAACCGGTGGCGGCAGCAGCGGCGTCCAGGAGTTGCGGTTGCGGCAGTGGCGGTAGAAAGAAACGACCGGCGGCGGCATAAAGAAACGACGCACGGACGTCGGGCAGAAAGAAACGACGCAAAACCTACATGAAGTGCGTCCTGGCTGGGGGGATTAGGGTGGGATTTAGCTAGGGGGTTATTTGCAAAATAGAGGATTAGGGTGGGATGAGTGGGGGGTTTAAGTGCTAAAATAGCCCACCCCTACCTCTTGCCGTTGGATGAGGATCCAATGATCTTGGTTGGAGTTCTCATAGTTTGCACACGAAGCTAGTTCTCATAGGATACGTTGCCTTTTTTTTTACCATCCAAAATTCCAAATTGTGTGGCTGTCTGGCTGATGATTGGCTGGCCATCCAAAATTCCAAACACATGTGTGGAAGGACTCGATCATCTGACGAACTGATGGTTGTTTTGTCTTTCCAGCGGTCCCAACAGGACTAATTACCGGGCATACGAATTCAAGGTCCATAAAATGAAGTAATTAGTTACACATTCAGTACACAGATTATTTAGATTTTAGAAGCACAATAATAACTTATTGATCATATATATGTATAAGTATATATCGTCAAAGACTATATACATAGCATACACACAAATATCCACTCGTGCTACTGAATCCATCCATTTATACCATACGCACAACGGCACAAATATATAATCGTGCAGTGCTACTCAATAACAACCCACATGTACACGAATACATGCATGATCTTCATTACATCCAAATCACGAATTAAAATACCTAATTACCATTATTAGCCAACTATAGCTATTTAGTTGATGTTCCATGGATGGAGATACAGCATATAGCAGCTTCTAGCTAGCAGCTAGAGCTTACCCGGTCGGGGCGCGCGCGCGTGATCCTACTTCTCCTCATCGGCTCCAACCCAACGGATGAGGTATACGAAGGCGTGGACGTCCAAAACGGCCAAGAAGATAGCAGCCACGGCTAGGAAGGAGTACCAGAGCCAGAGGATTAATCCATCGGCGTCGCCGGTGATGCCGCCGACGAGGTAGAGGAGCACCTTGCTGTAGTGGGTGGCGACGGTGCACGCCAGCGCGGCGAGGGCGAAGGCCAGGCGGACTCCGCGGCGGCGGCCGGCGGGCTTCCGCAGCGCGAGCACCGCTGCGGCCAACGCCGCCACGCTGAACCACAGCATGACGCGCAGGAGGGCCCGCGTGTCGGCGGCCTGCGATGGCGCCATGCGCTGCGCACACGTACGCAGTGAATAATAAGCTAGAAGAGGGATTAAGCTAGCTATAATCACAGTACGTACCTCGATTTTAAGCGGGCTGAAGTGGAGCCAATCGTTGAGGTAGAGGAGGCTGTTGGTGATCATCGTTTCGCAGACCCACTCGAAAGTGATCTTCTTTTTGTTGAACGTAAAGAAAGTTGTCTTCTTCGGCGCCGCCTTGGAATCTCCCACTACCGCCGGGTCTTGGAGCAACAGACGGCAGTCCATCTCAAAGAAAAAAAAAAGGTACGGCAACAAGAAGTGAGTGCGAGTCTAATTTCATCTCAAAGAAAACAAGTACGTACGTACGGGACCAAAAGCTAGTCTTTCATCTCAAGCTTACTTGCCGGACCGGCCAAGGGAAGGGAGACGACGGCACTCACCGGCGGCAAGGATCGGAGGCACTTGTTGGTGTTGAGGCCTTGAGGGTGCCGGAGCAACAACGGCCGGAGATGGCCGAGGAGGTGTATGTTGGTGTTGAGGGAGTGAATGAGCTGAGGAGGGAGGCTCTGGGCCGGGGTTAAAAGGAGAGTAGAGAGGCATGACGTGGAGCCTACACAGCCCCATGATCAGATCAGGCAGCACTTTCCGGTATCTCTCTCGGTGTGCATCGGACGATCGACACGTCAAACGTACGCGGTGCAAGAACGTGAAAGGCTAGACCCTAAAGCATGCGTGACATTTACCAGAAACGATGGGCGCAGCGTTGCTGCGCTAGCTCGGGTTTACCAGTGGAGGACTTAGGATGGAAATCATAGTTCTCCAACAACTCCATTCACTTTTCATGCAACTCGTGATAATGTATCAAATATTCAAATGCAGAAACACTCGTAATAATGTATCAAATGTAGAAAAAACAGTGTAGGAAATGTCTTGAGTAAACAATTATAGAAATTATAAATTGTATAGACTTGGGAGAGTAAAGTTGTGTGGATCCAGCAATTAATGTAGAAATTATTTAGTAACCATCATTTGATGTTGAATTGATTGAATCATACATACAGAGACTATTTTGTGTATTGATCCTCATGATCCGTGTTCATTTCCACCAATATTTTGAGACCTTGTTCTCAATTGCACATGATAATTAAACATATAATTGAGATGGCGTGAAATTGACCATATATATAAGTTGATGCTCTGTCCTCCTTGCCTCCCTAGTTGTAGACCTTTTCTCTACGGTATATAGATTTTTTTTGTCTCGTTAGCCAGGGTAAAGGTAGGATCTAGTTCATTGTATGAAATCACACAATTTAACTCAAATGTTATGCTATCCGAGACATTAGAGCAAGGTTTATGGTTTCGTCGACCACCGGCTGCAAGGATCAGAAATTGATGCGTAGTGATGGTGGTGGTGGAGCCCACTGATTTTTAATGGGAGCAGCCAATAGCAGATCACGTACAGCTTCTTCGCCCGCTCAAGCGAGCGTCCCGCCAACCGCCCGCTGCTTTTCTCTCTCTTACTTTTCTTCTCTCCACGTCGGACATCGCCGGCTCTGCGTCGATTATAATACCTGCTCTTACTCTTTGCTATCAATATTACATGTGATGAACCTACCTTTTAAACGATATAGCTATTGATAGTCTTTCCAGTGATCTGAAGTTGTAGGTTTTTATCCAAATTGTAGAACCACGGTGGTGGATAGACGGAGAGAAAAAAAATATCAATTGTTGCTAGTTTCTGTCATTCCCTTTGTCGAACTACTTGCCACACATGGGAGCTTGGTGTCATATTCCTGTGTCGAAGTCACAAATTTCAAAAGCAAGATGTTGCAGTTACAGCTAACTAACTAATCAGGGAGGTTATCAACAAAGTCTAAGTATATACAGAAGTTATTCCAAGAGCCTTTTTTTAGTAAAAGGACAAAATGTATTGCAGAGTCAGAGGTAGCCAAAATAGGTGGTACGGTACATCATAAGTTTTTCTTTGAGTAAACAATATATAACAAGTTAAGCACGGTCATTTGTGAGATACTTATGGCGTAGAAAGCTGATCACGGTAAAGGAAAATTTGTACAATTAAGCTGAAAGACCCTTTTGCATAAATTTTGAATATATTTGTGGGCAAGGACAACGTTATGAACTTCTTAATTTCAGCAAGTTACTTTTTAAAAGAAAAGTGAACAAAGAGTAGACTTACCAATCGCTTCTGTAGTTAGCTTATGCCAACGACCAACTAGTTTAGTCATGATAATAACTGGCAAGTATTAGGATGTGATGTTTATACCTTTGTGTGAGAATCTGCAGCAGGTATTGTTGCTTTAATCAGCAAACAGGGACACTGGAGCATTTCATCGAGCAGATAGGAAGAATTTTTTTTTATTTTAATCCTTTTTATTCTAAAATATTAAAAAAAAACCTGTCCCCAACTAATATTCCAAGTGGTGACCCTTTTCGTCGCGCCAGGTCCCGTGGCGCGCCAAAAGTATGTGTCGCGCCACAAGGCATGGCGCGACGAAAAGACACGCTGGCACGGCACGTATGCAAGGTGGTGACTGGACGCTGACGTGGTCAGATGAGCCGCGCCACATGCTTCGGCGTGACTCAGTCGCGCCAAAGGTTGTGGCGCGGCTCAGGCATATACAGAGCCGCTGCGCGCCCCTCCCTTCTCCTTCCTCCTTTCTTCTTCCTTCATTTGTACTTGTTCAAGACCTCTCCAATGGCGCCGCCCCTCGCCGTCGCCCTCTAGATCCGGTGGTTCCTTCCACGGATTTGACGGGAAAACGGTGGGAAATCACTCGGGGAAGGTAACTTATCCACTTAACCTTATTTGTTTCCTTCATTTTGTTGTTTTGATAGGTCTCTATGCTCTCTAGGGTTTGTGTTGGTATGGTTGATTTTGCACGAAACATATATAATTTGTTGTGGTAAATCGGGCAATTTCCTCTTGGCAACGATATTGTATCGTCTAGAATGAGTTGCATGTAAAGATGTAATTATCATTTGAGGGGATAGATTTTTGAATGAAAAATAATGGAAACTTAAATTTCCTATGTGTATGGTTAATGGTAGTTTGCTTTTGCACTTATAGCAAATTGGTGGTGCTATGCATGTAGATGGATCGGTTGATTCGTTTTTTTCTCGGGGGGCATTGTGAAGGAAAACGGTGAGTTTGCTAGGATGAGGCAACAAAAGGCCACCATCATTCGATGATTTGGTTGTACAAGTCAATGAGTTGTTCAAAGTAGAAAGAGAGCAATGGGATATATGTCTTCGTGGGAGGTTTGATGCCGGTGAGAAAAGAGCTCATTATGTCTTAATTCCCATTGCTACGGAAGATGATTGGATGTTTTACAAAGATGTGGTTAAGGGTTCTCAAGTCAATGTTGCTGAGGTTGTAGTTGATTTTTGTACACGTGGTATTGGTGGGCATGAAGTAATCCAAGATGATGATCCCATGGAGCACCTAACCCAAGAGCACTTAACCCCTCAGAATGCTTTGAGTGAAGATGACGAGGAGGAGGATGAGGATGATGAGGATGTGGGGGAAAGTGATGATGAACATGACTTTGAGAGATGTAGAGCTAACAAGAGCTTTGGTGATTTGAGCAGGGAAAATGAGGGAGTAGATAATGATGACATATCTGAAAGTTCGGACGAAGAGGATACCACTGTGGATCCGCAAGAAGTGCCATTTGTGCAACCACAAAGAACCACTATGGATCTAGGAGCATCACATGAACCTTTAGATATACCCGTGGAATTAGATGATGGGCCTATGTTAGAAGAGTTAGCTAGAGTGGGTAGAGTATCTCTTTCTGGTGTACGTTTGGCCTCATTAACGCCCCTTGAGTTGAGACAACTTAAAGCTGTTAATGTCGAAGTATCAGAAGTTCCTATATTTCATTCTAACCCAAGCAAGGCTTATTGTGATTCTGGTTTGCGCCTGAACCCTTTAGATCCTGAAAGACTGGCCGAAAACACTTGAACAGAGGCAGACAGTTCAAATCCACAAGTTCACATTCACAAGTAAAATAAGGCACAATTTCACATTCACATTAATATAAGGCACAATTTCACATTCACATTCACATATTCATTAATATAAGGCACAATTTCACATTCACATTCACACAATTTCACATTCACAAGTTCATAAAAGGGGTCCATGTGTAGTTCAGTTCATCAAAGCCATTACATAGGGGTCCAACATCTAAAAACCTAACATCTACCGTCGACCTGAAGGATTGGGGGTGAAGGGCTTCTTCTGGCACCCAGGACGACCCGGGTTGGTTGGGAGTTTATTGGCAGATAGAACGTATGCCCGATCACGGGCCCTTGCCTGCCTTTTTGCTGGTGGACTTGCTTGTGTCTGTGAGGGGGCGTCGGGCAATTGTGAGATTCCAATCTCCTCTTGGCCGTAGGTCGGATCAGCCTCTTCTGAGTCATCGCTGTCATCTGCGTCCTCCTCATCTTCCTCTTCTGTTTCCTCATCTGCGTCCTCCTCCTCATCTCCGTCCTCTGTTCCAACCTCTGGAGGCACCGCAACCTCTGGGCCGCGGCGACGAGGGGTACCAATTGTAATGCCCCTTCCCCTTTGACCACGATCTCCTATGACACATGAAACAAGTGACAGTCAATGCCTACCAAATAAGTCATGCCAAAATTCATAACATATATGGGGTCCACAAAAAACATAATGTCCTATAATTCTCAGAAACTAGAAAACAGGCAGAAACTAGTTCATTGCAAGTTTGTTTAGCATTTCGCACTCTACCAATTTGATTTTCATGTACCTGAGCTCCGTGAAGTGGAAGCAGCACGTGTTCCAGAGCTTGAGGGAGTGCCATGCTCATGTGGATCGCGTGAGGCCTTGCAATTCAACTTGAAAGCAATCTTTCGGCATCCACGGTGAAATCTCTAAACGAAGACAAGATATATACCTTTATACCAATTTGACTAGAAATGAAATTTAGTTTTATTTCGGTTCCATATTGTAGAGGCCTAACCTGGACAAAGGCCCGAAGACGGCTCGCCTCTTCCGGATCACCAATTGGCACACTCAATGCATCGAGTGACTCGTTAGCAAAGCGGCCAACTTGTTGACCCTAATAATAGCAACAATGAGTTATGCAACCCAAAAAATATTCATAAAAATTCAAAGGCCCAATAAAGAAAACTTGAAAGTAACTTATGATGTAATCCTGCAGCGGTTCCCGTTCGGGTTGTGTACCCTTCCTTGCCATTTCATCATACTCATCAAATACATCTTCAGGGTCAGATGGTAGATCCTCTATTTGGTGCCCAACCATAGCCACCTTTAGCTTAAGCCGCGTGTTTTCTTTGAGCCAATCCAAATAACGTGCATACCCGCCCTCCCGGTGAAGTGCGCCCCCATGAACAATGTTACCAGCCCTTGCATCCCATGCGTTTACGTACCCCTGATGTATCAACTCCCAATTCTTTGCTCCCCTCTGCCGGCGGCGCTCAATTCTACATACAAGGCTTCTCAACTACTGCAATTAATGGACATATAACAAATGAATGTACAATAGATTACTTACTTATGCAGTTCTGGGTTTGTGTTCAGCCGCTCCTGGTCGAAGTCCTGAAGTATCCCAAATTGGCGCTTGACCCGATTGGGCAGGTGGTACTCCACAACATAGAAGCAAATCAAAGGACAAACAGATCGCCATAATTCTTCGTCGACCTTGCATTGAGGATTAAGGTCCATGGTTTGTACCTGCTCACGTTTGTATGGCTGCCAAGTAACCTAATGCCAAGTAATCTATTACTACTTTACTTCACCCAACTAACAATAAAAGGGACAATGAGATGGAGGAAAACTTACGTGGCCGTGACAGAGACAATCAATAGCATTGCTATAATCTATGTAGCGCCTCACCGGGTTCCCATGAACGGTTAGGACATTCCGCCAAAGATAGCCAACAGTTGCCAAAGGTTCATCACCGTCTGTAGGCAAGACCTAAACACAAAAGAGCGCATTACTTTGAATGTATTATAAGAAATTAGGAGTATATCTATAATTCAAATACTTACCCCAACTGCAAATCGCTCAGGCCGGCCAATGGGTAGGTGCTCCCACAACCACAGCTGCAAAAGGAAGGCACAACCTTGTTGGCACTATCCCCGGTCCGCCTACAAGCATCACACAACTGCCGGTATAACCATCCTAATGTTGCACTACACCAACTGTAACCGGCAATGCTCTCCCATTCTTCAGAGATTATTGGAATCCACATCCATGAAATTGTGTTCCCGCTTGAGTCAGGAAATAAAAAAACCACCAATCATGTGCCACAGCCATGCCCTAGCATACCTAGAAACCACTATCTCTAAGGCATCAGCAGGTGGTGGGGTACCCCAGTGTTGTGCCAACCATGACGAGCTGACTCCAGTAGTCTTCCTGTCCTTTGCATCTTCTGGCGGCTCTTCAGGCCTAACTCCAAACAAAAGCTCTACCCTATCTCTCCATCCAGCAGGGTCAATGTTACCCGTAACCGCTCGGCCATTTATACGAAGTCCAAATAGCATACTAATATCTTGAAGGGTAACTGTCATCTCACCGCTAGGAAGGTGGAAAGTGTGTGTTTCTGGCCTCCAGCTATCAACAGGAGCTGTCAACGCCGTTGTGTCCATCTTCGGCAAGCCACCCTTCACAAGAGTGGCTAGTGGCAGCAACCCCGCCCGACGAAGGTAAGGGCCGTACCGTTCGTCCCACTCCAAAGGACTGTGCGTACGAATACGTAGAGGCCTCAAATTTTGCAAAATTCACATTTAATAACCAATACATTCAGTAAATTGAGTGCCCACGGATAGGAGAAACAAAGGTAAACACTGCCATCACATACCTGAGTACGTTCCTCCAGTATCTTCCCACGGTGGTGTTCATCGTACAACATCTCAAGAAGGGGGTATTGGGGGTGGTTCGCCATTTCCCTAAGATAAATTATGCAACTAATAATTAACAAATTTCTACAGGTCGTCAAGCATCTTTACATATCTACAGGTGCACACAAAGCCTTCATGTACATAACAAACTATATCTGGTGAGTGTATATATCATTCGGTAACTAGTTAACAAATTTGGTAGTGGGTGTACATAATTAACAATTTTCACCCTATCATGCCATCCAACTCCTCCCTGGATTCCTCACAGTAATTCCTCAAACACACACAATTCCGCCTAATCATGCCATCCTATTCATTCTATATTCCATTTCACAATTAAACTACACTTAACCATAATTGCAATGAGGAGTTCAAAATCATCACATGTAACAATATATATAGGATACACATACATTACCACTGCAGTATCTAAATGGCCAACCTCACCTATTTCTACCTAAAGATTCATTCTCAAACAACCAAACCTATAGAAACCATTCCTAAACCACATCCATCGAAATAGCAAGAAAGGCAAAAATGTGGCTAGTCCAAGCGGAGGAGTTACCTTCCCGGAGTGATTTCCCACCGTTTCCCCTCGAATCCTGCCGAGGAGGGCACGGATCTAGGGGGCGGTGGCGGCCGGCGGCGCCATGGCTAGACCTAGGGCACGGGTGGGGAAGGAAGAAGAAAGGAGGAAGGAGAAGGGAGGGGCGCGCAGCGGCTCTGTATATGCCTGAGTCGCGCCGAAGCATGTGGCGCGGCTCATCTGACCACGTTAGCGTCCAGTCACCACCTTGCATGCGTGCCATGCCAGCGTGTCTTTTCGTCGCGCCATGCCTTGTGGCGCGACACATACTTTGGTCGCGCCACGGGACCTGGCGTGACGAAAAGGGTCACCGCTTGGATATTAGTTGGGGACATGTTTTTTTTAATATTTTAGAATAAAAATGATTAAATATAAAAAAACTCAGATAGGAAGCGTAGCGACTTCATGGGGGAGGCAAAGGCAGTTAAAACAGAGACTACACAAGGATGAGTGAGTAAGAGGTACATGAGCAGCAGCACCATGGGGAGTGAGATCTCAGTGAAGCTATGTAAGTGCACGCCCACCATTCAGCTTGCTGCTTGAGGCTCGTGCAAATCGCTGCTAGGCGACAGTGAACGAGGCGCGGCGACGGCGGCAACCTGTAATGCAGGAAGGCTAAGGCCGAGGTAGCCTGACCAGAGAATCATGTCTGGTGCCAGTGCCGCCTCTGCCGTTGTTTCTTCAGCTACCGACGCCTGATGCATCTCCTTTTACTCCTTCGAGCTGTTGCAGCTGCTACTGATGCATCTCCTTTTACTCTGTCCACGTGCGCAGTGGACTGGAGGAGAGTGGAGACGGAATGACCACGCGAGCGCGAGGTGGTTGGCAGCGCGGCAGACGGAGGTTGCGGGCGGTGATGCAAGCAGAAGGAGGTGCCACCGGCGGACTGCGGGACGGCGGCGGCGGGGCAGGCGACATCGCAAGAGGCGAAGGGGACGAGCAGGTTCGCGAGTGTTCCATATCGCGGGTTCGCGTCTTAATGGGCGAGACGCCCGCGTCCTGCCCGATCGGACGGTTCATATCGTGAGCTCAGTGGATCCAATGGCTTGCGGGCTAACGGGTGAGGTGGACCCGCTAGCCGCCTGCGGTTTGGGTCTACGATTCGTGTTTAGAGATGATTCATCACGTCCCATATATCGCCGCCTTCATTTCTTTTGCTATACCATCGATCACCCCGGGAGCCGCCAAAAAGGCTAGGTGAATGCTTATATGGCTCGGCGACCACACTCTGACGAAGGCCTAGATAGGTTGTCTTCTCTCCTCCATGTGCAATTTGTTCACGCATCGGTCATAATTCTTACATTATGCACCGACTCAATTTGCAATCGTAAATTACGTAATCATTTCATTTGTACACACGTACGTACAGCTAGCTGAGCTCCCGACTTGGTCCACTGACCTCTACATGCCGTGTGGTAGTCTTGCAACGTGTAAGGTTATCTGGTGGGGGTCTGGGAGAGCATTAAACGGACAATTAGAAGGTGCTCTACTATATGATCTTCGTTAGTGAGCAACTGGCAAAGCGAGCTTTTCTGTCTCCTGCTGCCGGACCTTGGCTGGGGTACGGGATGTAGAGACAGCGACAGAGTTATTAGCGCGACTGAGGGAGTGAAGGAGAGTGCACGGAGGCAGAGGGACGGCCGGGTATAAAATGAGGGGAAAATAGAGATGAGATATACATGGCATGTTACCCAATCCGATATCTTCTATCTTCGTTCACTCCGATCTTGTCAATGATGGCCGACCAGCAGCTGCCGAACACAACCTTTTACATAATAGGAAGTCTCGGGGCCAGCCAGCATTGTTATTGCTAGCTTGTAGGAGTATGTATATATCCATATGAGCCCTCCAATCCTCTTTTCTTGCACACTTACCAATAAAATCAGCCATAAAAAATAAGATACTTTGTATGTTTTTTTAATAAAACAAGTGATCAAATTTGGATAAAAAAAGTTAGATGACTCATAATTTGAAACGAAGGGAGTATGTAATCGTATAGGATCAATTAACATATAGAGTATGATGTATGTAGTAAAGTTTGATCGGTTCACGAATTGCACGATCAGATCAAGAACGTGGGAATTAAATCTCGGTTCGGTAAAGCATGTGTGACATGTATACTATGATACATCGCCTTCATATATCTCCATGCATCTTTGTTTTTGTCTACTACCATCAATCTCCGGCAGCCGCCGAACGGGCTAGACTTAGGCTAGCTAGCTTGGAAACCACTGCGAAACCCTTTTGACTCCATGAGCTTGCATCTCAATCTGTCGCTCTCATTGACTCAACTTGCACTGGTAGTGCCCTAATTTCAGTAGTATGCTGTGTGTTGTACAGAGCTGAGCTAGCTGTCTAGCCGATTTGGGCCCAGGAACCTGTGTAGTTGGTGTACAGTTTTGCTTTGCATTACTTGAAGCTTATGTACAAGTCGCATAGCTGCGGCGATACTGTAATTAAGAAATTATGCCCAAACCTCACCGTCCGAGACGCGCTGACGCTGGTGGGAATTGGGATCCCACAACACGCTCCGGCCCGAGCTTCCTCTTCGGGTGCGGTCACGACGACGCCGGGCTGTTCGGCGAGATCGATGGCCTCTTTGGTCTCGGCCGCACGGAGGCGTCGATGCTGTCGCAGGTGGCGGCGATCGAGATGTATGGCGGGGGTTTCTCTTGATGCCTGCCATTGCCATCGTCGTCAAGCGCCGCCGTGGGGTACCTTGCCTTTGGCGGCCGCGGCACAACGAGCACGCAGTTCACGGCAATGACAACGGCCCCAGGGGCGAGCCAAAAGTTGATTCATATGTGCCATGGCACACTCTAAGAAATCGGCCCGAGTTTTTTTTTTCAATCTTTCAATAGCCAGCTCAGTAGCCTGCTCGGTCCATCAGCTAAACAACATACCCTAGAATGCTAGGTAATTTTTACTGTTCTTTCCCAAACTGAAAAACGGATTATATGGTAGCCCCTAAATGTTTTACAGGAGCGAGGGAGGCGGCGACGCTCCGGTGATGGGATCCTCGGCACGCCATCTCCTGCGTCGAAGTCGAAGTCGAACCAATCTTATCTCCATTGGCTGCGCGGGTTGTGGGGGGAGTCCGTCCGATCTTCTGGGTATCCACGTGGGGCGTATTTGGGCCGGGCCGTGCCCCGGGCGCATGGCATTTTTTTTTATGCTGCACATATCCTCTCCACGGTACACAACGCAGTAGTCTATCCTGTTTATTATCAATTGTGAGGGGGTAAACTGTAGGGTCAACTAGACTTTACCCCCAAAAAAGTATTTTTACTCAATAATATATGGAATTTAAAATATTTTTTTGGAAATTCATAGAAATTTTGTTTAGCTCTAGGACAATATGACCCCCTCGAACTATCGACACGTCCCAATTTACATCCCTCATTGACGTGAATCATGTGATGCTATGTTGGATGGCTGGCCGGCTGGTCGTCACCCTAACAGAAACCATAATAGGTGGTGAACTGAACAGTTTCAATAATTGAAGGGGTTAAGTATCTATTTTTTCGATTGAGGGGATAAATCAAACGACGTCATTATTAGGGGGGGGGGTTGAAAGAACTTTTTTTTCTCCGATGAACCAAGCTACTAGTTGGGCGGAAGATGTGGTAGCGATCGAGTGGAGTAGGCAACTATAGATGTACATAAAGCCCGCAGCCCAGTGGCCCACCCAGAAGCCCAGATTTTTGGTCCGACCCAAGCCCGGCCCGGTCCGGTCTTTTGCGGGCCCGGGCTAGCCCGACCCGTTACCTGGTATCGGGCCTGGGCCGTCACCTCGGCCTGCAGGCCGGCCCGGCCCGGCCCACTGGAAAGAGAACGGGCCGGTTAGGGCCCGGTGCCTCCTCCATCTAGGGCTCCTATCCATATTATTTTAATTGTGCTAACTCAACAACGTGAATGAAATATCTGAACATTAGATTTGAACATGTTCAACAATTGAGACTCAAAATGTTGAAACTGCACATATAAGAATATAAGATGTTGAAGTAGAATTAATAAATATTGAAACTATAAATTTAGAATGTCGAACACTGAAACTTAGGTTTTTTTTCTATTCGCGGGCTATGGGCCAGCCCGGCCCTTTATTTGTGGCCGGGCTTTCCGGGCTGGCCCAGCCCAAAAATGGCCCGCAGGCCCAGGCTTGGGCCGTCACCTCAGCCCGCAGAGCAGCCCGGCCCAGCCCGGTTTTTTACCGGGCCACCCCGGGCTCGGGCCCGGCCCGGGCCGGGCCGCCCATTTGTACATCTATATAGGCAACGACATTTCGGCATCACAGCCATCATTGTGTGTGAGTGGGGATAGATCTCTACACCGGATCAATGAAGCTCTGGGCAATGCGGATGGGATCACAGGACTCCAGGCTCCTATCATAGGAAGGATTGGTTGTGTTTGGGCCTTTGGGGGGCCTTCTCTGGCCGGGAATGGATTGGTGCGCCAAATTTGCAAGAAGCTCCATGAATGCAGCACATGCGCGCAATACAACCTTAGCTATATATGCACATATCATTGTATCACATACCGAATCTATGTGGTGTTGTTATCATACTTCATTCATTGATACAGTAACCATCATTGATCAGAAAGATGAGTTGATGACAAACATGCAGAGAGAAGAAACCTACTACTAGCTAGGTTGTACGTCTCAATGCACTTGTCTATGGAGTCCAAGAAATAGCAATTAGTCTCGGTAGCATTTCCTAGCTATCACTTCATTTTATTGTACTTAACTCTCTGCATCACTGGTTTATCAATAAGTACGGTTAATTAGTTGCTCACTAGCTCGTGCATTTTTCACTTGCGTACACGTGTTCTGCTTCCATCACACCATCCAAATTGTGTGGCTGATGACTGGCTGTGTGTGTGTGTCGTACTAGGTACATGCACGTTTGGCGTTCAGTATATATATACATACAGAGAGAGATTATGTTGAAACACACAGCTGATGGATCATATATATGTACTGTAATAAGTATTATGTCGTCAAAGGCGACTACATAGCTTGACAACCATCGTCTCTCTCACCGGGATCCATCCATTTATACCATATACACAAATATATATGCTCCTGAAGTGCTACCCAATAATCCACAGGTACCAGTACATGCATGCTCATTATTACATCCAAATCACTAATTAAAATACCTTATTAGCCAATTATTGAGTTGATGGTCCGGAGATAGCTTCTACTAGTAGTACCTAGCAGCAAGAGCTTCCCCGGCCGGCGTGCGCGCGGTCCTACTACTTCTGATCCTCGGCTCCACCTCAAACCCCACGGAGGAGGGATACGAAGGCGAGGAGGTCCGAAACGGTGAAGAAGATAGCGCCCACGGCCACGATGAAATAACTGATGAGGTCGTAGCGGCTTTTCATCGGCGTCGCCGGTAGCGGTGGCGATGCGGAAGCAGAGTAGCATCCTGATGCAGTGAGTGGCGGCGGTGGACGCCAGCGCGACGAGGGCGAGGGCCCGGCGGCGGCGGCCGGCGGGCTGGCGCAGCGCCAGCGAGGCCACGGCCGCGGCCGCCACGCTGATCCACAGAATGACGCTCAGGAGGGCGCGGGAGTCGGCGGCCTGCGAACGTAGGAAGGAGTGGATGAGCGGAGGACGACGAGGCAGCGATCAGCGTGTCACGTACAGTACGTACCTTGATGCCAAGTGGATTGAGACAGTAGTCCATGGCGCAGAAGACGCAGTTGATGATCATCGACTCGCAAACCCACTCGAACGTCATGAAGGGACGCGCCGTCTTCTTCTCCACCGCCTTGCCATCTTCCACCGGAGAATTGAGCATCGGAGTACGGCAGTCCATCTCTCAAAGAGAAAAAAAAAATATGGCAACAAGTGAGTGTGCAGTCTAGTTTCATCTCAAAGAAACAAGCACGTACGGGACCAAAAGCAAGCATTTCATCTCAAGCTTACTTGCCCAACCGAACAAGGGGAGGGACACCACGGCACTCACTTCGTTGCCTTGGAAGTCTGAAGGTGCTGCCCGGAGATGAACGAGGAGGTGGTGTGTTGAGGGAGTGAAGAATGAGGAGGGAGGCCGTGCGGGGGTTTAAAAGGTGAGCGGCGAGGCATGGCGTGGAGCCTACACACACAGTACACAGCCCCACGATCACGCGGCAGCAGCATCCCAGCTACTTCCGGTGTCTCTCGGTGACTCGGTGTGCATCGATCGATCGGCACGCGTACAATAAAACAAGCGTGACATTTTTTATGACACATCAACTTCCATATATCTCGCCGTCTTCATTCCATTTTGCTATACCAACGATCTCCCCGACAGCCGCCGAAAAGGCTAGGCGAATGGCGACCACACTACACTCTGAAGAAACCCTAGATAGGTTGGCTTCTCTCCTCCATGTGCAATTGTCCACACATCGGTCTGTGATTCTCACAATATGCACCGACTCAGTTTGCAATCGTAATTTACGTAGTTATTTCAGTCGTCCACACTCGTACGTACGGCTAGTAGTTGAGTCGACTTGGTCCACTGACTTGTACATGCACGGTGATGGACTGACCGTGTGGTAGTTTTGCAACTTGTAGAGCCCTTTTGCGAATTACTCCCTCCATCCTAAAATAAAAGTAGTTCTCGTTTCTCAAGAAGTCAAACGTTTCTATCTTTAACCAAATATATATAGATAAATATTAATATTATTAATATTTATAATACATAAGTAGCATCATTAGATAGATAATTAAATATATTTTCATAATAAAGTTATTTAGAAATGCAAATGCTACTTATATGTTTTACAAATGTAGTCAAATTTAAGGAAATTTGACCGGCACGTATACCATAGCTACTCTTATTCTGGGATGGAGGGAGTAGTGGAATGGAGTGAAACAAGGGGGATTCGAGTGAAATTTAATTCATGTTAGGCTCAAGCGATTTTGTTCCACTCCTTTACAAACGAGCACATAAGGTAATGTGATGGGGTAAATTACATAGACTATTAGAAGGTGCTCTATGATTTTCATTAGTGACTAGTGAGCAGCTAGAAAAGCAAACTTTACCTGTCTCCGATGCTCGGAGCTGAGGGGCCGTCGGGTATAAAATGATATAAAGAATAGACACTACTGTACATTGGGCCTATTGTCTCAGTTGGAAAGAGTTTTTCTCTCTAAAGTCCAAGTGGGACTACAGGTACCATTTAGTCCCAGTTGGTACCTTCCGAAATCAAAAGAAATAGGGTCATATGATTTATTCACGTAAGTACGTGATCCACGTGCTGAACTGGAGCCAGTCCGAGAGGTAGAGGAGGCTGTTGGTGATCATCGTTTCGTAGACCCACTCGAAAGTAATCTTCTTTTTTTTTGAACGTGAAGAAACTGATTGGGAGGAACCTGAGGTTTCTTCCTTCATAATTATTCTCAGCCATTGATCCCAAAAGAGAAAATTTATTATAACTTAGGGCAGTTTAGTATAATTCTTGTTTCTGTGGTAAGCTAACTGTTATTATTCCTCGCCGGTTCACGAATTGCATGATCATATCAAGAACGTGGGAATTAAATCTCGGTTCGGTAAAGCATGTGTGACATGTATACTATGATACATCGCCTTCATATATCTCCATGCATCTTTGTTTTTGTCTACTACCATCAATCTCCGGCAGCCGCCGAACCGGCTAGACTTAGGCTAGCTAGCTTGGAAACCACTCCGAAACCCTTTGACTCCTCCATGAGCTTGCATCGATCTCAATCTGTCGTTCTCGCACTGACTCAACTTGCACTGGTAGTGCCCTAATTTCAGTAGTATGCTGTGTTGTACAGAGCTGAGGTAGCTGTCTATCCGATTTGGGCCCAGGGACCTGTGTAGTCGTTGTACAGTTTGGCTTTGCGTTACTTGAAGCTTATGTACAAGTCACATAGCAGCGGCGACACTGTGTAATTAAGAAACTGCCAAAACCTCACCAGCGGTGACAGGTCGCACACCCGTCGTCCGCCGACACGCTGACGTTGGCCGGATCCCACAACACGCTCCCGAGCTTCCTCGACCGCACGTAGCGTTCGGCGAGATCGACGCGGGGCTGTTCGGCGAGATCGACGGCGTCTTTGGCCTCGGCCGCACGGAGGCATCGATGTCGTCGCAGGTGGCGTTGAGATACAGCGGGGGCTTCTCTGCTGCCTGCCATCGTCATCAAGCGCCGTGGGTACCTTTCTTTGGCGGCGGCCACGCAGTTCACGGCCATGGCAACGCCCCGAGAAGGGGCGGGCCAAAGGATGGATCATATGTGCTATAGCACACTCTAATAAATTGGATTTTTAAGTTTTTATTTTTTTTCAATCTTCTAATAGCCAGCCCAATAGCCTGTTCGGCCCATCAGCTGAACAACATATCCCAGAATGCTTGGTAATTTTTTTATTGTTTTAGGCCAAATTGAAAGATGGATTATACTCTTCATGGCAGCCCCTAAATATTTTACAAGAGCGAGGGAGGCGGCGGCATTGAGTCCGTCCAATCTTTTGGGTATCAGCATGGGACGTATTTGGGCCGGGGCCACGCCCCGGACGCACGACATTTTTTCCACTGTACGTGTCCCCTCCACGGTACACAATGTTGTAGTCCATTATGTCTAGTGTTAATTGTGAGGGGTAAACTGGAGGGCAACTAGACTTTACCAAAACAAAAGTTTTTTACTGAAAAATGTATGCAATTTAAAATAAAAATTTGGAAATTCATAGAAAATTAATATGACCCCCCCCCTCAAACTATCATCACGGGCCAACATGATTCTGTGTTGGACGGCTGGGCGTCACCCTAACGGAAACCACCGTCAAAACCACAATGGGTGGTGAATTGAATGGTTTCAATAGTTGAAGGGGTCGTTAAATCAAATGGCATCATTATTAAGGGGGTTGAAAGAACTTTTTTCTCCGATGAACCAAGCTACTAGTTGGGCGGAGGATGTTGTGGCGATCGAGTAGGCGACGGCATTTCGGCATCACGGCCATCAATGTGTGTCCGTGGGGATCAGTTCTCTTCACGGGATCAAACAAGCTCTGGGCACTGTGGATGGGATCACAGGACTCCAGGCTCCTATCATAGGAGTGGATTGGTTGTGTTGGGACTTTGGGCCTTTGGGGGCTTCTCTGGCCAGGAATGGATTGGTGCGCCAAATTTGCAAGAAGCTCCATGAAATCAGCACATGTGCGCAATACAACCTTAGCTATATATGAACATATCATTATATCTCATATCGTGTATCCTACTGAATCTATGTGGTGTTGCTATCATACTTCATTCATTGATACAGTAACCATAATCCATCAGAAAGATGAGTTGATGACAAACATGCAGAGAGAAGAAACCTACTACTAGCTAGGTAGTACGTTCAACTGTCTCAATGTACTTGTGTATGGAGTCCAAGAAATAGCAATTAATCTCGGTAGCATTTCCTAGCTGCTGTCACTTCATTTTATTGTTACTTAACTCTCTGCATCACTGGTTTATCAATAAGTACGTCTAGCGTGATTTAATATCAGTGCTTAATTAGTTGCTCACTAGTTCGTGCATTTTTCACTTGCGCACACGTGTTCTGCTTCCATCACACCATCCAAATTGTGTGGCTGATGACTGGCTGTGTGCGTCGCACTAGGTACATGCATGTTTGGCGTTCAGTATATATATATACAGAGAGAGATTATGTTGAAACACACAGCTGATGGATCATATATATGTACAGTAGTAAGTATTATGTCGTCAAAGGCGACTACATAGCTTGATAACCATCGTCTCTAGCTCACACCGGAATCCATCCATTTATACCATACACACAAATATATACTCGTGCAGTGCTACTCAGAAATCCACAAGGACCCGTATATTACATCCAAATCACAAACTAAAATACCTTAGCCAATTATTGAGTTGATGGTCCATGGAGATAGCTTCTAGTATAGCTAGCAGCAAGAGCTTATTACCTGGCCGGCGCGCGCGCGGTCCTACTTCTCCTCCTCGGCTCCAGCCCCACGGAGGAGGGCTACGAAGGCGAGGACGTCCAAAACGGCCAAGAAGATAGCGCCCACGGCCACGATGGAATAACTGGTGAGGTAGTAGCGGCTTTCATCGGCGTCGCCGGTGGTGGTGCAGGCGATGCGGAGGCAGAGTAGTCTTATCCTGATGCCGTGGGTGGCGGCGGTGGACGCCAGCGCGACGAGGGCGAGCGCCAGGCGGCGGTGGCCGGCGGGCTGCTGCCGCAGCGCCAGCACGGCCGCGGCCGCGGCCGCCACGCTGAGCCACAGCATGACGCTCAGGAGGGCGCGGAAGTCGGCGGCCTCAGGAAGGATGTATCGTCAATGGACGGGACGAGGCGCGTGCGTGACACGTAAGTGAATAAGGGAAGCTAATCACGTACGTACGGTACGGTACCTCGATGACAAGTGGGTTGCGGACCCAGTCCATGGCGCAGAAGAGGAAGTTCATGATCATCAATTCGCAGACCCACTCGAACGTCATGAAGGGACGCGCCGTCTTCTTCTCCATCGGCTTGCCATATTCCACCGGTGATTCGAGCATCGGAGTACGGCAGTCCATCTCTCAAAGAAAAAAAAAATATGGCAACAAGTGAGTGTGCGGTCTAATTTCATCTCAAAGAAACAAGCACGTAACGTACGGGACCAAAAGGAAGTATTTCATCTAAGCTTACTGGCCGAACCGAACAAGGGGAGGGACACGACGGCACTCACCGGCGTCAAGGATCGGGGGCACTTCGTTGCCTTGCAAGTCTCTGAAGGTGCCTGAGCACAACGGCCGGAGATGAACGAGGAGGTGGTGTTGACTGTTGAGGGAGTGAAGAATGAGGAGGGAGGCCGCGCGGGGGTTAGACTGACCACAGCGGTTTTGATGCCCAACCCTGTTCCCCCCGTGACACGTAGGTGGTTCCCATGAAAATCGAACTGTCACAGCAATAACCTCGGTGCCAAAAACAATTGGGGCCCGCTAGTCAGACAACCTCGCCTTCGTTGTCAGTTCCTTCGCGCGAGACGGATTTTTCCCCACTTGCTTTCCCTCGCCGTCAAAACTTGGTGCCAAATCCCCCAATCGATCTCTCCAAATCTACCTGTAATCAAGTCCTCCTCCCCCAGATCCTAAATCCATATACATTCAGAGTCATAGATCCAGTGAAAATTTCCCCATCAACGGAGAGAAAATTTCCCCAGGCGAGTTTGCATGCTCCCGGCGGCAAGATGGCACCTCTGTTGCCGGCGATGCTGCGCAGGCGCGGACGGACAGGGGAGCTGCCTCCATTGCCTGAGCATTGCGGAGATTAGCGCACGGCAGCGTCGGCGAGGCGAGCGCTGCAAAAGTAGCGCACGGCGGCATCTGCCGAGGCGAGAGCTGTGGCGCACGACGACATCGGCAAAGCAGGAGCAGGCGGATGGCATGCAGACGAAAGGAGATGGAAATCACACGAAAACACTAGTGGATGAACGGTTAGTACTACGTATCTTTGCTAGTGCTGCATACGTATTTTTTTTTTGGTGGATCTGTGAGTGCAATGTATCAATAAAGAAGGAAACAGCCTTTATTTTATTGCAGATTGACCTTGTACACTAAAACATAGCTGAAACATAGCTGAAATTTAAATCAATCTGAACATTGTGGGTACAAGAACTACAACCATTCATCTTAGTGACAAAATAAATACGGCTAAGCTCTATTTCCTCTAAACATAGCTGAAATTTAAATCAATCTAAACATTGTGGGTACAAGAACTACAACCATTCATCTTAGTGACAAAATAAATACGGCTAAGCTCTATTTCCTCTAAATCTCAGCCATATATGCTCAACCAAGTCGTCCTTTAGCTGACGATGCATATCTCTATCTCGAATGTCTTCTTCTATCTCCAGTAGCCTAGAAAATCCATGAATCGGCCCATGGCCAAATCCAGCTAATGGTGTAGAAGAAGAGCCTCGATCATATTCACTCTCATAGTTATCGTCGTAGCGAACTGTAATGGAATCTCTCTCATCCTCCACAATCATGTTATGCAGTATTATACATGCATACATGATCTCAGAAAGTGACTGCATTTGCCACATTCTTGATGGGTTCCGTAAAATCGCAAACCGAGCCTGCAAAACACCAAATGCACGTTCCACATCTTTTCTTGCTCCCTCTTGATGTTCGGCATACAGTTTGTCTTTCTCACACTGAGGCAAGGCTATTGTCTTCACAAATGCTGCCCACTCGGGATAAATACCATCTGTTAGATAGTACCCCATGTTGTACTCGTTTCTATTGACTGTAAAATGAACCTCTGGAGCTCTTCCTTGTAGTACTTGAGGGAACAAAGGTGACCGATTTAGTACATTGATATCATTGTTTGACCCAGCTACACCGAAAAAAGCATGCCATATCCAAAGGTCATGTGAGGCAACAGCCTCTAGCATGACGGTGGGATGTTTTATATCACCACGTGTATACTGTCCTCTCCATGCCTTTGGGCAATTTCTCCATTGCCAATGCATGCAATCTAGGCTTCCCAACATGCCAGGAAAACCACGAGCTTCACCTATATGAAGTAAACGCTTAATGTCTTCACTAGTGGGTCTTCTTAGGTACTTTTCACCAAATGTTGCAATGACACCTTGACAGAAAGTTTTCATGCACTCTATAATTGTGGATTCAGCCATTCTAAAATTCTCATCCCACAAATGGGCAGGTGTACCATATGCTAACATCCTCATAGCAACTGTGCATTTGTGCAAGGGTGAGAAGCCCAATTTCCCAGATGCATCACTCCTTTGACAGAAATAAGGAGACCAAGAACTAAGGGTATGTACAATGTGTAGAAATAGGTGGCGCCTTATGCGATACCTTTGTCGAAAATGGACATCATTGTAGACTGGATCATCCGAGAAATAATCACCTACTAGTCTGTCACTAGCACTTTCACGATTTCTTTCTATATGCCTTCTAGGAAAATGTCGATGCTGATTGGGCGTACCTCTCTGTTGTTCCTCAATCTGAGCTCAAAATTGTTCCTCAATCTGCGCCTCCATTGGATCATTCATGAAATCCCAAAAGTATTGCTGGATGTTAATTCTACTGCTTGATTCCTCAGGAGGAGAATCAGGCTGCGAGTTTGATGCCATTGCCTTTGTTGAAGTAGTCTGCTTGGGAGTAGGAGGAAGTAGTATGTCTAGTTTGCAGGCTGGGAGCTCTATTTGTAGGAGGAAGTAGTTCAGAACAACTAGTTTCCAACGGCTAGTTTCCAACAGCTAGCTTCCAACTGCTAGTTTCCAACAGCTAGTTTCCAATAGATATTCTGTTGCTGTACTATGTTATATATTTAATACAGATTCTAACAGCTAGTTTGTTTTTTGCTCACAGGTGAATGAATAAAGGGGCACGGTACATTCATATATGATGGATAAGATACAACCAGAAAGGTACATGGCAAGCTACTGTACAGACACTAAAGACACATTGCAGGAAAGTACATGGCAAACTACTTATACAAACACTACAGTCCAAGCTCTTTAGCTAAATAAGCCAGAACTCGTTCATGGCGTGCCAACGCCACATCATCGTAGGAAGAAGTATCCTTTTCAAGTAGTTGTACATACTTTGAAATCTTGTCTACCTTTGCCCTGTCCTTGTCAGCTTCAGCCTTTTCCTTGTCAGCTACAGCTTGAGCTATTGCTGCATCGGCCATTTTTTCAGCAACCACTGTTTTTCATATCTGTAGGTCATTGAATGTGTCCATACTTTCATTTGTAAACCTGCTGCTGCTACCTTCTAAACCTTTCTCTTTGTTTCTCTTTTCAGATTTGGCTGCATCTCGCCCTTGTGGCCGACTACGATTACCAGCATCAACACTATCAGTGCCTTGAGTCGAAGAAGAGTAGGCACCTGATGAATTCAACTTAATCCTCTTTTGCATTTCTTGAACCGAGTAAGTTCTAGCCCATTTAGGTAGGTCCTTCACCTGTATCCACCAATGTTCCAATGGAAAGGGTCTTTTCTTTTTCATAACTGACTTCCACTTTTCACGAACTTTCTCCATGAGCTGATCCTCAGATTGACCACTAGCATATGTGTTCTTCACATCATTGTAGATTCCATTGAACTTGTTAATGTGAGGGATATTCTTGTTCCAGTGTTCTTTGCATTGCATTGCTGTTCTTCTTTGTTGTTTGGGGGCATGCTTGTTATATTCTGCTGCAACTTCCTTCCAATAGCGATCACGAGCCTTTCCGTTGCCATCAATCGAATCATTTGAGTTTTTCAACCAAGCACTAACTAGCCGTAGGTTTTCCTCTTGACTCCAAAGTTTGCGTACTCCATTGTTTCCACTATCATCTTTGCTACTCTTACTATCTTCTGCAATTTGAACACTAGGAGCTGGATGCATTGGAGGGCCTCCTACTGGAGAAGATGAAGCAATTGGGCTGGTTTCATCACCTCGTGAGCTGCTGCCTCCACTCCCCCCAAAGAAGGCCATAGGTCCTGCTGGAGAAGCACCAGCCATACCTTGTAGGTACTGCCCCATGTTGCCTTGATAAAGACCTCCATGGTAGCCAGGTGGTGTGGAAGAGAACTGTTGAAAGCTTGATGGAGCAGCGAAGAGATTGGTGATGCCATGTGGATAATGACCATGGAAAGTTGGTGGTGGATAGTTCAAAGTGTATGGTGGTCGGTGGAAATTTTGGTGGTTTTGGGCGCTTGGATCTGGTGGGTCTGAACTTATGCTTGATTTGAGAAGAATTGTGAAACTAGCTGAAGAATGCTGCTTATTTTTAGATGGTATATGATGTTTGAACGAAGGTAGTGTATATATAGAACATGTGCATATGCAGCAAGGGTCGTGTGTATAGATCGGAAGCCAGCAACGGTTGTTTTGGACCAACGGCCGGATTGCTAAAATATAATATTTTATTTCTCAGCCTCGAGGCATCAACCTTCCCTGGTGCTTTGAATTTTTAGTTCGAGCATCGTGGCTACAATAGTTGCCTCGGTGCCTGATCCGTCTCTCTCCTACTCCAGGCATCGATAAAACGAACCGCTGTGGGCAGTCTTATAAGTTGAGCGGCGAGGCATGGCGTGGAGCCTACACACACAGTGCACATCCCCACGATCACGCGGCAGCAGCATCCCAGCTATTTCCGGTATCTCTCGGTGACTCGGTGTGCATCGCTCGATCGGCACGCGTACGTGCTGCGAGAACAGAACGTGCAAGCTAGACAATAAAGCATGCGCGTGACATCTATGATACAACACCTTCCATATATCTCGCCTTCTTCGTTTCTTTTGCTATACCAACGATCTCCCCGGCAGCCGCCGAAAAGGTTAGGCGAATGGCGACCACACTACACTCTGACGAAACCCTAGATAGGTTGTCTGCTCTCCTCCATGTGCAATTGTCCACGTACGCATCGGTCTATCATTCTCGCAATATGCACCGACTCCAATTTGCAATAGTAAATTACGTAATTATTTCAGTCGTTCACACTCGTACGTACAGCTAGTACTTGGAGTTGCCGACTTGGTCCGCTGACATGCATGTACATGCACGGTGATGGACTGACCGTGTGGTAGTCTTGCAACTTGTAGAGCTTGTGTGCGAACTAGTGGAATGGAGTAAAACGAGGGGGATTCGGGTGAAATTTAGTTCATGTTAGGCTCAAGCCACTTTGTTCCACTCCTTTACAAACGAGCCCATAAGTAATCTGATGGGGGAAATTAAACAGACTATTAGAAGGTGCTCTATGATTTTCATTAGTGAGCAGCTGGCAAAGAAAACTTTACCTGTCTCCGGTGCTCGGAGCTGAGGGGCCGTCGGGTATAAAATGAAATAAAGAATAGACACTACTGTACAATGGGCCTATTGTCTCGGTTGGAAAGAGTTTTTCTCTCTAAAGTCCAGGTGGGACTACAGGTACCATTTAGTCCCGGTTGGTACCTTCCGAAATCAAAAGAAAAAGGGTCATGTGATTTATTCACGCAAGTACATGGTCCATAGGATTTGAACTCGCAACCTCCGTCCTCGCACGTTGCCTCCTCTACCATAGTATCACCCCCCCCCCCAGTGGCGAAGCTAGAACGAAATGAAGGGGGTGCGGCCACAATTCGCCTATACAGCCGTTTAGACCATTTACACGCCATGTACACGCTATAGCCGTGTTCGTTTAATTAGTCGTTTAACCATGTCAATTTAATCCGGATAAAGAGCTAAATGATAGGTGACCAATAGTTTTAACGTTTAGGCTAATGTTGGGTGCAACAATAAAGAAGAGAAAAATATTTATTTACCAAAATAAAAGGTTTGTATTAATATTTATTTTTTCTTTTCGTTGCATGAAAAAAATAATATTAACATGAGCAAAATTCATCAATTTAGGGCCACCTATTTAGTTGGTGAAATTTTGCCACTGAGCAGCGTGTCCTGTGAGTGGGGGCACAGTTGAGTGTGAAATTTCTTGTGCAAACTTGCACAACTAAACAGGCCCTTAAAATCTTCAAAGATCATTGAGTCAATTGCTGAAAAATATTAAATAAATGACTTATGACTCAATTTTTATTTTTTCTTGGATCCAAGGAAGAATAATCAAATGATAAAATATAATACATTACCTTCAATTTTTATCTCAAATCTATGTCTTTGCAATTTAATGAAGCTGTAAACTACTATCTTATTGGTGACTTTCATCATCAATTCTTTCTCAACATAGCAAATAATGCTATTGCTCATGTCTTTCTCACCAAGGATCGCATGACTATGTTATCTCAACATAAAAAATAAGAGTAGAGCATGCTGCAGCAATGTCGTTGCTAGCCGGGGCACGGTGGTGCTGGAGTTGGACGCAAAAGTCAGAACAGAGAAAGCCAGAGGGTCGTGAAACGATGGAGCACGGAAGGCCGAAACGCGTACCACGTACATGCACTGTAGCCGAGAAAAATGCATTGTGATATGCTTCAAGGAGTATGGTTGTCTCCTGTTGCCTGTTGGGTTTGCAAGACTTTTCTAGCCGGGCTTCAGCTTGTGGTGGGTGCAGAACATTGAGATTAGGGGGGTGCATATAGGGCCAAATGTTAGAACCAATAACCTATTTTGCTTTTTGTGGGGGGTGCAGCTGCACCCACGGCCAGCAACGCAGCTTCGCCCCTGCCTCCCCTCCCCCCACACACACAACACATGTGATGGAGTAGGATATGATACCCTTTTAAAGTAGCCCGTGTATGACCCTTTAGTCCCGGTTAGTGTCATGCGATTTATTCATGCATGTACGCGCGATCCATGGGATTTAAACTCGCAATCTCTGTCCTTGTGCATTGCCTCCTCTACCATCCCACCCATACAACACATGTGATTAAGTGGGATATGATACCCTTTTGAAGTAGCACGTGGAGGACCCTTTAGTCCTGGTTGATAACACCAATCGAGACTAAAGGGTCACTTTTAGTCTCGGTTGGTGGTTCCAACCCGGACTAAAGCCCTCCGACCCTGTAGTCGATGTTGGAACCACCAATTGAGACTAAAAGTGACCCTTTAGAGCATCTCCAGCATTCTCCCTTTCTCCAATCTAGCTACCAGATTAGGAGAGGTATTGAGAAAATAGTGCTCTAGCAGACTCCTATTCCCAAAATTTATTGGGATATCTCAATAATCCACCCCAACTCTCCTCAAATAAAGGGAGAGTTTAGTCTCTCCCAGTATAGTAGTTGCTAATGTGATGAGGTTATTGGTAGACTACAAAAGCATCTCTCCCAATAATCTATAAAAGTAGTATTGGGCATCCCGATAACAAATTCATTGGGAGACTGCTGGAGATGCTCTTAGTATCAACAGGGACTAAAGGGACTTACACGGGATTCAAAACTGGGAGGCCCCCCTTAAGTTCGGGTTAGTGATACTAACTCGAACTAAAGAGTATTTAGTCCCAAAAGAAAAGACAACCAAGACTAAAATGGTAGAATGAAAGGCTCTTTCTTCATTAGTGAGGGATGAGACATGACAATCATGTTACCCCTTCCCATATATATCTTCTTCCGTATTCGTTTACTCCGATCTTATCAATGATCGCTGGCTGGCAGTTGCCGAACAAGTTGTGTAGCAGTACAACCTACTACATAATAGGAAGACTCTGAACCAGCTGCATTGTCATTACTAGCTTGTAGGAGTATGGATATATCCATGTGAGCCCTTCGATCCTACTTTGCAAAATACTCTCTCAGTTTAAACTATAGGTTATTTCATTTTTTATTCCAAATTTAATCCTTCGTCATATTAAAAAAAGTATGCAAACATAGCCAAATTTAAATCATTTTAAAAAAATTATTAATAAAACAAGCCATAAAAATATGATATTTTGCATATTTTTAAATGAAAGGGTTGGTTAAATTTGGGGTCAAGAAAGTCAAACGACTTATAATTTAAACTTATTAATCTAGGATTAATTTGAATATACATAGTTGCAGCGTCAAAGGAACCAGGGTTCCCTTAGCACAAGATTAATCTGTCCCATGACCTTACCCAAATACAGGTCTTCTCCTAACCAGGAGAAAGCAAGCTCGGCCCATCATCTAGAAGCTAAGGGCGGGGGTAGAATGGAGATTCCGCCCCATCCCTTCGTGGCAATGGAACCACCAAGAGGGAGATGTTGTTGCCACGTCCACTGCTTCAGAGTGGGAGGAGGGCCCATCAGGCGTGCCTGCACTGTAAGATAGCCATAATTACGGGAGGTGTGAGGGCAGCTGGTAACAGCGCCGTCAGACCACCTGCCGGGCGCCGTCGCGTCCCATCCGGGACACGATGGGCGACACAGTGCGGAACCCGCTGGGCAGTAAGAGGACCGTTCATCCAGGTCCCGATTCCCACAACACAAGGCCCAACCGGGGCCACCTACAAGAAGAAAGACAAGGAGAGGGGTCCAGTGACGGATCATCCTGGGTCGAGCACTCCCGGGATATGCTTCAACCGGCCCCACCGGTCAGAAGGCCGAAACCACACTAGCGGAGCAAAGGTCGGCATAAGACGGAGTTACCATGAGCGCAAGACCCACTTGTAGAAGTTACCGCGCCCACTAGCATGGTGGCTGCGCTAACAGGGGGTGCATCCCAGATATTCTTTATACCTCCCGTAGGGGATGAATAGGCCATAAATAGGGTAGTCCCAGCCCAGTAACAAAATAGGTGACAACAGGTGAATAGAAAGATAGCCACAACATATAGGACGTAGGGTCGTTGCATCGTTGCACATGTTACACCCCTGTGCCGAATCTTGGGTTACCTCTAAACCTCTGCTTGCGGTTTGTGTTGAGGTAAAATAGGACTATCAAAAGTGAATGGAGTATATTGTACAACATAACCGAGCTACCGGTCTAGCCAATCATGTAGGTGTTGTACAGTTTGGATTTGCATTACTTGAAGCGTATGAGGAAGTCGCATACTAACATCACTGTTGTTCGCGGCATTATAAAAGAAACTATTAAAGCCTCAAAAGGGACACCCTTACCAATAATTTTTTTTAGATAATGGAAACTCCGGCCTCTACGGTTTAGAGTACACAGCCTTTAAAAAAACATCCCCCCAACTTGAATCGCTGGATAAAGGAGAAAAGAAAAGAAAAATTAAGCCTGGCAAAGTATGTTATTATCCTTCCATCCATGACTTTCAAACAGTTCTAAGGCTACCATCTCCAAAGAAGTCATCACCTTCATGAATAGCTCTTTGTCTTCTCCTCACGCTGCAATATTGACCAAAATCATAGCCAATAGGTTCTCCTGAAAATAACCTGCATAAAGGATGAGTGTTTAACGTTATCAAAGATGATATCATTTCGACAATGCCATATTGCCCAACATAGAGCCGATGTCCCTGTTAGAATAGTAATGACCTCTTGAGAGTTAAAATTTTGAAGCCAGTTCCCTAACATATGGGTTACTGGGGTTAAACCAGTAGCAATTTGGACAATCCTCCATATGGGTTAACCTTTGCATGTTCACATTCAAAAAATAAATGTTTAATTGTTTCATTACAACTGCAGTAGCTACACTTTTGACTGCCCTTCCAGTTTTGCCTCAAAAGATTGTCCTTGGTTAGAATGACCCCCTTTTTGAAGGTACCAAAGGAAGATCTTAATCTTTAGAGGAATTTTAAGTTTCCAAATCAATTTATGACGGAAGGGAAAATTGTTGTTAATCAATTGAAGGTACATAGAACGAACTGTAAATTGTCCGCTCTTGGTTAAGTACCATAGAAAAGTATCCCTTCCTTGAGTTAAATTGAAATTGAACACCTACGCTACTAGTCTCAACCATTCATTTAGTTTCTCACCCACCAACGCTCTCCTAAAAGAGATGTTTAATGGTGTCGAACTCATGAAATTTGCCACCGTAGCATGTGGATAGTGACAAATGTTGTATATGTTGGGGTAGAGATTTTTGAATGGCTGGTTTGATGCCCATATGTCTTCCCAAAATCTCGTTTTTGTTCCATCCATTATATGGAAGGACCCATTAGCTAGGACCTCTTCTTTTATTTTCATAAGCCCTCTCCAGAAACGAGAGTCACCCTGTTTGGCCTCAACTTGTGTTAGAGATTTGGAACTTAGGTATTTGTTCCTAAGAAGCGATTGCCATGCCCCTTCAGTATTAAGCAAATTTATTATCTATTTGCTTAATAAAGCTTTATTTTGGAGTTGTAGATTTATAATACCAAGAACTCCTTGGTCCTTATTTTGGAGTTGTAGATTTATAATACCAAGAACTCCTTGGTCCTTATTTTGGAGTTGTAGATTTATAATACCAAGACCCTTACCAATAATATATAGGAGACATGGGTTAATTAGTTATGTCTCCTATAAGTGTGCTTCGCAGAAGAGCATCAGAGGATAATTTGTTTTATATCTATAGAATATCGATATGTGTTTTAGGGTGGGCTGGTGTGGTACGGGTCGACAGCCCAATTATTTGAAGGCCCAAGACTCTAGAGTCTAAGGGTCATCTTCTTCCTCCTCAAGAATAAATGGACGCGACAAACGAACAGACCTTTCAACCGATTCTGTGGCGCACAAAGCTATCATAGGGAGGGGGGTTCATCGGCCGGAAGGTATGGCCGCCAGCCGGCCGCCATGGCTCACCATAGTGGTGGCTCCACCACTGATGTGTGGCATGGCGGTGTTGACAACAAGGAGGCAGAGGAGCCAGGTTTTGATGCAGTGGGTGGTGGCGATGGACGACACCAGTGCAACCAAGGTGTTGGACTCTACCATATAGGGTTGGGTACAAAATACCGAGAACCGAGTACCGAACCGATTTTACCCGGAACCGATACCAAAAGAACCAGAACCGAGATGTTCAGTTTGATTCTCGGTACCTGTTCTTGGGGAACCGAATTCCTCGGTTTGGCTCGGTTCTCAGTAAACCGAGAAGAACCTATATAAATGAAAATGCCCATCAGCAGCCCAAAACTCCAGCCGGCCCAACAGCTATCCTCGATATATAAAGAGGCAAGCCTAACCCTAACCCCCTCCCAGCCCCACACCCCTCCTCCCAAGCCTAGCCCCCACGCGCCTCCACACCTCCTCTCCTCGCCTCCGCGCCTCCCCTCCTCAGCGTCCTCACCTCTGCGCCTCCCATCCTCGGTGTCCTAACCTCCGCCTCCCCTCCTCGGCGTCCTCGCCTCCTCTCCAGCTCTCCTCACCTACTACAGATCCAGGACCGGCGGCCAGGAGGCAGCAGCACCGCACCAGACCAACCGCCAGGCGCGGGTGCAGCCTGCTGCGTGCTGCCCTTTGGATCCAGGAGCGGCGGTGCCTACCGCTGCCTGTTAACGGTGCTTAGCCGCGTTATTTATGTACCGCAAGGTTTATCAATCCGTGGATCGATAACGAATTACTAGGGTTTTCTACCTATCTTAACGTATCTAATCCTAGAGTGAAGCGCATATTGCATATAGGATTGAACGTGTGTGTATGTGGCGATGGATGTGAACATATTGTGTGAGATGAGTGAATGATCACAACCGACCTCCTCGAGTTAACACAACCTTCGGTAGCACGAGCCCACCGTCTCCTTCATTGCAATTCTGGCCTAAGTGATAATCTAACCTATCCCGTGCTCCGATAAGTGGACATAATCCCACAAAGTTCCATAAGCCGATGCATTTCCCTCCCACACTCGTCACACAGCACTAGGGGTAGTCAATCATCAAGCAAAGAGAACCTACAATGGGACATGGCTCCACAATACATGTTCCACCGGCCCTACTCCTCCCGCATATTGTCACTACACGAGGGATCCCAATGGCTTCGCACGCACCACTAAGATGGTTTTTATCCGCAAGGCTTAGTCTAATCACCACGATTAGGTCTAATCTTAGTAAGAGCATACACTGGCTAAACTTATAGACTAATCACCACTTAGAAGATCAAAACAACGAGACAAGATTAGATTGATTCACCATTAATGTACATAAGCCTTGAACGAATTCAAAGCATGGCTCCGGAATCCCACCATGGCGTCACCAAGCAGGGCCAACCATGGCGGCTAGGGTCTAGCCTAAGCCATCTTCTAGGCAACGTCGAGTGCGGCGGCCGTCGGCTTCCTCGGGTGTGTGTCCCTCGATTTGGCGGCTCTCTCTATGTCAACTCCCCTTGGACGTCGGGATTAGGGTTCCTTTTATAGTCGTGGAGACCTAGGTCAAAGGGGGGCACGAGCCAAGACCAGATTGGCCTGGACCGGCCGGCTAGGGGCGCCACGGGCCGGCTGGCCTGGCCTGTTCCAGGCCCGGCTCGCTCTCTCCTTTCTCCTCGTGTCTCCTCTAATCCTCTGGAATCCACGTCCTTCTTTGATGATAGGATTTTGCCGACATTTTCCTTTGGGATATCTTGAGATAAGGATAAGGAGGTAAATTTTTTCCTTAATCTACAATTGTTTCGCCTTGATCCCGAAGTAAATCATATTGGGTTGTCCTTTGGGTCTTCTTGTACGTGTGCACGAGCTTCAAGTTCTTGGGCCTTCGATCCGCATCATGGGCTTGATTCTTTTGGGCTTGTAGTTGGTTTTGAGCTTTGGACATAAACGCTCCAAATTGGGTTGTTTTCCTGCAAAACATGGCATGCTCCAAAACACAACACATATGCGAACACGGGGTTATTTCAAGTGCCAAGTGGCGGGTTAGTATAAGAATTAGCACAAAACCTCCACCTAAATGGCACCAAAAGTGTGTCGCTAAGGAGTACCAACACTGCCCGACGCGGAGACGCCAAGGCTCTACTCGCCGATGCCCGTTGTGTTGTGTTCGTTTTGTTGAAATGGCAACTGGTTTTTTGAATGAGCTTTTTTCTAGAATCTAAGAACATCGGTACTTCCGGGTAGAACCGAGTACCAAAACCGAAATTCCTCAGTTCTTGTTCCTGGCAGGTACCGATCGGTACCTGTTTTTCAAGAACCGAACTTCAAGGAACTGATCAGTTCGGCTCGGTTCGGTTCGGTAAGTACCGAATGCCCAACCCTACTACGATAGCCGTAGAATAATAGCCAAACGTGCATGATCCAGGTCTTGATGTAGTTGCTGCTTTACTACTTGTGAATGTTCATACGAAATTCTGAATATCAGATCAATGTGCAAAAACTCGTTCAGGCATAAATGCACTGTGACATGTATCAGTAGTCGTAGAGCTTATCCTAGCTGCACATCTCGCCTACGAACACACATACTGTTTTCGTGTACCAATACTACTATGCGTTGTACATGCTCTACCCATTGGTAATGTCAGTCTAATGGTGCAGTGCAAAGTGCTTATAGCAGACAAACTAATCACAAGAAATTAGCCATGTAGTGCTCGGTGTGTGTGTTCATTGCAAGCAAGGCATGAAACTGGGGTCATGTGTGCCTCCACTACCATCCATGCTCCAAGGACATTTGAGTGAGGTCAAACATATGAACAAGGAATTTGGTGTCTGAGACAGAGAGTAGTGGGTGTCAAGGTCCAATCATTGAAGAGCTTACCCAAGCAAACAAGAAGATTAAAAGCGGTGATACTCATGTACACAACATGGAATACAAAGGGGTGGATCGACCCTTGGCTCTACTTTTGCACAGATAGCTCAGTGGTGCACATTGAGGAGCACCCCTATCCGCTTTGCAGCAGGCCTAGTCATATCATATCACCAAAAAAGGAATCGGGGTAATTTATGGGGCTAGAGTTTCAAAAGGAGAACTCTCTCCGGCAAAACCCGAGTTAAGGGATTTTCTCAACTGGTGCCCATGTTATATTTGACCTCTCAGGTAATTATTAGGAATAATTTTTGTACGGTCATAATTATTGTAACCAAGTCACATCACATAACAAAAGAATTTCCCTAAGGAAACTTTTAGATCTAGACTAACATGTGCATGGTAATAAAAACATGGGCGAAGTGAGGAAAAAATCAAAGAGAGGGCAAGACACCATTGTTGCCTAAACTATTAGGGTGACTAATTTAATTAGATAGGGTAAAATATTGTGTAGACCTATGGTTGTGTCTAGCGTAGGTAGGCTTGGCGCTTCTCCCATCCCCAGACAAAACAAAATATTTTATTTCCTATAAACCAAATCATTACTATAAGAACAAATATTGCAAACACGATGTTCTTTCATGATACACATAATTCCGCCCTTTTATTGAAAAGAATGTTGATGGTAGATTATGTCATAGTTTAAAATAAGAACCATTAATGGCATCCACTCAAGGATAATCAGTCATGTTTAATAAATAAAACCACTCCCAGATCAAGAAGTGGGCCACAACCCACCCTAAGGTCCAGCCCAAGAACCCACACCCTATGGTTTTCTATAGCTCTCAACTCTTTGACAGGTAGACCCGACCATCCAAACACAACAACAAAAAAAGACTAGGAGCTAGGGTTTGGGTGGGCGATTGGAGTGGCGGCGCACAGCGGCCATCGCCGGGCTCTGGGCTAGATGTAGTGGCGGTGACTCGGTGTGGAAGTTATGTGCTAGCTATGACGACGTGACTTTGCAAGGAAGGGAGTTGGGGAGCATGTTCGGCGACACCACGGCAGGTGTTGTGTGGCGCGCGGTGGGCAATCGTTGATTGTATTTGACGACGGTGACCACAAGGTGTTTCGGTGAGGAAATTGGGTACAACTTCTGAAAGCGCACTCCTTGAGAGGGGAGAGTGGTAGGGGCAGATCTAGTGGCCAGGTCGCAAGCAAGATTTGACCATTGTGACGATGGTGACTTGATGAGAAAGGAAAGCACGGGCTTCAGCGGTGTTACTCCACAAGGGAAGGAGACGGGGAAGAGTGGGGGTGGTGATTCTAGATCTTGTGTTCTTGTGTCAAGGTGAGCGTTGTGGTGGCATCAATATGGTGACGGTGATAATGACTTGGTGAGGAAAGCAAGCGCAACAAGTGGCAGTACCATTCTACATCGGAGGGTGACAGGGAAGTGAAGGGCGAACGTGGTCTGGCAAATCCTTGTGGCACTATCGGCCTACAACAAGGGTCCTTGACATGAACAAAGGCGGGCTATCAAGAAGCAACAAGGTACTATCTAATTACCTGAATTTGCAACCTGTTTTGGTAGCTAGCATATTGGTAGCCATGTGGGAAACATAGAATTGTCACATATATGTTTGTGTTTTGTACAATTGTACTATTGCATTAACAGATGGTTGAAAGAGCATTTTAGTGTGAAATTTGTCATGGGTACTTTTGAAAATAGGATGTGTTATAGGCCTTAGGATGATTCTCTAGTCACATTTTTTTAGCTATGTATAGTGTTTCACTTCGGTACTAAGTGATATAAATCGACAAGTCCAAGGCACTTCTTGCACTTTACTCTTTTGGCTATATAGAATGTATCAATATATTATTCATTATAACTTTTAGTAATATGTTGGGTTAGAACTAGAGCTACTAGAAAATAACATATCCACTTTTTACTACTTATATTTTTTAGAAAATTGACTAACTTAAGTCTTCTCAGCATGGCTCAGGGAAGATCAAATCCAATTAACAATGAAGACATACCAGAAGAGGTCATATGCTACACGATAATTCCACGCCTTCCTTTCAAGTGGGTCATGAGTTTAAAGGCTATATCTAGGTATTATAGGAAACATCTTAGAAGCAACACCTCATTTGCTGCTATACAGGCAGTGCTCTGTCCATCATGCCCCGCACTCATCCACATCAGTGAAACTTTTATAGATACCTATAGGGCCTATAGGTACAGCCTTGAAGTGCTTACATCAACACCTTCTATAGTTGGCATTCCCACATCCGGACTTGATTTCCTTGGTTGCCCTACTAATGGCCATTTCAAACTCCTTGCCTCATCAAATGGTCTTCTTTGTATCTGCTACACTTCTTATCATAGGGGTCCTCTCACTCCACCACCAATCTTCTTTATTGCAAATCCAGCGACGCAGGAATCCTATCCAATCCCAGGAGCACCTCAACATCTAGCAAAGCATACACATGTAGGACTTGTCTATGATCCTTTAGATGGTTCTATAGACAAACAAAAGTTCATGATAGTCCAAGCATTAGCATTGACAACCACCAATGGTATGTTAACCAAGTTTAGCTTTGTCACATTCTCCTCAAACACTGGTCAATGGGTCATGTTAGAAACATCGATTAATGCAAAAAATGAGAAAGTAGGATGCGATAAGGTGGTATATGCAAATGGTATCCTATACTGGGACTATGGAGACGATTTACTTTGATTTGATGTTACTAAAAGTGTAGCAGGGAACATCAAGATGCCTTGGAAGCTACAAGGGTCCAACTTTGAGGGGTGGGAATGCCATAGCATTGATGTATCCAACAATGGTATGCTTCTGTGCACAACTATTGACAAGGATGGTTTGTCAATGTACAAGCTTGTGAAAGTTGATGGTCAATGTTGGGAGCTCAAACACAAGAAGGGATGGAAGGACATTATGGAGATGAGTGGTGATGCGTTGCAGTTCTGTCACTCTATGAAGTTGCGCAACGGGTGGCGGAAGTTCTATGAGAGGTGGTCCGTGCGACCACTTGGTGTAGAGAGTGGACAATGGGTTTATCTTATGCTGAAGGTAGAACGGAAGAGATCACACAAGGTTTTACGCTATGACATAGACACAGGCAAGGTCGACAATTTCATAAAGGAATCGGGGACCGAGTTTAGCATGTATCGTGCATTTGGATACCGCAACAGCATGGCTCCTATTCCACCAATTCATGTCCCAACATTATAAGATGGAATCTGTGGTGTTAAAGCCTGTGGTTGCACATGTGCCATTCAAGGTAATACAAGATATTTTTATGCTTTGTTTTCTCTATATATTTAGCAACATGAATAGGAGATTTTTGGAATAATTCTATCTCCTTTTGGTGGAACATATATGATGGTTTCTATTATGTATCATGGTAAATTTCAGAGAATGTAAGAATATTGCGTTTAAAGAATAATGGTGGTAGCTGTGTTTTTTTCATTGGAAGCGGTTTTCCATAGGTAATAGTAGATTGGCATGGCATGTTTGTTCCTCGTCATACTTTTATATTGTTTCTTTGTGTCCACTGTCCATGGTGGGTGGATTTCGACCGACCATAGCACAAATAGACTACAAGTTGTAGGAACGTGTGTATCATGTAGATTGGTCATCTTATTCTGCCGTCAGTGTGCATACGCAAAGGAAAGCATACCTTTGGTCGTTGCCTATTGGGCTTGAGCACACTATCCTGATTCCCCAACGAGAGGCGGGGGTAGAATGGCATGTCGTGACTCGTGAACGTCAGTTACCTGCTATCGAACGCAGTTTGCACGGCCCCAAAAATATGCTTCTTCCTTACTCCAGTGTTTCATTGTCGACAAAAATTGCTTTGTGCATCAAGTAGAGCAGTTCATGATAGAGGCTTCGCTTGGCTGCAAGTGTTCCAACCTTACAGGAGTAGCAACTTGCTCGGAGCTTGCAGAAATGTAGAATGCATGTACCGATTCATTTGCCCCTGCACTGCACACTTGTTCATTAGCGTTCCTGCTATTCTGCAGCGACATCAAACTCATCGGCTCGTCCATTGGCATGGCCCATGCTCTCCACTATAGTCTTGATTCGGCCCACCATCTCAATCTGAGATCCTAGGTTGAGACCAAGAGAGGATTGACTCCATCAATTGTAGGGTCGCCTGTGGGGGCAACCTCGAATAATGGCATGTTCCTAGGTGACCTCGAATAAGGGCATGTTCCTTCTGGCGTTGGGCACATCATCTCTTTGAATGAACACATACTTCATTTCGATTGGCCTAGAGATAAATGCCAGCGAGGCACCTCATGGTAGAGTTCAGTGTTGACAATGGCTTGTCCTGGGTACAATACAAGCCATGCACGGACTGATACCGTGCTACGAGTAGCAGGACCTGCTCTTCGATCCCGCGAAGCCGTCAACATACTTCGTCGTGTCCCGCAGTGCAAAGGAGTGCCGGGAATTCGGCTTGCATAAGCAGAAATGCAGAACTGCTCTTCAGGCAGCAAATGCTGGTACGAGGTCATCTGCGGACTACAACGACGACTCCAAAATCAGTGCCCGACGATGATCTGGTACACGTCACGTTGACATTGACACCGTTTGACATGGTCCCTGGCTTCTCTTCAGCAGGTGTGGCCAAACACCTAGGTGTTCGGCGAGCTCGATGGGCTCATTGACCTCGACCGCGGTGATGAATCACTAGCCACACACATAGTGCCTCAGCGGGCAGGTTGTTCGAGGCAGAGCTTCCATGGCCCTATTGGCTCTCGTCGTTGTCGAGTGCTATTTTGGGTACCTATCATTTTGGTGAATCTCACCGGCATAAAGGTTCTCGGCCAAAGCAAGCGGTCAAAATCTCCCTAGTGCCGTTTGAAGCGGTCAGAACGATAATAGACTCGGGCACCATGTTCTCCCGCCTTCCACAACGTGCCTATGCTAGTATGTCATGCTCCAGTTGTCATTTGTGCGCTCCATGGGCAACTTGTACAAAAGGGTGTCGGAACTCCTATTCCTCGACACGTGCTACGACTTCATGGGGCAAACGACGGTCGTGTTGGGGCCGTCGGTTGGGGCTCATTTTCACCAGTGTTGCCGCCGCCAAGAACCTCGATCACAACAGCATGTTGTACGTACACGTGGAATGTGTGTCCCTCCACCGCCGCATTCGAGAGACATCCATCGACTATAAGTGCCATGCAGAATGGAAATAATGGTGACATTGGGTCATGTCATGGTCCATGGGTTTCTCTCTCTTTTGATCTTTTCTCTTTTCATCGTAAGATAATAAGTTTTAAAAGTTGAGGAGAAATTTATATGTATTTTACTTAGCAGATTTTTTAGAAAAAAAACTACAAACAAGTTACACAAAGTAATAATTTTAGGGACAAGTAGAAATCAAGGGTTGCTTCTAGTAAAAATTAATCAAACATTATGTTTAAGAAAAAATATTGAAATAAGGTTTTATGGGTCTGTGAAATAATTTTTTTTAAAAAAAAAGTTTCTCAAATATGTTCAAGGAAACAACCATCCAAATAATGATTCTCTAGAATAATTATTCTAGAAAATTCTTGATAAACAAGTTTGGATAGTTATTTCAGACGTGTTAGGGGAAAATGTGGGTGTGGATTTCGAAATAACAAACAGGAAGATCGAACCAGCTGTCATGGAGGCAGGCTTCAGAAAAAACACAAAGCGAAGCGTTGGGCACTTGGGCCGTAGCCGATGGGCTGACGCATCTCCATAGACGAAATGCGGCCGGAACGCTCGACGCCTGATAGGGCCACGTCGCGCGAAATTCGATGGCCGTCAGATCTCGGGCGCGTAGAAATCCCGCCATCGCTTCAACTTCCCCCACCGGGTCATTCACGATCCATCCAGATAGTGCTCCAGCTCTCGCGGAGAAGCCTAGGCAGTAGGCGCAATATAAATCAATAGAGCAAATAGAAGGCAGACCAGTCGCGCTCCGGACGACTCCCTCGCAGAACTGGTGATTTTCCAACCGGCCGCTGAGACAGAGCTTTGATCAAATAGATACGTACGTGCGTATCGGCGATTTCAATAGCTATCTAATCATCCATGAATCTTTTCTATAATCAATGCCTAGCTACACAATCATCTGGGGGATTGATTTAGCTGCAGCTACAATGAGCACAGCGAGCGCGATGGCGCGGAAGGACAGGTGCGACAGCCGCCGCCGCGAGCTGCTTGGCGCCCGACGCGAACTGCAGCAACACGGCCGCGATCCGCTCCAGCCGGACGCCCTTGGCGGCAGCATCCACCATGCCCGCCGGCATCCGCGCCACTCTGCTCTCCTAACACGACGAGGTGAGGCAGGGGAGTAAGCTGAGCTGAGGAGTGAGTGAGAGAGAGATAGAAGGGGATTAGATTGTGGTGACTGATACGTGTTCCATCAAAAACAAAAGAGATGTACTTTAGCTTGAGAGGATCCATGTCACTTGCGTCGAGCCTGGCTCTGTCTGCCTCACCTCACTCGTGACGAGTTAGGGGAAGAAGTATTCCTCAAAAGAAAATCAGGGGGAAGAAGTCGTCGGACGTGGGTCACAGTGTGTCACCACTCACCCATCGGATCATTTCAACTTTAAGCACAACTAATGACCAACTAAATGTGCTACGTGATCACGAGTCTCCGATAGACTAGAAAAATGAGACGATATTAACCGTCCGTCTATTGCTCCTAGCCCTAGGTACTACTTGCTTTGTAGCCTTTTCGACCAAATCGCAGCTTGATTGGCGCAGCCGTGTCATCGCAGGGAGCCCAACAACTAGAAGCAAACTCTCATGACCATTTTCTTTGATCGACACGGTGGCTCGTGCATGCGCGCGTGCGCATCCCTGAAACGAGTCAAAGGATGATACAAGTACGCAGCTGCATACTAGAATCTGTGGCCACGAGAGCCCCTAGGCTCTTCTCCTTTAGCCTTTTTTTTTTCCTCTTTATGTCGCTTTACGCAAGATATCGTGCCTGCAGCCCCTGCATGCAAGACAGCATGAGCAAAGACTGACACAACAAAAGCACGAGAGATTGTTTGCAACTGCCGCATGTATTTTACATCAGCGACGCACGAGTCGCACCGAGCTAAGGAGATCAGATCACAAACGCTGGCGCAGCGCATGCCCAGAGCTGGGCATGATCAACAAGGAATCGAAGCAACCCCGCCGTGGAGCCACCATTGAAGCGTACTAGTTTCTTTCTAGCTTATATGCGGACGCTTCAGGGTGGCGGGAGGTTCCCAACACTGCCTCTTTCACGGGCGGCGGGGGTTCCCAACACTGCCGCTCTAGCGGTGCTGTGGGTCATTTGTAAATCTCGTAACGCCATGATCTTCCAGCCAACAAGGAAGGACGTGCCGACCATGACCTGACACATCCAACAACATGTCGAGCTCTGGATGTGCCGCGCCCCCGCCGACTCGACGTTGAGTCACTCAAGCTATGGTGTCAAACTGTCGTCGATGTAAACTAGAGCGCTTGATTAGTCCGTTATTGTCTCCCTCCCCCGTGTACTCCCCCTACAAGCGCGGCGCTTGCTCAAAAACGTTCACTTAAAAAGGGATGTAAATTTCAGGTGGGCTCCTGACCCGTTGAAAAAAAAACTGATAGGATCTTGAAGAGAAGAGGAAGCAAGCTTGAAACGTTCAGTACCAGATTGAGTGTGAACAAAAGCCACGGTTACCACAAGTCAAAAAAGCTTGTGCTTGCTAGTAGTAGTTGCTAAGGCTGCGGCACTGTCCCCGAAAAAACCGGGACGGCAAAGACTTCGCACCGAGACGGCGATGACCTTGCCGAACAGTGGAGTAGAACAGTGGAGGCTCCTAGTACATAAGCACAGGCGCCGTCCAGAAATTCTGATCTCCACAGTCCACACAGCTACACACAAAGCCATGGCTTCCCTGGGCCGGCGCGGCGTGATGCCCCACGGCGGCTGCCTGCCGGCTCTTCTCGCGCTTGCAGCTCTCGCCTCTCCTCACCTTCTCGGCGCCGCGGCCGTCGAGGCCAGCGGAGGGGATTGGCACGTCGTACCCGTCGGGTCGCTGGTGCCTAAACCCACCTGCACGGTCACGGAAGGTAGGCTTCTTTGATTTCTCCATTATATGCACATCTTGAAGAAAATTTTGTTTCCCCGTGTGTGAATTGGACAAATCCTAGCTGGGCTTTGTGCTCTGACTGAAGCTCCGGCTATCAGCCGGCGCTCATGCTCCTGTGAATCACAAGTTCTCGAGTTTGTAGTTTGTACTGAACATCTGTTTTTTTTTCGTTTCTTTGGATGGGAATGGAAATGCGGAAGAGCCTCTGTTAGCAAGCAGATAGAATTGGAGGAGGAAGAACTAGAACAGGGGGGGCAGGCAGCAACGATTTCTCTACGAGGAAGGATTCTCTAATTTGATTTGTCCATTGGTCATTGCATGCCCATCTGTCTTCCCTCTCTTCTCTCTAATACAGTAGGTACTACTAGGTAGCACTCACGCACGCACATCCCGCACCGCACGAGCCGACTCCACTCAGGCCCAGACACCCAAGGTCTAACAGACCTCCCAATGGCCTAACAGACCGACCTCCTCCGAGTCCCCTCGTGGCTCGTGTGATCGTGTCCATTATAATAAACAGCCTCGTGTCCAAAAAGTGTTCACCAAGTTCCGGTTCGCACTAGATGCTGACTTGCGGCTACCTGTATATTGTCAGGCAGATTTCTGTCTACCTTCTTACATGTTCGATCCTTTTCTTGTGTATATATGCAGCGGCACCCAACTTGCCGACGCTGAGCGTCGTGCACCGTCACGGCCCGTGCTCGCCGCTGCGGTCACCCGGCGACCCTCCGTCTCACGCAGAGATCCTGGGCCGTGACCAGGAGAGGGTCCACGCCATACACGCCAAGATCGGCCTTGCAGCAGCCTCTTCCTCCAAGAGCGCCAACGTGACCCTTCAGACGCACTGGGGCGAGCCACTCGGCACCAGCAACTACTTCATCACGGCCGGCCTCGGGACGCCGGCGAGGAGCCTGGTAGTGGAGTTCGACACCGGCAGCGAGGAGTCGTGGGTGCAGTGCGAGCCGTGCCGAGGCTGCTACAAGCAGCACGACCCGCTCTTCGACCCCGACAAGTCGTCCACCTACTTCGCCGTGCCCTGCGACGCGCACGAGTGCGGAGAGTTCGTCGGCTTGCAGCAGAACTGCTCATCCTCCGACAACACGTGCCGGTACGGGGTTGCGTACGGTGACCAGTCGAAGACCGTGGGCAATCTCGCTCAGGACACGCTGACACTGACGCCGAACACAACCGTCCCGGGCTTCTTGTTCGGGTGCGGCCACGACGACGCCGGGGTGTTCGGCGAGGTCGACGGCCTCTTCGGCTTCGGCCGTGGGAAGGCATCCTTGCCCTCCCAAGCGCAAGCGTCGGCCAACTACAGCCACTCGGGCTTCTCCTACTGCCTCCCTTCGTCGCCGAGCACCGTGGGGTACCTGACCTTGGGTGTAGCCTCAACCGCCCCAACGAACGCAAAATTCACGGCGATGTTGCCCGGCCAAGGCGGGTCGTTCTACTACCTCAACATCACCGGAATAAATGTCGCCGGGAGGGCGATCAAGGTTACCCCGGCCGCGTTCCAGACGGCGTCCGGGACGATCATCGACTCCGGCACGGCGTTCAGCCGGCTGCCACCGCGCGTCTACGCCACGCTCCGGTCGGCGTTCCGTCGCGCCATGGGCAGGAGGTACAAGAGGGTGGCCGCCCCGGAGCCCTTCGACACGTGCTACGACCTGTCCGGGCACGAGGCCGTGCGTGTGCCGTCGGTGGAGCTGGTGTTCGCCGACGGCGCCACGGTGCGCCTCGACCCCACCGGCGTGCTGTACGCGTGGGAGGACGCGGCCCAGACGTGCCTCGGGTTCGCGCCCAGCGACGACGGGCTGGGCGTGCTCGGGAACGTCCAGCAGAGGACGCTCTCCGTCGTGTACGACGTGGCGAACCAGAAGATCGGGTTCGGCGCGGGGGGATGTGTTAGTTCTGTGTGCTAGTGTACGGATGTAGACGGAAAAATGCTTGATCTGTGTATGTATGTGTCAAGGTATCCTAGATCTAGGAATGGATAAGGAAGAGGGCTTAGATTCATACCATCACGAGTAGAGGTGTTGGATGGCTCAGTTGATGCCATAGCTGGTTCGTTGAGAGAGATCTGCTCACGGGCAGCGACGTTCGGGGAAGATGTTGCAGTGGCCCTTCGTAGGAGATCTCGCCGGCCTTCCGGTCGCCACCGGCTTTGGCCAGGGACGGCGGTGGACGTCGTGGTGGAGCTTCCCGCCGCCGGAGCGCTAACCCTCTCAATCGGTCTAGGGTTTGAGTGTCGGTGGGGAGAGTACTGACTGGCGCCTGAGGCTCTACAGGCACCGGATGTGTAAAGATCCAGTCCAGATCTTGCATGGTGAAGAAGAGATTCAGCTTCTTGTACCACTCATTGTAATTATCTCCCTTCAAAGTTGGTATATCTCTGATGGCAACTCCAGCTGAAATCAATCAGGAACCAGTGAGAACAATATATAATAATAAATCTGATTATGACTATATGTTTTATCATCAACTTTGGTCAGAAAATAAAACACATAGCAACCTTTTACATTAAAACTTAATCACCTTTGGGCAGAAAAAGTAATAATGCATGAAAGAAACATATCTATGAAATCATAATATTATTATTCTCAACTTTGGTCAGAAAATAATAATATCACAATTATTCTGAAATTTAATCCATGACTTGAAAAATAAATCATCCCTTTGGTTCAAATTTAAATTCCAAGTCAAAATAATCATCTATGCAGCGGAAACTGTAATATTATTCTATTCAGAAGCAAAAATTCTATAATCTATTCTCTAGACATCTATCCCTTTGGTTCAAAATGAAGAGAGATCAAAATTCCGTGCAAAATCATATTCATATGTAAATAAATTGCTTCTGAAATTGAATAAAACAAATAAATAACTATTCTCTGTTCTGGCCGCCCATACGGCCCACTGGCGCGCGCACGTGGCCCAGCACGCGAATCACTCGGCTGGGCCTGTTCGCTCGCCCGTTCGGCCCGGCAACGCGCGGCCCAACTCGCGCGCGCTAGCCCCGCTGCACGCGGCCCAGTAGGGCGCGCAGCTCTCCCCGCGTCCCAGGCCGCAACCTGGGCCTGGGCCGGGATTCTCTCCTCCCGCCTGGGCCGAAAGCAGCCCCTCGCGGCGTTGAGTGATCTGTGCCGTCCGATTCAATCCCACGCCCAGGCGCTCTTTTCGCGGGATAAAACAGCCCGACGGCCAGCCTCAACCCTAACCCTAGGTCATTTCTCCCTTCTCCCTCCCTAGCCGCAGTTGGCCCTGTCTGCGCCGACGGCGAGCTAGTCGCCGTCGCGCCTCAACTTCGCCACCGCGCCATGGTAATTCCATGGTCGGGGCCCTCTTCTTCTTCTCCCTCACTTCTCTTCTTCCCCTCGCAAGCAGCGGTAGCAGAAGAACCGGCGCCTCCTTGGGCCCCTTGGCCGGCGCGCTCTCTCACCGAGAGGTGAGCGCGCCCCCGTCTAAGGGCTCCACGGTGGTGCCTCTGGTGAGTGCTCGTGCACCGGCGTCCCGGTGGCGAGCACCCCTTCTCTACTCGCGCGTGCGCACCGGCGTCCCGGTGCCAAGCGCACGGTAGGTCCTTGTCCAGCGTGTTTCGCCGGATCTGTGTGTGGGAAATCAAGATATGTGGTGTGGGTATATGGATCTATGGTTCTCAAAGGTTTTTCAGTTCAAGGGTATTTGGATCTAGGGTTTCGGGTTTTCTTCTGTTTCTCTCGACTTCTTTCGAAATCCTTTCTCTTTTCTCTAGATCCGAACTAGATCTACACATCTAGTAGGCGACTGATACCAATTGTTAGTTCTGTGTGGTGCTAGTGTATAGATCTAGACGGGAAAATGCTTGATCTGTGTATGTATGTGTCAAGGTATCCTAGATCTAGGAATGGAGAAGGAAGAGGGCTTAGATTCATACCATCACGAGTAGAGGTGTTGGATGGCTCAGTTGATGCCATAGCTGGTTCGTTGAGTGAGATCTGCTCACGGGCAGCGACGTTCGGGGAAGATGTTGCAGTGGCCCTTCGTAGGAGATCTCGCCGGCCTTCCGGTCGCCACCGGCTTTGGCCAGGGATGGCGGTGGACGTCGTGGTGGAGCTTCCCGCCGCCGGAGCGCTAACCCTCTCGATCGGTCTAGGGTTTGAGTGTCGGTGAGGAGAGTACTCAGTTCAACCTCGTGAGTAGAGCCGTGGCCCCACCACTCTTTTTATAGCGCTGGCGACAGGACCCAGCAACCATGTTGGGTTGAACGCCCCCGATCAGGGCGCAGATTAAGGCCCATGGCCTTTGGGTCTTTGGGACTGAGGAGATCAATCCAAAAGATGCGCCTTGATTCTGAGATCGATCGTATCATAGTAGTAAGTAGTTCCATAGTAAAGACGTGTCGAAGGCTGCGATGTGACGCACTTGTCATCAAATTAGAGCCATAAGGAAGGAATGGGGTGAGAAATGGAAGTGAAGTGAGCACTATCGTTGGATATCCAGCACCAGTGCGCAACTGGCGGCGTACGTGGCGGACACTCCGGCCCTTGAGCTGCCATGCGCCGTTGTTCGCGTGCGTTGAGCCGGGTGGAACGGAAACGATGCCGGACACCGTGGCCGCTGCTGTATGCCTCAGAAACAAAAAAAGGCATAGCATGATAGCAGCAGCACTAGGCAAAGTAGTTTCCGAAGCGTTTTTCTTCTGCGTTGATCTCGTCATCAACAGACGATTGGCTGAGATAGCCACCACAAGATTGCGATGACGTCGGCCTTTTCAGGCTCGCTTTCCTTTGAGGCTTTCACGACCCATCATGTCCCGGAACGTCATTCAGTGACCAAATTACCAAATGGTGTACGTACATACGTACGCACCAACACCCAGGTTAGTGCTAGAAGCTTCGAGCGTCTTCTCCGTCATATCCTTCAGGCGGGCCGGTTACAAACTCTAATGATCTCTACACTAGAAAAAAAAAATACGCATCCTCTAAAAAAACACGAAAATTTACTGGCCGTCCAGTGCTGACTATACTACTTTATATAGTCCGAGTAGCCCCCTTTGGCGGTTAGGTACAGTTGCTTTCTAGCCCGATTTGTTTTGGGCAACGGAAGCCTTGATTGGTCCGGCACCTGCCATGGCAACCATGAGCAGCCGTTGCTTTCGCTCGCGCTGTCGTGCGCCGTGCCCGCCCGCCCGCGCGCGTCCATGTCTGAGTCTGACCTCCGTAACGCGTCAAAAAGGCTCACGTGCTAAATTCGGGCCCAAACCACAACCCTGTTGCTGCTACACACAGCTGCATTTCAGCCGGCGCGCGCGCATAGACGTAGTCGCTTTCCCAGGCAGCCGATGAACACCGGGGCGCTCACGTGTCGGATCCGCCGTCCCGTTCTATAGCAACACCGTACGTTGCCCCGTCTCCATCAAAAGCGTTGCTGCTCGCGGCGGCGTTCGTCGCTAGCTGTTCCATGTTCTGAGCTGTTCCGGCCGGCCGGGGGCCTTGGTCAAGCTCAAGCCGCTGCACTGGCCCACGCACGGTCGCGGCGACGACTCGTCCCTCCCGTGTCTTGGAGCCATGATTGTTTGCTTCGTCACGACCGGAAGCGCCCATGGCACGCCTCGGCGCAACCACGGCGCATCGGCGCGAGTAGAGCCAGCAACAGGCACTCCGGGCGCCAGCCCCCCACGCAGCACGCACGCACGCCTTTTTTTCCTACTTCGTGGCCTCGTGGGTGCGCGACAGGAAAGCTACCTCCATCATCGACCCAACCCGTACGTCGCACGACGGACGTGGTGGTCGTCGACGACGATTTGGTCCGGGGCACTTGGCGCACCACCACCCCAACTCGCCAAGTGGTGTCGTTTTCCCACTGCCCGTCCCGGTCCCGGTCTAACCTGATCGGGGCGGGGCGGCCGAGGGGGGGCAGGGTAGGCGGACTCGCCTGGCGACGACGACCACGCCTGGCGAGTCGTCGAGCCCCGGCACGACGCGCGCGCACTCACCGTCGCCCCGTCTCGCTCTCGCCTCGTCCGGCCGGTGCGTCGGTCCGTCGCGCGGTGGCGATGGCAGACCGTGGCGCACTGCCTAATTTATTTCTCCCCACTGACGTAGACTTTGACGAGAGAGGGGTACGGTGCGGGCCACGCCGCACGAACGCGACGCGGCCCAGCACTCACTCCACTCCGCCACTATATAAGCAGCGGCGCGACGCTTCGTGTCCATAGCTCTCAAAGCGCCATCGCTCGATCTGATCATTGGAGCGGTCGGCGGCTGGCGAGAGAGCGAGAGCAGGTGTGCGTGTGGCTAGAGACAGAGAAGCAAGTCCCCATGGCGTCCGCGACGCGGCGCGCTGCTCTGTCCCGTGGCGGCTGCGGCCTCGCGGCTGTGCTCGCGCTGGTTGCTCTAGCGTGTCCTGCTTTTCCTGGTGCGTCGGCGGATGAGAGCAGCGTCGCTCCCGATTGGCACGTCGTCAGCGTGACCTCGCTGCTGCCGAGCGCCGCCGTCTGCAGTTCAGCTAGAGGTAGCAAGACTCGCCCGGTCATACTTTCTCTCCCTGCACTGTTACGTTTTTTTTCTCCTTTTACCGTGATCACGATGTTTTTTTTCCCTCACCTCTATCTATAAAGCCAAGCATGTTAGGTTAGCAGTGCGTTGATGCATGGACTGAAAATACAGGCTACATATAATATGGTATACAGCTGATACGAATCCGCCTCTCAGTGGCGCATCAGTGCCGTTTTCTTACGTAACTCGCTGTAGAAAAGATTGTAGTAGTAAAGGAATTTAAAAACACAAAATTTGATACCTTCAGCACAGAATTCAGAGGTATGGTTTCGATAGACATAGACCTTTCTACCTTCGCACGGGATGCACGAAACCCCTTACAAATAACCGTACCAAACAGCATATTTTCATTGGTCCCATGTTTGACATATTACGACCTGAATTATTTATCGATTTGCGTAGCTAAGAAATATCACTGCTCCAAATGAAGACGTCAGGCACGAAAGCTAACTGTACGGAGTACTAAGGATTGGAATAGCAATCCTACACGAAATTCCCACTGTTTCTTTAGTCAATCTACTAGTACGCACGTACGCTATACGCCTATACGGCGTAGGAAAATAAACTGTAGGTAAATCACATCACCCATATGCATCTTCAGCCGCTGGGAGCAGATAGCTTAGTTTTATGCCAAAGTCAATAAAGGGTGGCATTTTGACAAGCTGGCTGCATGGCGCGTTTGCACTACCATACCATCCACCACCGCCGTTAGGTACGCAAATAGTAAAAAGGAAATGCACCACGAGACGACGACAACAGTCGCACAAGAGAATTTCTTGATGTGACCATCCAACTGATGTAGAACATGCATGCACTCCCAAATAATTCCAGCCACACAAATTTTATACCATCGGTCGCCTCGTTAGCTGAAACAATGATGCTGCTGTCACAATCGTATCATGTAACAGCTAAAAAAAATTCTCTGACACGACAAAAAAATTGAATTACACAATCGGAATACAAAATATAATGCCGTATCACACTTGTATTGACACAGTAATATCCTCATACATTCATTCATCATAAGGTGGGGTTACGAAGAGAAAGAAATCCAGAAGTCACCCAAAAACCAGCTAATCTTTGTCGTTCGTGCCATCTTTGCCGCAGCGCCAAACTCGTCGTTGGCTCTCAGCGTCGTGCACCGGCAGGGGCCGTGCTCGCCGCTGCTGGCTCGTGGCGCCGCGCCGTCCCACGCGGAGATCCTGGACCGGGACCAGGACAGGGTCGACTCCATACACCGCAGGGTCTCCAGCGCCGCCGCAACCGCAATCACCGCGTCGTCGGCGACCAACCCGGCCCGAGGCTCCAAGGGCGTGTCCCTGCCGGCGCAGAGCGGCCTGTCCCTCGGCGTGGGCAACTACATCGTCTCGGTCGGGCTCGGGACGCCCAGGAAGGACTTCTCGGTGGTGTTCGACACGGGCAGCGACCTCTCGTGGGTCCAGTGCAAGCCCTGCAACGACTGCTACGACCAGCAGGACCCACTCTTCGACCCGTCCCGGTCGTCCACGTACGCCCCCGTGCCCTGCGGCGACCCGCAATGCCGCGGGCTCGACTCGTGGTCCTGCAGCGCCTCGGGCAACAAGTGCCGGTACGAGGTCGTCTACGGCGACCAGTCGCAGACCGACGGCAACCTCGCCCGTGACACGCTGTCGCTGGGCCCGTCCGACTCGCTCAAGTCCTTCGTCTTCGGCTGCGGCGACGACGACTCGGGGCTCTTCGGCAAGGCCGACGGGCTCTTCGGCCTCGGCCGCAACAAGGTCTCGCTGGCGTCGCAGGCTTCGGCCAAGTACGGCGCCGGGTTCTCCTACTGCCTCCCCTCGTCGTCTAGCTCCACGGGGTACCTGTCGCTGGGCCCCGCCTCGCCGGCGAACGCGCAGTTCACGGCCATGGCGACACGCACCGACACGCCGTCCTTCTACTACCTCGACCTCGTCGGCATCAAGGTCGCCGGGAAGACGATACGTGTCAACGCCGCCGTGTTCAAGTCGACCGGCACGGTGATCGACTCGGGCACGGTGATCACGCGGCTCCCGTCGAGCGCGTACAGGGCGCTCCGGTCGGCGTTCGCGCGGCCCATGCGGAGGTACAAGAGGGCGCCCGCGCTGTCCATCCTCGACACGTGCTACGACTTCACGGGCCACACCACGGTGCAGATCCCGGCGGTGGAGCTCGTGTTCTCCGGCGGCGCCACCGTCAGCCTCGACTTCAGTGGGGTGCTCTACGTGTCCAAGGTGTCGCAGGCGTGCCTGGCGTTCGCGTCCAACGGGGACGACACCAGCCTCGGCATCCTCGGGAACACGCAGCAGAGGACGTTCGCCGTTGTCTATGACGTGGCCAACCAGAAGATTGGGTTCGGCGCCAAGGGCTGCACCTGATCGATGTCAGCAGTCGATCTGTAGCCAAAATCTACACTACACGGCGTACGTTCGCCATCGGTGATTTGATAATACGATTCGTATAGGGCAATTGATGATCACGAGATGTAATGCGATACAGAAAGGAAATAAGCATCATCATCGAGCCGAAAACTCTGCACAAATCTCGCGCGTGCTCTCCTCCCTTTCATCCTCCGAACATAAATTTCATCCTCGCAGCAATCTGGCCGTCACGAAGGTGCTCAATGCCATAGCCTCATGGTGCTCGAGCTGCCTCCGGGTCCTTCTCGGTGGAAATGACCTCCGACGCGGCCACTCCAAGGAGCTCCCTGGAGGCCATGCTCGAGACGATAAGGAAGCGCGACGTGCGGGACGAGGAAGCCATGCCTTTTCTCCCGCCGCTGCCAGCCCGGCCGAGATGCCGTGGCCGGCGGTCAACTTCAAGACGATTGTCACTGCCTCCTGGGTTCAATCTTGGAAATGGTGAGGGCTTAGGGCCAGCTGAGGAGACACCAGATGTTTCAAAGGGCGGCGCCACGGCCGCCACCATCTCCACGGACGGGGTAGCCGCCGACATCGCACGCCCGGACGTCAAGGTCCTCGTCGACGATCCCAAGGTGCAGAGCGCTGAATCTCCCTGCATGCGTGTAGAGGGCAGCGGCATGATTCCGGGCGCCGAGCTGGAGTCCCGACGTGGCAGGTGGTGGAGGTGCTTTTGATGCACGCCATGCCCCCTGCGCGCTACACGCTCGGCGGTAGCCACCGAGCCTGCACGCGGCACGCCAAACCAGAACCACTTGCTCTGCAGTGAGGCTCTCGTCAATGCATTTGTTCTTTGTTTTATTCCCCTAAGTTTCTGAAACTGTATGGCCACCAAAAATTCATGTTGGTTACTGTAGGGCCACCCCTGCCTAATGACAAGAGATGATAAGCATTTGTTGTTCTTGATGTCATTCTAGCCCTGTTAATCAGTACAGGCTTAAGCACTTGGGAACAGATAGTAGCTGATGCAATGCGCAGCTAGATCTTATAGATTGACGATTGTATACGCTAAGAAATTCTACGAGGATAAACATAAAAAGAGGATAATTAGCACTAGTTTCTAATAATTCTCAGAAGTTCAGAATCTTTTGCAACTTTGACCCATCATTTCAGTCGCAAGCCTGTTTATTTATTTATTTATTCTTGTACACACTGAAAAACAGACACTGACATCGGGAGCCAAAACCCGAGCGCACTCAACACAACAGTAAAGACATCAAGCCAAAGCTAAAAGCTACGGCACTCCGTGGCGGTTGATGACATCTGTGGCCGCGTCCCCGCGGCGGCGGCCGGCGGAGTCCTTTGTTCCTCCCCCAAGACCACCGAGATCTCGCTGCTGGACGTCGTCCTGGCGCTTGGGACTTGGCGACGGGCACGGCGGTGCCCGGGACGGTGGGCGCGTCGGTGCCGGAGCCGCCGTGGGGCACGTCGGAGACCGGGAGGTGGCCCTGCGCGCCGTAGCCGCGCATCTTGTAGTCCTCCAGCCCATCGTACCGCACGTACGGGCTCGTCTCCGTCGGCAGCTGCACCGTGTCGCCCCCCTCCTCGGCGGCCCTGCTGCGCTCCAGCCGCTCCTTGGTCGCCTCCATCGCCGTGGCGGCAAATTTTTTTTTTTTGGTTTCTTCTTCCCTTCGTTAGCTAGCTTCTTGTGGATAAGGTGCTCGATCGATCGCCTATTCGCCTGTGATATCCATCTCATGGAGAAGTCGCGACGGGATTTATAGAGGGTCGTCACGTGAGTTAGGAACCTGGAGGCGCGCGCCGCGGCCACCCCGCGAGTTCATGGAGCGACGTGGCGACTGGGGTGGCGTGCGCACTTGCACACGTGCCCTGCAGCGATCGGGACACGGCAACGTGGTCGCATCCGCTCGAGAGACTCAGTACAAGTTTTTTTTTTTAATTCCGGGTCAAGAGTGTCGACCTTCCCCTCTTACGAGCATCAGCCGTCCACCGGCCATACACAGCGGAACAAGACGAATAACGTCATCAGATGTACGTTATGGTTCACTGGTGAACCCATTATTTGGAGGAAACAAAATTTACAGATGAATGACGAATCTTTAAACTTTTAAGTATCAGACCGTTTAATTCTAATTTTTCTCTAGTTTCAACGACTGTTTGTGTTGACGTGGCCTAAAAAATCCATTTTACATCCTACACAATGACGTTCGTTTGATTTTCAAACTCAACCATCTTTGCTCGAGCGTTTGCTTCTCCTTAATCACCGCCGACTTGAATATATTTTCCTGAAAAAGAGGAAAATGTTGACTAGACCTCGTGGTGAAACTAGGAAGGTCACACCAAGGGTGCTGTTCGTGAACCTCGTCGTGGCCACCATCACTGACGCATCCAGGTTGAAGGGCGAGCACCAGGGCCTCCTGTGCACATCGTCGAACGTCATTGTTCGACGTTCAGTTTCACCTGCCTCGGTCTTGCCTCCAATCACGCGCTCTTCTTTGTCGGCACCGCTGGGTCTTAGAGCCCGCCACAGACGCCAGAGACGGAGATCGAGGTGGTGAGAATTCACAATGAGACCGAGCATGAGAGTGAAGACTAAAGAGGTGAATGTTCGGAGCATCCCAGTCAGGCACACACCAGTAACCGAAGTTTGTGGGCAGGGATGATGTGGAGAACGGTGAGTGAAGATAAGTCGGCGCTTGCACGCATTGCCATTGTCATGGCGGGGGCGTGAGAGGCCGGTGTGGAGGTGCCGCAAGCGAAGAGGATGCAGTGGTGACTGAGAAAGAACCGACACTGTATGCATCACCATCGCTGAAGCGGAGGCCACGTAGGTTGAAAATCAAACGATCGACACAATACAAATTGTGTAAAAATAGATTTCTATCGTGAACACAAACTGTATCGAAACCGAAATTATCCGAGAATTAAGGATTATATCTAGAGTTGAGAAATCGAAATGGTTTACAAAAAAGATGTTCGGTCCTAATAAAAGTCTGCAATACAGTGGGAATTGCAAAAGGCTGTATGTATCCAACCCAAAGCCTGCAGAAATGCTGTCGAATGTCGAGCTCCACACGGCCAGGAATTCGATCCAGTCCGTCAAGGCCACAGAAAACGAATCCTGGACCGTCCGTCTCCGCGTCCCCTCCTCGCCTCCCCGCTCGGCCAGGTCGTCTCCAGTCCGCAACGGACGGAGAGGAGGCATCCGTCGAGCGAAATCGCACGAACCCGAGGCGAACGAATCGTCGGGAAGGAGCACGAGAAGGCGGGGGGGAATGGCGACGGAGGTTGCCGCGGCGGCGGCGGCGCCTCGTGTGGTGGCTTCGGTCACGGGATCGCCGGGGACGGTGGAGGAGCAGCAGGCGGCGGGGGTGGGCATCCTGCTCCAGATATCGATGCTCGTGCTCTCGTTCGTGCTCGGACACATCCTCCGCCGCCGCAAGTTCTACTACCTCCCCGAGGCCAGCGGCTCCCTCCTCATCGGTGCGTACGCATATATACCGCAGCCCGCCACCTTGATCCTCGGAGGTTTTGCCAAATTGTTTGCTAGTATTAGAATGCTCAAATGCTGATCAACATAGTTGGAGCTAGGGATTCTAAATCCTACTCTACTCGTGTTGGTATATACTATATAGCCAACCATCGTCCGTGCTGTCCGGGTTCGCTGATGACAAGTTGCGATTCCGAGTATGGAACGTGAAGCTTTCAGTCAAAGCCAATATTCAGTTGGCATGGACTTTCGTTTTTTCTTTTTGAGATATTATAATTACTGGAAAGCATTTTGATTCACCCCGCTGATTCTACAACCATGGCGCCTCACTCACTGGCTGTAATTTGTGTGGGTGTCGGCTTGCAAACGAGCCTGCACCAGTGTACGTTGGCATTATGTCATTTTTAATTTTTGTACTAGTATATGAATTATGAGGGCCTTTAAGTTTTAGGATCTTCTGCTACTTTTTCTTTTTCTTTCGATTACACATGCACTCGAATAGTCATGTTATCTTGAATGAAGTAAACAAATTTCTCTTGGTAAACTGAAGCTTTCTGGATTTCACCTTGTGTCTGAGAAAGAGAAATCATTCAATATCTTATTGTGCCAGGAATGATTGTTGGAGGGCTTGCTAACATATCAAACACTCAGAAAAGCACCAGGTCTGTATGCTACATCTCTTATGGTGGACCAAATCCCCACCACAATACGTGGTTGTTGTTAGTTTTTTTAATGCCACATGATGTTTGTTTTCTTTCTTTGTTAATTCAGGAGGTGGTTTAATTTTCGGGAGGACTTCTTCCTTCTCTTCTTGCTGCCTCCAATTATATTATATCCTTTATTGCATTATATGCTTTTGTTTTCTAAATTACTTCTTGTGAAGTTTGTCATGTTTTACTTAACTGTATCTTACTCAGTCTGGATTCTGCTTAGCACCAGTAAGTATTGGATTCTTAAACCCATTCGTTGCTTAGTATATCTGGCATAGTTAATCACACTATAATTTCTTTTCTTTAATAGAAACCATTCTTTTCAAACTTCGGTGCAATCATAACATTCGCAATCCTTGGGACCTTCATTGCCTCAATAGTTACAGGCCTTCTAGTGTAAGAACTGGTTCTATTTCCTTTATACATATTCCCTTCTATTTCTTCCATTTGAGAAATGAAAGCTATCTAATTTACACTTATTGTGGCAGCTACATTGGTGGGTTAGTATACATTATCTACAGGCTCCCACTGGTTGAGTGTATGATGTTTGGCGCTCTTGTGTCAGCAACTGATCCTGTAACAGTTTTGTCTATATTTCAGGTTTTCGCCACCACTTCTTATATAGTACTCACAATAATGTGTCCTTTCTTTACTTCTCTATTGAAACAATCAAACAAATGACTACGTACGTATTGCTCATATCTATTGCTATCTTGAAAGAAACAATACACCATTTTTATGGAATTGCAGGAACTCGGCACTGATACGAATCTCTATGCACTGGTTTTTGGAGAATCAGTTTTAAATGATGCTGTATGCAGAAACTTTTCCTTACTTAATAGCCTTTAATTAGTTTAATTTAGTTCAACTCATGCTTACATAATTCTTTTTGCACTTCTATGGTCTATCAATTAAGGTGGCTATATCCTTGTACAGGTGCGGATGAGATTTCTAGATAAATTTGCATTGTTTGCTTTCTTTAATATTCCAATAATATTATTTTAAATAGCTTTAGCTTTCAGGACTATGGCATCTATGAGGACACACCCTTCTGGACAAAACTTTTTTCTTGTAATTCTAAGGTTTCTTGAGAATTTTGTCGGATCGATGTCATCAGGTATTTATAACTTTTTTATTTATCTTCATTAGATTATTCCCTCTTTATTACTTTTATGATTGTATGTAAACATATATATATTGCTCCGTGTTTTATATTTCAATGACCTTTTCTCATGTAGGCATTGGTGTTGGACTCATTTCAGCTCTCATATCCTTTACTCTAACTTTACTTCATGAAAACATGCATAATTAGTTATGAAAAAAATCTGGGAGGAGGTTTGGCTTCTTTCATAAGCCTGGTTTCACAATCCACAGTCACATTCGTGGGGAGTTTTGTTAGTGGAAGAAAACTGAAGGTCGCTTGAACCACCCTGCGCACTTGTCCATTACCAATATCTGCACTAGATCTTATACTCGCCCCCCAAAAAGACTAACTTCTGTTTTCAGTGAAAGCTGCTTGCACATGAATGCATTTTTGTACTTTTGTCAAGTCACATCTCAACATTGCTACTCCTTAATTCGGTCAAACCTCTTCAAGTATGCAGCACTGGGCGTTGAGAAGTAAGTAAAAGCCGGTGCATGTAATTTGCCAAAAACTGGAGTTCATCACATAGACAACTAAACTTTATATCATTTTCAGCCTTCATAATCTGGAGAGTTGCTTGTTTGTGCTTTTCCCATACTTCTCGTAAGCCTTATTTGAACTTCTTTTAGTTTTATGTTTAATTTTTAAGTTTTATGTTAGTTATCGCAATTTGTAATAGGTACATGCTAGCTGAAGGCATTGGTTTATCCGGCATTGTTTCTATTCTCTTCACTGGTATTGTAAGTTCAAATCTCATAATGTTGCCTTGACTCCTGTTTGACTTGGAAAACGCTTCCACTTATCTTCCAAATTTATAACTGCAAAATTCAAGTTCACTGACTACTTTTAACATACTAGATTGTTTACTAAAGAATTTTGCTTCCAGGTGATGAAGAGATACACATTCTCAAACTTGTCAGAAGATTCTCAGCGTTTTACAGCTCGCTTTTTCCATCTCCTTTCATCACTAGCAGAAGCTTTTGTGTAAGCCAGACTACACTTCAACTTGCATATGCAAACAACTCTAGATGATGAGTTAGTTGTGCTTCCATGCAGGTTCATATACATGGGGTTCAATATTGCAATGGAACGCCAAAGCTGGTCACATGTTGGATTCATATTTTTCTCAATTGTATCCTTCCATTGTATTAAACCACCAAACCTCTACTCTGCACACTATTTTCACCAAACCTCTACTCTACACTATTTCATGAAATATGTTTATATTCTGTTTCTTCCTTTTTTCTCGAACACATTATGTTTCTTCCTTAATCTCTTGTTTTTTGATGACATTCAGATCTTCATACTACTTGCAAGGTATCAGGCCGACTGAAATATTTCCGTTATTATTTGCTTTTGTTTGCGTTGAGTATCAGTGCCGAGATTTTGAAAAAAAAAAAATCATTTTGTTTGTGTTTACGCTGCTTAGCTATATTACAATGTCATCTTCTCATCTCCTTTCATTTTGAAGGGCTGCAAATGTCTTCTCTTGTGCATACATACTGAATTTGGCACGACCACCACATTGCCAAATACCTAAGCAATATCAGCAGGCTCTTTGGTATAGTGGTATGCTTGTGATAAAATATGTTCACTTTTGATGAGTCTACCATGAACTATCTCGTCATATTTTTTATCTTCTAAATACTGATACTGATGCTTTGTTTATTCAGGGCTGAGAGGAGCTATGGCTTTTGCCCTCGCTCTTCAGTCTGTTCATGATCTTCCTGATGGACATGGCGAGACAATTTTTACTGCCACCACATCTATTGTTGTTCTAACTGTAAGTTTCTGTATGTAATTCTTCCACAGTTTGCCAAAATGAACCAAGAATGTGGTATCCTCTGAATTTTGTGATCCTACAACATCACAAGGCCTTGCCTCAAACTGAAATACAGAGATTTAGTTTGTTTCGCATTGAATTGATTCTTGTGGTTTTCTTTCAAAATTCCTGCTGAGAACCTCCAGGACAGCCATAAATAACTCTTGCATGGTAATATTTAAGGTCCTGCTTATTGGAGGCTCAACTGGAACGATGCTTGAAGCCCTACAAGTAGTTGGTGACAGCAACCGTTATCACCAACTGTACGAGGTGAGTTGTTTTGCAGTGTGTAACAGTGATAAGTTTTGTTCTTTTGCAAAAGGTATACCCTAAAGCAGTTTTGTTCTTTTGCAAAAGGTATACCCAGATGGCCACATTGCATTCTTTGTACTTTCCTTGTAGTGGTCCTCAACAAGAAGGCACCGTACTTGTCATATGGATAAAAATTTACAAACATGTCAGGGGCTGTAATCACCAGTTGGTGGTGTTACTTTAGTGCTTACAAGCACAGAATTGATGTTGTTGGAGGCCATATGTTCACGTTTCTACTTATATACGGTTTGTGTATTATAATTGGCCTGCTTGCTAAATGCAGGACAATTCTGATGGCAACGATACTGGCTACATGGGACAAAATTATGATGAAGGAGCATCCACTTCAAGCAAATTGAAATCGAAACTTAGAGATATAAGGAGAAGGTGAACTAATTACCCTCTATTATTGAAATGAAGCTCTTGTTTGCTTGTTTTTACTTGAAGAAACTTTAGTTATTGATGCATTGTGTTGACCTATTACAACATGCACTGCTGCTTCTTTTTTTTTTATAAGGGGTTAATGATGATTCTCACTTTGGTGCACTTCAACTTCTCTTTTGCAGCACATCATCTTTCGCTTTGTTGGACAAGAACTACCTTACTCCCATTTTCACCTCGAAGAATTGGGACCGGAATGATGACACACCAGATAACAGCCCCAGTAAGAGAACTCGTTCCTATAGCTTAGATATGTTTTCTCTAGTGAGCCAAAAATCAGATTCTGTTCACTTTATTCCCGTTCCTTGTTCAGCAGCATCTACAAAGTGGACCCTTATTAAGTCAACTGTTCCTGGATGCAGGTGCAGATAAAGAATTGACGATATCTAGAGGTCCTAGTGATTTGGAGGGGACATAACTGATGGCTGCAGATATGAAGTGATCATCTTGCAAGAATTTACACGCTACCTTTCTCCGAGGCCAACAGTCAGATACGAAGTGGTTGTCTTCAGGATTCTAACGGGTAGCTTTCTCCTTGACCGGAAGTGGGAGGTCCTATCATACACTGGGACAGAGCTGTTATAAGCTAAAAATTAGGATAGTTCAACATAGGATTAGTATGTGCGTATAGCTCAACGTATATGGAATCTATATACTAGACTTCAATTCTGTTACGTTCCAGCTAAATTTTTGTGCATACGGATACTTCCTCAAAGCTGAATCTGTCCAGATTTAAAATAAAACCCTCCCACACCTTGTTGTATCTACGCCACTTGCGGGACGCGATTACCTCCCCTAAAACAATCTTGTGCGAACCAGACTTTCTTGTCTAAAATTTGTTTTTTAAAATTCGTATCCAGATAGATTCATACGGGCAAAAACGTATCTCAAACAAATGTCCAGAACCTTTTTTTTGCCTGTTTTGTCCAAATGGAAACACAGTACTCTGGGTGGGCCACCAATGGAATGCCGGCGAGAGGCCCAAATAGCCACGCAGCACTAAAATTGGCAATGACGCTCCGGTCTCTCGACGGCTTCTAGGCCCATGTGGAATCTTCCAGAACCATACCACCACATAAATAGTCGCCCACCCGCGCCTCGCCGTCTCCCTCTCGATCCGAAAACCCCTCCTAACCCTAGCCGCCTCCTGCAAGCTTCAGAGCTCAGGATTCAGGCAGCCATGGCGACGGAGACGGAGACCTTCGCCTTCCAGGCCGAGATCAACCAGCTGCTCTCCCTCATCATCAACACGTTCTACTCCAACAAGGAGATCTTCCTCCGCGAGCTCATCTCCAACTCATCCGATGTAAGTCCTACGAACCCATATCTGAATATCATACCCTAGCACCTCGAATTTGTATGCATCCCTTCGTTTTACAGCTTGATGACGCATTGATCCGTAAATATGTTGTGATCTGAACACTGAGATATTCGCGGACCTTTACCCATCCGAATCTAAGCATCTGCCGAGTTTTAAAATTTTGTTCATACCGAGCGACATGCGATTGGTTCTGCGACTGATTTTGATATACGATTCTGGGATTTTGGGTCCACTGACAAATTGCTGCGGTTTTGTTTCTGATTTTTGCAGGCGTTGGACAAGATCAGGTTCGAGAGCCTCACTGACAAGAGCAAGCTCGATGCTCAGCCGGAGCTGTTCATCCACATTGTCCCCGACAAGGCCACCAACACGCTCACCATCATCGACAGCGGCATTGGCATGACCAAGTCCGATCTCGTGAACAACCTCGGTACCATCGCCAGGTCTGGGACTAAGGAGTTCATGGAGGCCCTCGCTGCTGGCGCTGACGTGTCCATGATTGGGCAGTTTGGTGTTGGTTTCTACTCCGCCTACCTCGTTGCCGAGAGGGTGGTTGTGACCACCAAGCACAACGACGACGAGCAGTACGTGTGGGAGTCCCAGGCTGGTGGATCGTTCACTGTCACTCGCGATACGTCTGGGGAGCAGCTTGGCAGGGGCACAAAGATGACGCTTTTCCTGAAGGAAGACCAGGTATGCAGAATCATTATAGCTATTGTGTACCTGTTATATCATGTGATGAATTACTAGTATGTAATTGCTACATGTGAATGCGATTGTTTGTCTAATTGTTATGTGCAACTTTAATGCCCATAGCCTAGGATTTGTGGTCATTAGGTTGGATTGTCTGTTTGATACTGTTATACCCTGTGATAGATTGCTAGCATGTAATCACTACATGTGAATGTGAATGTTCGTCTAACTGTTCTGTGCAACTTTGATGCTCATAGCCTAGGATTCGTGGTCACTAGGTTGGATCATCTGTTTGATAATTTATTTTTGCTTTGCTTTTATATGATTGCCTACAAGCCTTAGTGTTGTGATTATGCTAATTTACTTGCTTATGCTTAGTGTTCGACTGGTGCCCTTCCTAAGGATGCCATCAACTCACTTGATGTAACTGCCCTTAACTCGTTATTTCCAGATAGGCACCATTGCTCTTTATGATATGCGCATAATATAGGTTGCTGTTCACTTAATTCTGGTACTTGTACTGTGTTGGGGATATGGTTCAAAATGCTCTCTGCAAGTTGTGACCTTATCAAGTTTGATTGTTAATTGTATTATGTTGTCTAGTCAGCGCTGTTCTTGGGTGCAGTACTTCTGTATTGTGCTGAAGTGAACATGTAATGTTACAACGCAGAAGAGTCACAGATTTTGGGGGTATGCTTATTTATTGTTTCTGTACGCATTACAGTGCAAGCGGTTATATGTTAATTCTGTAGCCAATTGCCTCTATTGACAGAATCAGTAAAATGTTTGTTCTGTGTAATAACATGACTGTACATGAAGCCTGCTGAAGTTGCTTGAACTCATCATTAACCTGTTTTCTTGCAGTTGGAATACCTTGAGGAGCGTCGGCTCAAGGATCTTGTCAAGAAGCACTCAGAGTTCATCAGTTACCCTATCTCCCTGTGGACTGAGAAGACAACTGAGAAGGAGATTTCTGATGATGAGGATGAGGAAGAGAAGAAGGATACTGAGGAGGGCAAGGTTGAGGATGTGGATGAGGAGAAGGAAGAGAAGGAAAAGAAGAAGAAGATCAAGGAGGTTTCTCATGAGTGGTCTTTGATCAACAAGCAGAAGCCTATCTGGATGAGGAAGCCAGAAGAGATCACAAAGGAAGAGTATGCTGCCTTCTACAAGAGCCTGACAAATGACTGGGAGGAGCATCTTGCTGTGAAGCACTTCTCTGTGGAGGGCCAGCTGGAGTTCAAGGCTGTCCTTTTTGTTCCCAAGAGGGCCCCCTTTGATCTCTTTGACACCAGGAAGAAACAGAACAACATCAAGCTGTATGTGCGGCGGGTGTTCATCATGGACAACTGTGAAGATCTGATACCTGAATGGCTGAGCTTTGTGAAGGGTATTGTTGACTCTGAGGACCTTCCCCTCAACATCTCACGTGAGATGCTTCAGCAGAACAAGATCTTGAAGGTTATCCGCAAGAACCTCGTGAAGAAGTGTGTGGAGCTCTTCTTTGAGATTGCTGAGAACAAGGAAGACTACAACAAGTTCTACGAAGCCTTCTGTAAGAACCTGAAGCTTGGTATCCATGAGGACTCCCAGAACAGGAACAAGATTGCTGAGCTCCTGAGGTACCACTCCACCAAGAGCGGCGATGAGCTGACCAGCCTGAAGGACTATGTCACCAGGATGAAGGAGGGGCAGAACGACATCTACTACATCACTGGTGAGAGCAAGAAGGCTGTGGAGAACTCTCCCTTCCTGGAGAAGCTGAAGAAGAGGGGCTATGAGGTCCTGTACATGGTTGATGCCATTGATGAGTACGCTGTTGGCCAGCTCAAGGAGTTTGAGGGCAAGAAGCTCATCTCTGCTACCAAGGAAGGTCTGAAGCTCGATGAGACTGAGGACGAGAAGAAGCGGAAGGAGGAGCTGAAGGAGAAGTTTGAGGGTCTGTGCAAGGTCATCAAGGAGGTGCTGGGCGACAAGGTTGAGAAGGTGGTTGTCTCTGACCGTGTTGTGGACTCGCCGTGCTGCCTTGTCACTGGTGAGTATGGCTGGACGGCCAACATGGAGAGGATCATGAAGGCGCAGGCTCTGAGGGACTCCAGCATGGCGGGCTACATGTCGAGCAAGAAGACTATGGAGATCAACCCCGAGAACGCCATCATGGACGAGCTCCGCAAGCGCGCTGAGGCTGACAAGAATGACAAATCTGTGAAGGACCTTGTGATGCTGCTCTTCGAGACGGCCCTCCTCACCTCTGGCTTCAGCTTGGATGACCCCAACACTTTCGGCACCAGGATCCACCGCATGCTCAAGCTTGGCCTGAGCATTGATGAGGACGAGTCAGCTGAGGCCGAAGCTGATATGCCTCCGCTGGAGGACGATGCTGGCGAGAGCAAGATGGAGGAGGTCGACTAAGATCTTTATTTTTGTTGTTTATCTGGTTACCTACCGTAGCTAAATCTTACTGTTCGAGGTTTTTGGCACGTTATCAGTTCTCTTGCTGGCCAGGCGATGAGTTTGGTTTAGCTGTTATGGTACTCTATAAACAGTTTATCGTTATTATTTGTAATGCACTAATGCTACTAGTAGTATAGTAAATGTTTCTTTATGCTGTTTTACCTTGAGCTTATCATATCCATTACTGACACCCAATTGAATGCATTTGTTTGTAATTGATTTTGCAATGAGTGGCCAAAAAAAGCTTTGGCTGCCACTGATTTCTGCAATTACTCCGTATGCTACAATGCATGAACCGCTAATCAGTTGATTAATTTCCAACAGACTTGTGTAGACATAACAATCTGAACAGCTTGTACAATAGAAAAGACATCAAAATGTCGCAACCACTGCAGGTGATTTATGGCGCCACACTTCTGGCGGGTTCCTCTTTGGAGGTGTTTGGTTTCCGGCGATATAGGGTATAACAAGATGTTTGGTTCAACCTCGTCGTAATCAGGTCACGCTGTTAACCAATACCGGTATATACAAAATCGTTATTGCCGTCTTCATTGTAACACGTTATGGAGCATAACCAAACAAAGCCCGTAATTGTTGCCATGTAATCAAATACGCCGTGACTCTATCCTGTTTGTGTTAGCGTTACCATTTCAGCAAACAAACACATTATCTTTTCTGGCGCCAAAGCATCACCTAAAACCAAGCAGAACCAAACAGCCCCGCATCAGAAACGTTTTCACTTACATAGACCCGCGTCAGTCGAACGTTTTCACTTACATACCGGTGACAGTACAGTGCAAAGGCAAATGATTGCAAGCGGCATTTTTTCTGTTAAAAGTCAAGAACAATGAAGATGTTCCAATCATGTTATAAGTCAAGGACAGTGGAGATGTTCCCCTGCTAGTATGCAACTCAAATAATCGGACGCTCTTATGTTCTATAGCCAAAAAATGACTACAAGCGACAATTCTGTTAAAAGTCAAGAACTGGAGATCCAAGAAGACGTATGCAACTCAAACAATCGGACGTTCTTCTGTTCCGAGATCCAAGAAGAAAGAGCTCATTGTCAGAAGCATTTATTTATTTATAACAAACATAGTTTCAGACTTTTAGAATTTCAAACCAAGTAGAAATTTCACTCAAAATCGATTCAAAATTCATCGAGGATAAATCATGAACTGAGTGAAATTTCAAAATATCTAAAATAATGTGTAATATTATTTTTGCGATTTTCTTAGTAATGTTTTAAGAAGCTTTAAATGGTTTTTACAATCTGTCTCAAATAAAATCATTATTAAATAGACGTGTTAAAATTAAAATAACAATTATAAAAAACATCAAATCTTGTATCCAAGATTCAGTCACCCATGTGTTTTGTGATGATTTCTCCATGAATTTTGGATTAGTTTTGAGTGGGACTCGAACTTGGTTTAAAATCCTAAAAGTTTGAAACAATTCACAAAAGCTTCTTCCCAAATAAATAAATGCTCTTTGGAGATATATGGACCTCGATGGGATCGTAAAACAAGGTTAAGGCATGGGATGAGAATAAGTTTAAGGATTACTATGAACCCTTTGAGACTCAAGAGTATCGGGACATGAGAACTCAAGACAAGTCAAAAGATTTGGATGAGAGCGCGTGACAAATTGAAAGACCATCATGTGCAATTTGAAGTACCAGGACTAGTTTATGGACTGCCACTGAAATTTACTCGTTCTAAAATAGAAGGTGCGCTCCTGCTCATGTGGGCTAGTAATACAATTCAATAGTACACGCATCCCATGACTTATTCCATCATTTCCATATTGGCAGGGTTTGCATTGGACCAAAGGGTAAAAATAATAGGAGAGCCATGTTCAGGTAACTCAAGGAGTTCAATTCATGGTAGAAAAATACATACTTTCACAGTAACTGAAAACTGTGTATACGCGATGGAGTTATGCCATGTAACATGGCCAGAGATTCAGAAAACACATCTCAATCACAGACCAATTTGCTTGTTGAGTTTTAGCGCATCTGCCAAGCATATCGTTTCAATATTTACAGTGATCCAAACGCAAACCTTTAGAACAAAAGTTTAAGGAAACAGGCAAATTATGTTAAAAGTAAAGTACATGAAGACGCTTTATTTCTTAAAATCTAGGAGTCCTCCACTTGTCAGGCATATCACTGCCCCACAATATAAAATCATGTAAGGGCAAGAGACAGTAAGTACTACCCAACAACGATGCAAGGACATTGAAGAAATCTATACTTCGGACGTTCTGTGTCTAGGTATCATCCTTTATGCAGTACATAGAAGCAGTGGATATCCTATGTGCTCCTTACTTCATTTGGACTTTCGACACAATCACAACGAGCCGGACACTGGTAACGACAAAGTTTCATAGTTGCATACTACCATCCACATTTTTCTTGCCACAGTTCCAAATAACTCTTCATATACTCCGCTATGCCTCTGTGATGTTCCAAATCTAAACAAGACTATCATGATTGACATGCCTAGGTGGCATAAAGGAACAAAAACAAGGGCACACATATCAATACTATCTTTGAATCAGTTTTAAGACTAATAGCCTTGCCGAAGCCAATCCAGATTAAGTAACCCCTGTCTCTTTCGTACATTCTTTGCTCTAATCACTGTGGTTTGTCCAGCTTTGACACGACCAAGGTTTGTCACAACCAAGTTCACGATAGGCAAGTTACTTCTTTTCTAACGCTCAAGGTACTAAATAAATGCATATGACACATCTATAAATGCATTTTAGCAGAACCCTATCATGAACTGCTCAAGGCATACAATTTATTCATAGGGGAAAGATGGGCTCACAGAACTGTGGCTCTTGCTATGTCAAAGCAATTCTGGGCAGGATGAAGCCCAGATGCCTGGAAGGGAAGCCACAACGTTGTGAGACCAGCACAGCCAGGGGCAGGGCAGAATCAAGGCAAGATACTCTTGAAGACATCCTCTATTCTCCGCAGAGCATCGAAGCCGAGGCAGTTGGGGCACCATCTCCTAGGAGGCATTCTCCAAAGGTCTGCCCACTGAACATGGACTGTTATTATGAGAACAACTCACCTAATGTCAGGGAGAGCTTCTCCATCGATCGAGTGTCCCTGAGGAGCCAAAACAGCATAGCCAGGAGGGTTAGCTTCAGATTACCTGACGAATCCGACGTCTTCATCATCCCGGCACGCAAAGATCCTGATGAGTACTCCACTGACGATGAATCCACAGAGGACGCAAGTCAAGAAACTGATCAAAAGAAACCTCATTATATTATAACAAGATACTATTAGGTTTGCTGTGCTGTGCAACATCAAGTTGGCTGGAAGAACTGAGTACCACAAAGAAGGTCACTGTATAGATGGCTGCTTTATCACAGCAGGAAAATTTACTATGACACTTTAGGGCTCATCATGTTCCATTCCATGCAGGACAGCATGAGTATATGTACTTTTATGTATTCCGCCATCCAGTTCTCCAAAGTATTGTAATAGCTTCCAACTTGTTCAGAAAACTGGAGATATCTAAGAAAAGGCTCTGTATCTCACATATTTCAGACAGGTTCAAGTATACAAATTAATTTCTCAACATTTCAATCAGCTGTACAAAGCTATGACAGGAAAGGCTAAAAGGGTAATGGAATTAACAGTGAGCACAATGCACACCACGCAGACATATATAAATAGATCTCTTTTCTTTAACAAAATAACCAGTTCCTGATGTTAACACACATTCAGTAAATTAGGGAAAGACTGGGAAACACGGACGTTCTACCTATATACAATTATCTATATTCAGATTTGAACCCTTCCGTCAGAGCAACAACCTTAGAATGTAACTTAGGTTGTAGCCTGGAAACAGCCTGTCGAATATCCTACAAAATTATAGTTTGCGTCAGACTTGTTGACCATAAGGCCATCAACAATGATTGGATAGGTTAATAGGCTCATACCTCAAGACTATATCGATTTGAGAAATGAGTTAGTACGATTGTTTCGTTTCTAAACCACTGAGAATGCTCCATTATCTACATACGGCATTAGTGCCTGTTGGTTAGTGACTGAAGCAGCAATTATTTCTCTCATTGGAATTTTCAAAAGGCCTATTAACATGTGTAGGGAGTGTCAGCATGTGAATTGTTACCTCAGACAGATGCATGTGGCCGTGCTCCCTAGCATGCTCAACATCAATGTGGTCATCTAGGAAGGTTGCCTGAAAAAAATGTCAAATTGTGTTGGTACTAAATAATAAAAGGTGGAAAACTTAAAATTGTTTTGTCGTTTTTCACATTTGAATATTATCTGAAGAACAAACTAGAAAAGTTCTTTTTTCATTTAAAATCTGCAGCAACAAATACAGCAATATTGGATCTAAGGCAATGCCACCAAACTGCAAAGATTACCAGAGACTTCGCTTCACTCCAAATTGGAAGTCTTTTTAAATTTTGTTCGAAGTCAAACTTCTCTGACTAACTAAATTTATTACAAAACGTACTAACATCTACAAACATCAAATCACTTCCGTTAAATCAACTATGAGATATGTCTTGTTAGAGCATTTATTTAGTATTGTAGATGCTGTAGATGTTAATAAACTTGGTCAAAGATATAGAAGTTTTACCTAGGACAAAACTATAATGATCTACATGGAACAGAGGGAGTAGAGAGTATATGTATTCCTGGCCATCACTCTGCAATTTGGTGCCATTGCTCTGTAACCAATAGTCTCTAGTAATTTGGTTCTAACACACTTTAGAAGAACACCGTTATCAGTTCATTAGTTGATAGCAAGAGATCATAGCCCTAATGTAAAGGAAGGATTAGGTTCCAATTCCATTCAATCTTGCTCAAATTAAACTGAATACTAAAAATTCATGCACACCCCTGTTCTAAATATTAGTTGATAGCAAGAGATTAAAGCTCTAATGGAAAGGAAGGATTAGGTACCAATTCCGTAAGATCTTGTTCAAATTAAACTAAATCCTAAAAATATATGCACAAAACCCCTCTTCTAAACTGACCCTAAAGTGACAATTTTCTAGAATCTTGTGTGTTCCGTTTATTTTATTTCTTTAAATAGTATATACACATCAGGAACAATCACTTTTACATATTTCTGAACAAGAAAAAGAATGTCATATTTTAAATGCGCTTTCAGGGGAAACAAAGGACAACCTAGCCACAGGAACACTGGAGGTGCAAAGACAATACCTCAGTTACGAGAACCCTTGCTCTCAGGGCATCTGCATTTCTAGGGTCAAGGATAAAATCAGACTTTGTATCTCCTGTGAAGGCAACTTCTGGGTACAGTATGGTATCTGTAATCTAATATCAAATTATATGGTGAATAACATGCAAGAGATATGCCTAATCAAGAGTAGGCCCATTCAAGAGAGCTCACCTCAGTGCCTGATTGCTTCAATTTCATTATCTGACTACCTTTCAGATGAGCATACTGTTTTTTCAATTTTCTTCGAATAGAGTAGATGACATAGCCCTTCATACCATTCACAAGCCAAAAATGGGCAACAAACATTAAATTATGGTCAACAATCAAAATATAAGGCCACTAGCTCTAATAGTTCAACTGAATTCGGAGCATTACCTGGCTGGGTATAGCATGGTAAGTTTGAAATGGCCTGGCAACAAGATCATTACGTATTTCATATGTCTCTCCTGAAAGAAGTCGTGTCATAAGGAACAAGCAAGCAGAAAACATACAAGAAAGCATATAAAACAATATCCATACCCAAATCAAGTGCAACTAATTCAACACTCAGTTCAATTTGGCTCATTTTGCAATGGACCTGAAGCAGTTCCTCGACATCATCCCTGATGCAGGGTGGTACAAATACAGTAGGAGGCTTCAAATTGTAGAGGCCACGGGTAGCTATGTACATTGGGAGATCACCCTGAAAAAATTTCACACAAAAAATGGTGCATTTAGCGTTATGAATAATTTCATAGTCCAAGTAGACGCGGATGTTGGATATTTTGTGACCGTCAGGTCAACAAACATACCCGAGATAAGGGGGAGTATCCTTATCCCCCAGATCTCGGAATCGGCTCCAACTGAGTCCGATTTTGTTGCCGTGATCGTGAGGCAACGATAACAAACCCTAGGGCTCGGCCCCGGGCCTACAGTGCTATTTAAGCAAGAGGCCGTACCACCCAAAAGGTACCCTTCACGCTTTCCAAGGTTCCCCGGAACCTTCCACCCTATACCGATCACTCAGACGCACTGGAAGGCCTGGAAGCCCGAGTTCCTCCCGTCGCAGGCCAGTCCCGTTGGCGTCCAGAAGGACGTCGTCACCCACCGAAGTCTCTGAAGGAGAGACTTCGCTACAAGCCCGACGTCGCCCTCAACACTGACTCGAACACCGCCTCTCCGGCCTTCCCCGTAGCGATGGACAACACCACCGCTGGTATAAAGGCCGGATCCGACTCCATTTACTTCAGCATTAGATCTAAGCTAGATGTGATCTTGTATAGGCTAGGTGATCCTGTTTAGTTAAGCTCTAAGCATTGTTAGCCTTCAACTATTCTAACATTTGGTATCAGTCGCCTAGATCTAGCCTACTAGATCCCTAGCACTCCAAAACCTAAGCCTTTGGGTTCGATTACACTAGATCCATGCATGATTAGGCTTTCTTTGAGTCGATCTAGTGTAACAGAGGAGGTTTGAGTAGCATAAGATGAGATTAGAGAAGTTCAGAAAAGAAAAGGTTAAGACTTTCATGATTTTAAGTTAGATCAGTGAAAGAAAAGATGAGATTAAGAATTATTTTATCTAGTTTTAGTCACTGCATGTGTAGATCTACTTGTTCAATTAGTTTATTTTAAGTTTTAGCCTAAGATCTATAAATTAGGGTTTCGGATTCATGTTTTACCCTATCTTTTAGCCATGTCGCACACACAGATTAGAGAATAGAAGAAAGGGATAGCAAAAACACCGATTCAAGCATGCAAACCCTAGTAAACCTCAGATCCGAAACCCAAAACCCCAGCCAAACCCTAGATCTACACAAACCCTAACCCTAAGCCTCAGATCAGACGGCCTACCTGGTCATGGCGGCCGCGCGTAGCAGATCTGCGCGCGCGACCGCCGCCTTCAGCTCCGGCGAAGCCGAGGATGGTGCTCGCACGGGCCATGTGTTGGCCGTGACAAGCAGACCACCTCGGCCGCGCGTGCGCCTTCGTGGTGCGCGCCTCCGCCCTCCATGCGCCTTGCGCCATGGAGTACCGGACCGCTGCCGTTGAAGCTCCGACGAGACCCCTCGACGAACCGCGCGCGTCATGCACGCGGTGCGCCGAGGAGGCTCGTGGAGCTCCGGCAAGCCAGCCCGGAAGCGCGGACGGGGATCTCTCTCTCTCTCTCGCCAGATCTGGTGGGGAAGGGAAGAGGAAGAAGACGGCGGCGCTCTCTCACCGGATCTGGCTCGCCGGAGGTGGGAGAGACGGCGGCGCACTCGCCGCCGCGAGCTGCTGCTCGGACGAGGGGGAGGGAGGAAATGAGTTAGGGTTTCCCTCCCCCCGTCTGTTTCGGGGTTTTATACCGCGTCGCCGCGCGGCCGACCGATCTCAGCCGTCCGATCTGAACGAGCGGCTGAGATCGAGGCGGGACGCGCGCGGGCGCGGGGGAGCTTGCCGGGCCGTATCTCCGCCGGCCCGCCTCCGTTTGCCCCTGGGCCTTAGGCCCATTAAGCCCTGGGCCGCTTCCGCGGCGCTGCTGAGTCGAGCCGCGATCCGAGCCGAGCCTGTGAGCCGAGCCGCGATCCGAGCCGAGCCTGTGAGCCGAGCCGCGCTACGAACTGGGCCGCGCGATGCGCGCTGCTGGGCCGCGCTCGCTGCGCTACTGGGCCGCCCACTGCGCTGCGCGCGTTAAGGGTTGCGCGCGCGGCTGTTGGGCTTTCGCGGGCCGAATTCGATTCTGGACCAAATTATCTTTAGTTTTATTCGAATTTTTTGGTGTATTTTTCGAATTTCAGGGCATTTTAAGTTTAAATTCTCTCTTAATTACAGTTTTAAGCTTAGTTTAATTACTGTATTATTTAAGTTGTATTTTAGTACTGTTTAAGTTTTAATTAATGCTTGCATAAGTATTTTATTAAGAATTTTGGTGTTGTGACTTAAGATTTATTCATGTTTAATCATTGAAATTTAAGTTTAAATCCACCAATATATTTTGAGATGCCTCTATATAAATGGAACCACCGAGAAGTTTATTTAGAGTAAACTTGTGATTATTTCTGACCACCGTTGATTGATCATGAGTAATAAGATGAATTTCGATTGTTTTCCCCACCGGTGATGCAACTTGATTTTCATGCATGAATTTAATCAGACCACCGTAGGGTTATTTTCATGCTTTTATTCGCATTTCAAGTATATTATTACTAAGAAAATTTCACTTGTCTTATTTCAGTGAACAACGTGAACCAAGTGGCTTCGTTCCTGAACAACATTCAGCCGCTCAATGGAGCGAACTTTCAGGACTGGAAGGGCAAGGTCATGACGTGCCTAGCATGGAATGATCTTGATGTTGCTTTCAGAGAGGACAGGCCAGCTGCTCCAGCTGAAGGACAGACTTCTCCTGCTTTTGACAAGTGGGAGAGGTCTAATCGCATGGCTACCATGGTGATGAGTCAGACTATCAGCCCAGGCATCAAGGGGGCCATTCCCCTCAAGAATGCCCAAGGTGTTGAGTACACTGCTAAGGAGCTCTTGACTAAGATTGAGGAAAACTTTAAGAGCTCCTCCAAGACTTATGCGAGCACATTGATCATGAAGCTCGTCTCCTCTCAGTATAATGGTAAGACAGGGATCAGGGAGCACATCCTCAGCATGTGCGCATGGCCAACAAACTCAAGGAGATGTAGATGGAGATCTCAGATGGTTTTCTTGTGCATTTCATTCTGACCTCTTTACCATCACCGCAGTATGCTGCCTTTAAGATCAACTACAACACTACCAAAGCAATTTGGACTCTCAGTGATTTAATCAGCTACTGTGTTGAGGAGGAGGAAAGGCTCAAAACTGAGAAGATGAAGGACGTGGTCAACATGGTTGGCAATCTCTCCCTCAGTGATACTCCTAAGAACCAGCATGAGTCTGGCAGCAGCAAGCAAGGCGCTAAGAAGAACTTTAAGAAGAACAAGAACAAGAACTTCGCTCCAAAGCATGAGAACAAGTTCAAGAAAAGCAGCCACAACTCAGGGGGCAAGATGTTGTGCTCATTCTGTGAGTCTCCCAAGCACCTTCAGAAGAACTGCGCTGGCTTCAAGGAATGGTTGAAGCAACAAGGTAATATTAATATTAAGTTTGATTCTGTCTCTTTTATTGATGAATTATTCTTAGCTGATTTTTCCCCTAATACTTGGTGGATTGACTCAGGTGCCACTGTGCACATTTCCAATTCATTGCAGGCATTCCTTACAATCCAAACTATAAGAAGGGGGGACAGAAACCTAAGAGTGGCTGACGGCAACGGCGTTCAAGTCGAAGGCGTTGGAAGCTTCGCCCTTGAGTTGCCAGGCGGCTTCCAGCTTAAATTAGATGAAGTTCTTTATGTTCCTAGTCTTAAGAGAAACCTTATTTCAGTTTCAGCTTTAGCAGATTCAGGACATATTTGTGTTTTTGATAAAGACAAGTGTGAGATTATATTTAATTCAATAAGTGTTGGCCTTGCTACTCGGCAAGGCAAACTTTATATGCTCTCTCTTAATGATGATTCTGTGATGAATGTCTGTAACATTGCTAATGTTTCAAATAAGCGTAAGCGCTTTAGTGAGACTTCTTCGAAATTGTGGCACTATCGCCTTGGTCACATTTCGAGGGGGAGAATGGATCGTCTCATTAAAGAAGAAATTATAGAACACTTAGACTTTTCAGACTTAGACCAATGTATTGATTGCATTAAGGGGAAATATGCTAAGAAAATCAAGAAAGGTGCAAACAGAAGTACGGGCGTATTAGAAATTATTCACACAGATATCTGTGGCCCTCTTTCTGTTACATCGGTAGATGGTTATGATTCTTTTATAACATTTACTGATGATTATTCACGCTATGGACACATCTACCCTATTCGCAAGCGTTCAGATGCGCTAGAAATATTTAAGATTTATAAGTTAGAAGTTGAAAAACAGCACAATACTTCTATCAAAATTGTAAGATCAGACAGGGGAGGTGAGTACTATGGCAAACATGCTCAATATGGTCAAGTTAAGGGACCATTTGCTAAGTACTTAGAAGAAAATGGCATTAGAGCTCAGTACGCTATGCCAGGCGAACCACAGCAAAATGGAGTTGCTGAGCGTCGCAACCGTACACTAATGGACATGGTACGTAGCATGCTCAGTCATTCTAGCTTACCTGTGGAATTGTGGATGGAAGCACTTAAAACAGCTACTCACATACTAAATCGGGTTCCATCTAAGTCAGTTCCCAAAACACCGTTTGAACTGTGGAATGGGAGGAAACCATCTTTGAATTATTTAAAGGTATGGGGTTGTCCCGCTGAGGCAAAGCTGTTTGATCCACAACAAAAGAAACTGGATTCTAAAACAGTAAGCTGTAATTTCATAGGATATCCAGATAAGTCAAAGGGATACAGATTTTATTGTCCTGGTCGCTTCACTAAGTTTGTAGAAACCAGACATGCTGTATTCCTAGAGGACTCAGAGATTAGTGGAGGTTTTCCAAAGAGGGATATAAGTCTTGAAGAGTTGCACGTTGAGTTACCCGCTTTGGAAGTTCCTGAGTTCACGGAGGCATATCAATTTGTACCACCTGTGATCCCTCAAATTAGCAACACCACACCTACTGCTGTCATCCAGCAGGAACACGTGGCGCAGGCCCCTGTTGTTCCAGTACCAGCTGTCCCTGTTTTTCAGGCTCCAGTTGCTGCTGATGCTCAGGCACCTGCAGTTGATAATCAGGCGGGAGAAATTTCGCAACAAGAACCTCCTGCAGTTCCTGAACCAGTTGTGAATGAGCCAACAATAAGACCACAACGAATAAGGAAGCCTGCAATTAATCCTGACTTATATGAGACTTATTTAACTGAGGACTTGTCATACGAGAATTATTTAACTGAGGACTTGTATAATGTTGGGAAAGTTAATGACCCTGCCACTTTCAAAGAGGCAGTACAAAGTGAGAATTTCACTAAATGGATAGAAGCCATGGAAGAAGAGTTAAAGTCTATGAGCTCCAATAAGGTATAGGATTTAGTAGAAATTCCTAATGGAGTCAAACCAGTAGGCTGTAAATGGGTCTACAAGACTAAACGTGATTCCAAAGGGAATGTCGAACGATTCAAAGCTAGACTTGTAGCAAAAGGGTTTACACAGAAGGAAGGGATCGATTACAAAGAAACCTTCTCTCCTGTGTCTACTAAAGATTCATTAAGAATTGTCATGGCACTTGTAGCTCATTTTGATATGGAGTTACATCAGATGGATGTTAAGACTGCATTCCTTAATGGTGACATAGATGAGACTATTTATATGGCTCAACCGGAAGGTTTTACCATTAAGGGTAAGGAACACATGGGATGCAGATTAAGAAAGTCTATTTATGGACTTAAGCAAGCATCCAGACAGTGGAACCGTAAATTCGATGAAGTCATTAAGAGATTCGGATTTAGGGAAACTCAGGTAGACAAATGCATCTATGTCAAAGAAAAGGGTGGAAAGTTGATGATCCTAGTACTGTATGTAGATGACATACTGTTAGCTTGCAACGATAAGAACATGTTGCATGAGACTAAGAACTTCTTATCGTCACATTTCGATATGAAGGATCTCGCTGAAGCCTCGTATGTGCTTGGCATTGAGATACACCGGGATAGAGCCTAAGGAATACTAGGATTATCTCAGAAAGCATATATTGAGAAAATGCTTAAAAGGTATAAGATGGATAAGAGTAGCACATCACCTGTTCCAATTCAAAAGGGCGATAAGTTTAATTTAGGACAATGCCCCAAGAATGATTTAGAAAGAGAGAAAATGAGGAACGTTCCCTATGCATCAGCAGTCGGAAGCTTGATGTATGCGCTAGTCTGTACGCGTCCGGACTTAGCATTTGCAATCAGTGTCTTTACAAGATATCAGGATAATCCAGGATGGGCTCACTGGGTAGGTGTCAAGAAGGCATTAAGATATTGCCAAGGCACTAAAGATTACATGCTTACATATAGAAGATCAGACAACCTTCAGGTTGAATGTTACACTGATGCCGACCTTGCTGGCGATGAAGATGATAGAAAATCCACCTCTGGATATATCTACATGCTAGCAAGGGGAGCAATTTCATGGAGGAGCGCTAAACAAGGTGTAACGGCTGTATCAACCATGCAAGCTGAATTTGTAGCATGTTATGATGCTGTTGGGCAGGCGTTGTGGCTTAAGAGTTTTATTCCGGCACTAAGAGTTGTTGATAGTATCTCGAGACCTATCACAGTGTATTGCGACAATAAAGCCGCAATATTCTTTTGCGAAAACGATAAAATAACAAGAGCTGGTAAGCATATTGAGCTTAAGTATCGTATCGTAAAAGTACGAAATCAGGACCAAACACTTAAGCTTGAGCATATAAGCACTAAGGAAAATATAGCGGATCCGCTCACCAAAGGCATTTCACCATCGCTATTTGATAAACATGTATATTACATGGGTTTGGTTGATACTTTTGAAAAGGTCCTGATCCAGGGCCATTAGTTTCCCCAAGTAAGATTAAGAATCCTGACAAAGTTTTCAGTAAAGACTATGGGTAATGTTGTCCCAGTATGAGGAGGCTCTGCTGACGACGCATTGGTCTGGTACTAGCTGAATTACTGAGGAAGGGTTTTAGATTAAGTATAATTTGAAATTGAGTTATAAGTTTAAGTTGTTTGACCTTTGGTCAAGGGGGAGAATGTTGGATATTTTGTGACCGTCAGGTCAACAAACATACCCGAGATAAGGGGGAGTATCCTTATCCCCCAGATCTCGGAATCGGCTCCAACTGAGTCCGATTTTGTGCCGTGATCGTGAGGCAACGATAACAAACCCTAGGGCTCGGCCCCGGGCCTACAGTGCTATTTAAGCAAGAGGCCGTACCACCCAAAAGGTACCCTTCACGCTTTCCAAGGTTCCCCGGAACCTTCCACCCTATACCGATCACTCAGACGCACTGGAAGGCCTGGAAGCCCGAGTTCCTCCCGTCGCAGGCCAGTCCCGTTGGCGTCCAGAAGGTCGTCGTCACCCACCGAAGTCTCTGAAGGAGAGACTTCGCTACAAGCCCGACGTCGCCCTCAACACTGACTCGAACACCGCCTCTCCGGCCTTCCCCGTAGCGATGGACAACACCACCGCTGGTATAAAGGCCGGATCCGACTCCCTTTACTTCAGCATTAGATCTAAGCTAGATGTGATCTTGTATAGGCTAGGTGATCCTGTTTAGTTAAGCTCTAAGCATTGTTAGCCTTCAACTATTCTAACAGCGAATGCACCGAAGATACTATGTACCTTTCTTCTTCCTACAGGTACTGCAACATTATTCTAGGATAGATTTTTTTTTTCTAAGTAACAGCTTCACTTGGCGCATCTAGAGCATATCTCGAGAAGTCGAGATGAATAATCAAGCCTAAAAGCAAAATTAGTGCCTAGGCAAACCAGTACGCGGCCCAGGGTTCTCACGATGTGGTCGAGGTGAGCGTGGGTGATGAAGAGGTAGTCCTGGCTGACGGCGAACTGCGGCCCGCGGCCGATGTCGAAAGCGACGTTTAGCGCTGGCACGGTGACGCAGGTCTCGTGTCCGCCCACCGAGATGCCCTCGATGGCGTACCCTTCGACCTCCACGCCCTTGCGCTGCACCTGTGCTCGCGCGCGACGGTACTCTTCCTCGTCCGCCAGAGCGCGGTCCAGCACCGACAGCAGCCCGCCCCCCTTGCCTTTGCCTCTGCCGCCGCCGCCGCTGACGGTGGAGGCGGCCGGCGGCTTCCTCGCGGCGAGAGTCTGGAAGCGGGAGGCACGGGCGGAGGTGCCGGAGAGTAGGCGGAGCGAGAAGGTGGAGAAGAGAGAGGACGCCGCCATTTCCGGGGTTGCGAACTGGGGAGCAGGATGAACGGTGGCGAGTGGGGACGGCACGCCGTGGGGGTTCTGGGTTTTGGTGAGGTCGACCGAAGGATAACGAGATGTATTCGCATCGGAGCCCCTTTATTTTTGCAATATCTGTTCCACACAAAGATGAACGAAAAGGTAATGGCAAAAATTAGTGGATGATCTTTCTGAAAATTGCCAGACAAGCAAGCAACAAGCCAACAATATGACAATAGTAATACAGTCATCATTGTACGGTCTGCAACTCTGCTAGTGTCAAGGACTGCTGATAGCCTGAAACCAATGACAAACGGTCGATACCAATACTCGATTCTGTTCATTAGTGTAACAATTCAACTTCTACTGTTCAGAACTAGTGTAATAATTCAGCTAAAAGACTGCTTGTACGGCTCCACATATACATATACACATTGTACATCTTTTTACATAGAGAACGATATGGTACATTCCCACCACTAGTTCCATGGTGGTTGATACTCCCCCCGTCCCAAATTGTAAATCGTTTGACTTTTTTGACCCTAACTTTGACCACTCGTCTTATTTATTTTTTTTTTCAAGATATCATATTTTTTGTTATGGCTAGCTTTAGTAATAATAGAATTTCAAGATTGACTTAGATTTGACTACATTTGCATAAATTTTTTGAATAAGACGAGTGGTCAAAGTTAGGGTAAAAAAAGTACAATTTGGGATGGAGGGAGTACGTTTTTGCTGAACCTACTTTATATGATAAATCTTCCTTGGGTTTGAACAGGGTACAGGGTCTCTGGTACGATGAAGGCGACATCGCAGCTAACAATCATTTTTGAGTAAGAAGTGAGGATATATGCATCTGTGATGTAGAACCCATTGATGATGGGCAACGGGAAGCCTTGTTCAAGATATGAATTCACGTAAGGTACAAACAAGCTCTTCAGGAAAAATCGTAGCATCGTCTGCAGATATAAAAAAAGTTTGCATAAATTAATCATCCTGATGGCAAGATATGAAGTTTCAACACAATATATCAAATGGATCCTGAAATTTACATACACAACTCAAGCCACTGGCACTTGTTCAGCTTTGCACTGTTTCTATAATACTAGCTGTTCCATGGTCAGTTTAAATTTTGAAGATTGCAGCCTATGATGGGATTCCTAAAACCTCTATGAATATTTATTGGATTGCAAAAATTGGTATTTCAATTAGTTAGCGCCATGAACTTTATTGGAACAACAACAACAACATAGCCTTTAGTCCCAAACAAGTTGAAGTAGACTAGGCACATTGATAGCTAGTCTCCGAGCGCTCCTATCAAAAGCTACTTCTTTGTAAATATTCCAATCCTTGAGATCTCTTTTCACCGACTCGCACCTAGAGGTTCATGAACTTTATTGGAAGACCGTGTGAATTTCAAAACGTATAATATCTCAATTTACCATAACTTCCTCTTGCCCAAAGTGCATTATGATCATGAAACCGAATTTTGCTTAAAGGGTGCCATGCAGCCAATTGAAGGCCCACTAGGAGACAAAATATGAAAAGCAGAAAGACAACACAAATATATAGCTAAGCAAAATCACCTGAACTAAAACAGTGTGAAGTTTGCCAATTTGGCTCCACTTCAATGCAAATGAGAAATAATCCAATTCCACTCTTCCACCAAGGTTATTCCCGGATACCGCTGCAGCTCCAGAAACAGCAACTGACTACAGAAGCACAAGTCATATACGGTAATTACAACAGATGGTAACAACAATAGTACAGTTTGGAACACTGGGTGACGCATACAGTTTCAAGATACACAAAAAATGTAGTCTAGTGAGAATTTAGTCATAAATCAATGGACAGCATGTTGAGAATATCAAACAGAACAGTTTAAGTGGCAAAAACGGAAATCAGATAAAAGGAAAGAGCAACATTAGTTTTCCCTTTTCAGTAGTGGGCTCCAGAAGCTGCAATATACTGCCGTTTCAAATGGGTTTTTTATTGCTTGAGTAGCTAGCTACACTTAAAAGCATGAACATTCGCTTAAATGAAAGATGGAAAGAACCTCACCACTGACATGCATGCAACTGGCACTATCTCGCCAAAATCCAAAACATTAACTGTGACATCTAAGTCAACTGTGGCATCAATTCTTCCCACATTAATTCTCACAGAGGGGGGCGAAATTGCAGAAATATTCAGCACCATTTTATCATCTGGATATTTTCTATACAATTGAGGAACCAAAAACCTCCAGCTAGCAGTGTTCAAAAGAAACTGTTCAGGAACTTTGTCCACCATCCTTTGCAGCAAACCAGCCTGAATGATCAAAATCTAGTGGCAATTAACAGTTGCAGTTGAAACAAGCAAAGGGATCAAGGTCCAAGTCAGCAACCACACACTGACACAGTTAAGTTGAGTCTCCATCAACCAAAACATCAGGTCCCATTTTTTAATTATATCAAATGTATTTCCAACATACCTCGAAGTAGAGAGCTGAAACAGAGTTGAAAACATCTTCATCCAATGAAATCCAAAGCATTTTCGAGGAACTCGCAAGAGGTAGTGCAGATTTGATATCTCCAAGAAGCATGTCTCTTGGAGCAGCAGTTTCATCAGATGGAATAAATAAGCCATCTATATCAAACTCAACAGAGGATCTCTTGAATAATGGATCATTAACAAACGTCACATTCATTGCAGCAACACTATCAAGATCGATTTTCTTCGGAAGGTTTCTAAGGAACGAGTCAAGCTTCAGTGTACCTTCCATTATTTTATTTGTAATTGCATTTTCGACTGATGATCTGATATGATTGCTGAAAGCATCTATAAACCTACAAAAAGTTGGCAAAAGAAGCCTCTCAGTAATTAATTGTATGGTTTAAATAAGATGCATGGCGAACTAAATTCATGTAGAAAGAACACAGCTTAGTTCATTTCAGAAACAAATGGAAGTTCTCAAGGGGAAATTAAAGAAATTGCTATCTCCTGAAATAAAGAGACTAAAGCTGAAAACATTGGATATGTTCTGAATCCAAAGATACATGCACGATATTTACTGGCTGCTGGTGAAGGAAAGTTCAATTTACTGAGCCTCTTTCAGAGGAACTAACAACAAGTGCTAGTAGAGCAAAATTGTGAACCACATACACTTGATAGAACCAAGATGATCCTCCATTTAATGTTATGTCCAACTCCTCCATATAACAGCCACATTCCATAACAGACAGCTCGAGAGATCCATTTTGATTCTTCATGCCCATGGAAACACCAACTTCCACTCCTTCAACCTTAGCGAAAAGTATTTATGAACACACCTTGTACCTTTGTATACATACATGTCAAAACTCAAAACTAACTAAAATGTTCAATACAGTTAAAGTTGCATATGTAAATGCAGCTGGACTACCTGCTGAAACAATATAGCAACTCGACAGATGATAAATGTAAATACAATCCATTTAACTTACCGCTAGAAATTGTTTTCAACATTTATTTCACAAAGTATACATAACTGCGACCTTTTTCTTTCATGAAAAAAAGACTACTTACAATCATAACAAGGATTAAGGTGCATATAGAACATCTAAGTTACATAAAAGCTGTCACTATCTAGGTGCTTTGTATAATATAGTTCCTATTAATCCATAAACTCCTTTGAGTTAAAATTCAGGCAGGGTTGGTCAAATTACATCTTACAGGTTATAGGTTGTGTGGAAGAGGTTAGCAGTTTGGAGCTTGGACTACCTAGAGTTGAAGCGTAAGTATAACATTATGCTGCAAACTAAGGAAAGACGACATCTCAGATTAACCACTCCCTTTTGTCTTTGCTTATAAGGGACTGTATGCCCTATGGAGATTGAAACTTCACATTACCTTCAGTACCACTTAATTTGGCAGTATATTGGAATAATCAAATTATCAACTAGAACAGCTACTAAACAGCCACAGAAAACCGCGCCACTCAGGAAATGATCAATCTAATAGCGACAGAACACATGAATTCCGCTATTTATACCTGAATCGATGCATTCCCACAGTCATAGATGGTCACAACCCACGCGCTGTACGAGTAGCCCCACTCCATCGTGAGGTTCGCGCTAGCAAGTGAGGCGGCCACCACGACGCCTGTGTCACCGACGGCGACGGTGGAGTTGGTGACGGTGAGGCTGTGGAGCACAATCCCGGAGGCGGTCATGCTGACGGTGCCGACTAGCGGGATGCTCATGGATTTCTCGATGTCCGGCACGCTCAGGGGCGTGAGCGTCTCCACAGCGTGGGACACGAGCAGGTCCTTTGCGAAGTCGAGGCCCGACTGGGAGATTACGGCGGAGATGTGCGATGACGCGGCTGCCGGGGAGGGGCCGGTGAACAGCTGGAGGGCGACGAGGAGGAGGAGGAGAGGGGGGCCCATGGCGGCGAGCCGGCCAGGAGGCTAGCCGCTAGCCTAGGGTTAGGGAGGCCGTGGCTGGACGCTGGAGTGGTAGTGGCGTGAGGGGAAGAAGACACACGCGGTGGCGGTACGGAGGTGTCGAGCCCCCGGCTGGTTTGAACGGTCGTCTTCTCCGGGAATGATGAGTGGATTTTGGTTTCGCCGTTGCTGACGTGGCGGAGACGTGGCTGCTGGCTAGGCCGTAGCGGCTTTCTTTCCGGAAATGCTACCTACCTCTTCGCTGACATGTGGGGACCAGCTTCTGCTTGCCAATTGCCACCGCGAAAACGGTCCAACAAGTCTCGGCCGGGGCCGCCCTTCACGCCGTGCAGCTTTCCCCTTCCCGAAGCTTCGCACGGCTCTCCCTCTTCTTCACCTCGCCCCACCCGCCGCCGCCGCTGCCGCCGCCGCCGCGGCACCCATCCAGAGGCGAGCCGGAGAAGCGCAAGAGCGGTTGGGCATGGCAACGCAGACGGGGGTCGCGGCCTCCAAGGTCCTCATCCTCGTTGGCGCAGGTCCTCGTCTCATCGCCGCCATCGTCCCCATCGAACATCTCTCCGATTGGGAGCGATTTCTTCTGATTGGCTGCTGTTTGGATCCCTGATCTTGTGAATTGATGCCTCTGCAGGGATGACGGGCTCTATACTACTGAGGAATGGACGCTTGTCTGACGTGTTAGGGGAACTCCAGGTCGGTAGATACTTCTCCCCATTTTTGTGTACAAATTTGATACGTGCGTTGTCAATCCGTTAGGCCCTATACCCGTGCATCAGATTACTGAGCTTTGTCAGCTGATATGTGAATGACTTGGGCATGGGTAGTGGAAGCATTAATTAAATTGCATGATAATTTATGTTGGTCAATGTACACCAATTTTTGTGCGTAATTGTACTTCACTAGTTTATATAACTCATCATAAGTGTTATAGCGATTTTAATGATATGATCTGCACCTTCACCTCAATCACATATGTTTACCCTGGAAACTAGTTAGTATATGTTTATTTAAGCAAATTGTATGTGTTTATAGGAGATTATGAAGGGTGTAAATCAAGGAGCTGTTTCAGGCCCCTATGACATTGCCCTTATTCAAGCTCAGGTATGCTCTTCATGTGTAATGCATCTTACCGTCAGAACCTGCATGGAAGTTACTCTTCTTTCCATGTTGATATAATCATTTATATTAACTTTGCTTACTGGTGATATTAGATTCGGAATTTAGCCCAAGAAGTCAGGGATTTGACAATATCAAGGCCTATTACCATCCTGAATGGCAAATCTGACTCAGGAGGTTTGTACCGGCTTCACTTTCTCTTCATTATATTCCCTTTATTTTCGCTCATCTGTGCAAACAGCCATTTCATGAAAAGTTTTAGTTTCAATTCAGATAGTTTCTCTTATGAATGTTCGCAGAAGTTTAAATGAATAGTTACTTATATACACTTCTAAAATAACTGCATCTGATAGGAGATCATTCCTATAGTAGTTCTCTGCTAAAAATTTATGAAAGCATTTTCATGGCTGAAGTTAGCAATTATTGATTTATAGTATTTTACTATAAACGGGTAGCTCTTGTATTGTTTTCTTATATACATATTCCTTTTGCAGGTGGTTTATCATCCTACATACTGCCAGCAGCTGCAATTGGAGCAATGGGTTATTGCTATATGTGGTGGAAGGTAAAATGTAAAATTTATGCCCTTGATTATTTTATTTTGAATTTTCTCTATTCTCTCCTCCTTTTCTCCAGAAGTTGTCAGTATGTTAATTTCATGAGAACCATTTCACTGAATTAATAACTGAATGAAAGAAGCAACAACTGTTCCCTTCGTTTATTACTTATTTTGGCTATTTTCTTTGTTTCGTAGTCGGTGGGTACTGAGTTTCTTTTCTATTTTTTGTTCTAAATAAGAAATTAATGTACAATTTCTTGCTGACGATACCACATTCGGTTCCAGTAGGGTTTTTATCTGAATGCAGCTGCAAAGGTAAATAACCTGCACTCATCCATGTGGGCACCATGGATGAATTCTCTATCTTAATTCTAATAATAATGTCATCATGAACACTGATAGAATATCCAATCAAATTTCATGTTTCCAAGTTGAGGGGCATTTCCTGATTCTAATAATAATGTCTTCCTAATTCACTAGGATTTATAAGCAAGGCTATTAGACAATCTCAGATCCTAATGACAGCCCCAAGTCTAGAATTTTCATTTATTAGCATGTGACTGGTGTGAATCAAACATCTAGAGAAATGTTGTGGTCAGATTTTTTTTTACCTATTCTGCTGTGCCTTTCTTACGTGTTAAGAACCTTATGCAGGGATTGTCCCTCACAGATGTCATGTTTGTCACTAAACGCAACATGGCTAATGCTGTTCAGAGCATGTCAAAGCAGTTGGAGCAAGTTTCATCAGCACTGGCTGTATGCTTTATTCCCAACTTCATTCATGTTTACAATCAGCAACCCGTATCTCTATTGATCTGTAAGTGCAATTAATTCCAGGCAACAAAAAGACATCTAACTCAACGGCTTGAGAATTTGGATGGCAAAATGGATGAACAAGTAGAGGTCTCCAAAGCCATTAGAAATGAGGTTCGTTCACTTGAGCAGTAACAATGTTATAGTTGCTTGATGCTCGCATGGTCCTCATGAAACGCTGTCCTGCTGTGCCTGAGCATCAATGCTCCTTTCGTTTTTATACTATGCGCGTGCATCTGGTCAGTACTTTTAAAATTCATGTACAGCATTTGCATAAATGGTTCCATGCTTATCAACGGATGTTGTGGCATAGCTGATTTAGTTCATCTTTTTTTTTTGAAAAGGCACTTTATCTTATTTTCTAGAAAGGTCTACAAGAATTTTCTTTGATAGCTGTGCCCAAATAGTTGAACAAAAAACCATAGCCTTTAGCCCTCTACCAGCTAGCAAGTAACATTTGAGAATAAATGTTAGGCACAAGAGTGATCAAAAGCGCTAGTGAAATTTGTTTTTTTTTTTTTTGTTAAATTATGTGATTAGTTGGTCTATGGCTGTTTCACAAACCAGTGTAAATTTATAGCATTCTTCTCATGTATGTTACACTAATGTGCTTGTTGTCTGTTTCATTTTCTTCTCTTAGAATACTGAAGAAAGCTTTTGTTCTTCCTAATGATATGCGGAAGCTTTTCAACCATTTGGCTTAGTATATTGTAGATGACATATATTGAGCTATAAAATATATTTATCGTTTCAGTGTTTGATATGGTTTTGTTCTATATTTGAAGGTCAATGATGTTAAAGATGACCTGTCTCAAATTGGATTTGACATTGAAGCAATTCAACAAATGATTGCTGGATTGGTGAGTCTGAGCGTTCTCTTATTGTGATGTGTTGTGAAAATTATATATCTTACCTTTGGTTTTTCTTATTGTCAGGAAGGAAAGATCGAGTTACTTGAGAACAAACAGGTATTACTAGCGAGTTTTAGTGAGACATGGCATCCTCTAACTATCCTAGCCCTAACCTCCTCTGTTTACTGAACAGGACATGGCTAATACTGGTATATGGTATCTCTGCCAAGTAGCAGGTGGTATAAAAGATGGAATAAACACCAAGTTTTTTCAGGTGCGCAGATTATCTGTCTAGTCTGTGCATGATAAAACGGACTTGTTTGTTCATTCATGTAATGTAAAGACGCATATATCTTTGTTCATATGCTATTTGTTGATCTTTTATTCTGATGATCCGTCGCCATTCATTACACAGGAAGCCACTGAAAAGCTCAAACTTTCACATCCAATCCAACCTGAGACCAAACCTGTGAAGGTATATGCCCCTTCCATAAGTTTGTTGTCCTCCTCCCAGGTATTATGACTTTGTTGATTCTGAACCTCCTATTTGATGGTGTGCATATTTTAGGGACTTGAATTGTTTTCGGAGAGTGCCAAGGAACATAAAGTAGTTGAATCCAAACCAGCTATGTTCACAAGCGATGCTGAGAATGAAAAGCTCACGAAAACGGCCGCTGTAAAGGGCGCTGCGGTGCACAGGTCTATCAGGTTCTCATTTGGGAAGGAAGGCCTTGCTTTGTGATCAAATCCTCACCGCTTGAGATGTACATTGCCTTGTTTGTCGCTTTGTCTGATAGAGCATAGAAGAATAACCTGCATCTGGAGTGTCTGAATTTTTCCGGAGCAGACAGGTCTGATTTGAAATACCTCCAGTTCCACTCATTTTTTTTCTTGGATTTTGATTCATTTTATGGTTTGATTTGATGCTTTGTATGATTTATACAAGTGGTTGTAAAGAATAAATAAAACACGATTTTTTTGGTCGTATTGTGGAGAAATTACTGCTAAGCATCAGTTGAAGTGGCCAAAGATGGGTTCCAATTCCAATCCTGACTTACTGAGTCCAACTGTCCAAGCCGGTCCGGCTAAATTGTGATTTGCATGTCAGAATTTCTTTTTGTCCCCGATCGACCATGAACTGTTCTCTGAAACGTTGTTCCTGCCATCTTTTCCCTACAGCTATCGAAAAAATGAACACTAACCCAAAGTTTGGTGGAAATAATTCTTAGAGATACTGTGGAGGACGGATGATTGCAAGTCAGGTTATGCTATGTTGAGAATTGCGGATACGAGGGAGCTGGATTTTGCCCGGGAGAATCCGGCAGGTCGGTAGGATCTGACAAACACAAGGGTCGGTCTTTGGTGTGTGGTGGCGCCTCAGCCCGGATGGTCTGTGTTTTCCACGGTTGTTGTCTCCGTGGAGGGTGTCTTGGTGTCTAGGGTGAGTTTAGATTGGAGAAAAAAAAACGCTATAGATAAAAAAATACTGTAGGTCGTGCTGGAAAGCGTGTTCTGTGAGTGAGAGGGATAGGATGAATAGGAAAAAGTTGGATGAATAGTGTTTTTTTAGAAAGTTGGATGATCTGAATGCACCCTTAGTTCGCCAACTTTCCAGTCACATCGAGTCACATCTTCTCTCATAGACACGCTTACCAATGCACTATTTACACCTCCAACTTCACCAACTAAGGGTGTGTTTAGATTGGGGAAAGATTCCCCGAAAATACACTGTTCAACAAAAAACACTGTAGATGAATAGTGTTCTGTGAGTAGAAGATGTGGAATGAATAGTGAAAAGTTGGATGAATAGTGAAAGGTTGGAGAATCTTTTGGGAAGTAAACGGGGCCTAAACAAGACCCTTTCCATCCTTCAACTCTTGTTTCTTTGATTGACGTGTACTAGATCTTTGTACCCACGAGCACACACGTTCATGTAGTCATGTGCCGTAGTTTTATTTTGAGCTGCAGTCTCGCGGTGGCAGCGTGCAGGGGCTGTGTTCACGTGAGGTTGGATGGAAGTACCTGGAAGGGATGAATAGAAAAGATAAAAAGAGAATTTTTGAGATACATGTTCTGTAGGAAGATGAATAGAAAGTAAAACTTAATTTTTAGAATGTGAGCACAGCCCAGCTCAGCCCTCCATATACCAGTAACACTGAAAACGCCAGGGTCTCGAAACCTTCACTCATAATGCACAGGTTCTGGCCTTTCCATGCACGAGGCAAATTACTGGCTGCAGGCACAAAGTCAACGTGTTGCGTGATGCAAGCCGCAGATTTTTGAACGGTCGCCTAGCTATCTCTCTCACACACACAACACTCTATGGTCTGTTTAGTTCGTAAAAGTCCTTTTTACTTCCTATTCATCCCCCTCACAGAACACGCATCCCCAAAAATTCCTTTTTAACCTTTTCTATTCATCTCCCTCACATAACACGCATTCCAAAAAAAAAGTACTTTTTACCAACCTCAACTAAACACGCCCGTGGACTCTGGAGCTAGCTAGTAAACAACTGCGTGCCTGACCGACTGGGCAAAGCAATGAAGCAGCTGATGCATGCAGACACACCCAGCGGGTTGGGAGCTTCGCGTGAAGCCATCCAAGTTTACTCACCCGCACGCTAGTAGCGTCAAAGCTTGCGTCCCTTGAGTCTCGGACACCGATTCTCATGGCATGCATCTCGGTGCCACCACCAAAGTCAAAACCAGCAGCAGCAGCTCAATGTGGCTGTGGCTGTGGCTGTGGCTGACTGCGGCCATCGGATTAGGCAGCTAGCTAGGCCCCTCTAAACAAACCAAACCGATCGAGGCAGCCGATTAAAATACTCCGTTAGCAGCACGACGACACTATCAAGCTGGCCCCGGCCTGCTGTGATTAGCAGCGCGGCTACTCCTCCCTGATAATTAATGATAATGACCCCATCTTCCCTGATGCTGCCGGGCGCTGCGGCAGCGTTACCAATTTCGCGGCACCGCACGTGCATCCACGGAAGAATGGAAACGGATCCCGAGGACGTACAGCGGATTTCCGGACGGCCGCCGGTGCAGGGACGTCTACCGTGTTGGTACTGTTGTTTTACAGCAGGGGGCTTTCACATGTCGAGCTGGCGGACCTGGACACTGGCATGCATACTGCTCAACCACTTTTTTTTAAGAGCTATTCGCACTCGTTGGCCTCTATTTCCAACTCGTAAAAAAATATTCTTACCTAGTCATTAGAATTTTAACCTCTGTCCCAACTTTCCCGTACCGGTCAACCTCTATATCTCAACCTTATACCAACAAATCTATATTTTATTCAATCATCTCTAACTACTATTTTTTTTTCTTTTCCTTCTCTCCCTTTTTCCCCCTCCTCGTCCACTCCGCCAGCAGCCCCCTTCTCTCTCCCCCATCGCCTCCCTGAGCTCCCTCTCGATCTCCCACGCCGTCGCCGCCATGGCTGCTCCCTCCCTCTTCTCTCCTCCCACCAACCATCGGCCCCAACATCCCCTCCCCTTCCTGCTCCGGCGAGGCGAAGCGGCGCGACGTGGCGAGTGCCTCCGTGCCGAGGAGGCAGAGCTCCGGCGGCGGTACCTAAGGCAGAGAAGGAGGAAGAGAAATGCGGAGGAGCTCGATTCGTCGGCAACAGAGCTCGATTGGGGGACGAGGAAGGTCGATTTGGGCTCGATCTAGCGAGGCGGAGGAGTAGGACGCCGCGGCTACCACAGACGCCTCCTCCTCGAGCTCCTTGTTGACCTCGCCATCGGCTCCTCCTCGAGGTCCTGCTCGACTTTGCGGCGGAGGTGAAGCAATGGCGGCAGCGGCGTGCCTCGCGAGGCCTCGAGCTCAACTAAGAAGCGCGGCGTTTCCAGCTCCTCTCCTCTCCTCTCTCTTTCTCTCCGGCTTCCCTCTCGGCGGAGCTGCCGGCCGGTGGCTAGGCTCTCCCTCCGCGGCAGGCTGGCCCCGAAGAGTCTCCAGCTCCTCTCCTCACCTCTCTCTTTCTTCGATTTGTTTTTTCTTTTGGTTCTTCCTTGCCGGCGGCCATAGTGCTCGACGGCGCCAGCCGGCAGCTTCTCGCGGGGTTGTGGATGGCTCGCCGGTGTGCGGGCCCCATGCCATGGCGGTTGTGCCGTGCAGCGGCACGCAGGCCCGAGCCGGCCATGGCGCGGGAGGAGGAGTGGCCGCGCTCCCCTGCTCGCCGCCGCCGCCGTGGTGGTTGGGAGCGCGCGAGTGTGCGGGCCTGCACAGTCCATAGCGTCTCTCCTCGCAGACCCTGGGAATAGGGGTTCGGGAGCCGATCGCTACGATAGCAATCCGCTTCCAGACCCCCGCTGCGGACTTTCCAACCGCTAAATGGAACTGGAGGCCGCTTTAGGGGTACCACTGCGGATAGCCTCATGTCCGCATCCGCATACAGTGATTTTTTCTGATAGCAGTCTCAGAGACATTCGTTTTTTTGGATCAATGGTTGCATGAGAGAGACGACGGTGAAGCTAATAGCCAGCTAGCACCTGATGAATGGCGTTAGGTGAAGAACCGGCTTGAGTTCTCAACAGCCGCCACCTAATCTCACTCGCGAAGCTCAGCTAGCTCCCAACCGGTGATCAATAAAATCAACCAATTGTAGTACCCGGGTACTGGCCGTGAGATAGTCAAGAGTGAAGACTGCACGCTGAAGGCACCCATAGGACAACAATGGCACGGAAATGATTGAAGGAACGGCACCACAGCTCATCATCTATGCCCCCGTCAATGATCAATGGCTCTCTTCAGCCGATCAAAAAACCAAAAAAAAATGGCTTTCTTCCTACTAGGACGAGATCGCTGGTCCGTTTGTGCACGCCGCGACGAGACCTTATCGGAACGTTCCGTACGTAGATCCTCTTCTAGATTTAGCGGACCGCAGGGCACCAGTGCACAGGTGGGCCGGGTCGGAAATAGTAGCACGTACGTAAGCGGCAGAGCCTACCGGCAAATGTACTGATAGGGCAAATAAACGGAGAGGCATTGCGGTCTTGTGGATTGATTGGACTTGTTAACTCAGATCCCTGTAAAAGGATACTATTTACACGAGACAGAAAAGGCGGTATCGACACATGTTTTGGGCCTATCGTCATGAACAAAGTTTATAAATAAAACAATTAATTCGCATGTGATTTATAAGTTGTGCTCGTTCTCTCTTCATGTGACACTTTTTGAGAGCGTGACATGAAACAGTAGAGTAGACAGAGTCCCCGTATGGCCATTATCGAAATCCTTGACGTGCCATCAAAAGTTTCTCGACCCTCATGTGCCATTACTTCCTTCCTCTGATTGTACGAGCAACAAGGCTGATGTCAGTGTGGCACACGGTCACGGTGGACGAACAAGCCTTTTTCTTCCCCGGCCGCGTGTGTACTGGAATTTCATGAGGGCGGTGGTACACACTAACATTGAATGAAATGTTTTGTATGGGACGATGGCACATCAAGGATCTTTGTAATTCCTTTTTGCATAGAGGGGATTATCTCAGACGACCATAGAAATCAGAGAACGGTGTAGCCGGCCCAAATGGACAGTGCAAACGAATCATAGTAACCGGAATCCATGTACATCACTCCTACATCGATCGGTAACAAAGCTTTGCAAGTACAGCCGCATTATTAATGTTCCCGGCATTTCATCAGTCAGCGTATATAAACACTACACGTCGAAAAATGCTAATTCAGTCGGTGATTCTCGCGAACATATGCATTAGTACTACTTAGAATCTTACAAGAGGAGGGGAGAGAGAATATGAAGAAGAAATCTTTAGCAAGTTGTATAATCGCACCTTGAGAAAATGCACATATACATACTCTGGCATTTTGATATCAGTGACCTACTAATACTAACAATGCCTAAACGAATCACCCAAATTAAAAGAGAAACAGATAGAAAACGCAGAATGCCAACAAGAACTAAGTAATTAACAATTAACCGTCACACCATGCATGGAGAGGAAAGCGAACGGAAGGTACTTGAACTGCGAGAAAATGCCTGGCTTTCCCATGTATGCCGCCGATCGACCGAGACCTAAAACACCGATTATATTAGCTACTTACTGGCTAGCTTCTTCAACCTTTAGTCTCCGACCACCACCAAAAACTCCCCTCCATTCCTGCTGGACTTCTGCTTGGCCTGTCCGTCCCGCCGGACCATCCCCGTTTGGCCGCTGCATCCTGCACGCCGAACAGCAGGAAGGCAAACAGATCACTGGCCTCCCGGAGCCGGCGACAACGAGTTGTGTCAACCATGCACGAGAGGCGCCTCGCGCGAGACGGTGACGAGCGGCGGCGCGCGCCCTCCACGTCCATGCCCACGTCGCAGCTAGGCCGGGTCGTAGCTGCAAATGTGAAGGCAAGCAAGCTCGAGATAGTAGTTGCTACTGGTTGTCTGGTTAGTCGAGAGGCCCGAATGGCTGGGGAGGGAGGCGAAGGGGGGGGGGGGGGGAGATAGGGGGAAGAAGAAGAAAGGTTTGAGATGCTAGCTAGCTGTGCCCTCGGCCTGGGAATATTTCAGGGGCTTTTTAAGGACGGGGCAGGAGAGCGGAAGAGGCGCCGGGTCAGGAGATCTCTCTCTCCCGACCCCGAGATCATCTGCGGCCGCGCGTGCGTGCGTGCGTGCTCGCGTTGCGCCCGGCACGGCCTGCACGGGCATGTCCTGCGCTGCGCTGCGCTGCGCGCGCGCCGGGATCCGCGCCCAACCGCAACGGGACGGGCCGGCCGGCTACCGTGCGTTGCGTCGGTGTCACACGAACCAGACCAGCTGCCGTGGCTCCGTGCCTGTGATGTACCCCTCGGCTTCCTTGGCGTGGCAGTCTGGCAGCCAGCGTACACTGGCCGGGCACCCAGCGCCAGCGCGGCCGCGCCTGCCAGTGCCACCCAACCACGATGCGTAGACCGCAGCGCCGCACGGACGCTGATGGCGGGCGGGCGTCGACCAACTCCATCGGTTGCGTTCACAGGAGAGGCTATCTTGAGCTTGAGTGCACGCAGGGTGTACGTACGCGTTGGTTTCGGTGCCAAGAGAGAGCCCAAGATTTCCTCTTCCTCGATTGATCGGAAAAGGTTTCGCTGCGTGCCGAGAGATTAAAGAGAGGGGATTGAGGCCGGGGGTCCACGTTAAAGCTAGAGCTCGGACGACCGACGACGGATAGATGAGCGTAGTCTCCTTTTCTCCACAGTGAAAGAGCGGGCGGAAGGGGCTTTCTTCTGCCGGTGGCGACTTTCGTTATGCTCGTCGAAATCTTTGTCCTGGAAAGCGTGGAACGGCACGCATGGGCTCGCCCCGTACGCCGGTCCGCACCGCGGGGCGCAAGTGGGGAGGGTGCAACCACTAGCGTGTAGTATCATGATCACGCTTCTTTTGATTCCTCTAAGGTTTGCCACTCGATCCATCGGGAGGTGATCGTCTTTAGCTCATGCGCAAGAGCGTTTTTGTCGTATGGGGCGGTCGTTTGTGATGAGCTTAATTATTACTGATGGCTTTTTGCGCCTTTGTGAGTTGCGGAGACTAAGCATCACTATCTTGTTCGACACGGCTTCGGCTTTTGCATTAAACAAGGTTTAGTATGTAGTTGTATAAGATGGCGTGATCGTACAAGGAAGCGGAAGCCGATCTCTCACCAGTTTCTTCCTCATGCTTCTATAGCTTCAGCATGATCGATCAGAGTTAGTGACGCATGTTCAAGATGGCACATATGCCTAATGAAAAAAAAATAAAAGAAAAGGTTGAGTCTGTTCATGCATCATCATGCACAAAAGCGATGAGCCGATGATGTATGTACTCAGCCACTCAAAGGTAACACACAATGCTTTCGTTTCGTGCGACCTTTTAGAACGATGCCTAAAATGGGAGCGCACCTTTCGTGGTTCTTTGCAAGGAAAAAGAAACAGATCGAGGTGAACTTTGCGCAAAGGACGATCACCGTGGTCCACCGCCGCAAGCTAGCCCAAGCCTGATGACTTGCCTCCAGTGCCGGCGGCGTCCGACCCGGACCACCACTTCGTCGACCGGGCCTCTGCCGCGCCACATGCCCCCGGCCCTCATCCGCGACCATCTCTCACGTCTGGTCTGTGGTGGGCTGGTGGTGGTGGGCGCCGTGACGGTCGGGCTCCGTTGCTCCGCGGGGCGCACGGGCACAGTGGCTCTGCGTGCCTGCCTGGTGGTGGGCGGCGTCCCGTGCGTGTCCCGCCGCCCCGTCTCGCGGCGCGCGCAGCCGGGGAAGGGGCCCGGCCGGGTGCTCACGTGCGGGTCTCGCGGGGGTGCGCGGCGCGGGGACCGAATCCCGCGACATCGGCCCGGCTCTTGCGCCGATGCCTCGTCCCCGTCCGCGGCGGCTTCTATTCCATTTCGGAGCATTCACCGCCGCGCGCCGATCTCGATGCCTCCGACTCAGCGTCAGCGGCGACCCCTACGACTTCCGCTTGTTGGATAGCTATACTACTACTATACAGCCGTGTACTACTAGTGTATAGTAGGCTGTAGCCCGGCTCCCGGGCCCAGGGGAGCCCTTGCTTGTTTGGGGATTCTTTAGATCGACGACCTTTGTGTCCTTTGATTTGATGCGGTTGATTTCTGGGGGAATAAGTCCAGATTACCCCCCTCATCTCTCGCAAAAATCTAGATTTCAACCCTCATTTATAAAACCGGGTAAAACACACCCTCAAACTATCAAAACCAGATATTGGACCCCCCTAGGCCCACCTAAAGTTGTTTTTCATCACATATGGCGTCCACGTCAGGCCTCTCGTCATCCACGTCAGCAACCCGGTCACACTTCTCTCTGTCTTGCTCCTCCTCCTCCTCTCTTCGTCCCCTGCTCCCGCGCGTCGTTTCTAGGGATGGAAGCGGATCGGATACGCATGGAATCGGATACGGATATCGCTTTTTACCACATTTTAACTCGGATGCGGATACGAATTCGGATGTTTGCGGATACGAATGCAAAACGAATAGTGCGGATGCGGATATGAAATCGGATATTTGATCAGTTTAACTCGAAGCGAAAATTCTAAAATTTAACCTGACCAATAAGACGCCAATGTCGAGTGCATAGAGTCCTAATTAAAATTAAAGCACTACATAGATCAAAGTGGACTGAAATTAGAGTGGACAATACTTCATACAAGTGAAATGTCATATTGAAGAACATGGCATTCAACTCCAAGTGAATTAAAATGGAACAAAACACTTGGCAGCAAGCAGCAGTAGCAGTTGGCGGCAGACTTCAGTACGTAGTAGGAAGGAGAACAGCAAGCAAGAAGCAAACAGGCACCTCTGCAGAACGAGATCAGATCAATGAGTTTATAAAATAATGCACTTTCAGTTTGGACAGACACAGAAATTTAGATCTAATGTAAACAACAAAATTTTTTATCTAATATAAACAAATCAGATTTGGCATATAAGGCAAGGAGTCACCTAATAACGCAAAAGCAATCCTAACTGTCTTCCTCTTCCAGATCTATCAACTCATCATTGTCACCATCATCGACCAGAGCACCTACAATACAAACAATTATAAGTACGAACAAATAGATCTGGGCACCTAAAAATAAAGCAACATGAATGTCTAGCTAAATTGTCCGTATACCTTTGTCATCATGTTCAACTTCATCATTTACAATGTTATCATGTTGGACTTTATCATTTACAATAAGACGAGCAAAATCATCAAGCATTGAAGACACCCTGCTTTGATCTGAAATAAATAGACAAAAATCATGGTGAAATTAGTAGTGACTAATCCTTCAAGTGGCCATAAAATACAGTACCGAGAAGTAGAGCAGTCACAATTACCTTTGCTTGATGCACTTATCCAATCCTTGGTGCAGACAAGTGCCTCAACAACTTGAGGGTCTAATCGGCTACGGTATTTGTGAATAATTCTTCCTCCAAGACTAAAAGCCGATTCAGATGCAACTGTTGTGGCAGGAATAGCTAACACATCCCTTGCCATTCGAGCTAGGATAGGATACTTAACACTATGAGTCTTCCACCAGCTCAATATATCAAAATAATCACCTTCTTTCCAATTCAGCAATGGCTCATTGCAATACTGCTCATAGTCAGACAGCTGCCCATCGCCCACTTCAATGTTGTCCCTTAGAAACAAACTCAACCTTTTTTTCTTTGGCTCCTCATTTAAGTCAACATAGCACTGGGAAGTTCTAGCAGTTCTATGTTGAGTTTTTTGTATTGGGCTTCTTTCAGTACCAGCATACATAGAGGCATAGGAATCATAAAGTTTCTGCACAATCTTTTTAAATTCATACATATCATCAAATCCAAAGTCATCTGACATCTCACTATAGTAAAATTCAACCACCTTCATCTTGTATCTAGGATCTAAGAAGCATGCAACTGCTAGAGCAGCATTGCTCATTCCCCAATACTTGTCAAATTTCTCCTTCATGGATTTTGCCATAGAAACAACGAATTTGTTCTTACTTTTGACCCACTCAATAAGCTTGAGGTTAATTTCACAGAATTCAGAAAAGAATAAATTTGCTGTTGGATAATGAGATCCCGAAAGAAGTTTTGTTGCATCATAAAATATCTCTAAGCACTTGCACAGGACAACACCATTCTCCCAGTCATCCAGTGTAGGAGCATGTGGACCATATTTATCAGGATTGAGTAGAATAAGTGTGGGTGTAGAGTCCTGACGGACTAAACAACCCTGGCGGCCCATCCTATGGGCCGGCCCATGAACAAGACTTGACGCACAAGACAAGGATTAGTCCTAGTCGGTTTGGATATACTGTATTAGGGAATTAGAGATAAACTTGTAAAAGTCTCCTAGTCCTATACGGTTCCCATGTAACCCTGCCCACCGGACTATATAAGGCGAGGCAGGGACCCCCTCAAAACATCATAATCAATACAAGATACAACATACAGGACGTAGGGTATTACGCTCCGGCGACCCGAACCTGTCTAAACCGTCTCTTGTCACCTTCGGCTCTAGATTCTCGACGACTTCTTCCTAAACCCTTCTCTCGGGGCACCCCCTCAAGAACCTAGTCAGCATAATTCGCCGACACTTTGGCGCCGTCCGTGGGGATCTACTCGTCGAGTTTTCAGTAAAGAGTCGATGGCCACCTTCAGCGCCTCCATCGTCACCAAGTTCGAGGCAGGCGCCTCCTTCATCTTCGGCTCCTGGCTTTGCATTGCAAACCAGGAAGGCGAACTCCAACACCACTTGCGCGACGAGGAGGCTGCACCAGCTTTGCCACGCGCGCAGACCGCTCCGCAAAGATCTCGGAAGACTCCAAATTCCGACACGATCTCTGGATCGTATCCTACTCGGAGGAGTACGTGGCGCCCGAAGCAGATTCAATCCCGGGCAGACCACGACAACCCAACCCCTACCAAGGGGCAGGATCAAGCCACGTGTCCAAGACTCCCCGGCGGACTCCGGATCACTTCCGAGTTCCGCCAGGGTTCAACGATCAGGACCGTGATAGCAACCCCGCGGGTATCCAGGAACCCTGGCCACAACCCCCGCGGGACGAAGACTTCATCACGTGGATCGCGCGCATCCCAGTTTCCCTTCGGGTTAACAAACTCAGCCGCGGTCCACCAGAAGCACCTGAAGAAGAAGGTTCTCCAACCCCGCGGAGCAACCTCGGATCTTGTCCTGACCACAACTCCCTCGGGGGTTATTGTTCATTGGCCTGACATGGATCCCGAGGCGGCTCTGTCCGAAGCAAACGTATCTTCCACGGTACGGGACATCCTACCTCTGCTTCCTTTCCAAGAAGGCAGAGAGCTCCCTGTTGCCACGAGTAACAGAAGAACCGGGCCTAGCAACCCCGGTCGCCAGTCCTGCGTGATCCTCAACGATCACAGCGACGAAGAAGTTGTCTCCGACGACGCTCCAACAGAGGAAGGGGAAACCGACGCAGACCGGGAACTCCGTATCGAGCGCAACCGCAACCGCGCACTCCGACGTCGCTTCATCAAGAAGAAGAATCTCAACTCGGAGTTTGACAAGCAAGACATCTTCAACTCCCCTGTTGCCAACATCTTGTTCGGGGTCAGCGTCTTCGAAGGGTTCCAAACAACCCCTGAGATCAACCTCGCTAAGGCTCGCCTAGAAGCCGCAGCCGTCATGGTCGATCGCCTGGATGGAGGCCGCTCCTCCTCCAAAAGCAAGAGTTCTTCGCGCCAGCAAGCACCGTCAGCCAAGCGTCAGAGCAGTCACTATGGCAGCTCCGCCGGCCAAACCAAGGACAAGAACAGGCCTCGCGAAGAACCCCGCCGTCCTCGCGAGGAACCTCCTAGGTCCCAGCGTCGCGAAGAACCCCGTCCAGCTCGCTCTCATAACACACCCAACGACGCCCGCAACGACATCATCCGGATCAGAGAGGGAAGAGCTACCTCCCACGTTGCGGATTCTGCAAGAAGATGCGGCGTCCCCAATCCTGATGCCCTGCCATGCTACACACGCGCCATCCGCGTCAGCTCCTTCCCGCGGAAGTTCAAGCCGCCAGGCATCACCAGCTTCGACGGGAAGCAAGATCCAAACATCTGGCTACGCAGATACTCCTCTGCAATCGAAGCATCAGGGGGCGACGACATCTCAAAGATGCTCTACTTCCCAGTTGCGATGGAGCAGGGTCCTCTCACCTAGCTCGAATCCCTCCATTCAGACTCCATCGACAGCTGGCACGCGCTGAAGAAGGCTTTCGTCTCCAACTACCAGGGTTCTTTCGAGCGCCCTGGCAGCAAATATGAACTCCGCGCGTGCAAACAGAAGCCAGATGAGTCCCTGCGCGACTACAACAGGCGATTCTTCGCCATCAAGGCATCCTGCGTCCCCATCCCCGACTCAGAAGTCATCGACTACTTTCAAGAAGGGATGACTGATCGCACCCTCTTCCGTGACTTCGGTCACAACCGTCCTCGCGACCTCGAGGAATTTCGCGCACTGGTGTCCAATTGGATGGACACCGATGATCAAGAACGGGAGCGCTACGGCAAGAGACCCAACAACCCTGGTCGCAAGAACCAGGAGGACAGCAGGGATCCGCCGCGCGACTCCTTCCAACGCAACGGCAACAACCCACGGAAGCGACCACACAACACGGTCGCCACCGTCCAGACCGTCCGCTCCGCCAAATCTGCGCAGCAACGAAGGGAAGAGTTCAACAAACTTCTCAAGAAGCGCTGCCCTTACCACCTCGACAGCAAGCACACCATGGGCGAGTGCGTACTCCTCCGGGAGACGTTCAGCACCCCCAACAAGAAGCAGAAGTCGGCTGGCGACGGAGACGACGGACATGACAAGGGAGACAGCGGTTTCCCAGACATCAACAACACTGTCAACGTCATCTTCGGAGGCATGGCAGTCAGCGACACCTCGCGCAACCGCAAGAATGCAAGGCGCGAGGCATACGCAGCAGAACCAGCGGTGGTTACACCGCTACGGTGGTCTGACACCACCATCACCTGGTCCCGAGAAGACCAGTGGGCCGAGATCACCTCTCCTGGACGATATCCGCTCGTCCTCGAGACTGTGGTAGCAAACAGCAGGCTCACCAAGGTCCTGATCGACGGAGGCAGTGGGCTCAACCTCATCTTCGCCAAGACGCTGAAGTCTATGGGCCTCGACATGAGTACGCTGCAGCCGGCGGATACTCCTTTCTACGGCATCGTGCCTGGAAGAGCCGCCATCCCCCTCGGGCAAATCACCTTGCCCGTCACGTACGGTACGTCATCCAATTACCGTACAGAGTTCATTAAGTTCGAAGTTGCAGACTTCGACACCTCCTACCACGCCATCCTCGGGCGACCAGCATTGGCCAAGTTCATGGCCATCCCCCACTACACCTACCTGGTGCTGAAGATGCCAGGGCCTCATGGCGTTCTTTCCCTTCGCGGTGATATCAAGCGCTCCTACCTCTGCGACAAAGAAGCAGTAGAGTACGCCGTCAGAGCCGCATCCACCATAGATCGCCAAGAACTCCAACCCTTGGCTGCAACCGTCGTCGCAGAAGACGATGACGCCCCGACGCAGAAGAAGACACGGGCCATCAAGCCTGTGGAGAAGGTCGCCACAAAGACGATCGATCTCCAAACAGGAGATCCATCGAAGACAGCCGTTATCGGCTCCACCCTCACTCCTGCATAGGAAAGCGCGCTCGTCGACTTCCTGCGAGCCCAGGCGGACATCTTTGCAACAAAGCCCTCCGATATGCCTGGAGTACCCAGAGAGTTGATCGAGCACAAGCTAGACCTCAACGAGAGCGCAAAACCCAAGAAGCAGCGCCTCCGAAGATTCGCCACAGAGCGTCGGGAAGCCATCAAGAAAGAGCTAGCTAAATTATTAGCGGCCGGCTTCATTAAAGAAGTCTTTTACCCGGATTGGTTAGCCAATCCGGTTCTTGTAAGGAAAAAGAATTCAAATGAATGGAGAATGTGTGTTGATTATACTGATCTCAACAAACACTGCAAGAAGGATCCCTTTGGGCTTCCTCGCATCGACCAAGTCATCGACAGCACCGCCGGGTGCACACTACTCTGTTTCCTCGATTGTTACTCAGGATATCATCAGATATCACTGAAAGAAGAGGATCAGATCAAAACTTCGTTCATCACGCCATTTGGCGCATATTGTTATACAACCATGCCTTTTGGCTTGAAAAATGCAGGTGCCACATATCAGCGGGCTATACAGGGTTGTCTTCAAGAACAACTTCATCGAAATGTTGAAGCTTACGTTGATGATGTGGTAGTCAAGACAAGAAATCCCGAGGATCTCATCGCTGACCTCACCGAGACGTTCGATAACTTACGCAAATGGCGCTGGAAGCTCAACCCCGCCAAGTGTGTTTTCGGCGTACCATCTGGAAAGCTCCTCGGGTTCATTATCAGTGAACGCGGCATTGAAGCAAATCCAGAAAAGATAGCAACTATCATGAACATGGAGCCGCCGACCACTGTTAAGGATGTCATGAAGCTTACAGGCTGCATGGCTGCACTCAACCGCTTTATCTCCAAACTGGGGGAACGCGGCACTGAGTTCTTCAAACTACTCAAGAAGCAAGACAGATTTCAGTGGACTCAGGAAGCTCAGGACGCCTTCGACAAGCTCAAGCTATTCTTGACTACGCCTCCCGTGCTCACTGCACCGCTTCCGGGCGAAGATCTTCTGCTCTATATTACAGCAACCACCAATGTCGTCAGCGCCACTATTGTCGTTGAACGCGACGAGGAAGGCCATCTTCAGAAGATTCAACGGCCTGTGTACTTTGTGAGCGAAGTCCTCTCGGACTCCAAATCCAGGTACCCTCAAGTTCAAAAAATTCTATATGCTGTCTTAATGACATCCAGAAAACTGCGGCATTATTTCGACACCTACAAGATCGTCGTGGTTACTGGTTATCCTATTGGCGAGATTCTCCACAATCAAGACGCTACAGGGCGTATCGCCAAATGGGCTGTGGAGCTCGGAACATACAGCATCGAGTTCCGTTCTCGCACGGCCATGAAGTCTCAAGTACTTACTGATTTCATATCGGAATGGACCGAGCACAATCTCCCAGTCGCCAACACCAAGCCTGAGCATTGGATCATGTATTTCGACGGGTCACTCAAGCTGGAAGGCGGAGGCGCTGGAGTTCTGTTGATTTCACCTCGAGGGGATCAACTCAAGTATGTTTTGCAGATTCAGTTTGCTGTCACCAACAACGCTGCAGAATACGAAGCACTTCTTCACGGCATGAAGATGGCCATTACTCTTAGTATCAAGCGTCTGCTGGTATATGGGGACTCCATGTTGGTCATCAAACAAGTCAATAAGGACTGGAATCGCAACCATGAAGACATGGACGCGTACTGTGAAGAAGTCCGGAAATTGGAAAAACACTTCCTCGGCATTGAATTTCATCATGTCGAGCGAGATTACAACGTCGCTGCAGACGTCCTATCAAAGCTGGGTTCTTCCAGAGCAGAGGTGCCCAGCGGGGTGTTCGTCAATGAACTCTCCAAGCCATCAATTTCTGCAGCGGTACCTCCTGATGCTGCAATATCAGCTCCCGAGGTTATGCTCATCGACGCCACTTGGAGTGCTCCGATTATAGACTACATCTTGCACGACAAACTTCCCGCCGAGAAGGCAGATGCTCAACAAATTGTCCGCCGTAGCAAGTCCTATGTTATAATCGGCGATACACTGTACCGACGTGGTGCACGCTCTGGCGCATTGATGAAATGCGTCTCACAGCAAGAAGGAGTCAACATCCTGGAGGAAATTCATGCAGGAGAATGTGGCAATCATGCAGCTTCTCGCACTATTGTAGGCAAAGCCTTCCGTGCCGGGTTCTATTGGCCTACAGCTCTACACGATGCTGAGGAAATTGTTCGTCACTGCAAGGGTTGTCAATACTTCGCTCATCATTCACATCAGCCTGCCCACAAGATCAAATTGATACCTCCGTCATGGCCATTCGCATGCTGGGGGCTTGATATGATTGGGAAACTACCCCGGGCGCCTGGTGGATTCGAATATTGCTTCGTCGCAATTGACAAGTTTACAAAGTGGATAGAAGTCTTCCCGGTTGTCAAACCAACCTCTGAGAAAGCAGTCCAATTTCTCCAAGAATTGATTCTTCGCTTCGGGATACCACACCAAATCATCACAGATTTGGGTACCACCTTCACTGGCAACAAGTTCTGGGACTACTGTGAAGACCGTAGCATCGAGGTATCCTACGCCTCGGTTGCTCATCCTCGTGCCAATGGACAAGTTGAACGAGCCAATGGCATGCTCCTCGATGGACTTAAAGCTCGCATGGAAAGAACCCTGAAGAAAGCAGAAGGCCGGTGGATGAAAGAACTCTTTCCAGTTGTCTGGGGCCTACGATCTCAACCCAGTAAAGCTACAGGGCAATCCCCCTTCTTCCTGGTGTATGGATCAGAGGCCGTTCTACCTGTTGATGTCATGCACGGCGCTCCTCGTGTCGAGGAGTTCCAAGAAGCCATGGCGGATGAACAACGGATGCTGGAAGTCGATACGGCTGAAGAAGCGCGATTGGCAGCCTTGTTACACAATGCTGCATATCTTCAGGGCATTCGCAGATTCCATGACAAGAATGTGAAGACAAGATCATTCCAGATTGGGGACTTGGTGCTACGCCGGATCCAGAATACAGCTGGTCACTCCAAGCTTACTTCACCTTGGGATGGTCCATTTATTGTCTCCAAGGTACTCAAACCAGGCACCTACAGACTTCAAACAGAAGATGGTGTGGAATTACCAAATCCTTGGAATATAGAACACCTACGCAAATTCTACGCGTAGCTCTGTCACTTCAGCAGTGCTTCGGCACCACAAGAACCAATTGCTTCGGCACCCAGAGTTCTTCTGTAAACATTGCTCCGGCAATATATGAACTACTTGCCTCGGCAATACATGTTCTCTTGTTCCGTTGTTCCGGCAACGAGGTTTATCTCAATAAAACTCCCTTTACTGGGCTGTTTACTTGTCTTCGTGACATTACCTACAACTTCCGTGTTCTTTTGAGACTTGGAAAGTTTCTTTTACATTCGGAGCCTATAACTGAGGTCTATCCGGGTTCTTTCAAGGCCAAAAACGGATCTGTTCCTCCTATTGCACTACTCTGTGCTATTTTTTAGCTTCCCGCTGCCGCTCCGTGGGTCTTACTGGGTTCTTGCTTCGGCAGACCATATACAGTTAGTTCCCAAGTATTCTTCCAGGGTACATTTTATTAAGATAGCTTATGCTATAAGAAATCTCCCTGGGTTCCTTTGGGTCCTTAACAGGGTTGTTTTTCAAGTTAAAATCTACTCAGCGTACATTTTAACTAAGTCCTGGTTATTAACACAGCGACAACCCAGGAATTCATAAAAATTCTTGGTTTTTCTTCCAAATATGGCAATAAAAATATATTACATTGCATGGTACTTATGTTACAATAACATCTGTTTACAATTACAGCCTAAGGCTCTGAGCAATTGCTTCTGCAATTGGCTCGGCCTCTTGCTTCAGGTCCCTAAAGGCAGACTCCGTACAGTTTGGCTCTGCGCCCTCAACTATTTTGCCTATGTCTACCTCCGGGTACCTGGACTTCACTACGGCCAGGACATGCACAAGACAAGCCTTCGAAGATCTCTTGATGTATGCTTTCAGCTGTCTTGGCATGGCCTTCAGGCGCTCCAGGAATGTTTGCGGCGCTGAAGGGTCTTCGGGCACCAAGGCTTTCACCACCGGGTTCGCTGCCTTCTCTAGCTGCGAGATCCGGTTCAAGGCTTCCGCCAGGTCGTCGTCCGACTTCTTCATCAACCGCAGCTCTTCTTCGAGCTCAGACATCCTCCTAGCCGCCTGCTCAAGCTTCTCGTCCAGCACCTTCTTGTCTGTTAGATGCTTCTGTGCCTGGACGAGATCCCTGGATAACCGATTATTCTCCTCGCGAGCACCCTCCAAGTTCTTGGCAAGTTGCTTCTGTTGCTCGAGGATTTGAACCAGCTGTTCATCGGCATCCTTGCGCTGTTGGACCGCTACTCTGAGTTGTTCTTTGACGCCTTCATGGTCAGCAGAGAGGGTCTTCAGCGCTTCTTCATAACGGTTGGCCACATTGGACCAATCCGTCATCTTGCTCTGGGCTGTTGCTAATTGCTGTTGTGCCCCTGCGAACACACGACAAAAGACAGAGTTGTTATTGAACACAGGCAAAGGACAATTCTTTACAAGACTCTGGTGGCGACAGCGTACCTTTGAGCTCTGATTTTGCCGCCGCAAGCTTCTTCTTCATGTCCTCCTTCTCTGCGGCCAATTCCTTGGTCCGCAGGTGCAAGGTACGGATCATGTCGGCGTCTTCCGCCTCCTGGAGCTTGCGGTCTTCGCGTTCGCGCTCTAGCTCCTTTTGGAGACGGTCCGCCTTGGCGTGCATCAAGGATATGTTGTGGAGGTACTCGGTCTTCTTCCTTGATGCTTCGCCAACAGCCTACAGCAGAGTTGTTATGAGATATACTTCGTCACATACTACAAGACCAGGGTTGTTTTACTAACCTTGAAGTAGGCTACTGCCCTCTCGGCGTGGTAAAGCCCCCTGTCGATGTGTTGTTCATCCTCCTCCGCGTCCAGAATGTACTCGAAGGTCTGCGGATTCGGATTGCACATTGGGTCGAAGCTTCCGATGCGGAAGCTCCTACCCTCCTCTTCAGCTCCGGTACTTTGAGGTACCCTGGGGATTTCTTCAATCACTTGCTCTGGGGTTGTATCTTCAGTTTGCTTCTCCCTTGAGCACTCTGCTTCCGCCTCGGCCTGGGTTGTTACTGTCACGCTCGGGGGCTGCGCAGAGGACTGATCGCGGCGCTCTTGCTCGGATTCTTCAATTACCGCCGCCGTGACCAGTTGTTCGATCTCAGCCAGCACTTCAGCAACTGTCTCCTCGACTTGGGCTTCTTCTGGTGCTGGCGGGTCTGCTGGCAGAGTTGTTTGCACTTCCGACAGGGTTGTTTCTGGAACAACCCTGGGTTCTTCGGGCACTGCGGCCTCTGGCTCTACAGATATATGATCAACCACGGATTCTACCCTGGTTGTTGTTGGTGCTTCTTCAACACTGGAATATTGAAGTTTGTTAGTCACATCAGTATACTACAACGGTACATTCAATACTACCTCACGAAGTACTTACATGGTGGAGGGTCGCATAGGGATCTCTGGCTCCCCCAAGGTGAACTCCTCTTCCCCCTCCTGCCCCGCCGTTGACGGTCCTGCTGGACAGGGTTCTTCAATAATTGGTGTCGTTCCTTCAAACGGCGCGGAGGCAGGGTTGAAGATCTCGTGCAGAATTTCTTCATCAGATACTGCACGCCGCGCAGAGCTGCTTTGCTGCGGCATGCTGGTTCCAATCTCTCCGATAGCTATCCCCACCAATGCTGATGTCCTGGGTTGTGGGGATACCTTTGCCCTCCCTTCTGGAATCGTTCTGGCTCGGGGCTTGGGCAAGGTGCGTGCTCTCTTCGGCACTGGTGCTTGTGCTTCAGATGGCGCCGGTCTCTTGGACCTCTCTCCTCCTCTGGATGTCGCTCCTGCCTCGGATTGGGCCTCTTCAGGGTCCTGTGGTTCAGATTTAATCATTGGCTCATCAGGGTCCTCACTTGTCGTGGGCTTGCTTATGCGAACTTGATCTCTTACCCCTGGATCCACACAGCGTGCCAACAATGCCGCTTCTTCAGTGTTGGTTGGGTCCAGGGGCGGCAGACTTACATATAAGGCGCGCCGGGCTTCATACTGTGCTGATCAAGACATACTTCCATTATTTCAGGAAATTGATCATCAGTAATCACCAGGAACTTCTTCAAGAGTTGGTTCAGTCTCTTCTCCGATATGTTCCCGGTGGCATTTCTTGAGGGGTCTGTTTCCCCAGAGTACAAGTACCCTGGGTGACTGCGTTGTTTGCATGGCTGGATTCTCCTCAGCAGAAATGACTTATATACCATGGCTCCTGTTAGGCCTTGTGCCTTTAGATCTCTGATCATGTTGAGCAGCTCAGGAATTTGAATTGCTTGATTTGTACCAACTGTTTCGCTCCAGTTCGGCCTCATCACTGGAGGATTCCCTGAACGGCTCTGCAACTGTGGTTGGTGGTTCCATGCATAGAACCATTCCTTCTGCCAGTCCTTGAGGCTTTCCTTGGTTGTGTAATCCAAATACAATGGCCTCATGCCCTGGCGGAACTGGATAACTACTTTGCCAACCACTTGCAGTGGTCCGCTGGAGGTCTTAACCCTAAAAAGATGGCGGAAAAGGGCAAAATGGGGGTCTATCCCTAGGTATGCTTCGCACAGATGGATGAAGATGGCTAGATTGAGAATGGAGTTGGGATTTAGATGACACAGTTCAATTCCATAAAATTGGAGGACACGGCGGAAGAAATCACAAGTGGGTATGCCAAAACCAACTTCATAGAAGGCCTTCCATACCGTGATTTCTTCGGTTTCTTCAGTGGGGTATTCTTGCCCGTATGCGCTTCTCCATCGGCTTATTCCTTGTGCTGGCAAGAATCCATCCGTCTCTAGGGCCTTGATATGCTTCTCCTTCATCATACTGGTCGGCCAGTCGCTGATTGGATCTCCAATAATTGGCATGTCCCCCGCGGACGTTGCCTCCTCGGTCGTAACGATCTGCTTCATCGCCTCTGCCTTCCTCTTCGAGCCTTTGCCTCTGCTGGATCCTTCACCACCGGCCATTGGGATCTCTTGTGATTTGGTGTGGATTGGATCTAAGATTGGGGGAAGTTGTGGATGCTTGTGTGCGATCTCTGGATTACGCGAACTGCAACTGTCGCAAACCCTAGATCTGTATTGCGCAAGCGTACGGATACAAAGGGTCGCGGGCGGTTTATATGGGCTTTTCGAAGCGGTTACTTCGGTAATTTTTCAATTTTGGTCCTTTCTTGATCCTATATTTGAATTCGTTCAAATTTAGGCTCGGGGGCTGTGGATATATTTTCAGGAAATATTTTTCTGAAAGTTTTCGGCTTCAATTGATAAATTTTTGAAGAATTTTACAAGACTTCGGGTTTCTTCGGAAATTGATTCTCTTTTGGTTCGGACTTCGAAAGAGCCTCGAATTTCTTCTTCAAAGATAAACGAGGCTCGGGGGCTGCCCAATTGGGCGCACCTGATCGGTGCGCACCAATCCGAACTTCGAGAAGATTTATGAGCACATCATTACCTATTGAACAGCATGGTTGCAACTTCCAAGATCAAAGAACCCTGGCGGTCTCAAAGAACCCTGGCGGTCTCAAAGAACCCTGGTGGATTTCAAAAGAACTCTGGAGGACCTCAAAGAACTCTGTATTTTCAACAAGGCTGTTCTTCAGGAGATAAGGTGCTCGGGGGCTTGTGGGTGTAGAGTCCTGACGGACTAAACAACCCTGGCGGCCCATCCTATGGGCCGGCCCATGAACAAGACTTGACGCACAAGACAAGGATTAGTCCTAGTCGGTTTGGATATACTGTATTAGGGAATTAGAGATAAACTTGTAAAAGTCTCCTAGTCCTATACGGTTCCCATGTAACCCTGCCCACCGGACTATATAAGGCGAGGCAGGGACCCCCTCAAAACATCATAATCAATACAAGATACAACATACAGGACGTAGGGTATTACGCTCCGGCGACCCGAACCTGTCTAAACCGACTCTTGTCACCTTCGGCTCTAGATTCTCGACGACTTCTTCCTAAACCCTTCTCTCGGGGCACCCCCTCAAGAACCTAGTCAGCATAATTCGCCGACAATAAGCCTTTGGAAAGCCTTTTTAAAGTGAAGTGCATCTGCTAGCGTTAGGTAGGTTGAGTTCCACCTAGTAGCCACATCTAAAGAAAGACCTCTTTCTGTTATTCCCAATTCAGAAGCATGCTTCAAAAATGCCTCTTGTTGCTGTGGTGAGCTCTTGACAATGAGGACTAATGCACGGATGTTTGAAATAAATTTTGAAATTGTGCTCACACCATCCCTAGCAATGAGGTTAATTATATGTGCAGCACAACGCACATGAAAGAACTTGCCACCACAGTGCAAAGAACCATAATTCTTAAGACTTGAAATGATTGTGTCCACACAAACATTATTTGCAGCTGCATTATCTAGGGTCAATGCAAATAATTTATGATCAAATGAGCCCATATTTTGCATATATGCAGCACTCAAATCAGCTCCTCTATGACTTCCTCGAAGATGCATGAAATTTATAATTCTTTTTTGTAATTTTCAGTTATCATCAATGAAATGACAAGTCACCACCAAATACCCTTTATTCTGATTAGAAGTCCATCCATCCATGGTGCAGCTGAAGCAACACTTTTGAGAGACCAAATACTCAAAAAGCATTTTTTTCTCATCATGAAAAATGTCCATTATCTTAGACCTAGCAGACTTGCGGCCCTTTATTGGAAATATTGGACACAAAGATCTAATGAAGTCATTTGTGTACTTATGCTCTGCGAAGCTGAATGGATACTCATGCATAATAATTGCAAGATAGTATTTTCTTATACTAGTTTCCTCATCGTATTTCCAATCAGCTCCTTTCAATTTTCTAATGCTAGGTTTCTCTTTTTTATCATCATGGTATGCACGGTAGTGATTCCATAAACGTGTTGTACCTTGCCTGCTTGGAGCAGAAAGAACCTCTTCACAGTATTTGCATTCTGCCATTCTCTTCATGACAGAGATGTCATCCATCTTTTCTTCAATAAGCACCTCACTGAAATGTTCGCAAATCGTTGAAGTTCTCTTCTTTGGAACCTTGACTTTACGTCTTTTTGAGGACTCTATCCCAGCCTCGGCATCAATAGCCTCCATATCAGGTTCTGTCTCCCCATCACTTGCATTCACATTGGCAAGGGCATCTGGTTCTGTTCCATTCACAGGTGGTTCCATAGCCTGCAAAAAAAAATGATACCCATCATCAAATCATGTTTACTAATATGACTCAACAAAACTTAACTACACTGCAAAATTTTCGTGTATATGTATATACCTGCTCATTTTTCAATGGCCTTGCACGTTTTGAAACCATGGCTATAGGTCTGCTGCTTCTACCTCTGCAGTTGACACTTGACAGGTAAGTCTAAACCATTCAGATCAGTAAGTCAACGAAATATATCAATTTTAAAAATTATAAGGCAGCCAATTTGAGAAATACATTCCTTCTAAACAATGTTGCCAACGAAAATAAACTGAAAATGAGGAGTAGCCGATGCCTGCAACAAACACCTATAACTATTTTTTATGTTCACCAGCCATGCAACATTTGCAAGATTCACACACATTGATGCTAAGAAGCATTTATCTCCAAGATTAAGATTAGAAAAGTCACCTTTCCTGATTCCTGTAGTGGAGGTGGAGTCGTTGGCTGTTGCCGACTTGCTGTTCCAGATTAGAAAAGTCACCTTTCCTGATTCCTGTAGTGCGCAGAAGGGTCACCCATCGGATTGCAGATTTGGAGGGGAAGCAGCCGGAAGTAGGAGCGGCAGCTGTCGGTCCTGACTCCTGAGGCCTTCGCGTCGTGGGCTTGACCTCGAATCGGCGAGGGCCGCACCACTGTCTTCTTGGCCGTCGCGACAGGTGGGGGAGGGAGACAAACTGTGGCGGAGAATGGTGGGACTGGAACTCGGGAGCGTGTGCCCGAGCGAGCTCGCCGGAGCCACGACTGTGGAGGCGCCGCCGCCAAGAAGGGTTAGGGTTGGAGAAGGCTGTGGAAGTTTTGGATGTGGATGGGGAATGGTCCAATGCTAGCTGACTGCCCAGATAACATGCGCCAAAGACTAATTTCGTGTGCACAGATTACAGAAGGCATGGCGCGCGCGGGAACGCTGCTCGGCCGCGGCGCGAACTCGAGGCGCGAAATTTCCATGGTGGATTGGTGGGGAAAGGAAAGCATCACACGGGTGGAGAAGAAGGTCAGGTTGTCAGATGGAGCCGCCGGCCGCGCCCGCGCGCGCTTGATTGGAGAAAGCGGATGCGGATAGATTTTGCTTCCACATTCGTATCCGGCGATGATGCGGATATCCGGTTCCACATCCGTTTTTCTCATGCGGATACGGATACTTCCACTTCGGCGTCCACATTTGAAACAAATACGAATACGAATGTCTATATGGATATTTTTGCGGATGCGGATATCGGATAATTCGGATAACCGCGTACCACATTCCACCCCTAGTCGTTTCCGCTGCTCCCGCCGCCGGCCGTGGCTCCCCTGCTCTCGCGCGCCCCTCACCACCACCACCACCGTGTGGAAGGGGGAGCAGGCAGCGCCTGCTCTGCGCGAGGAAGGCGCAGCGAGGCCAGGCTGCCGGATTCCGGCGGCCGCGAGCTTAATTTGGTGGATCCCGCCGGCGGCGGCTCGATTTGGTGGATCCAAACGGCAACGGTTTGGTCTTCCCCGCCGCCGTCTTTCTTTCTCTCGATTTTCTCCCTCCATCTCCGGCGGCATCCCGGCGAACCCATCGATGGCTGGGTCCGAGCTCGGCGGAGCAGCTACCACCAGCCGGACGGGCGAGCGAGCGAGCTGTGCGTGCTGCTGGCCTGCTACTGCTCCGCATGGGCGTGCACGGGAGCGGCACCGGCTGCCGCCGATGCTCGCTTGAACCGCAACAGCATGCTGCTATTGCTGCTCCGCCCGGGCGCGCACGCAAACACCGCCGCCGATCACATGTGCTTGCTGCTCCGCACGGGTGCGCTGCTGCGGCCAGTGGCTTCGCCTGTGCTTGCTGCTGCGGCCCTACTTGTGCTTGCTGCTCCGCACGGCAGGAGATGGAGGAATGAAGAGCGTCGGGACAGAACTGTGAACACGAGAGACAGAGAGAGCAGAGAGAGACTGGGCGACGTGGCTGCTACGTTGGACCAAAACCAGGGTCTGTTGGGGTCGGGGGGGGTCTCTTGACTGGTTTGCACACTTTGAAGGGGTATTTTATCCGGTTTAAGAGAAGGAGGTTGAAGTCTAGACTTGTGCAAGAGATGAGGGGGGTAACGTAGACTTATTCCGTTTCTGGGGGCATCTTCCTCCTTTTCGAGTGGGAAAACAAGTCTGTCAGACTGCGAGGAATCTGTGCGACCGCGCCTGCACAGGTGACATCATGGATCTGTCTGATGAAGGGTCTGGGGGACGGAGGCGGCCCGTCGTGTGCATGTGGCCCGACAATGCGCCGGCCCATGCAGCCATGCTCACTCTGGCCTCTGCAGCACAGCAGCAGCCAGCAGTGGAGCGAACGTGGCGCAGGGTTAACAAAACCGTCAAAACCGGTCGGTTTTCACGGAACCGGTCAAACTCGGTTCAGACCAGTTAAAAAAATCCCCTCCCGACCCGACACTTCCTCGTCGGTGTCCTCAAGACCACCACGCGCGCCGGCGCTCCCCACATCGACGTGGTGAAACTCGCGAGGCCGCCCACGCTGTGCCCACTGCGTAGCGTGTCTGCTCTGCGCGGCTCCACGCACCGTCGGCCGACGGCGAGTACCTCTCCGTGGCGCTGTGAATGTGATTTTCACAGCTCCTGACGAGCTAACCGCCGGGCCAATAACTCGATCTTTTTACTCGCAGATGCAGCCGTGCAGTGCAGGCTCGCGGCCACTAATTATCGCCTGGATTTGGCTGTTCCCTGTCGGCGTCGCAGTTCACGGACAGGATCGCAGCACGCGTAGGACGCGCACGGCGCACGGCAGTTCGCCGCGGTAAAAAGTTTCGCCGTGCGTTTTCTAGCAAGCGTACCTACCTGCAACATTTACAGTGGTTTCAGCGAATGCCCGCACAAGCATCAGGTCATCAGAAACCAGGCACAAGATGTTACTGGAGCCGTGCCATTATGCCAATCATGTGTACTCCTCTGTTATCTGTACAGATTAAATCACCAAAGCATCATCAGTTGCTGCCTGCACTCGAACAGAACGAGGAAACTGCTACTGCTGTTAAGCCATTGCAGAGTCTGACTTCACAAACGTTGTTTATTCTTGTGATTACATGCCACGCTTGTTGCCATGCCAACACCATTAGGAAAATAAACACATGCTGTTAAACCTAGATAATTTGGTTGTTAAATTATTCTGGGTCAAATGGAGATCTGAGCAAATCATCTAAGACGTGAGACATCTTTTATTGAATGCAGATTCTTCAGACCAAATATCAGTTGCATGTGGAACACAGCAAACCGTGCTCAGTGCACATGGAAGTTTCTGTTCTATTTCTATAGGTATGCCAAAGGCAAGAACCACCCCCCAAGTTCAAAAATCAAATGAAATGGTGTGTTTAGCATCTGCATCAACCTTTCAGTCCCGTACAACCACTTCAATGAACAATTTGTAATCTTGAGCATGTTGTTTCTGCCAGGAACAACTCAGCAGAGAAGACTGAAGACCCAACCTCTCACCGGGCCATGTCTCACGTGCCCAGTGGGCATCATCAAGCCATCAAAAGGTTGATAAGTGAACCAGTCGTCAAAGGTGAGGTGCATGTTGCAAGCAGTTTCAGTTCCTTAGCTGAACAATTATCGATGTGTCTTTCATCACCAGCTGCATATAGTGAGATTATAAGGAGAGTGGTTATAAGGAGAAATGCACATGCGGTTCTACATTTCCCGAGTGCTAGCAGTGAAAACTTCTTTCTGTATTCATTCAATCATTCATCATAGAAAATGATAGAAATTATGAGAGTAATAATTTGACTTAAAATACTCCAACTCGATCCTAACGGCATATCCCTACCATATGTCCAAAGAATGACTCCATCAACCAATTCAAAACGAAATCAAGTGTGGGGAATGAACCACGGACACTGTGCATGCTCACAGACGGCAAGAAACCCTCAAGTCTCACCACAGGAGCATCATTAAGCACCCTGCGGCTGCGAGCACCAAGGAATTGGCAACGCTGACGGCTCCAACGCTGTACGCGGCGCTCGTCGAGTCACCCTTGCCACCGGACAGTCCGCCTGCTTTCCCGGCCGCCGGGCTGGGAGCGTCAGACGCCCCGGACTCCGGTGCCGGCGCCGGAGCCGGCGCGAGGGGCGGGTCCTTGCTGAAGAGCTGCATCGGCAGGAGCACCTTGTTGAGCGCGTAGATCGCGACGGGCTTGGTGGCGTACACGCTGCTGGCGATCTTGGGCCTGGACCACATGGACTGCACGTAGATGCTGCCCATGTCGTCGGTGAGGTTGAGCGTGTACGGCGACCCGGCGAAGGTGTTCACCGGGTTGAGCGAGCTCAGGTTCTTGAACTCGGCCAGGGAGTAGTACTTGGGGAACGCGTGGTACAGGAGCAGCGTCTTGAGCTGGTCCGAGGTGAGGTTGGAGAAGGTGGACTTCTTGAGCGCCGCGAACGCCGAGTCCTTGGGGACGAACACCGTGATGCCCACCTTGGTGTTGTTCGCCTGGCTCTGCAAGGTCTCGATCACGTTGGTCTTCTCCAGGTAGTTGAGGAACGTGTGGAACGGCCCGGCCACGCTGAGGAGCTCAGCGAGGTCCACGTAGTGTGGCGCCGGCGCCGGAGCCGGGGTCGGAGCGAGTGATATTGGCGCCGGCGCGGGTGGGCTACTGCTCATCTGTGCCAGTGCCGGGGCGGAGAAGAGGACGGCCATTACGGCCATGACCAAAATGGCAGCTTTGAACCCCATCATGCAGCGTTTGCCTAGCTTACCTCGTCTTCTTCTCAGATCCAAGCCCCTGATGAGATCAGGCAGAAAGTATATGTACATTTAAAATTCTGAATACTACAAGGAATCAGACTGATTAGTCAAGCTGAGATTTTTTTTTTCTAAGTCGGTGAGTTGTGACTAAAATAGCAAATATATGCACAAGATATATATGCCGGTGATGTTGTCACTGTCGAAAAAACAAGTTTCATCCCTTGATCACAATGACCAAAATTATGCTTAGATTTCAGAGTTCAGAGCTTCGGATCAATGTTATAATGTATCTGTACAGTTACTGATCTACTTGGAAGCATACAATTTGAACATTTGGTTATTCATTCATTCGCTATCACCAGGGGAGAAAATATTCCAGATATGAGAGGGTCATTAGATCTAATTAGTCTCTAGGTTAGGAGGGCAACTGCCAACCAAATTATCATGATATACGACATGTTGCTTGAACAAAAAGAAGAGGGGAAAAGACTTTCCACATCTAGCACCAATACAAAAAGGTCAAGAACCAACCAACTACACCTAGATGAACACTCATGAGCGTACATGATCTTTGCTTCGACTTAAAGATGAAGAAATATCATTGTGTGCTAGATAACATAAAAATGCTAATGTTCCCGAGATCAAGTATGAAAAAGATGCACTTCGTTTCAAAAAAGAAAAACGATACACAGGCATCGGAATGCATGCAGAACTTGTAATTCCGAGAAAAACAATGAACTGAACTTGCAACTGAGGAAAAACACACTCCTAATCGCACAATGTCATTTCGTTTGCAAAAGTAGGAGAACGAGAGAGAAATTCAGTGTGGCAAACCTGAGCCGAGCAGGGAAGAGAGAACGAGAGAAGAAGAGAGGTCGGGCGGCAGCACGCAGGAGCGGTGCGGAGAGGAGGCTGCTATATAAAACGGTGGTGTTCTTTCGTGTAGGGCGGGAGAAAATATTAAAATTAAAAAAATAATGAGGTATTGAGGTGTTTCATATGTGTGGCGGCTGGTGCGGGCGGGGGCAGTAGTAGGTGCCCGCGCGCTCTCAGTGAAGATGGTGCATGATAAAAGCTGGCAGTGTATCGGCTAGCTGCACTTTTCTCCTGCCTGCCTGGCCAGCTTTCTGCTCTGTTCTTGAGTAAAATGCACTGCTTGTTAGTGGTAGTACAATTAGAACCCATTTCAGAAATGATTTTCAATCATGCATCAAGAACAATACAACATGTATATTGCTTACTGAGAAATCCATGGAAACCGCTGTATTCTTCTTTTTAGAAAAGGAAAATCTCTGTATTCTAGGCAGCCCCTTTGGTAATTGGTACCATCTGACCAATAGGATACAGCACTTCAATTTTATTGTAAGGTCGTCAATTGTAAACTGGGGCCCAGTATGAAGCGCTTCTGACTTTTTTGGAGTCCAGTGGAGCACATTGCGCTTTTAAACCGTTCTTCAGCGAACCCTGGTGCAAAGACGCAAGATGTATGAAAACTGTAGGCTTGTTTATTCATTGCTCTGGCACCGAGATCCGTTAGACTCCATCAGGTTTCTGCAACATCTTTGCGAGGAAAAAGTCATAGGACAAATATAATTGCAACGTGATCAGAAGTAACAGTGATATCGCTCTATGTACAGAGATTCCTACTCTACAAAAAGGTTCAGAGATCCTTCTATGATAGGAGCATAGACGCCGAGCCAAAGAAATAAACTCCTGTTGAGTCACTGTTGCTTTATGATCCGGAGGCTATACCACATGTACAATTACAAAAAGTAAGTAGGAGATCAGTAGTGGTTACTAAGGCGCTATTCAAGCGAGCCTAGTGCATCGATGTGGTTAATGAATCTGACAATGTAACCGACGCTCCTCTTTCTATAACAAGGATTCCTTCAACTTGCATGGCACTCAAAGTACTAATACCAAGCTGATTTTTCGTAAAGTAGACAAGCACATGACTACAATGAAATTTCATAAAATTGCCATCAGCTAACTTTTCTGTCTCATGGGAATGATCTTTCTAGAAATGAGGGGTTAGTGTTTTATTAGAGTTGAAGGATTCACAGATATTTAGTAGAGGCCTGCTTCTCCTTCTTTCAACTGAAATATAAGCTTCCATATTTTGTTTCAAAATTAATTGTGCCTAATAAATGAACTTCAGATGTATGAGGTGTCAACTGGATTTGATAATGTGAGGTCACTACCCGACTTGATTTTGCAGTGTCGGTGAGATGGCCACTTGACTCAGTTGATACAGTTTGTATCTGGTGGGATGGATTAAGCATCTTCCCTTGTATCAAGCCTATTATAATAATAATTGTCCAGCGGTAGGCATCCTTGTATCAATGCCTTAATCATCAAATAAAGGAAATGGAAGTTCATTTCTTGAGCTGTCATGCTCAATTAAACTACAATAGAAAATCATAGAGTACCATTATTTGTGATGCTCAATCAAGTAACACATTAATATCCATAGACAGCATAAACCGATGAATCTGATAGCATAGATGATTTCGTTTGCATACTATTACTGTAACCTAATCTAATAAGACTTTTTCTTAGAAAAAGGAAAAGAAGTATGCATTAGTTTTTTTTGTGAAATGACACATTTCTAGTATATTTCTGCATATTGATCACACCGATGACGTTTAATAGCTGCTAATGGGGGCTAACAGCACCATGTGGATGGGCATCTGCCCGTATGCGCATAGGAGAATTCTCGATTTCTTAGGCTTAAATTGAAGTTGGTTAGCTTGTACATCACATAAATAAAAAGATCCAGTATGAACCTAACGCGCCTCCTTTCATTATAAACAATCAACAAACAGTTTTTCAACTTTACTTTTTGGTTTGGTTTCACTTTCATGGAAAATTTCATAGTCTTTTCTTTCACTCTAAGTATATCCTGAAAACTCTGCTCCTGTTTGTTCTGGAATTGTAGGCATGCAGCTAATGCCTCCACTTTCGCTATAAACAACCAATTAGTTCCTAGTTCATGATCTTAATCAATAACATTGAAGTAGTAACACTAACACCTTTAACTTTTGATGGCTTCTCTAATTATATCCGATGAAAAGGCAGTGTCAGTGGTTGTTGCCTTTTTGAAGTTCCACGTGAGGTATGACCTTCATCTGTTGTCACTTGTCAGGATGATGAAGCAATCCTTTTTTTTTTTTACCAGAAGGGTACTCCTTAGATTATTATTTCCTTCAGAACTTCATATTACATCACCCGTTGTTGCACCTTCTACCAACTATAATAGAATTTTAAGCCCTCCTTCGGAAAGCATGATTTTAATAGGAATTTCACATATATAAGTTACTTTCCCACACAGTATTTGAGTGAAAAAAAAATCGTGTACTTCAAACTCCAAAGGGTCCCTCAACATTTCAGTCCACATGATTTTGTTAGGTACATAAGTAACATATGGTTCCTTTTCGAAACAATGGCATTCACTTCCGAAGAACAGGTCGAAAACCCAAATTTGGATCATGGCATGTATACAGAAAAGGCAAATGCATACATTAAACTTTTGATTGGGGAACTCTGAACCTGCTAATTCATGATTGTCTCATATAGTTGTTTAGTGTAAGGTAGATCAGAATCACATTTATTTGGGTGTCCCTATCATACCCACAGCCAAACAAACAAAGAGATGAAAGTCACTCGCGGATCCACCACGATCCGTTCAGGAACAAGCGAAATTGGCACTGACAAAAGATACCAGAGCATTGTACGGACATTACATCTATCCTTCACATTTAGTAACTCCCATGCAAAAATCATTGGGTATCGGCCCATCGTATGCAAACGGTCGTGGAGACGTCCCGTGATTTTTGTGTCCATTTCCATGTAGTTTCTTCTCCGACGAGCGGCCGCGGAGACGTCCCTGGAGAGCAATTATTGGCGACGGGTGACGGGAGAACCACCGCCACCGGAGACGAAATGAACACGAGAAAACTAGTGGCCTGGCGTAGAACGCGGGAGAAGTGAGGAGGGATATGGTTGCCATGTCGTCCAAGCACCCGCGGTTCTTTATTTTTTTTGGCTGGTCGGGCGTCAATGTCCACCCCACGCGAGCGAGCGAGAGGAAGGCGCAGCGGGGGTTTATTAATTCCCTTGCAAGCCATGGATGCCGTGCTGCGCGTGCCTTGCCTCGCCGACGACTTGCCGTGGTCGCTTCCGTGGGCGGCGGCGGCGGCGCGTCACCGACGGTTCGTCGGTTGGGAATTGGGATTGGGAGGACGGATTGGGTTTCAATTTTGGGCAGTCTGGGTCGCAGGCTTGGATTTTTGCTGCTGGGCTGATTGTAGATGGGCCCTGGATGGTCCGCTGCCTTGGAGCTAGGCTTTTGAACCAGTTGGGCTCGCTGCTTTGTGGGCCAGCCTGCCAGGCGTGTGTGCTGCGCTGCCGCTGAGCTTCATGTTACCTGTGACCGTGACAGAGTAACTTGCGGCAGGTATCAGGGTGTGATCCATGTCGGTAGACCGAATCAGGTTGGCACAGGTTCTGGGCCCATCGGTATGGTGTGCTGAGCAGCTGAAGTTTTCTCGTACTTGCTGCATGCCCTGTATCTTTGGTCCTGTGTCCCGTCCAACTTGCTGGTGCGTGCCGAACACGGGCTTGGCCGTGGCTGGAACGCGGCCGCCAACACCTCTCTCTCTGAAAGTGAAGCCGCCAAACAGGGGACCGAACCTGATTTCTTGTGGCCGTACGATTTCCCCACGATAATATGATATCGCTGTTAAGGGTGTGTTTAGATTGGGGAAAGATTCCCCGAAAATACACTGTTCACCAAAAAAACACTGTAGATGAATAGTGATATGTGAGTAGAAGAGGTGGTATGAATAGGGAAAAGTTGGATGAATAGTGGATTTTTGGGGAATCCTTTTGAATCTAAACGGGGCCTAAGTGTTGCCGCTCTGTCGACGGGCTACAGAAAACTGCAAGTGCAGAACACAGGCAGAGCGTTTTTAATTTTTTCTAATCCCTGGAGCTCTCTGCACACGGCTTTACGCGCGTACAAGGCGTACGAGTACGACCTTGGGTCCTTGGCACTCCTCTGTCGTCCTCGCCGGTCTCGCTTGACGCCGAACGCAACGAGAAAAAGGAAAAAAAACGTCGACCACAACCATGGTTTCGGACTTCCCGGAGCTCCCTGCCGACGCCACACGGAGCTTAGACTGGAAGTAAGCACCACCGACCTTGCCACTCTCAGACGTTCCGACTGGTCTCGCTTGACGCTGGCCGGCCAAACTCAACAAAGACAAGCACACACCTTTTGGAAAGAAAAACACGCGCACCAGCACATATCGGCGGCGCCGTCCACGTCTCGACACTACGAGAAGGCGCACATTCCCCGCGTACCCTGCGCGCGACCCTGCCTTGCCTTTGGTCCTTTACCAGCGAACGAACGAATAATCCATGCCTCTGCTTTCCTAGAGGAGAACAGAAAGTTGGCTTACATCTCAAGCAGAGGCGCGTACCGGTATCAGACTCGGACCGCGCGCACTTGCCAAAGCACAGCTCGCCTCTGCTTCTCCTTCGGCAGCACATCCCGCGGCATATTACCCGCACCAAAACCGACGCCGGCTCAAGCGGCGCGTCGCTATAAAACACCCGCCACGGAAGTCCAAAACACACACACACACACAACTCCAACGTACTACTAGTACAGCACAGGCACGTAGCTAAACTAGCCAGCAGAACAAGAATACAAGATGAGCGTGGAGATCCTGGACGGGCGGACGGTGCAGAGCTTCGTGGAGGACGAGGGGGACTTCAACTCGTGCGTGGACGCCCGGTTCGCGGCGCTGGTCGCGGACCGCGACGGGCGGCTGTCGTACGCCGAGATGGCCGGGGAGCTGATGGCGCTGCGGGTGCGGGAGGCGCACTTCGGCGCCGACGCGCCGGCGCCGGCCGCGGAGCTCGCCGAGCTCTACGGGGCGCCCTTCGCGCGCTTCGACCGCGACGGGGACGGCGCCGTGGGGCCCGACGAGTTCCGCGCCGAGATGAGGGAGGTCATGCTCGCCGTCGCCAGCGGCCTCGGCGTCCTCCCCGTCCAGATGGTCGTCGAGGAAGGAAGCCTACTCAGGAGGGCCGTCGACAGGGAGCTCGCCGCCGCCATGGCAGCTTAATTAATTCACCGGCAGCCGGCTCGATCACTGTATCCCCTCCTCGTGTGACGACCTCGATCACACAGTTCGTGAGAGTTTCATTCGAACTAATATAGTATCTCGTAGAAGACTCGTAACGTAGCGCGTACACGTACAAGGTTTTATATACGACGTATGAAGAGCATTTTGAGTGTGTGCATATGTGCACTGCGGGTGTGTGCTTATCAATGCTGACTAAGATCTCAGGCTTTTTTCAGCTGTGTAAACGTGACAGTATATTGTATGAGATCGAGAGTGTTGACTAATTTCTTTCGTTTCTGTTTACTTGAAGGGGGTCTTCTGAACGTTTTCAATTTTTCATCCCAGCCACACTCTCTAATGTGTACATAAGTACATTATGCTTCGCCAACTTCACACAGCTTAATTACTTGTGCACCGAAGGTGTGACCGTGTGACGGCCTGTCAGGTTTGCATGTCAGCTGGGTACCACTGCTGGGAATCAGCCTGGGATGACATTTCAGCTCTCTTTTTCGTGTGTGTACAGCTGATGGCCATGTACTGTACTGTACTTCATTCCTGTGCGAACGCCATGCTCCACATCCACGGTTTGCACGGTAAGGTTGACAGAAAAAGTTGTGCTCATCTCAGAGATGCCGACAACTGAAATGGCTCCTGTTTTGAGCCGGCAGTTGTAAAATCAACCATTTATGAAGAGAAAAGTCTATTTTCACTCCCCAACTATTATATAAGTATGGAATTTTACAATGCTTGGAAGGTACCACGGGGTATTTTTGTGGCGGATTAATGCTAGCCATTCATCTAACTGAATATTTAGCTAAGTATTTATTTTAATAAAAAAATATATTTAGTTAGTACCTCCAGGTACCTTTCTTTGGATACCTCCCGGTAACTCCCGGTAACGTCTGGTACGTCTCATTTTACCACTGTTAGATCTTTGAGAATGGACGATTCTCCATTTTTCCAAGCACCGTAAAACTCAAGTATGATCTGTCAACATACTACTGCAAAACCATACACTAAGCGCCACACAACTATCCAAACCGGATAGACTTGGGCCTTTGAGTAGTTTTCAGGTGGTTTTTGATTTTATAGAAATTATAAAAATAATATTTAAACTTAAATGTAATAACTAATTTATTGTAAATTAAAAAATAATGAAAATCGGTTCTAATTTTTTTTAAAAAAATAGCCTACCTATTGACACATTGTTTAGTGTTATTTCGATATTATCTGTTTATACCGTTAGTGTTTTATTGTTTTTGGAAAATACTTGGAATAAAATAAATAATTTGCAAAAAAATAAATGATGCACCAGCGTATAGTTCACTTTTTTATAAAAAAATTTGTCGCTGGATTCATATTTTTGTAATATAAAATAATTTAGTTCTGTTTTTTGTATTATATTACTTTTTATAATTTTATAAAAATAGTTGGATGATCCTAGGTGTCCAATTTTATAGTTAAATCAGACTTCTACAACAATTAGATGGTGAATAGACTTTCCTTTATGTAACAAAGGCAACTGTTATAGAAGAACCCATTCCTTTGAACATCCCCCTGACCTGCTCTCACTTGCAATTAGAATCATAATATTTTTTAGAGGACCGGATGATACAAAGTATATCCATGCAAAAATTCTATTAACCATAGTCTTACTTATATTATACGGGTTCAATCTCCCATGGACGCGTTTACACGTGTGCGTGTGTACGAAGGGTCTGCACCTTTTATACCAAAGAATGAAAGGTAAACTTGGCTTACCCATCCTAGTTGGACTCTTTGTGCGTGCAATAGCCATTTGAGAGCCTCTAGCTCTGTGCAAGCAAAAACAAAAAAAAACTCTGCCCTTTAGCATGACAAAAGGTTATGCTGATCTCTCACTCTTTTTTAAAGGAGTGGCTATGCTGTTTTTTCTGATGTTTTTGATACCCTTTGCCCGTGCAATGCTCGTAGTTTACATCTGTGGCCTACACTCGATGTAAGTTTTGGGTTTCAAGTTCCTTCTATTTTATTCTGTTCTAACAATGACTCAGCTCCTACAATAATTCTTTAACTTGAAAGAATCCAAATTGGTCTCTTTCTTCACTGTCGGTCTTAAACAAAACTATATCAGGCATAGATATTTCACAAACAACCATAGTTTTTCAAGGTAACAATCACAGGTTGGCAACTTGGCACAAGTTACATGGATTTCTTTAGTTTTTTTAGAACACATATACTATTCTTTAGCGGAAAACTGAAAGTACGGAAAACAACAAAATGTCGTTTTGGGTCTCTACCATGTTGGGCCCGATCGGCCCAAAAATGGGCCCGCGCGCTAGACCCCAAAAAAGCCCTCGTGCTCGTGCGCCGCATATTCTCTGCTGCTGTTCACTTCACCCGCTCCGTCGCCGCCGTACACCCCCGCCCCCAGCCTCACTCCGCCGTATAACGGCAGCAAAGCCACCGCCCGCCCAAAAATGCCGGCGATGTTGGCGGCGCAGTTTACGGGCCTTCCTCTATCCCAGTCACCTGCCCCCCAGCCCAGCTTCCGCGTTGGCCTCCGCTCCTCGCCGGCGGTGAGGGCCCGCTCTCTCGCTCCGCGGGCGGCCGCCTCTACGGCCGCCGTGTCCGCTATACCGGAGGCGGCGGCGACCCCCCAGGTTTCGGACCGCACCGTCGTCCGTATCGGGCTCCCCAGCAAGGGCCGTATGGCCGAGCAAACCCTAAGCCTGCTCAAGGTCCGGTACTCCTTCCCTGCGCGTGCTTCCATTTCTGAGTTCGAAATATCGAATTGTATGATTGGTTTGCTGATTTTGTTATGGTCTTGATGTTTTTGCTTGATGGTGCAGAGTTGCCAATTGTCGGTGAGACAGCTCAACCCGCGACAGTACACTGCGGATATCCCGCTGGTGAGGTTTACAGTCCTATGTTCTCTCTGATTGAATTACCTCCTGTTGAATCTGGCATTGAGGTAACCAGTTGCTGTGAATAGGTATTGAATCAGTAAGCCTTTGGTTCCTGATTCACTGGTAGGTTAATGGGGTTTATGAACAGTGAAGTGTAGGTTTCTACTCCGTTTTGTGGGGTAAGATAGGTTATTGTAAGGTAAGCTGGTAAGCTTAACACTCAGCAAGTAGAAAATGGCTACTATAATTTTGATGGTTGCATGCAAAGCCTGTTTAATGTGTTTGGAGTTGGAGCAATGGCAATTAGATCTCTCATGGTACCTGCTGACCTTGCACTATGTGATCCTAGATACTGATATTCATGCAGTAAAGCCATGTAAGCTGCAGAACATTTTTTTTCATAAGTTACAAGCAGTCAAGAAAATTTAGGTCAACTGGGTTATCAATTTTCGAGTAATCTTTAGATTCAAGAAGAATCAAGGTTTCGTTGGCCACTAGCCTATTAGAGTACTCTCATCACTGTCAGTGTCATTCATGCCCTGCTGGAAGCAAAACTAGCCTATTATCTGCAAAGCTGGCTTTATATGCAATAGTGTTGAACCCAAACATTTGATTTGTACGTGCATGCATGAACTTTGGATCTAGAAAAGTACAATGTTCTTGTTCTTTTCCCCTCCCATTTTTGTAAGTTCAGAGGTAAAAAGTACAATGTTCGGTACAATATCATGCAACAGTGTTATCTGGTAGCATGGAGACCTTACTTCCTTTCCGTTTACTCCAGTTTTGTACCTCCTTAATCTGTTCTGAGCCGACAGCTGGTCTGACACATTGGGGGAGCGAGTGATAGCTAGTTGCAGAATAATTCTTGCCTAGTTTTAGTCCAGTGGGCTGACATCTTTCCATTCTTTTGCAGATTCCAAACTTGGAAGTTTGGTTTCAAAGGCCTAAGGATATTGTTCGCAAACTGCAGTCAGGGGATCTTGACCTTGGTATTGTGGGTTTTGACATAGTCAGTGAATATGGAAAGGTAAATTTCTGAGCATTCGTGTTAAATACTTTTTCTGTTTTTGCATGCTTTCAGTTCTTTTGTCGCACAATTTAAGCCCTTTTATCCAAGAGACACTGTTTAACAATATTAGTCCAGGCATGAAAATGATTGTGTAAGTATAGCCCTTTTATATCCCTTAACCCCTATATAATGATGTGAAAGAAGAACAAGTGTTTTCCGTCTGCAATTAAATAGGGAATGCGCGATCATTCTCGTTATCTTATCCTTAGATTGGATTCGCTCATTAGTTTGTGTGCACATGGAGGCTGTGGACTCATATATTATGGAACATGAGTTTCTGCTGAGTCACAATATTGTTTATGTGAACTTTGTTATGTTTTGAGAAGCTTTATCTGGTTTGATCTTACTGAAAATTTTATGTGGCAGGGTAATGAGGATTTAGTAGTTGTTCATGATGCTCTTGAGTTTGGGCATTGTCGTTTGTCCCTTGCGGTACGGTACTTTCCAAGCACATTCATTGTTACTAGTCTAACTATTCCTAATTGAAGTTTGTCTGAAACAGTTAACTTGTGTGACCAGGTACCTAGGGAAGGCATTTTTGAAAACATAAATACTCTAGAAGATTTGTTAAATATGCCTGAATGGACAGAAGAAAGGCCACTACGTGTTGTTACAGGATTTGGATATGTATGATCATTCACCCAAGCATTCTAATTAAACCCAGCAGAACATTGCTTTCCTGAATCCTGATCATTGACCCATGCTATTGTATTATTGGTGCTGCAGCTTGGTGATAAGTTCTTAAGAGAGAAAGGTTTTAAGCATGTTCGCTTTTTGTCTGCTGATGGAGCTCTTGAGTCATATCCTCCTGTGAGTTCGCTTTCTCTGCATTAGGTGTCCTTCTGTTTCGATGAAATTCCTTTTTTTTCATTTGCTTCATCCATGTACTTATCTGGAATTTGATGGCACAGTAGCTAAAGATCCCCAGTTGTACTTGAATTTAGGTCCTGAGAGAATCTAAATGCCAACATATTATTATACTTTGATCATTGCTCTGTCCACAAATTAGGATTTCAAATAGCTTTTTGTGCACTACTGATATCTGCCGTTCATTTTTATGTTCTTTCTCTAGTAGTTGTGATGTGATGTCTCATGTCTGGCACGGACTCTATATGGGTAATATATGACTGATAGATTATGAGTGAGTCAAATTTATCTCTTCGCATGGTTCATTTTGTTCATTTACTACTGTAAGATATACTGGACTGCACTCTAGAGTTCGTCTTTTCTAGCTTATGAGTTGTTACGATTATATATCAAGAGGCTATGATGGTTAGTGCAGGATGCTAATTTGCTTTTTTCTCCTTGTGAAGATGGGTATGGCCGATGCTATTGTGGATCTTGTGAGTAGTGGGACAACCTTGCGTGAGAATAATTTGAAGGAAATTGAAGGTGGCATAGTTGTGGAAAGCCAGGTAAATCTTCTCTCTCATATGCTTCTTTTTATCAAAGAGAAAAGTTTTATTCATTTTCTGAGGTATCAAATTTTATGCAGGCCACTCTTGTAGCGAGTAGGAAATCGCTGCACAAGCGTAAAGGTGTGTTGGAGATTACTCATGAGTTGCTTGAAAGATTAGAAGCTCATCTCAGAGCAACTGCAGAGTTAATGGTAAGTCTTGCTACAGCTTATGAATGCATGATTATACTGGGCTGACTGCTCAAATAATTGTACTTCTACTATTATATTAGGTCACAGCAAACATGAGGGGTAACAGTGCAGAAGAAGTTGCAGAGAGAGTTCTTAGCCAAACATCGTTATGTGGATTGCAGGTATACTTAGGAATATGCTAGCTAGTTACTAGCGACAATAGAGTTGCATTCATTATGCACGTGCACTATACTGTGACCAAAATATAGATTTATCCATTATGTAATTGTAGCAGCTCCAATATCCACATGATACCAAATCTGGTTAATCTGTATGACTGTATCATTTAAACTTGCCCCACTGAATAAGGAAATATAATTCTATTGTTATGTTTCTTTTTCTTCCATGGTGAAGGAACTTCTGGACCTTTGGAGTGAAAGTAGTGTCTCCTTCTAAGTACTAATAGCATTCTGATTATATATATATATATATATATATATATATATATATATATATATATATATATAATATCTGTCATTCGGTCATTCCTCTTGGTAGGTATATCAACGCTATTCTAATTGTACAACTGAAACTGACAACAAAATTAGTAATTATCTATAATTGGAATTGCAGTAGTTTGAAGTTGAACTCTTCTATTTCCGATTCTTGCTTATGGTTTCATTTACTCCCATGTTGATGTGAACAGGGCCCAACAGTAAGTCCTGTCTACTGTAGACGTGATGGCAAAGTTGATGTGGAATACTATGCTATTAATGTTGTTGTTCCACAAAAGCTGCTCTACAAGTCTATCCAGCAACTGAGATCTGTAAGACTCTTGCCCTATCTTTTCTTTCCATCTTTTTTAGACACTCAAATTCCCTAATGACACGTTTAAAGATGATTATCTCCACTAACTACCCTAAGTAAATTTCAAACATAGTTCCCCTGAAGAGATGTGTTTCTGGCATAGCAGATAAGTTTTAGGATTTGAGATTAGATTTATGCTTCTCGTTTGTAGCAGTTGAGGGCGCAGAACTTTTCCTCCACTCTAACGAGATTTTTTAAAAAATATGCTTTTATTCTTTTGTTCTGCACATAGCATACCGAGCCAACCTTTTGGAGTTCTTAGCAGAAATTATTAGAACCTATGTCATGCTAAGCTTATATAATTAACTTTCCTGAATCTCTATAGTTCTTGGTGTTAGTGATATGAACAATATCAATATCTGTATCCCCGTACTTGGAACTGCAGGTTGGTGGCAGCGGAGTCCTAGTAACAAAGCTGACCTACATATTTGATGAGGAGACACCAAGATGGCGCAATCTCCTCTCAGAGCTGGGGTTGTAACTTGGCGCATGGTCCTAACTGAAGCATGTAAAAACCATATGCAGAGTGAGCTACCCTGTAGAATCTCTGTCGGTGTATGCCTCTTAGGGAAATTTTGGTCTGTACTGTCGTGTGTTGTGGTGCAGCTGTTTATACTTCAGTAATCTGTTGGACCTTCCTTCCCCCCCCCCCCCCCTGTATCGATAGAGGGTTAAAGGGTGAGTGCGTGTGTATTTGTTGTGCGGTTGTGCCTGACTCCGCTCGCTGTGGCGCTGAATAATCGTCCATATAATGTTTCAATAAAGAAGAAAGCACGTAAGGTCCATCACCTTCTTGACCCCCCAACTCTCGTGTTCCTATATATATATTTTTTTTGATGCATTTCATTTGTGGTTGCTGGCCAAGCTATATGAGTAAATCTACATTTAACCTTTTGCTTGCGAATTTGCTAAAACATTGATCGTCACCTCTGCTGTATCAGTATCGGTGCCTGCTTTCTCACCATCCACGTTCACAACTTCACCGCTTCTCTACTCTCGCCTTTTCCGCGGGTTGCTCCTTGCTGGCTGGTGGCTGCTGATTTGCTGAACCTGCCGTCACGTTGCAGACTTCGCGAGAGCCATGTGTTCCTTGGGTTGGGCAGACTAGTTCGTCGGAGAGTTCTCCGGGATGCCTGTCTGGCTGTCTCACTGTTTCACTGGTTTTAATGGTATATATCTAATTTTTTTTCATTTCACTAACGATCTATAGCATTTTGCTGTATTCAGTTTTCTTCAAAGATGCTGATCCTCTCTGTTGTATTCTTTTTTAATACACCCACGACTCTAGAACTTGTCACGGGGTGTCACTTAGTTCGTTCCACGAACTTGTAAAATAAAAATCTGGCACCCTAAATTTGTTAAATTGTGCCACTTAGGTCCATACCCCTTCAAGTGGCATAAATATATGCAAAAAAAACCCTTGAGCTTTATCATCTTCTATTTCTACATCCTTCCTATCTCTTCCACCTCTCTCAATTTCACAGCCTGCAACCCTGCTGCTTTGCTTTGCTCTACGGCAAACCGCCTGATCTGCTATGCTTCGCCGCGCCTCCATGCTCCGCCTGAGGACTCCCCTACTCCATGTTCTACTCTGCCTGCCCGAGAAAGTTGGCCATTTGCTCCACCCTGCTCCACTCCGCTGCGCCTCCCTAGTCTGCTCCGCTCCGTCCTGCGGGTGGCAAGCCCCTGATTGGCTCTGCCGCACCTCTCTGCTCCGCCCTACGCTGGCCCAGGCGAGGGGGCACAGTAGGATTGGGGGTTTGATAGACAGGTGAGAGATGAGAATGATGTAAATGTAGAAGATGATAAAATTCAGGGCCTTTTTTTTATATATCCGTGCCACGTGGCGCCACTTGAAGGGGTATGGACCTAAGTGGCACAACTTAACAAGTTCAGGGTGCCAAATTTTGATTTTGCAAGTTCGTGAACTAGAGTGGCACATCGTGACAAATTCATGGACCACCGGTGTATTTAACTTTTTTTTTTTAATATAGGCTCCCTGTTGTATTCATATGGCAACATCCTGGCCTGGGTCTGGCCACTGGGACGGCGCACGCCGCATGCCCATGGGCTGTGGGCCCTTATTTCTCTTCAGGAGGGCTTATTCTCCAATAACGGGCCAGCCCAACACCCATCAAACTCCTCATCCCGTTCCGTTACGCGGGGGGCCACCCACTCGCCCGCCCCCGTCCCGTTCCTCCCGCCCTGTACAATTACAACAACGAGCTCGCTTCCCATGCCGCTGCCGGAACGGTGTTGCGCCGTGCGACCGTGGTCTACAGCCGAGTGGACCGGGTCCAGCGATCCCTGCTTCTGCTTGCTTTTGGGGCTCGGGGGCTTCCGTGGCGGCCGCGTTTCCTCCCCATCCGCTGCCTCTATAAAAGCACCTCGCGTCCGCGGCGGTGCTTTCCTCACCTCGTCTCCACCGTCACCGCCACCGCCACCAGCCCACCACGCCATCCACTCCCACAGAAGAGCGAGCGAGCGAGAGAGCGAAAGAAGACGAGCGAAGATGCAGATCTTCGTCAAGACGCTGATGGGGAAGACGATCACGCTCGAGGTCGAGAGCAGCGACACCATCGCCGACGTCAAGGCCAAGATCCAGGACAAGGAAGGTGCGTGCCGTCTCCGACCAACTTCTCGCCTCCATCCCCTCGGCTTGTTGGCCTCCGTATCATCATTTGTGTCTTGGCTTGTGTGATTCCTTGCTTAGAGGTTGCTTCGATCCCGTGTGTTCTCGATCCATTGTCTGGAGGAACTATAAAACCCTTGCCTCGTTTCTGTACATATGCGGGTTTTAGCCTTTTATTTCGGGAGGAAGTTTTGTAATCTAGAATCAGTGTTGTGTTGCTCGCCCAATACCCCTTGTTGCTGTGTTCATCGTCTCGATCTGAAATAGCACAGATCGACCTAGTGGTTGGTGTTTATTTTGAAGCCAAAAAATCGAAGTAAAAGGCTTGGATTTAAATCGTTATCTTGTTTACTTGAGCGGAATCGAGATATATTTGCTCTCGGGGGGACACTCTAACTGAATCTTCTTTAAGGCTTGTCGATGTGTACTACTAGATCGCTTGTTTGAAGGAGCTAAAACTCCTCTACTTTCATCTGCACCCATGTGGGTTTCGGGAGAAAGTTCAGTAATCAGTCATAGCAATGTGGTTTCTTCAGATCCCCCATTTTGCCTTGTTGTTCACAAGCTGATAAAAAACGAAACAGATCTATGGGGTTGGGTGGTGTCGTTGAACTGAATAAAAAAATTCTTTCCATCCTGTTTTGAGTGTAGTGTGTTGAACTGGCTTCTTTCTCTGTTTGCAGAAAGGAATTGAAGTTGGTAGGATGTAAAACATTTTTTGTTTGGCAACTAGCTAGAAAATCGAACTAGATCTGCTTTATAAGTTCCTGGATCAACTCTTTTGTCCAATGTCATCATCTACTCCAGATCATAAGGAAATTGTGCCTCTCGTTCTGTGCAAATCGTGCATATGCATGGCATCTGTCTGTGTTCGTATTAATTAATTCCCCTCGTAGTGTTGAAGTAAGTTTGGTTGGATTTTGCTTTGGCTTAATCATTGTAGGCATCCCGCCGGATCAGCAGCGACTCATTTTCGCGGGAAAACAGCTGGAGGATGGTCGCACCCTGGCTGACTACAGCATCCAGAAGGAGTCCACGCTTCACCTGGTGCTCCGTCTCCGCGGTGGCAGCAAGAGCATCTTATTCCGCATCCCCCCAGCCTTCTCGTCCTCGCGCGCAAGTACAAGGAGAGCAAACTGATCTGCCGCAGGTACAAACGCACATCCCTGATCTTACTCTTCATATGAACTATCAGTCTACCACTCAATTTTTTCTTTTCCTTGCTTTGTTCGATCGGAATGCATGTATACTGGTTGTTCTTGTACTTTTATGTGTAGTTTGCACTCAGGTAATAAACTTATTTGTGTTAGTTTACAGATTCAAACTACTTTTGTCACTGCAATGATATATGCACATCGTGAGAGTGAAACAGCTGTTGACACGACATATTGTGAAAGTGAAACAGAGGTTGATACATAACTTATTTTGTGTGGTTGATTGCTTGCTAGCTAAATACTAAGTTGACATGTGTTCTTGTTGTCTTGCCAATTTAGGCATTGGCCTCTTCTGTAACTTTGTGCCCCTTACTCACTTTCATAACTGCATGAGTTCCAGTGTAATATGCTAATATTGCCTTGCCTTACTTTTTGTCCCACAATTTCGTATTTTAGATGTTATGCCCGCCTACCCCTCAGGTCTACCAACTGCCGCAAGAAGAAGTGCGGTCACAGCAGTGAGGTGAGCCTTATTTTCCCCAGTCCTATATAACTTGAGTCTATGTTCATGTTCTTGACCTTAGTCTCTGTATTTCAAATTACCAACAATTCACAATAGAATTAGGATGAGATGAATATTGTTCTTTGATCTGATGCATTGTTTCCCAACATTCTTTATTTTTTCAGCTGAGGGAGTTCATATAAGAATTAGGTTGTGATGACCATAGTCTTTTCCAACATTCTTTTCCATGTTGTTGGCCTTAGCCTCTGTGTTTCGAATTACTGACAATTGATAACAAGATTAGGCTGTGATGATTATTGCTGATGCATTCTTTTCCAACATTCTTTAATTTTCAGCTAAGGGACAAACATAAGTTTGTCTCGAAGTATGGCCGTGATGATGATTAGAAAGCAGCATCTGCGACATGTACCAAGCTTCGTCCGAACAGTCATAATCAGAGTCATTGAAGTTTAAGTCTGGCCCTAGTTTACGTTTTATGCTGGAGGATGAACTTTTAGTACCTCTTTCCTGAGTACTTCAGATTTCCTGCCTGAGTGTGAATCTTGATAGCTCTTTTAAGTGCTCTGCTGTTATGCATGTTACTGCAAGAAATGCCTGTGAAACTTTCCCGCCTGATGTTTAATCTTCATTGCTGTGACAATGTGGCAATTTTCGATAAATGTTAGTAGTTAATATCATGAATGTTCCCCAAATGTCATGCCTGGAATGAGCTATAGCCTTCTCTTTTGGGTGTTGTTTTAAGAGGTATTTGGACGCCAGTGTTCTCTGATGCTAGCATGTTGCATTGTTGCTGAACATCTTGAAGTTAGAACAGTCCAATAATACAAGAGTCCAGATGTTTTTCGAAAAATCTCACAAGAAGCAAAAGAAGTCGAGGACATCTCTGGTGTATGCTTGAAAGTGTGGTACACAAAACAAGTAGCTGAAACGTACAAGTAAACCAGGGCGAATTTGACACAAGTAGCACAAATTCAATACAACCTTCAGGTTTCAGCCCGCTTCAGATTTCTCAGGCCCTGGACGAATGATAAATGAAAATAGATATGCACTATTGTGTGGTTATGATTGCGAAATGAGGAAAAAAAAATCAAATAATCCATGGCTAAATGCTGCTTCTGATGTCTCCGGCCCTGGAAAATGATAAAATGAAAAAAAAAGATATGTATTATTGTGTGGTTATGATTGCGAAATGAGAAAAAAAAAATCAAATACTCCATGGCTAAATCCTGCTGAGCGCTGCATGCCTGCATCACCGTGCTACTGGAATATGGAAGACAATCATTACGTAGTTCATACTCTCTTTTCTGAATACACACTCAAAATCTGCTAATGCATAAGAAGTTTATTGACCACAAGAAGTTTTTTGGAGATCAAGAAGATATCCAACTTAAGTTTTACTATACCGAAGAAACAAACCACACAAGAGAAATACAAGCTCTATGCACAGCAACCAAACTGACACGGTACAATGGAGTCTGGTCATCACATAGCCACAAGAGAAACTCTGTCCTCTCTTTCACATAGCCAGCAGAGGAACTCCGCCAACTCTTTACTTTTCTACGCCTGAAACTCTCTCTTGAAGCTTCATCTTAATTTTCAACCTTCTGAAGTAAAACCTCACATAACGGGAAGAGGAAATATGCCCTCTCTTCACTTTTCCCACGCCAGAAACTGTGTCTTGATCCTTCATCTTCACTTTCAACCTTCTGAAGTAAGCGCTCATCAACCCTCAATTTCTCATCCATGACGTTCGTCATCTATGACGCACAGTTCTTCAGCTGGTCTTGACCTTTTAGTGTCTGCAAAGGCAATCCATTCCTCCAATAGTTTATGGTGCACAGTTTGCACAAACTATAACCGTTTAGAGTTTTAGACTTGCAGAATACAAGCATCACCACTGGAGAACAGAGTCTAGTGAGGAACACATGGGCATGATGCAAAGTTCACCTATTTTGCGAATGCAGCCAAATTTTGCCATTGCGTCACCAGACCAAATGTTCTGATTGCAACCAACTCAAGCATGATAGGCCAATTGGCACCAGCAAATGTTGTACAAACATACACGGTCAGTTTTCATGCGACCGGCAGCAGCATCTAAACCTTGAATTGAAGAGCTATTACTCTGCTTGACAATGGCTACAGGAAAACAGGTGCAATCAGAATAGGTTCATCACCCTCAATCGTTTTTCTCCTCAAGATCACCTTCCAAATCACCAACTTTGCTCGATGAATCGTCAATCTCCAGTGACCTTAAGAAGTTGAAGTAGGCATACTTGATGTCAAACTGCATGTCATACCAATAGTTCACAGCAATGGTGAGCCCGTTCGGCCCGGGGCTCTGGCTGACATGGTGAAACCACATGCTTGGCAAATAAAGCATCTCGCCAGCCCGTACCGTGCAGCGTATCGGTGCTGGTCCGTCGAAGTACAGAGGAAATGACGACGCCTGCGCCGCCATCTCCTCCGGCGAGGCAGGGTACGGGTCCACGCTGCTCCACGGCACCATCCTATGGGGCTCTTCCATTTCCAGCCTAAGGCTCAACTGATGATCCGCTTCTGCGTCCTTCCCCGTGGCGACGTAGCGGGCAGCGGGGTAGTCGCGGACGTAGAGGCGGTGGTGCTCGGTGGGGGGAAGCAGCAGGAAGTGCTTCTCGCCGGAGACGACGACGTAGATGTTGTCGTAGTGGTCCTTGTGGAAGGAGGTGACGGAGTGGGCGTTGCCGATCCAGAGGTTGACGGCCTCGGGGAGGCATCCGAGCGCCTCGCTGGCCCAGGGCACGTGGGCGTCCACGTCGCCGGCCACCGCCGCGTACTCCCCGCGGAGGCAGTCGTCCTGCTGCTGCGCGTACGCAACCAGGCCGGCATCCGGGTCGGATCCCCTGATGAGCCCGACCGCGGTGGGGAAGTCGACGCGGCGGACGTGCGCGGACGCGAAGCACTTGGAGGAGGAGGAGGAGGGGCGCTGCTCCGGCTGCGGATGCGGGGCGAGGGCGTCGGCGCGGCCGTCAGGGGTGAGATGGAGGGACACGGTGGTGGAGCGGAGCGCGTCGGTGAGGTAGGAGGCGGTGGGCCAGAGCGACGCGGCGGGCCAGTGGCGGGTGGCCGCGGCGGAGATGAGGAGCGGGCGGCCCGGCGAGACGTGGTCGCGGAGGAAGGCGAGCGGCGTCGGCGGCAGGTCCGCGCGCGGCACGGCGGAGGCGGTGGCGGTCTCGTCGGGGGATGGGGAGGCGAGGCCCAGCAGGTCCCGGGACTCCGCCCACAGCTCCCTCACCGCACGCTCCATCTGTGCGTTGCGCCGCCCACCTGACACGGGCGCCGCCGGCGGCTTCTGCTCCGGCTGCTCGATGGTTTTGCTTTGCGGGTCCTGCCGGCGGCGGCGGCGGCGGCGAGCAGCGATTCAAGAAGAAGCCGTAACTGGTGGGCTGGGCGATGATGCTGTTCGAGCAGGAGGATCATGGGCCTATGTTTCTTTGGGCATTTTTGGGCTTTTTTTTAAGGAAAATAAGAGAGAAGAAGAGAGACCGCACTCGTTTGCTCTTTGGGCCTTTTAACGCATGCAACAAAATTTTGGGAAACTCCACAACGAAGCCCAAATTGTTTGAAGCAACGAAAGCTTCTCCAGCTGAGGTTTTGTTCGGCTAGCCATAGATGGCTTAGATTCTATATGAAATGGATGGGATTGAGTCCATGGGTAGTGACTCATAGACTCAATCCAACCCATTCCATATGAAACCAAACCAATCCATACCTAAACGAATAAGTCCTGAATGTAGATACTTCTAAATGGCATGTTTTTTATTCTATCTGAAGAATCAGGACACAATATATAGGTTTCATTGAGTGTGAGTATTAAACATGTTAATTACTGGAAAAATAATATTTAGCATTGCAAGCCTGGGAAGTGAGAACTCTATGACGAGAGGAGAAGACGAATAGCAGAGGCAAGTAAGTATGAAGTCACAGAAACCATCTTTTACATGTCAACTTGAACAGCACCAGATAGATTTCTCGCTGGCCAAATACGTCAACGGCAACCTGTGAGCTCTAAACTAAACCTTAGACTTCCAACTGCTACGAGCAAGCTGGGGAGCAACGAGCAAGCAAGCATTCCCTCACATTGCATGCTTTGATATCATCTTCGTCATCGACCTGTTACCTAAACATGTAGCTCCACCATTAGCCCAAAAAATTTTGTTTGATCGAGGAATTCGACACGTCCCGAATAGAAATCCTTATCTTGAAAATGCGTTGTCGATCTTTACTCCACAGAACGTCGCGCCCATGGCTGCTGATCGATCAAGATGCCCTCTTATTTTTTGACAGCACATGCCCTCTTATTCAGGCGCTGGAAACTAGAGTGTTTTTGTTTCGTCCATTTGTATGCAGAAGGCTATGGGAATCTCTGATTGGTTATGGTCTCGTGGGCATGGGCGTGACTGCTTGCAGTGAACTCAAGGCACGTCCAATCGCCACGCGAAGTGGTTACTACGCTGCGCCTGTGACTGTGATGGCCGACATGTCGGTGCAGCATTTGTTCACGACCATTGAATATTGACGATAAAGATCAGTACATAGTATATACGACTAGCTTCTAGCACCATCGTTCTTCATGAAATCATCATATCAGATTCGTTGTCCAAAAAATACGATCAAAAGGTCTGAAAATTGAGGCTGGCAGTGGCTCTAGCAGCAATTTCACATTTCAAACAACAGGGTGGTGTTTACACTTTACACAGAGTAAAATGGCAAACGAATAACGTGCTTCCACAGTGCCACACTTCCAGTTTTACCTCTGTTCAGAATGGATACTTTTTTTTTTGAACGAACGAATGGATACTTTTTTTCGGTACGTGTTCCACATCAAAAGGAATTATAGTACGTTTGGAGAATAGTAAGCAAAATAGCGTGCAACAGATCCATCTCTTGGAGAGAGCACATCCGGTCAGTCAGGGTGAAGAAAAAAACTACTTCTACAATTTAGAATTTTAACACCAGAGACATCTTCTCTTAAAAGAAAAGAACTTTCACAATACACAATACTATCATATAATAGTGGTTGAAAATGGCTAGTATGGAAACATCGGACTAGGGATGAAAGTGGTATGGATATTTCCCGTCCGTCCGACCGACCGAAGGCTCTCAGGCCTTAAATAGTACAGTCCGTATCCGGAACCGGAAAATCAATATCCGACCGTATCCATATCCGCATAACACAAGTTGATTGTCTATTGCAGATATGTAATGTATATTAATATCCGATACATATCCGACATATTTTGTACTGTCCGTATCCGGATCCGATCCGGCAAAAAAATAAATATCTGTATTCGTATTCGGACATATCCGTCCGTATCCGATCCGTTTTCATCCCTACATCGGACAGCCGATATTAATTGTATACTATTCAAAGCTACCATAGTGATATAAATAGTATATAAGAGTAATATAGATGGTACAAGGGTAATCAGGAAACAAAATTAAATGATATTTTGGCAATATATACAAGAATATAATTGCATTTGTGTAATAGTTATAATTGCATTTGTGTAATAGTTAATATTTTTGTATGTTTATATTAGAGTTGATATTTTTTTGTATGCTTATATTAGAGATGTGAAGAGACATTTCACAAGGAATCAGTCTTCTTCTTTAGACTCTTAAAATAGGAGCGCAAATTACTAATCTACCTATGACCAATCAATGGTCCGATTTAATTTATACTTTATACTATTAGATAGTAGTATTGTAGAAAAGCTATAAAAACAGCAAAGACATTATTTGACAACAGTTTTGCTAAAAAGTAACCCTAAATACGGAACGGCTCTCATTTCACAGTCTCAGATACTGGAATTAGCTATTCGTGCATATCATCTCTCTGATAGTCTGATCATCTGAATATGGACACAGGACACACACACGCCAAGTGGTCGCAGGATGACATGGAAACACGTACTTTGGCGGCATCCCACGTCATCACGGAGTGGAAATACTGATCCTAGAGGACTGTCAGTGGGTCCCTTCCACCGCCCCTAGCACTGGTGCCACGTCACCATCGGATTCCGTGTCATGGCCTCCAATTATGCCAGTCTGTCTCTGCGGCCAGCAAATTCCATGGCAGCATGTGTGGCGTTTCAATCAAATGAACGTTTTCTTTTCAAAAAAGAAAGAAAGATCAAATGAACTTTGCACAAAACAACTCGTCATTCGTGTACACCAAAGACCAGTGACTGTTCAATTTTCAGCCACATTTTGAACCTGTCCTTTAATTCTATATTTATCAGCCAGAAAAACATTGCTTAAACGTTTGCAAACACTTGAACTCGACATGGAAAGTAACTCAATACACAGACACGGCGACAGAGGTTGCTGCCGCTGGTGATCCGAAAGGATATGGACGCGGGCCCACACTGACAGCCGGCCTCGCCGGTTTTCCCTGTGGTTTGTCGCCGATCAGGGCGGGCCATCCGACTGGGCATGTTGGATGTTCGGTGTGGGCTCTTTCGCTCCGAAAGCCGACTTCCTCTCGTCATCTTCCCTATCATCTCCACATCTGAATGGCCGGGCTCAGAGCTGCGAAAACGACGCGCACAAAAAGCTTTGGTGACACCCTTTGTGATTGTGAACTTGCTAGAATTTCATGAAAAGAAAGCTGCCCACCTCTATCATTCTCGGCTGCCATTACCGCGCGCTGCCGCTGTAGGTGATGATCAAGGCGTGCTGTTTGAAATGCTGGAGTTTCTCATGATTTGTATATATGAAAAATAATATGCTGGCTTTCGTTAAACTTTGTAAAGTTTTATATATCCCTAGTGTCTCAAGCTTCAAAGAAAGGTAGTGGAAAAAAAGAAGAAGGATCATTACTTGTAGCTGTGGAATTGAGGTTAAACACTGCTTGCTACGGGATTGTCCATTTCAGTTATATGAAACCAAAACTTTTCTATGTTTCTTTTTCTTTGGGTTCAAACGACAGAAGCTTGTAGTGGCTTAGCTGCCATGTGATCGCTGAGCTTTCGGCAGCGATGAGCTATGCTAGTTTGCGGAAGTGATAACACGGTGTCAGGCAGCCCCATTGCGGTGTACCACAAAACGAGTGCAACCTCGCTGTCTTGCTGATGGTATCCTTGCTTGCCTTTTCCATTATTTTGCAAGACAAAAGTTGAACCATGGACAACTGCTGCGATGCGGTACGATCGGCTCAAATATTTCTCTACTAGCTTTCGGACAAAGGTGCCGCCTCATCCATAAAGCAACCAGGCAAACTCCAGAGTGGATAGAGAGGCTGAATGACTCATACATTTTTCCGATTAAACGAACAAGACAGGGTTAAGACGAATAGGTTTGGTTTCTGCCTAAATGATGCACATGGAAGCCGAACCGAAATTTGGCCTTGCCAAACTCTAGATGGACAACTGGGCTGCCTAAATACTCTTACATGATTCAAACTCTATAAAGGAGCTACAATCCCTTAAACGAGACGAAGGCACGAAGCAATTTAGTATATATTCTTTTTGTCCTTAAATATATGACGTTTAAACTATATAGCTCCAGTTTAGCGAAAATTTATTTAGCTCTTTTCCGTCTTTGAAGAGGTACCAATTAAGCTAAGAGATATCACTAACTATCCCTTGAGAGGTAGTAATAATCTTTTGATTCTTTATGTTTTACAAGGTGCCAAATCCTAAATTATGATTTAAATGTCGTTCTGAGGTCTTGAAAACCTCAGCACGACGATTTTGGGTTCACTATCATGACCCAATATATAACCCTATCGTGACATAGAGATTATTAGCCTGCTCTCTGATGCGACATGCAATTCCAGTTCTTATCATTTCCTTTTTGAAAGACATAATTCTTATCATTTCATAGACAAGTCATCAAAGAAAACAAACTTATTTTTCGTGGCTCAATTGCATTGCAACCGCTGCTTTGGATCCGCACACATTTTTCAACCAGCGTCCAAAAACGAACAGAACTACATAGATCTGTCGCTCAAAAAGTCCTAGTAGCGACCTAGCTATAGATCAATAGAAGCAACCTGCACCTTGATCTACTCCAAATTCCAAATCACATCACTAGCATTCCTTAGCACTGCTCAGATGCACATTCGCTGGTTCCAATTGCATTGTCTGCACGCTAACCCGACAAAAGCCTCTGTTGCTTCCACCTCTCTATAATCTCGTACGAACAAAGCACTAATCAGCCCCCTCTTCCGCCGTAATCAAAGCTGCGGAATCTCTCTTGCTGATTTGGCTGCGGGGGAGGAGATCGATTAGACGGTCCAGACAAGGCAGTTAATTAACTATACGGAGGCCAAGGACGGAGTAGAACGTGCAGCAACAATGAGATGCACACCTCAGGGCCCTGCACGAGATGACCACAACGAAGGCTACAACTCAAAAGGTACACTTGCCACGGAGAAATGTGAGGCCACTTGTTCGTGGACTATGTGTGATGATGAATTTGTCACTGAAATAGCCTTTTAAGATTCGAAGTGTTAAAGAGTATGCAGCGAGTATCAGTAGAATGTGTCCGTCAGTTGTGGTGTGACAGTACTACCATAACCGATGCTAAACTTTGCAAAGCTTGATCGAGTATCACATAAGGCTTTATAAAAAAATATTCAATAGTACGTAGATTTTATGAGATTAATTTGATGTTTCAGCTCTTATGCCTTTTTTGTAAAAAAAAATATCAAAATTTGAGTAGTGCAATACCAAAACGTTCTGATTTTGGAGACGAAATTTTGTAGCCAATTATAGTGCACGATATGTTCGACCACAGATGGAGAAACCACATTCGCCACCAGGGCGAGATTTGGCCAGATTTCACTTGTCCCCTTCCTCGCACATCCACCGATCGATCTGTGTGAGCCTGTGATCACTTGATCTCTCCCAGTCTCACCGGGCCTGTTAAGTGAAATAACCAAGACACCGTGCACACCACCCCTTTTGGATCCTTTCCATGTGTCATGGCTCATGGACACCTTTTGGTTTGCATGACATGTTCATGTGTGCTTGTACAGCTATCAAGATTCCCGATCATGATACGAACGACAGCTCTTTATTAAGTATTTTTTTTTAAATAAAAATGGGCTGGGTGTTCTCCCCGTTGTAGGCTTGCCACCGGGCCTCTATATATAGTTCCCCCGGTCTCAGAGCTGCTCCACACAAGCTAGCACAGCGCTCCAATCCCATTCTCTGATCGATCGCTCTAGCTCAGTCTCTAGCTAGCCAACTAGCCACTCTTCCTTCCTTCCTGTAGTAATCAACCTTCCGCTCATCACCAATGGCCACCGCCGAGGTAGCTAGCTCGTCCCATTCTCTGATCGATCGCTTTAGCTAGCTCGATCATCCACCTTTGATTCATAAATATGCATGGACCGCTGTGATGCACATTTACATGCATTATCTTTTGATCCAAACGCTTGTGAATGCTTTCTTTTTGTTTCCTTTTTCATGGCGATGATCTCGATCCTCCACTTGTTTTTTTTTTTGTTAACAATGGACTAAACCAATATTAAGTGTGGTTGCTTTAGTATTGCTGATGTATATTCCATGTTGTATACGTACCGTGATACGTGCAGGTTCAGACCCCGACCGCCGTCGTGACCGAGGAGGCGCCTGCAGTGGAGACCCCCGTCGTCGTCGAGGAAGCTCCCAAGGAGGAGACCCCCGCGCCAGTGGCCGAGGCCGTGGCCGAGGAGGCGGCTGCCCCCGCCGAGCCCGAGACCAAGGCTGCGGAGCCTGCTGCCGAGCCGGAAGCCGAGGCGCCCAAGGAAGCCGAGCCAGCCACCGCGGCTGAGGCCGAGGCGCCCAAAGAGGCGGAGCCCGAGCCGGCGGCCGCCGAGGAGGTGAAGGAGGAGGCGGCGCCCGTCGCCGAGCCGGAGCCAGCAGCCGCCGAGCCGGAGGTCACTGCTCCTGCTGCTGAGGCACCGGCCTCTGAGGCGGAACCCGCTGCGGCAGAGCCAGCGGCTGAGCCGGCCGTCGAGAAGGCCAGCGAGTAAAGCCGTGCGGCGAGCCGGCGACGGCGCCCATGGGTGGATCACGGTGGCTGGCTCGATCGGCGTGGCGTGGCAGCCGCGTTGCCGGCGTGTCACGCTACGGTTTTAATGGTGTGTGTGCGCGTGTGTGTGTGTCGTACTAGTTCGTAGACTCGTAGAAGCTGTGCTGCTGCTGCTGCTGTATGTGGGCTGTCGGGTGCTGCTGCGGGCTGCGAGGAGTGAGTGGAGTGACGTGGGCTAAATAAAGTGTGTCGCGGGTGGTGGGGCCCGGTGTCAGTGGCGCCGTGCCCTGCCGCTGCAGCTTTGTGTATTCGTGTTGTTTCGTGTTATGTTATCTAGAGTATCATGTATGGCACTATGGGGTATTGGGTTACCGTTTTGGTTACGTTCACCTGCATTGTGTTGTGTGTTGTGATGAATGAAGGATGAAGAATGATCGATAGAAGTATAGAACGAATCGTTCAAGGGCAAATCCGCAACAAAGGCTTCGTGGAAGCCAAGTGTCGCGCCAGTCGCTCCCTGGACTACCAAGGGCCGGCCATAAAGATCGTTAAAAGCTCAGTACTTCGGTGCCATCGTGAATTCGTGAGACTGTTCGGTAGGCTCAGATCGTGAGTGCCGAATCCTCCTAGCTGTGCAGCACGGGCACGGACCTACGAACATTCCTTCGGCCACGGTGTTGTCCTCGAACTCGATCCGTACGTACGTGCAGCTCCCACGGTGGGAAAGGAGCGCGCATCTGAGCCGCCCCCTGCTTTTGCGAGTAGCCCTTCTTTCATCAGACACACTCTGGAAGTCTGGATATTGGCAGCCGACGCCTGATAGGCTGGTACAAGGCATCACCGACGTTCTGCCGGTCTTGCAGCTCCCGCCCCGTCCAGGATTCTGACATCAACGTGAGCACACCCTTGTGCTCATGTTACATGACGGTCGCGGTCAGGTAATTTGCTTCCTTGATAATCTGTTCTGTTCTGTTATGAGTTTCTGACCAATCCTTGCCACTCATGTCTCCATCGGCAATGCACCACTGCCTCAGACCCGGACGGAGACGATAGACTGCAGGACACGCAGAACGTAGCGGGGCGTCTGATGAATAACTCATCTCGGATTTTACATAGCATTTATCCATGGGCACGCAAAGGCGCAAAGCATATGGAGGGCAAATATAACGAAATCCACTGGTATCCTGTTACACCGAAATATGCACATGACCGGTCAGATACAGGCCGTTGCAGAATTTCGGATAAAATGGTTGTAATTCAGAATAAAAAATCGATGGTATTCATGGGCTAGGCTACAATCCTTGAGAACCTAGGACATTTCTCACTTCCCAGAAGGCCTCTGCCCACGGTTAGCCCATCCGAGGCAAAAACATGTCTGAGAATTAGCTAAGAACTGCCAAATTGCTGGTACAAGGACTTGACCAAAGTTTGCCAGTTTCATAGGATTGGAGTTTTTTCTTACGGGTACTGCCTGAAGGAGCTGACCAGAACATGGAGGGCAATCTTTCCAAAAAAAAGGAACATGGAGGGCATTCCCCAAAGTCAACTTCCTTCCAAACACAAGGCAATCCCATGCTTTTGTCTGGTAACAGATCAACCTGAGCATCATCACATCAGCAGTGTTCGCTGGTAGTAGGAGCTCGTCAGCACTCAGCACAATGAGTCAATGAAGCGCAGCTCATGCTTACATTACTGCAGCATCACACCTCTTTGGAAATAAAAGGAATCTGCCTTCTACCAATTCATTCTACATTAGGTTAAGTGTTTCAGAACACTAGCTCACGGTACATACAAAAAAAAAAACCGGCCAGCCTATTACCTTCAAGCTCCAGGATCAGATTCAATGAGATAATAGGATGTCACTAACCTACAGTATGTACAGAATATACCACTTCGGGCTCCAGAATGGCTACCATGCACCGAAGCTGCAGCTCACATGCTCTTGTGTGATCTTCTGCAGCTGGGTTTCCATCATTTTCAAGGATGTATAAGGAGGGAGGCAGAGGCGGTAGAAGCAGGTTTGAGATGATGGGAGACGGTCAGGTGAATCAGATGTCTTGTATATGTACAGTTTTGAGCTCAGCCCACTAAAGCCGTCTGATGGTAAGTACTTCACTGAAGTCCAGAAGAAGAGGAGTTGCCTCTGTTGCTCGATTGGCATGCGCTCGACCGCCTGCAGTATGAAACAAATAAGTATCCAAGGATGCAATAAACTGACTGGCAACACGTAGTGGGGCTGCTCCTGCTCTACAAGAAGTTGAATTTCTTGGCAGATACATGCAAGAATCAAGATAACAAGGGACAACTACCCATGTTTCCGACAAGGCCAAAGCAGGGCAAACATGTTATCACTTTACTACCACACTTCCACAATATAAATACTGGCCGATATCGGGCTACAGCACCAGGTCCTGGCTCCTGTTGATGAAGCTCCAACCAAGATGCATCAGCAACATGGGAAAAGTTTGCTTTCTTGTTCTCATCACTCACACAAGGATCAACAATATTGCAAAAGGCAACAAAAAATAAAGTCTACAAAATGAATAAAGAACACTGGTATGCTCATTTGCTCCAGAGCCACCAAAAAGGTAGAACAACGGTGCAACTATTGTTGATGATAAAAACATATAAAGCCATGTGGACCAATAGTAGAGTGCAAGGTTCTAGCAGTCGAGGTCTTAGGTTTATGTAGCCACCACAGCCAACTAGTGCACCGGATCAGCTTGAAATATTAACAATAAAGTTCAACCTAATGGTTTAAACATGCCACAGACACAAACAAGCTTTGACTTTTGCTTCGCCTCCTCTGCACACACGCAAGTTCAACATAAAGTTTTGGCTTTCGAACTACAAGTTCAGAATATGTTAGGATTGCGATCAACAAGATAACAAGGTAAAAGACCATTCAAACACAAACCAAGACATAACGGCTGTACACATGTACCATATGTTGGAAGATACATATGTATTATGGCAAACTGAATTCATGAACTGCTAAGACAACAGGATAGAGGCAAAACAAAAGGATAACTAGGAAGAACATATCAATAAAAAGATATACCATACTTTGACAAACGTAATTTTCTGCAGTGATATTGTGCTTGATTACTAGCCATTTTTACTGGGGCAAGAATGTATATAATGGAATGTGTCTCATAAGTGAATGATGCTGTTATTGCATACACTTGTATTAGGATTGTGTTCACAACACTAGGACATGTACCACATGCACTGACCTGATTGGTCTGCAGAAACATTTTTACTGGGACAAGGAATGTATATAACGGAATGTGTCTCATAAGTGAATGATGTTATTGCATACACTTGTATTAGGATCGTGTTTCACAACACTAGGACATGTACCGCATGCACTGACCTGATTGGTCTGCAGAAATGAATGACATTTGTGAATCCCGCAAAATCTAACAGAGTTTAGTGAGAAATGGTATGTTTGCATGAAAAATTGAGTACACAAGAGAAGATGGTCAAACCATAAAGCAGCACAACAAACTCATAATTCATGATAAAATGCATCACATTTATACAAAGCAACATAGCATACCTTCCAGAACCAAGTAATCTGGCGATCCTTTTCTTTGTAACCATTATATTGAGTATTTGATTTCCAATCTTGCAGATTTATTGTGTCGTTGCTTCCCCCTAGAAGCCGGTCGAAGTCTTCTAGATCTAAACACTCAAAAAAATCTTTACGGCGCTCAGGCTTAACTAGGATGTCAGCAAATCCTTGGGTGAAGTGGGTAAGCTGAGCTGAAATAGAGTCCACAAAGGTATTCTTAATAAGAAGATCAATGTATTGCTCTCTGTTCCTGATATTCACACTGATATCCTGCCCTCCTGGGCAAAGATCGATAATCTCTCGAGTACCTAATTCATGAGCTCCTCGGGAAAAAGTTAGGTATAGATCATCAATTTCAGCAGCATTCATCTCCAGAATCCTTTTACAGCTTGCATATTTGACAGGATCTGCCACAGAAATATCTTCTAGTGTAATACTTCTCCCAGCAAGATGCAAGAACAGGGTACGGTCTAGCACAATTCCAACTTGTACTTTATGCATCAATGCTAATCCAATTATTCTTCCCGCAAAAATGAAGTACTTCAGATGCAATGGATCCACAGCAGATGCTGCAATATGCAGAAAACTGTCAAAGGTTAGAGGATATAAGGGAAACATCATTGTGGACATCAGTTGTCCAAAAGATAATGGATAGATAAGAATCAATCAAAAAAGAAAAAAAAACAAAGGTGGAACAATAATAAGTAGGGAGTGGTTATTTTTTTCATTATGGGAGGACAGTTAACATACAAACTGCATCATACTTTTCCCGTTTCATGAACATAATCATGGCAGCTGGCTCATACGATAGAATCCACTACAGCTTACTATTGACCATGCCAGCCGTTTAGTACTTCTTTGGTCAAGCATAGTCTTATCACATAAGGCAGCTTTCAGGATTGATAAGCTCAACAAAACAGGTTTCAGATAAGTTCAAAATTACATTTTGTAGCAGGTATACTTTTCTTTCAATGCGACTGATGGGTAAAACGCACACAATGTGTGCAATAAGCAGCCCAGTCAAGTTGGAAAGGATAAGGATTTATCATACCACTGTTTTACTTTCCTTCTGGTTCACAAATACATGTCATTTGGGAAATAAATGCATTTAATCTTTCAAAATATTTGACTATCATTGTGTTATCAAATATTTAGGTTGGAAACATGAAAATCACAATGCAGAGTTTATCCTCAAATACTATATTAGACCCCCGCATGTTTGAAGTTGCTTGGCTGTAGTAACACACCAATAGAACTATATGTGAAGAGGTAAGATAGTACCCAGGAAACTTACTTTCATTCAAGTAGAACCTTCGTTTATCCTCAGGACAAGGCGAGAAGAGAACTTGCTTCGGACTGAAAAGAGCTTGGCACACCAAACAAAACCATTCCCTCAAAACCCCAGGACCTGTAGCTTCCTCATTCTTAAACTCCATAAACAGCCCACCTCGAAGCTCACTGTGCCTTGCCTGCGCGATGTAATTAAAGGATTCATCAAGTAAATGAGACCGATCAATCAACATCTCATGCAGCTCCCCAAAGTCATCCCTCCCTTCAGGGAGCATCATGAAGACTAAATTCCTTCTTGCCTCGAAGCAGAGTAGATTCTTATACTTCCCAAGCCAATGGAGGCGCTCATTTCTCTTGGAACAACGAACAAGGGCGTTGAGCGGTGCCCTGTGTGCCATCAACACAAGCTGTAGGTTGTGCCCCACATCCTCATAAATTCCTGAGATGAAATCTAGTTCAGTCAACACAACCAGGATGTGTGATCGAGCAGCCCATACGGTTTGACTTTCCACAACCCCGGTGTTCTCTGATGACAATGACAGGTCCATCTCCAACCTCTTTAAGCACTCATCCAACCTTTTTAACACATCCATCGACATGCTGTGGAACCACCATATCCATGTGTTACCATGCTCAGACTCCCTGCTGTACAGATTCCTGGGCATCGGCCCGTCACCAGATATCCAATGGCGTGCCTGCTGGCACATCACTTTAAAGAAGTTTGTGAACTCATCGAGATCAATAGGCGAGACAATCATGGACATGGATGTGAGTCCCTCAAGGACCATATCCACTGTTTCACGGGCAAATGGCAGGATTTGCTCGACCAACCTGGTTGGTGAGTTCATTGACGGAGGCAGCTTGGGCCGACTGGATAAAACTGATGCAAGCGAACGGCGGCACGATCTATAAAGCAATTCCTTCTTCCCCGCAGCCAAAGAAAGCAAGCGGCAGAATTCAAGCAGCACTGGAGCAGTCAAGACCAGCACATCCATTGGTAAAGAGGAAGGGTCCGTGGCGATAAAGTATTTGATAGCACGCTCAGCATAGGAGCGAAAGGGGGACTTTGAGAGGTAGAGGCGAACCAGCGCTAGGGCGGCGCCCGCCTGGATGAAAATATCAAGGTACTCTGCCGCGTGGTCGCCAGTGGCCCGGTCCTCCCCACCGCGATCGTGGCGGGAAAGCCCCAGGTTGGCGCGGTGGCCGCGGAGGATGAACTCCTTGACAAGCTCATCAAGGGAGAAGGCGGCGGGAGGGACGCTGGCGGGCCCGGACTCCGCGCCGGCGGCGGTGGCGGCGATGTGCGCCGCGAGCTGCCACGCGTGCGGGTGTTGGGTGGATCGGAGTCGGGCCGCCAGGTGCAGCGTCGAGTCCTTCGGGAGGCGGAGCTCGGCTAGGGTGGCCTCCGGCGCGAGCTGCCGCCCCTCGTGGAGGAGCCGCAAATCGCGGCCGTATCCGCAGGCGCCGAGGTGTTGGAGCACGGCGCCCACGGTGTCGTCCCACCCGGCGTGCATCGCGATGGTCTTGGAGTCGGTGGCGCGCACGAAGAAGTGCGCCTCCCGCGGCGACGCGGGGGGCGACGAGGCGGCGGCCGCCCCCGCCGACGCTGATGCGCCATCGGCCCCCGAAGCGGAGGCCTCGGCCGACGAGGACGACTCGGCGGAGTCGGCGCCGGCCATCAGCGGCTGCTTGGATGACGGGGGCAGCGCATGATCGGGGGCGTCGCGGCGGCGCTTGGGGTTGCGGCGGAGGCAGGCTAACGCGGCGGACATGCTTAGATCGGATTCATCGGAGTCGGGGGTGGAGAATTGCGGCCGCGGCGGAGGGGAGGAGGTGGGGGCGGGGGGTTTAGGAGGACCGGAATTTGGGGGAGGGGAAGGAGCAGGAGGACGGACGAGGGTGGGGGAGTGAGATGGAAGACGGGGAGTAGTTTGGTCGGGTCTCTGGCTGGCCTTTTCTTCCTCTTCTCTTTGGTTTGATCACGCTTTGGCGTTTTGTTTAGCTTCTCTCTTTCTTTGGCCTCTCGAATGGCTTTTGAAGGATTTTTTTTTTTTCCGTTGCGATCGAGTTACGCGTTCTCACACATCTTACAGCGCTGCAAACTGTCGTGCGTGTGAAATCAACAGCTCTTCGCTATGTTTGCATTTCATCTTAGAAAACATTTATTTTTGAGATATTGTTTTTCTTGCTATAAGGGTGTGTTTGGTTTATTGCCGTGACCACTTGTCACAATGTCTGCACCGCAGCCCATGTAGATGTTTCACAGGTGAACAGAATTACGGTGCCGTCACAACTTGGAGCAATTTTTTATTATAATTCACTATGAAAAAGGGATTGAAGGGATTATTCATCATTCTCTAAGGTGCCTTTTGGAGGAGTTTGGGAAAAGGAAATAAAATTGACTGGATACATGTATGAAGAAGTGGAAAAACAAGACATCCATATCCATTGCCCTATATCTGAACAATAAGAAATTATTATTCAATCTCATATTTCTCAATCCACCTCCCTTTTCCAACTATCCAAACGCCACTTAAGTTAAATTTTAAGTATGAAGTGCTACTCAATGAGAGTGAATAAGAAAATATTACTTTTCTAGCTTATAGCTCCTTAGTTTATTTCAAAGAATCACTTCACGAAATTAGTCTTGAATCATTTCATTGAAAAAAAATTGTATGCCATAGCTTCTACTGGATTCATTGAGAAGCTGCAGTAGCAGATTTGCCAAACAGGCCCTTACTAAGTTCTACAATTCATTTTATACACAATATGGACATGCTATCCTTTGTTGGCGTCCAAACAAGCCCTAGTTGTAATATAGCTAAGCTTACCTAAAATATCAACTCACAAATAGACATTTTTGAGCTTTCTTTTATTTTCATGTAGATTGAATGTGGTTGGCTCCTTGTCTATTAGAAATTAGGAATTACTCACTCCGTTCTAAAATATAGGTCGTTTGACTTTTTCAGCCTCAAGTTTGATCCGTTCATCTTGTTCAAAAAATTTGTGTAAACATAGCCAAATTAGATCATTCTTGAAATTTGTTTATTACTAAATCTAGCCATAACAAAAAAATGATATTTTCAAAAAAATAAAATAAAAAGATGAGCAGTCTTTGGGGTAAAAAAAATGTCAAACGACCTATATTTTAGAACGGAGTTAGTATTAGAAATTAGAAATTGTTTGTTTCATTTGACATTTTTATTCAAATAGCTATCGAAATTTTTTTCTAAATAAGCATATACTGGACGAAGTGTATGTTAGGCAATATAAATGTGTTCGGTGGATCAAACTCCTTTACTTGGCAATGGGTCAATGAAAATTTTGGGCGATGCTTCTCTTGTTTTGATTGCCAAGTTTGCACTGATAAAATGAATTAGCAATGCACATGATGGGTGAGCTAAACACATTTCCTGAGCTAAAAACAAGAAAACCAAAGAGGGTTGTATACTAAGACAAGTACACCAAGTCGTAAATAATTAGCCATGGTTTAAACCAAGTGACTTTGTAATGTGAAAGATGAACAAATAAGATTGGCGTCAATGAGCCAAGTAATCTACACAAACTATAAGTGATCTATATTGCATTGGCAAAATCTTAAGAATACATGACAATGAAGATGATGTCTACCAAGTTAAGAGTATGGCAAATAGAAAGATTTAGTAGGTGGTTTGTGCACGTGAGCGTAAAAGACTAAGGCTTTAATGGTTCGGTGTTGGTGGAAGTTGGGAACATGGTCGAGGAGAGCATGCGTAAGCTCTACGCTGGTTATGTTTTGGACCTCAAAATTGATGAGAACTATATTTATTGTTTGGACAACAAAGCTACAGGTGTGTCTGGTGCAGTGATTGTGTTAGGTTGGAGGACACATGACATCACCATGAAGCTTGATGCAATACGAAATAAACTTTTGGAAAGTGTTGGTGATGCTCCAATGTTTCTACATATATGTGAAAATTTATAGGTTTAACAGGCAAAATTGAAAAAAAAAGCTTAGCATTTTTAAGTCTACTCTATAGAGAAGTTATTGATTTTTAATTTTGAGTAAGTTTTACAATCTACTTTTCAGATGTAAAGATGTTTTGGTGCTTAAATCGTGGGTGCAATGGAGCGTATATAAACATTTATGCAAATTGATTATGTGAACATTTTGAATTTGAAATTTTGTTGTGTAGCAGAGGTATAGGTTTTTGTATTTTTTTTTGTATCAAATTGAAGGTATGACATATGTTGTTTTGTTTATTGTTGTGAAAGAATGGGTGAAATTATTTATTAGGGAGGACAAAGCACAAGTAGTCGGATACATAGTGTATTTGTGAAATCACGAGGCAAATAATAGGCATGATGTTTTCTAAGGGCATAGTGGTGATACTAAAATCTGCCACCTTATTGTGAAGGTTACATAACAAGCCATAGAAAACGATAGTAAAATATTATATTTTTAGCAAAATAAGATGATATGTTGAAGGAATTAATAAAAAATTTTGAAAATAGAATTGTACTATGTCAAAGCATTAGCTTTTGAAATTCTAAGAAACTTTTGTATTGATCATTTTTTTATGAACATGTTTTGGTGTCCAAAGTTCAGGTACAATGAGTCGTATGTGCAAATGAATTGTGAAAGCCTTTTGAATTTAAAATTTTGCTCTACAATAATGTTGTACTTTTTGCATGTTAGGTCGATTTCTATGTTGAGTAACTTTTTATTCTAACTACTGGACCGCGAATTGATTTCAATGAAATTGAGTGATTCTTCACAAAGTTTCTTGAGAGAAGGGAGTAGACAGCGGATTCTATTCCGATGAAATCCGAGGGGTTTTTTTAAGTGTCTGAGGAACGCTGATCTCGTTCATCCGGTCGTCCGATCCGACGGTCGGGAATGGGCCGGCGACATGGCCAGACTCCCTACCTTCGGAGTTGGTCAAGAATCGTAGTTACTAGTTAGAGATATGCCACCATCTTGTAAAATTTCAACTTAAAACTACACTTGTGCTTACGGAGAGAAAAAAAGACAAATCGTGTTAAGAGATAAATCGAAACAAATGGCATAGTTTAGAGGGTAAAGTGAGAAATATTTAAGGGGTTATTCAGACTTTGGTTATACTTGAGGGATAACTTAGACTTTTTTTTTAATACACTACTCCCTCCATCCCTAAATAGGTGTCGTTGTATGTGTTCGTGCCACAAGTTTGGCTGTATTTATAGAAAATTCGTGCATATTTAGATGTCTAAATAAATTATATAAAAGGTTAGATTCAAATATCTATCTAACGATATTTAATTTCTATCATCATTGGAATATATTTTTTTATATATTTGATCAAAGTTGTTTTTTAGGGACGGAGAGAGCATTGTGCAAGTTCTACTCATCTAAGTATGTTGTGTAATGTTCCGGTGGAAATTTAGATGATAATAAGGTACCGGATATCCTCCGGGTACCCAATAGACACGCACAACAAAAAAAATTCCGATATGCTTTGCAGTCACGTCTAAACAAAAAATCAGTCTTCCTAAAAAAACAAAAAAACAGGCAGCTATAATATTGGGTCGAGCTAAAAGGTGGCAGCCCAGTAGAGTTCCGTGTAGAACTTGCAGCCCAGTTGAGATATACACCAACAAACCCGCTGCCGCGATAATTAAGGCCCAGCCATGATTCAGAGGTAATCACATGAAAACAATGAAAGCCAAGTTGCTTAGGAAAAGGTAGAGCCATAAGTACTATCCGGAAGTGGAGGGTGCTTGATAATATCCAATTCCTTGAAAGCCAGTGGATACTAGAGCAGTGAAGCGGTTGCCAATAAAGTGTAAATTGTTTGTTTTTCCTTCCCCGCGAGTATAGCATGATGAGCAAGTTACGACACGAACATCGATAAAGAAAAAAATAAAACTATCAGATCTGAACCGATGACCCACGCATTATAAAATGTGATGCTCTAACCTCTGAGCTAAGTGGGCTTACATAACAGAAATAGTGTACAAATAGAAATATATATATATATATATATATATATGGAATTTGTAAATAGTGTACTAATAGCTAAATTTTGAATTTAGACATTTTTTAGTCTTAGTGGTCATCTAAGCATTGTATAACTCTTTGCTTAGGAATTCGTTCACTTTTAGCTATTAGTAGAAAATATTCAACGGACCTGCTACGTTACACTGATTTTTTTTGTTTCGATAGAGGAAAAGGTAAAATTAGTAATGAATGATAATTCAATCAATTTTTCAAATTTATGAACTGAAAAAAATAAAAAATACTTGACCTATTACAGAGGAATTACTTACTTCAAATAATGAAAAAAACATCATCGATATTTTTTTTATAAAAAATAATGGTGTCGCTAATAGTGCCGTGGGTCCTACTAAGAGAACCCCACCAAACGTGCATGGGTCCCACCTAAAACATGCGGGTTCCACCTAAACAGGACACAGGTCCCATGTGGGGCCCACGTTAATAGTGTGCGGGTCCCACGTGGGACCAAGGTTCATGAGAGCTCTCCAAATCTTGGAGCTTTAGTATATGTAGTTAATTAACTAGTTCAAAACGATAAGTTCTACTTATAATTAAAAAACAAAAACTATAATTTCAAAAATATATTTAGTTTAATATACTTAGGCGAATGACATTCTTAAATAGGATTCTCACATTTTATCAAACTTTTTATTTGTCAATAATTTTAGGATAAACAGTTCACTAAGGAGAAGATATAATCATAGCAAATGAAAATTCTGATTCTAATTCGGATTAGAAAAAAGAATAAATATCAAGTGTTATAGTATGATTTTTGAATACTCTAAAAAAGGAAGGAGGGTGGCATGATAGAGAAAAACTTTTGGATATACTCATTCCCATTGAATTGCAAATATATCAACGATACAATCAATTCAATTCAAAATCGCAAGAAGCGAGTGAGATATCTGAAATAGGGATGAGCTGCTAGACTATGTCTGAATGTGAATTCAATGATTCAAAAAAAAAAAGAGATGGATGAAATTTTACGAGGAACACGGGTTTCCAAAAAAAAGGAAAAAGGGATATGGCAAAATCGGTAGACCCTACGGTTGTATTAAGTCTTGGTATGGAAATCTATTAGGTGGTAACTTCCAAATCCATAGAAACTCTAGAATGAAAGATGGGCCATCCGGAGCCAAATTTTTTATATATATATATAAAACAAGGGGTTTTAAAACTAGACCTCGAAGGAAAAGGATAGGTGCAGAGATTCAATGGAAGTTGTTCTAACGAATCGATGTAATTATGTTGTGTTGGTAGTATCAAAATTAGAAACGGAAGGGTCACTGGCCATCCTGCACAATCTATGCAAACACTACTTCTGGGTCACTGGTTCCAGCTGCATCATCAGCCAAAACAACGACCTACTCGAGATCTTTTGTGGTGTGTCCCCGATCGATCATAAGCTGAAGTTCATTGTAGCCGGAGTGACGATAGTCCCTTCCAGCCACCATCTTTACATCATATGCGCACATGGGCCTGCAAAGGTCGAGTAGCACCAGTAGGCAACACACTAACGAGAAGATCTTTCATCCCAAAGCCTTTTCTTTGAACACGGTGGACTAGAGCCTGTCTACTTTGCCACCCCTCTCATTTGCTAACGGATCATGAGAAGCTATCTCTGTGTGTGACAACCGTTGGGTGCCGCTCGCATTGGCATAGAGATGCTATTATGGAGTGACATGACAATATCATTTACGAGCTGACTAAATATTGTTGGGCTGAAGTCAATTGTGTCGATTTCCTTACAACCGTTCATTGGAATGTGGATATAATTGCATCTTACTCCAATATTATGTGGTTATCGATAGCATATTCATTTTATTATCATTCATTAACTCCAACTTCTTATTTAATTGCATTAGCAACAAATTGTTACTCGTTGACATTGATATCAAATGATCTACTTCATACGGGGCACCACACTGTTTGCATACAACTACTCTTCAAAGTCAGACATGCTGCTTGCGACTCGCATAGAGATCAATAATATTACCCTGTTGTTAGTTAACTAAATATCATTATATTTGTTACGGGTTTGATAGGAAGTATTATGATCCTGGAGGCTGAGTTTCATTCTCCAACCCTTCAAAGATAGGATGATTTTACTACCCACGTTGAAGGTTCTAATAAATGTGTTCTTGCTGCATATTTGATTTTGGTTTAGTAACGAAATTTATCTTATTAATTTGTTATTATTATCAAGCAGTTCAAGTATATGTTATCGATTAGTCATTTGCTACTGCTTCAAGTTCATTTTATTGATTTCAGCCCTCTAGTGCTCTAGCTTGTGTAGCTAATACCACTTATGCTAGTTTAAAGATCTTGTATATATTATTATAGAATGCAAAACTACTTCAGAAAAATGTGGATTGAGCCTTCCATCACAATAGATATGGGAGCGTTGCTATTAGAAAAAAACGGATATATGTATGTTGGGATATATATTTCATAATCCAAGTGATAAACATGTAGCAGACATATTGAAGGTGGGAGTAGCTACACATGATAGTGAAATATAACTCTAGAACATTCATCATACTTATCTATTTTCTTGATATTTTTACCCTACCAAAAATATCTCGCTCTAGAGTACTACAGATTCCACCATGAAGCATAGAACCTTTATTCATGCATACTCCTAATTTTCTAGAAGCTTTCTACTTTACTATAAACCTTATCCTCATGGCAAAGTGTGTATCTTCCACATTCTAGAAAGTTCCAAGTATGCATTGCATATTCTCAACATTGGCAACAACCGCAGTACAAGTGAACCTCCTATCTCTCTTTCATCGATAGTACACAAAGGGTGGATCTTGACCAACTATGCTTCTGCTTTGTAAGCAGTTGCAAGCTTTGAGTACAAAGTTCTGTGAGGTTCTATGGGGCTGAAGAATTGTGTTGACGGTGGATGAATATTTTGTACCTTTGGAAGACGATGTAGTTAATTGCTAGACACTATAGTTTCCGATGCCAAGCGCCGCATTTCCCCAGGAGTTTTGCCCCTAAACATGGCCATCTTCTTGACCCATTCTTGACACCTTGGACTGACTCATTGCTAAGATATTAGACAATCATATTTCAAATGCATTGTCAGAGTTGTCATTATGTATGCACACCGGCGTGTTTATTGAATCACTTTTGTACCATATATACAGCTCTCTTGGTCAATGGAATCACGTGTTGGCTATGCTATACTTTTGCTGCCGTTGAATACTCCCTTGTGCGGAATGCAGCAGATAAACACTTGTCCATGGAGTATTCAGCTGATAATTTGCAGTTGTTTTTGCTGTAATTTTTTTCAGGACATCCTTGCTTTCTGGTAGTTCTCAGTGTTAGAAGTTTTTGGCCTTATCTTGCCTGGCCCAAATAATAATTCCAGTAAATCACAAAGGTCCACTCACACATGCATGGTGTAGTGGGAACTTTAGTCTCACCTTGCTACTCTAGAAGGGGTGAGGCCAACTTAAATAGTTGAGCTGCCTCCACCTAGTTGAAGCTATTGAGGAGAGGAAAAGAAAGCTCCGCACGCGCTCGCCGGGCCGGGCGGGGTGTGGCGTGGCGATGGGCGCGGGCGCACGATATGCGTGTGAATGGTCCGGCAAATCCGGTGCCTCGTGCTTGCTACTCTAAACTTTTGCATGCATGGAGAAATTTGCGCTGGCCTATTTTGGTAAGCAATTATTCTCGTATTAATGGTGATTGCCTCAGTCATAAATGGCAGGTCGATGACATTAATACTGTGATTAATGGTGATTACGCGGATTGGTTGTTACCATACTGTAGCGTGTGTGTATGAGACGTCGTCCTCTAGAGACACTCCCAAACACTTCTCCTTCCTAAATGCTACGCCGCCGTCGCCCTCTCCATCCCGCCGTCGTCGTGCCATCGTTGTCGGGAGAGAAGGTATCCGAAGCCTACATCCCCTCATGTCCCTGCATGGGTATGGGCCGTATTAGGTTTTTGGGAAGCCTGCTCGCTGAACGTCTTCTTCCCTCTACGCCGGTCAAACGTCTTCCTCCCTCTACGTCGTTGGTGTTCGTGGATCTCCATCCACGGTCTGCTTCGTCTCCTTCACGCTAGATCTAGCGCCGACAACCCCACTGTAAGAATGATCGAACGAATCTTTTGTTCTTTCATCCTATGACCGGCGCTAGTGAGTTTGTCTCAATGTGTAGCGTCGGATCTCATGTCTACTGTTGTGTTACGATATGCATCTGCGATAGGTGTAAACAAGTCAATGCTTTGCCTATGATTCACCTGTTCTATTTCTACGGTTAGGAATTAATTTATTCATCACTAAATTGCTATTGTTTCCAACACTCAGTGGGTGTTTTGTTGTGAGCGAGTGTGTTAATTGTGCCACTTGTAATATTGTTTTCCTTTTTTTTGTCACACCGTTCTATCGTGACTAGATCCTTTCAAAATGTACGAGGCCCATGCTGCTTAAAATTGGGAACGAGTTAGGTTTACCTGACCAGAGTAGTATAGGCTTCAAATTCCTGATCATAGTTTAAGGTTTTATGGTAAGCTAACTGTCAGTTCAATGAACAAATAAAGTGATGAAACAATTGCCTTAATTACATCGTTGGGAATGCGAGACACGGACATCTCACCCCATGTTGCTCCAAGTAAACAGAACTTGTTTATCGTCTCCAGCAGCCTGACAACGTCGGCATGACTCACACAGACGTCAGGCTGATGGTAGACGCCATGTCGCCAACTGGGCGAGAGAGCTTGGCTGATAAGAACACGTACCAGTAGTGATCCGGAATCCCGTCTCATTTTTCGTCTCGAAGGGAGCTAGCTTCTTGCTGTTTGCCAACTAATTGTCAATTCTTTGTCACGGTTGCCGTGACGGCAGCATCACTTTCAGCTCACGGCATGTCTGTCATCGCCTTCAATTCTTCTCAGCTAAAACTCAGGATCAACAAAAGAGAACAAAAAATAGTCAGTCAAAATGACTCGCAACATAAAGAGAGTGTGTGCACTGACCTTGCGATGATATTTTACGCATTTCGGCCACCAAAATATCTTATTTTCGGTGCCCTTTTTTAGAGTTGTTTTTGTGCCCATAGAATAATTTCATCAGAAGTTTTGGAAAGTGCCGAGACAAGACTAATCAATCTATGGGCGGGGCCGTTGGGTGGCCAGAAAAGAGGGGTATCCAAGCGGCCTATTCCATTTCTGCTCCCCAGTTTAACATCACGCTCTTTTATCAAAAGAAACTGGCTACAAAATCAAAGGGATTAAAAAACAATGAGGACCACACAAAAAATTCAATTGAGATACTTCACCTGCAGCCAACCTGCAGGTTATTTTAAGAGCACCATGAGTCATGAGATGCTTCACCGGAGATCAGCAGCTGTTCCATGTGATGAGGACGGCATCGGCGCCATATATTGGGCACATGGCAGTTGGCGAATCCACCCAGGAAGGCTCCACGAAGTTGAGAGTTGGCTCGGGATTTGGGGGGCTTTGCTGAAGAGGTCACGCGGCAGCTGCCGGCGTGTGAGCTCACTTGTACGTCATGATAGTATCACCAGCCGAAGCCACGGCCGGCCGGTCCCTGTCAAGCCGCGTGAAAAGCCTCTCCTCTCCGTCAGTCAGAATCGGAGCCCATGAACCCCTGAGCCTCTGCTCGCTTATGGAACCGTTGCTTGCAAGAACAAAATGCACAGGCAATGATCGCCCTCCCTGCCCCTGGTTGCCGGATGCCTGTCAAAGTTACGGTTGCTCCATTTCCATTACACGAACAGTGTGGACCAGAATCACCAGTAAAACAAAAGAAAATGATATTTTACTTCCACTTCCAGTAAATTCTGCAAAACCGCCCTCACATCAGTAAAAGTCATAGAAGCTGATCTTGACCTGTAAGAACCAGGATTAGCATACGTGGCGCCTTAGCAGCGAGGAATTAGCCCTGACCGGTCGCTACTTGCTACGGCATGCTGATGCGACGCTTCCACAAGGCGCACGTAATGCTTTCAAACGGAACGGGCTTGCGTGCGCGTGGCGTCAGCGTGACCAGCGGCAGCGAAGCCGTCCAAAGCAAGGAAGGAGACTTGGCCACTTGGAGGAGACGCGATGCGCCCAAGGCGTTCTTGTTTCTATACATACATTCTCACGCACGACAGGCAGGGGAGCCGAGCGCCGCAGAGAAAACGAGCGAGCGAGCGAGCGAGCAGGGTGCTCCGCTGTCGCTTTTGACCTCGGGGCCGTAACGGAACCCTATATAAGAGGCGGCAAAGGCAACTGGCAAAGCCATCGATCGTCGTCGTACTTGCCCGCCACAAGGAACACGGGTCGGCAGCCGGCGGTTGGAGAAGCCGAGGAGGTTGGAGCAGAGCAGAGCAGCAGCTGGAGGATTTTGGTGGCTTCTGAGGCTGTGACAGCAATGGAGAAACCCCGGCAGGTGGTGCGGAAGTTCCTGGCGCGGCCGCAGCACGAGGGCGTCGGCGCCGTCGTCCGCCGCAGCATCGGCAGGTGAGCTAGCTAGCCGCGTCGCCGGATGATGGATGGCCGTTCTTGGCTATGGCTGGGAGAGCTGGGATGCTTTTGTGTTTCAAGGATTGTTTTTCGCTGATTTGGGATGTTTTCTCGGTGCTTTGTGCGTGCAGGTTTGAGCTGAGGTACTTCGATCCGTTCCTAGTCCTCGACGAGTTCTCCGGTGAGTTTCGATTCCATCCTTTTTCTGAAGGGAACGGGCTTCCCGTGCCCCATTTTTGTTGAACTACTAACCGATTGCCTGTCCGAATCCCGCGCAGTTTCTGCTCCGGCAGGGTTCCCCGACCACCCGCACAGAGGATTCGAGACCGTCACCTACATGCTCGAGGTACGCAAACGCACACGATTCCACCATTTCGTCGCCCATTTTGTTCCTCCGTTTCCTTCAAAGAGCAAACCTGACTAGCCTCCATGAGAATCCCTGGCATCCTCCACCACACCAACTAGCATTCCCTTCTTAATTCCCATTGTGCTGTAAAGACTAGAGGACGGCCAGCGTTTAGATTGACGGCTAAACAGGGCTTTAGGCAGCGAACCGCGTGGCGCCAATTGTCAACAACGCCAGCTGACATTAGCAGCAAGCTCTCTGAAAGTTTCTTCCCCTGCAAGGATGCAATCGAAGAATCCGTCCCGGTGGCCCCGGTTTCGCTGCTAGCCACCTCGCGCCCGTCAAGCGTCAACCACCCCCCGCGTTTGCTCTACTTTTGCGCGCTCAAGGCATCGACACCACACCAGCAAACCATCATGAACAAAAGCATTATAATATCATCTCCCTGATACTAGACAATTACTAGTGTAAAAAGGATCGGAAACGAGTAGGTAGCAGTAGTTCTGACCAGAAAGTGATCGACTCGTGTAAAACGGATCAAGTAGCAGTTACGAGTTCTGACTTTTCTCCCTGGGCATGGAACGCTTGTTTTTTTTTTCCAGGGCGCCGTGACGCACGAGGACTTCGAGGGCCACCGTGGCACGATCAAGGCCGGCGACGTCCAGTGGATGACGGCCGGCCGCGGCATCGTGCACTCCGAGATGCCCGCCGGCCCCGGCACTTCCAAGGGCCTTCAGCTCTGGGTCAACCTCTCCTCCGCCAACAAAATGTGAGCCTCTCGCTCTTTGTCCTGACCCTCGACACGACGTACTAGCAACTAGTCATGTGTCAATTCCATCGTGCTCGTGTGATCGTGTCAACTCCAACACAACTTGTCCCCTGTCGAGACGAGCTCGATCATCAGCACGAGGTGACCGAGACTGACTGACACTCGAAAACGACGTGCAGGGTCGAGCCCGGGTACCAGGAGATCCTGAGCAAGGACATCGCGTGCACGTCGGCCGAGGGCGTGACGGTGCGCGTGATCGCGGGGAACGCGATGGGGGTGCGTTCGCCGGTGCGCACGCGGACGCCGACACTGTACCTCGACTTCACGGTGAGGCCGCGCGCGGCGGCGGTGCGGCAGCCCGTGGACGCGTCGTGGAACGCCTTCGCGTACGTGCTCGAGGGCGAGGGCGTGTTCGGGGCCGAGCGGTGCGCGCCCGTGGGCGCCCACCACCTGCTGCTCCTGGGGCAAGGGGACGGGCTCGAGGTGTGGAACAAGTCGGCGGACAAGACGCTCAGGTTCCTGCTCGTCGCCGGTGAGCCCATCGGGGAGCCCGTCGCGCAGCTGGGGCCCTTCGTCATGAACACCGAGGAGGAGATCGACATGACCGTCGACGACTTCGAGCGGTACGCCAATGGGTTCGAGAAGGCCAGGCACTGGAAATCGCAGGCCATGGTAGCGCTTGGTGTAGAGTAGGCGAAACAAGAGCAGAGTACACAACGAAGGGGGAAAAACAGATTATTCTTCGGGTTTTTTTTTCAGATATCAATGATTTTTTTTTGCTTGTTCTCCAACATGGTGTACATATCTGGCACAAATTAAGTTTTATCAATAAGAAATTCAAGTTTTAGAGGAAAAGAAATTTATGTTTCAACTATTCTTTCCTTCAAGATAATACTCTCTCCGTCCCAAAAAGAATATGGTTCTAGCATTTTTAGACAGATAAACGATGACATGAAAAGACTTATATACATCTGCATGCAACTAACTTATATACCTCTGCATGCGATTCAAATCTAAAAACTTCATCAGGCAGGTGATTCATAGAATTGTGCTCTTTTGTGGAATCTCTTCATGGAAACTATGAAAACTTTAGTTTTGACCACACAATGTTGATCCAATGGGACGGTCAGGGGTAATGGAATGAGTGAATTGCAAAAGCGCCTCTAATCACTCTTTGAAAATCACCTCTCCCGCCTACAAATCAGCCTAGGTTGAAGGCAAAAACTAAAAAAAAAAAGGCAGCAATAGGTAATATGGTGTGCTCATGAGAAACCTTTTTATTTTTTGTAAAAAATATGAATAGACATCGAATATGTATCCTCAGCATTGTGGAAGAGAATGTTCAACATTTTATGAAACCTAGTGTAACATTTGGCACAAACGAAGACAATAATTATGTAATTTTTTTGAAACTATATCCAAACTGTTGAAACAATACATTTATAACGTTGAAGAATGTTGATAGCGGTCATTAATGGGGCTAATCTTTTCAGTACTGGGCTGAAAGAAAGAAGGAAGTGGGCCGGCCAAACAATGTTATGGGCCGGCCAAACAAAGTGCTCTGTTTTCAAAGCCGAAGTCATAATCAGAACAGGCCTAATTAGTCCCGTCACTATTCGGCCCAATTGACTAATACTGTTCACTGAACTTCTAGAGCATAGATTGACATCGCTGAAATCGCTCAAAAAAAAGAAAAAAGATTGACATCGCTGAATAGTGTCATTGACTGGCGCAGATCATAAAACTGACGTGGTTTGACTTGACCGTCATGCTTGCCATTTGCTTCTGCCGGCAAGCAAATCGGAATACTGGTAGCACAAACAACAGACGTCAGAGCTCAGACGTGTACTCCGCGGAGGCTGGAAGCCTGAACTCTCGAACGCTGCCTGAACACGCCTGCGCCGCCGCGCTCCGCCGCGACCCGCGTGGCGGCCAGCCGACTGGCCCACGCCCGCCTCCAGCAGCCAGAGGATATATTTGGAGCCAAGTCCACGTGGCATCTGCAACTTATACGGATCGTGTGGCACCGCCGCACCGGGATGGAACGTTCTTATATCGATCTTTCCTTCAGAAATCAGAACCCTCACAGCCCACACGGCAGACGGCTGGACCGACAGAGTGCCTGCCTTGAGACTACTAGGGCACGTGACATGGCGCGCCCAGCGATGGCGACCCTGAGCTCGTTCGTGGCGAGAAGGCAGGGCGGCACGCGAGCAAAGACAAGGGCCACACTGATCGTCCGGCCGAGGGCGGAATATTCAGTGCTCCTACCATGAAAATCGGTCGGGGCAAAAGATCTTGGAGCGAACTTTCTCATAGCTCGCCGCACGCCTTTCGGGCCGGTGGAATCCGGTCCATGTCCAGATCCAAAGAGAGAAGCGGCGGCCGGCCTCGCGGCTACTCCCATTTGACGTCATGCCGTAGGCAAGCAAACGGACGGTGCTGGCTGGATCGATCCAATCGGTCATCAGCCCGACCAAGTCAGGCTTGTAACGTGTACGAACCCATCCTATCATGCGACTCTGCATCGATACTTACGGGCGATCAATCAACGCCTCAAGCTTGATACTTCCACAAGTCAGTGCCCCGTGAGCCGTCACGCAACACGATTCCTGCAGGCGCCACTTGACACATGCGCAACAAGAATTCCAGAGCCACACAACTGGAAAGCTCGCGTGTCGCCCGCAACCGAGGATAACATGACACTGCCTGCCACGACCAGGAACAGCGGGACACACACAGCGACGTCCGTGGGCACGACACGACGAGTTCGCCCCGTCAATGCCATGCCATGCGGTTGCGCCTTGCCACATCGGTCAGAGACGCGTGCCGAGCCAAGCCCGGGAGCTAGCCAGCAAGCGTCTCGGAATTCATCCACCTGATCGTCATCCACCGATCGCCTCATGTCCAGCCGCACATGGACGGACACGGACCACACCTCAAGTCGAAATCGTCCTCCACCACCCTGCCGACCGTGTCCAGTTGCATCTCAGGGAGGCGCCGCCTGCATACCCCCGAAACGGACGTCGCTTCGACGCGGCGCATTGATCATGGCATGCATGGATCGATCTCGCCGCAACCCGTCCCCGCCATCCGGGACAAGTGTTCACGTACGGCTCGTCGAGCTCCAATCGCTTGTTGGACGGCTGGAGATATGGAAAAGTCCGTGGCGCCGTCGACCTGTCCGGATAAGGCCTGGGCGCGGCGCGCTGTGGGTGAATGAATCCTTGTCGTTGTGAGGCGGGCAGGCGGGTGCGCGCGCGGGCAGGTCGCCCCGTGCACCAACCGCGGCCGCCTCTTGGGCTCGCCAAGGGCTGCGTCGCGAGCGATCCCGCCGGAGCAAGGAGGCGAGAGGCCGCCGCCGGACACGTCGGCGTCGGCGGCGGATCTTATCCGCTTTCCAGGCCGGGGGACCGTGCTTATCTGGACGCCAAGTAGGCAGCGGGCAATTAGTCATGTACCGGGCTCTGCTGACTGCTGCTGGTGGCTTTGAAGCCCGGAACAAAAGATTAATGTATCGTGCAAATGGAGCCTGCCCCGGATGGATAATGTCCTCCGGCATGGCACGTCGATGTGACGCGCCACAGCTGAACGTTCCACTTGGACTCATGGACTTTCCGGTCATTTTTTTTATAGAATTTTTGTAGAAACTTCTTTTTCTAGCCATTTTGCATACATGTAAAAGTCGGGATGATCTCGCGGCCGCAATACTTTTCGATTTTGTAACAGTCGTGTGTCCCCGCGCCTATAAGAGCAGGCAAGCCATTTCGTACTCCACGCTTCAAGAAGCAATCGATCGAACGTGACGGCTGTACAGCAGAAAAAGGTGCACTTTACTCCGCTTTCTTGCGATTTTCTTTTCTCTCCGCCATGGATCCGCGGCGCGCGTGCTGGGAGGAGAGCTCGTCGGAGGACGTCACGCGCCCCTTGCTGCCCGTGCACGAGGACAGGCCCGCGGGGCGCCGTCGTTGCTGCACCGCGCTCAGGTCTGTGCTCGCCAACAAGTACCTGGCCGTCGCGTCGGGCCCGCTGGCGTGCGCGCTCATCTGCGCTCTAGGTGACCTCGGCGGCCACCCGGCTGCACGCAACATGCTCGGCGTCCTTGCATGGGTGTTCCTCTGGTGGATCACGGATGCCGTGCCCCTCGCCGTCGCGTCCATGGCGCCACTGTTCCTCTTCCCGGCGTTCGGCATCTCCTCCGCCGACGACGTCGCCAAGGCCTACATGGACGACGTCATCTCCCTTGTCCTCGGCAGCTTCATCCTCGCTCTCGCCATCGAGCACTACAGCATCCACCGTCGCCTCGCCCTCAACGTACGCACGCGCGCGGGGCCAAACGTTTCAACTTTCAAACTGCAAACATGTCCAAAAACAAACCATCAGAGACAGAGAGGCAGACCAATTAAAAAAAACGAGAACTAACATTGTGTAGTTTGTTCCACGGCATGCAGATCACGTCCCTGTTCTGCGGCGACCCGGTGAAGCCGCACCTGCTGCTGCTGGGCATCTGCGGCACGACGGTGTTCATCAGCATGTGGATCCACAACACGCCGTGCACCGTCATGATGGTGCAGGTGGCGACGGGGATCCTGCAGCGGTTCCCGCGCGACCAGCTGGAGGCCGGCGCCGACGCCCGGGAGCTCCAGAGGTTCTCCAAGGCGCTGGTGCTGGGCATCACGTACGCCTCGACGATCGGAGGGATGGCGACGCTGACGGGCACGGGCGCCAACATCATCCTGGTGGGGATGTGGTCCACCTACTTCCCGGAGCAGCGCCCCATCACCTTCAGCTCGTGGATGTCCTTCGGGCTCCCCATGGCGCTCATCCTGTTCGTGGCGCTCTGGGCCACGCTCTGCCTCATGTACTGCACCAAGAACACACGACGGGTGCTCTCTGCTTACCTCGACAGGAGTCACCTCAGAAGGGAGCTCAGCTTGATGGGTAGGTTCCCTGAGAAGGCTGAATATCCTGAAAGTGAACATATTTTGGCTTGAATGGTTTCTTTGACAGTTACTGGAGGTTGCTGGAGCATTTTGATTTAATATCTGTCTTGAATTGTGACAGGTCCGATGGCATTTGCAGAGAAGATGGTTTTGGCTGTATTTGGGGTAAGTCCCATCTGTGGTCTCTGTGGTACCCATTCAGGTTTCAGACTCCATGAAGCTCAAACAATCTGTGGCCAATTCTTGCAGGCTCTCATTGTCCTATGGATGACCAGGAGCCTGACGGACAACATCCCTGGGTGGGCAGTCCTCTTCGACGGCAAAGTCGGGGACGGGACAGTCACTGTGAGTACCAAATAAAAACACATTTTCTTCACCATTTCCTTTGTCGCCTGAGCTCACCCGACAGCAACTTGCAACAATTGTACCTAGATCCTGATGACGACGCTCCTGTTCATCATCCCGAGCGGCAAAGACGACGGCGAGAAGCTCATGGACTGGAACAAGTGCCGGAAGCTGCAGTGGCACATCATCCTGCTCCTCGGCGCGGGCTTCGCCATCGCCGACGGGTTCAAGTCGAGTGGCCTCACCGACATCCTCTCCGCTGGGCTGGGCTTCTTGAAGGGCGCGCCGGCGTTGGCCATCGCGCCCGCGGCCTGCGTCTTCAGTGGCCTCATCACCGAGTTCACCTCCGACGACGCCACCACCACGCTCGTGCTGCCGCTGCTGGCCGAGCTGGGCAAATCCATCGGCGTGCACCCGCTGCTGCTCATGGTCCCCGGCACCGTCGGCGCGCAGCTCTCGTACCTGCTGCCCACCGCGACGCCGGGGAACGTCGTCGGGTTCGGCACCGGGTACATCACCATCAAGGACATGGTGATCACTGGGTTGCCGCTGAAGCTCGTCGGCATTGCAGCGCTCACGATATTGCTGCCAACGTTAGGTAACGAAATCTGGTCACACCTCCATGGGCTCGGAACGTACAAAACATTGTGTACTGACTCCATTTTGTTTGCGATGCAGGCTCTCTGGTTTTTGGCATGAATTCAGTAGTAAGAATGTGAATAGCATACGGCCGTCACATGTCACGCCAATTTTGAAAGCGCAGTTTTTTTTTTTTTCAAATCCTACAAACTTGTTTAGATTTCAGATATTCACTATTCTCCCATCACATCCATCACATCATTTCCCATCATTTTCTCACTATTCATTGCTACAGTGCATATATGCTACAAGAAATCTCTGCATATCTCCACCAACTAAACACCCCCTACAGGAATCAATCTGATTCATGCAAATTCAATTCATGTGTCCATTTTTGGATCATTTCAGTATGTAGACCGTTGGTTGTCTAGAAGTGCATAGTCTAGTACAAGTAGGACGTTCAGTCTGCACTGTATGTCAGTGCCAGTGCCTGATGAAGAGTGTGTGTGGATGTATTCTTTGTCTGAGCAATTCAGCTCCTAGTTGGAGAGAGATTTGTACGCATACGGTTTTCATATGTACAGATATAATAGACGCGAATGTGATTGTAGCTTATCTCTGCTGTAATTTGAATCTATTGTGGCTTTACTACTGATTGCCCCCTTTGATAAAATATTTGCAAGATCGGGAACAACTTGCGGGACAATCCGAGATGCCTTTTTCAATTGGAAATTTTCCGTGTCAGCTTTACCCATCCCAGAAATGGAATGGTATGAAGCTTATCCTAAATAACAGTCAGCTTATCCGTTCCCCGAATCCAACATACAAAGCTGACTGGCGCAACCGCATATGTAGGCGCGTAGTATACTCGGCTCGCAAAAGCCCAAACAATGAAACAAGGAGAACAATACTATATGGCGGCTACAAAACTGAGGGAAATGCAAGCAAATCCGTCATGGTCCGCTTCCGAGACGTATCAGCAGATTTGACTCCACTAACGCCCGGGCCGGCCCAATTCTTTCGATTATTCAGAAAATCCAATTTTTAAACACCGGTGAGGATGGAGGGAGAGAGACTCGCGCACTGACGCAGACGACACATACGCCCAAGACCAAGAGACGGGGCGGCCGCGGGGTGGCGCGTGGTGGGCAAGGGGCAACCGATCATCATCCAGAGTCCAGACATCCACAGCAGCCTGGCCTGAAGCAGCTGCCGAGCGCGACATCGCATGTTGCTCTATATTCAGAGGACAACTGCTCGTACTAGTAGTAGCCAACTTGCGCACCGGCGCGCTGTCACGGTGGAACCCTGGACAGGCCGCATCGGCGCGCGAGCCGGGGCCTCTCGTGTCTCCTCGCCTGAATGATTGCACCGGCCCGACGTCGACGGCAACCAATTAGGACGACCCGTCGCGTCGACCTGTCGCGTACGTTGCCCTCGGGCGCACAACGTCCACCAGATTGTTTTATGTTACTGCTCATCGTTGAGCAGACATTGCAGCCGGGTTCTCCTGGCCTATCATGTATACGCATCATCCAAATTCCAGCCGCAGAAAGAACGAAACAGAAGGATCGGAGATGTACCCTATAGGAGGCACTTCTAGCATGTCCACCTGTCACTTGCAGCTTAACACCGGATTCCGGCAGAAGGATCTACGAGCACGAGTGGTGCCACCGAATGGAACGTTCGTGTCGTCGGTGTCGAAATTTTCGTTTCTTCGGAGATCAGATCATACATCAGAGAGCCCAGCGTGGCAGAAGGCAAGACAGAATTCCTGCTGCACGAGCGCCGCTATGTGACATGGCTCGATCGCCCAGGCAGACACTGCCGCCCAGTGACGGCGACCTGTTGCGGCGGGACCGTGGAACGTGGAAGTGTGGCGTGCCTGCTCCTCAGCTCCCGGTGCCCCCAGGGACCCGAGCTTGTGGCAAGCGAATCATGGCGTGCTACAAGCTCTGTGCTCGGCTGGAAAATCCAGTCCAAGATCGGGTCAGCAACCGCTTCGAAATGACGTCACGCATTAGGCGAGCAATGAAGCGAGGCCCTCTTGGCTCGATCCGGCAACTTGCTGCGTTGTGCAATGCATCAGCCGTGTATGGATTATTGCTGACGGAATCAGGCTTATAGGCTAGTAACATCTAGGAACAATCATACTACCACGAGTCCACGACACCGCTGATATGGATCGGCCTTGGCATTTGATATTTTCCGCTTCGGTACACGTCAGCCTTTACGCAGCACACGCACACACTCTGCACCGCCCCGCGCCGCAGGCCGCACACGTGCACAAATATACTAATTGCTTCGAGTCCCAACTCCCAACTGCACAAGCAGGGAAGACCGGAAGACCACGAGCAGGGGAAAACCCAGGATTGCGCGACGCTGCGTGCCACGAGCCCACGGCCGAGGAGCGTAGCGTCCCGGGACACGACAGGACGGGGCGGGACGGATTCATCGACCAAATACGGAAGAGTCATTACGAGCTGCGACGCCGACACCCAAAGAAACAGCCTTGCGTTGCGTTGAGGAGGTCCGGGAGCAGCTCGGACTTCGGACATTCACCTATTCGGCTCGGGGTCACGGCGCAGACGGGCCAAGTCAAAACGGCGGTTGCGTCTCAGGGGCCCACCGGACGTCCGCACCGGCGGCCATCCAAGCGCGAATGCGACGCCCCACTCGCCGCCGTCGGCCGTCGCTGCTCAGGCACCAACCAGATCAGCCTCCGCCTCCTCCGACGTCGTGGCTTGCGTGGAGACATCGGCAGGATGCGCGGAAAAAGCCAAGGAAATGTCGACATAACCGCTCCGCGGCGGACAGGCGACGGGCCGTGCGCGCAGGTCGCCTCGTGCGCCACCAAAAGTCCAGCGAAACTGCGCCCAGCTCTTCGGCCCCGTCAAGGGCTGAGCCACCGAGACACGCCGGGGGTTTGAGACTTGAGAGCTAGTCCGGCTGACTCGGCGGCGACGGCGACGGCGACAGTCTCTTTACCACGTTCTCAGGTGGGTCCGCGCTTATCTGGACGCCAGATCAGCACCGCATTGTTAATCGTCAGGTTGGTGGAAGCGTGGGAGCCAGAGGAAAGTGCCTGTATAAAGCCTCCCCCAGCTAAGCATTTACCTGACGTGGCACGTCGTGGAGCACGTTTTATTGGACCTTCATCACATTCAACGACTTGAATCATTGATCATTTTTTTTTACAGAATCGCCACGTGTATATGGACGGCCATACGAATTGAACTCACAGCAGCCGTAACCATTTTTTCTGTTTGTTTGTGCTCTGCTCCCGACCCTATAAAACAAGACAAGCTTTTCGGACACCACACTTCGAGAAGCACACAAGGCGCGCGCGGTGTTGTTTTGTTGCCATTCCTTGGACCATGGATCCACAACGCGGCTACTGGGAGAGCTCGTCGGAGGACGTCACGAGGGCGCTGCTGCTGCCGGTGCACGACGACGACGACATGCCCGCGAGGAGACGGTCCCGCTGCTGCTCGGGGCTCGGGGCGATGCTCTCGAACAAGTACCTGGCCGTCGCGTCGGGCCCGGCGGCGTGCGCGCTGATCTGCGCGACGGTGAGCCTCGGCGCGCACGCCGCCGCGGCGCGCAACATGCTCGGCGTCCTGGCATGGGTGTTCCTCTGGTGGATCACCGACGCCGTGCCGCTCGCCGTCGCGTCCATGGCGCCTCTGTTCCTCTTCCCGGCGTTCGGCATCTCCTCCTCCGACGCCGTCGCCAAGGCCTACATGGACGACGTCATCTCCCTCGTCCTCGGCAGCTTCATCCTCGCCCTCGCCATCGAGCACTACAACATCCACCGCCGCCTCGCCCTCAACGTACGTGCTTGCCATGTGCTCATGCCTGCAACTCTCTCTGCATCTGGCCAATAATAATAATAAAAAAAAGAAACCGACACCGTTGTGATGCAGATCACGGCGCTGTTCTGCGGGGACCCGGTGAAGCCGCACCTGCTGCTGCTGGGGATCTGCGGCACGACCTTTTTCACCAGCATGTGGATCCACAACACGCCGTGCACGGTCATGATGATGCCCGTGGCGACGGGGATCCTGCAGCGACTCCCGCGGGACGAGCTGGAGGGCGGCTCGGACGCCCGCGAGGTCCGGCGGTTCTCAAAGGCGGTGGTGCTCGGCGTCGTGTACGCGTCGGCGATCGGAGGGATGGCCACGCTGACGGGCACGGGCGTGAACATCATCCTGGTGGGGATGTGGTCGACCTACTTCCCGAAGCAGGACCCCATCACATTCAGCTCATGGATGTCCTTCGGGCTCCCGATGTCGTTGGTCCTGTTCGTGGCGCTCTGGGCGACGCTCTGCCTCATGTACTGCTCCAAGAACACCGGAAGGGCGCTCTCCGCTTACCTCGACAGGAGCCACCTTAGAAGGGAGCTCAGCTTGCTTGGTAGGTTCTGAATCCTGGTTTCTTTGACTCTCAAGAGCAATTAATGGCTAGCATGTTCCTTAACGATCTGGTCAATGCACAATGCTCCTCGTTGCTTACAGTATTTGGCCAGCGATTTGAATTCCCCGGTGAAGGCTGGATACTCTGAAATTAGACGCGCTTTCCATTTCATTATTATTTCTATGACAGTTACTGAAGCATTATTGTAGTACTGATGATTGCCTTCAGTTGTCTGATTGGTCTCCATTTTGATTTATGACAGGTCCGATGGCATTTGCAGAGAAGATGGTTTTGACCGTGTTTGGGGTAAGTTTCTATCTGAACTTGAAAAGTCCAATATTAGCTTCTGCAAGAGGATTCAAAAGGATCAATGGCTGATTCTTGCAGGGTCTCATTGTTCTATGGATGACGAGGAGTCTCACAAACGACATCCCAGGGTGGGCAGTCCTATTCGATGGCAAAGTTGGGGATGGAACCGTCACCGTGAGTAGCACAAAAATCCATCCCTTTCGATTATTTTTTTCAGACACACTTTACATAGTAACCTCACCAGGCAGCAACTTGCGAAACAACGCATGTGCGCAGATCATGATGGCAACACTACTGTTCATCATCCCGAGCGGCAAGAACGACGGCGAGAAGCTCATGGACTGGGGCAAGTGCCGGAAGCTGCAGTGGCACATCATCCTGCTCCTCGGCGCGGGCTTCGCCATCGCCGACGGGTTCAAGTCGAGCGGCCTGACCAGCATCCTCTCCGAGGGGCTCGGCTTCCTCCGCGGCGCGCCGGCGCTGGCCATCGCGCCCGTGGCCTGCGCATTCAGCGGCCTCATCACCGAGTTCACCTCCGACGACGCCACGACGACGCTCGTGCTGCCGCTGCTCGCTGAGCTGGGCAAGTCCATCGGCGTGCACCCGCTGCTGCTCATGGTCCCCGGTGCCATCGGCGCCCAGCTCTCGTTCCTGCTGCCCACCGGGTCCCCCGGAAATGTCGTCGGCTTCAGCACCGGGTACATCACCATCAAGGACATGGTGGTCACCGGGCTGCCGCTGAAACTCGTCGGCATCGCAGCTCTAACGATCCTTCTGCCAACATTGGGTAATAAACTGAACTGACCTCTCACTACACCTGTACACCATGCTGGTTTCAGCCTTTCAGAAGGGATAGTGGATTATGAACTCACCCCCTACGACTTTGATTGTGATATCTGCAGGTTCTCTGGTTTTTGGCATGGCTTGATGAAGTAGGAACTAGCAAGGGATACAATCAGTTGTTTTAGCATATGATGTGTCCGACCTGTACAGTGCGTCAGCGCCATTGCCGCATGTATTACCCCATGAAGGATACGGGGTTGTATAATCGCATTCGTTGTTCATCACTTCATCTATGGGAATGGGATAGGATATATATTTTTTTTTCTAGAAAAAGAGTTAGCATAGATATTTGTACTGAGTTAATTGGATTTTGAATATTTCTTTTCCAATGAATTTTCTAAATTACTGAAGACGTGAAAAAGTGCCTCATTTTGGAACTTTCCACGGTTTTTAAAAATTGCTGGGTGATCCAAAAAATACCTTTTGAATGGACCTTTTTTTTAAGGGAGCCTTTCCGTATCAGACGGCCCACCAAATACCAATGCCGGAAATGGCATGAAGCATATCCTGCATAGCAGCGAGCATCGTCAGACTCATCTTATCCACTCCGCACGTGAAAACATACTAGCTGACTGAGGTTGGGTAAAAAAAAAACTGAATTTTTTTGTGTCAATCGTTGATGTTGTTTTCAGGGTGAGTTTAGTTTAGGGAAAAAAGCACTGTAGATATAAAAAAAACACTGTAGGTCGTGCTGGGAAGCGTGTTTAGAGGGATGGAATAAATAGAAAAAAATTAGATGAATAATATTTTTTTTGGAAAAAGTTAGGTGATATAAAAGCACCCTAAGCGTCAGATAGAGTCAATCTTCGATTTCAAGGATTACACGAACAAAAAAAGATTACAGCATGAAGAAATCTAAAGAAATAGGCCCAAAAACAATCCAAGGCCCAAGGATGCAGCCCAAGTACCATTCATTATATTAGGCCCACCCAGTTTGAGATCTCTGTTTTTTTTTGTTCAATCCAGCCTTTAGATTTGTCACTCCTAAAGAAAAGAAAAGGAGGAGACGGATTTTGTAGCATTATGGGCCTCTGGGCTGAAGCAGCATATTTTGTGTTTTCCGTCTCCACTCTTGTAGTTTTGCGCGCGCGTGTGTTTTACCGTTTACGTCTACCGTACCGGGGCTCTGGACCGGATGCCGCATGCATGGGACCTCCATTTCCTTTATACGGAGTACTACTGTACTAGAACAGTATAGAACAGGAACGGCGGTGCGGCACGGAGGGAAGGGAACGAACCTGACCCGAGCGATGTTCCCTGGCAAGCTCGATCGATCGAACGTTTATCATCATCATGACGACTAACGCATTGCCGGTGCCCACACCAACTTTCCAGAGCCGTTCCATGCCGTCGGTCGACGCCTCTCTGTCTCGTGCCATCCGCTCGCAACAGTTCCGCGCCACCGGCGGTCGCGCGAACGGAGTTAATACGCCCTGCTCCGAGGTGCGGTGCGGTGCGGCGCTTTCCATCTCCATACGTCCCTGCACTGCACAACAGCACAAGCCTAGCGCTAGCGGTGGAAGCACGTAACGATGCCTCAGCTCACTCTCAAGGTGAGTAGTTCACTCAACTTCTCCAAAAAAAAAAAACACTATTTATTTAATTTTTCTCTATTCATCGCATCCCTCTCACTCACAGAACACGCTTCTCAGCATGATATACAGTGTTTTTCTGGATCTACAGTGTTTTTTGTCCTAGCCTAAACTTACCCTCAGCACGGAGGCGTACACGGTATCCTTTGCATGAGCATTGCGCGCGTCCGCCTCCGGCCGGCCAATCCTGACGGCCTGACTGACCGTCCTGTGCTGCGCGCGGTTTCGATCGGTTTGGGTCAGGTCAACTGCACCTGATAATAAAGTGAAACCGACCGGCCGGACGGAACAAGAAGTCTGAAACAGCGAGCTGAGAGTGGTAGCTCCAAAACAGTAACAAACAAGAACTGAGAGGGAAACAGCGAGCTACCTGACACCCACCGGGGCTGAACGACTGAAGCAGATTAACCACGCTTTTCCAGATGAAATTTTTCGGGTGAGACCGGCCGGGGCACATTAATGGATCGACGAGCACAGCGCTTGAGGGGCTGCGTCCGGGCCATTCGCCTTGGACGCGCAGGGGACAAGGAAGGGCAACATAGCGTATATATAGCATATATAATTGTGGATTGATGAGACCCGTGTGGGGGTCATCCATCTACTGATCTACCGGCGGCGATCCCCGGCAGCCACAGCTGCGCCCGCCCACGGCCCATGCATCATTGATCGACGCGCGCGTACGTGGGGGCGTGGCCATGCATGATGTGTGGGGCGACGGATTCGGATCGGAAGCAGCTGTGCATGTAGGACTCCACCATCCGATCCTCGCTCGCCGGCCGGGCGTCGGCGGCGTGCTCGCTCGGGCGCTCGATCGAGACCCCCTATGGCTGTATTGATGGCGCGCCACGCACGCACCTACTACTACTATTACTAGCCGTGTCGCGTCGTTGGATTCGAGCGGAAATAGGAAAGGGGCCGGCCGGGACAGACGACGACGGATCGAGCGAGGAAAGGCCGGGTGAGGGAGACGGCCGGGGACATGCATTGATATGCCTGACGAGTGTAGCGGCCAGCAGAGGCTTGCGCGGCAGAAATGGTCATGGAGCATGCCGTGCTGCCGCGGATGCCGTCATGGGCTCGCCACGATGGCCGGATAGGAACGCGAACGCATGCAATGCAGTACCCGTCCAAGTCCAACTTGATTCTCCCGTCCCTGATGTCCTGTACTTCTGTATCTGCATTGTGGCACTCGTAATAACTCTTCTTCGCTGCCCCCCCTTTTTTTTCCCTCCATCCAGTTGAAGAAGACAACCTGATCACGAGTGCTTCTAGAAAGCTACTACTGCGGCCGAGCTTGTTTGACGTTTCACCTTCAGTTCCGAAGAAGGAAAGGAAAGAACGGAGCGCTCCAGTCCGCACGGCATGGAGTAGTGTATCTATCTATCTGTCTGCAGTGTGACAGTACCCCCGGAGACTCCCGATGCGACTGAAACACTACCGCAAACAGAATGTTTGTGCAAGAAGGGCGGCTAGCATGACTGTGATGGGGTGGCTGCAACAAGCTCTTTTTGCATTGGGTGTGCCCTGGAAATCTCCAAACAACACATGCATGCGCATGTGTGGCCTGGAGCTATAAGCCCATGCCCCATGACATGGTCAACTCTCATACAACAATGACTCCTTAAGGTAGGTTCAGAACGAGCATCACATCTGGACGCTAGTAGTAGTAATTTGGCTCTTTTAGTTTCATGCATCGATCGGCACTAATTTAGCTCTCGATCGCCTTATCTTTTCTCCCATTTTAATACTCTGTACTCGCACCTCAAATTGGAGAAAGGGCATATCCTACCCAATCAAACAAAGCAGCCAAGCGAATTGATTCAATTCACATGAGCAACCGCTTTGCATTGTACTCCCCTCACAGCTGCTGGGCGCCTGAGCCTGAGAGGAAGCGCGCGGCGGGACTGCGACTTGAGAGAGAGAGAGAGAGAGAGAGAGGCGGCCCGTCCTCTAGGTTGGAGGTGGACGGGACCGATGGGCCTATGGACAGACGAGACAAGAGCGCCTCTTTTTCCATGTGTCCGCAATTAAATGCATCCAGTCTGCCCCCTTGGCATTGTCCGTGCGAATGCGAACCCGTCCGTCCGGGCCACCCCGGCCGGCCGGCCGGCCCAACCACATCACTGTTGTACGCATCACACCACCACGCCTTGTTCTCTGGCCACTATTTCCCATTCAATGCCCGCACTGCTGGGGAGTTATTGCTTATACCTTGAACCCACTCTGTCTGCCTCGGATCCTCTACCCCATAGCTTTGCTACCCAAATGCATGCGGCATGCGGACACGCACCCATCCTGTGCACGAAATAGACGGAAGAAGAACCGTAGCAGATCGAGTGCCCACCGATCATACCAGACTTCTCCTCCTCCCTTCAATTTTTCTAGAATGACGAAAAGATACAGTACATGTTTAATCCATGCATGCATGGTCGCGGCGACATTAATATTACCTAGTATACCAGAGAAGAAATTACGAGCGTACTCTACGACGACTCGTACGGCGTCGTCGCGGCGAGTCCGGACGGCTGCGCCGGAGCTGCCGGTAACACGCTGCCGTCAAACATGTCGCTAGACGGTGATGAGCTTTTCAACGAAACGTGGCTCAGATGTTACGCCAAGCTAAGCTAGATACTACTATAAGGCGCCGGAAGGAGAAGAGAGTTTGCATGTCGCGATCGCAGGTGAAGCTGGCCGGCAGGCGAGTTGAGCTGAGCCATGAATGCTCGATTGATAACGCGACTACCTTTTGGTTGGGGGCGGCGGGCCGAGCGGGTACCATCGGGGTCGATCCATGTCGATCGGCTGCGGCCTCTGGCTCCAGGCTCAATTACCCTTTAAATCCCCACCGGATGGCACAGTGATCGCGCCAGCTGCTCTAATTAATTGGAACCGTGGACAATTGGATGGATGCTCCCGACTGGGCCACCTAGCTCTAAACTCCAAGGGCATGTTCGGATCCAGGTGCTGATAGGTGAAACGTGAAAGTGCTAAAGTTTAACACTTTCATACATTAGCCCATCCAAACAGGAGTACTAAGAGTAAGGTTAACAATGTTAAGCTTTCACCATAATTATATGACCCACATGTCTATCTCAAAGTCTGTCTTAGTTTTTGTGCTTGAGCGGGTCTCTTCTCTCATCCACCTCAGCATTTAGTCTTCTCCCAGCCCACTATTATACTTGCTCTAATGGGTGTGTTAAACTTTAGCCCACCCCTAAAAAGATGAAAAAGCAGCTACATGAGAGGTGGTAATAAAAACCCAACCTTGTAAAAAGACAATCATACACTTCGCATTTTACATTCCCATCAATAAAGAAGAGAGGCTAAGGACAAAAGACTACTTTTAATGTTGTTTTAGATTGAAGAGGTGCTAAACTTTAGCCATGGATTAAACAGACACGTGCTAAAGTTTACTTTAGAAATGTCAAAATTTAGTCATGGCTAAACTTTAGCATTAGACAGTCCCCAAACAGGCCCAAGACTAACCTCCCCCGCTCGGCCCATCGAAGCTACCGTTCCATTTCCAGTATTGCGAAGAGCTAGCTTGGGCAATGGCTTTACACAAAACTCTTTTATTAGTGTTGTTTTTCTTTATTTATCATTGAACATTGAGATGGAACATGTTTTGGATTGGGTTTGGTGTGCAAATCTTATATCAAAATTTGAGCTACGTACGACAAATCTTAAACAACTCATATTTGTGTAAGATGGTGAGTTACTTATTTCACGAAGCATATGATTTAAATAGATTTATTAACGGATTTTGTTAATTAACAGATTTTATTAGTATTCTGTTCAGTTAGGTCTGTATATTTTATTTGTTACTCCTTCAGTCCTTCTTGACATAGAAGAGCGTTGACATGTATTCGTCTTGAAATATAAGGCAACATTTTTGCTGAGTTCAATTTAGACATGGAGTATTTGGAACCAACAAAAACACTTTGTTAAAAAACAATTTCTCAAATTGTCACAACATAAGGTCAGTCTTAGTGGTAGTTTCATGTGCATCATTATCAAAATAGCCACGTCAGCTTTTCAATGGGATGAAACTGTCACTCTTGTTGCAAAATTTCATGGCACAATTTCATATATAAGCTGTAGCATTTAATTCTCGCATGGTGTATGGTCAAATGTGTTATGGGTGAAATTATAACATGCTCAATGGGAGTTTCATTATGTTTCATGGACTTGGTAACTGTGGTTTCATGGTGGTGACACTCTTCTCTCTTCTCTCTTCATAATTATCATGTCATGTCATCAAAATTGTTGATGTGTCACTTGATTTAATGCTCATTAAACTCCCACTGAGACTGGCCTAAGAAAAATAATTATTAAACTGCTACACTGCCACTTCCTTGGAAACACAATTAAGGTGCAAAAGTAAGTTGTGCCTCTAAATCTGATATGTTCATCTCTTAATTGGATAGCCAGCAGCCCAAGTGGCTCCATGCATGCTTTGATAACTAAGTCATCATATGGCATTGCATTGTCGCGCCCTGTTTTTCTTTTAAAGAAAATCCAACCCCAACAACGATTAAGACACTTCTAATCGGTGATCTCTGAATGTAAATTTATTTAAAGAACAACAACTGTGCTACTAAGGGTGCGTTTAGTTCCTAAAATTTTTCAAAAAAAAACACTATTCATCCAACTTTTTCTATTCATCTCATCCCTCCAACTCACAAAACACTATTCATCTACAGTGTATTTTTGGGAAATCTTTCCCCAATCTAAACACACCCTAATTGCCGTGCATGCCCTACCTGTAGACCAATTCTAAGATTCCCCAGGTCTAATCTCCATCAATCTACAGGAATTTCACGGACCATCTAATTAAATCAGAACAGTGGCTTGCAGCTGGTAAAGGCCGCCTCAGTATAGGTACTGTGCACGCTTTCAATGCCGAGTTTGAATCAAATACACAATTATTGCTCCCATCGTTCTCTCAGGTATTAATTTTTGCTCAAGGAAAATGTCGAGTATGCAGATATACATTTGTGGACGCAGAAAAAACATGGATCTTGGATTTCAATGGTCAATCGATCAACTGGTGGTGCGTAGATATGGAATACTAGTACATTTGTTGTGATTAGAGGGAGCAGGTATCATGACGGCTAGCTAGAAGCAGGTTAACCATACCGCTACAATACCGATTTTTTTTAAAAAAAAACCGGTCCGGCTAACCGGTAAAACCGGCCAGCTAACCGATGGTAGCGGTTTACTAGGCTCGGTTTGGAAGCGGTAATCGGGGGTTTTTTGGAACCGGGCCGGACCGGGTTTGGTCGGGAACCGGTCGGTTCGGACCGGTTCCCACCGGTTTAGTTAACCCTGGCTACAAGTAGAAAGACAGAGGGACGATCACTGCATCATGCATCTGTCTGTTTGTAGTATACCTCTAGGTCTAGTACAATAATAAAAGGTCCGGCCTGACAGAAAAAATGCTGCACGACACAAAGTCTCATGCTAGCTCCCAACAAGCCCGAGCTGATCATACTCACCATGGCTGAATATACAGCTGAGACGACGACCGGCTGCACGGCGCCTGTTTTATTTGTTTGGATAATTATATGCAAGAGCAAGACGCTGTCAGAAAGTAATCGAATGTTCACAAAACACATCTGCATGCTGTCGTTCAATCTCACAAAGTTTCTACTTCCAAGTTGCAGCTATGAGTACCAAGTACAAAGAAAAATCTGTATACTACACGCTCCACATCACAACACATTGTTGACACGTGTGCAAGCACACATGCATGTGCGTGGTACTTTTTTTTTTAGTTGTATGTGCGTGGTACTCTTAACAAGCAAGTGATGTTTCGAGTAAAGTCAGCAAGAGAAAACGTTCGAGAAGAGAGCTTCCCGTGCGGTACGTACATAGGAACTCAAGTACTAGCACTTGTGTATGTACTGTACGTACCGGCCGACTGTATAGCGGATAACCTAGAACATTAGCGCTTTCTTACTTTATTTGTTAGCCATCCAACCACCGTTTATACACTGTCATCGTATCATGTGAGTATGTGACCACACCCGTCCATTGTCATTTATTTGCTGTAGTTATATACTCCGCTTTTTTTCCCCTACTAGCTAATAATCCAGATGGTTGCTATCGGTCTCTAGGTGAAATTCCAGGTCCGGCCGAGTGTCCTTCTCACCCCAGCCGCCTTCGATCGGGCGGCCCCGGCAGGCGTCGTCCGTTGTCGTATCGCCGAAATCGATTGGGACTGGCGCAGGCACATGTTTGGTTTCCTAATGGGCTTTGCTATGGTACTATCCACGAAGTAATTGTGGACCATCCATTTAAGCATTCTACATTATTAGAAGGTAATAAAAGTATTTTTATGTATTTTTATTTAAATAAATAGAATAAATTAAATATTTTTTTTTCAAAGTCAGTAGGAGAAACACCAACCTTTTTTTTGTATATTTTTTATTTCAGACCCATCGCTCCCACAGGGAGTCGAATATGGGTCTGTTAGATGCCACTCAGGTGCTCTAACTACTAGACTAGAGGCCCTTTCGCTAAATGCAAATATCTTGAAGTTAATTCTTGATCAGTCGGCAAATAGCATGCACACATTCTCTAGCAATTTTTTTGGACGTGATGCATGCTAACTTTATATTTGGGAACATGATGGATCCTCTACATATTATGTTTGATCTGTACGTGTTGTTTCCATTATTTTTGCAGTAGGTGTGATATATACGAACTTAAAGTTGACATGGACATAATTTCTTTTAAAAAAAGTCCAAATTACTCCCCTCAAGTATAGCCAAAGTTTGGATAATCCACTAAACTATGCCTTGATTCAATTTACCCCCTAAACTATGCCATTTGGTTCTGTTTACCCCCTAATATATTTTACCTTTTTTTGTTTCTTTATACATAATTGGAGTCTTAAGTTAAAATTTTACAAGATGATACTAGGCATCATAACACGTGCTAGAAAAGTGCATCATAATTTTTCTATCATTATTTTGACAAGGTATGATATTTAATAAAAAATAACACTTAAGATATAAAATTATACAAAAAATCATAACAAAAAAATCACAATATATTTTTTGACATGCATTATGAAGTCCCCTAATATCCTGCAAGAAATTAAATTAAAATTCAACTTATGAATGGAGATATAAAAAGATAAATTGCATTTGGGGGTAAAATGATTTGTCTGTTTTTATTTTTATAGCTCATTTTTGAATCACCACATGTTTGTTGGTAACCATTGTGATATATCATGTGGCCTTGGATAAGCACCTTAATATCAGACGACACACATACTAGAGCTGTATCAGCAGTGTCCTAGCAAGGATTTTGGCGCACGCGTGTGTACAAATCGTGAATGATAATTTTAGTAGACCATGAGTGCCTACTTGTGTTTTCACTATCATTTTTTTTGTAGTTAACAATTTCATTTTCCTTTATGGTCATCTGTTTATACATCCAATGAGTGTGTTATAACATTAGGTGGTGTTTGGATATGGGGAAATAATGAATGGGATTGGGAAAGCAAAATAATCTCAGGCAAAGCTAGAGGTGCTTAATGGCAAAGCGGCGAGCGCATAGCAAATATCTAGAGGTGCTTAACGGCAAAACTAGTAAAACAGGATAATCACGAATCTCATACAGACATTTTGTCCATGAAAACAGAAACTAGCGCCACTGCCACACACAGGGACATATACCCCAGAAGGTCCAAATCAGCATTAGCTAGCTGTGTGGCGGTACAAGTTAGGCCACATATACGTGGACTTGTAATGTATGTGAATGACACGCTTCTCTTGTCTCCTGGCTTATCTGCGATATTTTCGTCCTTAGGGTGTGTTTAGATTGTAGGAAAAAACACTGTAGCATAAGAAAAACACTGTAGCATTCGTTGGGAAACGTGTTTTGTGAGGGGGGAATAGTGAAAAGTTGGAATGAATAGTGAAAAGTTAGAATGAATAGTGAATAGTTGGGAATCTGAACATGGCCTTATTGGGTTTTGGGCACACAGTGCTTTAGTTGTCGGTGTCTGATTACAACACGGCAAATAGCACCCTCTCTCACTAATCCGTGACTGGTGGGCCCTGACCTGAGAAAACGAGATGGCAAGTAGCAGCAGGGGCGGAGCTACGTTGGGAAGTGTGGGTGTAGCCGCACCTAGAAAAAAATAAAAAGCAGTTATGATCTACAAATTTTTACTATATATAGTTAGACATCATATAAATATTACGAAGCACCACAACCCCATAATTTATGTCTAGCTCCGCCCCTGAGTAGCAGTACTAGCTCGATGATGTGTACATGGATCAGCTGTGCCAAGGCCTGCCGCGAAACGAGGAAGAAAACGAGTTGCAGAAACCCAGATCCATCATCAATCAACTGGACCAAATACTAACAGTACACATGTACCACATAATTATTGTATCTTTTTTTAGACGATGAAGACCGCATAATTTACCTGGTCATGGAGATGATTTTTCATTTCGAATAGGTACAGAATTTTTATTTTTCCTGAATACTTGCGTGTTATCATAGTATAGTACCACTAGCACATGGACCATCACGAATAATATGTTCCATCAATTACCTTGTTCCTCAAGTTTGCACGCGAGGAAGTTCCTTAAAAGTATAATAATGTTCTGAAAGTCGCTTCAATCAGGGGCTGACGAACCACCAGGATCCCGGACAAGCCTGGGACTAGTTCTTCTTCCCTTTCTCTTCTTTATCTATCAAAAGGTGCAACACAAAAAGTGTATATCAGTTGTACAAACCTATCTGGAATACATGAACCTGAATGCAATTCTCTGTATGAACTTAACATGGAACAGTTGAACACTTCAATATCCCGTAAGAACTGGGGAAATTTTCCCTGCTGTAAATAAATAAATGAAGCTTCTGTTTCTGAAAACGAATTAGGGCTGTGTTTAGATTGGAAGTAAAAAGTAACTTTTCTAGAATAGTGCACAAGAAAACGTGTTCTGTAAATGGAATGAATAGAAAAAACTTGTTGGGGAAGTACTTTTTTAGGAGAGCCTAGATCTCTTTTGAGTTTTGACTAGACCAGTGACCAGCGCATGCAGCACTCATCCACCTCAGATTCCCACAGACACAATGAATGAATGTGCACACTGCACATAGATAGTGCCGATCCAAAGCACTGTCTGTCCTCTCCATGGAACAAGAACATTCACAGTGACAGTTTCCCTCTTCCAGCCCAAGCAGGGTGATGGGTCGAGGCTGCACGGTGAATACTCCATGCGAGGCGAGCACGCCGCCACCCACCCGCCCTATAATAACCCCTCGCCAACCACCTTGCCGCGCACACCACCACACACAAGCTCGTCTACCACTGTAGCGGGTCGGAGCTAGTAGTAACCGAGGAGCTAGCGCAAGCAAGCTACCCCCAACCCCAAGCTACTACCATCAGCAGCAACTAGCAGCTGTGCCTGCCATGGAGAATCCCTACACGAGCTTCTTCAAGAGCCACCCGCGCCACCACCGCTACTACTACATTCGCCTCCCCGCAGCAGCGCCGCCGGCGTCGTCGCCGCCGTCCTCCACCTACCCCTCGCTGCCCTTCTTCGCCGCGCATCTGCATCCACCACCTGCTCAGACGCAACCCGCCTCTCCCTCCTCGCCCCCGCTCCGGGAGGCCCTACCCCTCCTCTCTCTCGCTCCGGGGGCCGGCATCATCACGCGAGAAGCGGC